>OY288256.1:4231875-5642500 GCA_958450325.1 Agrostemma githago | reverse complement strand
ATCTATTCCGTAATGCTCTGATTAGCTCCAAATGCATCCAAATCTACAAAATACACACAAATACGGAAGTATCGACATTCAAAGTATATATTGCATCATTATTAACGAGTTAAGCACAAAACCCGAGATAAAACTAACAATTAGGGGATGAAAATATGTATATAAATAACACTCATCATAAATACACGTTGTTGTGTCGTGGTATGAAGGCCACTGAATGAGAAACGAAATCGTCCCGATTACGGTACAAATCGGAATGGGCGTCGTTCCCCAAGGTCACACAACACTCCTAAAAGGTTGTGTATTCAACCATTAGGAGTTGAACTCGATGGTATACTCAGAATTTATCAAAGAGATTTGGATGATGAAGTATTTGATGTATATTCTCATGTATCTCATCATTCTCATAACTCTCACTTTATATAATAAGTGTTATATGAGACTAACCTAAAAAGGTATCCAAAGTCACTTTATGATGGAAAATGAATTATCATTATTCTAAATATAATGACAATCATAACCATGCTAATAAATTAGGTTTAATATGCTACTAATGGGAGATGCTCTTACTATGCAAGAATGATCAACTAACAATTTCACTTTGCATTATTGTGGACATGACGTAGGTCCACCCCGACGCGGCCACGCGCGGGTTTGGGTAGGTGAATGAATCTCGTGGTAAGATTGTTCTCGGGTTCGAAATTTAAGTCAAAATGGAGTCGCCACCGAATTTTGTGGTTATTCGGAACCATTCGAGCCCACTCTATGTCGTCATGGGCTATACACAAAGTACAGCCCACTTCGATTTCAGAGTTTATGGGGCTCGTTCCTTTGCATTGCAATATCGATACCGTTTATACCGGCTTTCGTATATAGAATGACTCTCGTGCGCCAATGGTTTCGGACATCCAGAAACCAAGGTTCTGAGTAAGGGGTGAGGGTACGTGTTGGGAAGCCCACTAAGGACACCCAACCCCGCCCGCACAATGCCGGCCTCTACTAAGACATCGTTCGTGTTCGTGTACGCGCGCTAGTAAAACGACTAAATGATATGCAAACAGCGTTTTCGGGCTAAGCATGTGAATTATTGGTTTGTTACGTCATTTAATGCATCTAACTATGGTCGAAGTTGTTTAGCATGTGATGTTCATTTAAATAAATAAATGGCAAACATCGAAAATAGAAAACTCGTAAATAAATTACAAATTACACGGGCGGAATACAACCCGGAATTCATAATACAACGAGCAATAAAATAGAATAATCGAATAGGAAATGGTGGACGTTAACTAGAGACGGACCCGTATATAATAAATATAAACTAGACCGTAAGTTGTGCAAACGGACGAACTTCGATTAAATACACATTATATTGTGTATTAATCGGAGGTCGGAGATATGGAATCTAGACGTGGTGCTAGCCCGATCCCGAATCTCGATGCCTTGTCCCGACTTATCACATCGATCAATAGAGTCTAAATTAATCATGTGTCGGATACGACTAAAGAGTCATCGACACAAAATTAATAGTGCGAGACCGTCGATCAAAGTCGTTTTAAGTGATATGATATGCATGAGTTTTGAAAAATAGGATCACGTGATTGACTTTACACGTGGACTAAAAGTCGTAAAAAAATGACGAGGCTTAAATGTTGCATTGAAGCTCTCGGATTTCTGGGCTACAGGACCCACTCGATCGAGTCATGGCATGGACTCGATCGAGTCATGGCATGGACTCGATCGAGTCATGGCATGGACTCGATCGAGTGCACACTCGAAGCAACTACTGCCCAGGTTTTGGGGTCCAACTCGATCGAGTGGCCCATGGCACTCGATCGAGTGCCCCCTGTACGAGGCATGGCTCGTTTCATTTTTATTTGTTTGAATTCGATAATTGACCGAGTTAAATAAAAATATTGCATTACTTAAATTCAACTCGGTTCTCGATGTCATAAACATGTATTATACGATTATGAGACCGTTATCGGGATTTTATGAAATATGTTATTATGTGATTGAAAATTTTGATTAACGACGAAAGTGTCTCCCTCCGCGTCATGACATCGATACTAATCCTTACGGATTATGTGATGTCGATTTTCGCATCAACGGGCTCCGCGTTAATCTTAGAAATGGAATCGTACACGTTCAACTATGAATGACCATGGTCACGTTACGCCCTTGAGTACATTGAGGCGGCGCTCCTCGAAAGGGTGCCACCTCCGTCGTGGCTCGTAAAAGGATTAAACGGACTTGAGATGGTCGTCATAGTCAAACGTGTTCGAATCCGAGTTTTATTATTATATAAATATATACATACACGGTATTAATTGTTAATGACGATATGTAAATAAATAAATAAATAAATAAATAATGTTAGTGGTTAGAGTGCATAAATAAAATGTTAGATTAGAGAGTTAGTATACATGAAATTAAAAGTTAGCGTGTTAGTAATAATAATAATAATAATAATAATAATAATAATAATAATAATAATAATAATAGTATATACATAAATATATAAAAATGGTAAAAAGAGAAGGGAGAAAAAGAAACGGGGTTTGATGACACCCTCAACCTACATGCTTAAACGATCTCGGAAACGAACTCGTAGTGGCGACGTGAGCGCGGGAGTGTCGAGATATGTAAGTAGAGTTATGATGTATGTCTTTGACGAGTTTTGATCTCGGGATTTTGAATATGTATGTGTGTGTATGTGTATGAGTGCCTAGGACTCAAGGGTGATGAAGGTTGTGTAAGTATTGTGTAAAGTTGCAAATGGAATGATTAGGGATTAGAAAAGCCTTGTCAAATGGCTTAAGGTGATGGGGTATTTATAGAACAAATACCCCGGTTTAGGGCCACTCGATCGAGTGGAACGTGTGTACTCGATCGAGTGCCCGGTTTGAGTCCGGTTCGGCCGGTTCGTGGCCTTACTCGACCGAGTGGATGTGAACCACTCGACCGAGTGGGTCAAAACGAAGGGAGTATATTTAGGGAATGATTTGTTGACTTTTTGAATGAGATTTTTTTGTTGGACAAGCTTCTAGAAGCGAACTTGGCTGTTTTTTGTGTCGGATTCATCTTTGACCGGGTTTTGACCCGGTCGCCAAAAGACGGTTTTATTTCCGGTGTCAGTTTTGACCCAAATTAGTCTCATTTTATTGGAAACGGCTCACTGGGCCTGAATTTGAGGTCGGTTTTAAGAGATTTGCACTCCTCTAAATGCCCACGTCGGATACTATTGATTCCGAGTCCGTATTCGAGCGTATTAAGTCACGTTAACGTCCGATCATCATCGGGTGTTTTGTCGGTAACTGCTATAGATACTAGCAGGCAAAATGCGGGTGTCTACAGAGCCCCCACTCTGACTGAGGCTTGGACAAGGCGAAAGTTAGAGTAGCTACCAGGCCAATCGAGGATTACGACCTGGCAGCCTTCCGGTCGAGTCGTTTATAGTCCAGTAGACTTGCGTGAAGGGCTCGCCAGCCATAAGCAGAGGGTCATACCTGTCCTGATGATGATAACTCCGTGGGGAGTCGAACTTGCCTTTGAAGTCCTAGGTGTACCCGTATGCCGACACATCACATCTTGGATGTAGCATTTCAGGAGAAACATCGACTCATGCTGGGGAGTCGAACTTGCCTTTGAAGTCCTTGGTGTACCCGTATGCCGACACATCACATCTTGGATGTAGCATTTCAGGAGAAACATCGACTCATGCTGGGGAGTAAAGTAGCTGCGCGGGGACTTGCTTCTGAAGTCTTGGGTGTACTCGTATGCCGACACATCACATCTTGGATGTAGTATTCCAGGAGAAACACCGCCTTTGTTGTTCCGTTGGGAAGCACTAGCTGGTACCTGAAATGTTAGATACATAGGCAGGAATAGCAGGCATAGTATGTAGCAAGATAGCACATAGGAAATGCAGTTAGCATCTATAGACTGGCTTGCGCTGGGGAAAATGATTTTTGCTTAGTTTTGAAATCGAAGTCCTGAAAGCAACTCACGTGCTAGGAGATAGGTTTTCAAAATTGAAAGGGGTAGAAAAGAAATTCGCAGTTTAAATAGACTGAAATTTGACCTTGTCGAAAAGGATTTTCTCAAATGGATAAGTTTTGCAAATCTCAAAGCGGAAATTTGAGGAGAGAGGTATCGACAGACTCGACTCTGGACATAACAGGACGAGTTGACAGACACGACTTAGAATCTTGAAGGGTTGGACCGTAACTCGGTAAGGGTAGGCCACCTAAGATGACAAGACTCTTAAGCTGCGCTATTCCATAGCCTAGGCGAGTGGCAACACGGTCGAACATCGAAATGGGAAGGATGTGTTATAGGGGAATCGTAGTAGTCTGTAATGAGACTGTTCCTGCAGAACTCAGCAGTAGCAGTACTATAGACTAGTGCTCTTTGAATTTTTGGTTTTGGGGTACATTCCCAAAGTGGGTGTCGCATCGAGTCCCTGACAGATTCTCGTCTTTGACTGAGCCGAGTATTAGGACACTTTATAAAAAGGAGGCTATTTTTGAAAATTTTGGATTTTGTGAGTGGATGGAGAGCTTCTGCCTAAGAGAAGCCCCCAGGACGACAAGGCTAACTGTTGAGAACATGACCGTGTCGTGACCGGAGTGACGGTGCTTTTTAATTTTTGTCAATGTGGGTGGTTGTGCCCTTGTTGAAAGGCTGCCTACGTATTCACGTGTAGTGAAATCAAACCAAGCCGTAGTTCAGTGGATTGGAAGATATATTATGATGCCTAGTTTATTAGGGCTTTGTGTGTGACTAGCCATAACGATGGTGTAGGCTAGGTGTGTTCCCAATGATGTCTTGATCAACGGGCTAGAACAGTTAGGATGTTGATCTTGTGACTGTGAGCGTTCTCCGGGGTAGCCCCAGAGATGGTGTGAACTATTTGGGCATGTTCTATGCAGACCGCAGGTTGAGTTCCCGTGTTTGGGGCTGGTAACTGGATTGGATGTTTTTGAAAATGTGGAGCTAGGTCGTAAGTGGCCTTGATGATTCGAAATCTGGAGCTCGATTTTGTGGAGCTAAGGCTTCGAGAGTAAGGTATTGTAATGTGGTAGGAAAGGGGAAAGTCGAGTAAAAATGACCCGAACTTCGATTGGGCAGGTTTGATGATGCGGGATCTGGTTTCCATGTCTGGCCCTAATGGTTAGGATGTATCCTATGGAGCTAGAATCCTCAAAATTTCGGGCTGTCTCTTAGCCTAGGTCTCGGGAAGGTCTTGAGGGTTGTAATGTGGGAAGGCTAGATGTGGCGTCAGCCGACCAGCTTGATTGTCTCTCCCCTATTTGATGGTATGGGCATCGATAATTTTTGAATTGACCGTACCCCGGTCAAGGGACTTTCACTGAGCTGACCGTTGACCACGGTCATGGGTATTTGAATTTTTTGTTTTTTTTTTTTTTTTGGGTTGACCTCTTAGCCCTGGTTGCGGGATTCTTCATTTGAATTAATCGTGCCCCGGTCAAGGGATTGGCCGTATCTGGTCGAGGGATGTTGATCATGGCCAGCTCTTTTGTTTTGGTCTTTTGCTTTTTCCTTGGACTTTTGATTTTTTTTGTTCAACTTTTTTTTTCACAGTAATCCCCTCCTATGGTGTTGTGGGTGGATATGGGGGTGGGCCCATTGGTTGGATTAGGCTTGTGGAGCTAAACCTTTGTAAGGTGTAAGCCTAGTTGGTGTTCATGTGTGAGTGCAACTCGCGGTGGAGTACTCTACGGTAAGCATGGTGATTTGGATCTCGGTATTGTCATCATAATTCCGAGCAGGCTTAGTGGGAGCATCGTCCCGAGTTGGATATTTTTGGCATAAAGTCAGACTAACGCCTAAGATAGGGATTGGTTAGTCTTATTGGAGGGGTGTTTATTGTGAGAAATGGGCTTGCCTCCCGTCCTTAACCCAAACTAGGAGACTACCTAGATTTGTCAAAGGATTCGATACCGCTCCTGCTAAGGGTAGTTATGTGGCTTTCTATACCAGACGTGGACCAGGTAAAGGAAAACATGGGTCTCAGTTCCTGCAGTCATTATAGATGTGCCTATAATAGTCACGTGCATGTGCTCACAGTGTATGATGGTGTTCATCATGTTCTCGGAAACACATAAGGAAAGCATGTGGTAGAGATAGAATATTGAAAGCTGATTTTTGTTGAATTTTGAAAAGAGGACAGAATGCAAGAGACTCTGACTCTGATTTGGAAATGAAGATGTAGGGTATCCTAGACTCGGACTCAGACTTAGACTCGAATCAAATCCGGACTTTCGGATACTTGGTTGGTCATTTCTTTTTGGTAAGGTCCTTGATTGGAGGAAACGACAGGTGCCACGACTCGCCGAAACTCGACTTTGCGCGAATGCAAGAGAGGGAGTCAAACTAGACATGGCCCGGGGTGACGGGTCGACAAAGATTCTTGAACCGGGATACTCGAACGTTGACCTAAATGAGGTAACAACTCTGGCTTGGACTCGACGGTGAGACTCAAGCTGCACGAGGGTAAGTCTGAAAATGGGGCGACCATGTTTGACCGCGTCACGTGTTCGGACCAACCGTGGCGACCTAAACCTAGGTGACTCGAGTATTCGTAGCATGTGTACGACTCAAAGAAATCATCATAAGGATGTCGGTGTAGGATGAACGTAAGGTACCCCTTAAGGTGACCGTGGTCGAATGCTCGGGTGGAGGACAACCCCCAAGTGAGACTAAAGACTCTGATAGGACTCAGATGGTGCGGCATCTGAATGACTCGAAAGTGATAGACGTGAGACACCACGTGTAGGACATGACCCTTAGAGCAACCGTGATTGATCGCTCTGCTGAAGGGTAGCCCCCGAGTGAGAACGAGGACTCTAATAGGACTCAGATGGTGTGACATCTAAGTGATTCAAAAGTGGGGTACGTGAGACAACACGTGTAAGACATGACCCTTAGAGCAACCGTGATTGACCGCTCTGCTGAAGGGTAGCCCCCGAGCGAGATTGTAGGTTTTGTTAAGACTCGAGTGATGGATGAGTGACCCTTAGATGTAAGGATCACGAACCTTTTGCTACAGAGCTATGCCTTGTAAAAGGTTGACTCGGCCTCGAGGAAAGGCAGACGGGGTAAGGGAAGAAACTTGCGATGTGAGATCGGCAGAGTTTCGACGCTAGAGACCCTTGACTCGACTTGAATAAGGATAGACCATGTGATTAGGGTAGACCCTTAAGTTAAAGGATTCTCGATTTGAGATGACTCGACTAACAGATTGAAAGACGGGCAAAATTTTCTTAGGAAAGGTCGTGGGGACCGTCCTGTCGGAGGGAAAATTACGTGTTACTTTCTAGTTATGACTCGAGTGTTTAGACGAACCTTCCATTTACGAGTGTATGACTCGTGTTGGTCGGTTGTGCCTTTAGAAAAAGGCGGACTAGGATGGGGAAGAAACCCATGATGTAGGATCGACGGAGTTTCGACGCTAAGACCTTCAACAAATTATGAAAAGACCCGACACACGGATAACGGTAGGTCCTATAATAAGGAAGGTTTTTTAAAGATGATCGAATTTTGAAAATTGAGAGTACGGTCCTGAAACTGGTAGTGGGCCAATAGGACCGGGCATTTTGAAATGTTAGAATGGTTGCGAGTAATTTCGCGTTTTGAAAAATTGGGAGACGGTCCCGCAAAATTGGCAGCATGCCGACAGGACCGAGTTTTTGAATAGTTGAATATTTGGAATTTTGAAAATTTGAATATCGAAAATAAATTTCCAAAAATTTGAAATTTGAAAATAAGATCTCGAAGATTTGAGAATCGAAAACGACATCTCGGAGATTTGAGAATCGAGAATGAAATCTCGAAGATTTGAAAATCGCGAATGGCATCACGAAGATTTGAAAATTGAAATTGAATTTTGAAAATTCGAAAATCGAAAGGGAATCGAAAATTCGAAATTTGAAATGGGAAGCATGCCGGCTAAAAATAGGCTATTTTGAGTCAAATCGTAAGTCTAAATTTTGGCAGCATTCCAAGTTTTTGAATTTGAATATTTTGAAAAGATGCATTTTTGAAATGACGATTTTTGAAAATTGACACGGAAACCAAGTAACACGTAGTCAAACAAGCATTATAACGACGCTTATGTATGCATTACGCTAAGTCTCGGTCGGTCAAAATCGGGTCTATACCAACAACGATGGCTTTCTCGTAAATTAGGACGGACTCCCTAAGCCGAGTTGGTCTTAGGACATGCCGCAAAACCCATACGAGTTCCACCATCGAAGTCTTTAGCGCACCCATGTAGGAATGCACCGCGGTATAGTGGGACGTCGGTCACAAGTAACCGGCCCGGACAAAAATGGGTAATGCATGAATCATTAAACTAATGCGCGCACACTAATATACGAACGATTTCTCTTCGAGTCTCACCCTAGGAACCCCGATGACATGTGGTACATCAGGTATTCCCAGCGGAGTCGCCAAATTGTGGACATGACGTAGGTCCACCCCGACTCGGCCACGCGCGGGTTTGGGTAGGCGAATGAATCTCGTGGTAAGATTGTTCTCGGGTTCGAAATTTAAGTCAAAATGGAGTCGCCACCGAATTTTGTGGTTATTCGGAACCATTCGAGCCCACTCTATGTCGTCATGGGTTATACACAAAGTACGGCCCACTTCGATTTCAGATTTTATGGGGCTCGTCCCTTTGCATTGCAATATCGATACCGTTTACACCGGCTTTCGTATATAGAATGACTCTCGTGCGCCAATGGTTTCGGACATCCGGAAACCAAGGTTCTGAGTAAGGGGTGAGGGTACGTGTTGGGAAGCCCACTAAGGACACCCAACCCCGCCCGTACAATGCCGGCCTCTACTAAGACATCGTTCGTGTTCGTGTACGCGCGCTAGTAAAACGACTAACTGATATGCAAACAGTGTTTTCGGGCTAAGCATGTGAATTATTGGTTTGCTACGTCATTTAATGCATCTAACTATGGTCGAAGTTGTTTAGCATGTGATGTTCATTTAAATAAATAAATGGCAAACATCGAAAATAGAAAACTCGTAAATAAATTACAAATTACACAGACGGAATACAACCCGGAATTCACAATACAACGAGCAATAAAATAGAATAATCGAATAGGAAATGGTGGACGTTAACTAGAGACGGACCCGTATATAATAAATATAAACTAGACCGTAAGTTGTGCAAACGGACGAACTTCGATTAAATACACATTATATTGTGTATTAATCGGAGGACGGAGATATGGAACCTAGACGTGGTGCTAGCCCGATCCCGAATCTCGATGCCTTGTGCCAACTTATCACATCGATCAATAGAGTCTAAATTAATCATGTGTCGGATACGACTAAAGAGTCATCGACACAAAATTAATAGTGCGAGACCGTCGATCAAAGTCGTTTTAAGTGATATGATATGCATGAGTTTTGAAAAATAGGATCACGTGATTGACTTTACACGTGTCGACTAAAAGTCGTAAAAAAATGACGAGGCTCAAATGTTGCATTGAAGCTCTCGGATTTCTGGGCTACATGACCCACTCGATCGAGTCATGGCATGGACTCGACCGAGTGCACACTCGAAGCAACTACTGCCCAGTTTTTGGGGTCCAACTCGATCGAGTGGCCCATGGCACTCGATCGAGTGCCTCCTGTACGAGGCATGGCTCGTTTCATTTTTATTTGTTTGAATTCGATAATTGACCGAGTTAAATAAAAATATTGCATTATTTAAATTCAACTCGGTTCTCGATGTCATAAACGTGTATTATACGATTATGAGACCGTTATCGGGATTTTATGAAATATGCTATTATGTGATTGAAAATTTTGATTAACGACGAAAGTGTCTCCCTCCGCGTCATGACATCGATACTAATCCTTACGGATTATGTGATGTCGATTTTCGCATCAACGGGCTCCGCGTTAATCTTAGAAATGGAATCGTACATGTTCAAATATGAATGACCACGGTCACGTTACGCCCTTGAGTACATTGTGGCGGCGCTCGTCGAAAGGGTGCCACCTCCGTCGTGGCTCGTAAAAGGATTAAACGGACTTGAGATGGTCGTCATAGTCAAACGTGTTCGAATCCGAGTTTTATTATTATATAAATATATACATACACGGTATTAATTGTTAATGACGATATGTAAATAAATAAATAAATAAATAATGTTAGTGGTTAGAGTGCATAAATAAAATGTTAGATTAGAGAGTTAGTATACATGAAATTAAAAGTTAGCGTGTTAGTAATAATAATCATAATAATAATAATAATAATAATAATAATATATACATAAATATATAAAAAAGGTAAAAAGAGAAGGGAGAAAAATAAACGGGTTTGATGACACCCTCAACCTACATGCTTAAACGATCTCGGAAACGAACTCGTAGTGGCGACGTGAGCGCGGGAGTGTCGAGATATGTAAGTAGAGTTATGGTGTATGTCTTTGACGAGTTTTGATCTCGGGATTTTGAATATGTATGTGTGTGTATGTGTATGAGTGCCTAGGACTCAAGGGTGATGAAGGTTGTGTAAGTATTGTGTAAAGTTGCAAATGGGATGTTTAGGGATTAGAAAAGCCTTGTCAAATGGCTTAGGGTGACAGGGTATTTGTAGAACAAATACCCCGGTTTAGGGCCACTCGATCGAGTGGAGCGTGTGTACTCGATCGAGTGCCCGGTTCGAGTCCGGTTCGGCCGGTTCGTGGCCTTACTCGACCGAGTGGATGTGAACCACTCGACCGAGTGGGTCAAAACGAAGGGAGTATATTTAGGGAATGATTTGTTGACTTTTTGAATGAGATTTGTTTGTTGGACAAGCTTCTAGAAGCGAACTTGGCTGTTTTTTGTGTCGGATTCATCTTTGACCGGGTTTTGACCCGGTCGCCAAAAGACGGTTTTATTTCCGGTGTCAGTTTTGACCCAAATTAGTCTCATTTTATTGGAAACGGCCCACTGGGCCTGAAATTGAGGTCGGTTTTGAGAGATTTGCACTCCGCTAAATGCCCACGTCGGATACTATTGATTCTGAGTCCGTATTCAAGCGTATTAAGTCACGTTAACGTCCGATCATCATCGGGTGTTTTGTCGGGAACTGCTATAGACACTAGCAGGCAAAATGCGGGTGTCTACAATTGTTTCTAACAATCCCCCACTAATGCAAATGATAAACCGAAAACAAAAATCCTGAGCATATGAAAAGGTTGACACTTAGATGTTAATATCTTTCGATTTGAATTAACGTATTAGTGAAATGAGTCAACAACTTACTTACAACAAGAGAATATCTTTCGATTTGAATTCCTTATTGCATTTCGGTTGAATTATCCTCACAACAGTTCCGCAATACGATTCAACAAATTTATGGCCAAATGAACCTTGGGATTTTGATGAGTGCTCTAGAAAGATAACTCAATCTCTCATAGAAGGAGGCCAACCCTTCACACCCACTTAGGTGATTCTATCAAGAATATCTCCACATAACCCACTCACTTATGAGTTATAGAATCATTAAGAGCTCTAAAGCTCAACCTCTCAATACTACGATGAATCCATCAAGTCCTTCACAACAGGACCACCCAAACATAGGGATATAGATTCATTAAGAGGAATATCTCAACCTCTATCATTACGGTGATCTCATCAAGTCCGTCTCACAAGGACCACCCAAATTTGGGCTATAAGATCATTAAGAGCTATATGCTCAACCTCTATCATTACGGTGATCTCATCAAGTCCGTCTCACAAGGACCACCCAAATTCGGGCTATAAGACCATTAAGAGCTGTATGCTCAACCTTTCAAATACACCAAACTATATTTGATGATTTCAACTCTCTCAAATCTGCATAATACATGTGTGTAATTCACTACACATCATTTTTAGCAATATAAAGCTGAAATTAACATCAACCATTGCATAGCAATTGATGCCCCCACAATTATGCAATAAATATTAAGCTTTCAATCACCATGCATTACCCCGATAAGGTTAAAGGAGCAAAATAATACGCATACATAATACATAAATTATAACAGTCTTCTCAATAGACTTATAATAAAATTATTATAAAGATGAAAGCTTACTCATGATCATTGTGCATCTCACTTTGTGATCCAACATCTTTATAAATATCCAACATGTTGCAATTCTCAATATTGCACCATATATACATCATCATTCTTATATTAGAGAACAACGATTTCGATGATTGTTTCACTTATATATTCTTTTTGCAAATCCACAAATTAAAATATATATCCTATACTCACATAAAATCAATCATCATAATCTCATATAGTGTGGTGTAAGCCAAATGTACAACATAAATAAATGGACCTTACGCAACCATTATTTATTGACTTAGTTAACAAATTAAAACTCTTACATTTGGTTCCATTATTCATGTATAAAACCCGTTATCGATCCTCACCATTCCCCACAATTAGAGATATACATACTCTTTACAAATTATAAGATATCAACTTTAAAGTTGATGCATGAATAATTTTATCAAATAAGTTGAATGACTTCCCTCACATGTTGTCACACTAGAAATAGTGACAAACATAATCGTTCAAACAAAATGTACAAATTATTCATTCATTAATCATCTCAACTTTATGAAGGAGTTATGTCCACTGTCCTACGGATTAACCCGCTTAAGTCTATGTATCCGATATGCCTTGCTAGAGGTCGATGTCGGATTGACATGTAAATGAGTTACGTGTCTGGTAGTCTTAAGTGGGCCCATTGGGTCACACACAATATGTACGGGATATTATTAATATAACAGATTAACGGTATATTAATATATCGGGTCAGTAGTAATACGACTCGGCTGCGTTGTCGGGGTTATGGTAATTAGAGTTATACTAATAATCTAATTATGGTAATTAGAGTTATGGAAATAACCTAATTCTACCTTCTCATCTCCTATATAAGAAGGTTCATATGATGAACCATAATATGGAATAAGGAGTATTCACTCATAGTATATTCGTCTTATAAAGAGTTATAAGAGAGATATAGAGAGAAGTTGTGAGACGTTCTCACATACCTTTATACTAGCATATACGTCGTTGTTCTGTACCCGTGTGGATACCAAAGGAGGCATCACGTTTGGGGTGCTTTATTCTGTCCGTGGAGATTATTTATTCTGTCCGTGAAGATTATTTATTCCGTCCGTGGAGATTATATATATATTTTGGGTTTATTATACTTCTTATTAATACGCTGTTCCGCTGCATATAAGGTATAATTGTTATCCTTCTACTTTTGTCTTTTCGGTTAATACTCGTAACAGGTCCTTGGGTTTAAGGGTTGTAACCCTACAGTGGTATCAGAGCCTCTGTTACGTAGTATTAATCTAATTGACCTGAATCTATGGCTCATAATTGGTTATGAGAGATTCTCACCGCGTATTAATTTGATTATAAGTTGTATAGTGAGAATTGTTCTCGTCTTTCTTCGCTGCGTCATCCGTTATACCTGATGGATCAAACCAAATTTGCCCATTATAAGTGTTATAAGCATTTGCCTAATTATTGCCTAATCATTATGAACATAATATTTAATTATTTGATAATTCTTTATGAATGTTCATTATTTTTGCCGGCTCATGCATGATTGATTAAGTTTGCATGTACACTGGGTGATTATTTGATAGTCCTAAGTATGATGTTTCGTGCAAGATAATCGTTCGTTTTATCATATATTCGTTCTTGTTTAGGGTTTACTTAATTTTGGAATTTAAATTGTTAGATTCTAAAGTTGATTCTTAAAATTAATTTAAGATCTAATATTGATTATGATTTAATTTAATTTACTCTAAATTGATCTACTATAATCCTCGATTTCCTTGTTGACGATGAGGCTAATAAGATTGGTCAAGATTCGATTGAGATTGAGAAATTAAAATTACTAGAATTTATTGTTAACGATGAGTCCTAATAAGATTAGGACAAGACTCGTTTGAATTATGGTGGAGAAGGAACGAAACGAGGCCAACTCGGTTGGCACGAGTATGACTCGGTAGGCACGGGTGTGTCCCGGTTGGAATGGGATGACCGGGGTGGCAAAGGTTTGACCAATACGACATATTTACTCGGACGACATGGTGTCGGGTCGAGCGACGTTTTTAAGAAAAGTCGTTTTCTTGCGTTTGTGTGTTGATTATGAATCAAACATGGATTATACTTTACTTTTCCGATTCAATGAAAAATTAGTTTTCTAAATTGGCTAAATAATGTTTTGCATTTTAATTATCATATTATCATAAATAGATCGGAAAAAGAGTTTCTCGAGTCTTAGTTGATTTTGATGAATCGTTCATCTATATGACAATTATAAATTGCAGATCGATTGTGAATCGAGTTTTGTATCCGTTCAATTTTTCTGGGAAATTGTTCCTCGTAGTTGGAAAAATGAAAGATATTGGTGAAATTGTTCAAACCAACTAGCAATTATGAATTGTAATTGATTATGAATCAAAAATATGGGATCTCTTAACTTGTTTTATACACAAATCACTAGTAACAATTGAATTATTATGTCATATGATGCATGATTTTTATTGTTTGAGACTTGTGACTTGTGTGCTTAGGTTGCCTTGTAAGTTGACCTAGCAACATGGTTAGGACCCATATTACATTTAATCCCTCGCACAAATATTAAGTATTGCCTTTCCAGAATTGACCACTACAACAATTTCATACCATTGGTTGAAGTGACTGCCTAAGCGGTGCTTTGCCGATGTGTGTGGACTGAGTAGGTGGGTAACGGTTACCCACAGGTTCAGTCTGGTTTGCTTAACATTTCTATCAAGTTGGACTTGGGCTTTGAGGCAAATAGTTGGTGTCATACGATGACTAATTCCGACGAACCAAGAATTACATATTTATGTAATTGACAATGTTGTTGTCTACCTTTACTTTTGGAGCTTGAGTAGTGAGCCCAAGTTCACTTGAGCGACAAAAGGTTTAGGATCTTGGAATATTATGCGAACTTGAGGGTAGTTTTCATGATTTTATCTTTAAATTGTTTAAGATTATTAATATTAATTATCGTTTTACTTTGCATATAATTGTAGTTGTAATTTAGTCCTTTTATCACATTTATTAAAGATGAGTTTGAATTGTTCAACCTTGTTGATTGGTATCTTGAAAATTGTTTTCAAAATTAGAGATACAGATTTTGTCCTTGTGAAGGATAATTCCGATAGATTATTACCAATGCTAATGTACAGTATGACCTGTATAATTAGAGTCATGAAGATGACTATAAGTTCCAAAATCAATTGTTTCAATAAAAGGGAACAGTTCCCATTAAGTGAGAAAATATTGAAGATGATCTAATTAATCCATGTCATACGATGACGTGATTATATTGATAATCAGGAAATTTTGGATGCTTCTTTCTAAAGAATTAGGAATTGAAATCGTTTCAATTAGTCCTAAGTTTAGGTCACTTTATTATGAATAAGCATGTGACTTAATAAAGTTTCTCACCTTTTAACATGAGATGTTAAAAGACGATTGAACATTGTATCAAGAAGGCAAATATTACTAATGTTCTATGAGTTCATTAAGAAAATTGCTTGAGATAATGATTAATGAATCTAAGATGTTGGTTAAAGTAAGGGAAGGATAATTGTTATCATACCCAAACTTAGCTTGTTGCCAAATTTAGATTAGGTACGATTTTATTAGTCATTAATGTAATGACAAATATATGGCATTGGTAGATAACTTTCTAGAAGTGTCTAGAAATTCTGCAAATCAATTGAAGTATGACTTCAGGTGTGAATGTTACTAGAGTAATTGTTACTTTCATTCTACTGATTTGGTATAAAGATACCAAATGCGATTATTACATTGTAGATGTGATGGTTCAAAGAGAGTGAAATAATGAATTGAGCGTTTTATGATTGAAATGGACAAACGTTGTTGTTTCAGTTCATAAAAGGAAATCACTTGATTTTATTTTAAAGTTCAACACTGGGATTGAATAATTGTTATTCTTGTACTTGTCATAAGCAAGGACATTGAATTTGTTTCATGTATGGGCATGAAAAGTTTTGATAAAAGTAGAACAATTGTTGCTCTATACCTTGCAAGAATATGAGGTACAATAAAGCTAACATGATTGTTGAGCTTTACATTCCTAGTAGTGAATGCTTTTAAATGTAACATAACGACCAAAATGTTCAACTCCCTCGACCTGAGTTTTACCTATTATGGCATTGTCCTTAATCCATGAGACAAGAAATATAAGAATAAGTTTCATAATGATGAAATTATAAACCTTATTGATAAGGATCAACCGAGGTAAGTGGATCTTGTTTAGATGGATAAATGACATTAGAAGTAACTCCTATTAATTGTAGTGGGAGGGTACTTAGACTTGATGGATCACACATATACAGATACATGTGAGTTTAACTGGTGATGTTGCAAAATGGGCAACATGTATGGTTTTATTCATTTGATGAATTTAAAACTGAATGCTTTGAATTGTTCAAGGAAATTCAGAGGTAAGTATAAGATCAACTTGATAAGTTGGTACGAGTCGTTCGATATGATTGAAACAGGGAGGAATTGAACTAAAAGATTGTGACCATCTTAGAAGTAGTGAAAAGTGTTTCAAACTACATCGAACCATATTTGATATGATTTGGTCTATGATGAGTTATGCAGATTTTATTGACGCTTTAGAAGCTTATGCACTATAAAAGTATTTGTACATATGTTGAGATTGGCCATGTAAGTCGGAGAATAGACATCATATGAGATATGGATTGAAATGTTCTAAAATAGTCTTTTCTTAATTATTAAGTCTTAAAGTTTAGAGAAAATTGTTTTCTAGAACTTAGACGCAATTATGACATGTGTTTTATTAGGGGTATTATGTTAATTCTACAAACTATCCAAAGAACAAACTGTTTTGTTGCATGAAGTGGTATGTTTCTTTTAAAAATATGTGATTTCTAATAGAAACAGTGGGAGTAGAATCGACCTTGAATTGTTCAAGATTAACAGGAATTCTCTACAACTGTTGAAGAGGATATTGATGCATTCATGAGAAGTCATGATCATCTTAGCTGTAAAATATTACCCTACATGGGTTTGACCTATGATGAAACAATAATGAGCAAAGACTCCAAAAGTCACATAAAATCTAATAGATTCTATATACCACAACTACCAGGTATAGACTTTGGTTAAATGGGTCTTATAGTGAAGAATAGTCTTCAATATAAAGACGATGTAGATTGATATAAGAGTATCTATGAAGCATAGTTGATAGTTAAGGATTGATCTCATAGTAATGACTATGGGAAAACCCTTTTTACAACATTATGCTTGAGTCTATTAGGAACGATTTAGCATTTTGATTGTCATCACTCATTTGATGAGTTTTGGACATATATGTGTGAAATACATTTCTTGAAAGAGATGCAATATGATGTGTGTGCGACTCATCGTATGAATTTCATCAAAATTGCTTGACGAATGTAAATGATCCAATTTGATTGGAGCAAGTATTATGGAGTAGTATCTTCGTGCTTAATGTGGTAATTCAAAGATGTTTGTTTTCCTTTGAGACGAAGAGAGACAGAGTGTGTACAAGAGGCTAGTGGGAGTGCATTTATTGTTATGATTTGGTATGTAAGTGACATACTTCTCTAACTAAACGACATTTGATTGCTTTGCAAGAAATGTGTTTATTATGTGCTCGTGTGACGAGTAGATACTAATTTGGTGAGTGTCACTAGAATGCTATCTAAGAATTGTTCCTTTGCGCTTAAGAAGCAAAAGAGGAATTATTTAAGAGATGCGCATGATGTGATAAACGAATTATTGTAAACAAGTTACAACGATTCATATTTCCAAATAGACAAAGATGACATGAGATTGTAATCTCGGTATATTTTGTTTTGGATGAGAAGTTGTGTGTTGGAATGGTTCCAAAGAACAACTTTATGACTAATATTATAACTAAAGTTAGTGTTCTATTGCTTCTGAAGCAAATAGACGTTTGATTACGAATCAAGCACACACTCAACTTTAAAGTTTATGAAGCAATTTGTTGCTTATGAAACTATCAGTTTACCTTAATTGAGAGAACGTAGATTGATCATATGCTTGTAAATAACCGATACAAATGTTGTATGTCCCGAAACCTACTCTACATAAAGATCATATTGATTATGATCGGTATAAGACGCATGGGCGAGTGGTCTTGGTACTTTTAGAGGTGTTTGGTTTAGTGGGAGTTATTTCAATAATTGATATATGTATGACATATTGTCATTTGGTTAATGTAACCGAGTTTTGTCCCTAAATAATTTACATTGATGAAATTGATCACTAAGTACGTGACTTAGTCTTGGAACTCTATTTGGATGATGTAATTATTTTGTCTCTAGTCAAGGTATTATGTTGGGACATTTGAATACCCTTAAATGACTAGTGTGTGAGTTGATTGATGACTAAGTTCCTTGAGTCATAGGTATTGAGATACTAAATCAGACACACGGGTGTATGTTAAGAACATGCATTAGGCAGACCGCCGAAAAGGATTTTACTAAGATTTCGCTTAGTGTCAGTAAAGTTCTTTGCAAGTTATGAACTTGTACTGTCTTTAGACCTGAGTCTTTGACTATTCTGTACATGTGATGTGTATGCTTTGATACTATTCCTCGTCAGCTGTGAAAGGGGGCTATGGATGGTTATTGGGCATGCATGGATCATGTGATAGGATGTGGTTAGACAAGAGGGGATTTGCTCTTCCTTTATTGAAAGGAATTTATTGTTTCTTGGCCACTCGAAGAGTGTGACTTGTGCAAATGCGTGGCCGCGCTCAGATAGGATGACTGTCATCTATCTGCTCTTTTAACAAGTCAACTCAAAGATTCGAGTAAAAGATTGAGATATGTGAGGATGACACTTCTTCTTACCTCATTCTCAATTGGAGACAATAGTAGCAAAGAGACTTAACGCCGTTCTTGAGAGGACATGTACAAGTGGGAGACTGAAGGAGTTATGTCCACTGTCCTACGGATTAACCCGCTTAAGTCTATGTATCCGATATGCCTTGTTAGAGGTCGATGTCGGATTGACATGTAAATGAGTTACGTGTCTGGTAGTCTTAAGTGGGCCCATTGGGTCACACACAATATGTACGGGATATTATTAATATAACGGTATATTAATATATCGGGTCAGTAATAATACGACTCAGCTGCGTTGTCGGGTTATGGTAATTAGAGTTATACTAATAATCTAATTATGGTAATTAGAGTTATGGAAATAACCTAATTCTACCTTCTCATCTCCTATATAAGGAGGTTCATATGATGAACCATAATATGGAATAAAGAGTATTCACTCATAGTATATTCGTCTTATAAAGAGTTATAAGAGAGATATAGAGAGAAGTTGTGAGACGTTCTCACATACCTTTATACTAGCATATACGTCGCAGTTCTGTACCCGTGTGGATACCAAAGGAGGCATCACGTTTGGGGTGCTTTATTCTGTCCGTGGAGATTATTTATTCTGTCCGTGAAGATTATTTATTCCGTCCGTGGAGATTATATATATATTTTGGGTTTATTATACTTCTTATTAATACGTTGTTCCGCAGCATATAAGTTATAATTGTTATCCTTCTACTTTTGTCTTTTCGGTTAATACTCGTACCAGGTCCTTGGGTTTAAGGGTTGTAACCCTACACTTTAGATATCAAATAATTGTGTCTGACAATTGATATATTCCATAATCTATTCTTAGAGTAATTTATCAAATAATTCATCCAATTATTTAATACATACTTGATCAAGATTATGCATGTCAATAAAAATAAAATATTTAACCCCCACATATAGCTTATTTTACTCAAGTGAGCATTGATGCGTCTCTAGTGTGAAGTTAAATTCTCCTTCCAAATGTATCCAAAATAATTTACAAGACAAGTACACACGTGCCTTTTCAAAACATTAATAAGGATACGAAAAATCACACTAATATATAATCCCAACATATATTATACATATTCAATTTTCTCAAGCAAAACATACATAATGTTCTTAAATTGATTAATGAATAATATTCAATGTCATATATATTAAGTGCATAGAATAAAATTATAACGGCCATATAATAAATTCAAATATTACTCTCATTACTCATAAGAGCATATAATCTCCACATGGTCATCTTCTAACCATCATAATTTGCACAATAATCCTTTATAATTAATCATTATTATATTACACCACTAATAATCGCATTAATTATTTTATTTGACTATACAAATACCATTTTTCATAAACATGAGTCTAAATCTTCTTTCCAAGATGTAATATCAAGACTCGATAAAAGTTTAGGAAAATGTTCACCTTTTTAGTCATGTAATATTAAAAAAATATGTGCAAATTCATCATTCATCATGAAATATTGAGACTAACACATTCAACATATGTTCAGAAACAACATTAACATCTTACTCTTATCAGATAATTTATCTTCCAATCAATGACGATAAATGATACTCATCTACCAAACGTAATTGTTTTATCATCATGAATCACAAGAAGACAAGAAATAAACTCATAGATACCATGCCTCATTCTCAAGGATGAATATTGATAATAAATAAGATAATACCATCCACTCATAAACCTTCAAAAAATTTCAGCATACTACCACGACATTGTGTCCCATTTTCCGAAAGGTAAATGACAGAATCAGCTCACGACTTCAACTAAAGAGTTGTAGCCCTTCTTCTTAGCTTTCCAACGCCATATTACACGTCCAAATCGGAGGTCTAGAGACGGAGTTATTGCCATAATACCGAACTGCTGTCTCACCCTCAACGAGATGAATCTTACCAACGAAACAAGATAGCCAATTGAAACAATTCCAATGACAAGTGATGAACACAACAACAATAATAGTGACATAATTTCGTTTCTCAATGGTTGGAAATATAGGGTCACTATAGGGGCGATATATAACTAGTAAATACACGTTGTTGTGTCGTGGTATGAAGGTCACTGAATGAGAAACGAAATCGCCCCGACTACGGTACAAATCGGAATGGGCGTCGTCCCCCAAGGTCACACAACACTCCTAAAAGGTTGTGTACTCAACCATTAGGAGTTGAACTATACTCAAAATTAATCAAAGAAATTTGGATGATGAAGTATTTGGAGTATATTCTCATGTATCTCATCATTCTCATAACTCTCACTTTATATAATAAGTGTTATATGAGATTAACCTAAAAAGGTATCCAAAGTCACTTTATGATGGAAAATGAATTATCATTATTTTAAATATAATGACAATCATAACCATGCTAATAAATTAGGTTAGGTTTAATATGTTACTAATGAGAGATGCCCTTATTATGCAAGAATGATCAACAATTTCACTTTGCATTATTTTTAACATGATTATATAAAAAATTAAAGTTGAATAACTTTGAGGTGATTTACATACAACTAGTAATGTAACTAGCTTTTCCAAGCAGGCAGCTATATATATTATCCTGAATCCCTATTTCCAATTCTAACCGACTCACTAATATTACTTGAAAACATTTTTATAATTTTACGAGTCATCATACATTCATTCATACATACCCTAGCTAACACACACTTTCTCCTTCTCTCTCTACCCCTCTCTCTCTCTCTCTCTCTCATCCTACATATATTGGGTGGGTGGGGGTTTCATTTGAACATATACAAGAAATGGAGCAGTTTCCTCAAGTCGGTCCATTCATGGCTACTTCTAATTCTAATTCTAAGATTAATCCTAATCCTAATAATAACAACAACAAGAACAATAATCAAGTAGCATCAACTTCGAAAAGCTTAGAGTTGCATCAACAACAAGAAGAAGTAGAAGAACGGGAATTGTGTTTCTTCCAGCATCAGCAAAATCAGATTCCTCAACATCAACAACAACAACAACATCATCATCAACATCATCAGCATCAAAATATATCATTTAGCATGATGCAATCTTCTCCTTCATCATCTTCCCTTCCCGGAAATCACTACATGTAATACACACCCACACCCACACACATCCATCCATCATCTATACATCATATATACCACCTACATACATACATACATACATACATACATCATTTATACGTAATTTTTTTAGGAGAGCTGGAATACTATTATTATTAATACCCTATTTAATCTCCATATATATATATATATATATATATATATATATATATATATATATATATATATATATATATATATATATATACTCCTAACTAAACCATCTAAATCCCCTTTTCATTTTTCCCTCATTATTCCTTCTTCCTTTTTTTTTTTGTAAATTCATGGATATTTTTTCATAGTAGTTTTTAATTTATTGATTTGTTTTTTTAGGGAGGTGAAAATTAAACACAACATAAATACTCATATTATACATACACCTTTTTTTTTTTCTTTTTTTTTTGTTGTTGTTGTTGTCCTAAAATAAATTTATTGATGATAAATAATGATTATGTAGAGGAGGTGGAAATAAGGAGAGCAGTAGTAATACAACAACAGGAGCGTATGACCTAGGAGAGCTTGATCAAGCACTTTTCCTCTACCTTGATGGACAAACCACCGATCATGAACAACGACGTCAGTAATTTATTTATTTTTCATCTATTTCTATTTGATTTTCTATGTAGTTGATTGATTTACCCTTTCCTCTCTTACATTTCCCCTGCATGTTTCCCTTTTTTACCTAACAAAATATTTGAGAAGAAGATTCCTACAGATTTGATAAGCTCATACTAAGTCATAACAAAAGCATGCATGATATGATAAAATCTACCCTACACTATTTTCATTGAATTTTCAATTTATTTACTTTTTGGGTCTCATGAAAATAAAATTCCGTGTTTTTTGGATGTACAAGTAAAAAGGGTATTTATTTTGTTTGTTACAGTGATGGTGTCAGAATGAAATAATAATAATAATAATGCAGGCCTACTTTACCCTCCCTCATCCCCATACCATACTCTTCTTCAATCTCCAATTCATCCACTCCTCCTCCTCTCTTTCTGGCTGGCTAGCTAGCTACCTACTTAGGCTTTAATTTAGTATGCTAAAAAGTTAGAGTTAAATCCAATAATTATTTTCACCTCATAGTATATCAAATACAATCAGATTCCTACTTCTTGGGAAATTTTTAACATGATTAATTTAATTACCACATGATGCATTATTATTGATTAACTTTTGATTGATTGATTGATTTGTCGATATTTGTGCAGACGATCACCACTCATCTTCGTCATCACCCGGAGGAGGAGGAGGTGGAGGTGGTGGTGGAATGAGACCACCAACTCTAAATATTTTCCCATCTCAACCTATGCATGTTGAGCCATCTTCCAAGGTAATTTTTTATTTACAACAAAAATTAAAAAATAAGATATAATCCTCATCAATTGATTAGTTATCTAATAAAACTAATAAGCCGTTATTTGGTTAATCATTTTTTGGATTGATTTCTCAAATGGTTAATAATCTTCATATTCGAGTTTAACTGAAAAGTGTATAGTTTAGGTCATTAACACAAGCAAGTTGTTGCGTGAGACCGTTCCCTTTTGTGAAAAGACAATTCCATTTATTATTGTTAAATGAGTGAATTTTTTACGCAAATGGATCATTGTAAAGTATGAGAGCGTCTTATATAATAACGACGGTTAATTAAAATGTTAATGATGTAGGGGAGCCAAGGAGGGATGGCAGTGGCAGGACCAAGTGGTCAATCATCAATGGGAAGCGGTTCGAAGAGAGCATCAGAGCAGCAGCCGCCAGGAATGGAGTTGTCCAACAACATTAATATTAAACGCATTCTTAATAGTAATACTAATAATCCAGTTATTGATCCTATTGCTGAACCGTCCAAGTCTATCAAAGTAAGCAACTCCAATACTCCTAATACAATCATTTTCTAAACAAATATAAGTCAAATTATTATCATTATCCTTTGTAATCAAAATGGTGGTACGGTAGTGGTAATTAGTTATAATTTTTTTTATTTGATTTAATTTAATTTAATTTTAATATGTTGGGAGCAGCGTGAAGGAATTCGCAAAGGTCCTACGTCGAGCTCGGAACAAGAGGGACCTAAGACACCCGATCCCAAGGTTATTAGACCCCTAACGTTCAGTATATAATTAACCGTATTAAATTCATAAATCATAACTTTTTAACTTATAATAGAAAAGGATCGATAGTGGTCATAGTTAAAATCGGCTAATAACGTAAGTAATAAAGTGATGATAATAAATTTGTGTGAGACGGTCTGTAAGAGGATCTACTTAGTTTTTAATGAGATTATTATTATCTGTAAATTTGGTTGTAAGCAGACACTAAGAAGACTTGCTCAAAATAGAGAAGCCGCAAGGAAAAGCAGGCTAAGAAAAAAGGTTAGTCAATAATTCAAGTAGATTTAAGAGTTTAATAATAAAGTCTAAAGGAATTATGTGTTATTGTAATTATTAGTCGTTGTTACTGTTTGTTAAGCTATCTTATTCAACGAGTAGTATATATTATCACAGCAGTTGGTCTAGACTGATGTATGTATATACTGGTTAATTTTAAATTGTGTTATGTCAAACTCATCTCAACACTTCTGCTACAGGCTTACGTTCAGCAACTAGAATCGAGTAGGATTAGACTTGCACAGCTTGAGCAGGAGCTTCAAAGAGCCAGAGCTCAAGTAAGTTAGTTCCCTAAATATTCTCACTATTGAATACTCCGTATATGATTTACTCCCGTACGTCTATTGGTCATTTGGTCATAATGCCATAGAATATATGCCATGATGCATAGTTGTATATAAAGATCGTCTCATGTTATCATAATATGATCCGATGTAACTTAAGATAGTTGACGTTAATTATCTTACATTAATGCTTGTGGACGCTCATTATTAGCGTTTCGGTCGATCATCATTGTTGTAGAATAGTTGTTGCGTTCTTGGAAAATAAAATTAAACCGCATAAGTAAAATGTTGAATTATTATATTGATTCAAAATTTATATTTTATTACTTAGTTAATTTTTACAGTAATTATGACGTATGGTTAGTAATATCTTTAATTGATGTAACTAACCTCACTTAGCTTGTAATGCACGTTGGAATAGTGGGAATTTATGTGTTAGTTTACTAGGTCAGTGAGTCAATTAGTGCCTTAAACTTTTGAATTAGTTTATGTTTCTTAGTATATATATTAGGTATTGTAGCTACATAATTTTTCATGTTTTCCCAACATAAAAGTAATATTTACTGAGCTCTTCGTTGAACAAAAAAAAAACACAAAAATAATATTTCAAACTAAAAAATTTAACGTGATGCATGCTAAAGTATGGAGTATAAGAGAATAGACAATTTTATCTACAAAATTAATGATTTAATTTCGTTCACAATTATGAGTAATTTCTATTTCTGTTATCAGTCAAATGACTCAAATACATGTGAAATCCTATTTTTATTGTATTCCAAATTTATTGTTCATTTTCCATATATAGTAAGCAGTGAACTCCCTATTTTACATCTAGGTAAATGAGTTCCCCGTTTCTACCCTATCAGTTGCTTCATGTGTAAATCAATTAGTAAAAGGATATTAATGGTATATTCTTATTATTTCAAAAAACTAAACTTGAGTCAACGAAAGTAATAAAAGTGGGATTGAGGCCAGGGAGTCCAAAGTTGTAACATTGGTCATTTCTGTAGGGTGTAATTTTTGGAGGTGGCGGAGATAATCAGGGTATGCCAGTGGGTGTTGCCAACATCAGCTCAGGTATGCATTTTTCAATATTACACATTACTTCACATGATAATAACCACGAATTGGGTTCGATTTCTAACTACAACTAAGTGTGCTCAGCTTCTTCAAACAAAAAAATAAACGGAATACAATATTTTCTAGTACTCCCTCCAACTCACTATGATTTAAGAACTTATTATTTTAATCCCTCATATTTAAATAAAAGTTGGTAAATCATTGTGGAACGGAGAGAATACCAATTAACTACTCTATGTTTATGTACTACTCCGCACTTCACTATTTAATGTAAGTGTGCCCTTTGAGCAATACTAAAACGCATCTTATATGCGTTTTTTTTTTTTTTTTTTTCATATTGTCCATGGATTAATGACTAACAACATAAGGAGTATAAATTAAGACCTACTTTAATTTCCTGTTTTTGATTTTTTTTTTTTTTTGTTTTGCTGAAATTGAAAGATGCGGCTGTGTTTGATATGGAGTACACAAGGTGGCTAGAAGAGCACCACAGATTGACCTGCGAGCTAAGGGCAGCAGTTCAAGAACACATAGCAGAAAATGAACTTAAAATGTATGTTGATAATTGGTTAGCCCATTATGATGTGGTGATCAACCTCAAGAGCATGGCCGCCAAAACCGATATATTTCACCTTGTTTCCGGCGTCTGGAAGTCGCCTGCTGAACGTTGTTTCATGTGGCTAGGTGGATTCCGCCCATCCGAACTCATCAAGGTAATAATAACTCCATTTATAATCAACGGTTTAGTTATTTATTAGCATCATCAAACGCCATGCATGCCTATCCGAGTCATATAATTTGCATGTAACACTAAAACCCTAGCTAAGAAAACATGTTAGTTACAGTTGGAGTAGTTTTTTTTTTTTTTTTTTTTTTGAATTTACCTAAAAATCAATCTTCTTTAAAACATTCTTATCGTAAAATGTGCATTGTGAACATACTATTATGACTGTTTTATCGAAGACAACTTGACGATTTTGTATAAATAATTCAGGCCCAAATCTTTTTGGGGTTAAAACTGTGATGTTGTTGTTGTTGTTGTTGTTGTGGTTACTTTTATATTACCTCTAAAATAAAATCGATAGGGCAAGGAGTGAACATGATCTGATTGGAAGAAAAGTACGAAATTGGTGAAATCATTTAGCAGGCAGGATCAGGAATTTGGGGTAGAGTAAGAACAAAAGAAATTGATGGAGAATTGATCTTGAAAATAAATGGAGAAAGAAAGAATCTTTGGATGAAGTTACCATAAAAAGAGGAGAGTTAGGTGAAAGTTTGGGATGAACCCTAAAGTAATGTCAGTTACTACTACATAAAGGTTATATGAAAATGGCCAAACTTGCACGGCTCTGTCTTCACCTTTGTAAATATTCTCCGCCTCATACCTTCTTGATTCTTTGGACCCATTTTTATCTTATCATTTGGTTTCTACTTCACTTCCTTGTTTCTTTTTCTGACACTTTTTAAACTAACGTTTCTATTCCTTCCTACTGCTCATTCTTCCAATTTCTCTTCCCAATGTTCCATAACAATAATTATTGTAAGAGACGGTAATGTATCACATAATAAATAAAGTGTTACTAAATTATTTACATGTAATTAATGTTATACAGAGTATCTCACAATAATTTAATACGGGACAGTGTATCATGAGACTTACTCGATTGGTTTATGCAATACTTATGGAGTAGATCGAGATTAGATGTATGTACGCATAACGCATGCATTTTAAACTCTGACAAAATAAATGTGTTGACAGATATTTTCGAGATAGAGAACACATTCACATCCTACTTTTTATGGATTTTATCATGTTTTAAATATGTTAAGTTTTAATTTTTGTGGTTGTTGCACAATATAATGAAGTTAAGTTTAAATTTATTTTTGTGATGGAAGATAATATTGCAACAAATAGAGCCATTGACTGAGCAACAATTGATGAGCATATGTGGGTTACAACAAACAATGCACGATGCAGAAGAGGCCTTATCTCAAGGGCTTGATGTCCTACATCAGTCCCTCTCCGACGTGATCGCATCCGACACCGCCTTAACCTGCCCTCCCAACATGACTAATTACATGGGTCAAATGGCTCTTGCCATCAACAAGCGCTCTACCATGGAGAACTTTGTAAGACAGGTACGTATGTATATATGCTCATTGCCTATTAACTACTCCCTTCGTACCACTAAGTTCGATCACTTTGGTACGGAGGGAGTATAGTATAAGGGTCGTATTTATTATTTTTCGGTGAAAAAATATTTATCACAATAGGATAATATTAAATACAATTTAATCAATTTTTTTTTCTTGGTGAAAAATACAACAAAATGGTCGAATTGTTAGTGTGTTTGGTTTAGGTATGTAGTTGGGTTAGGACTAAAATATAATGGAGGTCATATGAAAAAATGAGAATAGGACAAAAGTGACTTTATTAATTACTAGAATAGTGTAGACGAAAGAAAAGTACAATTTACGATCACATATATGAGAATTAAAAGGCAAAAATAATTGAAAATAGTGGTGTTTTCACAATTAGTGTGCTACTCTAGAGGTTCCTTTAATAAGGGTGTGACTAGTCTATCATTGAATATGGAAGGAAGAGTGCTATACAATAATTCATGAAATAATGGATATATAGGAATGGATGAATAGGTTTCTTCTATTGGTAGAAACGAATTTAGAATTAAAATTTTGGAGTAACGAATTCATTATAAATGTACATTATCGACCTTGAAATCGTGTTGGTTCGCTCGCCCCCACCAAGATTGTGGTGTTTTGGATTTTGATAACATGGTACGGCCACGGGTTGAACGTAAGAGTGAAGATGCTTGAAGTAGGAAATGGAATGGGACCTAAGATGAAAGTAAGGTGGCAGGTTTGCTAAGGTTGGAAAACCTACTCCAATCAGATAACCTACTACGAGTACAAAGCTCAATTAAAAAATGAGTCTTCCAAAGGTTGCATGTCTTAAATATATCTATGAAAATAGACCCTAAGCTACCTTGGTGGTTTAAGGACTTTTTTTTAATTTATAATTAATCAGTTACTAGCATGCTAGTTTAAATAATATTAAAGGTGGATCAGATTTGCTACACCTTAACTACTACTCTACTACACACAACTACAGTATTTAATTTAGTTTGAATTATTTTAATTACTTGATGGGAGTATTAGTAAGTTGGTAGCGTTTTTTTAATAACGTACCACTGGACCATCTACTTTAAGATTGGACACTATATAATAAACAGTACATCATTCCAGAGACTACAAAAAATATTGAGTGAAGTTTTAGTTGAAATATAAAGTTTTAATTTTATTATCAAATTTTTAATCTCAATCATTTATTTATCTTTGATTTAAATATTTATCATAAGTAATATAAAAGTTAAATAAATAACCAAGGCAAAGAATATATATATGAGATTGTTTTAATTTCATAACAATCTAATTATATTAAACCCTAATGTATGTGGAGTAATTTTTTCCATAATATATACTCATGGAGTAAATGTTTGATTCTCATGGGAAGTATACACATACGGAGTACAATTTCTCAGTTAATTGATACATGCATTCAACATCATCAATGACAAAAATTTTTTTATCAACTAAGTAGGTTTTCTAACACATCTTACCGTCTCATAATAAGTTAATCAAGGACATATCACTAAAAATAAAAATAAAAATACCTGTTATATGTGAGATCTATCTCGTTAACATTATCGAGAGATCGTCTCTTTAAAGTTATTTCAATTATCAAAACATTGTTAATTTAATATGGTTGATCCCAAATTCTTTTTGTAATGAACATATCTGTCACAGTCTTGTTAGACATTCTGATTGTTTTATCTAACCACATAATCCACTAATTAAGTAATATCAAATCTGTCATTAATTTGTGACGAATTTACGCATTATAAAAAGATTTAATTGGAGACGAAACTAGCAAACAAGTTATTTTCCCTAGATGTTATTTAAAATTGTACTTCCTCCTTTCTCTTGAATAAGCTCCATATCTCTCTTTGGGTCTTTTTTTTGATTAGTCTCGTTTCCTAATAAAGTAACCTCATATAATTTCTCATATTCCTCTCTCCTTCAATCGTTTAATACACTTAATCTATCTCACCCACTTAATCTATCTCACTCATTTCTTAAAAAGACAACGAATATCTCTACTCCATCCCCTTTTCGTTGATATTCGTACCCATCCATAAGAGGGCTTATTTAAGAGAAAGAAGGAAGTAGTAAGAGTAAAGACAGAAGACGTTATATGGGGAAAAGGGGAAGGAATTGTGAGGAGTTGAGTGAAGAAGCGGAGCATAGGGAATGAGACCCGAAAAAGGTGGGTTAAAGGGCCCACAATGATGTCAACGTCAGAAGATCTCTCTTTAGGCCCATAAATCCATAATCAACCTATGATGTCAGGAGTCATAACCGCTTGACTTTAGTAGACCCTTTCCCTTGATTCAATATGGCCCATATTTCCTCCCCCCATCCACTTCTTCTCCATTTCACTTCAACAACTCCCCTTTCTCTCACACACAGTCACACACACATTTAAGTTGTGTATTACTTTCTCCAACTTCTTCTTTTGTCTAAGTACTTTCTCATAAAACATATTTACTCAACATACTTAATTGGTAGGGTTAGTAGTGCTAAACTAATGTCAGTTATTTGATTATCGTAGAACTAGTGAACTACATGATTGGTTTCAAGTTACACCATAAACATAATAACATTGCCCAATAATAGAGTATTTCTTCTTGTATATATTCAAGTAATTTACAAGATTCCCTAAAAAAATAAAAAGTAATTTACAACTACAAGATATTAAGGAGATAAATAAGTGTATATATTAAGTATTAAACACAAAAATTAAGAATAAACGATCTCTCATTAGCGTTAATGAAAGACTCTTACGTAACGATATGTCATACGGTTTTGCTTTTGGGTTTTTACTCAGGTCTATATACTTCGTAATAGACATATAGTTATAGTATGAGACAATGTCACGCTGAGAAACGATCCCTTTACAGAAAAAGTTCACAAATTTATCCACACCAAATACATTATCTTAGTTAAATGAATTACGGAGTATCTTTTTACAAAACTGGATTATTCACGCGTGAAACTTTCTTACTCTATAATTTGTGATGCTCGAATGACTATCTTATGATATGTTGAGTTCGTAATAAATTTTATCAAATACCGAAAATGTCTTAGCCTAGTGGTTAGGACTAGGTGCTCTGGGACAGTAGGTCTTAGGTTCGAATCCCCCTCTCCTATATTATAATGCGACTAAGTGCGCTCTTCGTTGAACCAAAAAAAAAAATTATCAAATGATAGTATTTCTATCTCATTGAATAATTCACATTTATATTGTTCTTCTGTTACTCCTACAAAATAAAATAAAAATAACTATTCATTAGAACAAAAAAGTAATTAATGGGCGACTTGCGACATATGATTAAGATTTAATCCTCATAAATCTCAACATTTTTTTTGAGTATTATCTAGAATCACAATAGTATTTCTTAACCATATTTCCATTTAACCTAGTTTTCATTATTCCATCACAAAAAATGATAAATTGAGTGAAATAGGAAGGAAAGATGGAATAGTTCGTAATTGCAAGGCTACATTTGACCCTAATTTGGTTATGGAAATTGAAAATGCGACAAATTAATTGCAAAATGGGGATGATATCATATCAATATGGACCCAATAATAAAGCTGAAAGGGTATATATCAACCCGTGATTCTTAACAACTTATTTTGTTCATAATATCAAACAATAATATACCCACTACAACTACAATAACACCGTATGTATACGAGCAACAAATTTCAATTACATCCTTTTGACACATGCTCGCCCTTCATCACTTATAGGTTGCCAAGCAACTTTCATTCATCTTATCTTTCCTGCTTGCTACATACTTAGTTAAATAAATTGATGGTTGAGTGAGTTCTACCCTACCTTCTAATTAACATCTTTGATACCTTAATCATCAAGAAATGTTGATTTCACACATAATTTACGTTTATAATACGTCATACACCTGACAAAACCAATACAATTTGAATAATCTGACCTGAATTCGACCCAACATCTGAATTGGAGACCCGAGTTAGACACGTAACCTGAGTTGCCCACCCGATCCCGAACTAAACCGGAGTTTGATCCCAAAATGATCCGATCCACCAAAAGTTTACGTAATTAATAGAATATAAACGGACCTCAACCATCGCCTTACTATCAGAACTCTGCAGTTAAGCGTGCTTGGGCGAGAGTAGTACTAGGATGGGTGACCCGTTTATATTCTATTAGTAATTTTCTTGACCCAACCTTAACTTGAACCTGACCCGATTGACCCGCTTATCAATTTACTCGTAAACATGTATGCGAATGCTTTATGACTTGATGTCACATTAAAATTCAGTGTCATCATTTTGGCAATTGACATTGGCCTAGTTTTTTTTGGTTAATTGTTGACAATTACCACAACAAAGGACCAAAATAAGATTATTTCTACGCTTTTAAAAAGTCTATGAACATGCATGTGGTTCATCTTAGAGTCATAATAATGGTACGAGTAGATAGGTTATTTCAATTATTTTGGAGTCTCTGTCATAAATTTACTGCTGGTTTTTGTATTCAAAGTGAGTGTGAATCTAAAACCTGTTGTAGATGCTTTGGAGATGCTCTTCCTTAAGTCAAGTTCACATTTACGTATGTACCTGGTTTTATGTATTTACATGCATTCTGCTAACTTGACGTCCGTCTTTGCCCTAATTAAATAACCTCCCACTATTTTGCGTCCATCTAACCCTAATCCCCAGACTAGCTACAAGGAAGACTGGAACAGCATTTCAATTTCCTCGATATTATTGTTATTAAAAAACAAGAGACAATTTCACGGTGCATGATTGTATTCTGCCTTAATTAAATACGGAATATGTATGACATCTTATGATAAAAAAACAAATTGTTCATATTGCCCAAGGCACTGATAAAAATATGATCGATAAAATGTTAGATACGGAGTAAAAATGTTAGATACGGAGTGATAAGCTTGAAAATCGCTCCCTTTATTTTGCCCGATCAAGATTCCCCTCTCCTTTATGATTTGTGTTTTATATGAAAGAGATTTGAACGATAAGTTATTTTGTTGGGTAGAGGTAGTACGGAGTATTAATTAACAAGATTGTCCATCATGATATGAATTACAGGCAGACGGTTTAAGGCATCAAACATTACACCGGCTACATCAGGTTCTGACGACACGCCAAGCAGCACGGTGTTTTCTTGCAATTGCCGAGTACTTCCATCGTCTCCGGGCGCTGAGTTCACTGTGGATGGCAAGGCCACGACAGGATTAGCCTAAAATTAAGAAGATCAAATTTACACAGAAGGAAGCTAGTTTAGCTCTAGTAATGCTAGTATACTAGGAAAAAAATTATGCAAAAAAAGTTGGTTTAATTTATACACTTCCACTTTGAGAATCGTTTAGATATGAATCAACTTCGATTTGAAGTTGAATAACCCGGAGAGCTATAAATCTATAATACTCGTACATATTTACATGGAAAATTGGCAATATGGCATGTTGGCATGGTCGTCTAGAGATGCGCATATAGACGTACTAGATGTATGTCCAGATGTATGTACCTTCTAGATCATTGAAAGGCAATGTATAGTTTCTTGTTCAAGTCTGGAATTGGACGGGATACATTTTGAATTGACCCTAAATACGTGGCAAAAAAATCAGTATAGTGAAACTTAGTTCAGTAGGACCCTCCGAATGGCTCAATTTCAAATGTAACACGGTTTTTCAAGATTTGGGAGTCCGCAACAAAAGTGAATAAAAATCGCACGGAGTGCTAATACGGATAAATAAATTAGCCACACAAAATTTGAGATCAACGAAGACCCTATAAGGGTCCTGATATGTGAAAAACCAGCTGATGGGGGTCGTGTAATTAAATAAGCTCGGCCATGACATGGTCACCAAAGTCCACATACCCATCAGGCCGACATCCACCTATCCCTCGACGGACGTCGACCTGATCATAACTGCAGCAAGGGCCAGGGCGGTCTCCAGCCGGCAACCCGGATGACAGCCCAAAGCCGGCGAGGCTCTGTGTTGGTATCTTATTTTCCTTTCACTTAGCTTGGAAAGCGAGTAGTTATAAGAGGATTAATGGATAGAAATTATAGGATGATAATGAGGATGGAAGGTGGAAATGAGGCAGAATAGGGAAATATTACGTCTTTGAATTCATTCCTGTGAACTTGTACCAGTAATTGGTATTGGAATTTGATTTTTGTTACCCTGTAAATGCAATATTGTTTCTTGAAGTTATCTGTTATTCGTATATGTTTGTTATCAACTGAACATCATATATTTAGTTATACACCAGAAACAATACCAGGAACTCTTTAACACAGACACGCAAAAAAGTCGATTCAGAAATTGAGGATTGTATCTTGTATGAAACATTTCAAAGAGCAAAAACAGATACATATATAAAAAACCGAAGTGAGTGAGATGTTTGCGATCTGATTCTCATAGCAAGCTATCAGCTCGAGACGGCAATCTCTTGAAGAAATTGCCAGGAACGGATGGCATCTTGCTTCTGAATCTCGGATGCCTGAAAAAGAACATGCCTGCCATAATCGCCAGCAGCCTGAAAGGCGTGATATACAGAAACACAGACACGATCAGACAAAAGACAGTAAAAATGAAGCTTGCTCTGGGATCCCTCCACCCCAACAACGCCTGCAATCTCTCCCCTTGCGTCGCTATGTCCCCCACCACAGTCTGAATCCTCCCTGCCACGCTGCGAAGCCTGTCATACCTCATCCGCACCACCTCAGACGATTTTGTAGTCGGGAAAGTATCAAACTCTTCGTCCAGTTCATCCGGTTGAACTGCATCTGCCCACGACAGTTTGGTGTCCATGTGAGGCGGGTGACGCGGCCTGTACCTATAGTTCCACACCCCGATCAGGAACATGTAGAGAAACACAGTTGGGAGGATGAGTTCAGGATAGCATATTAAGATGAAGTAGAGGATGTGAACTAGGACTGTAGTGATCGGGTTCTTCCATTTGCAGACCTCTCCTAACCATTTGCTCATCGACAGCGCCCCTGAAAACACCGACACTATCCTGAAGAAGTTTGCCTTGCTTTTCCTCATCGACCATATGTGGGAGTCTACATCCAGCATGTACTCCACCACCTCACGTCTCAGAGGCGGCTCTGCTCGCCCCAGTCTAACTGCCACGATGTTCATCGCTTGGTATCTTAAGTTTTCTATCTGGTTTACGGTGAAGGGGTGAACATAATGCATTTTTGGGAGTAAGTGATGGGAGTATTGGTAGATCAGGCTTGAGAAGGAGAGGCAGGTGAACCTAACTGCTAGTTGGAGCTCTCCCATCTTTTTGACACCCGATGATTGAAGGACTAAAAGAGGGTAAGAATGGGTGTAGATTCGATCCGTCTCAAGGGTGGACAGTCGGATTCTGATTTTCCCGATTTTAGGGTCTTTGGTGCTTTTATCGTTTCCTCCGAGGTGGCAATTGTCGAAAACTCCTAAGGTGATGACCGTGCAGGGGTCGTACACCTCCCATAGATACTGCTCGTTCCATTTCGGGTTGAAGCTTCCAATGATGGTTCTGGTTCGAACCCATTTGTGGCCGTACTTGGCTATACAGTATGCATCCGTGGTGTTAGCTTGCCCTTCTTTTTTCTTCATTGCTTGAAGTCCTTGGGCTCCTAATATTCCTATCTCCAGGATTCCCATCGGAGATTTCCACAGTTGTCGTGCAGTTGGCCTCGTGTCGCTGATATACATTGTTGATTCATCAAGTACATGATAACCACCTTCGAGGCAGAGTCTCAGATGAATCCTAGTGGAAAATTTAAGCTCATTTTTCCTATCTCCCTCCAAGGCCCCAAACCCAAATTTTTCGAGGTTAAACCAGCGAGAGTGAACCGCTTTGTTTTCCAATCTCTTTTCAAACACCGTTAAAGGCAAGGTTATCTTCCCCACAAGCTCGTCCTTTGAACTTGCTTTGTTTACGAGTTCTAACACAAGCTTTTCTTCAAAGGGTTCCGCTGCCACGAAGACTAGATCTTCATTCCATAAGGGATTAGCCGTTTTGACCGGGCTCATCTTGGTTTTGAGGATTTGGTTTCCGACTTGAGCTTTGACATAAACCTGTGGAGCCTGAGATTTGTCGTTCGGCTCAACATCTTGTGCTTCAATCACATTTACTCTAAGATACCATAGTTTGGGAGCCACATACACCTTTGATCTTATGTTATAAACACCTTCTCCCTGAACTGAAGTGGCGTCAGTATGCCACGCTTCAGGGAACGCTTCATCGGCTTGTGTACCCATCCAAACCGCAACCATAACCTCTCCCCTCATCTTGGTCTCGCCCCGACGATCCTCTAACCTGTACCATTGTGGGGCCAGAGGACTGTCAGGTGGAACCCTTTTAGGTACTTCATTCAGATCAAACACCACCTTTCCTAAGTAGTCATCTTTCCCAACCATTTCCCGATCCCTCACGTAGACTTCAAGGACCGTGGACTGTATCTTCTCCTTGGTGAAGGCGAAGACTTGTTTCCACTCCGGATTGGCCTTGTTCTCGTAATGCTTTGTTTTACCCTTATAATTCCCGAGCTTCACTTCAACATAGGGATCACATTTCCCTGTTATAGGGTTAACAGGAAGGTCTTTGGCTCTGACCACCCTGACATAGAGGTAGAACATCTGTTCCACGAGGTCGTAAGTGCTTGACACTCTCTCGCCACCAATCCACCCGTGCCCTCCACGGGCTCCCCCGTGTGGCCATCTTTCCCCGAGTTGAGGTTTCGTGTCTTTTAACTTAAAGTCATCTTGACCAGGGTTTGAGGCCTTCTTATCTCCCATACTTGTATTGCTTCAAAAAAAACTTAAAACTTGTTTTATGCTCAAATAACCGCCTGATCACTGTTTTATTGTTTCGGTGCCTACAGGAATGAACTGAAATGACTAGATGTTGTGGCTGGCGTAATTTTCGTGATGGTCGGCCTCAGAATTTTAATCCTAGGGTCATTTTGGTTGGTGTTTCTGATCTTATGCAAGAAATGGCCTTTAAATATGAAGATCATAAAGGGCTAAATGATTTGTTAATGATAAACAAAGCTAGAGGACATGATTGACTACTCAAAAATGTAATGCAGAAATGTTGGCATCTGCTATTTTCAACTAGCAGCTTCATATTCCCCTTTTTTTCCACTGCTTTCCAAAACCTGTGGTCCTTTTGGAATATCAAAAAGTCGGTCTTTATCACCAAATAATTCAGATTAAATATACAAATGGTTCTGTCTAGCTAAAACAACTGTTAAGTGTTCCTGCTGTAGATTGTTCCTTCTGGTTTTCATTTATTTACCAAATGATTAGAGCTATCGGTCGAGTTCAACAGAACAAGGAGCGGAATTAGCGCTTTTACTGCTGCAAACTACCACTCGTTCGGACTGAGACACTTGCATAGTTTGTCTGCCTAGGACACACCGTTCTTTAAATAATCCTCAATGACTCGATACTCAAATGGCCTGAAGCATATCCAAAATCGAAACCAATGCAAACTAAACTATATAGTGATCTGTATCGGACCTACATAAGTTTTGTTCCTGGTGTAGCATGCATCAGAGTCAGAGGAATCTGTACCATTCTTTTAGGATAGCAGAGCATAATTTGAGCAGGAACGCGTAGAGGGGAAGAAAAGGAGTAAGAAAGGTAGAAGAGAATATATACGCTATGAACACAAAGCATTGATAATTGATTGATTGCCTATTTGCTGCTTTGGTCATTCCCTCTTTAAATGATTCCTCTGCTACTTTATTCCTCTTCTTTAACGCAAACTAGTTTCTTTTGCTGTAATTTCGGCTCGACGAGGGGCTTGTGCAGGACTCCTAAGTCCTACGCCAGTTCATAAACTGCAATTTCACATTATTGTTTTTCTCGATGTTGTTTGGTCACTGCTAGGCCCGATTTTACTCTTAGGCCCAAGACGCAACAAGTGAGTAGCAAAAGACGTGTTGAGCCGAGGAACAATTCAGGCCAACCTTGAACAATGGATTTTATGGCAAGGATCAGGGAATAGGGATGAAGCAAAAAGTCGATTAATGGGAAAACCATTATTACATAATCAAGAGACAAATAATAATGGGTAATGAAGGTGGAACAATAACGTATGACAATCAATGGCAAATCTCTACTCAACGGCTGAACCATTGAATTAATACGAAGCTATAGAGTATAGAGATACGAAAGGGAAAGGCAAGAGAAACACACCCAAAACAGACCAGCGATACACCATATATTTTCTCTCTAAAATCCCTTGGATGATAAACTCAGTCATGCCTTAGCTTGACGACTGTCGTTTTTCCCTTACATCCGTCCAAGGGTTTTCCATGTATAGTTTATTAGTCTTGCCTCTTGAATTCGTTTCATTTTTACACTACAATTGATATGCACTCGTACTAGATAACCTCGTCGTCTAGTCTTGACATATACGAGTAGTATATAATATAATTACAGGAGAAACACGGATTGCCTAGTAGTAGTATACAAAACAGCTACTCGTACTCCACAACCTAGAAGACCCCAAATGTGCACCCTTGCATTTTTCTTTAAAAAAAACACTGAAGCAACTATACATAGCTTTTGAGCGTTGAAACTGAAACTACTACCACTCTATTCAAATTTCATTTTACATCACTAAAAATTTGATATTCTCAATCTACTACTCATAAAGATTAATTAAACAAAATTCCACGTAACTATATTTTCTTTTATAAATTGTTGAGAATATCGAAAATTCTCTTTACTTGTAAATAGTGTCTAGAAAACAAATGTGCACTTTGGATTTGAACGGATAGAGTACTAGAATAGCAATGGTTCAATGGATAACTAAGGTCATTTATGTTTGGAGCAAACCAGGTCCAAATCCACGTAATCACCACGAAAGTAGTGATTAGTCCCCTTAAGTTTAATCAATTATGAGATTAACCCTTTAAGTTTCAATTGTAGTAATTAAGCCCTATGATTTTGGGTAAACGTGAAATTCAATCCAAATTTTTTATTTTTTCAATTGAAATTGCACCTTAAAAACAAAAATTCCATTTATTTATACATTTTCTCATCATACGATAAAAATAATTATATATTTATAAAATGTATGCACTTTTTACATATTTTGGAAAAAAACAAATATTTGAAAGAATTACGTAAAATCAAAAATTTGTAACATTCATCTCATAGATTATATAAATTACCGAGTATATTAAAATTATTTAAAAAATTCTAAAAATTATGTTAATAAATTATTTAATTGCTTTTATAATATTAATAATTATTCAGTGTATATTGAGTTTATATATAACATGATTTACTGATATAATTTATGTTGAGAATAAAAAATAGAATCGAATTTTCATTTCTATTCAAAATTATGGACCTAATTACAACATTTGAAACTTACGGGATTTTAATCTCACAATTGTCAAAAGTTAAGGGATTAATTAACACTTTCGTGCTTTTTTTTTACTTTATTAAATTTTCCTTCTAATTCTATTCCGCATACAATTAAATTTTATATCATCCTTGTTATAGAATTTCTTCACCCTCTCATAAGTCATAACGTCTTGTCCTTGTTATGAAATTCAATTTTCTCCAAAAAAAAATATTCTTTGATGAGTTCAACATTTTGAATTTTTTTTATTAATTCTTAGTCGTTTTTTTTTGTTGCCTGATTAATCACGAAATCTTTAGTAGTTGAAATTATATCCCCAATTATAAAACCTTAAGTTAATGTTTAAATTAACAATGGTTTTGCTGTTTATATTGAGATAATTTTGAAATCCAAATCAACTTTTTGCTTTATTACTCGGAAATGGGAAAAACCTTAATTTTGAGAATTTGCTGGAGTATTTGATAAAAAAAAATTAAAATTGTGCACCCCTAATTCCGAAACCCTGGATCCGTCACTGCTCGCGCGTATTAAAATAGCTGTAGATCCCTGGGGATTTGCTTAGATGAAGATTATTCGAAAGAAAAGATGCATCACCCTGAAATCATCTTCATTTCATTATTTGACTTATACTCCGTATTTAATTTTAACATAATAGTAGTAACATTTAAATAATCATTAATTATGATTTACAAGGAATGTCCCTAAATACACCTCTGTCCGACCTCTTACGTGGATCGAACGACTTATTTCATAGCATAATACTCCGTATAATGAAGTATGGTTTAATCGATAAACAAATAATTGAAATGGAAGATTATCGATCGTTAGCCTTGCATCGCATTGCAATCATTGAATTATGATTTACAAGGCGGTAAGGGAGCACCACACAGGCATTTATTATGCTGAAACACACTGGACCCAAACTTGGACAACCCACTTGGGATCTGCCCACACAGCTGATTAAAGCTCACGTCCAAGCTCGTCAAACTCCTGGGCAAGTTAGGAATCGAACCCGTGATCATATTATGCGACACATTGAACTGCGTAAGCGCAGGCAATGTCCCAAGAGACGCGGGCAGAGTCCCGGTAAACTTGTTCCCGGAAATATCCACCTGACTCAAACTCTTCAAGTTCCCTAAGAAGGTAGGGATGGACCCACTAAGGGAGTTGGAGTTAAGGGTTATGAGCCTGAGCATGGAGAGCTTGCTAAGGGACTGGGGTATGGGTCCGGTGAGCTTGGGTTCGTCGAAGAACATGATGTTGTTGAGGAAAGGGAGGCTGCCGAGGACGTCGGGGATGGTGCCCTTGAGACCGGAGCCCCCGGAGATGGTGACGGCGTTGACACGGTCGGGGTTGGGGTCGTAGTCGCTGGTGCAGCCGATGAAGGGCCAGTCGGAGCAGCAGTCGGTGGTGGGGTCCCAGTCTCTGAGGAGACCCACACCACCAAAGTGGCTCTTGATTTGAAGGAGTATGGCTTTGTCCTGTGGGTTGCATTGGGAGAAGGCCAGCAGTGGGAATGATATCAGGATGAGGAGGAGGGTTGCTGAAAATAGTAGCTGATGATTCATTTTTGCGAGCTTTTGTTTTGATTAATTTGTAATTTGTTGTTTGTGTGTATATTCAAAGTGCTGAGGGCGTTGCGTATTTATAGAATTTTACGTGCATGTTAAATGTGAACTGTGTAGACGGCAGGTGAGACCAATCCAAACTATATCCACCTTTTTTTCGACGAGTGAACCTACCATCGCTATTTTTGGTACCTTTCAGATAAATTCTTAGGGTCCGCTTGGGATGAGGTTAATTATTCCGGGGTAATAGAGCAAAAATGAACTAAAAAATGATGGAAAATAGTGATGATATTAAGCGGAAACGAAGAAAATTAAGGAAGTATAGCTTATTTAGGGAAATTATTACTCCCCTCTCCCCCCAAGTAATGCATTACCCCCAATGGAGGTAATTATCCTCCTCGTATCTTGTTTACACTATAAAATGTTACAATCAAGCAACAAGTTCATTCATTTCTAGTTCATTTTGACTCTATTACCTCCGGAATAATTAACCCCATCCCAAGCGAGCCCTTAGGTGCAGGCTATCAAACCACACATATCATGTAAGTCAATCATTTTTAAAACGACTTGCTCGAAATCAAGAAGACATAACCTTAAATCGTAGAACTCGATCCACAAGATTTCTCTTGGAGGTTGGAACCTGAAATCTTGAGCGGATGGCCACAAATTTTTAACCACTGAGCTTAACCTTAAATCATAGAACTCGTCTTAGTATTCTGTATTCAATTTCAATAGTCAAACGCCTACGGAGAACATCTAAATCATTTTACTGTGCATCACTTAATTTAAAGAAAATTAGGTTAATTTCATAGTAATTGAATGAATAACAACTACTTCATCTGTTTTTAATGCGGAATAATTATATTTCTTGCTTTTTCGATCACTTCTCATTTTAATCTTTCTTGAAATCTTTTTAATATTTTTCAATAATACTTGTATGAAATGCATAAGGAGTAGTAATTTGATGGTGTATGTACTTTTAGTCTTTTACCCTCTTTTTAAGCAAATATATTGTCATAAATTATACTCCGTAAATATTAGGAATAATATGTAGGTCATATTTTCGTAACCTTAAATATATAGCGCGTCATTTGTAATTGTTTGCGACACGAATTAATAATACTCATACAAATATACAATTCATACAGATTATTAGATTTCTGTGGGTATAAATTTAATACTACGTAAATGTTGAGCTACTAGAATCTACATAGGGAGTACTACGCATTTGACATGAGTGATGAGTCTGGTCGATCAGTCGTAGTATTCGCTTTGCTGTCAACTTTGACCGACGACGACGATTATATTGAAATATATAGTAAGATCCATGAATTAATAATTCCCATTTATTAGATCGTAATCTTGTTCTACAGTTAGTTGTATATCGCTATCTCCGTCGTTATTGCACCAAAAAAATTAAAAAAGAATATCCATTTAAATGCAGATAAACGCATCATTGCATACCATTAGCCATCGTCAGTGTCAATCAAGAAGCAACCTACGGAGAACTTGGTCTGATAAATGAAAACCGAAGAAGTCGTCAGTTGATTTTTTTTGTCCGGTTTGATTGACGAAGACTGGGGTGAATGGGTGATGTTACGGTTAGAACGGTTTGAAGAATTATGGTTAGAACTTGGTATGATAAATGAAAACTGAAGAAGTCGTTAGTTGATTTTTTTTTGCCCTGTTTGATTGACGAAGATTGGGGTGATGTTAGTCTGTATTTATATTACCTAGATTCATGTACAGGTTCGTATCGTTTTATGTAAACTTACCTAAGATTGTGTTTTGTTCATCCTCGCTTTGATACTTCGGACATTATCATATACGGAGTATACCATATGACATATAATTTTACTTCCTAATATTCATATAAAATCTTGAATATTCTGGGTAAATTCCAATTTGGAATTATTCCTTACGTAAAATTATACTTCATATATTATTTATGCTATATCTCCTTCCCATATCTTCTTCGCCGCATAAATCTCCTCTACATGTGTTATATTAATAAAGAAAATCCCTCCAAAATCTCTTCTCCATAAGAATATTCTTCATATCTATTCTTTCCATAAAAAATATTATTACCCCTCTTTTATTACCCTTCCTTTAACCTCTCCATCGTCATCATACTTTTTCACCCACCCCTTTTCAATTCAATTTCCAAACTTTCTCTCTCCACAAAACTTTTACCATGGCTCCAAAGAAAGCATCCTCCGTATGGATCGAGTTGTGGGTCGACAAATGGACCTGCTCTTGCAGTTTGAGAACTGCGCTAGTCAATTCGGCTAATGGCCCATGAGCTTCATCTCCGTCCTTGGGCTTGTCCTGTTCGATGGCGCTAACCCGGGTAACAATGGCGATCTGATCACCCCTAATTCGGTCGAGTTGCTCTTGGATCTTGGCCAACGAGTTGTTCAGTTGATCAATAGCGTCCTTAGTCATGGTTCGGGTGTGAGGTGGCCTGTCTGTAAGAACACCGTGTAATCAGAAAAAAACCGACTCCTAGACGGGTGACTCATGAACGGTGGGCTTTCTTTAGGATTTCGGCATAGTGGGCCTAGTCCCGTTCGAAGAAAGGCTTACGTGTAAGCTAATCCCCAGACTTTGGACTCGATTGCGTAAGTGGGCTTCCCTTTGTAGGAGTTTGTCCTACGTAGGTGGGCCGTGCCTTGACTAATAAGGCGGACTTGGGATGGGGTGGAAACCCGTGATGTAAGATCGACGGAGTTTCGACGCTATAGACTCTTGCTACTTATGACAAGACCCGACACTGCTAAATACGGGAAGTCCTAAGAAGAAGAGGGTTTGAAAAGAGGATTTGAATTTGAAAAGCCCGAGCAAAGTCGGATTGGAAGGCCCGATTTTTTTTGAAAATCGAAAAAAAAAAAAAAACGGTTTATCGGGCCGAGTTTTGAATTTTTTTGAAAAGTTTGGACAGCATACCGGCTAGAAAATAGGCTATTTTGAGTCAAAAATCATAAGTCCTAAATTCGGTAGCTTTCCGGGTTTGAAAAATGGACGGTTTTTGAAAAAGATGCAAGTTTTTTTTTTTGAGAACACGGTTTTTGAAAAAGATGAGACACGGACCAAGTAGCATGTAGTCACGGAGACAGTATAACGACACCATGTATGCTCCTAGTCTAAGTCTCGGTCGGTCTAATAGGGTCTATACCAACAACGATGGCTTTCTCGTACTGAGGACGGACTCCCTAAGCCGAGTGGGTCTTAGGACATGCCGCAAAACCTAAACGAGTTCCACCATCGATGTCTTTAGTGGGTCCAAGTAGGAACGCACGGTGGTATAGTGGGACGTCGGTCACAAGTAACCGGCCCGGGAAAGATTGGGTTATGCATGGCCCATTGAACTAAAACGTGTACATTACTATTCGAACGATTTCTTTTCGAGTCTCACCCTAGGGATGCCGATGGTAAGCGACTCATCAGTTGATCCCCAGCGGAGTCGCCAAATCGTGGACATGACATAGGTCCACCCCGACGCGGCCACGCGCGGGTTTGGGGAGGCGAATGAATCTCCATATGAGATGGTCAAATTGAAATTTAAATCGAAGTAGGAGTCGCCACCGAATTTTATGGTTATTCGGAACCATTCGAGCCCACTCTATGTCGTAGTGGGCCGTATACAAAATACGGCCCATTTCCGATGTCAGAGTTTATTGGGCTCGTCCCTTTGCATATCGATACCGATGCCGACTGGGCGGTTAATCGTATATTGAATGACTCTCGTTGCCAATGGTCTCGGACATACGGAAACCACGGTTCTGAGTAAGGGGTGAGGGTACGTGTTGGGAAGTTCACTAAGAACACCCAACCCCGCCCGCACTTAGCGGCATTTACTAAGATATCGTTCGTTTTTGGTGTACACGGGTTAGTTCGACGGTTGAATGATATGCAAACATTATTTTCCCTAGACATGTGAGAGAAAAATAAAATGGGTTGCTAAGTCGTTTAATGCATGTTAAACTAATAACGTCAAAGTTATTTTAGCATGTGAATTCGTTTTAGTCTAATAAAACGATAAAAAAATAAATAAAAAGCTACAAACACGAGGAAACGAGTTAGTAACGATGAATAAATTGAATAAAAGACATAAATAAATAAGATGCATGATTTTGGAAAATATTTATGGCACGTGATTGATTAACACGTGTTGACCGAGGTCGAAAAAAGAATTTATTGAAATATGTCGCGAAGGTCGCATTTTAATATAATGTTCGAGAAGAATTAAAAATAGAAAACGAAGAAGAAAAAAAAAAAAGGGGAGGCCGTGAACCGGCTGCCGCGCGGGTCGCCTGACCGGCGCGCGACCCGCGTGGTAGCCTGTCGGATTTTTTTATTTGTCGAAAAGTCGTTAATTTTTATAAATTGCGTACAAATATGGATTAATTTATACTCGATTTATATTTTCGATACTCGTCGTATCCGATAATTGATTATGAAATCAATATCAAATAGTTATAATGATTTTAGAAAAAGTTTAAAAAAAGTTTGTTTTGAACGAAAACGTAAAAAAAAAAGAACTTTGAACGAGAAATGTGTTAATTCCCTCCGCGTTTTAAAATCATCGAATTTTGTACATAAAAAAGGTAATAATTTTGTTAGCATCAACGAGAATAAATTTAATTTAGTTCTTGTAGATACGATATACGATTAGAGAATCGATATCGTATTTTAAGAACGTTATAAAAAAGTTTTTATTAACGAAAATAAATATGATGCGACGAACGACCCGTAATAAATTTGAGACGATCGATGACCCGAAAAAAAAAAAAGAAAGACGGACGAAAAAGGTAATAAAAAAACGTGAGATAGGGAGAGAGAAAGGAAAAGAGTCGGGTTTGATTTACACCCTCAACCTACATGCTTTGTGTTCTCGGTACAGGGCTCGTCGGACGGTGGCTTAGGCACGGGAGCGTCGAGATGATGTGGATGAGTTAAGGTGTCGGTTTTTGGAGTGTTTTTTTGTGTGTATGTAGGCGTGGATTCGGCCGGGTAGGATGGGACGGTTTCGTCGGCTTTTGGACAATTTTTCGGTATTCCTTTGGATGTGGATTTTGAGACTATTTTTGCTATAATAATTGTGTATGAGTTGCTGAAAAGTTGTAGTGTGTTGATCGATAATGAATGTATTTTTTGTGTTGAATATGAGGTCCTATTTATAGGAATCGAGGTGGTCTTGCTTGTGTGGCAAGAAACACCGGTTTGGATAGGAAATACGAGAGTTCGTAAGGAAATAAACTTCTCGTTTCTTGGTGAATAAGCCAAGAATCTCGGCTGGTGGGGAGGTATTTCGGCTGTTTCAGCCGAGTATCTGAGCTCGGGTGATACTTTGTTTCGGTTTCCGGATAGAATTCCTACTTGAGATCGAATTCCATCCTTAAACGGATTTGTTTAATATTATTTGAAGGCTGATTTTTGTAGTGTTTCAGTCCGAATTGGACGTGTAATGACACGGCCAGACCGCGTGACTCGGGAAAAAATATCTTTGACCGGGTTTCACTCGGTTGCTAAAAGACGGTTTTACCCCCGGTGTCGGAATCGACCCAAATTAGTCTTATTTGACTCGAAACGACCCACTGGGCCTGAATTTGAGGTCCGTTTTGTGAGATTTGTACTCCGTAATAAGCCTAAACCAAATGTCCATGATTTCGAGCCCATATCCGAGCCCATTAAAGCACGTTTGCGTCCTATCATCATCGGGTGTTTGGCGGGACCTACTATAGACACCTGGCGGTCAAAATGTGGGTGTCTAAGAGCCCACACTCTGGCTGAGGCTTGGACAAGGCGAAAGTCAGAGTAGCCACCAGGCCAATCGAGGATTAAGACCTGGCAGACTTCCGATCGGGTCGTTTAGAGTCCATTAGACTTGCGTGAAGGGCTCGCCAGCCATAGGATAGAAATCATACCTGGATAGATGTTGATAATGGCGCGGGGACTTTCTACTAAAAAAGTCTTGGATTTGTCTGGTTGCAGACAATTTCCATTTTAAAATTGCGCGGGAGCTCCTATTAGAAGCTGCGGATGTACCGCTTACTGATACATCCGATTCCTTAGCGAAAATGTTGCTTGAATTTTCACTGAGAACTTTGAGAATTCTCCGGGAGTCTTGGGATACCTGTCTGTTTTGCATGCAACATACAGATAAAACATCGACTCGTGCTGGGGGAGAAAAATGATTTTTGGTTGATTTTTTTTTGGAAAAAAAAACCGAAAAAAAAAAAAAAATTCGAAAATGGCGGAAATTTTTTTTTGAAAAATTTGGAAGAAAAGGAATGTTTGGGATGACTTGATTCCTGATCAGATTCTGGCACGGATTCCTAAAAATTCTGGTTAGGCCTGTATGCCTAAGTGAAGCAGGGAATGCTGCAAAAATCCCTATTCCAAGGGTGACTAGGAGAGGAGATTTCCCTATTATAAATAGAGAGTTCTTGCCCTTAATCTTCTCATATTCCAACCTGAAATATTTCCTTCTCATCTTAAAAAATCCCTTTAGACTTTTTAGATAAAAATAAAAACTTTCTGCTATGGGAATCGAACATCTGACCGCGATGCTTCACGCGTGGGCCCAAGATTTTCGAGATGGAGATAAGGTCCAGTTAACTCAGATGGGAATTGTAGCTTTGTTCCCGCTCCAGCGACTTAAGGTGGATACCCATTTTCTAGATGCTTGCTTGACCTTCTGGGATTCTACTCATCATGTTTTCGCTTTTCCCCGGGGAGAAATATGTCCCCTTCCCGAAGAGATTGCTGCTGTAGGGGGTTGGTGCCCCAATGCTCATCCTGCTATTACTACTTTTTACCCTGATCCAAGGAGGAGGCTGAGGGACTTTCTTGGGTTGTCCCACGCTGAGACTTCCCGTATGGTGAAGGGAAATTCTGTTTCCCTGTTCGACCTAGCTGATAAATTTATGGATCCAAGTGGTCCCAGAATTTCTCCTATCCACAGGCGTAGGGCCTTTGCCTTCTGTATGCTACATCGATACGCTTTCGAAGGCCGGATGGATGCTGACTCATGTTTGGGTGAGATCAGGCTAATCAGTATAGTGGATCAAATGGAGGCAGGTTATAGCCCAGCCTGGCTGATAACCGGGGAGATCATTATGGGCCTTGATGCGAGGAGACTTGATCCAGATCGGCAATTAACGGGCGACATTCGTCTTCTGCAGGTATTTGACCCTTTTTTTTCGAAAATTTTTCCGAATTTTTTTTTTTTGATTTCCGAAATTTTTTTTTTGATTTTTTTTTTCGAATTTCCAAATTTTTTTTGATTTTTTCGAATTTCCGCTTTTTTTTAAATTTCCGAAAATTTTTAATTTTTCGAATTTTTTTTTTTTTGGATTTTTTTTTTTTTTTCGAAAGTTTTTTGACTTTTCGAAAATTTTGCAGATTTGGTTATTCGAGCGCCTGTCAATTATAGAGCCCCCGACGAGCATATCCAGGTATCGAAGCTGTCAGATAGGCTCACGGTCTCGACGAATTAGCTCCAATCATCATATAAATCGGAAGTATTGGGATGAGGAGCTAAAATTCCATGGCGGACCCCTGATTAGGTGGAACGTGATCTGGTGGTTTCTCTCGAAGATAACGGGCCTAGCTAAAAGAGACTATTTCACCAAATGGGTCGAAGCGGAATCCTACCGTATTCTCAACGCCAGCCACGTTGCCAAATTTATCCAAAACAAGATAATATGCCGATATGGGATCCCTCATGAATTCATCAGTGACCACGGGACCCACTTTCAGGCCGAGACGGCAGCCTTGTTAGCCAAATACAAGATCCAAAGACATACGTCTTCACCCTACCGACCCCAAACCAATGGAGCAGTAGAAGCAGCTAACAAAACCATTGTCACCATACTCAAAAAGATGGCTGACAATTATCGGGACTGGCCCGATAAGATACCATTTGCCCTTTGGGGGTATCGAACCTCGATTCGTACTGCGACCGGGGCAACACCGTATTACCTTACATACGGGATGGAAGCGGTCCAACCCGTCGAGCTAGAGGTACCGTCACTCAGAATCCTACTCGAAAGTCAAGTACCAGAAGCCGATTGGGTTCGAGCACGATATGACTCGTTAGTACTTCTAGACGAACGACGATCCCGTGCCCTCAATAATATACAGATTTATCAGAAAAGAATCCAACGAGCTTTCAACAAAAGAGTAAGGCCCAGGAATATCAAAGAAGGAGATCTAGTTCTCAAGTCCGTACGAGCTTTATTACCGGTAGACCCAAGGGGAAAGTTCAAACCTAACTGGGCTGGACCTTATTTGGTAAAGAAGATTCTATCGGGTGGAGCGGTAATGCTAACAGATCTGGACGGGAATGAGTTTGTCAACCCAACTAACCTGGACCAGCTGAAACGTTATTACCCTTAAACCTGTTTCTCTCAATGTCATTCGCAAAAGTTTATTAAAAATATCTTTTCAAAATAAACTTTTAAAGACAAGTCAAAAGCTACTTATTCTACTGTTATAAACATCATGAACCAATAGTCTTGGTGTATTTCGAAATTGTAATTTAAAGTTTGAACTACGTTTGGTTTGATTCCGCTATTTGTGGATACGTAGGCAGCCCCTCAAAAGGGCACAACCACTGCAATCGAAAAAATAGGAACGGTTTCTAATAAATTTTCTTTATTTATCTCAAAAAAAATCAATTACAAAAAATCCAAAAAAAAACAAACACACAAATAGTACTAATATTAAATAATAAAAATCTAAGGCATTTTTCCCTTTCCCTTGTCCTTAGTCTCTTTTTCGACCCACCGACGTCGACGTGGAGGTGAACGCTCCCGAATCACCAAGGGAATCTCCTTAACCCGGGCTCGTTTCTTCGAACTTGATTCCCTGGTCACCTCGGTCGGTCCTAGCCGGACCCGTGCCCTCTCGGGTATCCTTTTCCGCGGCCCAAGCCTGTCTCGGACCGCTAGCTTAGGTCCGAGCCTTCTCTCTAAGTCACTAGCACCAGTCTCTTTAGGTCGAGTCTTAGTCTTTGACTTAGAACCTGACTCCGGCCCGACAAAGGTAGTTGGAGTTTCTTCTTCAAAGAACCATCTATTATCCTTCACCGATTCTCTACGGGCTAAGTCAAAAGCCTCATCGGTCTTTAAAGCTTCACGGGCCTCTTTAGATTCTTCAAAAGCCCATTTAAGATATGATTCAGAAACCCAAGCGGTCTGACAAGGGCGAGGTATAGTCCACATGACTCGGGTAAACCAGCGTTGTAACCATGTGTCACACATAGCGTCCGTCAATTGGACCGGAACGCTAATAATTGCTTCAGTTTCGGGGATCTGCTGAAATGAACCAAACTGCCTTAGAAGACGATCTGGATAAATATGGACGGTCCAGTCTAAGGACAAAATCACCAGGTAACGGGCTTTATCTAGTCGATTGCTACCAAAATGAAACAGTGTCCTCCGGTTCCCGAGGGGTTTATCTTTCCGATTATATCGATTCCCCATGTTGAAAATGGCCAGGGTGATGTCATGGTATACAGCAGGGATGGTGGCATGTGCTGTACATTAGCGAAAATCTGGCAATTATGGCAATGTCTGACATATAGCTGGCAATCGGTTTCCATGCTATTCCAGTAATATCCAAGTCTCATGATCTTCCGGACTAGCATCTGGGCGTTCATGTGAGGACCACACTCGCCGTCATGTACTTCGGCCATGACCTTTTCAGCATTACCCCTGTCGACACATAAGAGGAGAGCCCCCTGTGGTGTCTTTTTGTAGAGCTGCCCGTCGTCGGTACGGACGAACTGGGTTGCTAGCCTACGCAAGGCCTTTTTGGCTCGATTGTCGGTCCCGGGTGGATACTCCCCGGTTGTCAAATACATCTGGATTGCTTTATACCATGGCTCGGGATCGGGTATCTCGATATCCTCGATGTCATGGATATATGCTGGCTCGGATCGTCTTTCGACGCAAATCGGCATGCTGGTCATATGTTCGGGAATATTTAGTAAGGACGCCAGTTTTGAAAGTGCGTCAGCGAACTGATTTTCTTCCCGAGGTAGGTATATGTATTCTACCTTTTGGAATTGTTTCTCAAGATCCCTTACTCATGCCTGGTAGGCCACGAGATTGGCATTTCGGGTTTTCCATTTTTGGAGTGCTTGGTTAATGACCAGTGATGAGTCGCCGTGTACTCGGAGGTTTGTGACCCCTAAATCGGCGGCGGCTTGTAGCCCGTGGATGCATGCTTCATACTCAGCGGCGTTATTGGTGACGTCAAAGTCCAATTTGATAGACACGGGAGTATGTTCCCCTCTTGGCGAGATTAGGAGGATTCCGACCCCAAATCCTCGGAAGTTGGATGCCCCATCGAAGTATAAATCCCATGTCTCGGTGTCAGTATGGAAAATATCTTCATCCGGGAAGGACCAAGTGTCGGTGTGTCCTTCTTCGGTTACAGGACTGTCAGCGAGAAATTCGACTACTACTCGGCCCTTGATGGCTTTCAGTGGTACGAACTTTAGATCGAATTCTGCCAACATCAGGGTCCATCTTGATATTCTGCCGTTGAGAATGGGCTTTTCGAAAAGATATTTGATCGGATCCATTCTTGACAGTAACTGTACCTCATAGCTGAGCATGTAATGTCGGAGCTTTTTAGTGGCCCAGACCAGTGCTAAACACGTCTTTTCGAGCATGGTGTACTTACACTCGTACTCTAAAAACTTTTTGCTGATGTAGTATATTGCTCGTTCTTCGGAGTTGACCGTTTGAGCTAACATGGCCCCCATGGCCGTCTCTGTCGTGGTTAGGTACAACGACAAAGGTAAACCGTGTTAAGGTGGCATCAGGACTGGCGGTGAAGATAAGATTTTCTTGATTCTGTCGAAGGCTGCTTGACACTTGTCGTCCCATAGTAACCGTTCCCCTATTTTCAGCTTCTTGAAGATCGGTTCACATACCATGGTTAGTTTTGAAATGAACCTGCTGATGTATTGGACCTTTCCGAGAAAACCTCTTATCTCCTTTTCGGTCTTAGGAGGCTGCATCTCGGTGATGGCATTGATCTTAGCTGGATCGACTTCGATACCGCGTTGGCTGACGATGTGACCCAGTAATTTGCCAGAGGTTACCCCGAAACTGCATTTCTGAGGGTTTAGTCTCATGTTGTATTTGCGTAATCGGGTGAAAAATCTTCTCAGGGCGGTGATGTGACCGTCCCTGTGCTTGGATTTGACGATCATATCGTCCACGTAGACCTCCACTTCCTTATGCATCATATCATGTAATAAAGTTGTGGCTGTTCGTTGATAGGTGGCCCCGGCATTAATGAGACCAAATGGCATGACGGTATAGCAATAAGTACCCCAAGGTGTAATGAAGGTGGTCTTATCCATATCTTCCTCTGCCATTTTTATTTGATTGTACCCGGCATACCCGTCCATGAATGATAGAAGGGCATGATCAGCTGTATTATCCACCAGTATATCGATGTGTGGTAACGGGAAATCGTCTTTCGGGCTCGCCTTGTTAAGATCCCGAAAGTCCACGCAGACACGCACTTTACCGTCTTTTTTAGGGATCGGTACGATATTTGCAACCCAATCTGGATACTCGGAGACTCGTATGAACCCAGCCTTGAATTGCTTGTCGACTTCCTCCTTGACTTTGAGGGACCATTCGGGCCTCATGCGTCGGAGTTTCTGCTTAACCGGTTTGAACCCTTCCTTGATCGGTATATGGTGCTCGGCTATTTCGCGGTCTATCCCCGGCATGTCCTTGTAGGACCATGCAAAGACGTCTTTGAATTCTTGAAGGAGATCTATGAATTGTTGTTTCTCCCTGGGATCTAGAGATAACCCTATCTTAAGCATCTGAGGTTCTAAGGTTGTTCCCACGTTGATAGATTCGGTTTTTTCGATTACCGGATTGCGGGATTCCCTCTGCTCTAGTTGCTCGATTAGATGTGGAGGTAAGGATACCTGTTCGTCGGGTTTCTCAACGTCATTGCATAGAATATTTTGAAAATTTAGGAATTTTTGAAAATGAGACAAGTCGTAAGCAGAACAGTTGTTATTATTCATGAATTGAGAAAAAAGCTCGAAAAGAGCTGCCATCTGATCGCTAGTCAGTGGCGGGATAGGTAGGGTGCCCGGGACAGACCCCGAAGCACCAGGAAAAGCTAAAGGGAGAGGGGGAGTTACAGGACTGACCGTAGCACCGGACTCACTAGACTCTGACTCGGACTCTGACTCAGACTCAGACTCAGATTCTGGCATTTCTCCTTCCCCTGTGATCAGCTTGAAAGTCCTTCCTTGACTGTCAGTCCACTTGACAGTCTTTCTCCAGGCTCTCTTATCTGTCCCGGATCCAACATCCGAGATCAGTTTGGATGGATCAAAGGTGCGGCTGCGGAGAATAAGGCTAACCAGCTCCTCCTTCGATGTCGGGGTCGCGAGCTCTTCCCCGAAAAGTAACCCCAGCGCGGGCTCAGCATTCTTAGCATCTTCGGACTGGACAAGGGCGAAGATGTCGTCGGGTATGTAGTTGCAAACCTGGGCCAAGTGGGTCCCAGGGCGTGTGGTTGGAGGCCGATATAGGCCTGTTTGGACGGACTCGAACACCGTCGTGACGAAGATGACTTTACCGGTTCCGGTTTGGCCCATATTTTCCGGGGTCAAAGTGTAGCCCAGACCGGTTTGAATTCTCCCGTTGTCAAGGACTTCAAGGATTTTTCCTGCAGGGAGATCGGGCCTTGATGTGACCCCTGGTAAAAAGCCCAGATTTTGTAACATCCGGTCCATGCTAACAGTAAAGTAGGGTCGGAAAAGGTATTCTTCTTCGATGGCCCCTATGAAGTCGAACCCCCAAAGATCGGTGCGGCCCGATGTGTTGCAGTTGGCCACAGTCATAGGCGTGGCTTCTAGAGTGATGACGGTATCATGCAAAGGTAGCTTGATCTTCCGGTGCAGAGTAGAGGACACAGCCCTGGTCGAGTGGATCCAGGGTCTTCCTAGAAGAAGGTTAAAGGAAGAGGTCACGTCAATCACTTGAAACTCCAGCTCCTTCTCTATCGGGCCTGTTATGATAGTGAGTTTTACGCCCCCGGCTACGGACTTTGGACTCCCGTCGAAAGCCTGAATAGTTTGGGTTGTAGGAATGTAGTCGGCCTCGGTGATACCAAGGGCTTTGGCGGTCCTTAAGAGAAGGACGTTGACTGCGGACCCATCGTCAATAAGGGTCATGGGCAGATATTTTCCACGGCAGATTACCGTGATGTAGAGAGCCATGTTGTGGGCTGGCCCAAATGATGGCAGATCAGCATTAGAGAAGGTGATGAGCGGGCCTTCTTCTTTTGCTTTCCCCTTTAGGTGGGGCAGAACCGTGGCTACCATTTCAGCTGGAGTAGCCATAGAGTCGATCTTGACTTGATCGAGGGCCTTAGTGAGTGCCTCTCGATGTTCCTGAGAGCTAACTAGGAGTTGCCATATAGAGAGGTCAACTCGAGTCTTGCTTAGCTGCTTTACCAGAGCCTTTTCAGCAGTTGGCGGCTCTTCCGGGACAATCTCCGCTTTGGGCGATGGTTCGGTGGTGATGAGGACTTGACTGCTGGTTAAGGCTTTGGACTTAACCTTTTGGATCTCCTCAGATGTGATAGGGACTGCTTCTCCCTTAGTGAGATAGACGTCGTCTTCATCGTCACACCAGATCCCGTTGATTTGTGGGGTAAACGGGGAAATGAGGTGTGAGCAGTCTATAACCTCTCCGGGGAAGATAGCGTGGGTGGCCAACGGGTTGTCTTTGTTGTTGGGCTTACCTCCGGGTAAAGGGATTTTCCCGCTTTCGATGAGATCCTGGATAAGATGCTTCAGTCTCCAGCATTTCTCAGTATCGTGTCCCTTACCCTGATGGTATTTGCAGTAGGCTTGAGCATCGTAGGATTTGGAGCGACGTTCAATTGGAGGATCAGGTGTTGGGCCTATCGGGGCGATGAGGCCTTTTGATGAAAGCCTTTGTAAGGCATTCGCATAGGTAGTACCTATGTCGGTGAATACTCGGGGTGGCGTATTTTTCTTGGACGGGTTATCAAGTAGATTTACCTCGTCAAAAATGCTACGAGTGGCAGCGGTGGATGCGGGCTTGCTTGTTGATGAGCTGGCCCCTTGGTATCCTTTGGTGGAGGCCTTAGTGAGGCTTTCCATCCTTAGATCATCATCGATTCTCGTTCCCATTTCAGTTAGGACCGCGAAGCTAGGTATGATGGCGTACCGGAGATGGATCCAGTAGGCGGGCAGGAGATTCTTGACAAAGGCTTCAACTAGGACTTTTTCACTGGGCTTATCGACCAGTTTGACACTTTCAGCCCTCCAGCGTTGAAGGTACTTCGTAAACCCTTCCTTTGGTTCCTGGGCCATTACTTCCAGGGTTCGCATGGTGGTTTGGATCTCCGTATTGTCGGCGTAGTTCCGGGCGAATTCTGTTGCTACGTCGTCCCAAGACTTGTATTTCTTGGAATCGAGCCTATAGAACCAGGCTCTCGGGTGTTTCTCTAGCGAGGAGGCAAACAGATGCTTGAACATGTCTGACTTGACTCCTTTTAGGGCCATAAACTCTTTGAAGGCCCGGATATGTAATACTGGGTCTTCTGTTCCGTCAAACATCGGGAGGCCTGTCAAATTGAGATTGGCGGGCAATTGGTCGGTCAGGGGAGAGTAACTTCGAGCATTCTCCGTATGGATCGAGTTGTGGGTCGACAAATGGACCTTCTCTTGCAGTTTGAGGACTGCGCTAGTCAATTTGGCTAATGGCCCATGAGCTTCATCTCCGTCCTTGGGCTTGTCCTGTTCGATGGCGCTAACCCGGGTAACAATGGCGATCTGATCACCCCTAATTCGGTCGAGTTGCTCTTGGATCTTGGCCAACGAGTTGTTCAGTTGATCAATAGCGTCCTTAGTCATGGTTCGGGTGTGAGGTGGCCTGTCTGTAAGAACACCGTGTAATCAGAAAAAAACCGACTCCTAGACGGGTGACTCATGGACGGTGGGCTTTCTTTAGGATTTCGGCATAGTGGGCCTAGTCCCGTTCGAAGAAAGGCCTACGTGTAAGCTAATCTCCAGACTTTGGACTCGATTGTGTAAGTGGGCTTCCCTTTGTAGGAGTTTGTCCTACGTAGGTGGGTCGTGCCTTGACTAATAAGGCGGACTTGGGATGGGGTGGAAACCCGTGATGTAAGATCGACGGAGTTTCGACGCTATAGACTCTTGCTACTTATGACAAGACCCGACACTGCTAAATACGGGAAGTCCTAAGAAGAAGAGGGTTTGAAAAGAGGATTTGAATTTGAAAAGCCCGAGCAAAGTCGGATTGGAAGGCCCGATTTTTTTTTAAAATCGAAAAAAAAAAAAAAAAACGGTTTATCGGGCCGAGTTTTGAATTTTTTTGAAAAGTTTGGACAGCATACCGGCTAGAAAATAGGCTATTTTGAGTCAAAAATCATAAGTCCTAAATTCGGTAGCTTTCCGGGTTTGAAAAATGGACGGTTTTTGAAAAAGATGCAAGTTTTTTTTTTGAGAATACGGTTTTTGAAAAAGATGAGACACGGACCAAGTAGCATGTAGTCACGGAGACAGTATAACGACACCATGTATGCTCCTAGTCTAAGTCTCGGTCGGTCTAATAGGGTCTATACCAACAACGATGGCTTTCTCGTACTGAGGACTAGGGCTGTGATCGAGCCGAACTATACCGAATAATGCCATTATTTGGTTTGATTTGAAAAATTTTCGAGCCGACGTTTGATTTGGTTTGATACCGTCGAATAATGAAAATCATTATTTGATTTGATATTTGATTTTTCGAATCGAATAATCGAATAATATTTGATTTGATCCGACAATTTTTTTTAAATATTAGCACAAAATGAATCGATCTTCAGTATAGTACTATTCTTACTATGGTGGCAGCAATCAACTAATTCAACAAGCAATCCCAAAAATACAAAACATTTTGGAAAATAAAATAAATCTACATAAACTTACGGACATTACAGTGGCTTAGCTTAGAGTTATGGTCTAACTCCTTAGGCAAGGTAACCACCAATGAAGTCCGTACTTTAATATCTATTACTCCCTCCGATTCATTTGTTTCTTTACGTTGGATTTTTGGCACTATTCATGGGGGGAGTACAATATAAATTCATCCAAAAATAATAAGTTTCTCAATCAAATCTAGTTTCAAGTTCTTCTTTTAGGTAAGTTTAAAAAAATTGGACCGTAAATTTAAGTAAAATGGACCGTGAAAGCGTGAATATCCAATTTTAGGTAAAAATTTTGGATAAATTTTATAAATGAGCCATGAATTTAGATGGACCGAAAAAATGGAACAAGTAATTGATTGAAACGAATCGAGCCGAATATTATTCTTGATTTGGTTCGAATACCAAATTATGATTTGGCCCTATATTTGATCGCCCGAATCGAATACGAATCGAGCTTTTTTCGAGCCGAACTTCACGAATCGGATCGAATAGTTCGGCTCACTCACAGCCCTACTGAGGACGGACTCCCTAAGCCGAGTGGGTCTTAGGACATGCCGCAAAACCTAAACGAGTTCCACCATCGATGTCTTTAGTGGGTCCAAGTAGGAACGCACGGTGGTATAGTGGGACGTCGGTCACAAGTAACCGGCCCGGGAAAGATTGGGTTATGCATGGCCCATTGAACTAAAACGTGTACATTACTATTCGAACGATTTCTTTTCGAGACTCACCCTAGGGATGCCGATGGTAAGTGACTCATCAGTTGATCCCCAGCGGAGTCGCCAAATCGTGGACATGACATAGGTCCACCCCGACGCGGCCACGCGCGGGTTTGGGGAGGCGAATGAATCTCCATATGAGATGGTCAAATTGAAATTTAAATCGAAGTAGGAGTCGCCACCGAATTTTATGGTTATTCGGAACCATTCGAGCCCACTCTATGTCGTAGTGGGCCGTATACAAAATACGGTCCATTTCCGATGTCAGAGTTTATTGGGCTCGTCCCTTTGCATATCGATACCGATGCCGACTGGGCGGTTAATCGTATATTGAATGACTCTCGTTGCCAATGGTCTCGGACATCCGGAAACCACGGTTCTGAGTAAGGGGTGAGGGTACGTGTTGGGAAGTTCACTAAGAACACCCAACCCCGCCCGCACTTAGCGGCCTTTACTAAGATATCGTTCGTTTTTGGTGTACACGGGTTAGTTCGACGGTTGAATGATATGCAAACATTATTTTCCCTACACATGTGAGAGAAAAATAAAATGGGTTGCTAAGTCGTTTAATGCATGTTAAACTAATAACGTCAAAGTTATTTTAGCATGTGAATTCGTTTTAGTCTAATAAAACGATAAAAAAATAAATAAAAAGCTACAAACACGAGGAAACGAGTTAGTAACGATGAATAAATTGAATAAAAGACATAAATAAATAAGATGCATGATTTTGGAAAATATTTATGGCACGTGATTGATTAACACGTGTTGACCGAGGTCGAAAAAGAATTTATTGAAATATGTCGCGAAGGTCGCATTTTAATATAATGTTCGAGAAGAATTAAAAATAGAAAACGAAGAAAAAAAAAAAGGGGGAGGCCGTGAACCGGCTGCCGCGCGGGTCGCCTGACCGGCGCGCGACCCGCGTGGTAGCCTGTCGGATTTTTTTATTTGTCGAAAAGTCGTTAATTTTTATAAATCGCGTACAAATATGGATTAATTTATACTCGATTTATATTTTCGATACTCGTCGTATCCGATAATTGATTATGAAATCAATATCAAATAGTTATAATGATTTTAGAAAAAAGTTTAAAAAAAGTTTGTTTTGAACGAAAACGTAAAAAAAAAGAACTTTGAACGAGAAATGTGTTAATTCCCTCCGCGTTTTAAAATCATCGAATTTTGTACATAAAAAAGGTAATAATTTTGTTAGCATCAACGAGAATAAATTTAATTTAGTTCTTGTAGATACGATATACGATTAGAGAATCGATATCGTATTTTAAGAACGTTATAAAAAAGTTTTTATTAACGAAAATAAATATGATGCGACGAACGACCCGTAATAAATTTGAGACGATCGATGACCCGAAATAAAAAAAAAAAAAAAAGAAAGACGGACGAAAAAGGTAATAAAAAAAACGTGAGATAGGGAGAGAGAAAGGAAAAGAGTCGGGTTTGATTTACACCCTCAACCTACATGCTTTGTGTTCTCGGTACAGGGCTCGTCGGACGGTGGCTTAGGCACGGGAGCGTCGAGATGATGTGGATGAGTTAAGGTGTCGGTTTTTGGAGTGTTTTTTTGTGTGTATGTAGGCGTGGATTCGGCCGGGTAGGATGGGACGGTTTCGTCGGCTTTTGGACAATTTTTCGGTATTCCTTCGGATGTGGATTTTGAGACTATTTTTGCTATAATAATTGTGTATGAGTTGCTGAAAAGTTGTAGTGTGTTGATCGATAATGAATGTATTTTTTGTGTTGAATATGAGGTCCTATTTATAGGAATCGAGGTGGTCTTGCTTGTGTGGCAAGAAACACCGGTTTGGATAGGAAATACGAGAGTTCGTAAGGAAATAAACTTCTCGTTTCTTGGTGAATAAGCCAAGAATCTCGGCTGGTGGGGAGGTATTTCGGCTGTTTCAGCCGAGTATCTGAGCTCGGGTGATACTTTGTTTCGGTTTCCGGATAGAATTCCTACTTGAGATCGAATTCCATCCTTAAACGGATTTGTTTAATATTATTTGAAGGCTGATTTTTGTAGTGTTTCAGTCCGAATTGGACGTGTAATGACACGGCCAGACCGCGTGACTCGGGAAAAAATATCTTTGACCGGGTTTGACTCGGTCGCTAAAAGACGGTTTTACCCCCGGTGTCGGAATCGACCCAAATTAGTCTTATTTGACTCGAAACGACCCGCTGGGCCTGAATTTGAGGTCCGTTTTGTGAGATTTGTACTCCGTAATAAGCCTAAACCAAATGTCCATGATTTTGAGCCCATATCCGAGCCCATTAAAGCACGTTTGCGTCCTATCATCATCGGGTGTTTGGCGGGACCTACTATAGACACCTGGCGGTCAAAATGTGGGTGTCTACAGACACATATAATTTTACTTCCTAATATTCATATAAAATCTTGAATATTCTGGGTAAATTCCAATTTGGAATTATTCCTTACGTAAAATTATACTTCATATATTATTTATGGTATATCTCCTTCCCATATCTTCTTCGCCGCATAAATCTCCTCTACATGTGTTATATTAATAAAGAAAATCCCTCCAAAATCTCTTCTCCCTAAGAATATTCTTCATATCTATTCTTTCCATAAAAAATATTATTACCCCTCTTTTATTACCCTTCCTTTAACCTCTCCATCGTCATCATACTTTTTCACCCACCCCTTTTCAATTCAATTTCGAAACTTTCTCTCTCCACAAAACTTTTACCATGGCTCCAAAGAAAGCATCCTCCTTCACTCCTCACAAAAAGAACCTACGCTCGGCTTCTAGGGATCTGACTCTTGACACTCGGGCTGCCGAAACAGAGGAGTAGGGCGAAGTGGAAGTGCTTGAGGATATGGTTGCAGTTGGTAAACGAAAAAGGTCCATGAAAGGGAAGGAGCATGATGCCGAAGAAAAGGGGGTAATGCATGGGAAAGAGTTTATCTTGGGTGAACTCGAGAGTGTTCGCTTGAACAAACTGGAAAACGATCAGGTAAACAAGGTTCTTAATTATTCCTTCGTTTCCGGTCGTCATGGTTTGATGAGAATCCATGTGTCTCACAACTATGCGATTTGCTTGCTTTACAAGAATGGGAAAAATTACTAGATGTGGGTCATGATGTGTACCCTGTTCAAATTGCTCAATTTTGGGGAATATTGAAAATAGATAATCGGGTATTGTGTGCGAATTTTGGGGACAAGTACATCAAAATTTCAATGGAAGATTTCAGTGATATTCTGGGAATACCGTGTGAGGGGAAGAAATTTTTGCATGGGCAGGATGGAGGAACTACAGTTCAGAAAAAATTGTGGACATTAAGAAAACTCTTGATCCTAAGGCCACTGAAGTTTCGGTCATGTCTGGAGCCTGTTTAAACCCCATTGCTAAACTTGTTTTCAATACCTCATACTCGTCTCTATTGCCTAGAAAAACTAAAACAAACAAGCTACACATTCACGAAATTATTTTGCTTCACCATATTCTTAAGGGAAACAAAGTAAACTTACCCTTCCTAATATTTAGTCACATTGAACATGTATTATCTGAGTTGAGGTCTTCTCAGATAAATGGGTCCACTTGTATTCCTTATGGGATGTGGCTATCCAAGGTGCTCAAATTCAGAGGGGTCATAAGCAAGTCCGCACCTTTTGAAACTCCTTGTGACACTATGACCACATCTTACTTAAGACAAATGTCTATTTTCGATGATGGTGGTAATCTTAAGGTTAAAGGTGAATGCTCGTCTAAGGGTAAGGAAGTTGTGAATGTTGTTCCTGAAGGCCTTAATACTGATGTTCTTGGTAAGCTGAATGAGATTGCTGTCTTGATCTCGACCCAGCCTCCTCCAGTTGTGGTTAATACATCCTTGGATGTGCTCGCACGTCTAGAACAAAAGGTGGATAATCTAATCACACTACTTGCCTCTTCTCGAGATGAGTTTGGTGCAGGTATGGCTAAGATGGAGGGGCACATAGCCAACATTAGGGCCCGTGTTCAGGTGATGGGAAGTGATATTACCACTTTAAAAAAGGTAGGACATGAGATTGGGGTGGGGATTAACAAAGCTGTCAATGAGGTGAAGTTCGCCAAACAAGACTCTACTTGCTAGGCATGATACGGTGATGGACAGGCTGCGTCAGATCTTTGAAGAGACTACACAAGCTTTGTACCTTTTGGGAGGCCATCACCGTGGATAGAGAGTCACTTCTCTTAGCCTTTATCTCACCCTCCTAAATAAATCAGCTCTTAGTATAGGTGTAGGGTCTTTCAGTCTAATGAACTTATCTGCTTTCTATCTTTTGTCCGGATGATATTATCAGTATGCTTGACACTTATCTTTTCGTTTATTTGCATTAACTATGCTTAACTGTTGTGCTTTCTTGCGTGATGTTCTCCCACCTGATCGACCCTTTTCGATGATGTCAAGAGGGGGAAGAAAGAGTCCTTCTTTGAATAATTGTGTTTTCGCTTATTTGAATCATGTTTAGCCAAGGATTCATATCTAGCTCTTCGGGTTTGATCGAGTATGCCGTCACGTCACTTAGAAACGCTTTAGGAAAACTTGACATAATCAAAAAGGGGGAAATTGTTGAACCTTGGGTTTTATGCTTTATATGTTTTGATTATATCAAATTGTTTATCTCTCACATCTATATTATCCCACATAGATCTATTCACATAAAGCATATGTGGGAAATTGTTGAACCTTGGCTTCTAAGTGATTGATAAAATACTCCACCAAACCCGAAGAAGTAGATAAGAATCCTTGGCTAAACATGTTTTCCATAAACAAAAACGTAATTAGTCATAGGTAAACCCTTTCGTCCCCCTCTTGACATCATCGAAAAGGGTCGATCAGTTGGGAGAACATCACGCAAGAAAGCACAATAGTTAAGCAAAGTTAATGCAAATAAACATAAAGATATATGCCAGGCATACACCAAGCATACTGATAAAATTATCCGGACATTAGACATAAGGCATAGTCATTCATTAGACAGAACATATCCTACAGCTATACTACGAGCTGATTTTATTTGGAGGGTGAGATATAGGCTTTTAGAGAAGTGACTCTTTATCCCCGGTTCTGTCCTCGCAGATGGTACCCCACTTGAGTAGTTGCTTCATAGATCTGTCGGAGCCTCTCCATGACGGTGTCATGCCTAGCAAGTAAGGTTCTGTTTGCAAAATTTCACTTCATTGACAGCATCGTTAATTCCCTCCCCAATCTCATGACCTGCCTTCTTGAAAGCGGTAATATCACTTCCTATCACTTGTACACGAGCCCTAATGGGGGCCATATGACCCGCCATCTTAGCCATCCTTGCCCCAAACTCAGCTCGAGAAGAAGTGAGTAGTGTGGTTAGATTATCCACCTTTTGTTCAAGACGAGCAAGCACGTCCAAGGATGGATTAACTTCGAGTGGAGGAGGCTGGGTTGTGATCAAGGCAGCAATTTCGGTCAGTTTGCTGAGAACATCATTGTTAAAGCTTTCAGGTACCATATTCACCACTTCCTTTCCCTTAGACGAGCATTCATCTTTAAACTTAAGATTTCCACTATCATCCAAAATGGACATTTGCTTTAAGTAGGCCATGGTCATAATGTCACACGGTGTCTCGAAGAGAGCGGACTTGCTTATAAGCCCCCCTAATTTTGAGCACCTTAGATAGCCACATCCCATAAGGAATGCAGGTAGATCCATTTATCTGTGAAGACTTCAGCTCAGATAGCACATGTTCAATGTGACTGATCATTAAAAAGGGTAGGTTCACTTTGTTTCCTTTAAGAAGATGGTGAAGCAAGATAATTTCATGAATGTGTAACTTTTTGGTCCCAGTTTTTCTAGGCAACAGAGATGAGTAAGAGGTATTGAAAACCAGTTTAGCAATGGGGTTCAAACTAACTCCAGACATTACCGAAATTTCCGTGGCCTTAGGATTGAGAGTTTTCTTGATATCCAGAATCTTTTCAAAGCTATAACCCCTCCAACCAGCCCATGCATGTATCTCTACCCCCTCACATGGTATCCCTAGAATGTCACCGAAATCTTCCATTGTTATTTTAATATATTTGTCCCCAAAGTTTGCATACAACACCCGATTCTCTATTTTTAGTGTTGCCCAAAAATGAGCAATCTGAACAGGGTAAACATGATGACCCATATCTAGAAGATTTTCCCATTCTTGTAAAGCGAGTAAGTTACGGAGTTGTGAGACAAAAGGATTCTCATCAAAATCTATTCCTTCTTGTTGATTGTAACCTTGTACAACCAACCTTGCTTTGTTTCTAACAATGGTTCCGGAATCATCAAGTTTGTTTCTGAATACCCAACGGGTCCCTATCACTTTTCTATCTAACGGTCTGGGAACCAAATGCCAGACTTTGTTCCGTTCAAATTGTCCCAACTCTTCTTGCATGGCTACGATCCAGTCAGAATCGGTAAGCGTTTCCTTGATATTTTTGGGTTCTATTGTAAATAGAAAGGAATTTAGAACACAATGATTTCTTATAGACCTTCTGGTTTGGATTCCCTTATGATAATCACTCAGAATTGTGTCCGTAGTATGTGGACTCTGGTGTTTCCACTTTTTAAGATTTGTGGGAACGTTATTACTTTTCTTGGAAAGTTCTTCTGAGTTGTTACCAGAGGTTATATTATCTTTGTCTGTAGTTCCCCCTGAATTAGTGTCTGTGGTTACATCAACCTTAAAAAGATTGTCTTTGGTTCTCCCTGAATTCATGTCAGAGGTTATATTGTCAGTGGTTACATCAACCTTAGAAGAATTATCCTTGGTTCCCCCTGAATTCATGTCAGAGGTTACATTATCTTTAGTGTCATCCGGAACTAATGTTGATGCCATCTTATCCTTAGTCTCTGAAGAACTTTTATTTTGTTCTTCATCTACTAGTGATATATTTGGATCAACATTAATACGTTCTTCACTTGACTCGGCTAGGGATGGCAATGGGTCTGGGATCCTACCCGGACCCGCCGGGTCTTACCCTAACAGGTCGGGTACGGGTCCTTTTTTTTTTAGACCCTGCGGGTACGGGTCGGGTATGGGTCCTTCAATAATTTTCCGGGTCCGGGTCCTATAGGTTGGACCCGGACCCGACCCTTGGACCCGTTAAAATTATTTTTTTTAAAAAAGAAAAAAAGAACTTAGTGGATACGGTAAGTCAATGTGTAATATAGTAAATGAAACTAATACAAACCACAATGGGAGAGGGAGACTTTACATTAGCAATAGAAAATTAGAAATTAACCGCTAGTTATTCTAATACGTGTACCGAAACTAATTAAATACCAAATTTCACCTTCTTTATCAATACGTCAGGCCTTTTTAGCGTCCGGTTTAAAGTCATACAACTTCTGTTTTATTCATTTATTTGCCTATATATTTATTGTGAATAATATTTTAATCAAAAGCGAACAAATAAAGGAGACGGAAGAGTATATATTAAAAAAATGTACAATCGGGTCCGAACCCGGACCTTACCCGGACCTGGACCTTACCCGGACCCATCGGGTCCGGGTCCAACTTGTGAAACACGGGTCCGGGTCCGGGTCTTGCTGGACCCGACCCATACCCTACCCGTTGCCATCCCTAGACTCAGCATTTGATCCTTCTATTTCCTTTATTTCTTCATCAAGTTCAGGTGCATCTTTTCTAGTGAGCCAAAAATCAGGGTCGTCATCGTCTTCTTCAATGTCGGTTTGACTTATGGAATTGGTCTCATCGAAGATTACGTGGACGCTTTCTTCGACACGTAGAGTTCTTTTGTTTTACACCTTGTAGGCCTCGCTATGATCTGAGTAGCTTAAGAATACAACCTCATCACTTCGAGGATCAAATTTGCCCAAGTTATTTTTCCCATTGTTGTGGACGAAGCACTTGCTCCCAAAACATCTGAGATGTGAAATTCTAGGTTTCCTTCCTCTTAGAAGTTCATAAGGTGTTTTCTTCAACACAGGTCTGATCATCGCTCGATTGTGGATATAACATGTTATATTAACTGCTTCGGCCCAGAAGTTTCTGGGTAAACCGCTGCATAGCAACATGGTACGAGCTATTTCTTTAAGCGTTCGATTCATTCGTTCGACTACTCCATTTTGTTGTGGAGTCCGTGGAGCAGAGAAATTATGCCCTACTCCATGTTCTCTACAAAAACTTATGAAGGATTCGTTGTCGAATTCGGTTCCATGATCTATTCTTATAGATATAAGATTGCAACTGTACTTGTTTTGGACTAGCTTCATTAGACATTCGAATTCATCAAAAGTTTGATCTTTCGAGCTAAGGAAGACGGGCCAACAAATCTAGAGAAATCATTTACAAGAACAAATACATACCGACTACCACCTCTACTTCTTAATCTCATAGGTCCACAAAGATCCATATGAATAAGTTCTAGAGGCTTGGTAGTGCTTACGAACTTTTTCAACTTGAATGAAGATCTCACATGTTTGCAACGTATGCAGGTACCACATGCTTTGGTGGTGTCGAAGGTTATGGAAGGTAACCCTTCAACAAGATCCAGAGATCTTAGTTTATTAAGACTGAAAGGACTTATGTGCCCAAATCTTTTGTGCAAAAGAAGTGGATCAGAGATGGTGACGCTCATGCAGGTGACAGCATTGTCGGGTAAGGTTTTGATATCGGCTATGTAAACATTGTTTGATCGTTCCCCCTCCAGAATGACATTTGAGGAACCTTCTCGAATAATTCGGCACTTGTCATTGTGAAACACAACTTTGTTTCCTCGATCATAGAGTTGAGTGATACGGGTTAGTCGCGTCACCGTAATCAAAATAATCCTAGATTACTACTAACAGGTAGTCAGCGGTAAGCAGGGTCGATTCCACAGGGAGGCAGAGTGAAAATTATTAGCTAGTCAATTAATCTATTAACAGGTCACGATTTTTAGATGATTTGAGATGAACTGACAGTAACACAGAATTAATAAAAATATAAATTAAGAAAAATCACCAGAGTTGTCGGATCAATACGATTAAAACAAGTAGACATGCGATTTCCAAATAATCAATTAACATGAGTTAAAGAATATCGACACGGTCCTCTCGGATCACTAGTCATCCTAAAAGTCACCTAACGGGCTCTCGCTACGTATTAGGGAATTCTATCGATTACAACGAGTCTATTCCGTTCCCGGGCTCTCGCTACGTAGGTCAGGATTTACGAGATACAAGCAATCAATTACGGCCTATAATTAATTACTCGTCGCTATAATGTTGCAAGAGCGATTTAACTCATAAAGGTCGATTATTTAGGCATCACAAATAAATCTGTTTCAATTCATAATTCACCTAAAACTCTAGTGATGGAAAATTAGCTACTCATACTTACAGTAATAATAACAAAATAAAACATGATGATAAAAGAAAAGGCGGGATTGAGGAAAAGAAAGAAGAAAGCTAAATAATTAATAACTACAGAAGATAAGAAAAATTAAGAAGATGAGGAAACAGGAAGAATCAGAAAGATGAAAAAGTTTATCAAACGTAAAAGGAAACAAAAACAAAAGTTACAGTAATAAGAAGAGGAAGATTAGGGAAGAAGAGGAAAATTACCAAGACCAAAAAATTGATGGAATGAGACGAAATAAGAATAATAATAATAACCCGAAATAATAAATACTAGAATTTGAGAAATTGCATACTAAATTTTTACAGTGAGTTTTAAACTAAACTAAACTAAAGAAGATGTGTTGATGAGAAGATTACTGAGGAAAAGATAAGATTAAAGCAGAAGATGGGATGAGATCCTAAAATTACAGATTTACAGTTATATTTAAACTGCTTAAGCCCTCAATAACTGCCCTTCCTTTCCTGCTATTTTCAATCTCATTAACTAGGTAGTGGGAAGAACTGAAGCGTAAGAGGGGGAATGGTGGGTAGCTTCAAAAAAATATATGTCCTGAATTGGTGCCAGTATCCTATTCTGCAGACTTGGATTTTGTGTTGGTAGACTTGAGATCCAAGTCTGTCTATTAAGTTCTTCAGTCTAGGCCTCCAACGGACTTCTCCTCGGTCTACAGTCTGTTTGCTGCACTTTCTCAGTCTATAGACTTGTTGAGTTGTTTCCCAGTCTATAGAATTGTATTTTAGTCTACAGCTTTCTTACTTTCTTCTTCTCAGTCTATAGACTCACAGTCTAGTCTATAGACTTGCTTCCTTCTTCTTGGTCTACAACGAATCGGTTTCAGAACTTTGAGATTTTTGATGAAATTTTCAGCTCTTTTAACTACTCGGTCTCGATTATCTACAAAACAACAAAAGAATACCCGAGTAGCACATATGGGAGAAAATAACGTAATCCGACTCCTAAAAATAATAAAACGACACGGAAATGCGTGCCAAAATAGGTGAAAAATTGAATAGGAACGGCACGCATCATTGAGATATGCTTAAGAGACTATCCCTTGGTCCTTTTACAAGCAGTACATTCTCAATACAATGTGAATCAGATAAGCCAATTTTTCCGATACCGATTATCCTTCCTTTCTTATTATCTTCGAAGGTTACACTTCCTCCGTCATATGCCTCTAATGACAAAAAATTCTTTTTATCACCCGTCATGTGTCTTGAACACCCACTGTCTAAGTACCATCTGTTTGCCCCTGTAGTCTTGTGAAGTTGCGATAGTCATTTTTGTTTCTTAGGTACCCAAACGGATTTGGGTCCTTTTACATTAGGCAACGAGTCTTTACGCATCCATATCTTTTTGTATCTACCACGGTGTTCATCAAGTTTATTATTCGTTTTATTTTCGGATTTCTTTTTCCATTTTCTTTTGACATGTTTTCTTTTATTGGTTCTTTCTTCAGTCTTTCTTTCCTGTTTACCTTCCATGTTTCTTGAAATACAATTATCCGTTTCGTCCAACCTTTTCTGCATGACTCCTTTTCCTTTATCAATTCTATGATTTTTGAGGTAAGTGAATTCTTTATTTTATCATGATTTATTTTCTCAATACTAATTTCATTGTTTAATATGGATATAGTTCTTTTTAATTCCGTGTTTTCTAAATTTAATTTCTTAACACTAGCACTGACTTTTTCTTGATTGGTATCCCCTTTTAATTACTCTTCATTGGTGCTTGTATTCGAACAATCTTTTGAATCATCTTATATGTCAAGTTTTAACTTTGAGATTTTAGAAGATTCCTTTTTATTTGTTCGAATATTTTCACACCTCTTTAAAGTAATATTTTCAAATGTTATCTCATTTATTTGTTTTAGTAACTCATTTATTTCTTCTTTTCGTTGCTCACAGGTTTCTAATACTTCATCAAAATGAAAAAGAAGTTTTTCCTTGGTAAGTTTCCTAAGGCTTTTCTTAAATTTTATAAGACTTACCTCATTGCTTTCCTCATCCGAATCCGAGCTTGAACCATACGTCTTTGCCATTAAGCACATGTCCTTGAGTTTTCGTGTCTTAGGCGTAGATGTGTCGTTGTGCTGAGCACTTAGGCAGATGTTCACCTCGTCTTCATCTTTTGATTCCTCTTCTTCGTCCGAGTCTAGTTCTCCCCATCCACATGAAGCCAACATGGCCTGCTTGTGTTGGAACTTTGATCGTTCTTTTTCTCCTTTTGATTTGATGTTCTTCCACATCGGACAATCCTTAATTAGATGTCCAATTTCTCCACATTTAAAACATCCCTTATTGTTTTGTTTTGTATTAGAGTTGTTCCCTTTTTCTCTAAATGAGTTTTTCTGTCCAAATTTAAAATTCTTTCGAAAGCGTTTGACAAAAAGGGCTAAGTCATCACTCATGATTTCCTCATCATCACTAATAGAACTCTTTAGGGCTATTCCTCTACTTTTAGATGATTCACTCTGACGTTGATTTAGAGAGAGTTCATGTGCCATGAGGTTACCTAGTAATTCTTGATAACTTAGTGAGGTAAGATCTTTTGATTCCTCAATAGCAGTAACCTTAGGTTGCCACTTATCAGTGAGACTTCTTAAGATTTGTCTCACAAGATCTTCAGTGTCAAATTTTTTACCAAGATTTCTTAGTTCATTAGTGATGTTTGTAAATCTCGCAGACATTTCAACAATGCTTTCATCCTTATCCATTTTAAACAATTCATATTGTTGAGTTAGTAAATCGATCCTGAACTTTTTGACTTGAGTAGTTCCTTCATACGCAAGTTCCAGACTGTCCCAGATTTCTTTTGCGGAAATAAGAAGTAAGTCGATTATATTCTTTGGACGAAATTCCTCGTTGCAATAATGACATTGCTCGAGAATTCTTTTCGGCCTTTTTATTATCGTCTTCATTATAGTCCTCTTCATCCTTTACGGTGATGTTCCCAAGAACATCAACGGATTGGATGGCAATTGGACCCTTGACTATAATTTTCAATCATTCGAAATTTGTTCCTTTTATGTAATGCATCATTTTGTTTTTCCACAACCCATAGTCTACACCATCAAACGTGGGAAACTTTGAGTTTTTGGAGTACATTTGATCAAAATGGATTACTATAGAATCGCTAGTTTAGGATCTACTCTTTTGATGTGAATCAATCAAGAGAACCCGCTCTGATACCAATTTAAGAGTCTAGCGATCCTAGAAAATAATCTATAGGGGGTGAATAGAGTATTTAAGTACTTTTAAAATTTTAAACGATTTATTACACTAAAATCTTATTAGGAAAGATATAGTGTAATATTATGTTAGTTGTATGGCTAAATAATAAAATAAAAAGAAGTAACAAAAAGTTTGCTACTATACTTACTACTAGTATAAGTATAAGAAATAGCAAAACACAATAAATATGTAAAGTAGATAACACGAGCAATTTTTCGTGCCTTCTCCGGATTACCTTACAAATAAAGACTATCACGATTAACTCTAATTTGATAAACAATTTGATATAATAAAAAAGGGAGGCTCTATTCAATATTATACGTATAAGGTGTAACCCATCTATATTATCCCACGTAGATTTAAAATTTGATCTTCAAATAAGAACATGTATGTTAATGTTATAAAACGAGAAAGAAAGGAAAACTAGAAAGAAAATAGAGTGAGAAATATGTGAGAGAGTTATCTTATTCATGTCATCGAGAGGGATATATATAGTACATCAATAATGATAAGGGAGTTTACATATGGGTCAAAAGCCCAATGGACATTCACCTAATATGATTTCATAACACTCCCCCTTGAATGTACATTACGGAATAATATGTCTCATAAAAACCTCACTCGAAAAAAAAACCCGTGGGAAAAAAAAACTAGTGTAAAATAGAGCACATTATTCCTCAAACACGCATATGATGCTGCCTCATCAAAACCTTTCCATGGAAAACCCAGTGGGACAAAACCATAGATAAGGAAAAAGAGTACAGCGCGTGCATACTCCCCCCGATAGTTACATCACTCGGAAAATAACAATATTATCCATGATGTGACGATGAATCTCGATCTTTGAAATAATAATCATCATACTTGATAAACTCCATAGATGTCTTCGATAATTAGAAATTTATCATTGATCTTCAAATAGTTATACGGATAATATGAAGATAGTCTTCGATTGTTGCGTCTTCATCCAAATATCACTTCAACATTTCAAAGTATAGTCAGATTATCAATAATTTGCACGAATATAATATGCGACTAAATTTACTATATGAATATGAAATGATGCAACGATGTGATAAGAAAACTAATATGAAATGATATACTTAGTTTCTATATATCAGCATGATGACTCGATATGCAAACTGTATTGTATACTTTTCAATATCATCAATAAATTTGATGAATTTCAGGATTATGAGCTCATTGATACCAAAATATATGTCGACGGTTGTACGGATTTATAAAATCCTTATTCAATAGGCTAGTTGATATTGTGCGCAAATGTGTAGCCATTTCATATGATGTAATTTTGTAGAATCGTCATTCTACTTATATATTACTGTACACGATAAATACGCGTAATTTGATATGATAAAACTTCTTTTGTTTTACCAACTTGTCACTCACTTTCTCCCCCTAAGGTGGTAATAAAAATATTCAAGATAGATTGCAATCATTTACTTAACCACTTTAGAATGCGATTTATCATATCATGTGCAAATAAGATTTCATTGATGGGTATTTTTGCAAGATTATGATATATTTCGGGGAGTACGTGATTCATAAAATAATTGACTTTTAATGGCTGATTCTAAATGCCAAATTTAAGAGATCAATTTATTCACATGATAATGATCGAATTGTGAATTCTAATAGCACAATTACCCGTATTTGATATGTGGTCTCCAAGCCACTTAAAACAATATCGATCAATTCGTAGAATTGAACTTAAAATATGTTTATTCAACCTCGAGTAATGTGCAATTGGATTTCCAAATATCATCATTCATAGTCAATTTTAATTCATGATTCTTAAACCTATACTTTTCAAGCACTTGTTGATCATATATGCTTAATCAGTTCATGTCAACTATTGATATTTGTTCGCAATTAATTGTAATAATGCATATGCGAATCGAAGTTGGCTATATCTCAATATGTACAATTTGCACTTAGGAGTACATGCCAAACTATTGGATGCTAAACTTATGATTAGCTATTACTCAATATGACATGAAACTTTATATTCATCTCGCCATATAGAACACTTCTAGTGTCTTATGTAAATTTGCAAGATTAATTGTATATTAATATCCTTTTGGGAAATATAACGATATTATATATTCTGTTCGAGAAATTTCTCAAATGATGAATATCTAAGAGTTACGGAGTGAAAAATTGGAGATTTCCGAAGTAAGAAATTAGAGAATGATTATGAGTAAGATTATTTCAGAAATAAATACTCATAACATTAAATTTATAGGAGGATTGACTCAACTTATACCGATCGAAGATCTTAATTTATGTGCAATCATCTCCAATTATAATGATTTCCGTCTCACATTAATGCGATAGGAGATCGGCTGACATTATACTGACAAATTTTCCTTTTGTCTAAGATTAACTCGATATAGGAGACTGTCTCGCATTAAATTGATAGGAGACAATCTCACATTGAGTCATCACATAACATTTCACAATATATATAACGTAAGTTACATGTGACAAACGTAACTTAGAAAATAATGAACATGATTATGAAAACTTTAACATTCTAAATTGCTAATAGTAAGTATATCATGTCACTATGAATTTGTAATACCCTAAGGATGGTAATCACTATTTCACACAATATAATATGTAGCAAAATAGAAAGATTGTTACCTTAATTACGAAAATTTACTACCATAACTACATAGCTATAATAAGGTAGAGAATATATTATTATAGAAATTAAATATTTATGATATCAAAATCTATGACTTTAGGAAATGTGTATTTTAGATAATCATCCAAATTTAACATCTAAATCATATTGTTGAAATAAAATGAAGTTGCCAATTTTTCGTTTAAAATATATTGACAAAGAGACAAACAAAATATTAGAATTGTAGGAACTTAACTATTATGCTTTAAAGTATATATCTCAATCGTTAAAACAACTATTTTAATATATATAATTCTTTGCCACAGAGATACAAATATGGAGATGTATTGAAAATACTCCACATATATACTACTCCCTCCGGACACTATTTTTCGCCCCACTAGCTAATATATGTGAGGAGTATTTTAATGAAGTGGGGCAAAAAATAGTGTCCGGAGGGAGTATGATCTCCTTATAGTCATAAGGTAATAATAGATCATATGTGTATCTTAAAAAAACATGAATTATTTCTTAATATAGTGATATAAGGATTGAGAAATAGAATAATGATTTCTGTAAAGATGCAAGAATTGAGAAAAAATAATGAACTCCTTGCTTGAGAGATGCAAGGATTGAAAAAAAAAAAAAACGAGATCCTTGCTTGAGAGATGCAAGGATTGAGAGAAATTAACGAATTCCTTGCTTGAGAGATACAAGGATTGAAAAAAAAAAAATAATTAACTTCTTGTTTAAAAGATACAAGGATTGAGAAAATGAACTCCCCCTCAATTATTTTCCGCTCAGCAATTAGAGTTTTCGCTCAGTAATGAGAGTCTCGTGCTGATAACGTGTTATAAAACGAGAAAGAAAGGAAAACTAGAAAGAAAATAGAGCGAGAAATATGTGAGAGAGTTATCTTATTCATGTCATCGAGAGGGATATATATAGTACATCAATAATGATAAGGGAGTTTGCATATGGATCAAAAGTCCAATGGACATTCACCTAATATGATTTCATAACAGTTAAAACATATTTGAAGTCAACTCAGACGCTACTGATACAAATGGGTTCATACTTCATAATCATATATATGGTGTATTAATTAATTAATTGCAGGCGGGTAAGGGTACACCACATAAACACTTATTGTTAGAAAACTTGACAGCACTGAATTGCTTTAGTCGCCTTCCTGTAGGAATTTCTCCACAAAGTTGGTTGAAGCTCACATCTAACGTCTGCAATGGTAGTTGTCCCAGTTCTTTAGGAAGTGACCCAAATATCATATTATGGCTTATATCCAATTTCTTCAACCCGGGTGAAAGTACCACTTTCGAAAAATCAAAATTGAACTGATTATCGCTCAAATCCACAAAGTTTAACGCCGTCTTATCCCTCCCGAACAAAAACGCGGCGTCCCCACTGAACTTATTGTTTGATAGATCAAGTCCGGTTATGTTAGCCTGACCGAACCGGGTTGGGATGGGTCCGCTTAGTAAGTTGGAGGATAAGTCGAGGTTTAAATCCGGGTTTTTGAATGAAGCGAAGCTGGTTGGGATTGAACCGGTGAGTTGGTTTTGTTCGACGTTCAATTCGTTGAGGAGAGGAAGTGATGCGAGAGACGAAGGCAGTGGACCGGATAAGTTGTTTATATAAAGATAGAGTTGGACCAGGCTCTTGATTTGGCCCAGTGAAGCCGGGATTGGACCGGATAATTTGTTTTGGCCGAGGTTAATGGATTGGAGCTTAGTGAGCTGGCCCAGGGAAGACGGGATTGGGCCAGAGAACCCGTTACCGGATAGATCCAACCCGTTGAGGTCAGTGAATTTGGACAAGAACTCGGGGATTGGGCCGGAGAGATTATTTAAGCTAAAGTCGAGGTGGTTAAGGTTTCGTTTGGCTAGTGTTGCGGGGAATGGGCCGGAAAGGTGGGGGAAGACGGCGAATGTGAGATAGTCTAGGAATTGGAGGTCGCCGATGGAGGTGGGGAATTGGCCTATGACATCTTCGGCGTCACTGATGGAGATCATATGGACGCGACCCTGTGTGTTACACTCGATACCCGACCAGGACTTACAACAATCAGTGTCGGGATCCCAAGTGGTGAAGACGGAGGCGTTGTTGAATTGAGATTTTACACCCAACAGGATGCTTGTGTCACTTGGGTTGCATAACTTAAGGGATAAGGAGGGGTTAGTAAAGCTCAGGAAGAGAAGGGATAGGATGATTGAAGAGATAATGCAAGGTTTCATCATGGTGATTATTGGTGAATGATTGTTTGAGGAGCATTCAAGGCAGCCCATGTATTTTCTATTTATAGACTATATATGTTCATTCAAGCTTAGCCTCTTAAGTTAAAGCCGACTGATGTTGATCCAAGTTCACTTAATTGAGTTTATGCAAACCCAACATAAAGTTAAATATGCATAACGTACTACGATTTGAAGTTGATAACTACAATTCGACATGATCTCATATTACTATCTTTTTGCAACTTTATTTGAATAAAAGAGAATGATACGGAATACAAAACTAATAACAGTAGAGGGGCGTTATTAAGCATGTAATCCGTACTAGTTTTAAAAGTATATACAGAGTATCTAAAATTGTCTAAGTCATAGAGGGGGTGCGGCGACCAGCTATTGTCTCTGTCTATAATAAACGATAATGAAAGGATAGCGCCAGCGGAGTGAATACTGATAGTACTTGATTGATAGCAGTGTGATTGTGGTAGGATAGCCCACCAACAACAACAACAAGTGGAGATCTTCCAACTCCATTGTCAATCCTTCCTTTCAACTTGTCTTCCTCCTTTCACATCTACCCTACTCCTGTGGGAGTATTATGTCACACTGCTCCTATAAGAGTAAATCTCCCTTTGTATGTTATGGGTCAAATAATATACTTCCTCCATTTTTTTTTTATCTTTCCAATTTTTTTTTTTTGGCCACTTTTTTTTTATCTTCCAATTTCATTTCTTTTCATTTTAGTCCATAATTTTTACCATATTACCCTTACTATTTACAATATTTTATACAGTTATTCTTTTCTATTTACACATATTTTACCCTTCTACTCTCAATATTTACTACTCCGTAAATTTACTATTTTATATTCATTACAAAAAAGATTGTGCAAAAAATGAATGAGAAGATAAAAAAGAAAATGGAGGAAGTAATTTATTTAGAAAAGACAAGACTCGATCAAAGTTTTATATCACTTCTACTCCCTGTCTAGCTGTCTCCCTCCGTTTATATACGTGATTCTTATAGTTGATACATAAGGCATCCCATATGCATGATATAAGAAACGATGATAAATAGAGTGGGAAGAAAATATTCAACCCTATTTACATTGAATTACATTAGACTAAGCTCATTTCCTCTCCATTTGTTTTGTTTCTTCCCATTTTTCTATCACAAATTCTTGGAAGAGACGGTCTTTCAATAACTTATTGAGAGACTACTCTTTAGTACCACTATATGTTCTATTCGTACCCTTAAATGACAACTTTGTTTTGTACCTGTTTTTATAACAAGCGTACCATCTTTATATTTGTATATTCTTTTATGTTAATCGTACCTACTCCTATTATGTTTGATACCACTGTTACTTTCATTTGTACTTGATCTCTCAGTAAAGTTAATGAGAGACCGTCTCTCAGAAGACCTACTCTTTTTCTATTATATGGAGTATTTTAATAGAGTGGGAATAAAATAGGGAGGTAGTATTTTTTTACCTTTGATTATAGTGTTCCCACCAATAATACAAAAGATTGCACCCAAAAAAATAACGATCACGGAGTATAATTTAAATAATGTAAACTCATTATTTTAAAAAAAAATAATACGGACTAATGTAAAAGTAATGTGTTACATGTCATCATCACATTTAAACTCATATGTATAATTAAGAAAGAAGTAAAACATGTCATTATTCAAATAGAAATCACATATTCCTTTTTATTTTTATTTATCTTCTCTATTTTTTTATTAGGTCGAAACATTTTTTCTTCCCAATTTTTATTTTGAGTCATTAACTTGTGATTTAGAATTACTCTTACATTTCTCTCTCATCCTTCCTCTCTTTTGAGTCACACATTCCTATACCCTTATTTATCACCCAAAAGCCATATAGAAAAATAAATAAAAATCGGAGGCATTATATGAATAGATTGGTCAATTGGATTATAATTGTAGGTAAATAGGTACGGTAATACTTTAAAAACTAGTCCTCACCGTATTTCACTCAAATAACGAATTTCGCCATTACTTTCCTAATTTTATTCGCAAGTTGTAGGCCTTCTAGGAGTTCTAACCTACTCCTACTTCCGTCAAAAAAAAAAAAAAAAAGAGTTATAACCTACTCCTACCATTATTAGGAAACTTTAGCCCTATATAAGCAACCTACCCTACATTCAATCTTCATAAATCTCACATCTTGATTTCTTATACGACTACGTACTTCTCACTAACTTTATTAACATAAAATTTCTTAATAATCTCCATCCAAGACAAACTTCTTACATTAATTTTGTTTAATCATGGCTGCTTTACAAACTCAAAGTTATGGTGTTAATAATATTTTTAATAATTACCATAATCATAATCAAAATCAAAGAGTAATGAGAAGAATAATGAAACCTCGCGATCCTCGACCGTGTCCCCATCTCTGGTTCCTTGACGATTCCTGTCTAAATTGCGGCATGAGACTCCAAAGTCACGGTATTCGTCTCTTGCCATACTCTAAATTCCAAAACAACACTAATAATAAACAGCTTCACCATCTTGATACAACTATTACTTCTAGTTTAACGACTAACGTTGTTGAGATAAAAAGAAGCATAAAAAGCCCTAATGATAAAAAGATGTGTCTAGTTCTTGACTTGGATCACACGCTACTCAACTCAACTCCACTAACTTCTTTAAGTTTAGAAGAGGATTACTTGAGGAAAATGACCCCACGAGATGCTTTGAAATATGGGTTGTATCGAATCGAACATATGAGTATAATGACTAAAATAAGACCCTTCGTGAGGACGTTCTTGGACGAAGCGAGTAAGATGTACGAGTTGTACATCTACACGATGGGGGATCGTCCCTATGCGCTCGAGATGGCCAAGCTTCTTGATCCCCAAAACAAGTACTTCAATTCGCGAATAATCTCCCGGGATGACTGTAAATTAAAACACCAAAAAAGCCTAAACGTGTTACAAAAGCCGGAAAATAGTGTTGTAATAGTAGATGATACACCAGGTGCATGGCCTAACAACAAGGGCAATCTGATAGTGGTGGATAGATATATGTATTTCTCGTACGGTTGTCAGAAAATGGGGTATCAATCTAAGTCTCTAGCCGAGCTGAAGCGAGATGAAAACGAGTTAGATGGGGCTCTTTCTTCAATCCTGCATGTTCTGAAGACGGTTCATCGGGACTACTCTAAAAATGAAGAAAATGTTAAACAAGTGTTGCAAGAGGCTAGGAGGAGAGTTCTTGGAGGGTGTAAACTTGTGTTTAGTGGAGTTGTTTCCAAGAATTGTGAAGCGAGCAGTCACGGTTGGTGGAAAATGGCAGAAGAATTAGGAGCGACATGTGTGAGGGAGGTCGAGTCGAGTGTTACTCACGTAGTTTCAGTAGATGGAAGAACAGAGAAGTCGCGGTGGGGAGTCGAGCAAGGCAGGTTTGTTGTGCATCCAAGATGGGTAGAATCTGCTTATTATTTGTGGAGAAGAATGCCTGAACACCATTTTCAACAACTAAATATAACTACAAGATTATAGTGATGCGAAAGCAGAATTTAAATAGGTATAATTAAACGGTTAAAACAATTGGGAATCGGAGCTACAACAGAATGTAAAGGAATGGTAGACCAAGAAAGATTGAACTTGTACAGAAATAATTAGGACAATTTGAAATTAGTGAGAATTAATCATCTGTAATTATTTTCAAAAAAAAAAAACATTAATCCCTCACATTACAAAAAAATTTGACGAGACATATTTTAATTTTAATTTTACGAGACATATTTATACAGTATTTAGTTTTAATGAAAGCAGGTGTTTTTAACCTAATATTTCTTTCAATAATTACTTCATTATATGCCTTTGCTTTACCTAATTGTATCTCCATCCCTCCACTTCCAATCATTTGTAATTTTGTACTATGCTATGTTAAGATCATAATAAGCCTTTTGCATTTCTCTTCCTCCCTGTTTCTACCTGTCAATCTGCTATATATACTAGTACTAGTAAGGTAACAAGAGTCAAGCTGTAGGCAGTCGCAAATTTCTTATGTTTTGTAAGTGTCGAATCTCAAGTCATAAATACCACCTCTCATGACTCTTACTGAGTAAACAATCTTGTGGTTATTCCGACACAATCTACACTGCAATAATATTGTCTCAATTATTTGAAAAACATAAAGGGCTAAGTAGATGATTCATCATTTTCCTTCAACTCCAAAAATAAATTTCGTCAAAAGTGGTCGTTTTAGAGACCATGTAAAGCCAAATACTTCGTAACAGATTTATTTCAAATAGGAGGGAGAATAGAAGCAAACCCGTCAAATTTGAACGATCACGAAGATGAAGTTTTGCAGCCAAACTCGAATATCTGGTACCTTGTCCTTTAACGTACAGGCTCACGTAATCGCCTGTGGATATTGCTCTTAATTCGTCAAGAGATGCTGATAGACAAAAACCAAGACTATAATACTTGCAATTTGCAAACGATGATAAATAACAGCCAAGTGAATAATAGTGAGCTCCACCTTATTATCACATCTTCAGCCAAGACTATAATAATTGTAATTTTTGAATTCAAAGGACATAACAAGAGGCAAAGCCAAGCAGCTCATGGAAACAACATACGCCTCATTACGAATGTCACACACCAACTAGGCACCCAAAGAAATTACATATCTAGAAGAAAAAATATCACAAACTATTTCAGCAATTATGTATAAGAGTATTGGTGTGAAAATACAAGAGGCGCACTTCCAAGTGAACTTCAAAAACACCTTCACATTATCAGAAAGTGAGGACTTGTTTAGGTCGGCTTCCTTGTTTACCAAGTGCAATATCCAAAGCAGAGTGAAAGTCATCGAAAGGAACGAGTTCCATCCTGCATGAAGCCAAGCCAAAAAAAACGATGCAGTTTATCCTATATCAAGCACCATTTATTTACATCAGCAAGTCCACTAACTGCTGCAATGCCGTATTTTATTTTGGAATACGGAATATGATTGACGGCAGACCGTTCAAACTCATAGAGGAGAATTACAGTAGGCTTCTGACAGTGACAGCAAGCACAAAACATAAACGGAGTAACCCTTTAAGTATCAACCAAAATGTGAAAATTGTTGGGCTGTCCCCTTCACATTGTCATGCTACACCTCTACGGCTTAGTGTAGTAGAAATTATGCAACATTTGTCAGATTGTCACCAGAAAGAGCGGTGCTAACCAATGTTTACGTGTCTCCTCAAATGTGTGCAGTTTCACACTTTCACGCATTGTGGAGACTTATCCAAATAAGTTAGTCAAGATAGCACTAATGGACAAAGAGCTAATATGATTTTTAAGAACTTAGAATGGAATAGTTTGAGACTTCGAGGTTTTGTCATGTGACCCTCGAGCTAGATCGTTTCTCTCTAGGTTGTTCTGTACGAGTATATCTTAGATATTAATCAATACCAAAATGTTTTGTTTCAAGAAATAAAATTGAAGAAAGCAAATACATTTCACCGACAAAACGAACCTAATTAATTTAGAGAAAAACTTACTCATATTTTATCTTGCCATGGCTCATGAGAGTTAGGAGTTCATCGATCATATCTCTGCATTCACTTGCTCTATCTGTACTCAACAATTTCTGAAGCCAAAAACCCTTCAACGAGAGGTCCTAGAAATGCATGAAACAAAAGGATATCATTGGCAAATGACACACGCTAAAGTGATAAGGTGCATGCCTCTACCCATTTATTACATACTCCCTCCACATTTTATTGTTCCTCCCCTTTCTTTAATATATGTGAGGAGTATTATATTGAAAGGGGGGGAACAATAAAATGTAAAGGGAGTATGACCAAGACTTGTTTAAGTATGACACATTATTTGTTGCCAACATGGAGTTCGATGTTGCCTAACTGTCAGGTACAAGGGTCGGGGATCTTAATCTTGCCGCTACATCGATGCAACATAGAGATTTCAATATCATCATCGACGGAAATTACATCAAGAATTGCAAACACCAGCGCTACTTTCAAGTACAAGAAGCGCATACACATGAGTGAATCAGTTACTTTAATGCATCATATTCCAAAGTTGAACGGTAGTGAGGTTAATAATGAAAATATTTGCCTAACTATGACTATCAATTGAATAACCAGTCCTAAAGTAACATTCATAGATCCAACCATGTATTAGTTCTACTAGAATCAACTAAGAATAATAATTTGTGTGAATAGCTACAACATATATACTCAAATACTCAAATTAGGGAGCAACTACAATTAATCAAATAAATAAGGGAGGGAAATGGTTAAAATATATGAAATATATATATTCCCTGAAACCACATTACTAAGTGGTGGTGTAAATGTGAAGACGAATAACAGAGCGACCATGGCAACCCATTAGCGAGGCTCAAACCACTAAAAGAAAGCATAGGTTCATTGATAGGCCTGAATTTACTGTCTCTTACAGTCTTACCTAAGAAGCCTTCGAAAGGTTAACGACATGATGCTCTACCAAAACTTAATAGTAACAGACTGATGCAATACTAATCCACATGCAAAAGAAATAACAATTTACCTTGAAGATAAAGGACGAAGTAGACACAGTAATAGGCTTCTTAGACATTCCACCATATGTGACCATAGTCCCTCCATTTCTACCAAAATTATACAGATCAGATGATTGTATATGAAGGAATGAAACATCCAAGAAGCTCCATATTACTACCTTAAAAATTTAAGAACAAGAGAAGCAGCATTTCCTCCGACACAGTTAAATCCCAGCACTGGTTCTGGCATTCCCCTCTGTAGAGCCATTTCACCCAACAACAAAAAAAAAAGAAGATTTCACAAAAAAGCAGGGGACAGAAATAGAAGTTATGATGGAAAACTATAGAATGTGGCGGCGAGTAGCAAGAGATAGGTACCAGCATATCCTTGACATTCTTCAAATTGAGTTGGGTTTCCGTTAGGATTTGGTCAGCTCCAAGCTTCTTGAGATTCTCTTTTACTTGGTCTGCTCCAGGCCTGAATCAGCAGGGGAATCTGTTACGCACTAAAGCATTTCAAAGCAGAGAAAAAATGGTTATGAAGATGAAAAGGTGGAAGAGGGACCTGTCTCTAATGATATTGATGCTGCGGAGACCTTGAAGTGATGCAAGCTGAATGATACACTGGCCTACAATGCTGGTAGCCCCATTCTGAACAATGGCATCCCCTGGAGAGAGAGGGACGAAGTCTCGAAGCATAGCAAAAGCGGTGAGGGGATTAACAGTGACAGTAGCAGCATACTGGATGGGCGTGTCGGTGTTTATCTTATGCCACACACTATGGTGTTTCACAATGTAGGATTGCCAGGTTCCTGTAGTAAATCCATCATCCATGTGTGTGTCGTCAGTCGTCACACTGACTCACTAATTGGTACTCCCGTATGAATAGTGTCCAAAAAGCAAATGTAAAGAATCAAATAGAACGGAGAGGATAGAAGGGTGAAAAGGGTACCGAAGGAGGGAGGAAAAGGGATGACCAAATCACCAGGGGAAAGAGTGTTGACAGCATTCCCGACGGCGTAGACCCGGCCGACACCTTCATATCCTCCGACGGCAGGGGGCTGAGGCCTCACCGGATACACCCCCTCGATACGGTTGACGTCCGAGGGGTTGATCGGAGCAGCCACCATTTTGACGCAAACTTCATCCTCTTTCACCTCCACCGGCGCTATCTCCACCACCCTGCCCAATTCCCATTCCCAATTCTTCAACCCTACCGATTTTGATTGCTCAATCAATTCACTAACTAACTAACTAACAAATTCATCCAGTCTTTAATTAATTGATTCACTTACCTGGTGACTTTGTCCGGGGCACCGTGCTGGTCGTACACCACCGCCTTCGACGGCGGCGACATGAATGCTCGAGCACTACAGTGTCGGCTTCCACCTCCTGCCGACCACTGAAAGGATCTCATAACATTAAAACCCACCTTCATTGCCGCCATCCTCCCTCCTCTTTCTTCTATTCCCAACTTCTAAGCTGCGCGGTGATAAAACAAGTTAGAGGAAAAACTTCACTAGGATACCGTGTCAGAATTATGCTTCAAAAGAAGCCAGTTCTTGTTTAATACTAGTTTTGATGCCCGTGCGATGCACGGGTGTAAATCAAGTTTAATACTTTCTTTTATAATTAGACTGCGAAGAAATGATTACGATTACTTCAAATAATTATCATTTTAGAGGATTAGCACTCCACATTTGCATGTATTTTATACGAAAAGTAGCAGACGTGGATTATAATGCTATACTTAGACGTTAGACCTGTCAAATTCGACTCGACCCATAAACCCGACCCTAATTTAATAACTATTTTTTTTTACTTTAAAGCCGTAACAAATTAGGCGTTCGAAATTATTTCTGAGCATGACCCGTATAACCTGACCAGTGACAGGTCTAGTGTGTACATTAGCTAGCTACATGACTAAAACAAACAATGTCCATTATAATACCTAGTCACTTTTAGCAATTTTAATGTCCGTGACAACTCATATGGAACATTGAGTCTATCTGTGTCTTTTGTTCCCTAAGCATTTGACTTTCGCATTGAATATATATTTGTATGTATGTCATCATTTCGTTCTAAATTTGACCTGACCCACCTGACACGTTTTTAGAGGCATGAGCCCGTTTTTTTATTCGCACCCCGTTTAACCCGAATCCTAACTAAATGATCCGGTTTTGATCATGATCTAGCCCGACCTCTTCAACTTTTTGAAAAGAAGAGACCACAAAAATTTTAGTCTAAAAGCCAATTTATAGCAATCTACTTCTCTGTCTAGATTTTTGCTAAAACACAAATTTTAACATACAGAGTAGTGCTCCCCTATCTTTGTAGAAGGGTCACTCTTTCCGTTTTGGGTTATCTCTTTAAAAGTCACTTTTTAGTGAGACGGAGGGAGTATTAGTTATGCCACGAAGTGATTATGATTATTTCAAATCATTGTTATTTCGAAGATTTGATACCACTTATCAATGTTTATCTTAAGGGGACGACCACGAGAGAAATCAAGAAGTGAGACAAGTTAAGAAAAATTTGATTTTTTTTAAATATAAAAACTACTCTATAATTTAAAGAAAATAATACTAATAGTATTAAAATAATTAAAAATTTAACATCAAAAATATTATTTTTTTACTTAAAAAGCGGTAAAAAAAAGTAGGCGTTCGAAACCATTTGTGTTCCGTATTTTGACCATAACCCGATACGGGACCAATATTTCACCCGAATCACTCGACAGTGTTAGTGTCTACATTATTTAACTGAGTGAAACAAATGACACTCATCAAAATACCAGAGATCCTGTGAGCAATATTAATATGTCCGTGAGACCATGACCCATCTGCGAACATTGAGTTTATATATGTTTTTTACTCGCTAACCATTTGACTCTACTACATCTAATATATTTGCATGTATGCAATCATCTCGCTTTAAATTCGACCTGACCCGCAAAACCGTCCCACTCAACCTGTTGTTTTTTGGATCAGGAACCCAATTTTTTTACCCAAATCCTAAATTACTTGTTAATTTAGGGACATGGCATGGCTCGACCTGTTCAACCCGTTGGAAAGAAGAGACTACAAAGCTTTAGTGTAAAAGGCTAAAAGCACAATTCCAGCCAATCTATTCCTATATCTAGATTTTGTTAAATCTTTAATTTTAACCTATTAACAATTCGATATATATACTCCTCCAGTTTTTTTGATTTAGGCCCATTTTCTTTTAGAATTTTTTTGAGTTAGTCCCATTTTTTCATATGAAAATTTATTAATTATTATTTTTCTCTCATCACATGCACTATATCATCAATTTCCTCTTACTTTTTCACTTTTTCTTAAAATTTGTACCAAAACCATATGGGATTAATAAAAAATGGAGGGAGAAATTAATTATTACTCCGTATATATTATGGTTTTATTTGAATATAATTTTGTGTCTAATCTTAACTTAAATCATCTAGCATTTTTAGTAACTTACTCTCTTGTACAGTTGCACATAGGAGACGAAAGTTGTGTACTCGTGTTAAATAGTAACATTACTCTAAGACAAAACCTGACCGGACATGTCGAACACGTTTTTTCGTAGGTGTGGACATGACATAGGTCCACCCCGACGCGGCCACGCGCGGGTTTGGATAGGCGAATGAATCTCCATATGAGAAGGATCGAATTGAAATTTAGGTCTATGTGGAGTCGCCATCGAATTTTGTGGTTATTCGGAACCGTTCGAGCCAACTCTATGTCGTGGTGGTCCGTATACAAAATACGGCCCATTTCCGATGTCAGAGTTTATTGGGCTCGTCCCTTTGCATTTGATACCAATACCGACGTTATCGGATATTGTGTATTGAATGACTCTCGTTCGCCAACGGTTTCGGGCATCCGGAAACCACGGTTCTGAGTAAGGGGTGAGGGTACGTGTTGGGAAGCCCACAAAAGACACCCAACCCCGCCCGCACATTAGCGGCCTCTACTAAGAACTCGAATGACTTTCTAATACGCGTGCTAGTAAAACGGGAAAATGATATGCAAAGATTTATTTTCCCTAAACATGCGAATGTAATTGAAAGGGATTGTGCTGTCGGATCCGCGTCAACGGGTTTCGACCCTTAAGAAATAATTACTTGAAAAAAAGATGAATGCGCGATAAAATAAATAATAAAAATAACCGTAATAATAATAATAATAATAATAATACGTAATAATAATAATAATAATAATAATAATACGTAATAATAATAATAATAATAATAATAATAATAATAATAATACGTAGTAGTAATAATAATAATAATAATAATAATAATAATAATAATAATAATAATAATAATAATAATAATAATAATACGTAAAAAAAAAAGACGAAAAAAAAGGAGAAAGGAGAGAAGATGGAGGTTTGTCACCCTCAACCTACATGTTTCAGTCTCGGACTAAGGCTCGTTATCGTGGTTATGGCACGGGAGTCTTCGAGGTGTATGGAGGCTAAGTTGTGGTGGCTCGGGTTGGATTCCTAAAGCTAGGTTTAGGGTTTTTTGATGTCGATTTGCTAGGGTTTTGCCTAGGGTTTGTCTAGGGTTTTTGTAGATGTGTAAGATTAGGGTTGTAGATTGCTAAGATTGTAAAGAGGTGTAGGAGATTAGGGTTTTTAGATGATGTGTCGATGTCTTGATGGTGTGCATGGGAGGGTGTTTATATAGAAAAAATTAGGGCACCCGGGTTAGGGCACTCGACCGAGTAGGTAGCCAACTCGGTCGAGTGGCCCGTTATGTCAGCCGCCGGGCTCAAAGCAGGCCCACTCGATCGAGTGGATAGGTCACTCGATCGAGTGGCCTAGATGGGTCGCGCGGGTCTTTGTTGGACCTTGACTTTGATGGGTTTTGATGTTTGATTTGGACTTTTGATGATTGATGGGTTGTTTTGTGTGTCTCGGAAGTGACTTTGACCGGGGTTGACCCAATCGTGAAAAGTCGGTTTTATTTCTGGTGTCGGTTTTGGCCCAAATTAGTCTTGTTTGACTCGGAATGATCCGCTGGGCCTGGATTTGAGGTCCGCTTGGTGAGATTTGTACTCCGCAAGTGTGTTAGCCAGCGATTATTGGATTTGAGCCCGTATCCAAGCGCGTAGAAACATGTTAGCGTCCGATCATCATCGGGTGATTTTTGGAAACTGCCATAGACACCTGGCAGTCAAAATGCGGGTGTCTACAGAGCCCCCACTCTGACTGAGGTTTGGACAGGGCGAAAGTCAGAGTAGCTACCAAGCCCGTTAAGACCTGGTAGACTTCCGGTCGGGTCGTTTATAGTCCGTTAGACTCGCGTGAAGGGCTCGCCAGCCATAAGACAGAGATCATACCTGCGCTGGATGATCGTACTCCGTGGGGAATTTGGGCTTGTCGCGTAAGCCCTGGGTGTGCCTGTGTGTTGACCCATCCCGTGATATCCCGGAAAATGCTGCTGGGGAGACTTGATGACTTGCATGTCTGTTTGAGTCGTACCTGTATAAGCTACATAAAATGCATGCAACACGTAGGTAGTAAAATGACTCGTGCTGGGGACAATGATTTTTTGCAAGTTGAATTTTTGAAATCCTGAAAGCACTCACGGGCTAGGTTTTCAAAATGGAAAGGGGTAGAAAAGAAATTCGCAGTTTAAATAGACTGAAATCTGACCTTGTCGAAAAGGATCTTTTTTCAAATGGCTAAATTTTGCAAATCTCAAAATGGAGTTTGAAGAGAGAGACCTACCGACAGACTCGACTCTGGACAGGACGAGTTGACTGACACAGACTGGACTCTCTAAGGGTTGGACCGTGACTCGGTAGGGTAGTGGGCCGCCTAACAAGACTCTCAAGTTGCGCTATCCCGTAACCTAGGCGAGTGGCAACACGGTCGTATATCGAAATGGGATAGATATGCTATAGGGGACTGGCAGTAGTCCGTAATGAGACTGTTTTAGTCTGGTGCCCTTCTGGATTTCCTATTTTAGGATACATTTCCAAAGTGGGTATTGCCTCGAGTGCTGACAGATTCTTGTCTTCGACTGAGCCGAGTACTAGGACACACTACAGAAAGGAGGCTAGATTTTTGTTGGATTTATCTGGATTTTGTGAGTGGATGGAGAACTTCTGCCTAGGAGAAGCCCCCAGGACAACAAAGCTAGCTGTTGAGAACATGATGGTGTCGTGACCGGAATAATGGCGCTTTTTGAATGTGTGTCAATGTGGGTGGTTGTGCCTCTGTTGAAAGGCTGCCTACGTATTCACGTGTGGTGAAATCAAACCATGCCGTAGTTCAGTGGATTGAAAGATATATATGGTGCCTAGTCTAATAGGACTTTGTGTGTAACTAGCCATAATGACAGTGTAGGCTAGGTGCATTCCCAGTGATGTCTTGATCAAAGGGCTTGAATGGTTAGGATATTAATCCTGTGACTGTGAGCGTTCTCCGGGGTAGCCCCCCAGAGGTGGTGTGAACTATTTGGGCATGTTCTATGCCGACTACAAGTTGAGTTCCCGTGTTTGGGGTTGGTAACTGGTTTGGATGTTTTTGGAAATGTGGTGCTAGGAAGTAAATGACCTTGATGACTCGAAATCTGGAGCTCGGTTCTGTGGAGCTAAGGCTTCGAGAGCCGGTTTGATAATGAAGTAAATGACCTTGATGACTCGAAATATGGAGCTCGGTTCTGTGGAGCTAAGGCTTCGAGAGCCGGTTTGATAGAGGTAAATGGCCTTGATGACTCGAAATCTGGAGCTCGGTTCTGTGGAGCTAAGGCTTCGAGAGCCGGTTTGATAATGAAGTAAATGGCCTTGATGACTCGAAATCTGGAGCTCGGTTCTGTGGAGCTAAGGCTTCGAGAGCCGGTTTGATAGAGCTAGGTAAATGGCCTTGATGACTCGAAATCTGGAGCTCGGTTCTGTGGAGCTAAGGCTTCGAGAGCCGGTTTTATAATGAAATAAATGGCCTTGATGACTCGAAATCTAGAGCTCGGTTCTGTGGAGCTAAGGCTTCGAGAGCCGGTTTAATAATGCGGGATCTGGTTTCCATGTCTGGCCCTAGTGGTTAGGGGTATTCTATGGGGCTTGAATCCTCAAAATTTCGGGCTGTCTCTAGCCTGGGTCTCGGGGAGGTCTTGAGGGTTGTAATGTGGGGAGGCTGAGTGTGGTGTTAGCTGACCAGCTTGATTGTCACTCCCCTATTGGATGGCATGGATAATTTTGAATTTGACCGTACCACGGTCAAAGGATTTTCACTTGAGTATGTATTTGATTATTTGATTTTTTGATTGACCTTGCGGTCATGGGGATTTTGACCGTACTCTGGTCGTGGGGTTTTCACTTGAATTGACCGTTGACCACGGTCATGGGTATTCTGAATTTTTGATGATGGCCTGCCTTTTTGCTTCTTTTTTTTTCATGGACTTTCGATTTTTTTCTTTTTGTGTCCAGTTTTCTTTTTTTGATGGCCTTCTTTTTGCTTTGGCCCTTTCTCTTTTTTCTTTTTTTTTTTGACTTTTGATTTTTTTGTCCAGTGTTATTTCGTTTTTTTTTCGCCGGTCAGACTAACACCTAGGGTAGGGATTGGTTAGTCTTGTTGGAGGGGTGTTTTATTGTGGGAAATGGGCTTGCCTCCCGTCTTGAACCCAAACTAGGAGATTACCTAGATTTGTCATAGGATTCGATACCGCTCCTGCTACGGGTAGTTATGTGGTTTTTCTATACCAGACACGGAATATGTAAAAAGAAAACACGGGCTCGGTTTCCTGCAGTCATTATAGATGTGCCTATAATAGTCACGTGCGTGTGCTCACAGTGTATGATGGTGTTCATCATGTTCTCGGAAACACGTAAGGAAAGTATATATGAGAAAGAATATTGAAAGCTGATTTTATTGAATTTTGAAAAAAAGAGGACAAAATACAACTGACTCTGACTCTGACTTTGACTTTGACTTCGACTTCGAAGGGAATAGTACATCCTAGACTCGGACTCAGACTCGGACTCAAATCAGATCCGGACTCTCGGATAATGTTGTCGTTAGTCGTCGGCTTTTAAGGACTCGAGTTGATGTCCAGTATAGCCTTTAGTAGAAACTTCACCCAGATCTTCATTGTGTCGAAGATCGTCTTCAATCCTAATGCCCATTTCGGTAAGTACGGCAAAGTTTGAAATGCCGGCATACCTAAGATGGACGCGGTAAGAAGGTAGGAGGTTGTTGATAAATGCCTCCACTAGTGTCTTCTCGTTGGGCTTGTTTACCAACTTTACACTCTCGGCCCTCCATCTTTGAAGATATTTAGTGAACCCTTCTTTGGGCTCTTGGGCCATGATTTCCAGAGTACGCATTGTAGTCTGGATCTCGATATTATCGGCGTAGTTCCGAGCGAACTCCTTTGCCACGTCATCCCAAGTCGGGTATTTCTTAGAATCGAACCTGTAGTACCAGGCTTTGGGTGCTTCTTGAGGGAGGAAGGGAATAAGTGCTTAAACATGGTGGACTTTACCCCTTTGACCGCCATGAAATCTTTGAAAGCCCGGATGTGATGGACCGGGTCTTCAGTACCCTCAAACATTGGAATTTCCGTAAGGTTGAGGTTAGCAGGTAGCTCGTCATTCAAAGGTGAATAAGTACGAGCATTTTCGGTATGGATCGAGTTGTTCGTCGATAAGTGGACTTGCTCTTCGAGCCTACGAACAACACTGATTAGCTCATATCCCTCAACTGGGGCCATCTTTTCCACGGCACTTAGGCGGGTGACTATCGTTGCTTGGTTAGCCTGGATGGCGGCCAGTTGGGTCTCAATCTTGGCCAGAGCATTTTTCAAATCGTCCATTTTGCGTTGGCGTCTGGTTTCGGGTGGCCTGTCTGTAAGAACACCACGTAATCAGAGAGGTTGCTTCGGAACTCAGACTCACCAAGGCATAGGAAATAGCGCAAGAGGAGGGACGACCCCAGTTTGACTCGGGTTAGACTCCCCTAAGACAAATGTGTAGGGTACGATTCTCGGAGTGACGGTGATTAGTCACTCCGTCGGAGAATAGCCCCCACTGTGAAACTAAGGACTTAGATGGTGTGGCATCTAAGTGACTCAAAGGTGGGTTATGTGTGACACGTGTAAGACGTGACCCTTAGAGCAACCGTGATTGATCGCTCTGATAAGGGGTATCCCCCGAGTGGGATTGAAGATTTTGTTAATACTCGAGTGTGGGACGAGTGACCCTTAGACGTAAGGACCGTGAACCTTTTGTTATAGGGCTATGCCTTGTAAAAGGTTGACTCGGAAAAGACACCTAGACGGGTCACTTGTGCAAGGTGGGCCTTCCTTAGGATTCGGCGAATGGGCCTAGTCCTGTTCGAAGGAAGGTTCACGGAGACATCCCCAGAGTTTAGACTCGATCGTGTTGACGGGCCCTCCTTTGTAGGGGTATGTCCTACGTAGGTGGGCCTTGCCTTAGTCTAATAAGGCGGACTGGGATAGGGGAGAAACTCGTGATGTAAGATCGACAGAGTTTCGACGCTACGGACCTTGACAACTTAAGACACGACCCGACACTGCTAAATATGGGAAGTCCTAGAAGTGGAAGGTTTTGAAAATTGATGATTTTTGAAAAGGGTCCGAGAAAACTCGATTGAAGGCCCAATTTTCGAAAAAATGAAAAAAGGTATTGGGCCGAGGGTTTTGAAAGTTCGAAATGATTTTCGAGTTTTGAGTTGGGCAGCATACCGTCTAGAAAATAGGCTATTTTGAGTAAAAATCATAAGTCCTAAATTCAGTATGTGTCCCGGGTTTTGAAATTGAATAGTTTGAAAAAGATGCAATCTTTGAAGAAAGACGGTTTTTGAAAACGACTCGGAAACCAAGTAGCACGTAGTCACACAAGCATTATAACGACGCCATGTATGCTCTATACTAAGTCTCGGCCGGTCTATAAGGGGTCTATACCAGTGTACATAGTCTAGACGTTGATCGGGACGGACTTCCTAAGTCGAGTTGATCTTAGAACATGCCGCGAAACCCACTCGAATCGACTATGGACACCTTTCAACATATCCATATTGGAGTACATCGACGGTATAGTGGGACGTCGGTCGCGAGTACCGGCCCGGGAAAATATGGGTTATGCATGAACCGTAGGACTAAAATGCGTATTGTATTTGTCAAACGATTTCTATTCGAGTCTCACCCTGAGGATGCCGATGGTAAGTCACGCATCAGTTAATCCCCAGCGGAGTCGCCAAATTGTGGACATGGCGCCAAAATTGACAAGGCTAAAGTCGTATCACCTTAATCAAAATAAACCTACTAACACTAACAAATAGCTAGTGGCAAGCAAGGGTCGAACCACAGAGAGATGGATGAATATTGCAAATTATTTATAATCGACTCTAAACTATTCTAATTCCGGTGTTTTGTGTTTGATTTTCTAAACTATTGCAGTAATGTAAAGTAAGAGGTTCTATCAATATTAAAGGGATCTAGGGTCTTACGGTTCACTATGTAATTAAATTGGGTAAAGTTAATTAATTATTCAATTAATCAATCACAGTTATTCAGGGCAAAGACACGGCCTTTCGGATCTTATGTCAACCTTAGGATAGATTCTGACGGGCTCTCGCAACTTACCAGATTATCCTACCCACTTACTTGTAAGTCTACCCTTACCAGGCTTTCGATCTTAGGTTCGGGTTCCTAGACATTCAACTAGTTCAACGTCTCAAACTAATCGAACGACAATACAAGACAAGTAGTAAGGTAATAACATATGAATGATCAATCAAGTAATTAATTAAACTAACATCCCCAATTCAATTAACATAGATTCCCTTCAACCCTAGATGAATAAATTAGCTACTCATGACGAAAGATGGAACAACAAAAGAATTAAGCATAATCGAAATCAATATGAAAATAAGGGAAAAAGGAAAAATACCGATTATTAAGAACTGAAAGATTGAATAATAATTGAAAGCTAAAAAGTACCGCTACAAGCTTGCTAAATTCCAATGCTAATAATAAAACTAAACTCGAGTTTTTGAAAGAATAAAGATGTCCTTAACCTAGCCCTAAGAAGGGTATTTATACTTTATTACAAAGGCTCTAATTAGGAAATAGAATAGAATTTAATAAAATAATCCCGCAGGATTCTAATTAAGGTAGAGTACGGATTCTTCAGAAAATTTAGGAAAGTCACTTGAACGAGTCGCGAACCGCTCGGTTTACAAACAAACCGAGCGGTACAGGAACGAACCGATCGGTTCGAAATCGAACCGCTCGGTATATCTTCAAACCGACCGGTTCGGCCTTCGTTGTCCTCTTTGCTGCCTTGTTTTTCTTGTTTTCTTCATTTGTAGCTCTTAACTCCGTCTTTTGCTATGTTTCCTGCCAAAACATAAACCATATACCCAGCATAACAAACTACGGATAAAAAGATACTAAATTATTCTTAAGGCCTGTGAAAACGGTAAGAAATGGAGGATAAAGTAAGAATAAATATGCATATGAACCGCGTTCATCACATAGGTCCACCCCGACGCGGCCACGCGCGGGTTTGGGTAGGCGAATGAATCTCCATATGAGAAGGATCGAATTGAAATTTAGGTCTATGTGGAGTCGCCACCGAATTTTGTGGTTATTCGGAACCGTTCGAGCCCACTCTATGTCGTGGTGGTCCGTATACAAAATACGGCCCATTTCCGATGTCAGAGTTTATTGGGCTCGTCCCTTTGCATTTGATACCAATACCGACGTTATCGGATATTGTGTATTGAATGACTCTCGTTCGCCAACGGTTTCGGGCATCCGGAAACCACGGTTCTGAGTAAGGGGTGAGGGTACGTGTTGGGAAGCCCACAAAAGACACCCAACCCCGCCCGCACATTAGCGGCCTCTACTAAGAACTCGAATGACTTTCTAATACGCGTGCTAGTAAAACGGGAAAATGATATGCAAAGATTTATTTTCCCTAAACATGCAAATGTAATTGAAAGGGTTTCTAAGTCAATTTAATGCAACTAAAATTAACGTCCAAGTTGTATTTTAGCATGCGGGTTCATTTAGTATAATAAACGAACAAAATTAAATTAACAAGAGAAACAACAAACGCGTTAGTAATGATATAATAATATAACGAATAATAACGGTTTGTGCAAAATTGAATTGAATTGAAAAGGATGCAAATATGGGGATGCACGATTTGAAAAGATAGTATACATACGATTGATTATGCATATGTTGACCTAATGTCGTAAAATACTATCGAGTTTTGCAAAATAGGACAATGTACGACTCGCGTTTTGAGTCGTTGTAAGGCTACTCGATCGAGTGGTCGATGGACTCGATCGAGTAAGCATAAAAAAAGTTTATGTTTCGCGTTTAGGACCGTACTCGGCCGAGTTATTGGCCAACTCGGTCGAGTACATGGCCACTCGATCGAGTCACTGTGAGACTCGACCGAGTGGTGGTCGTGACATGCGTTCTGACTCGGTTTTGAGGTGCCACTCGACCGAGTGGATCAGGCACTCGGTCGAGTGCCCTCTATGCGATTAAGAAATCGTGTACAAAATCGTGTTGATTTTGAAATCGTTTGAAATTGCTTTGAATTGATTGTTGTGATATAATAAAATTTTCTCCGCGTTAATAATGTCATAATTCGAGAGAATTGTTTTGACAATTATTTAGCATCAACGAAAATAGTGCTTGTTTCAAAAGTCGTTTAAAACCGTTTTATGTCGATTATTGCAATAAAATTGAATTTCCTCCGCGTTCAATAATGTCATGATTCTAATGAATCGTTTTGACAATTATTTTAGCCTCAACGGAAATAGAGTTTTGAATTGATTTTAATTAATTTAGTAGATCGATGTACTAGAAACAAAAATAAAAAAGAACGAATAGAAACTTGATTCCCTCGGCTTCTCCGACATCGAATAAATCCTTAGGGATTGTGATGTCGGATCCGCGTCAACGGGTTTCGACCCTTAAGAAATAATTACTTGAAAAAAAGATGAATGCGCGATAAAATAAATAATAAAAATAACCGTAATATTAATAATAATAATAATAATAATAATAATAATAATACGTAATAATAATAATACGTAATAATAATAATAATAATAATAATACGTAATAATAATAATAATAATACGTAATAATAATAATAATAATAATAATAATAATAATACGTAAAAAAAAAGACGAAAAAAAAGGAGAAAGGAGAGAAGATGGAGGTTTGTCACCCTCAACCTACATGTTTCAGTCTCGGACTAAGGCTCGTTATCGTGGTTATGGCACGGGAGTCTTCGAGGTGTATGGAGGCTAAGTTGTGGTGGCTCGGGTTGGATTCCTAAAGCTAGGTTTAGGGTTTTTTGATGTCGATTTGCTAGGGTTTTGCCTAGGGTTTGTCTAGGGTTTTTGTAGATGTGTAAGATTAGGGTTGTAGATTGCTAAGGTGGTAAAGAGGTGTAGGAGATTAGGGTTTTTAGATGATGTAAAAATTAGGGCACCCGGGTTAGGGCACTCGACCGAGTAGGTAGCCAACTCGGTCGAGTGGCCCGTTATGTCAGCCGCCGGGCTCAAAGCAGGCCCACTCGATCGAGTGGATAGGTCACTCGATCAAGTGGCCTAGATGGGTCGCGCGGGTCTTTGTTGGACCTTGACTTTGACGGGTTTTGATGTTTGATTTGGACTTTTGATGATTGATGGGTTGTTTTGTGTGTCTCGGAAGTGACTTTGACCGGGGTTGACCCAATCGTGAAAAGTCGGTTTTATTTCTGGTGTTGATTTTGGCCCAAATTAGTCTTGTTTGACTCGGAATGATCCACTGGACCTGGATTTGAGGTCCGCTTGGTGAGATTTGTACTCCGCAAGTGTGTTAGCCAGCGATTAATGGATTTGAGCCCGTATCCGAGCGCGTACAAACATGTTAGCGTCCGATCATCATCGGGTGATTTTTGGAAACTGTCATAGACACCTGGCAGTCAAAATGCGGGTGTCTACAGTAGGTCAAGAGTCAAATACCTCTAAATCTTGATCTATGACTCGATATTTTAATCAAAACTATAAACTGAGTAATATTCAATTTAATTTTTTACTATCTTTTAATTATAAAATAATTTAAAAAAATTATTGAAATATGCAATAAATATTAGTTTAAATAATTGAAATATAAACATCATAATTAAGGAATATAAAAATAATACGAAGTACTATAAAAAAATCAACATTCGAAACTATCTGTATTCTGACCATAACCTGTTTCGGATCCATATAACACGACCCATATTTAAACCGACCCGTATTTAGTATTTTCACTCGACATGTTTAAAGTTATTTTAAAAAATTATGTACATTAAAAAAAATCCGTCTTAAAAGGTTAGAAGTATGAATTCTACTTTCAATCAAAATTTATAATTTTATACTATTCCTGATTATAATCAATAATAATCAATATACTCTATATAATGAAAACCCTCTATACGTGTTACATAATCAATCAATTTTAAGTCCACGCATTATTTTTATTGTTATACGTGTTGCGTAGAGTAATTATGGTAATGTAATTAATAATTAGTAGACTTGTATTGTTTATAAAAAGAACTCTACTTCTACCCAAAATCCGTCTTAAGTTAGAATTAAGAAGTCTACTTCTAACCTCATATTTACTCAAAATCCGGAAATAAAATAACAATATAGTTAATATTGATTGTAAAATAAAAAAAAAATTCAAAATCCGGAAATAAAATAACAATATAGTTAATATTGATTGTAAAATAAAAAAAGCTTCCTTTAATTATATATATTGATTTGTGATGACATATGACATGACTAATGGTGATGTAAGAAGCTTGGATGCTTGGAGGCCAAGTAGTGACATCATCTCCATGACATCTTCTTCTTATGTCACACCATGATATCCATGGTGATGTGTAGTGCTTGGTGGGCAAGGAGAAGAGCTTGGTGACCAAGTTTTTTATTCTATAAATAGCCATCAAATCCCATCATTTTCAATCATCCAAAAAAATCCATCTTCTACTTCTCTTACAACTACAATAATATTCTCACAAAATGTTAGCAATATAATTTATAGTTTGAGTGAAATTTTGGCAACGATTTTGGTAGTAACTCATCTACGGTCTTGCCTACACAAAGATCGTAGCGGTTGTGCAATCTTGGGGGTCGAATGTCAAAGAGTCCGTGTGTAGTAGACGGGGCGTAATCGACTTTAGGACAGTGACCTTAAATCACGTCACAACCTTTCCTATCAGATAAGATTATTTCATTTTTCGTCTTATTTATTTATTCACTACTCGCCTAACAATCTAAAGTCGATTATTGCTCTTGTATTTTTATTATGGCTAGTAGTGAAACGTATGATGCTATTCCGTTAACATCTACCATGTTGACTAATCCCATAATTTCTGATATGTCAAAACTTGACCCATTTAACGGAAAAAAACTATAAAATGTGGTCCGATAAAATGGACTTTTTTCTGGGTCAAATACGGGTAGACTATACTCTGTTTAATATTCAAACCCCTGAAAATATCAGGAGGGATTTTGAGACGGATAATAAAACTTGTCGAGGAATGCTCCTACATTATATGACTCCCGCCTTATTTATGATATATAGCAAGTTTAAGTCAGCTAAGGAAATTTGGGAGGCTCTGAAATTAAAATATGGGAGTGATGATTATGGGTCTAAGAAATATGCTTGTAGCCGATGGCTAGCTTTCAAAATGTCTGATGACAAACCCGTCTTAGACCAGGTTCATGAATATGAAAATTTGTGTTCCGAAATCGCTTCCGAGGGAATGAAAATCCGTGAAATATTTCAAGCCAACTGTTTGCTTGACAAACTTCCCCCGTCTTGGCAAAATTTTGTCCACAATATGAAACACAAACAAAAAGATTTTTCCCTCCTCGAACTTGTGTCTCATATAAAAGTCGAGGAGCAGAATAGGATTCAGACCAAGAAAAAACGAGTTGAATATTCTTCCTCTACTGCTAATTTGGTTGAGTCTAGGAAAAATAATCATAAGGGGCAGAAAAATTCCCACAAAGATCCTAACAAATATTATGGGCCTAAACAAACTGAACAATTCAAGGAAAGTGGAAATAATAATAAAACAGAATTTAAGGGAAATTGCTTCACATGTGGGAAAGTGGGTCATGTGTCAAAATTCTGTCCAGAAGGGTTTAACAATAAACACCGACAAAATAGGCCACAAGCACACCTAGCTGAGTCTGATTCAGAAGAAATCATAGCTGCTGTAGTATCTGAAGTTAACTTAGTTAGCAACCTGTCTGAATGGGTATTGGATACGGGTGCTACAAGGCACATCTGCTTCGACAAGAACATGTTCAAGGAATATTCTGAGGTTCCCGGGAATGAGTGTGTATTTATGGGCAACTCTAGCTCCGTTAAGGTTCATGGAAAGGGCAAAGTAGTACTCAAACTAACCTCGGGAAAAACCCTTGAACTCAACAATGTGCTTCATGTACCCGAAATTAGGAGGAATTTAATTTCTGGGTCACTTATGAACAAGGATGGGGTTAAATTAACTTTTGAATCTGACAAACTTGTACTCACTAGGAATGGAAATTTCGTTGGGAAAGGATTCTGTAATGGTGGTTTATTTGTCCTTGATGTTGAGACAATTAATAAGAATATTCCTGCTTCTGTTTATATTGCTGAGTCCGTTTCTCTATGGCATTCTAGATTAGGACATGTGAATGTCGACTCGATTAAACGACTCAAAAAGCAGAACCTCATACCTCAATTCAGTAGCACAAGTTTTGATAAATGTGAAGTATGTGTTGAGGCTAAACACGCAAAGGCGTCGTTTAATAAATGTGTAGAACGATCTAGTAGTCTCCTAGAACTAGTTCACTCTGACCTAGGAGATTATAGAAACTCAATGAGTAGAGGTGGGAAGCACTACTACGTTACGTTTGTAGATGATTTCTCAAGATACACCAAGGTCTATTTATTAAGTACAAAAGATGAGGCTGAGGAAAAATTCATGATCTACAAATCCGAGGTAGAAAATCAATTAGATCTAAAAAATAAGAGAGTTAGATCTGATAGAGGTGGAGAATATGATGGGAATCCACTAAAGAGATTTTGCGAGTCTTATGGAATTATTCACGAATACACAGCACCTTATGCTCCACAACAAAATGGGATAGCTGAGAGGAAAAACCGGTCACTAAAAAATATGATGAATGCAATGTTAATTAGTTCTGGTATGCCTGTCAACATGTGGGGTGAAGCAATGTTGTACGCGTGTCACATTCCCAACCGAGTTCCGCACAAGAAAACTGGTAAAACACCCTATGAGTTATGGAAAGGTTATCCACCTAACCTTAATTATCTGAAAGTGTGGGGGTGTTTAGGTAAGATTGGTCTTCCGGAATTTCAAAGGAACAAAATTGGTCCTAAAACCATAGACGCAATCTTCATTGGTAATGCCGCCAATAGTGCTGCATATCGTCTGATTCTCAAGGATTCATCGGGTTTTGGACCCATTAGAGAGTCAAGAGATGTTGAATTCTTTGAGCACATTTTTCCCATGAAAAATACTACGAACACTAGTGTGTTTGTTACACCTAGTGGTTCAACTCAGTCTTCTGCTGCTACAGAGGAAGTAGTAGAGCCTAGGAGAGGTAAACGTGACAGAACCCAAAGGAATTTTGGTCCAGATTTTGTCATGTTGATGGAGAATAAGTGTTTGAGTGAACATGAGGCGAGTGTCTTCGTACTTGAAGAAGACCCGAGAACATACAAAGAGGCTATGCAGTCCGTGGACTCTACGTTTTGGCTTGAGGCCATAAACAGTGAAATTGATTCAATAATGAATAACCACACCTGGGTATTGACCGAGCTTCCCAGGGGTTGCAAAGCTTTGAGTAATAAGTGGGTTTTCAAGCGGAAACTCAAAACTGATGGGTCAATTGATAAGTACAAGGCAAGATTAATGGTTTGTGAAAATCGTCAAACAAAGGGGTTGGATTTCTTCGATACATATTCACCCGTGACTAAGGTAACCACAATCAGAGCCTTGGTGGCACTTGCATCTGTTCACAACCTTGTCATACATCAGATGGATGTTAAGACTGCGTTTTTAAATGGCGATTTGCACGAGGAAATTTACATGAAACAACCGGAGGGATGTGTGATCCCCGGTCAAGAAGATAAGGTGTGCAAATTGGCCAAATCATTATATGGCTTGAAGCAAGCCCCAAAGCAATGGTATGACAAGTTCGATAAAACCATTACATCAAATGGCTTCGTGGTAAATGATTCAGATTCATGTGTGTATGCCAAAGATGATGAAAATGGTTGTGTGATAATATGTCTTTATGTGGATGACATGCTTATCTTCGGTACAAACATGAGGGTTGTAAATGAGACGAAGAAATTCTTGAGTTCATGCTTTGATATGAAAGATATGGGTGAAGCCAACGTAATTCTTGGTTTAAAGATCACTAGGACTGAATCTGGGTTGTGCTTGAGTCAATCTCATTACGTTGAGAAAATTCTGAAGAAATTCAATCAATTTGATAGCAAGCCGTTGCTCACTCCCTATGATTCCAGTATACATCTAACCAAGAATACCGGTGACAGCATGTCTCAAGAGGAGTACGCGAAAGTGATCGGAAGTGTCATGTTTTTGATGAACTGCACTAGACCCGACATAGCTTATACTGTTAGTAGACTTAGCAGGTATACACATAACCCTGGCAGAGATCATTGGAATGCCTTGATAAGATTACTGAGATACTTGAAGGGCACCATAGATTAGGGATTACATTATCAGAGAACACCGTATGTGTTGGAAGGATATTGTGATGCCAACTGGGAATGACGAGATACACTCTACTAGTGGCTATGTGTTTACTCTGGCTAGTGCTGCTGTATCGTGGAAGTCGGCTAAACAAACCTACCTTGCGAAATCGACAATGGAATCTGAGTTCATTGCTTTAGCTTTGGCAGGAGAAGAAGTTGAATGGCTACGGGGCCTTCTAGCAGATATTCCTTTGTGGGGAAAGCCGACTCCTTCGATTTCCATGCACTGTGATTCTCAAGCTGCAATCGGGGTAGCTAACAATCAAGCGTATAATGGTAAAAAGAGACATATTCGCTTAAGGCATGGAATTGTGAGAAATCTAATCAGAGATAATGTGATATCACTTGAGTATGTAAAATCTGAGAGGAACATTGCGGATCCTCTCACAAAAGGTCTTGGCAGAAAGATAGTGCTGGAGTCAGCACTAGGAATGGGTTTAAAGCCTATAATAGAGTAACTTGTGATGGATACCCGTCTTAACTAGCTTAAGTTCAACAGGTCAAACGAAGTCACAAGGAACTCTTGTTGTGTAATACTGCGACCATTCCTAATAATATATTCTTTTGAGATGCAGTATTTTTTTGTGTCTTTACTGACATTGTTTTAGGATGAGCTTTCGCTCTTAATGAGTTCATAGCCCTCGTATGGGTGGTCTGTATGAGGCAGACTTGATGGATTCACCGATTGTTTAAAGGATGAGCTTTAGCTCTTAATGAGTTCATAGTCCTTTGTATGGATGGTCTGTGAGAGGCAGACTTGATGAGCTCACCGATATGAAAAAGGATGAGTTTTTACTCTTAATGAGTTTATAGTCCCTTGTGTGGATGGTCTGTGAGAGACATACTTGATAAACTCACCTATGTGAATGTGGGGGGTTCTTGCCCTACTCCCAAGAGATCTTCAGGCTTGGATCTCTAGAGGCATTCATGAAATACCAGGATGCATTGTGTGGACACTTGGTTAGTCCAAGTAAAAGATATTTATACCGAAAAATCCATAGGATGAGTTCATGGGTGTCGCGAGTTTCTACCTTAATTTGAGATTAAGTAAGTGCGCAACAGTCTTAGAGCCAACTCCATTCGAAGGTTCAAGGATTAGTTCCACCTGAGATGGCGGTTCAAGATCGTTGTATGTCACTGGGTGCTGGTTAAAGTCCACAAGACACCAGCATCTTAACACTAAATCTCCGTTGCCAAAATTTTCTCTTTCTTTTGTGTCTTCTTTTGAACCATGTGGGGGATTGTTAGAATTATGCTTCAAAAGAAGCTAGTTGTTGTTTAATATTTGTGATGACATATGACATGACTAATGGTGATGTAAGAAGCTTGGATGCTTGGAGGCCAAGTAGTGACATCATCTCCATGACATCTTCTTCTTATGTCACACCATGACATCCATGGTGATGTGTAGTGCTTGGTGGGCAAGGAGAGGAGCTTGGTGACCAAGTTTTTTTACTCTATAAATAGCCATCAAATCCCATGATTTTCAATCATCCAAAAAAATCCATCTTCTACTTCTCTTACAACTACAATAATATTCTCACAAAATGTTAGCAATATAATTTATAGTTTTAGTGAAATTTTGGCAACGATTTTGGTAGTAACTCATCTACGGTCTTGCCTACACAAAGATCGTAGCGGTTGTGCAATCCTGGGGGTCGAATGTCAAAGAGTCCGTGTGTAGTAGACGGGGCGTAATCGACTTTAGGACAGTGACCTCAAGTCACGTCACAACCTTTCCTCTCAGATAAGATTATTTCATTTTCCGTCTTATTTATTTATTCACTACTCGCCTAACATACCGTACTTGTCCACGAATTATCTCATTTTCTTCCCGAGAGCGCCTCAAGATTACGAACCATTAGGGCATGTTCAATGGAGGGGCAACCTCTTCCCCTCCAATTTTCCTCTCTCCTCCTATATTTCTTACACCTCATTTTCTCTTTCATCCAACTCATTTTTCCATTACCTCTTAATTTTTACCCAAATTTCTCTACAATGGATGGGCAAACCTCTTCCTTTAATTTGACCCCACCATATTAAAACATCCATCATTTTTAATAAACATCATAAAACATAATTATTTCATATAAACTAATTAAATGTACATTATTGTTAATAACGTGCTTACTTACATATAAACTTAAAAATATTAAAACGTGCATTTTAATTTTAAAATAATTGAATGGACATTCTTAACCTGACGTACTTGTATGGAAATTATTCCATACATGCTCAACCAAATCATTTTTTAATGCAATATGTGTTGCCCTATCTCGAATCTCATTCTCAACTTGCATATAATTGCCTAAATTTAAATTTCCAAGTCTTCCCGGACGAACATTAAATGACATGTTAGAAGTCCCTCCAGATGTTTCAGCTATATTTTCAGCTTGATCTTGAATAAATTCGGTCGGGTCTTGATAATTTTGATAAGCATCTCTCTCATCTTCTACAATCATGTTATGAATTATAATACACGCCATGATCGTTTTCCATAATATAGCTTCACTCCATGCTAATGCGGGTTGTCGTATTATTGCAAATCGGGCTTGTAACACTCCAAATGCTCGTTCAACATCTTTTCTTACACTTTCTTGGTGACTTGTGAATAGTCGTTGCTTAGCGTTTTGAGGTAAACTTATTGCATTAATAAATGTGGTCCATTTTGGATATATTCCGTCTGTAAGATAGTAGCCCATATTATAAGTTGTTCCATTAACTTTGTAACTTACTTGTGGAGCTCGTCCATGCAAAATATCGTCGAAAACAAGGGAACGTTGTAGCACGTTAATATCGTTACATGAACCAGGAGTTTCGAAAAAAGCATGCCAAATCCATAGATCACTAGACGCAACAGCTTCTAATATTACGGTTGCCGTTCTAGATCTTCCTTGATACATCCCTTTCCAAGCAGTAGGACAATTTTTCCACTCCCAATGCATGCAGTCAATGCTGCCCATCATACCAGGAAATCCACGACGTTCTCCTTCATGAAGGAGACGTTGAACATCGGTTGTGTTCGCTTTTCTCAGATACTGATTAGAGAATTGATTTACAACCCCATCAACAAAATGTCGTAGACATTCTTTTGCTGTGCTTGCTGCAAGTTTGAGATACTCATCAACATGATCAGCAGATGTGCCATATGCTAACATACGCAAAGTTGCCGTACATTTTTGAAGAGCTGAGGCTCCAAGTACTCCACAGCCGTCAGGTCGTTGTTGAAAGAAAGGATCATGCGCACTTAATGTACTAACATTGCGGAGGAAGACATGTTTGTGCATGCGAAACCTTCTACGAAACATTGTTTCATTGTATAATGGGTGATTACAAAAGTAATCTCTCATTAGCCCTTCATGAGCCTCTTCACGATCTCTTGGCACGAATATCCTCGACTTCTTACTCAAACTAGCTTTCTCAATAGAAGAGGAAATAATTAGAGCAACTATAGAATTAATAGTATTCTGAATATTGTTATCTATTTCATTATCTTTAATAAAATCTCTAACCATATTATCGTAAAACTCATCATCTGAAGTGGATGTATTAGAATCATAATTCATTATTTAATAAGAAAGTATAAGATGATTGTAATATGATAAATGATGTTGAAGGCAACTGAATTACCCTTTTATACACTACTAAAATATAATTCATTGTTTTACTAATTTTTGACACAGTTTTTTAAGACAATGAGTTGTCAATTCAAATTTATCTCATCCAGGCCCGACCCTTAGCTTAATCCAGAGGGGCGAAGGCCTAGGGCCCAAGGGAAAAAGGGGCCCAATCCAAAAAAAAAAAAAACTAGTTCTGCGCGCTAGAATAGGAAAGCTGGAAATAGGTGAGATTGATGGAAAAGTAAATGTCAGTTCCATCAGAATTCAGAAATTAGAACACGAAATGTATCATCAAATAAGTGAGAAAATCTTTTATCTTGATCTTAAAGCAATTTTTTTTTTCTCTAAATCTTCTTCCTCCTTACTTGCTGCATCTAAATCTTCATCAATTAAACTAGTTTTCGTGCCCGTGAAATTCACGGGGCTTGCAATGGTGTGTTTGTGCGATCTCCCTTTAGTGCAGTACCTTCTTTGTGAGGTTTTGTTGGCAACGCAGTGGGCAATTGCTGAAAGAGTGGAAATGTTTAATGTTTGGTTTTGTTACCCGAAGTTGTGTAAATCCAAATGATAAGCGTATTGTAGGTAGCAAACAACGCCAGTAAATAAGGAACAGGGGAATCTGGGTAAGCCACACCCCTAAATCTTACTAAACAAAATGGAATATAGTTCGTGGTAGGTGAAAAACAGCGTAGCACGACATAATTAACTAACAATAATACGTAAGTATTTTTTCGACCAATGCTTGTAGGTTTCTTTATTGTGCTCCTCTTAAGTGTGGTGTGATGTTGTTGGCCTCAATCGCTTCCCGGCCTTGCTAATCCCCTTCATGTTTGTGTCTTTTGTGTTAGGGTCATCTCTGCAGCACATTGTAGACAGATTATGCTCGATTTGCATAATGAAGCAAATGTAATGATTATTTGTGAATGTAAGTTGTTTTGTAAGTACTGTTTCGGTCGCTTTGAAGTTTGTGTTGTATGTGGAGTGTTGAGGAGCATTTCGTCTTCTGCCGAGTCTACGGCGGTATTTTTTCCCTCGTTCCCTTCTACGTGCTGCAGGTTATTTTTTGCTTCTGTTGTGAATATCATTGACATTATTAGCAGTTGTTGTGGAACCAATGAAGTAATAGGATAGGATAGGATAGGATGAAACTTACTGTGGGATGAAACTATTCGTGTTTGACTCCTCGAGAATCAACTCCAAAACTTCAGAACTCTGAAGTCCCTCCTCCACAACTCCAGAATTCTTCACCAAATCAACTCTAAAACGATCGAGAATCCTTCGATCCTTCAAACCTTCAATCTATTCGTGTTGAACGCTCAATCAATCCTCATCTCTTCCGTCTCCAATATTTCTTCTGGAGTCCCTATTTCTCTATGTTAGATGAGCGTACAGGCGACGAATGTGAGGATTCAACCCCAACTGTGGTTGTGGCTGCATTGGAGGTGTGGCCTAGTAGTGGGCCGGGTGTGTAAGTAATAGGTAAGATTGTAAGAACAGGGAAAGTGGCAAGTAAAAGAACAAAGAAAAAGCGAGAAAAGAACAGAAGCTTTGGCACAAAAAGTAATGGAATAAAGAGTTCGATCTATTACTTACCCTCATGTCTGGCCTAGCATCAGAATGCAGTGTGGTGGGTGTATAAATAATCAGTGTAAAATCAATAGCATCAGAATGCAATTTGTATTGATTACGCACCCGTGATTTTCACAACATGCTAAGCGTAGAATCAGACCATAATAAAAGGCGGTGGATAAAGAATGGTGAGGATAAATAAGTCAGTGTAACTGGCAATGTTAAATTAAATTACCTTGGATCAGATGATGACAGTCGCAGGACAGCAATTATGTACTGCCTTCAACTACTTTTTGAGGGAGGCGGTGGTCCGAATACGTTGACCCGCGAAGCTGATGTTATGCCACAACACTTGTCCTCGATTCGAAAGTGGTGGTTCAAGTGATACCGTTGTTCAGAGAAGTAAGAGACCATGATTAGCAATGCACATCAACGATCAAATGCATTTAAGTTTCCAGGGAATACGTTCTCGTAATGTAGATTAAATCAAAGGACTGACACAGCAGCAGCCCTGAACCCCTACGAACTTATTGAAAAACAATGCTACAAAACTGGCAAGAACAAATTATATGCAGACGACATAGATTTCCAATAATAAAACAGAGAAATTGAACAGCAAAAATGAAGAAATCAATCAAATTGAGCAGCAAATTTAAAAAATCAATCAACGAACTGCAAAAATCAAGAAATTAATCAAATTGAACAGCAAAAATGAAGAAATCAATCAAATTGAACAGTAAAAAATCACAAATCAATCAAATTGAGCAGCAAAAATTTAAAAATAATCAATCAATGAACTGCAAAAATCAAGAAATCAATCAAATTGAACATCAAAAATCAAAAAATCAATCAATGGAATGCAAAAAATGAAGAAATCTAAGCTAAAAAATGAAGAAATCTAATCTAACCCTAGACTAATCAAATTAAACATCAAAAAATCGCAAATCAATCAAATTGAACAACAAAATAAGCTAAAAATCTCAAAAGCTCCTAACTTTCTTCAATTAAATTTGGTATAATCAAACTAAACAGCAAAAATCAAGAAATCAATCCAATTGAACTGCAAAAATTGTGAAATTAATCAAATTGAGCAACAAAAAAATCACAAATCAATCAAATTGAACAGCAAAAACATAGAAATCAATCAAATTGAACAGCAAAAAAAATCAAGAAATCAATCAAATTGAACAGCAAAAAAAATCAAGAAATCAATCAAATTGAACAGCAAAACAGAGAAATCAGCACAAAAAAAGCTACAAAAATGGCAAGAAAAAATTATATGCAGATGAAATAGATTTCCAAAAATAAATCTAATTTGTAATTTGTCAATTATCTGCAATATATGTCCTATTAAGGTATCAACTGAGGCCTTATCAGTTGGTGCTCAGTACACAAAATCCTCAATGTAAGTGCAACCTAAATGGGTCGTAATAATTTGGTCTAGCACTTCAACTGAAGATGTAGCAGCTCATTCAATGGCATACAGGAGAAGACTAAATTTGACCGATGTAGAACAACAACTTACCGATGAAGACGGATGCGGCTGGCAGCAACTTTTGGAGCAAGGTGGCGCCGAAGGTGCAGAGGGACGAAAAGAGGAACACAAGGGACGACCTGATTTTGTCATATGAATGCACTTGGGAGGTATAAATAGTCTCAAATAACTTCAGTTCATCGGATGTCATTGTAACCGCAAGGACATTAATGGAGGAGAGCTTTAATGGAGGAGTAAATGTGTTGAAGAGTGGAGTACGAACAGGGCATTGGGTTAATCGCCAAACAGGCAGATTAGTTAGGCAATGGGTTAGGGGTAGATTAGTTAGAGAATGAGTTAGGTGAGCTGGCATTTGACATGCCACATGTCAATCTCTTGAAGGTTGTTAGCTTAAATAACTAGGAGGGAATGACTTTTTATTGTTTTATATAGATAGATAATGCTTCACCTTCTCTTCTTCATCTTCGAATCTACACTCCTGCAAATCATCTATTGAAAGTAGAACTTTGGAAGATGGTGCATCAGATTCAGTCCTAAACCCTAAACCGAGGAGTCGAGGACGAGGCCCAGCCGCCCAGGTCGGTGGTCGGGCTCGCCGAGTCGCCGAAGTCGCTGCACCCTCTGCTCACCGGCCACCGTCGTAGCCGCCTATCGCCTATCAGGGTGTCTTAAATCTTATTTTTAATCTTTATTTATTTGTTTGATTATTTGTGTTCTCTGATTTTATAGTTGTATGATTGTTGTTGATTCTGATTTAATGATTTTGGATTTGGGAATTTTTGACTTGTTGATTGAGGAATTGGTGTATTTTTTTTTTTTTTAAATTCTGATTTAGAGATAGGTATTTGTGTTTGTGATGGTTTTTCTTGATTAGGGGCCTTTGTGTTTTTGATTTGTGAATTTTGGAGTAGTTTGGTGTAAGTAGTACTGTTAGGTTGTTAGATACTTGTTTTTTTTTTTTTTTTTAAGTTTAGTAATTTCTTACTTTGTAATTGTTATTGTTACTTGGTTAGTTTATAATTATAAATACTATTGATAATGTTGCCTAAAAAACATCTATTGGAAAGTGAAAAAAGAAAACTTACCAAGGAGTTAACAAAATCACAACAAGGTTTTATTATAAAGATTTTGCATCTCAAAATTCCCATAGATCTAAGTTTGTACGATTTTTTTAACCGTATTGAATTTATCGTAAACTTTTTTTATAACTTTGATTTATGAAGGGTCCCATTTGAACATTTTGCCTAGGGCCCTTATATGTCCAGGACCGGCCCTGATCTCATCAGAAATAATTCATAAAAATACAAAAACGTAAAAGACAAACATGATAAGAAAATACAATGCTATAACAATACAATACAATGACAACTGAAATGACACCACAATACAATACAATACAATACAATACAATTGAAAGATAAGACAATACAATGACAATTGAAAGATATGACAGTACAATGACACTTGAAAGATATGAAAATACAATGACAATTGAAAGATAAGATAGTACACTGACTTCTGAAATGACAAGACCATACACTTACTAATTAAAATGACAAGACCATACACTTACACTTCCATGACACAACATTACAATTACTAATTAAAATGACTAATTAGAAAACATGTTTGAAGATACATTCTTCATAGCTAATTAGCGTGCACCATCGTTGAACTTCACTTTCAGATTAGCTAACATGACATTATCATCTTCATCACGATCTGCTTTGTTTAGCAAAAACATGAATAACTGCCACTTTTGATCAACTTCTTTTTGCTTAATCCTAGAAGCATCTCGCTCCCTTTGATATTCAAGCATTTGGATGGCTACACGTTCTCTATTAGAACTCTTCACATTCATTTCAAAAATTGCAGTAGTAAATGCATCTATGTCTGCACTTGAAGACGCGACTTTCTTTCCTTTCTTTTTTGCTTTTTTAATTCCATCAGGGCAAGGATTTTCTCCTTCATCGGTAGGTGTATCTGGTTGCGATCTTTTTGAACTACCACCACTCTCAGATGAAGTCAAAGTCTTTCCAGGTTGCCATTTCCTCAAATGTTTCATCACTTTCCAAGCGTGCATAAGTGTGAACTTAACGCCATTGTACTTCGTTTGATACAAATAGTGAGCTTCATTTTCAACATCTTCATCAGAGAGCCCACTTGCTTTGTCTCTTTTAACTTGAGCATACACCCCAACCCAACGAGAAACATCTCTATTAATTGTTTCCCAACGACTTGTGAGAGATTTCATGGTCCTTTGTTTGATACCAGATGTAGCATCTTCGCGAGCATCTTCATACAGCCTCATTATAGTTTTCCATAAATCACCCTTACTTTGATTAGTTCCTGTTTTTTCATTTCCTCCAGCTTGTAAATAAGCCGATACAAGGGCTTCATCTTCTTTCACACTCCATTTCACCCTAGCTGATTTATCCCTAGCCTCTTCGGGAAACAACTCGACAACAATGTCATCAGTATTTTCTACTTGTCGCACCTCTCTTTGATCTTCACTCGGTGTTCGATTACTACTTCCGTCCCCACCGGGAGACTGGTCAACCGGTTGATTTATGTGTTGAGGTATAAGAAAAGTTGAGTTAGGTAAAAAACTTTGTTGTTGAAAAGTTGGTTGTTGATATTGATTCGTAAACATTAGTGGATTATTAAAATTTGTATATGGGTTGTAATTTGGGTAATTTGGCCTTATTGGATTGCTTAACATTTGTAAATAAATTTGACCTTGAGGGGAGTTTAGAAAATTCGGATCAAACTGAAAATTAGTTGGGTTGAACTGATTGTTTGAATTTTCTTGAGAATATGAGTTATTTCCATAATTTCGATTATTATCATCCATAACGACACTCAACTAATTAGAGGGAGAAAATAGTTAGGAGATTTATTTTGAAAAAATGTGTTGATATTAGACTCTATTTATAGAGGGGATGAAATGAAGAATTTTTGTGAAAATATTTTTTTTAAAAAAAAAAAAATTGTAACTAAGAGTCCACCCCTTCCCCTTAGGAAATTTAAAAATTGCCTACAATAGAGGGGTTACCTCTTAACTCTTAAGAGGGAGGTATTTCCCCTCCATTGTTTGTGCGATTATGACACTATTGGTAAATCTTTTAAATGGGTCGGGTAAATTGGATACTCCTTCCCAAGCTGAACTTTTCCCTTTCTTGTTTTGACACTATTCGCAAGAATAACTTTCGATATTCACGACAATCCATTAGAGAAAATATATTCACGTTAGATCTGTGTTTGATTCGTCTTTAAAATTACATTATTAATATCTAATTTCCATAATTTTTACTAATATGTTACGAAAAATATTAACAACGCAAAATACGGGTTGACAAATGTGAAAAAACAAAAGGGAAGATACGACTTGAATGGGAGGGAGTATCAATTTATGGGAATGAAACTCTCCAGAAAGAGATGACAATTATTGTAGGTAGAAATTAATGTTAATATTATTATGACTAGCCAGAATTTGCTAATGATGGTTACACAAAAATTTTATGGAGTGTGAATTTTTTTTGGGAGTTTATCACTAATTACCCCTTTTATGTTTCCCATTTTTCAAATTACCCCCAAAAAATGTTTCTGTTAAAATTACCCCGTAAAGTTGTAAAAAAAAATTAGATTTTACCCTCAGGCGTCATTCTCTCCTCTTTCCGGTGACTTATGCGATTTTTCTTCCCGTTTTGCCCCTCCCTTTACTAACACACTCTCTCCTCTCCTTAACACTCTTTCACTCACTCAAACACACTCAACCCTACCAAAACCCCCAAATTCCCCCAATTTCAAGAACCCTAACCCTAATTCCCAAAATCGACCCAAAATCGAGCACGACGACCAATTTGCAAACTATCGATCCATTTCTTAAGGTAATTTCTCTTCCTTCCTCTTCCCATTTTCGACTCTTCTCTTCGCAATTTTGCAAATTCCGATTAGGGTTTAGTGTTCGAAATTAAATTGAACACTACTGTTTATTGTTTGGGGGCACCTGTGTTTATGTCGTGGTTCAATTGAAAACTATTTCAGTTGGGTTTATTTTGCACTTTCAATGTCTGGTTGTGTCCGGTTGTGTTTTGTCCGGTTACATTTTTAGGAAAGCATTAAGACAGCACAGCGTTTCCAATTCCTATGATTTTTACTACACTCACAACGAAAGGGAGAGGGTTACTGCTAAGTGTAGGAACAGGTGCAATTGCGAGTGGAACAAGAAGAAGTCTAAGCTCGGTAAGTGTTCCTGTGGTGTAAAGAACCCTCTACATCTACAGCAGAGAGGGCTCCTGGAGGTAGGCCTTTGGGAGGTAGTGAGTGGACTGTAGAGACAAGGAGGAAGAGGCATGCAAGGAATGTCCAGAGAGCACGTTTGGTTTTACAGAATCAAGCTCAAGCTACTCAAGCTCAACCTGTAGCGACTGCACAAGCTTCCACCTCCAGCGTCAACCCTTCAACATCAAATCAAGTACCCAGCGGACAACCTCAGACACCAACAAGCTTTGTCGAACTTCTTAGTCAAGCTTCGACTTTAACTGGAAATATGATTTAGAACTCTTGGATGTATGACTTTGGATCTATTTCTTGTGGTTGTATGACTTTGGATCTATTTGGAACTTCTTAGGCAAACTTATGAAACCTACTTTGCTTTTGATTTAGAACTCTACTTTTCTTGTGGTTGTATGACTTTGGATCTATTTTATATGTAGTACTGCGCATTTGGTTATCAGGTGCCCAATTCCAGATCAGTTATTTCAATTTTGTTCCTTGTCTTTGTATAGAAATTGGTGACAATTCTTGATAAATCGATATTTTTACATATTTTTACCCCTTTAATATTATTATTATATTGTCATCTTTCATATTATTTGAGCTAATAAGGTATTTTTATGACTTAACGGGTTAATATATACGTTAATATTATTTATAAGCTAAAATAAGTTTTATTATCTATTTTTAAATTATTTAGAATAACCCATTTATTTGGAAGGTCAAATAATACATATATTCCCGTTTATATGATGTAGGTCTATCTTAAGACGACGATATCTCACTCATACGATATCGGAATCAAGTGATTCAGGATGCGTTGGAAAGCTAAGTTCGAGACCTACAAGTTTATAGAAGAGAGAAACATCAAATTCCGTCATCTACTAGGTCGAAATCGAGCTATAAGACAGCAGGCCAACAAATATCGACATCAAACAAATGAATTAGAGCCCATTATTACAAGAGATGGGGAGGAAACAAGGAAACAGAACAAGGAAACAAACAAAAAAAAAGAAATAAAAGATTTAAAAAGAGAATAGGAAAGAGAAAAAGAAGAAATAAAAAAACTCAATAAAAAAAATATATAAAAAGAAGATTGAAGGAAGACGCAGGAGAGAAGAAGGAAGAAGAAAAAGAGGAATTGAGGAGAGAGAATAGAGGAAGGACACAGAAACTGAACAACGTACCACAAGATACGAACAGAGACAGACAGAGACGACAGCTCGACTCCTTTTTAACCAAATTCCGTCCCGATTTTTATGACCTTTTTTAATCTTTATCTTATTTCTACTATTATTATGTTTAGTCTAGAGTAATTTTCAATTGGAGTATGTAATTGACTATTGATGTTAGGGTTTATGAGATTATGATATTATTTTGACTGATTAATTAGTTTATTGGATATTTATATAAGATTCATTATTTGACTGTTTGATTCATATTTATTAATTTTGTTTGGTCAACTTAATTGTATTCATGAATCGATCGTTGGATTAATAGTAATTTTGGTTAGGTTGCAGTGTTCTGGTCTAATCTTAATTGCTAGAATCTTGTGTAATAGTTGAGTCAGATATAATTGCAGCGTTCTGGTTATATTTTATTCATCTGATTAATGATCTTAAAGCGACTTAATTTATTAATTTGATTCACGCGTTCATGGTTAATTTGATAAATTGGTTAGGATTAAATTTGCGTGCGTTCACGGGGTTTAACGAATCAGAAAGATAAAATTGGTAATTTACTTGCGTTCAAGGATTAACCGATTAACTAATCTATTCAATAAAATTGATTTAGAGAATCGATGATTTTACCCGACATCTATAGGAAATTACATATCTCCTATTTATTTATTATAAGAACTTTCTACTTGTTTATTGCGATTAGTAGTATTATTAGTTTTATTTATTTAATTTTTCTTAGTTAGTTTAGTATAAAAACAACTCAAACAAACCCCCCCATTATTATATCTATACTTGTATAACTATATAACTACTACTAAATTAATCCAAGATAGTATCATTAGTCCATGTGGGTTCGACCCTTACTTGCCCTACTACTAGTTGGTTAGAGTCTTGTAAGTGAATTATAAATTTAATTTTGACTGCGATTACGACACGCATCAATTCCTCTGTATAATGGGGGTAAAGTGACATATTTTTACACGACTCTAGGGGTTAATTTTATGTATACGTAGTCTTTGGGGGTTAATTTTACGTATATGTAGTCTTTGGGGGTTAATTTTATGTATATGTAGTCTTTGGGGGTTAATTTTATGTATACGTAGTCTTTGGGGGTAATATTAAAGAAAAAAAAAAGTTAAGGGGGAAAACAGGGAAACTGAAACATAGGCTAATGTTACTCCTCCATCAGTACACCGGCATCATTCGACATTAATTAGTTAGGGATTCATGAAGTCATTTAATTTGCTGTCTAGCAACCACACAGTCAACCTTGCTACTTACCAATTGAAGTTGTAGGTTAGATTGACCAATGAAACAGGTGGTTGGTAAGGGCAATTAATGCTTCCCTAAACCCTAAACCTATGAAACCCTATAAATAGACCCTCAATTGCAACCTCAACAACCACAACTCCACATACTGAAAACCCTAAACTCTAACCTAAATATGGCAACGAATGAAGTGTACTACACCGGTCCTTATACGGTTGTGCTTGCAGGGATGCCATCTAATGTGAGGAATCGCCAACTTGTGAGTAGAACATTCAGTAGGGTCAAGGACTATCTCCAAGGCAGGGGGTTCGAAGTGAAGAAGGTTAAATCCCTCTGGAATCAGGCTGAGTTTCGTAGGACTGTGTTGCTCACTTTTGGGAGGTCTGGAGATGACTGCGTGTCGGCATTCAAGATGGCGACAATGTTTTAGCTGAAGTCAAGGGGGAAGGAGGAATGGAACAACGGGGTGGGTGAGCACGGACCATATGCATGGGTGGCTACACATGCCGACAGGGCCATGTTTGATAGGTATGCTACTTACGGACCCGCACCATACATGTACCAACGTGTAGCGGAGTTGGAAGCTGCAAACGACTCAGTCGATGTATGTGGCGCAATAGACAGTATAGTAAGGCCATTGTACACCTAGACGGGACGACTTTGCAAATGTTGGTTGGAATGTACGGACTACCGTAATGGCGACGGCTAAATTTTCTAATAAAATCATCATTTCATTATCTTGCAAAATGGCTCTATTATATAGAGCTTACATAAAATCCACAATTTCAGGGCATTAGTAGAACGTACATTACAATACATTACGCTACAATACTACACATTACGCTACATTACAACACATAACTGAATAGTCACTTCACTAATCAAATGCGATACCGAGTACAAGCGTCAAACAAACCACCGACAACAAAATGACAGCCTTCTTCAAAAGAGCATCCCTCTTAGCTGCTGACCTCAACATTGCAGAGAGGTTATCATTCCTCACATCAGTTAACCTCACAGCGTTCGAGAAAGTGTCCTTCGTGACTTCCAGAAGGGACTTCTGCAATTCCAACAAGTCCTTATCTATCTTCAATTGGTTAATTACATCTCTTTGCCATTCAGTTGGACATTTGTCGACCCATTTGAAGTACGAACAGCCACGAGTATCAAGCATCCTGTTATACTCTTTGCAGCACTTGAAGCGTCGACCGGGATTCTTATGTGTCCAAGAAGTGAGCAGCGCAACTTCATTGCCGCAGTGACATCTCTCGCCTCCAGCTAATGACTGCACCCCGTTATGGACGGACATGGCTGCAATTAACACAACCCAGAAACAATGATATTAACACAACCCAGAAGCAATGATATTTACATACATAGAAGTTCAAATCACTACCATTGAAAACAACAACCCTAAACCCTTAATATAAACCCAGAAATTGGGAATGATTTTAATGAACCCAGAAATTCGAGTCACGTACTTCTATTGAAATCAACAACCCTAGACCCTAAATGTAAACCCAGAAATTGGGAATGGTTTTTAATGAACCCAGAAAATCGAGATAAATTTCGATTTCAAAAACCCTAACCGCGAAAAGAGAAGAGTCGAAAATGGGAAGAGGAAGGAAGAGAAATTACCTTAAGAAATGGATCGATTGTCTGCAAATTGGTCGTCGTGCTCGATTTTGGGAATTAGGGTTAGGGTTCTTGAAATTGGGGGAATTTGGGGGAATTTGGGGGGTTTTGGTAGGGTTGAGTGTGTTTGAGTGAGTGAAAGAGTGTTAAGGAGAGGAGAGAGTGTGTTAGTAAAGGGAGGGGCAAAACGGGAAGAAAAATCGCATAAGTCACCGGAAAGAGGAAAGAAGGACGCCTGGGGGTAAAATCTAATTTTTTTACAACTTTACGGGGTAATTTTAACGGAAACATTTTTTTGGGGTAATTTGAAAATTGGGAAACATAAAGGGGGTAATTAGTGATAAACTCTTTTTTTGGAGAGGATGGAGAAGGGTAATACTCCACTTTATTACCTTCCTATGTACTCCATATACTCTATTAGTATACGTTGTTTGATGAACAAGAATACATACGTTCAATTTGTAAACTAATGCAATATTTAGTTTTTGGGATTTTTTACGCGGTATCGCTATGTTTTTCACTTTTCTACATGGTATCCCTACCTTTTCTATATCTACACATGGTACCCTTGAAGTTTACTATTAGTTTAACTAGCGCCCCAAATGTTTTTTTCCATCAAGTTTTGTCGTTAGATTATGTTTTTAGCATAGAATTAAGACTTCAATATCATGTAACGTAGATAATTAACAAATAATTGAGCTTAATTTAAGTGTTATCATTTGATTTGACAATATAATGTCAAAAATATAATCTGTTTGGATTCGTAGTATAACTGCAAACACGTACAAAATTGTTAGTTTAAGTTCAATTATCGGTTAATTAGGTATGGTAAATGATGTTTAACTTTTAATTTTGAACATAAAAAGGTAATTTGTTGCCAAAACTTGACGGGAAAAAAAGTTTAGGAATATCAATAAAGATAATAATAGAGTTTAGAGCTACCAAAGAAACTTTTAGTAAAGTACAAGGGTACCATGTACGCATGTAAAGATTGTAGGGGTATAAGGTAGAAAAGTAAAAATTCAGGGGTACCACGTAGAAAAGTGTAAATTGTAAGATTTTTCATTTCTAATTCCTTCGGTAAATATTTCGTGGTAATATTGAATTTCTCATCAACTATCTATACTATAGGGTGATGATTGCAATTCATTTTACTGAATGTTTTATAAAAATGCATGGACTAATTGGATTCATAAAATAAATATAAAATATGTTAATTAGGCGACTATAAATCATAAATAAAAATTTGTGGTAACATATTTCACATTTTTGGATTGTATACTCCTTGTGTTCATACTAAACTTATATACGGAGAATATATATTGGGCCCATATTCTTAGAACGGTTTGAACATGCTGTTAGACGGCCTGATCAAATTCCAAAGTCTAGGTGAAATTTCCTATTAACAAATTTCTATTTGCAAAAAAAAAAAAAAAAAAAAAAAAAAAACTTTTAAAAGTAGAGTTGCAGTGATAACCCAAAGAATAAGAATCGTTCATACATATCCTCTAAAGATGAGAGTCTAAACAGAAGAAGATGAAAAACTAAATTTGTTTACTTGTAATATCATTGTATGGATCATCTTCCCATTCTCTTAGAATCCCCAAAAACAAAGGCAGCTATATATGCTACTACAACAGCACAATTTGAACCTCTTTTTCTGGACTAACACAAACACAACCCCATGACCAAAGTGGCCTCACTCAATCCAATCCCCCTTTACTTTAGTATCAGTGAGTTTTGCATGAGACGATCTCACATGTACAGTACAAGTACAACCATGTCATCATCCGAGTTCAGAGTTCTTGTTCTTCAATATATATGTTGTATCATAACTCACTAACCCAAAGCAACCAACCAACCAACCAACCTTGCTTCTTTTGTGTACAGATTGAAAACCTTGGACCGATCGACAAAAGACAGCAGAAGTAGTTTCAGGAGCAACATCCTCCTTTACCTTGATTTGCGTCGGGTCCAGGAACAATAATTTGAGTCCCTTTAAGAAGAGAAGCATTACTAATAGAATCCTCGCCATTGGCGGATAGACTCTTCTTGCTTATTGTTCTGTATATCTCGGTTAGAGCTGTCAAGAAAGCGGTCTCTACATTGGTGGAGTCAAGAGCGGAGGTCTCCATAAAGAAGAGATTCTCTCTTTCAGCAAACTCCTTAGCATCTTCGATTGGGACAGCTCGAAGAGAAGCCAAGTCACATTTGTTGCTAATTAGCATGATTATGATGTTCTTATCGGCGTGACCCCTTAACTCTTCTAACCATGTTGCCATGTGATCAAAGGACTGACGCTTCGTCATATCATACACTAACATCGCGCCTACTGCTCCTCTGTAATACGCACTCGTCACTGCTCGATACCTGAGTCAAATCATGAGCAAATCAAGAGCAAAACGCGAAATTAAAACAGCAAATCAAAAGCAGAGACCATTCAATTTCCTGAAATACACACAGGCTGCCTAAAATACGTTCATTCTGTTTCAGTCATTTGTTTAAAAAAACACGGTTTATGCCATCAGATCATAGACATGGATAGATATATGCATAAGATAAAATGAAGAAGGGGGAATAACCTCTCTTGACCAGCAGTATCCCATATTTGAGCCTTCACGATCTTCTGATCAATGGCGAGGGTCTTCGTCTGGAATTCCACACCAATAGTCGCTTTTGAATCTACGCTGAATTCATTCCTTGCAAATCGGGCTAACAACTGTGATTTTCCCACCGCGGAATCCCCAATTAGTACCACCTTGAATACATAATCAATCTTCTGATTATAATCCCCGTATAGATTCGACATTCTAATATAATAGAATCCCAATTTTATTCTTTCAATCAATTTGTATTAGATCATAATAATTCATAAACCCAAAAAAAAAAATCCGTTAAAAAAAATTGGAAAGATCAAAATGGTGTAATGATGTTGGTCCAAGTAGAATCATGAATAATTGAAGTGGGATTCTCGTAAGAAAAGAGGGTTTTGTGTGTTGAATTGATGGAGGATTAGGGTTTGAATTGGGCGATTTAGATTGAAGGGAAGTATTGAGGGAAATCTGGAAATGAAGGTTGGTTGTTGAGGAAATAGAAAGGAAAGAGAGAGCAGGAAGAGCAACGACTAAAACGGGACCCACTAACGGCTTTTTAATACTCCCACCTTCGTTTCCCACCAAAGACGTACGGACTAGTATTAGTAATAGTGTCCCGACAGCGACAGACGGTCTTATGATACCGAAGTTGTCTTAGTCCAGTGGTTAGTACCAGGTTCCTTGAAATTGTAATGCGAGTAAGTACATTCGTTAAACCAAAAAAAAATACGATCTTATAATAAATACGGAGTAATACTCTAGGGAGACCAGTACTAACTAAACAATCCTAAGAGATGGTCTCACAAGATCTTATCGTAAAACCATGAAACTGAGAATTTGTACTTAGACTAATCCACGTTGAAACATATTTTATGGGAATTTTAGTTCTTAATCTTATGTTACTCCGTATTTGATATGGTAAAACTTTCTGAAATGTTTAGTTCAAATAAAATACAGGGGGCATTTGCATTTGAATTTGGCTTGAACAGAAGTGCTCTAAAGTATGAGTTGAGACCAGAATACACGCGTCAATCAAGTAGCAACTACGACTTATTCACCTTGATTCTTACAAATTACTACGGAGTACAATTATATTTTTTTCACATATTTAACTGAATTACTACATTTTCAATATTGAGTTGTTTTTGTCCGGGCAAGATTTTACTTTTTTCTTCCTTGTGCAAAAAAGTAGATGTAGTAAACTTTGAAACTTCTTGTATTGTGAAGTAAGAAAGTTCTACGACGCTCTTTTTATACAACAAGTAATCTTGTACATATAGTCAATCTCCTGCAGTATAATTCAGCAACTAACTGCACCTACTGCAGCTGAATAATTCACAACCAAACCGAAGACGGACCTTAATGATGCAAGTACTCCTTGACCAAAAACAGAAGCGATCTCATATCGTAAAGTAAATGTGCTTTATTTCTGGGATTTAGCCGCATTCATCTCTACATTGGCATCTCTGATCGATAAGAAACATTGAAATATCACATATGGCTATTCTATGTAAGTACAGTTGGACATAAGACAACACCTAAAACAGAATGCTAGCTCATCTAAGTTCCATCTGCTTCACAACCTCGATTTACGCCCTTTCCTGGCAGGCATTAGCAATGCATCATAATGACCATACCCATGATATAGAACCTGTATTGGGTTATCTTTCCCGTATTCCTGTCCATACTCGGCTATGGATATCAACCCTTCATATTTGTCATCACGCATGTATACAGTAATTGGCATTCTGCACTTGATCACAAATGCCATTTATGTAAGAAAATATTTACTCGTATTAATCCGAATTGAAGAATTTGAACGTAGTTTTAATTTTTCAGGGAGCTACGGTTAGCATGGGCAGATGTGATGGTGAAACATTACTGAGTATCACCATTCAGCACTTTACTGTTAGCTTAGCTGAAATATGTACCACTAGTCCACTACAACAAAGTTAATAAGACAGCAAGATGCTACAGAATGATACCTTAGAACATGCGAGAGCATCAGTAACTCGGGCTCACCTCCCCAGACATGTGGCTTTCTTACTTGTGAAACATATTTGTCAAAATCACCTTCAATAAACCTGTTGGCATCAGCCACGTATCAGCAATTTCAAGCCATAAAGTATGATTTTGCAATTTCTGAATTGTTAGAAGGGTGGGGTTGAAGAAGATAATCTGGACTTTCAATATAATTTGTTCCGCATTTCTGGAACCTGGTATTGTATCTTCAAATCTAGTTTTTTATGTGACGCCTCATAATAGATATGAGTCATCTGAACAAAATCACATGGGTTGACAAGTCTCATAAGAGAGAAACAGAAAGCTCCACATAACTACATTATCCCTGTTTTTTTTATCTACCCTTCTAAGTGAAGTTGGTATTCAAATAACAGAAATTGCATCACTACCGTCTCTTTCTTTCCAAATCAATCAATCCATCCATCCAAGTTTTAAAAAATATATAATGAAAGTCGCTTGAAAGATTAGAATAAAACTTGAGCCTTACCACTCTGTTTCTTCTCGCCTCCTGACAAATTCATCTGCAACCTGAAAGCATTGTGTGCATTGTACTAATAAGTGTTTGCAATCCCAACATGTTCACATATTGTTTTTGATATCACCAACAGCTACATAGATGTTAGAAATATTTTTGATTCATACAAGAAACTGCACTCCAAAATACTTTACACTGATTTTTTCTGGAGGAAACTTTACACTGATATTTTAATCAAGAGTATGATTCTCAAATCCACGGAAAGTTGATAGGTTAATCTTGCAAATTCTCTGTTTGGCTGAAGCTATCAAGGTTTAAGATGCAAGTAACATTTAATTATGAGCCAAAACATAGTCATTTAGAACTATTACAGTAACTTAAGAGTCGAGCTAAATAGTCTTTCCTACATATAAACAGGCAAATGTTTCGTTTATATTCAACTTATTTAAGCAATAGAGTTATAATAAAGCACAAACATTCACCACTGACATACCATAGCCCGCAACTCGTCAGCTAATTGCTTCTGATGGCCTTCACTTGGAGCAGGTTGTCCAGATCTTAAGCAAGCCCCATGAGCAACAGAACGGAATAAACATCTTCCGTCCCCTGGTATGCCTACATTGAAGCAACTATTTACCCACAATAGCCATATGTCAACAAAAATGTTTATGGATGGTAAGCTGAGCAGCAAAAGTAATCTATGTGCTCAAGTATTACAACCTTGAACGCATCTGCTGTCCTTGTTTTACTATGATAGTTAACCGATGTGAACTTTGACTACTAATTTCTCCAAAATATGCCAGGATAGAACTGTGATGTCTGATTTATCAATAAGGAAGACTGCTTTCATTATATCATTTTAAAATGTCTGTTACAATTGTAAATTGCAAGAAAATAACAGTCAGAGCTGACGTTATTTCACCTTCAAAGCCGAACAGAAATAAAGGGAATCATCAAAGAATGACCCTATGCGCGAGGAAAACATTTAGACACTTTTACAGAAGGAAAATCAAGAGATGCTAATGCAATTAATGAAAATAACTAGAGGATCCATCGACAAGAGAAAAATGTCAGCATTAAGCATACTCACCTATCACCGAATAGTCAGTGTAGACTTTCTTTCCATGGGATATGTTCACAGATGATAAATCAGCACAATCACTGCTATCATTATTATTGTCAGCTGCTTCAGCATGTACCGGAATAGAAGTTGAGTAACAGACTAATAATCCAGACATAACTCCAGCAGCACCATATCCCATTGACCATGAAAAAGGCCCAACATTGCATTTCAAATTGGAGAACAACTTTCTTTTAGGCACTAAAATTCTCACACTCGCCTTTTGGCACAAGGATGAGACATCAGTAGAAGCTTCTTGAGCACCTCTTGGAGTTACTAAACATTTGGAAGTCAATGAAGGGAAGCATCCCTTTTTACTCGAAATCCCAGAGTTGTAACGAATTTGTTGACATGCTCCGGAACTACACTGTGAAAAACACGAGGAGGTGGTGGGAATATAAACTCGAGTGTATCGAGTTATGGAACGTCTTTGTTTGAAAAAGAGACAACAAGAACTTGATTGAGCAGAAGAGATATTGCACAAATGGTTTGTCATCTGCTTTTGGAATCCCTCAGTCACAGGTGATACAATTTTGGTGCAAGTCTTAATCGACGAGCAAATAATCATATTCCCTCAGCTTAAAGAGATACACTCAAGGTAATCCTTCATATACTTGTCTCCAGAATGTTACTTAATCCTGGACGTCAGTGTTAAGCATACATGAGACGATAAAAGATAATATCTGTATGTTCATGCTCATCACATAAAATGCAATCACAAACCGAACCTTGGAGATAAATGGCCCCTACTTTCCCCTTCCGTTTATTCTCACGAGCCCATTTTAGTTGCTTATTCTCACAAGAACATTTTTACTAAGATTAAGTCACAAAGTTAACAAACTAGATGGTATAGCAACTTAGCAAGTATATGGCAAACGACACCAATGACAGGTACATACCTATTTCAAAATGCACATATTCTCAAAAGGGGCAGTCTCACACATTACATTTTGTAAGACTCTTCCATTTCCCCCACAAAGTACCTATTGGTACATGCGAGTCCGTGTCACGTGTCATCTACGACAAACAGAACAATTAACGGTTCCAAACTAAGCTGCTCATGTATGGCAGAACAGAGGTGCACGTATTCCATATCGACAAATAAATTAAGAGTACCCAGCAATTGTAGAAACCAAAGGGTGTATTTCAGCCCTACGGCATGATTAAGCATGCAAAGATTAACTCCACTAATCAATAATGTCGTAACATCCACAATAATCAAAATTTCAACAAATTAACCCTAAATTGAAAATTTATAGCTTCATACATCCAAAACAAAGCAAACAATTGTAGAAGAGGATTGAGGGTTTTGCTCAATTACTAATCTCAAGGGTGAAAAAAACAATGAACAATTTGAGATATATTAGTTCTACAATTGCAACTTAAGAACCCCGCCTCCAATTCAATCTGATAAACATTATGCTTATAGAAATAATCAAGAACAAGCTCCAATCCAATAAAGGCATACAAAAATAAATGACATGAAATGCGAAGAAAAAGAGAAATGAAGCTGAAAAACCAATAGACATGAGTATAAAACTTACATGAATTATATTTCAATCCAATGAGAAGTACTCTGTATGAAACGAAGGAAGAAAAGGGTATTTGTTTTGAGTAGTAATTTGAATTGATAGATGATGAGAGGAAAGCTCGGGAAAACCCTGGAAAATTGTTGAGCAACCTAGAAAAGGAAAGGAGACGGGGAAAGCAAATGAAAGAAAGGAAGGCAGGAAGCCAAAGTATACCTTTTTCCTGCTTCTCACATTCTAGGTTGCACAAACATTGACACGGACACGGACACGGAGACGTATCGGACACGGGACACGGCGTTTGAAAATTTATAGGACACGGACACGGCAGAAAAAATAAATCAATATGCATATTTAAACAAAGAAAATTTGAATATTTTTATAACTAAAATGTAGGTTTAGTTACTTAAACTATTGCAATTATCGTAAAATAACAAAACAAAAATTAAAGTATTATAAACTTAGTTAAACTCAAATCTTAAAAAGCTTAAATAGTTATACTACTGTAATATAATAATTAATTAATTATTTAGTCTTAAGTAGAACGTATATGGTATACAGTAACCCCTATAAACATATAATATTGTTATTTTATTAAAGCCCATAAATTCATAAACACTACTAAGTTTGTCCGATGAGTCTCCAAATAGTACGAATCGTGGCCGACACGTCTCAAAATAGCATGAAACGTGTCCGACACGTCTCTAAATAAATTAAAAAAACCGGACACGGTTTTTTAGGTGTCCGAGACGTATTGTCGTGTGTCCGACGTGTGTCGGTGTCCGACACGGGTGTCCGACACGACACGACGGTTTGGAGAAGTGTCCGTGCAACCTAGCTCACATTCCGGGTCCTTCGATATACGTTGCGATACTTCACAAATCGACGACAGATCAAATAATACTTCCTCCGTTCTATTTGATTGTTTGCGTTTACTTTTTCACACTTGTCAACGCACGTTTTTTTTTTGTCTATATATTTAGTTACGTATTTCTAAGAATTATAAAAATTATTTGATATTTATAACGTACTCAATTAGACAATTAAACCAGATCTCACATGACTATATTTTATCTTATATATTAGAAGTTACATCGATTTCACTCACCTGTGAATAGTGCCCAAAAATCAAATGCAAACGACCAAATGGAACGCAGGGAGTAATAATATTTTGTTAGAAAAGACAAGGCAAGTGGATAGCACATGACTTTGTATTTATCTACCCAAACATGTACTCTATTATTTGACCCATCACGTTTAATCGTTTATGACGAATAGTTCCGTCATAAACAAGAATTTGCCTTTTGGGTAAGCTAATCCAACCCAGTTCAATTTTGCGTAATTCATTTCCAAAGAAGAGGACGGTGACATCTCCTTGGTCAGGTTGAATGTGGGTTTGATTGGGTCGGGTTGGTTTAAATTAATTGCGAAATCCATGTTTTTTTGAGTCGAGTTATTATCAAGTTTGGTCATTTCGGATCGATTGATGTGTTCGATGGGGGTCAAGTAATTTTCTGATATGATTCTTACTAGATTACACAAACCATCTTTATGATCTCACTCAATTCCTATAGACTATAGTTATTTCACTAAGGGTCCGTTTGGATAGAAGAAAATTGAGGGGTGTATTTTCTTTTCTTTGGATATAATTTAGGGAAGAAGCATAATTGAGTGGATGAGTTTCTTTATTTTAGACCAAAATATTTGCCAAAGTTAACCAGATTTGAAGGGAAAATGATACTTCATGTATATCACATTGGTCATCACCTTTCATTTTGGCACAACAACCGAGAAAACTCAATTACACTTGCTTCGTTTCTTTATTTTTTTTTTCACACGTGAGTCGGATTATGGTAAGAAAGGGGATGAAAAAATTACCCCTTTTTTTTCCTGTTACGGGTGACTCGAGTTAAGATAAGACATGTTTTTTGTACTTATATTCCGCCACTTTCAGTTCAGTTCAGACGCATTCAGTTTAGTTCGGACAATACACGTTCAATTCAGTTTTTTATGCCTTATTTTTTTCCCGTCACGAGTGAATCGGGTTAGAATAAGAAAGCAAATAAAAAAAATTACATTGTTGTAGACACCCACATTTTGACCGCCAGGTGTCTATAACAGTTCCCAAAAAACACCCGATGATGATCGGACGTAAACATGACTTAATACGCTCGATTTTTGGACTTGGAATCAATGGTAATTGGTGCGAGCTTTTAGCGGAGTAAAAATCTCACCAAACAGACCTCAAATTCAGGCCAAGTGGGTTGTTTCCAGTCAAATGAGACTAATTTGGATCAAAACCGATACTAAGGGCAAAACCGTCTTTTAGCGACCGGGTCAAACCCCGGTCAAAGGCATTTCCGAACCATAAATATCTAGCGCACCACCCCGAAAATCCAACTCGAAGTCAAACACCTACAAAAAATCAGCAATGAAGAAGAGTTAAGCAACTAAAACTCTCACAAAAGGACAAAACTCGATCTCTAAGGAGGTCTCCCACCCGTCTAGACCCACTTGATCGAGTGGACCAGCTCACTCGATCGAGTGGACTCATAAAATCAGTCAAAATCGGGTGTTTTCTTCCCTTACAAGCAACCTTTTCCTATCCAAAGACGGAATCCTATTGCATCCAAGACTACTACCTTTCCTATCTGAAACAGGAGTTTCTTCCCATCCAAGCCAGAAAACCTCCCATATAAATACACCTTCCTTGCACACACAAAACATCAATCATTCACAACATTCACACATCCAATAACCATAACATCCCAGCAATAATTCACAACACGTACTCTCACCCCTTACTCAGAACCATGGTTTTCGGATGTCCGAAATCGTTGGCATACGAGAGTCATTCAATACACGATTGCCGATAATGTCGGTATCGGTATCACAATGCAAATGGACGAACCCCATAAACTCTGAAATCGGAATGGACCATACTTTGTGCACAGCCCACTATGACATAGAGTGAGTTCGAACGGGTCCGAACTCCCACAAAGTTCGGTGGCGACTCCAACTTCGATTTAAATTTCAATTCAAGATCCATCTCACACGAGATTCATTCGCCGCCCCAAACCCGCGCGTGGCCGCGTCGGGGTGGATGTCATGTCCACAATTTGGCGACTCCGCTGGGGATACCTGATGTACCACTTGTCATCGGGATTCTCAGTGTGAGACTCGAAAAGAAATCGTTCGATTATTAATGTACGCGTTTTAGTTCGATGGTTCATGCATAACCCAATTTTTACCCGGGCCGGTTACTTGTGACCGACGTCCCACTATACCGCGGTGCATTCTTAAATGGGTGCGCTAAAGACTTCGATGGCCGAACTCGTATGAGTTTCACGGCATGTTCTAAGACCAATTCGGCTTAGGAAGTCCGTCCAGATTTACGAGAAAGCCATCGTTGTTGGTATAGACCCGATTTTGACCGACCGAGACTTAGTTTAAAGCATACATGCTGTCGTCATATTGCTTACGTGACTATATGCTACTTGGTTTCCGTGTCATCTTTTTTCAAAAACCATCATTTCAAAAAATGCATCTTTACAAAAATATCCAATTTTTCAAAAAACCCGATCCTATTGGCCCACTACCAATTCCAGGACCATCCTCTAAATTTCAAAATTCAATCATTTTCAAAGATCTTTCTTATTTAGGAAGTCAATCCTTTTCAAAAACCTTCCTTATTATAGGACCTACCGTAATTCGTGTGTCGGGTATTTTCATAATTTGCCAAAGGTCTTTAGCGTCGAAACTCCGTCGATCCTACATCACGGGTTTCTTCCCCATCCTAGTCTGCCTTGTCCTAAAGGCATAACCAACCAACACGAGTCATACACTCGTAAATGGAAGGTTCGTCCAGACACTCGAGTCCTAACTAGAAAGTCCCACGCGACCTTTCCCTCCAGTAGGACGGTCCCCACAACCTTTCCTAAGGGAATTTCGTCCGTCTTTCACTACGTTAGTCAAGTCAGTCCAATCCGAAAGTCCTTTAACTTAAGGGTCTACCCTAATCACAAGGTCTATCCTTATTCAAGTCAAGTCAAGGGTCTCTAGCGTTGAAACTCTGTCGATCTTACATCGCAAATTTCTTCCCTTACCCTGTCTTCCTTTCCTCGAGGCCGAGTCAACCTTTTATAAGGCATAGCCCTAAAACAACAGGTTCGTGATCCTTACGTCTAAAGGTCACTCGTCCGACACTTGAGTCTTAACAACCCACGATCCCACTTGGGGGTTACTCTTCAGCAGAGCGATCAATCACGATTGCTCTAAGGGTCATGTCTCACACGTGTTGTCTCATGTACCCCACTTTTGAGTCACTTAGATACTACACCATCTGAGTCTTATCAGAATCCTTAGTCTCACTTGGGGGTTGTCCTCCACCCGAGCATTCAACCACTGTCACCTTAAAGGGTACCTTACGTCCATCTTACACCGGCGTCCTTATGATGCCTTCTTCGAGTCGTACCTATGCTACGAATACCCGAGTCACCTAGGGTTAGGTCACCATGGTTGGTCCGAGCACGCGACGCGGTCAAACACGGTCGCCCTATTTTCGGACGCGCCCTTATGCTGCTCGAGTCTCATGGTCGAGTCCAAGTCACGGTTGTTACCTTGTCTAGGTCAACGTTCGAGTATCCCGATCCAAGAATCCTTGTCATCCCGTCACTCCGGGCCATGTCTAGTTTGACTCCCTCTCTTGTATTTGCGCAAAGCCGAGTTTAGGCGAGTCATGGCACCTATCGTTCTCTCCAATCAAAAAACCTTACCAAAAAAGAAACAACCAACCGAGCATCCGGAAGTCCAGATTTGATTCGAGTGTAAGTCCGAGTCCGAGTCTAGGATACCCTACATCCTCATTTCCAAATCAAAGTCAGAGTCAGAGTCAGTTGCATTCTGTCTTTTTCTCTAATTCAATAAAATCAGCTTTCAATATTCTTTCTCATATATACTTTTCTTATGTGTTTCCGAGAACATGATTAACACTATCATACACTGTGAGCACATGCACGTGACTATTATAGGCACATCTATAATGACTGTAGGAAACTGAGCCCGTGTTTCCCTTTTACCTGTCCCATGTCTGACATACCAAGCCATGTAACTACCCTTAAGAAGAGCGTATCGAATCCTAGGACAAATCTAGGTAGTCTCCTAGTTTGGATTCAAGACAGGAGGCAAGCTCATTTTCCACAATAAACACCCCTCCAATAAGACTGATCAATCCCTACCTTAGGTGTTAGACCCTGTTCTTTTCAGCTTATTTTCAGCTCGTTTCAGACCAGCCCAGCTTCTATCAGCTCAACCCAGCTCGTATCAGCTCAGCCCAGCTCCTATAAGCTCAGCTCAGCTCCGTCCTAATATTTTCCGCTCCTAAAATAATACTTCGATAATAATAATAATAATAATAATAATAATAATAATAATATACTATATACTATATACTATATACTATATACTATATACTATATAATAATAATAATAATATTATTATTATTATTATTATTTATTTATTTATTTATATGAAACGGAAGTTGCATTAAGATCGAAACAAATTACAATATGTTATTATTATTATTGTTGTTGTTATTGCATTTCGATATTAATGCAAGTTTCTTTTCATAAAAAATTAATAATAATAATAATAATAATAATAATAATAATAATAATAATAATAATAATGATAATAATAATAATAATAATAATAATAATAATAATATTGTTGTTGTTGTTCTTGTTGTTAATTTCATTACTTGTATCTCATAATGTTAATAATAATAATAATAACAAATTGTTATTATCATCGTCATTGTCATCATCATCGTCATTGTTATTATTATTGTTATTATTATTATTTTCTATTTTTTTTTATCATCATTGTTATTATAATAATTATTTATATTATTATTCACTCCATACTATTTTGAGATCTTGAAATAGATATTACATTCAAATATTTACAGCTCATACACACAATATAGCATATGAGTATTATTTCTATTGTATTAAGATTTAAGAATATGAAAATTTAAAATTTTGTATATTACGTAATCAAATATATATACATAACATTTTCTATTGTCAAGTACTAAAAAAATAAAAGTAGAAATCAAATGAATTGGGAACTATGTTGTTGTTATTATCATTACTATTATTAATTAATTATTATTACTATTATAATTAATTATTATTATTATTATTATTATTATTATTATTATTATTATTATTTAATGTTATAATTTTTTATATTTTTTTCTCAATTTTTAAAATATTATTAGATAATTTATATGAGTAGTTATTAGTTTCAGCTTCTTTTAATTCAGCTCAGCTCAGTTCAGCTTCTATCAGTCCAGCTCAGCTCCTATCAGACCAGCTCAGCTCTTATCAGACCAGCTCAGCTCAGCTCAGCCATGTTTCAGCCGAAAAGAACAGGGCCTTAGTCTGACCAACAGAAAAAAATAAGAAAAAACTGGACAAAAAATCAAAAGTCCAAGGAAAAAGCAAAGGGCCAAAATAAAAGAGCTGGCCACGACAAAAAAGAACTCTCAGCATCCCCCGACCAGATACGGTCAATCCCATGACCGGGGCTAAGAGGTCAACCAACAGAAAATTCAAAAACCCCGTACCATCAAATAGGGGAGAGACAACCAAGTTGGTCAGCTAACACCACATCTAGCCTTCCCACATTACAACCCTCAAGACCTTATCGAGACCTAGGCTAAGAGACAGCCCAGAATTTTGAGGATTCAGGCTCCATAGGATACACCCTAACCATTAGGGCCGGACATGGAAACCAGATCCCGCATTATCAAACCTGCCCAATCGAAGCTCAAGTCATTTTTACTCGACTTCCCCCTTTCCTACCACATTACAATACCTTACCCTCGAAGCCATAGCTCCACAAAATCGAGCTCCAGATTTCGAAACATCAAAGCCACTTACTACCTAGCACCACATTTCCAAAAACATCCAAACCAGTTACCATCCCCAAACACGGGAACTCAACTTACAGTCGGCATAGAACATGCCCAAAAAAGTTCACATGGGGGCTACCCCGGAGAACACTCACAGTCACAGGATCAACATCCTAACTATTCTAGCCCTTTGATCAAGACATCATTGGGAATGCACCTAGCGTACACCATCGCTATGGCTAGTTACACACAAAGCCCTATTAGACTAGGCACCATAATATATCTTTCAATCCACTGAACTACGGCTTGGTTTGATTTCACTACACGTGAATACGTAGGCAACCTTTCAACGGAGGCGCAACTACCCACATTGACACACATTCAAAATGCACCGTCATTCCGGTCACGACACTGTCATGTTCTCAGCAACTAGCTTTGTCATCCTGGGGGCTTCTCGATCTTAGGCAGAATTTCTCCATCCACTCACATAATCCAAAAGACTTTCAAAAACTAGCCACCTTTCTACAGTGTGTCCTAGCACTCGGCTTAGTCGAAGACAAGAATCTGTCAGGAACTCGTAGCTGCACCCTACTTTGGGAAAATTTCCCCTAAAATCAAAGATCCAAAAGAACACAGCACTGCTATTGCTGAGTCCTACAGAAACAGTCTCATTACAGACTTCTGCAATCCTCCTATAGCATATCTATCCCATTCTGAAGTACGACCGTGTTGTCACTCGCCTAGGCTACGGAATAGCGCAACTTAAGAGTCTTGTCATCTTAGGTGGCCCACCCCCTACCGAGTCACGGTCCAACCCTTAGAGAGTCCAGTCGTGTCTGTCAACCCGTCCTATCGCGTCCAGAGTCGAGTCTGTCGGTAGGCCTCTCTTTTCAAATTCTCATTATAAAATTTGCAAAATTTAGCCATTTAAGAAAATCCTTTTCGACAAGGTCAAATTTCAGTCTATTTAAACTGCAAATTTCTTTTCTACCTCTTTCGATTTTGAAAACCCATCTCCTAGCACGTGAGTTGCTTTCAGGACTTCGATTTCAAAATGAAGCAAAAATCATTTTCCCCAGCGCAATTCAGTCTCTAAATGCTAACTGCATTTCCTGTATGCTACCTTGCTATCTACTATATTTGCTATTTCTGCCTATATATCTAACATTTCAGGTACCAGCTTGTGCTTCCCAAATGAATATCAAATTTTTACTTCCCCAGCGTGAGTCACTGTTTCGCCTAAATGTTACATACGAATTGCTATGTGTCGGCATCATACAGGTACACCCAAACTCAAGAAGGAAGTCTCCTCGCAAAAACTCCCAGTGGAAAGCTCAGGCGACATTTCTACTAAAGAATCGCGATGTATCTATAAACAGATACACCCATATCTTCCTATGCAAGCTCCCGCGTAATTCTGAATCGGGATGTATCTGTAAACAGATACACCCATAACTTCCTATGCAAGCACCCGCGTAATTCTGAATCGGGATGTATCTGTAAACAGATACACCCATAGCTTCCTATGCAAGCTCCCGCGTAATTCTGAATCGGGATGTGTCTGCAAACGGACACATAGCTTCCTAGGCAAGCTCCCGCGCAGCTCCAAGATGGGATGTGTCTGCAAACGGGCACACCTAAGGCTTCTTAGGCAAGTCCTCACGGAGCTACTAGCATCAACTCAGGTATGATTTCTATCTTATGGCTGGCGAGCCCTTTTACGCAAGTCTAATGGACTATAAACGACCCGATCGGAAGTCTGCCAGGTCTTAATCCTCGATTGGCCTGGTAGCTACTTTGACTTTCGCCTTGTCCAAGCCTCAGTCAAAGTGGGGGCTCTGTACACACCCACATTTTGACCGCCAGGTGTCTATAGCAGTTCCCAAAAAGCACCCGATGATGATCGGACGTAAACATGACTTAATACGCTCGATTTTTGGACTCGGAATCAATGGTAATTGGCGCGAGCTTTTAGCAGAGTAAAAATCTCACCAAACAGACCTCAAATTCAGGCCAAGTAGGTTGTTTCCAGTCAAATGAGACTAATTTGGGTCAAAACCGATACCAAGGGCAAAACCGTCTTTTAGCGACCGTGTCATACCCGGTCAAAGGTATTTCCGAACCATAAATATCTAGCGCACCACCTCGAAAATCCAACTCGAAGTCAAACACCTACAAAAAATCAGCAATGAAGAAGAGTTAAGCAACTAAAACTCTCACAAAAGGACAAAACTCGATCTCTAAGGAGGTCTCCCACCCGTCTAGACCCACTTGATCGAGTGGACCAGCTCACTCGATCGAGTGGACTCATAAAATCAGTCAAAATCGGGTGTTTTCTTCCCTTACAAGCAACCTTGTCCTATCCAAAGACGGAATCCTATTGCATCCAAGACTACTACCTTTCTTATCTGAAACAGGAGTTTCTTCCCATCCAAGCCAGAAAACCTCCCATATAAATACACCTTCCTTGCACACACAAAACATCAATCATTCACAACATTCACACATCCAATAACCATAACATCCCAGCAACAATTCACAACACGTACTCTCACCCCTTACTCAGAACCATGGTTTTCGGATGTCCGAAATCGTTGGCATACGAGAGTCATTCAATACACGATTGCCGATAATGTCGGTATCGGTATCGCAATGCAAAGGGACGAACCCCATAAACTCTGAAATCGGAATGGACCGTACTTTGTGCACAGCCCGCTACGACATAGAGTGGGTTCGAACGGGCCCGAACTCTCACAAAGTTCGGTGGCGACTCCAACTTCGATTTAAATTTCAATTGGAGATCCATCTCACACGAGATTCATTCGCCGCGGGTATCTCACACGAGATTCATTCGCCGCCCGAAACCCGTGCGTGGCCGCGTCGGGGTGGACCTATGTCATGTCCACAATTGTTTTTTTTTTTTACCAATTTTTAACTCAAAAAATATAGTACCATGTACTTGCTATATTTAAACGAGTGAAAAAAAAATAATCTTAATTATAGGAATTGTAGGTTTCAAAAATTAATAAGTGAGTCAAACATTTTTTTTACGCAACTACTCATTATTCAAGCAAATACATGATGATTTTTTTTTTTTGAGGAAAAATACATGATGAAATTGTCAATTATATATTTTGTTTATTCAATATATTTCTTGCTAATACGAGTAACAAACACTTATAATCCCTCCCTCCATTTGTCTTTCAATTTTGAGTTTTTTGTCAAAAAGCACCTAACATTTACGCTTTTTGTAAAAAAGGTACCTTAAGTTTTTTTTTTTGCCCAAAAGCACCTAAAATTCTCAATGTTTTGTTTAAAGGCACCAAATGCCACTTTCTGTTAAAAAAAGTACGAATACAGGTTAGAATTAACGGATGTACGTATACTCTTCTTAATACACTAAATATATGTATACATACCCTCATTCTTCCTCTCATAATCAACTAATACCCAATTCATATCTTCCTTATTTCCCCCCAAAAAAAACTTTCATCTTTCTCAATGAAACTCCATTTTTCTCTTCCTTAGGGTTTGTTGTTGATACTCAAAAATTAACAATAATCAACCCATACTTCAAAATTATACTCGAAAATTAGGGTTGCTAACCTAAAAAATGAAATTGAACTCAAAAATTAAATTTGTTTTGTTGATGATTCAGGCGATTATTTACTTAAGGATAAAGAATCGTAATACAGACTTACCGATTGAGCAATGGAGTTTGATTGAGAATTCTTATGAAACATGCAAGTGAAGAGGAAGGGTTTTTTTGGGGGAAATTGGGAACAATAGTTGATCAGGTATTGGTTATTAGGGGAGGAGTTAGATAGAGTAGAAGAGTGAGTATACGTATATTTAGTGTATTAAGAAGAGTATACGTACATCCGTTAATTCTAACCTGTATTCGTACTTTTTTTTACGGAAATTGGCATTTGGTGCCTTTAAACAAAACATTGAGAATTGTAGGTGCTTTTGGGCAAAAAAAAAAACTTAAGGTGTCTTTTCTACAGAAAGCGTAAATGTTAGGTGCTTTTTGACAAAAAAACTCTTCAATTTTTATTATTCAAACAACCTCCTCTCATTTTCCTTGCCCTCCCCTTCCTTTTCTTCCTATTTTCTTATCCAAACGGACCCTCCAAGAGTCTAAGACCGTTCCTAAATTCGACCATGATTTATTCGACTCATCGTATCAATCAAGAAGCTAGCGTTAGGATAACATTATCAGACAGACTTTCCAAAGTCTTAAGACTCTGCCACCTCAACTTTTCACTCACTTTTATTATTTGTTTATTGCTCAGACTCTCTTCAGACTCAACTCAGACTTTATACATTATCAGTCAGACTTTGCTCAGACTCACCTTACCCCTTTTTGGTAAAAAAGTTAATTAATTTGGTTTAGTTTGTGATTAAACAATTACAATTTACTTGTTATGTACAAATTACTACTTACTTTACTATTTAATTTAATTAAAAAATTTAACGTGTTTTATTTTAGTGTTGTTTGTTTTTGTGTGACATACAAAAATACGGGTAGACGATCTTAAGGACTTCGTTCATATTATAGGTCCGGATGATTTATGATATTTTAATTATGCCTTGCTTATATTAATTTACGATATTTTAATATTATTTTTCCGTACATAGCCTTAGGTATATCGATTTAGGTTATTGACTTATGATTCCACTCGTAATTGTTATTTTGCAAAAAAAATAAAAAAAAATAAAATCGTCAGAGGCCGGACGGTCATTCGTTTTTTTCATTTTCAAAATAACGATTACATTAAATTGTTAATTCCATGTTTAATTAGTTAATTACGTATAATTAGTTAATTGCATTTCTGTTTGTTAAACAAGTGTTTAATTACGTTAACCTAATTAATTAAGTGAAATTGTATTTTTATTTGTTAAATAAGTGTGTAATTAGGTAATTAAGTGAAATTAGTTAATTAAGTGTTTAATTAAGCAATTATTCCGTACGTTAAATTGATTAATTAAGTGTTTTATTAGTTAAATATGTACTTCGTATTAAAAAGTTTATTAGGAGTCGAGGGTTAATTGATTTTATACTCCCTCTGTCTTGTTCATTTATTTACGTTTGATTAATTTTTTTTTTACAAATAATATAAAAAATAAACAAATGACCGAGACAGAAAAAAATAGTTTGGAATAGATGGACAATTAAACAAAGAAGTGAGACTTTAAAACAATTGAAAATAAAAAATTGTATAAATACGAGTAATTTATCGGACAATATGTCGAGAAATACGTAACATGAGTCATGACCCCACAAAAGTCTTGAGTTGAGTCTTTAAAATTCAAGACTCAACTTAAGACTTTGGTACTTTATTAGTAGACCCTGTTAGCTTATTATTAACCTGACATAAATAAAACATAATTCTCATAAATCTTTGAACAACATGAAGATCACAAAAGATTAATTAAGAGGAGATTAAGAAATACCTCGTTACGGAATAAGTCGAAATCCAATACGAACGATATTAGATCTCTATAAGACGACTTCATAAATAATAAGACTCTTTTCCCTTGAGCTTGCAGGCTTGGTACTTGGACGATGGCACCATTGTTGGGAATACCTTGGTCGTGGGGAAGGTTTTGGAGCTGATTATGGAGGATGGTCCTCGCTTGGGCCTTCACCTTAATGTCGGAAAAACCGAGGTTTTTTGGCCTAAGGAAGACCCTAGGAGTCGACTACCGGAGGTTTTCCCTCACGATATTTCTCGACCGCTGCGTGGTGTCAAGGTTCTTGGTGGCCCTGTTAGTATCTGCCGTGCTTTCAGCAGTGAGCTTGTGGCGAAGAGAGTTTCGAGAGCCGTTGAGCTTATGGATTCGGTTGCTAGGATTGAGGACCCTCAGTGCGAGCTGTTGTTACTTCGTGCTTGTGCCGGTATTTCTAAGCTCTCTTTCTCTCTGCGTATCTGTCCCCCTTCGATCTTCGACTCTGCTCCGACCTTTGACGCGGCTTTGCGGTCTAGCCTGGAACGCATTGTCACCGCGTCCGGCCCCGGGTTCGGGGATTGGCAGTGGCGTCTTTCCACACTGCCCTTTAATTTGGGAGGGTTGGGTGTCTACAGCGCTGGGGATGTCCTGCACTATGCCTTTTTGGCTTCTCGCCTTCAGTCCTCTGAGTTGCAGGCTTTGCTCCTTCGGCCTTCAGCCGTCTTTACTTCCGGGCCGACCTTCGATGCGGTCTTGGCTCTGTTTAGCGAGACCACCGGTTCCGACCTTTTCCGTAATCCTAGTGAGATCGCTGCCCCCAAACTCATGAAGAAATTGGCAGATATATATTTCACGAAGGTTGCTGCTTCGGTAGAATCGGTTTTCTCCTTGACTCGGCGACAGGTGGTTTTGTGGAAGTCTCTGCAGGGTGCCCACGCGTCTGACTGGTTGCGCGCTGTACCCATCTCTGGGCTGGGGCAGACCATGAATGGGAGGACCTACCGCTCTGTCCTTTGCTATCGGTTGGGTGTCCCTTTGTTCCCGGTACCTAAGCCTTGCTCTGCTTGCTCCCGGGTTTGTGTTGGGGACATTTTTGGGGACCATGCTGTGTCGTGTGCTGGTACCGTTGGCATTAAGCATAGACATAACCTGGTTCGCGACACCCTTTTGGATATCTGCTTCCGATCTGGTATTTCGGCCGGTAAGGAGGTGGATATCGGTTTGATTGATGGGCATGACAAGCCCCTTCGTCCGGCGGACTTACTTCTGTATTCCTGGGATAGGGGGCGTGACGTGTGTGTCGATCTGACAGGGTCGTCCCCTTTGACTCAGTCTGCGATGTCTAATTTTCTGCCTGGCCGCGCGGTCGCTGATGCTGCTCAGCGCAAGTGCGCCAAGTATGGAGATTTGTGCACCAAGACTGGGTACGGGTTCCTACCTTTCTCTTTCTCTTCTCTAGGGGAGCTTGACGTGGAGGCAGCTGCTTTACTCAAGCGGATTCAGAAATTCTCTATCTCTCAGGACGCGGGAGCTCGAGCAGCTGCTTTTATTTTTACTCGTCTTAGTTTTTCTATCGCAAAGGGAGTGGGTGCCCAGATAGTATCTCGGCTACCCACTAACTTCTTGTAATTTGTTTCGTTATTAATGAAAGCTCCAGTGTTTATAATAAAAAAAAAAAAATAATAATAATAATAATAATAGGTGAGTTTCATAATTAATAGGTACGATTTCTCTCCCTTGTCCCATGACGTAATAAGTGTTGTTTGACCTTAATAATACACATAGAGTTTCTGATGGGGAAGACTCCATTATATAGGTAGAGAGAGGACCGGATTCCTATTAGGATTTTAGATTACGGTAATCTCGACCTGTTCCTATTATTGTCCCATAAGGTTTTGGGTGAAAAATAAGGAAGGGGAAATGAGTGGTTGAAAAAGGAGGAGGAAGAGAGAAATGAGAGGGTAATTGTGAACCACACATTGATGGCCTAAAAAGGAAAGTGGGACAAACTCAGCCCAAAAAGGAAATTGGGACAAATAGAAACTCGGAGGGAGTATGATATTATTGTGATAGTATATCTCTATAAGATCCGATTTCCAATAAGATCATAATTATGAGGAAGAAATATTGTCATAATAATAGGGAAAATATATTACCGTAATATTATTATATTATAAAATATTCTTACAGACCCTACACGAGTCTTGATACAAGACTCACCTCAAGACTACCAATAATCTTCTAACACTACCAAAAATTTAAGACTTTCTCAAGATTTTGCAATATTATTGGTAAGACTCGCCTGAGTGTTGAGACAAGACTCACCCCAAGACTACCAATAATCTTACCCTTAGTCTTTCACTTCGTTCAACGAAAAGTTCATCAAGGTGCTCCTCGTATCCAACATATACTCCATTAATAAAGCTTCTCAACTAGTTCATAGTGTTCACATCAAAGTTCGGATCGGAAAAGTGGATGGGTGAGATTGAAAACTATCAGATCCAAACCAAAATTAAAAAATGTGATTTGATTTGATTTTTAATCCATGACTTTGTAGGATTCCGTATCGATTTGGAAGGAACCATAAAATATTGTAAGATACCGTGAGAGGAGATGGTCCATGATTCCATATCCATCCTCATCTCACAATTTGCATAAGTTGGCCTATGGTCTACTAACGTGATTCATTTTAATTTGACTTTTAAAAAACATCAATAATGGCAGCCTTCTGAGTTCTGATAGAAGCCACTGAAACCAAAAATCATTACTCCACTTATCACACTGAAGTCAAACATGAGAATCCCCTTACTACTGCTCGTATTATTCATCCTCACACACAGTAGTCTGGGTCTCCTACACATCGAAAGAATCTCGGTGGTGGAGCACGGCGCAAAAGGAGACGGGCGCAGCTACGACACGGCGGCGATCCAATCAGCAATCGACAGCTGCCCGACCCCAAGGCCCTGCCGCGTGGTGTTCCCGGCAGGCGGGGAGTACCTGACGGCGACGGTGGAGCTGAGGTCGGGGGTGGTGCTGGAGGTGGAGAAGGGGGCGGTGGTGATGGCGGGGACCCGGGAGGAGGACTACCCGAGGGAGGCGGAGAGGTGGTACGCGGTGGTGGGGGAGGAGGTGGACAACGTGGGGATCACGGGGGGCGGGGAGATCAACGGTCAGGGGTTGGAGTTCGTGGAGCGGTTCGAGGAGCGGAAGAATGTGACGGTGAGCTGGAATCGGACCGGGGCGTGTCTCGGGGATGAGTGTAGGCCTAGGCTTGTTGGCTTCATTGGGTGTCGTAATGTCACTGTCGAGAATGTGAGCCTCATCCAGCCCGCTTATTGGTGGTATGTCAACGTCCCTTTTACCTCCACTTTTTTCAGTTACGGAACTTTATCCCCATCCTTATTCATTATTCTGGTCTTTCTGGATAAGTTTATTGGTCGGCCCAATACTACCCCCACCCCTTCAAAATTTGAAAGAAAAATATACGACTACTCCCTGTAGTCCATAGCCTCTGTTCAAATAGCTACTCGTATTTATTGTAGGTTTAAGATGAATATATATCCGTCTTAAATAATATTTTTGTAGTTTGTACGAAGTATCATAACTCTTATGTGGACGTACGATTTATATGGGTGATTTTCACAGTGACATGTCATTTACGGAGTATGTCAATTTTGTTAATCGTAATTTGAGAGCCATATACTATACTTCTTATCACCAAATGTAAATTGTACAGTACTACTTTGTATAGAATACATTCTAAAATTCAATTTCAGTCAACACTTGAAAATCTTAAAATACATAAACTAATTAAGTGATACGGAGTACTCCATACTCTATAATCCGTACTTGTTTTGGGTGGAAAATGGGTACATCGGAGATACTCGTATTTAAGGTTGGAAAACAATCAACCGAAACATGACACATGTCAAAGTCTTCTTTTGTGATTGCTTTATTAATAATCTTTATCTCGATTACTCATATTTGTTTACCTTGAGATTAAATGTTTGTGACGGAAAGACTATATATAAAAAGTTTTACCATCAACCATCACTTTTGCATACTCTTGGCAAAAATAAGGAAGATTTTTTTGGCAGTCCGGAAAAAAAATAAATTTTTGTTTGTGACAAAAATATCCGTCTTTAATTTCATGATGTTTCAAATATATGAAACAAACCATGTGCATAGGGTGTATGATTTTTTTTGGCATTTTCTTCTTAGTGGGTATATTTGACACGTTTTAACATTATAACGGATATGCCCGTCGCAAGGAAGATCAATTAAAAAAATCAACGAGCATGGATAATTCGTTAACCGTATCACGCTCATTCTGCAGCTTGCACATAGTAGGCTGTGACAACACCTCCATCCACGACCTTACAATCTATGGTGATTTCAACACACCTAACAACGACGGGATCGACATACAGGACTCTAACAATACAGTCATCACAAGGTGCCATATCGACACAGGCGATGATGCTATATGTCCCAAGACAAACAATGGTCCGCTTTATAACCTAACGGCTACTGACTGTTGGATACGGACCAAGTCTTCTGCTATCAAGCTAGGAAGTGCCAGCTCTTTCGATTTTGTGCATCTGTTGTTTGATAATATTACTATCCATGAATCTCACAGAGGCCTTGGACTGCAAATTCGTGATGGCGGTATTCTCTTCTTACTAGTTACTTCCTTCTTTCTACTAACAGTAGTACCTCAACATTCTGAAAATGCCTGAAATTTCTGCAGGAAATGTAAATGACATTACATTCTCCAACATCAACATCAGCACCCGGTACTATGACCCATCATGGTGGGGAAGAGCAGAACCAATCTACATAACTTCCTGTCCAAGATCCTCTACAACCAGGGAAGGCACGATTTCTGGCTTACGTTTTATCAACATTACTTCTATTTCTGAAAACGGAGCATTCCTGTCAGGCTCTAAAGGCGGGCTTATACGAGACTTAACATTTAGGAATGTCAGTCTCTCATTCAAACGATGGACAAAATATGCGGGTGGATTGGCAGATTACCGGCCAGGGTGCTCAGGGCTTGTTAAGCATAGCATGGCCGGCATTACAATGGAACATGTAGATGGTTTTGATGTTCAAAAATTGAACATGAGGTGGTCTGAAGAAGGATCAAATGGATGGGATAATCCCTTATATTTTAGGCCTGGAACTGTCAATAATATTTCTCTTCTTGATTTTCATTCAAGTCTGTACTATGATCAACAGATTCATTCTTGTTAAAAACAGCGAAGACGAATATTTGTGATGCTTGTAAAGAAACTGTAATGCAAGAAGAATGATTTGTTTCTAACAAACAGGGTCGTCCAATGGAAGGTGGAGGTCTAGGGTCAAACAATATGAAGCCCCATTTTGTGAGTCACCACCTACGCTACCGCCATCATGAACCAATTCCCTCTCTTCCATCACCACCTCGTCGACTGTTTCCATTACTCTTTAACACCATCATGAATCGACCCACGACTAATTAATTTAGCAATACATCGACACGTAATATAGCACAAGGCCCAACCCAGCCCAAGCCGCCCGACGTATTGTCACCTCTAGACAGACTTACACGTTTTTTTTTTCAACGAATCACTTAAGTCGGTAACAGATAGGAGGATCGAACTTGAGAGCGGTACACAACAAATACATCTACCGTAGCCTTTCGCACTTGTTAGGGTACAGCACAACTACAAAACGTTGAGCGGCAAACGTAACGGTCTTACAAATGCTTAGGAAAATCATGCGGTCGAGTGTAGTTACCCAAGGAACACTTTTCCCCACTTACATCACACCATTTTCCCGCCAAATCTCCCTCGCGTCATTCCCGCCATCCCAACTAACTTTCAAAAACCTATGCTCCAACGGTCAATTACATGAAGCCCTTCTAGAAATGGCGGTCCAAGGCCTGCAAATGAAGTTTCAAGAGTATAACACCATCTTGAATGAGTGTATCAATCGGAAGGCGCTGCGAGAAGGCCAAAGAGTCCATGCCCACATGATCAAAACCCATTATCTCCCTTCTGTCTTCCTCAGAACTCGTCTCGTTGTCTTTTATTGTAAATGCCAGTGTCTGGTTGATGCACGCAATGTGTTCGATGAAATGCCTGAGCGAAATGTGGTTTCTTGGACTGCCATGATTACCGGGTATTCCCAAAGAGGGTTTGCTTTCGAGGGGCTTAATCTTTTTGTACACATGCTAAGATCAGGTAATTGTGTCAATCTGTTATGGTATATGGTATGTGATGTTTGAAATTAATGCTAATTTTGGTGTTTATCTAACTTCGAGCAGTCGATTAGTTTTTCTTTTGATGCAGTATCGTTCTACTATTCTGAATATGAGATCTTGATCTAATACCCATGATGCCGTAAGGCCAAGAATTTCAAGTTGGAACACGTCCAGTTGATTAACTGTGTTTTTGTGTGTGGTTCTTGTCTTGTAAGTCTGTTTCGACATTACACCATAATGCATTAATGTTAAAGAGCAGATACTATATGGAGGAAGAGAGATTATATTAGAAGAACCACATCTGCAAAGGAATATCTACGACATCTTCCTTGTTGTTTGTCAATAATGGGTTGTCCTAGGTTGTCCTACCGAATTGATAGGTTGTCCTAGCCGACGTTCCCTCGAATGTGTGTTATATTAAATGTGATATTCTGTTGGAAATTACACTATTGTTCTGTTCACCCTGTTTTGCATCATGGATTACTGTAAGAAGTTGTATATATTCTTCATTTATCCTGCATCCTGCGACAACAGTTAAAGAATTTGGTTCTTAGTTTAATACTGATCCGTTGTGTAATTTCTAGCCTTTTTTTCATTTGCTGGTTTGTATGTTCTCTTCTCGATCAAAGGGCTGATAAGACTTGTAATTCCTGCAGGTGAAGAACCCAATGAATTCACTTTTGGGACCATTCTTCCTTCATGTATAGGCGATTATGGGTTCAAATGCGGAAGACAGATACATTCTCTTATAATAAGGTCTAACTACGACTCTCACATATTTGTTGGGAGCTCACTTCTTGACATGTATGCCAAAGCTGGAAAAATCCACGAGGCTCAAACAATTTTTGACGGATTAAGTGAGAGGGATGTAGTCTCCTGTACTGCCATGATTTCAGGTTACGCTCAATTGGGTTTCGATGAAGAGGCAGTCAATTTATACCGCAAGTTGTTAAAGGAAGGTATGATCTCCAACTATGTTACCTATGCTAGTCTCTTGACTTCATTATCTGGACTCGCTGCTCTAGATCTCGGCAAGCAAGTGCATAGTCACATACTTCGACGTCAGGTCCCATCTTATATAGTTCTGCAAAACTCAATGATTGATATGTATGCAAAATGTGGGAATCTCATTTACGCGAGAAGGGTTTTTGATAGCCTACCTGAAAGAACTGCCATTTCATGGAATGCCATGCTTGTGGGCTACAGTAAACATGGGTTGGGAACTCATGTTGTCGATCTTTTCAATTTGATGAGAGAAGAAGGCAAAGTCAAACCAAACAGAGTCACTTTATTGGCCGTTTTATCGGGTTGTAGCCATGGTGGAATGGAAGACCGTGGACTTGAATTGTTTAATGAAATGGTTGAGCAAAAACACGGGGTTGACCCAGATATTGATCATTACGGTTGTGTTGTTGACTTGCTTGGTCGTTCTGGTCAACTGAACCAAGCTCTTGCTTTTATTAAGGAGATGCCTTATGAGCCAACTCCAGCAATATGGGGTTCTCTCCTAGGCGCTTGTAGAGTCCATGGCAATGTAGATGTTGGAGAGTTTGTAGGTCAAAACCTTCTAGAAATCGAGCCGGAAAATGCTGGAAATTATGTCATTCTATCAAATTTATATTCCCGTGCGGGGAGATGGCAGGAGGCAAGAAGTCTTAGGGAGTTGATGAATGAAAAAGCGGTGATTAAGGAGCCTGGAAGGAGCTGGATTGAGGTAGATCAAACCCTTCATAGTTTCCACGCAAATGACAGGACTCACCCTCGAAAAGATGAGGTTCATGCCAAAGTGAAGGAGTTAGCCGTTCGATTAAAGGAAGCTGGTTATGAACCAGACCTAAGCTGTGTCTTACATGATGTTGATGATGAGCAGAAGGAGAAGATACTTTTGGGACATAGTGAAAAGCTGGCGTTGGCCTTCGGGATACTTAGTACTCCTGACGGAGTTACGCTCAGAGTCATTAAAAACCTGAGAGTTTGTGTGGATTGCCATAATTTTGCTAAAGTCATCTCAAAGTTGTATAATAGAGAAGTGTCCCTGAGGGATAAAAACCGGTTTCATCATCTTAAAGGAGGTGTTTGCTCTTGCAAAGATTATTGGTGATCTTTTTCCGTGACAAAAACCGGTAAACAGGAAGTTTTGAGTCTAACCAATTGGGGACGTAGGTGTTTGCTCGGCGGAGTCAGTGTCATTTGGAAATTGAGGGAGTAGAAACTCGAAAGTGAGTAGCGAATGAGAAGTGCCCAAAAAATTTGGGGCGTGGAATTCATGGGGTTGTGGGCTCTGAATAATACTCCATCACATCCAAACGAAGCTTTACCTGAGCCCATTTTCTGCGAGAAGAAAAGTGTGGGCAACTTCACTCCATCCATTTGCTGCTTTTCTCATTCTTTTGTTGACTTTTACCATACTAATTACGGAGTATTTTTTTATAACTATAAAAGTGTTGACTTTTACCATACTATTTATGAAGGTTTGCCATTGCAGTTCTTTAAAGATCGACTTTGTTGAAAAATGAAAAGTGAGGTGCCAAAGAACAAACTCATTCTTCGTGTCGTTGATGCCCTCAAGAATAACATTATCGTTGATTTTTGTGGAAAAGTTAGAAATTCTGCACATCAGCAGCGCGTCTGAACGATTTGGATTCATATTCATTTTTCATAATGGTGGTAGAGCAAGAGCATGCTACACAGGACCAAGTAAATCAAGATGGATTTACTCAAGGATTACACAAGTAGTATTCAACCATAGCTAACTCCACTGTTTTTCTTAAACCGGAACGTCACTATTAAAAGTAACTTGTAGATATCGAGAGCTAGACTCTGAGCCAAGGGATTGAAGAGCTCGGAGAACTTGGGCCATTGATGGACGTTTTTCAGGCATCACAGAAGTACATTGGAGGCCAAGCTCAAGTGCTTCAAGCATTTCGTCCTTGGATGTATTCATGATCCTAGGGTCCAGAACAAGGTGAGATCCATCTTCAATGTTGATCTTCCTTCTAACCCACTTAACGATGTCTAGGTATGATTCCTCTGAACTTGATGATTCGGCTAGTCTTCCAGTTACAAGTTCTAGCAACACCACTCCCACACTGTACACGTCCATCTTTTCAGTGGCTTTCCTCTTGTACTTGCACTCTGCAAGAAGTGTCGAAAACACACTGCTTTAAGATGAACCATTCAAAAAGAAGCTGCACTTGAAACTAATATAGCAAGGAGGAAAAAAACCATCAGGCATTGTGTCAAAAGGCTCCCGCAATTAGCGAGGCAAGGAAGATTAGATGGGTCGTACAACATTACCTTTGCATTGTGAACACAAAAAAATTGGATTGCTTCTGGAAATAGCGGGGCAAGGCTTAAACTAATACTCCGTATTACTTTGATGTGAAAATTTTGCTCTCTCTATTTTCAAATAAATCTTCATGCAGATATGTAAGACAGAGAAGATTTGTACGATCATGTATTTACCTGGAGCAACGTAACAAGATGGCGGAGATGTGAATGCCATGATGGACTGAAATGCAGAATCCCCCACAATTCGATCTAGAGCAAAGTCTGACAATTTCGGCTCAAAATCGTTATCAAGAAGAATGTTGTTTGACTTTATATCTCTGTGCAGTAAAGTAGGGGAATAATCTTTATGAAGGTAAGCCAATCCTTGAGCAACTCCAATAGCTATCCTCAACCTAACATTCCACTGCATTTGAAAAGCCGGCCTTCCAATTATATCTCCCAAGCTTCCCTTTGGCACATACTCGTAGATAAGAAAGATTGAATCTTCAGTGCAGCAAAAACCCAGGATTTTAACTATGTTCTTGTGCCTTATTTTTGCTAATGTTTTGATCTCTCCTTTTAAACCCTTGTATGATTGACTGCCAGAATTCACTAGCTTCTTCACAGCAATCAGCTCACCGCTTGGTAAGCCAATAATGTGAACCTTTCCGTAAGTTCCACCACTTCCTACAGCCATTTTTTCATTGATCGCCATAACCAAGTCCTGCTCCGAAATTCTCAAAGGATAGAAGAAAACCGACTGCCAAATACCCCTTTCAGTTTTTTGCTTATAACGTCGACAGAACACAAAAACCCCGAACGCAACCATGAAAATGACGGCAGCTACAGCTATGAATATTAGGGCACAAGCTAGTTTTGTAAGACTACCGCCTTGGTGCCTCATTTTCCCTTCATTTGAACAAGGTTTAGGGAACGTTGGCCCGCACAAATCAGGATTTCCTTGCAAATATGAAGCTGGGAGGCCGGTTAGCAACGGAAAAGGAACACTTCCTGATAATCTATTGTAGGATACATTAAACAGTGCAAGCTTTAGGTTTTGTAGTTCCGGTGGGATTGCACCAGTTAGGTTATTATCAGAAAGATCAAGGTAAGTTAAGACAGGTAATTGCCCAAGTGAATGTGGGATTTCTCCAATAAAATTGTTACCGGCCAGAGATAAAGACACCAACTTTCTACATCTTTTCACCTCAGGAATTTCACCTGACAGTGAATTTTGAGAAAGGTTAATGATGCTCATTACAGGAGAATCACAGAAATTAGGGGGCAGATTACCATGTAAATGGTTATTTGAAGCAGAAAACCTGTATAATGTATCTACTGATCCAAGTCCCTTGGGAATTACTCCAGTAAAACTGTTGTTATCAATTTGAACTTGCTCCAACTTTGAATCTTTGGATATATCCTCAGGAATTTCACCAGAAAATCTGTTGTTTTCAGCTCTAATGAGCATAATCTTAGGCAATGAAAACAACCCACTTGGAAAATGACCAGAAAACCCATTATTCTGCACTTGCAATCTTTGTAAGCCCAAGCATTGGTTGACACTTTCAGGTAATGGACCACTAAAGTAATTTGTATGAAGACTGAGGCTAGTAAGGGTATTTCCATTCCCATTGCAGATTCCATTTGGGAATGACCCACTGAGCTTATTGGCAGAAACATCAAAAGATACCAAATTTCTTGATGGGGTACCAAAGTCCTTGGGGAGGTGACCAGTGAGGTTATTTTGGGAAAGGTCAAGCACTTTTAGACTAACCAAGCTCAGTAGTAAAGTATGAGGAATCTCACCTGAAAAGCCACAAGTATGCAGTAAAAGCTGCTCAAGCTTCTCTAACTTACCTATACCATCAGGAATCTTACTCACCAGAAAAGGGTTGTCAGACAGGTCAAGTATGACAAGTTGAGTGAAATTACCAAAAACCCCTGGGAGATCACCTGAGAACAAGTTGCTGGCAAAGTTGAGAACTTTGAGCTGTTTGAGCAGCCCAATGCTTTGTGGGATTCTGCCCTCAATGTGATTCCTGCTGAAATCAAGCACCTGAATGGATCCAAACTGTGAAATCTGCTCAGGGAGTGTCCCCCAAATGAGATTATTGCTGAGATTAAGGGTTTTTAAGGATGAACACTCAGAGATGTGAAGTGGGATGGGTTGATTAAAGAGGTTATCAGCAAGATTAAGAGAGGATAAGGTGCTGAGTTTGCAGATAGAAGAGGAGATTTCACCAGAAAGATTGAAGCTTTGAAGGTGAAGTGAGGTGACAGTGAAAGGGGGAGTGGTGGTGCAGGTGACTCCAGCCCAAGTACAGTGGTGGGAAAGTGAGGAATTGGACCAGGAGGAGAGGGAGTGTGATGGGTCTGAAAGTGAAGATTTGAAGTTGAGTAGAATGTCAGATTCAGTGGATGAACTGATGAATGGTAGTAACAGTAGTAGTAGGAGTAGTAGGAATAGTAAGGAAGAGTGGTTGAAGGTGCAGGAGAAGGTAGCCATTGGAGGGTAGTGTGAGGGAGAGAGAGGATGAGAATGAGGAAATGAGTGAGGTTTGGCAACAAGTGTTTGGTATGAGTTGTGATAATTAAGTGAGAGATTAGGAGGACTACTGTACAGAGTAATACTCCAGTAGTGAAATGAAATGTTGGGAGTGAAAAGTCAGAGTGCATTCATTCATGTCTTCTACTGTTTGTTTTGTCTGCTTTCTTTCATTCAATCCAAGATTCAACCTTACTCTACCTTCCCTTTTCTCCATGCTTTTATTTGGGTTCCCAATTCCCATACACAATTCACAAATTCGACTTTCTAATCAATATATCCGTCATAAATTTCACTATATTTTTACTTTGTACTCCCACTTTTTTCTATGTACCTAGTACTCCGTAAAATAAAATTTTTGTACGAGATGATGCTACAATAATCATCCATGATCCATCTAGTCAGTATTATGTAAGCAAAATCTAGGAGTGGCACATTCCATATATACCCCGTGATTAATTTGAAAGAGGTTGACTTGATTTGCAGAAAAATGGGTCCACTACGACTACGACTAGGACTAGGACTAGGACTAGGACGCATACATAGAAGCAAGCAAATGCAGAATGAGGCAGGCAGCTAAAACAATGATGAACAATGATCCATGAAGTTGAAGGCAACCCGTGAGTATGACTTTTACGTGCTGCATGACAACCCAATTTAATTTAATTTAAAGGACGACGCTCATCACATGGGAATCCAACCCCAAAATTATCTTCATAAACAAAATCAACATGTCTCTGTTGTACATTTGTACTAGTATTCATAATTTTCGAGTAGTATTTTTTTAATTTTGGGAGATCTCAGAAAATTTTGAATTGTGATTAAAATTTATATATGTGTAAATTTTATCGATACAAATTTTACAACGGATTATAAAAATATAAATTTTTATTCTTATAGCTGATACGATATAGTATGGTCACTAAAGACTTTGTCTCGAAGAATCTCGACCATGGTTCGTCGACAAATAATCCGTAACAAGTTTACAACTTACCGTATCTTTTACGTTATCTTAGCTAATAAAATATGGTCTCCTTATTTCTTCTGTTTTAATGCTGCAATAAGTAGTATTGATTTAGTTTAAGTATTAGTTTTAATTAGTTGTTTTATTAACAACTCTTCGTTGCTTTTAGGTTATACCAATAGTTTTTCGAGTTGGCTATTTATAGCCTTTGATATTTTGTAATAGATAGACATGGATGAAATAACAAAAAAAACTTGTGTCGCTCTTAAACGTGTGCTACGTTTGGTGTGAAACTCGGGTTGTTGCGATAATCCAAAAATGATGATTATTTAGGACGTGACTCCTAATTGTTACTCGATTGGAAGTTTGGAACCAATAGGTCTTGGTTAGCCAATCTCGTTCATCAAGTTATAGGTCTAATTTGGTGTCTGTTTATCCTTTTTATTTATTTCCGCTGCGTATTCGTATCATAAGTGGTATCAGAGCTTTGGATCTTGATTTTCTTAAAATCGAGACGATCCTAAGGCGTGTCAAGGCCAAGGTATAGGTTGAATCTCCGGTTGCTATTGGAATTCAAAGATTAAACTCGAGCGAGGTAGGTCGAGGGTTAGTCGGTTTTGATACACGTTTTACATCATCAATATCTTTTATTTTATATTATCAAATTTTAAAAATTATTTGTGTAAAAATTTGATATTCTTAATTTTCTTGTAAAAAGGAATTAAATAAAATTTCACATGATTAAATTTTTCAGAATATTAATGATTTTTTTAAAACTTTGAATAGTGTCTAAAGAAGAGATGTACGCTTTAAGGCTTGCTTGGGATGATGGTAATATATTAAGACCACCCCCAAGCAAGGTGGAGGGAGGGGTCATGACCTAGTTGGGTCATCCTAAAAATGGATTAAGTGAAAGATTAGCATGACCTTCTAACAAAAGAGGTCAATTGATGACCTTTTCTTGAGCAACTTGACCCTCCTCATGACCTTGAGGTGTCATCCTACCATTGGTTCCTACAAATAAAATAATAAAAGAGAAATATACAAAAGCTGCCAAGCAAAGTACACTCCACCAATTTGCAGAAAGTGGTGTATGCTTTCACCATCACCCTCCCTCATTTTGTCAATATTTTTTTGGAAAGTGATAAATAATTGAGTTGGTGACCTAGGTCGTGACCTTCTGGATGGGAGGGTATAGATGGGTCAAGATAAATAAAGAGGAATTAAGAGAAAAAATGGGTGGTGACCCAATTAACTTGACACTTGCTTGGGAATGGTTTAAGGGGGTAATGAAGACTAAAATGTGAAGAAAATGGAGGAGGTGGTGGATAGTGATAGTGTTTTATAATGTAAAGTAAAGGTAAAGGAGTAATAATTATCCTCATATAAGGTAATGCATTACTTAGAGAGTAATGCATTACCTCCATATGTGAATAATTGTTCCTCCTCTTTTCACCATATATCACCATCACTTACCACCCCTCACCTTCATTAAGCTCTATTACCCCTTAATGTATTACCTTCATCCCAAGCAAGCCCTTATATTATTATTATGAGTACTCCCTCCGAGTCTGAATGATCTTCCCCTCTATATTTTAATTAAAGGAGAACATCATTCAGAGTCTGGGATAGTATTATTATCACCATCTTAACTGTTTAAGTGTTTAGGGAATAGTGTCGTTTCAATTGGAATTGGAAGTAAAAGATAGGAGAGGGAGAGTTGACTTAATAAATTTAGACTAGTTTTCTCAGACTTTCGAGAAGAAAAAGAAATGGGTATACGGACTCCTCCGTACTATACGTAGCAGCCAGTAGGTCAACTATAATGGGTAGAAAAACAAAAAGCAAAAAAAGTAAGGACGTGAGGTGGGTGGGCGACAATTGAAACTTGAAAGGGAATCCAATACTCGTACTCACTTCCAACGCCCACTACATTTACATTTACTCGCTTACTCACTATTCACGGGAGGGACTTCTACGCTTCAGGATTTTTCCCTGAAATCAAAACTACTACCCAGCCCAAGCCCAAGCCCAAGCCCAAGTTTGAGGATTAGGAATTTTCCATTGATGAACCCCTGATTTGTTCCTTGCTGAAACTGCGATTAAGACACGCCTTTATCCGCGGCATTCTATTCTAAGAAACGAGTTTGTTTACTTTTTTTTTTTTTTTTTTGGAAAATAGGATTATAAATCTAGTTGTACAATATTACTCCGTATTGTATACGAGTATATTTACTAAGACCCGAGTCGTAAGTTTTTGAGCTTAAATGTTCTTAGGTTCATGTGATTTAACTCGACAACTTTACACTAAGATTCAGAAAATTGTATATAGAGCCATCTACAACTGATTGTATAACCTACTCATTGATTTTTTTCGGTAAAAATGGGTTGAGGTGTTAATATGCTTGAACGATCCATATAGTCAGATACAAAAAAATCGTTTTCTTTTGGTGACTTTTTTTTGTTGATTACAAGATTTACAACGAGTCCATAGAATTGTATAAGGAGTAATTTGTTTTATAAGCCTTTATAGTTATTGGGAACATGAAACCTCAAATATATTTAATACTCCCCCATTTATTAATGTTTTTATTGTTCTTCCCATTTCCATTCTTTCCATTTTAGTCTCTCACATCTCTATTTTTTAATACTTTCTACTATGGTCCACTTGTATCAAAATTTTCATTTTTTATTCATTTTACTTAATTAATGTGTATAAAGCAAATGAGTATAACATATATAAATGGAGGGAGTACTAATTTTCAAGATAATTTTTTTGTATTTTTTACTCCTTCCATTCCAACGAATTGTATACATTTGATTTTTTGATACTACTATTCATGAGTGACGAGAATCTTCAATATAACTTCTAATATATAACATAAAAGATAGTCATGTGAGATCTTGTTTAAATCGTCTAATAAAATAGATTATGAATATTAAATTTTTATAATTTTTAGTAACACGTAACTAAAGATATAGACAAAAGAAAACGAGTATCGACGTACGTGCGTAAAGCAAACGTATACAAATGGTTGGAACGGAGGGAGTATTAATTTTTCCAATAAAATATTTTAATTAAGACGTTTTACAAAAAAAAAATCGGAAAAATCAAATAGGAATACAAGGACTTTGATTCCAAGGTATGAGTCCCACCTCCTCCCTTGGATATGAGAAACCCAAGATTTGAGGTATGGGTATCAAACAAGTTTGTCAACCAAAGGGATGAATTTGGCGAAATTGTTTGGCTATAACGACCCTGATAATTGAATTAGAGATGGAATATGATTGAACGTATGATGTAACAGCAATTACACCAGACTAGAGATTTCCCCAATTAAATCCTACGGAGTAAATCGTTAAAGCTAAAGAACAAACCCACAACTTTGATATAACGCAACAAGCCAAATAATAGCAAGTACTTACAAGGTGGTGCAAATATTCCGCATCCTGAATGAAAAGATCAAAGATCACACTTAAAAGAAATAATATAGACACAAAGGGATTTCTAACAATACTATAAGCAAGAGGAGATAGAATCAAGAGCCATCTTGTGGAATGATCTTAGATCTTATCAAGCTTTGAGGCCTTTATAAGGGGGTTTGCTTTAGCGATGGCAGTCTGACCAGCACCCCTATAGTCGAAGGGGCACTCGTGCTTGTCTGAGTATCGATGAGCTGAGCAGAATAGGTTCCCACATCGACACCCAAAACCAGTCAGCCCAACTCGCTTTTTGCAGGTTGTACATCGGCTTGGACCTTTCTTGGTGCCCGAAGCCTCTCCCGTGCTTGAATCACCACAGGGAACTTGCACATTATTCACTGCTTCTGCTTTTAAATCAAGAGAAGCAGAAATTGCGGGTTCTTTGGTCTTGCTGGACTTGCCATTTACAAAGTTCTCAATCGAAGAAGCTGCAAGTTTTTCACGGTCCTCCTTGAGGAGGGTTTCCCTATGACACTTGGAGCACATATTCATAGTTGTGGAGCTTCCAAAGAAGCCACAGTTGTTGACGCAGAGGACTGGGCGCTCGGGTGCTTGACATCCCGTCTCATTGTGCTCCATTTTTAGCCTGTTCAACAATACAGGAAGAATAAATTAGTCAGTCATGTCTTGTTGGGTTCATTCATTATATGCGATGATCGCTCCCAGAACCCGACTCAATTACATAAACGAGGAAGAATAAGCATTTGATTTTTCTATAACCAACCCAAGTTACCCAACCCGCTAATCTTTTTATTTCAATTTCAACCCACTTAAACAATTCAACCCATTAAACTTATCAACCCGACAACCAAAAAAAAGGATGAACATTCTTAGTATTTGAAAACACGTTAGGTAAGTTATCCATCGAATTAATCATGACCAATTAAATAGATGGAGTTGTGTTTGTATCGGATTCTCAGGCCTCAAACAACAAATGGGTTACTTCTTCCATTCGAGTATTGTAATCAAAGACAAACAATTGAACGAAACGGAGGAAGTATAAATTACCCAAAATTTGCATGACAGATTACTTTTTTGATGAACCAAGATAAAGCATAATTAAAATAAAATAAAATAAATTAAATCAAAACCCTAACCCTATATGAATGAAGTCGTCGGGGGTCCAAGACTAATTCATCAAATTCAAAATAAAAGAATACGAGTATAATTTCGAAACCCAGATCCAATTAATCAAAATTAAACTTGGAAGAAGAGGGAAGATCTGAGTGCGAAACTCAAAAGCAAGATGGGATGATAATACTGTAGATAACAAGTGATGTGAGGAGGGAGTAAAAGATCTTACAGATTAGATTAGAGGATTCGGAGGAGATTGATTGATTGATTGATTGATGAACAAGAAGATAGAGAGCAGAAAAGCAAGTTGAATAATAATACTCGTAATTCACAAGGAAGAATTGTTAATTTGGTGATTATTGAATGGGTATTTATAAGGGTGGTATAAGAGTATTACTACTCCGTAAGTAATAAGGTAAGGCCCATGGTGTGTGTTGGACTAAGTCGGTGCCACTGCCGCCGACTCACTTCCACCCCCACTCGGATTTGAATTCTTCTATTAATCCAATTAGGTAATCAACGACTATTCCTAATTTCCAAAAATCTACTGTATCTACCTATATTATACTACCGAAGAAGAAGATGTCTTATCTTAACTTAGTGGTTTACGCTAGGTGCTCTAGGACAACAAGTCTCAGGTTTGAATCTCCTTCCATATATTGTAATGCGACTAGGTACGCTCTTCGTTGAACAAAAAAAAAGTATTCTATACTATACTCCCTCCGTTCAGCCCACATTTCTATTTTGTACAATGATTACGAAAATATTAAAAGTACAATAATTAGTGACAAATTAATCATTTAATTATTCAAAATGTCATTTCACAATACTATGTAAATAGGTCAATAGAATAAGGATAGTTTGGTTCGAAAATGGACTATAAAGAAAATGGATCAACTTGATTTGAACGGTCCGAAGAGTAATACGTACTCTTTAGATGACCCGAAAAGGAATACGACTCGAAATAGACTAAAATTTTACTGTACTAGATTAAAGCCCGTGCGCTGCACGGGTTAGTTGGCTTAATTACATTGGAAAAAAAAATATAGAAATAAAAGATCTCATATAAAGATTATAAAAATAAGGATAAATTGATAATTTATACCTTAACTACAATTATAGAAGAAACAAATTATCTAAGACTCATACTCCCTCCGTCCCAGAAAGATTATTCCATTAACTTAGCTCACAAATTAAGGAACTTGAGTATTATAGGCAATGATGACACTCTTTATAGTCTCAAAAGTTTTGAAGACTCAAAAGAGAGGGAGTATAATGTTTCGATGTGCGATACTTTACTTAAGTATATAGTCTAACAAATAATTAGTCTTATTTATAATATAGAAATCCATTATCTTATTATAATTTGTCGAAGTGGATAATTTAACTAAAATTTATAATTTTATTTATAATATAGAATCATAACCGTACCTTATTTTAATTTTTCAATGTGGGATAATTTTACTTAAGCTTATAGTTTTACAAACTTTTTTAAAGAATCAAAAGAGTCGATGTGGGATAATTTACCTAAGCTTATAGTCTTAAAAACTTTTTCTAAGATTCAAAAGAGTTTTGATTGATATCTAATGATGAATGATTACTCTTGTCTATAATATAATTTTTTTTTTTTATAATTTTTCGATGTGGGATTATTTACTGTTTTAAGAGCTCTTTTTATGAGCCAAAAAAAAAATACATGATTACTCTTATTTATAATATAGAATCATCATCTTATTTTAATTTTTTCGATGTGGGATATGATAGACTAATAAGGAAAGTTGAGAAATGGGACAATCGTTAAGAATCTATCCGAAAAGGAATAGAGGACAATCTTAGTGGGACGGAGGGGGTAGTAACTTTCACAGTGACGTTATTCTTTCAATGTGAGACAAACCTCCTACTAAAAAACACAACATTATTCTTTCAATGTGAGACAAATCATCTACTAAACACACAACATCTTACAATGACATTATTCTCTCATTGTAAAAATAATTTTAAGTGTAAAAAATTGTTGGTTAATATCTAAGAACGAAAGATTACGCGCGTAGAATTCTATCACCTCATTATAATTTAAGGATGAATGATTAGTCTTATTTATAATATAAGTTTCTATCGTCTCATCATAAATTTTCGATGTTGGATAATTTATTAAAGGTTTATAGTCTTAAGTTCCGCTTTTAAGACTTTAGAAAAACGCACAATTAGTCTTATTTACTCCGTATAATATAGAATCATCACCTTGTTTTAATTTTTTCGATGTGGGATAATTTTAGGTTTCTAATCCTTTTAAAAGCTTTTTAAGACTCAAAATTTGTTGGTTGATATTTAAAACCATAAGATTACTCATTTATGATATAGAATTTCATCACCTCATCATACTTTTTCGATATGGTATGATTTGTAGATGTGAGATAATTTAACTAAAATATAGAAATCTATCGATGTGGGATAATTTAACTAAAATTTGTATTCTTATTTATAATATAGAATCATCACCATACATTATTTTAATTGTTTTGATGTGGGACAATTTTAAGTTTGTAGTCTTATTAAGACCTTTTTTAAACTCAAAATGTTATTGACTGATATTTAAAAAACAATGATAAATTTTAGTAGAAATTCATAACTTCATCATAATTTTTTTATGTGAGCGAATTACTTAAATTGGTGATATCTAAGGAAGAATTACCATGTCTTATTTATAATATATAATTTCATCACCTTATCATAATTTTTTACTTAAGTTAGTTGATGTCTAAGGGAAAATTCTTAATAGTTTTATTATAATATAGAGTTTCATCACCTTCTTATAATTTTTTACTTAAGTTTATAGTCTTAAGAATTTTTTTAAGACTCAAAAGATTTTTGTTTGATGAAATTTTATAATTTTTCGAATGTTGGATAGTTTAACTTAAGTTTATAGTCTTTATATATTTTTAAGACTCAAAATATTTTTGGTTAATATCTAATTAAGAGCACATGATTACTCTTATTTATAATATAAAGTTTCATCACTTTATTATAATTTTTCAATGTGAGATTATTTTTACTTAAGTTTGTAGTCTTATTAAGAGACTTTTAAAAACTTAACGTTTTTTTTATTGATATTTAAGAACGAATTATTAGTCTTATTAATAATATAGAATTCTATCAACTTATCATAATTTTTCGATGTCGGATAATTTATTTAAGTTTATAGTCTTCCATCACCTCATCATAATTTTTCGTTATGAGATAATTTACTTAAGCTTATGGTCTTAAAAACTCTTTTTAAAACTAAAAAAAATACATCGTTACTGTTGATTATAATATAAAATTTTATCACCTCATCATAATTTTTCAATGTGAAATGATTTTAAGGTTGTACTCTTATATATTAAAAGCTTTTTAAGAATTAAAAGTTTTTTGGTCGATATTTAAAATTGAATGATTACTATTATTTATAATATAGAATTACGTCACCCCATCATAATTTTTCGATGTGATATTTATACTCTAATGAAAGCATTATATATATATATATATATATATATATATATATATATATATATATATATATGTAGATTTTTTTATTTGAGCAAATTAGAAATTTTCCCTTTTAAAGACATGTTTATTAAAATTTACTCCCTTTTAATTTTATTTTTTATCATTTAAAAGTAAAAAAGATACAAAAGTTCGAAAATTGTTTGCAATTATAAGATCCAGCGAGCTACTCCCACGAAATTGAAATTTTTACTTTTTTTAACTTTTAATACCCATTGTACCCCTCACCTTCCCTTATCTCTTATATATTAATGTTGAAGAAAATACTCGCACCACATTCACCCACGTCAGCTTCCACGTCATTGTCCTATTTGGCGCCACGTTGGATCCGACGTGGCTGTTACTTAAGAAAAAAAAATTGTAACCAACGACAGTTCTTCCATTCATTACCCATGTGTTCATTACCTCTCTTCAACTCCCCACTTCAACTCAACTTTCCACTTCAATTTTAACTTCCCACTTCAAATTAACTCCCACTTCAATTTAACTTCCCAATAACTTCCCACTAATACATACTCCAGTATTATATATACAAGTTTCAATTAGATCATCTTTCACCAAAATTAAAAGAACTCATACTCACATAGGAGAACCTGAAAACTCCCCGTCATTTCTCCCCCCCATTATTTTCCCCTCAATAACTCCTCCAAAATTATTCATTCCACCGGAATTAATCTCCAATAATTACCTCTGGTCAGTGACGTTGCTCAACCCGGATAGAAATCGGATCCCGTTCACAGATTATGCGTTGCAGTTGGTTATGGACATGTTGAAGGTTCAATTTCTCAACCATGGAGGCCTTGCAGGTTTGCATTCTAAAATTTAAACTCTACCGAGTATATCATGTCATATCATATATTCATATGTTTGCGTAGGTGATTAAAGAGTTATTTATGTACAGAGAAGGGGTTCGAAGTCGATGGACAAACTCTCCAAAATCTATGCTTCCAATCTTCAAGGAACTCATAGCTGCTAAAATTTGGATTTGAATTTTTAGGTACATGGATTTTCCCAAACGGTTTTTTTATTTGGTTCTATGTTACTCCGACAACTCTCTTAAATGTAATCTTATTGTTACTGACATATGACAACTCTCTTAAATGTAATCTTATTGTAACTGACCTATGTAACTGATCAACCATCGCTTTCCAGTGGAGACGCAGACGTAGTTTTACCATTGCAGCGACAAGTTATTCAATATATGCACTCAAGCAGAACAGAATCGTACCTCTGGTACGACAGTGAAAAGGTTAGTCTTACTCAGCTTCAATTGAGATTTTTTTTTACGGTTTCTCAAAATGTGCATTATTTTTTTAATCTGATCGAAATTATACATTTTCCTCAATCAGGTTGGTGGGTGGAGTCAAGTATATGACGGGCTACCCTATGATTGTGACCGTCAGAGGTGTGGGCCATGAGGTCCCCCTAACACGTCCTCGCCTCGCTTTGCTTCGTTTTTCACATTTCTTTCGGAACCAGTCTACGCCTCAGATAACCGTGAAAAAAGAGATTAAGCATTCTGAGATAGATGCATTTTCATGTAAACTCATTTCGAGATAGAAATTGTATCATTTTTATTATTCACAGGTCCATTTTGTCGGATATGAATACGAAGTGGTTATTTGATAATGAGCTCACTGTGTATTTCCAGCGAATGGTGGAGCAACACAACCAACTAACCCAGCAACAACCACCGCAACACGACAACCGGCCACTGCTCCGCAGATTAATGCTTTTCATTTTTTCCAATCGCAGGCGGCGGCGTGGCAACAACAACAGCATGGTGGTAGACTGGTAGACTGGTAGCAGTAGTTAGTAGCATTAGATAGAGTTCCTGAACGCGCTGATGCAACCGACAGATGCAGGAACGGAGGCAAACGGGAACGAAGGTAGATTCAGGATGTGGGAACGGAGGCAGCAGCAGTGGCAGATGCGGGATTTCATCTATGCCTATTATTAACACACCCTTACTTCAGTCTCTAACGATTACCAGACTCGCGCCTAATTTGGTGTGATTAAATGATAAATAATCCATTGCAGGCGTCAGTACGAAACTAATCTGGTCACTATTGTCCATCTAACTTAGTGTTAAGAGTTTAATGGAGCATATTGTCACGAGATGACTCTTTCACACCCTAGGAAAGACTCGTGTGCCACCTAACTTGTTGTCCCGTCACAAGTTAAATCAGGCAAACCCAAATACCACGCCTTAAGTCGGATTGACAAGTTCGAGATTAAGTAAAGAACGAGTAGACTAAGTTGTAAGGAAAAGATTGCTTTATTGATAAAGCTTTACAAGAGAGTTTTTACAATGCTTGAGGTTGTTGTGGACTTGTGTTGTTTTGTGGATTTTGGTGGATGGGTGGCAAATGAACCATGCACCCCTATTTATAAGGCTCCATGGAACCCTCTGGAACCTCCATGGCTCCTAGAATCCTCGGGAGCCTTCTAGACTCTTCTAGCTAGACTCTTTATTTACATGGTGCCTAGAACTTTCTAGTATGTACAAGACCCTCCTAGACTATTCTAGAACATCCTAGAACAATCTAGTACAACCTAGAAGACTCTTTAGTATTCTAGATACTTCTAGAATACTCTACCATATTCTAGAATATTCCGGACCCTTCTAGAATATTCTAGATAACTCTATCATGTTCTAGAATATTCCAGACCCCTCTAGAATATTCTAGATGTCTCTACTATGTTCTAGAGATTTCTCCAAGAGTCTAGATATTTCTGGACGCTTCCGGATGCTTCTCTAAACCTCCGTTGAGCTTGACTCCTTGATCCTTGAAGCGCGCCCGATTTGAGAACGTTGGTTAGGCAACAAGCCAACCGTGACATTCTCCCCCACCAAAGCCGTAGACGTCCTCGTCACGGTCGTCCCTTTGTATCTGTGCTTGAAGTTCGTCTTGGTTCCTCTTGAGTTGGTGTCGCCACGATCCCATGTTGGTGTCCTTCGTCCTTGATCACCGTTCATGCCACACCCCTGGTTAAGGCATGCCCATGTCTTCTCTCGACCATGATGCCTTGGTTTGCGCCTATGCCTTGGCGCCTTGATAACCCGTAGGGAAGCGATTCTTGCACCGCCCCCATCCTCTTGTGCGAGCTTGATGTCGATCTCGCTCCCCTTTGATGTTATGGTGATCACACCGTCTCCAAGTGTGAAGGGCCTGACCGAGTTGATGAACTCCATTCCAAGCACGACATCCTCGTCATCCATGTCGACCACCATGAATTTGGCCTTCCCTTTCCACTTCTCCAAGCGGATTGGGACCCCATAGGCCACCCCGTAAATTGGGGTTGCTGAAGAATTCACCGCCTTCAGCTCGCCCCCTGTTTTGGTGTAACGAATGCCCATGTCCCTAGCCACCCGCAAGGCTACATAATTATGTGTTGCACCTGAATCGATCAACACCTTTGTGCGGACATCGTTCACCTCCCCGTTGACGGTTAACAAGTGCCCCTTGTACTTGATCTCCGCCTCTTGTTTTGTCGTGGTTGCCTCCTCCCTCGGCTTATCTTCCACGACCTTCATTGAGTTGAGAAGTCTCATCGTCCCGAGCCTCGATGGTTCTCCCTCGACCATGCAACGCGCTCCCTCATGGACATCCCTCGATTCCTCCCCGAATTGTAACGCTAAAGCGTTAAGTTTTTGCCGCTGCGGGCAAACTCGTACCATGTGCGATCCCCCGCACAAGAAACAACTCTTGTCGCGTCCTCCCGATTTAAACCGCGACCCCTCTTTGCTCTTATCTTCTCTATGAGCCCTCGGTTGTGGGTTGTCTCCCCCACCATTTTCGTCGCCCCCGACGTATTTATCCCTCTTGGTATCCATCCGCAACTCGTATAAGGACTCGGCCTCAGCTATAGCCTCATTTAGGGTCTTAACGTTGCGTCTCTTCAACTCTTGTTCGGCCCAACGTTGTAACCCATCCATGAAGTACAATAGAGTTAAGCTCTCAGGCATGTCACTTACTTCCAACAAGAGCGATGAGAAATCCTTCACATAGTCCTTGATGGTTCCCGTGTGCCTTAATGCTCGAAGCTTCCTCATTGCGATCTCCTCGGGGTTGCCCGGACAGAATTGCCTTTTAAAGTCAGCTTTGAACTCGCCCCATGTTCTGATCCGGAATAGTCCCTTCTTCTCCTCCGCTTGACGTCTTCTCCACCACATAAGGGCGTTTTCGGTCAAGTACATTGTTGCGGTTTGGATCTTGGTTACTTCATCCTCAATATGAAGTGAATCAAAGTATTGCTCCACGCGCCACAAGAAAGTGTCAAGTTCTTTGGCATCTCTCCTACCATCGAACTTAGACGGTTCGGGCACATTAATCCTTGGTGGCCCATGGTTAGTGGCAGACCCGGCCACTACGGCTTTACACAAGGCCACATCCTCCTCAACCCTAGCCATTCTCCCTTCAAGGGCTTTGAATCGAGTGTCGTTACTCCCGGCTTGCTGGGCTAGCCCCTCAAGTAACAACCGACCCAACTCTTCCTTTAGCACACTAGCAAGGGAGTTGATCAGGCTTTGTACCTCCTCCTTGAGGTCGGTCATTCCACTCTCCAATGCTTTAATCCGTTCCGAGAAATCCTCCATTCTCTCGGTTACTTCGACAAGGTTATCTTGGTGATCCCCTATGGCTACCTCCAATCGTGATAACCGCACATTGGTGGTCTCCTTCTTAGTCTTCTCACCACCCGGAATGTTCTCTACGGTACTCGCACCTTCTTTTCCCGACATTTTTCGCAGCATTGAACGAAACCCGCTCTGATATAACGTGTCACGAGATGACTCTTTCACACCCTAGGAAAGACTCGTCTGCCACCTAACTTGTTGTCCCGTCACAAGTTAAGTCAGGCAAACCCAAATACCACACCTTAAGTCGGATTGACAAGTTCGAGATTAAGTAAAGAACGAATAGACTAAGTTGTAAGGAAAAGATTGCTTTATTGATAAAGCTTTACAAGAGAGTTTTTACAATGCTTGAGGTTGTTGTGGACTTGTGTTGTTTTGTGGATTTTGGTGGATGGGTGGCAAATGAACCATGCACCCCTATTTATAAGGCTCCATGGAACCCTCTGGAACCTCCATGGCTCCTAGAATCCTCGGGAGCCTTCTAGACTCTTCTAGCTAGACTCTTTATTTACATGGTGCCTAGAACTTTCTAGTATGTACAAGACCCTCCTAGACTATTCTAGAACATCCTAGAACAATCTAGTACAACCTAGAAGACTCTTTAGTATTCTAGATACTTCTAGAATACTCTACCATATTCTAGAATATTCCGGACCCTTCTAGAATATTCTAGATAACTCTATCATGTTCTAGAATATTCCAGACCCCTCTAGAATATTCTAGATGTCTCTACTATGTTCTAGAGATTTCTCCAAGAGTCTAGATATTTCTGGACGCTTCCGGATGCTTCTCTAAACCTCCGTTGAGCTTGACTCCTTGATCCTTGAAGCGCGCCCGATTTGAGAACGTTGGTTAGGCAACAAGCCAACCGTGACAATATGCTTAAATCACTGAACTTATGTGTTTGTGCAGGTTGTTCTGAGCATTACTGGAGCACCATCGCTTAATTGGTGCTGATGCTAATTGTTTAAGTGATCAGCTAGAAAATGATGTCAGTAATAAAGAATTTCTACAATTTGACACTTCCGCACTCCCTATCATAATTACATTGACAAAGGTTTCAAATTTTCTCCCCCATTATGTATTAATATCATTTTTATTCGAGTTTAGAGGTCAAAAGTTGTGAACTTTGACACACTTGAGGCAAAATATTACTTTAATAAATGATGATAAGAACGATTATTACTTTATCCTTCTGTTATATTTTTTTTTTGTATACAGCTTCATAAAATCGCCAATTTAAAAAAAAAAACAAGATGAAATGAGTGTGAAAGTCATGTAATTTCTCTCTTTTATTGCAATTTGATAAGGAATTAGGGTAGATTGATAGACTAAGTAAGGTAGGAAAGTGAAGATCCTAGGGTTGGAGATGAATTTTGTATGTGATAGATAAATGAGAAATGTTCGATTTGAATTTGAAATTGATTTTGTGATGATCTATGTAGGTACGGTTTTGATTGAAGATCTCGACTTTTTGAAGTTTCGGGTAAGTTTTCATGATTTTTAAGCTAACCTTGCAAGTTTCAGGCCTTGATTCTCATTACTAGAAAGTGTCTATCTCCATATTTTCACCCCCTTTTTTGACCTGAATTTCTTTATGGTTTTTCATTTTTTTGATATCATTTATAGTTGTTGATCTCATTACTGATGTTTTGTTATTACAATTGTTCGACTTTTACTCAGATATGTGATCTTTATGACCTTTATCATAGTTCATGGAATTGATACATGGGTTGGGGTAATTTGCATAATGTTGTTGAAAATCAATGCATTATGATGGTTATTGTTGATTTCAGTTTGTTTGGGATGTTAACTATGAATAATAGTGTCGCTGATTGTATCTCCATTGTCATTCAATTTGCGGCAGTTGAAGTAGGAAATATTTAATTCGATTTATTATGTTTTTCTATTTAGATTTCATGTTTGATTTGATTTTTTAATGATTGAATTTATTCAGAAATGGGATTCTTTTCGTTCCACTTTAAGTGTTAGTTATTGGAGTTCACGCGCCGAAGCGGCTTGAGGCCCGATGACTACAGCGGCACGTGAAGGCTGCAGTTTGTGAACAAGAAGGTGGGTTGAGATCGTTGGGCTGAGGTTGAGACGCAATTATATTGTGTTGGATGTTCATTGTTTGTTGCTTAAATCACGCTTTGGCAAGTGCATTGGCTTTCATCCACTTTTTTCTTTTTAATTATGTTGTGTTGGATACTTGGATGTTGATGGTTTGCATTGGGTAGTGATGCGGATATTTGATAAATCAATTTTAGCATTGAAACATATGTGAACTTAGAAAGAAATAAGTGGTACCCGTCTTTAGATTTTACAGAGACATGATACATCACGAAACGATGAATGATACAAATGAAGCCACTTGAATGAATCGAACTAGACAGACACAAAGGTATATGTATTTGGCCACTGGTAAAATCTATTGTTGTCTGCCATAAGCTAAGGTATGCTTCCTTGGTTGTGAATTAATCTAGAAAATAGGTTGTCAAGCAAGCTGAAACAAGACATAACAACGCCTCCATCACCATCTAATTACCGCATACATCTCCAAAAAGAAACAAATTATACTTGCGAAACCACTATGTGGTTCTAGGTTCCAGTAAAGTAATAAGGGTAAGAATAAGGAGAGAGCAATACACAGGAGATGATATCAGTATATATTTACTCACCACTACATCAAGTGTGTCAGGTCCACTTTCCTTTTTTGAAGTGGTCGGAAAATGGTCATTTTTGAGGTCAAATGCTGAGGTTTTGGCGATGGAGTATCCAAATAATTTTACAAGTCCCGTATCTTATGTTTCACCTTTCTTTTCATTACAGCTTGACTTGCTGTGGTTAAAGAAATTAGTGAGTAAAAGTGCAAAGAGGATGATTCACTTCTTGCTATTGCTGCGGGTAATAGGTGCACGATCATTTTCCACATGGAGTTTGAGTACCCTGATCCAGAGCTACATGAAGATTTATATGAGCTAATGAAATATTCATGTGAGAGGTCTGTGCAACAGCACAGTCAGATAAAGCGATAAATATATGGACATCATTTTTAGAAGCCATGCTTGGTGTATCCTCTCGGAGTTAGGAGAAGGATGATTCATTGCTTGCTCCGAGAATTAAGAACGAGGCTGCTAAAAGTGACGGCCTTGCTAATGGGTATAGTAATGAAACTCACACACTCTAAACTTCCAAGAATGGAGATGAATGTAGTCCTCCTGAACAATCTAATCATGACAATCATTCTAAGTAAAATGGGTGTCCGCAAGCCAGTATTAGGACTCAAACTAATGGTACGTGACATGGTTGATCAAACATCTATCCTCGGGAAACCAATTTATAATGAACGGTTGACCACTTCTAATGTGTCACCTTCCCATGGAGTTGAGTAACTTCATGAAGATGCAGTGATAGCACATCAGGTTTATTTAATAGATTCTTTCAGCTAAGGGCTAAATACAATAACTTCTTAACAATATGAAGTAAATTATCGAATATGCAGGGGAAGATTAGCAACATGAAGTCCAATAGAGGTCAACATTGATTATTAGGAGATTTGAATCGAGTCTATTCCCGAGTCTAACATGACGAAATCGGGGGTGAATGAAACGGTTTTATCTCGGTTTTGATGTGTATTTTAAAAATGGTAATGAGGGGAAAATGTGGGAGCAAATTCACGCTATACGAACAAGAATCGGGTACAAGATCGATCCACATGCGTTGTCATGCATGAATAAACTCGAGCCTTTGTAGAAGTTCACGGAAATCGAGCTACCCCTCTCCTCTACGGAAGTTACTGTCGACCTTGGGAGAAATTAGTAAAAAGCTTCACTTTCTGATGTCTATTATTGGTGTTAAGTAGAGACTTTCACTTAATCTCACTATTTTGCATGGATTATTGATTGTGTTTCATAAGAACTTGGTATATCGTAAATTTGTATTCGATTATTGTTTTTTTTTTTCATAATTTGTGTATCGTAATGCCTGCTTTGTTGATCGTGTGTTACAAAAATGAAGTAATATCAATTTTTGTATTTGATATTTTTGTCGAATTTCATTTTTTGTACGTCTAACACATCGTTTTATTACCCTATAACCACATATTAGAACATATCTGTGAAATTCACGGGATTAAACCCTTTAATCAAATTTGAGAAGCCAAATTTTTATGAAGGTAGATTTTTTTTTGTTAGACTAACTTTATAAATCATTTGAGACATCAAACATTAATTATTAGTTACTCCATCCGTCTCGATTATTTGTTGTCCTTTTATATTATTTTTGTGAGGAGTATTTTATTCAAAGGACAACAAATGACCGAGACGGAAAGGCAGGGCCGACCCATGGGCTGAGCAATTCAGTTCATGGCATCGGGGCCCAAGAAGAGGAGGGCCCAATATTACCTGATTTGAAGAAAAGCAAAAAAAAAAAATTAAAAAAAAACCTACAGAGCGTACTCTACACAGAGAGAGTCATTTGAATAATGAATGTCAAGTAATTAATTATGGAAAATACCAATACCTTCCATCTTCCTTTTATTCTTTCCCAAGATTTACTAATTTCCCAAGATTTATTATAGAAACCCAAGATTTACTCATTACTATTATAGAGAGTATAAATTTAAAATTTTATCTTTAATTAATTTCATACATGATTCCTTTCCTCAAAAAAAATACTCTGTATATGGAGTACGTTATTACTTGTCTACGTAATACTACGTATTACGTTTGATTCGATTTTATTTGTTTATAAAAGGAAGACCTATATTTTTTCTCTTGTATCATTGTATCAACTCCATCAACAATTATTACTTCCTATTCAATGATTTGTTTTTTCTTAAAAAAATATACTCTGTTTTATGTATTTTTTAAAATAAAGGGGGCCTCAAAATCGAATTTTCGAACAGGGCCTCACAATGTCATTGGTCGGCCCTGCGGAAAGGGTACTATTTTTTTTAATAATATTTTGATATAAGGGTATTAAAATGAAATTTCAGTTCAATCAATTGTTTTTTCCATATCACATTTTCTCAAAATTTGTGAGAATTTATATTTCTAGACCTTTTTTATAGCACAATTTTGTAGAATAACACAATTTTTTGAGAAGGTATCATGTGATCCGTCACACAATAATTATATTGTGAGATCGTCTCACATGATAATTTGTACGTACAATTTTTGAAAAAACAACCGCGCAATTTGCGCGGGATCAAAACTAGTCTATATAATAAAAAGGAAAAATTACAAATTACCACCATAAGTTTACCGTATTTTGTAAATTACCACCCTGTATTTTGTTTTTTACAAATTACCACCTATATTACTATGTGTATTTTCAAACTCCCACCGTATTTTATTTCCGATTGTCTTTTAACTTAATTCCCGAGTTATTTCGTGAATAAACTAAATAATGACAAAAATGCCCTTACAATCCAAAACATTACTATCATTCATCATCATCATTCATCTTACAGAAATCACCATCTTCAAAAAAAAAACCAAAAAAAAAAAACCGATGATCTAAATTCTTATCACTCATCATCGTCATAATTCATCACATCTTACAGATCATAATCACCATTTTCAAAAAACTCCAATAAAAAAACCCTAATAATTTAAAATGCCCCTCCTGAACTAGTCAACAATTGATTTGCTACCTCGGAGGTTCGATACCGCACGCATATCAGCACGGGTAACCATTAGTCTTATTAAAATGCCCCTCCTTAAATCCTAACTTCATTCAGCACGGGCTTGACGATGTGGTGGGGCCGATGATTGGACTAGCGGGTTGCGGCCAGGCGGGAGAGGATTAGGGATTAAGGACTAATGACATTGGAGTTAGGGATTATATATCTAGGAAGGTGGGTGAACTCGGGTATGACGGTATGACGAGGCCGATAATTGGATTAGTGGGTTGGGGATTGAGGATTATGTAATTAGGTAGGGTGTTTTTTTGTCAAATCTGGTTTAAAGCTAGGGTGTTTTTTGCGGTGGATTAAGGAGGTGTGTGTCTAGTGGCGAAGCATTAATGGTGGAGTGGTGAGAAGTGAGGGCTGGTAATCATGAAGCCTGATTGATATGATGATTATTGGGTTTTATTTTGAGATGGTGATGGTATTGATGATAATGTTTTGGATTGGAAATAAAATGTAAGGGTATATTTGTCCTTATTTAGTTTATTCATTAATAAAACTCGGGAATTAAGCTAAATGATAATCGGAAATGAAATACGGTGGCGGTTTGAAAATATACATAATAATGTAGGTGGTAATTTGTAAAAAGCAAAATACGTGGTGGTAGTTTGCAAAATACGGTAAACCCATGGTGGTAATTTGTAATTTTTCCTAACAAAAACATAAAAAGTCATTCCAAAATATTACTCTTTACATTCTATTGACAAGTGGCGCTACATCTATCTTATGTGCATTTATTATGTAGCTTATATTTAATGTGCAGCTCGTGTGTTTTTATTAGTAGTAAATTAGTAATTAATACTCCCTCCGTTTCATTGAAAGCTTTCACTTTTCTTTTTTCGTAAATTTCTTTGATAGCTTCCACTTTCTTTTCTGGTATAACTCTTTCCCTCTTACCTAGGTGCCCACCTACTTTACACTCTCCCTATTTTTAAATATTTTATTATTATCCTTAAAAAATGTGCCATTTTTTAAGTGGAATCTTTCATTGAAACGGAGGGAGTACAAAGTAATTACACATTAACATTTTCTACATTTGTCGAAAGATTTTTTTAATATAAGTTGTGCCAATAATTTTGATTTCACAACTTTAATATCATACTATTTTAACAATTGAGACATCTTATTAATAAAATCCTTACAGGTTAATTGATTATTATAAATTATCTATCAATTTTTTGTTTAAGTTTTTATTTCGTTTCATTGGTATTTTTTTGGGCCGATATGCTTTACTCCCTCCGAGTTTCTAACATTGCCCCGTATTCCTTTTTGGGCTGAGTTTGATCTTTTACCCACTTTCCACTTTGGGCCATAAAGATGTGGTTCACATTCAACCACCTATTTCTCTCTCTTCCTCCTTCTTTTTGAACCACTCATTTTCTCTTCCTTATTTTCCACCCAAAAAGAAACGGGGCAATCATAGGAACTCAGAGGGAGTATTATTTATCATTTTATAGATGAGAAAAAAAAAATCTGAGTGGAATCATAAACCTCCTAAAAGGAGTTACGGAGTAGATTTTGGGTATTATTTTTAGATTTAGATTTAAGAGTTGTATAATAACAATTGCATAATTAATATATATTTTTTCCATAAAACATAAGTTTTGCAAATTAAAAGTATTTTGGATAAGTACACTTTATTGGGAAAAGTCTCATGGTACCCTCGAACTATGTCACATTACATATGGTACCCACTTTTAAGTTTGTTCCTATGATAACCTTGAGTTTTATAGTTTAGTTCCCGATTTGACCTTATCCAAATTTCTGTCATGACGCCGTTAAATTATGACCAAAATTAATTACATTACTCAACAACTATTTTTCTTCAAAAGAAGAGAGGTTCCTATGGTACCCCTAAGTTTTCATAGTTATTCCCATGGTACCCTTAAGTTTTCATAGTTGTTCTCATGGTACCCTTAAATTTTTCATAGTTGTTCCCATGGTACCCCTGAAAGGAAAGCAACGACTAGTTTACTGAACTAGCCATTATACAAGTGCTTATAAATTCACTTCCCTTTCTATTTTGGCAGAAAAAGAACAAACAATCCATACTTACTCACTCAACCTTTTTACCTCTTTCGTCACTTGTACAAAAAAATGGAAAAATTTGATGTTTTTGGATGATCGAGCTTCAGCCTTCAAGGTTGTGGTGATGAAGCCAATATTAATAATATTTTTCTAAATTGAGTTTTGATGCAACAGGTCAATTATATCGCTCGAAAAATCTGTTATATATATATATATATATATATATATATATATATATATATGTAGGAATTGCATCTCGTGAGTCTCTCTATCTTAAATGAGTTCGTCCCGCGAATCACAGCCACATGATCAAATCACATGAATGGCTGAGATTCAGCGTCATCTTCATCGTATATAATCTTACTGTTACAGTAACAGAACACTATTACAGTAACACAACTATCTTACTGTGACACTATCACAGTAATAAGGAATTACAATAATAATGTCACAGTAATAATGTTACAGTAACAGAACACTATTACAGTAACACAAATATCTTACTGTGACACTGTCACACTATTACAGTAACACAAGTATAATTATATAATACTGATACAGTAATCATATTACTGTAACACAGGTAGTAAATGCTAAAGTAAAACATACCAGCAGAATTGCATCAAACAATAAATTAAAGCACCCATCTTTCTTCTCCCTTTATATAAGTTTATTATATACAATTTTCATTCAAATCATATACAGAAAAGAAAGAAATTAATTAATCACATAAATCAGCCAGAAACAGGAGAAAAAATCAGTAGAATTGTAATTTGATGACATGCCTAATAACCCAGATCAATTATTCGAAATTGGAAAACATTCATTGAATCTTGATTATGATAGTAAGAGCAAGAATTACAAAAAATCCCAGATTTATTAACAAAAACAAACAAGGAAATTAACCCAACAAATGAAAAAAAGGAAGGGTCGATCTCAAATACACAGAAAACAAAGAAGAAAAGAGAGATGGAGATGAAGAAAGTTTACAGTCAACATCGATCTTACATGAGAATTTGTGTTGGTCGAAAATCAAACACAACAATTTCAACATACATTAACATGATGGTTTGAATCAAGCCCAATTGATCCATAAATAAAACTCTAATTGAATTTGAAAGCCATATATTCCCGAAAAAACCCAGAAAAATGATGATTTCTACATCATATCCGCCATTAAAATTCCCACCTTCACATCATCCATATTCCTCTCCAAAACCCAATAATCTCCGTTCCAAATCACACCCATTCAAACAATTCATCTCCATCCCCTCTGCACAATGTCGACGCCGCCATTATTGCTCTTGTACTCAAGAATCAGCCCAATACGACGCCGTTTCAGATACTTATGGTGATGATCAGGTTGAGGGTGGTGGGGTTGCGATTAAGATATTGAAAATAGGGAAGCGGTGTCGGAGAATTGAATCTAGGGTTTTGATTGATGCTGGGTTTCAAATTGTTTGGGGGATTTTGACTGATTAGGAGAGATTAGCTGATTTTATTCCTGGTCTTGTTGTTAGTCGATTGATTGATAAAGGGGATAATTACGCTCGATTGTTTCAGGTACTTTTCCGATTTTGTTTTTCCGTTGATTTCAATTTTCTCCCCCAATTTGCATCAACGAAATCGAAATTGAAATTTTATTATTGTGGTGTAATAGGCGACGTGGCATCATCTGGTGCGTCTAATGCAAGAAGATCTGACGGTGTATAATTGCGGGACGGACTCATTTAAATGAAGGGACTCACCGGATCCTCGCTCTCTCTCTCTCTCTCTCTATATATATATATATATATATATATATATATTATTTCAAAAAAACTTGACTTGATACTAATAATATTTTAAAAATAATCAATAAATATCCCCCAAAAGTGTCCCCATTATACCAATTGAAGCCAATATCAATCATGGTTTTTTTCCCTAATACATCAACAACTTGTCGTTCATACATACAATATTGTTAATATTGGATTTACCTCTAATTTTATGCAGCACGTACATTGTTTCTTATTTTGGCAGCACATACTCTCTGTCCCTCTAACACTATAAAAGGAAAGTCACTCAAACCAGAATTCACAATAACAAACTACTTCTTCCTCAAAACCTCAATGATGGAGATGGAGCCACCAACATTATTTCTAACATTATTATGTTATACTACTACTATGTCTCTTTCATTACCCTTGTTTGCTCAGATTTCGAGTTCAATGACGGTGCCACTTATATTTCCAAACTCACCCGAATCACCTCTATACCAAAAAAATCTCACAAGAACACAAACCATAACATGGCTTCTTCATCGCTCGACAAATCGAGCTCGTAGCCTTTTATCTAGCACAACTTCACCCAACACCGTTAATCTCACACAACGTAAATGGGCGTCACGGGGAGAACTTAGAAATGAAGAGGGTTCAATCGTTTTAAAACTTGGGGTCGGTACATTTGATACGCCTATATCTTATAACTCATATTACGTGTTTATAGATACCGGAAGTGAATTAACATGGTTACAATGCGAAGATGGTCAAAACCCTCCAGACAATTGCTATCCAAATAGCAAGTCTAGTTCATATCACCCAATCCGTTATGGCACTCACGACTTGTGCTACGAGGGTCAATCTGTTGGAGGCATTTGCTCGTACACAAAGCATTATTATAACGGGGCTACAACCGGAGGGATTCTAGCAATCGAGAGATTCACTTTCACCAATGTTAATGACGACATAAATACAGACACTGCTTTCAACCTAGTTTTCGGATGTAACCACTTTCATTCTGGCATCACAATTAGCCCAGACGAAACCGGTGTACTTGGTCTAGGATGGGGCCCTAGATCTTTCATAAGCCAAATGAAGACACAAGCGCATCACACATTCTCATACTGCTTTCCTCATTACGAGGAAACGGCTTTAGGGTCTCGAGGGTACTTCAAACTAGGATCCGATGGTGATTCCTATGATGGTTTTAGCTCCACAGCATTGCGTCGTTACCAAGATATACAAGCTTATTACTTGAATTTGGAAGGAATTAGCGTTAATCAACAAAGACTTACCATCGATCCACGGATTTTCGTTCGGAATAATGATGAAGGAGGAACGTTCATTGATTCTGGCAGTGATTTCAGTCTTCTCGTTTCAGCAGCATACAACGAGGTCAAGAGAGTGCTACAAACATACTTTGAATCCCACGGAAATGACTACGCAGAAATTCAACCCGGAACAGGCGGCGAATATCAAATGGATTTATGTTATACGAGTCAGAGACCTCAAGTATCGGACCTTCCATCAATTACCCTACACTTTATGGGGGGTGCCGACTTGCTACTTAACTCCAACAATGTATTCATTTGGTTGGACGATCCACCAAGTAGCTTTTGCTTGGCATTCAAAGCTAGTGAAGATAAATGGACAATTTTAGGAGCATATCAGCAGAGTAACTATAGGTTTATATTTGATAGAAGCAGGATGTTGTTGTTATTCAAGCAAGAGGATTGCCATCAAGGGCCTTAATTATACCAATGTCGTACTCCCTCCGTATTTATATGTGAGAAGTATTATATTGAAAGTTAACCAACATGTAGATACAGAATGAGTACTTCATATAGTATTAAAAAAAACTTCCATATACTCTCATTGTACTAATAAGTTAAGTCCGCCTATAACTCTTATGGAGTAACATTCAATGTCGTCCCAAGCTCTCATAAAGGAGAAGGTTGTGATAGGTCGGTTGTAGCCGAACATGTTTTATGCACAAGAATCATAATATGAATATCGTTAGGATATCTCCTCAACAGAGACGCGCTATACTTTCTAGGCTCAGGTGTAGTTCGATAAATTTCTTAGGGTTGATAGGTCCCCATTGGATCAGAATGTTTTCGTTACCTTGAGTCTATTCTCAAAAGGATGGAGAATTAAACGGCGATGTGATGTTGTGTGCTAAATTTAGACCGTTTTTCCTCTCATTTAGACCCGTTTTTCCCTCGTTTTGCGAGTCTTGAGTGCGATTATCGCCATATTTTGCGTACTTCTCGCATTAGCGTCCCTCTTGTGCGTTTTACGTGTTTTTGGTAGTTTTTCTATCAATTTTGATAGGTTTTGCTACAAAAATCACGATTGAGCTTCCACGAGCACAAGAGAAGGGAAAACCGTCCAAAGAGCAAAGCACACAACTTAAAGTTTAAAGCCATCCGAACGAACAAGCGAAGAATGAGACAAGACTCGAGGCCACGAAAAATGACCGGGCGAAATTTCACCCGGTGAGACACCATCGGGCGAAATTTCATCCGACGGTAAAAGTGCCTCCCGAAGATTTTCCGAGCTTACCCACCGGGCGAAACTGACCGGGCGAAATTTCGCCCACCGGGTGAAATTTCGCCCGATAGGAAGAAGGGCCGAAAACGCGAAAAATGGAAGAAAATCTCACCGGGCGAAAATTTCACCCGATGGGAATTAATGTCAAGTCCGCAGGGCAAAGTTTCACCCCATGGAGATGCAAAGGGAGATTGTCTCACTAATGGAGCATAAAGTTGGATTTGGGCTTTAGGTTAAGGATCCATTAAGAGATTACTATATATATATATGTTACCCTAATTCATTGCCTAACTCACATCTCCATTGTGCTAAGGAGGGAAGACATTACACCACTCCACCATCCTATTACACCATCCATTAGTAGTAGTAATCTAGAAAAATCCTCAAAAATTCTAGTAGTTTACATAGTAATTAATAATAGATCTACAAATTTCCATCAACAATTATTTAGATTTCAAGGTTGTAAAAAGATTATTCAAGTTTTATTTGAAGATTTGTTGGGTTTATTGGAGGATTAGTGACAAGTTCTCCATTTTATTCATCAAAGATTCAATCTTTATCCATGATATCTTCTTATTTCTTATAGATCTACATAGTTGGTATAATTCTCTTCCACTCTCTAATCTCTAGTTTAGTTTTTGTGTTGTTTCCTCATCATCATCTTGTTTAGATTTAATTAATATGCATGTTGTGATGATTTCCATAATGATGTGTGAGTAGATTTCTTGTTGGGGAGTTTAGGGATGAGGGCTTGGATTATTTGAATATAGGGATGTTGGTGGGTTGCTTGCATGTTGGTTTATCTTATTTATGGTGTTGTGTCATTGTTGTTTTAGTCCGGCCAACTAGACCGACCTTGACTAATTTCTATCAATATGGGGAAACTCGGGTAGAAATTACCATGACTAGGGACTTACCCTCATTCGCCGCGAAAGCGGGATTTAGGTGAGTTTATCGACATTGCGACAAAAACTCGATTCCGACCTTCTTAGACTCCAAGTACCGAATCCCGACTTCTCCCTAACGCCTTTTCCCTAGATTGACCACCTCTAAGCCATCATCGTAGTTATTCCTCTAATATAGACTCGACCTTTACAAAACCCCCCTCTCTAAGACATCAAACACGACACTTTAAACTTCACAAACACACCCCGTTCCCTGTGGACCGACCTCGACTTACCACGATTACTCTAGTAGTTTTTGTGTTATTCCGAGTCTTATAAATATCGTTTGATCCCCCGTCCTTGGTTAACGACCGATCCGATTGGGAGGCGATCATGTGGCTTATAGAATTAAAGCGGGATGGTTGAAATGGAAGAGCGTAATGAGGTTACTATATGATCAAGCAGTACCTCAGATATTAATTAAAGGGCAAATTCCATAAGACATCAATTAGACCTACACTTTTATATCGCACGAAATGTTGAGCGAAAAAGAATAGTCACGTGCAAAAGATGCATGTGGAGAAATGAGTATGCTAAGATGGATGTGTGAGCATACACGAAATGGCTAGGCTTGTCGTGAGCCTCCAAATTACAATTTTTATCCACTACTAACTCAAACAAATAGTAAAGGCAAGTAGGGGTCGAACCCACAAGGAAGGTGATTATATTGTTTTAAGTGTGTGTAAATCTATATAAATTAGTAACCAATATGGGGGGATTTATGATGTTTCGAGTCAACTAACTAATGAAATAAATTAACAAAATAAAATAAACTAATATGAATGAACGATGCAACAAATATGAGAAAAATACTTGGACCAAGCAATATCTACCATCAAGTTTAACGAATTGATCATTGACTCTTCTACTTTACAATTTATATTAGAATACTTTGCTATGAAGTTTAATCGACTTCTAATTCCACTTATTAATAGTTATAAGATATGAGAAGCATACTCAAATAACCCTTACGATATTCTCAACTTAAATCAAGCGTCTAAATCGTATCAATATGTAGATTAAAATGATGGAATTTAGTAAAGATGAAAGAATGATTACTCAAGCGGTATCACTTTATTTCATACAAGTTTAATCCTTATAACTCAACAACGATGAAAAGCATACGAATTGGTGAATTATATTTGCTACTCGGATATGGTTAAACAAACAAAAGATTCATTTAACTAGTCTAGCAATGGTTTATCAATAACAAAAACTAGGTGATCAAGCTAGAAGATGAATTAACAAACCAAGAAATAATGCAAATTAAACTTGATATTCTAATATAAAAGTAAATTAGAAATGAGTCTTACAATTCACTAACTTGAAAGGCTTCAACAACTTGTTCCAGGATGAAAACTTAGCCCTCCATACAAATGTATGTGTTTTTGAGAATTACAAATGATACTTGATGTCTTGGATGATGATTGTGATGATGAACTTCTCCTCTTTATATAGTCATCCATGGAGCATCTTCATCAACGGCTCATAAAGCCTCATAAAATGCCTCATAAAAATGATCATAATGAAGAAGAAGAATAAAAGAGGTGAGTAAAGAAGAAGAACAAAAGACTAGAGAAAGAATCCTATGCGAAAAAGAATCAAAGAAAGAATCCTATGCATAAATTTCTGCCGCTGGCAGCGGATTTTTGGAAATCCGCTGGCAAGAAATTTCGCTGGCAGCGGAATTTGGAAATTCTCCACTTCTTCCTTCTACTTGGTATGGGCTTCCACTTTCATTTTGGCCTTGATTTGTCTTCACTTCCAAAGGATTGTTGACACTTTAACCCAATAAACATTTCAATTACAACCCATATTACTTTTCACCCTTTAATCCACCTAATTATACATTTTATTATATTAACCCATCAATTTGGACATATGCACCAAAATCATTCAAAACACACCTAAAACTACAAAATAGTAAACTAAATGACCCTTATTAATCCCTACTTAACTAAACTAATCACGAAATGATCGACTTAGTAATAAGGTGATTAAGGAGAAACTAAGAGTAGTGAAGACTATAGAGGATAAGTTGATGGAGAATCGGTTTAAGATGGTTAGGGCATGTGAGACAGAGGTTGTCTGAGGCATCGATATAGAGACTTGATCTGAAGGATAGAGAGAGCATGTGTTGGTGCGGAGTCGAGAAAGACCTGAAGAGACTTGGATAAAAGTGATTGAGAATGATATGAATTTTTTTGGAATTGGAGAAGATATGTCGTTGGATAGGACTATATGGAAGGAGAGGTCCGGGTGGCAGCGGATATTTGAGGATGACTATGTGAAGGATATTATCCTCCGTATCAATTCCCTATTCACTAGCATCAAATCCCTTTCCTAGTTAAAAATATTCTAGCAATCAGCATATTTGTATTTAGGCATAATTGTATGTAATCAAGCAACATATCTCGTGTAATCCTCTGTAGCATTATTTGGATGATTCTATAACTTATATTTATAGCTAATCATTGAACATAGTAATACACAATTCATACAATCTTTACATGGTATCAAGAGCACATTGATCCATTACCCATACGACAATCTCGAGTTCCTTTTTTCCGAGCCACTCGACCTTAATTCACTCCGTTTATCCTATAGCAACCAACAACATTCAAATCCCCAATGTTGATGAACCCATCAAACTTATCTTCATCATCACTTTCCCCTCCACCCTCAAACTCAGACACTATGACCTACAAACAATTACATTTCTAAATCCGGGACAACATGAACGGTCACCAACTTTTTCCCTACCCATATGGTACCCTCCATGCACCACCCAACCACTATCACCACCCCCGCCACCAAAGAAGGTGTCAAACCCATCGTCGCCTTGAACCCTGCCTACACCACTTGGTATCGCAAAGACCAATTTATCCTCTCCGTCCTAACCGGTACCCTTTCCCAAACTGTCGCACCATTCATTGAACACACCACCACATCTCACGAGGCGTGGACGGTTCTCTCCCAAACATATGCCAGGCCAACAAATCCCGTGGTAGGAAATTACAACTCAAATCCCGTCTCTACACTCTTAAAGTCGGAAACGACACCGTCACCGACTTTATGCAACAAGTCAAAAGCATTACCGATGACATAGCCCAACTCGATCGTCTTATGGACATCGAGGACATACTTGAGGCCATCTTTAAAGGTCTAGGCTACTCTCTTTACTGTCCCATCATTGAGGCCATCAAGGCTCGTGACACTCCCATATCTTCCGAAGATCTTCATGAAAAACTAATTCAACATGAAGTATTCATCAAGCACGACAAAGCCAAAACCAACAACACCCCGACACATTCCAACCCTCGGCCAATGCTACTCAAGGCCGCTCCATCTACCACCGCCTCAACTATACCCCACAGCCCTCCCATCAACAACCTAACCCTTCCCCTAACAATACATCCGAGCACAAATCCAATTCTTACAAGGGTAGGTGTCATTATTGTGACATCAAAGGTTATGTTGCCTCCGAATGTCGCAAAATCAAACAAGACTACCTTATGGTCGTTTTCCCAACTCGTCGTCCTCAATACTCCCGTCCTCATGCCCACTCGGCCACCCATGGTCCTACCACCAACTCCGACCCTTGGCTCATTGACACGGGTGCATCCCACCATATCACTCACGACCTCAATACACTTGCCCTCCACAACCCGTATGATGGTTCCGACGATCTCATTATAGGTGACGGCTCCACTCTCCTAATTACTCACATCGGTTCATTTACTCACCAATCCTCTTCATAAGCAACAGGGATTCGCAAATCCTCTAAACGTAGAGCACGCAAGGCTTTGAACCAAAATACATTACCAACAATGGAAGTAAACATATTAGTAACAGATCGCAATTTTCTCATATGATTCTTTTCTTATTAAGGCACAAACAACAGAGCGATTCTACTCCAAGGACTACTTAAGCATGACACCTACGAATGGACACCTAACCCCCATGCCCACGTCGTCCGTCTCTCCGTTCTGACACTATGTAGCACCATGATAGGGGAAAGTCGTATCCCTATTCAAAGATAACCTAGGGTCACTAACTAATGTAGTCATGTAGACAGTGAATTGAAGTAGGGGTCGTGTAACACCCCGGCCCAATCTTAGGACCGGAAATGTTAAACGCGGTAGCCCGTCAGACTTTGTACTGGTCAACAGACCAACACGAGTTCTTTCTAGCGCATTTTGTCCTCACTCATACGCATCCCGGAAACCTTCCCAGGAGGTCACCCATCCTAAGACTACTCTCACTCAAGCATGCTTAACTGTGGAATTCTTTTGCATGGATGATCAGAAAAAAAAAAGTACACTCATAAATAAACTCCCTTTAAACTCCCTTTAAGCACTAATCATTTAAACTCATAAATAGGACATATTCAATCAATGTGGGGTGTTTCAGATCGAACCACCAAAAGACGGGACTCAATTACTTGTTCTAAGGTCTAGACTTAAGACTATAGGTCACTGGTTTCTTGTTTGTATGGTGAATTAAGAGCTACATAACTAAACGATGAATCAATAAGAAAAATGTCTAAGGTCTCAGGTTCACTAATAGTTACCTTTTTTCAAATTCTGGCTCATTGAACCAAATGGACCGGTTAGACCAGATTAAATAGGAAATGTACGGAGTAATATTTCAAGAAAAAGTGAAATTTTTGTCAAAACCGTTCCGGATCGGACCGAAATCCTAAAAAAATGGTAAATTGTACACTGGATTAGGACCGATCCATTTATCTGATCCGCAACCGAATTTTGCACGCCCTTTTAACGAGTTACGAGTCACGACCCTAGGGCTAGTGGAATAGAAGTACAGCAAGTCTCCCTTGTGACGGGTCTATCCGTCACAAGCTTGCGACAGGTCGAATACTACCCATGTGGGTAGATAATGTAAGTTCTTTATATGAATTTATCATGTTCTTAATTAATGAATGAACGTAATGATAAACTCAAAAGCGGAAGCTAAATAATAAGATCTAGAAATAACCTCCAGCCATTGCTTATTGGATTCCTGAACAGCTTTATCTACAACCCGAAAATACCGTCCCCGAATACCGTCGTTTGTCTTAACTATATTGTTGGTTCTAAATTCTTTCCTCTCAGATTTAGATGGTGTATTAATGAATAGAGAAGATAAATCTAGTGACCCTGAATAGCGTTGTATTTATACTAATCTTTCCATCAAAGATAAAGTTACAACTAGATAAACTTTCTGTATAATGGTTAATGAAATATAGGATGGTAGGAGATAAGAGATAGATATTTATTAGAGTTTAGGTTGATCACCAAATGGACCACAATTCAGTAACTCTAAACTGATCAAACTACTTAATCAGTTATTAAGTCTATCATAAATTCTAACATTCTCCCACTTGGTCCATTTAAACGAGAAACCGCATATACGAATCATAGCGACTAATCCTCTTATTTAAGACGAGAATTAACCTTCCATGTATTACAATATACTCTGTCTATCACCACTCTCAACTTAATGAATAAATCATATGTTTACTCTAGGTCAAAACAAAATGATATTTCTCAATAAACAAAATACGTACGTGTATAAATTAAAATGAGATAATATCCAACTGAATGAAAGGTTCAAAACAACATAATAAATGTATCACATTTCGGGACCAAGTCCCATACTTACTACATGACCCTTGAAATTCTTAATTTGCATGCCTTTAGTCAAGGGATCGACAATCATAAGATCAGTTCCAATGTGGTCAACAGTCACTTTCTTCTCTTGAACACGTTCTCTAAGGGCCCGATACTTAATGTCGATGTGCTTACTTGCACCTCCACTCTTATTATTCTTAGCCATAGAGACAGCACTTGTATTATCGCAATACATTTGTATTGGCCGACTAATAGAGTCAACAACTCTAAGACCAGATATGAAACCTTTCAGCCATACACCATGTGAGGTAGCCTCAAAACAAGAAATGAACTCGGCCTCCGTAGAAGAAGTGGCTACCACTGTCTGTTTGGCACTCCTCCAAGAAATAGCCCCGTCAGCTAGCATAAACACATATCCTGAGGTGGATTTTCGTGAATCAATGCAGCCAGCGTGGTCTGAATCGGAATACCCTACCACTTCAAGACTCTCAGTTCGTCTATACATAAGCATGTAATTCTTAGTACCTTGAAGGTATCTCAACACTTTCTTTGCAGCTGTCCAGTGATCGATTCCTGGGTAACTCTGATATCTGCCTAATACTCCAACAACATATGCAATGTCAGGTCTAGTACAGACCTGAGCATACATAATGCTACCAACTGCTGAAGCATAGGGAATATTTTTCATTTGTTCCCTCTCATTGTCATTCCCGGGACACTGGTCCAAACTGAACCGGTCACCTTTCACAATGGGTGCTACATTTGGTGAACAATCTTTCATTCTGAACCTTTCGAGAACTTTGTTGATATAGGCCTCCTGAGACAAGCCTAAAATGCCTCGGGATCTATCTCTATGGATCTTAATGCCAATGACATAAGATGCCTCGCCCATATCTTTCATATCAAAGTTACTTGAAAGAAATTGTTTCACCTCATATAGAAACCCCTTATCATTGGTTGCTAGCAAAATATCATCCACATACAATACAAGGAAACAAATCTTACTCCCACTGACCTTAAGGTATATACACTGATCCATAATATTTTCTTCGAAACCGAATGAAGAAATAACTTAGTGGAACTTCTTATACCATTGTCGGGAAGCTTGTTTCAAACCGTATATAGACTTATTTAGCTTACAAACCAAATGCTCACCATTACTAGAGAAGAATCCTTCAGGTTGTTTCATATAAACCTCTTCTTCTAGATCTCCATTGAGAAATGCCGTTTTCACATCCATCTGATGTAGCTCGAAATCAAAATGAGCTACTAATGCCATGACAACTCGGAGGGAATCTTTCTTGGATACAGGAGAGAAAGTCTCTGTGTAATCGATTCCTTCCCTTTGATTAAATCCTTTAGCAACGAGTCTTGCCTTATGCCTCTCGATGTTGCCGAGCGAGTCTTTCTTTGTCTTAAAGACCCACTTACATCCAATGGTTTTTGCACCATCAGGCAACTCGACGAGATCCCAGACTCCATTAGATGCCGTAGAATTCATCTCATCTTTCATAGCATTCATACATAAGTTTGAATCTATAGAACTTACGGCTTGTGAAAATGACAAAGGATCATTATCGGCTTCAACACAATAATCCAATTCTTGTAAATACACCATAAAATCACCAGAAATTGTTGTTTTTCTTTCTCGGGTAGATCTTCTTAATGGAGCATGTTCACCCTCGGGTGGACCTTGTTCACCCTCGGGTGGACCTTGTTCACCCTCGGGCCGAACCTCCTCAGTCTCTACCACATTTTGTTCAGCAGTATGTGGAGTTTCTTTATTCGGTCGTTTAACACTCGGTTGGACTTGAGGAGTGTGAATGACGACCAACCGAACACCTGAGTCAGATGGTGGAACCTCATTGTGATCCTTTTCAGGAATAATTTCCCGAAATTGATCACTCCCACTGATCAGGTCATTCTCAAATTTAGCATTTCTCGATTCCACAATTCTAGTGCTGTGAGATGGACAATAGAATCTATAACCCTTAGACTTCTCGGCATATCCAATGAAATACCCACTAATAGTCCTTGGATCAAGTTTCTTTTCTTGTAGGTTATAAATTCTCACTTCAGACGGACATCCCCAAATGCGTATATGTTGCAAACTCGTTTTCCAACCTTTGAATAACTCAAAAGGTGTCTTAGAGACGGCCTTGGTAGGAACCCGGTTTAATATATACGCTGCCATTTTGAGAGCATCAACCCAAAAAAATGATGGAAGATTAACATTACTTCGCATACTCCGCACCATGTTAATTAATGTCCGATTTCTTCTTTCTGCTACACCATTCTGGTCCGGAGAACCAGGCATGGTGTATTGGGCAACAATCCCATGCTCTTGAAGAAATTTAGCAAATGGACCATGTGCTTGTCCGTTCTCGGTGTATCTACCATAGTACTCACCACCTCGATCTGATCTTACGATTTTAATGCGTTTATCGCATTGGTTCTCTACTTCAACCTTAAACAATTTAAAGACATCTAAAGCTTCGTCTTTGGAACGAAGTAAGTAGAGATTCATATATTGCGAATAATCATCAATGAAGGTGATAAAGTATTTTGGATCATTTGCGTTCATGTCCGGACAACAAATATCCGTGTGTATGATTTCTGATGGGAGTTGACTAAGGGCCACGGGTCGCCCACCTGTGGCACCCTGGAATAATTCGCCCCCAGGGTGAATTGAGGATTGCCCAGCAGGCTCGCCCTGCAAAAGACCACCGGAAAGCACTCCAAGGCTTGCGCCTGCTCGGCAGGGTCTTGCTGTCAGCCGAGCAGGGCCACCAAATCCCCTGCGTGCTGGTTTCCAGGGCGCCCAAACCCCCAGTACAAGCAGGGGAAACCGAGGGCCCATCCGTCATTCCGCCTCAGGTAATGGAAAGTGGGTGGATGAGGAGAGGCCACGTGTCGTCCTCACGACCACCCATTCTCCCGCTCTTTTCCCTGTCCTCCTCTCTCTCTTGTGGGAAAGTATAAATACCCACCCATTTCCCACTTAGAGGGGGTTGGATTTTCTCTCTCTAGACCCTCACTCCTAAAAACGCCGCCTAGTTCCTCACGAGCTAGGTTCATCAAGGCATTTCACGGACTAACTTAGGCATCGGAGAGGGTTCCCTCGGACAACCTCCGGGGCCCTGTGCGTTCATTGTGCAGGGAGCAGGCCAACTCCGCCGGGAAGGTCCGATCATAGGAGAAGGAGAAAGGAGAGGTTGAAGGAAATCAAACGATCCACTACTCACCAACATTCCGATTACAGGACCCGGATTCAAGACCGGGTTAATCGTTTCCGTGACCGGAACAATTTGGCGCCGTCTGTGGGGAAGATCTAGGTTGTACCCACGAGATTACCCACAAAATCAACCATTCCAAAACACGAAATTAACAAATTAACCACTTAAAATCGAACATGCCTGAAATTTTCGACACCAGCTCGGTGGCAAACCCGCCAAAAGCCCCCCAATATGGCATGCCACCAGAAGTAACACCTGCCGCCACGATTCTAGGCGTGGGGCGAGCCAGTCTTCTGGGGGCACCGGGTCAGGGGCAGTTGCCATGGCAGGGCAGGGGGGCAATCCGAGGCAGGTTCTAAACCTCACCCCTGCTCAGATGGCACAAACTGCGGCGTTCTTCTCAGCTATGTTGGATAAGGAATTCACTCCGGACGATCTGGTAGGCAGGGTCGCCACGACCCCCAGGCTGCTCCACTTTGAAAGTGGAGAAGGAACCGGGGGCACAAAGCGGACCGCCGTCAGAAACGTTCAGAAAAAGGCTAGGAAGACAGCTCAGGCATATGCACAAGTGCAAAGGCGAATCTCAGAAGCCCGTCAGGAACCGCCTGCACAGCAGGAGGTAGCTGGTCCTGAGGAAGCATTCTCCATTCATACTACAGAATCCACGGCTGCTCGTGAAAGAGGAGGCCTATCCCAGGACCTGAGAAATCGCATGAAGCACAAGGAGCCAGTGTCCAAACGCTTGGGAGAGAAACAAGATGTATTCTCCAGGATGACACCGGTTGAGGGATTGCGGCCTGCCCCAGGGCTATCCCAAAACCTGCAATCCAGGCTCAACAACGGTCAGCCTATGAGGCCCAGGCACCGTCAGGGTGATAACCTCGAGCCTGCCCAGAAAAAGCGCTCACGGCATCACTCCCCTTCCCAGGACGATGAGGCGATAAGCAGGCGCCCACCAAGGCACCGCTCCCCTGAAAGTAGGAGACCGACCCCTGACAGAAGGGACGACTACGGTCACTACTCAGGCGCGAGCAGGTCAAAAATGGTGTGCAGGCAAACCAAGACCCCGCTTCACCCTGAGGTTCAGGCGTATCATATCCCGAAGATTAAGATGCCGACTGTAAAGTTCGACGGAACTACAGATCCGGAAGATCACCTGGCTGCGTACGAAAGCCACATGGGCATGTACGACGCCGACGACGCAGTCTGGTGCAAGATCTTCCCCACCACCCTGGTGGGCCTAGCCCAGGGTTGGTTCAGGGACCTCCCGCAGGGATCAATCTCTTTCTTCGTTGAGCTGGCAGAGATGTTCCTGGACTAGTATGCTGGAAACAAAAGACGGCGTCTCACCCGTTTCGACCTGATGACCCTCAGGCAAAAGAAGGGCGAAACTGTCAGGGAATATCTAAAGAGATTCGACCTATCATTCCAGCAGGTGAAAGAACTTGACGACCCAACAGCAGCGTATGCACTAACCAACTCCCTGCTCCCCGGCGAGATGAAAAATCAAATGATCAGGGCCCAGCCGGAAACCCTGGCCAAAGCCAGAAAGATTGCAGAGGGGTTTATGCTGCAGGAAGAGTTCCACAGCCTGCCGGAGACCCCCGCAGGCCCTACCAACCAGCAGGGGGGACCGCAGGGTGGACGCGGTAGAAACGAATCCGGAAGGCACAGAACTGAGGAAGGGGATACCCCTAAAAAGGAGCGCACTGTCTACCAGCCCAGGTTCGACAGTTACACAGCCCTCAACAAATCCAGGGCGGAAATCTTCGAGCTGGAAAAGGAGACTGCTAAATGGAATCGCCCGAGCAAACCGCGCAGTCCAAAAGGGGACCCCAAGAAATTCTGCACTTTCCACGACTGCGTAGGCCACACCACCGAAGAATGTCGCCACCTGAAAGATGAAATTGAGAAGCTGATCAGGAATGGCTGGTTGGCCAACTACGTAGCCAGGAATAAATCTCAGAAAGAAGCGCCTGAAAAGCCCGAAGGCTCAGTACAGAACCGCCTGGTAATCCATGTGATATCAGGGGATGCGGAAGGCCAAGTCAGCCGAAGGGGTCAGAAAAGGCAAATTCGTGAGCTGAGGAATCAAATCTGCTACGCTGAAAGAGCAGGAAGCCCGAAAGGAGTAACGCTGAGCATCACCCCCGAGGATGCAGGGCGGGTGGTGTACCCCCACAGCGATCTCTTGGTGCTATCCTTGGTAATCAGCAACCACATTGTTCGGAGGTGCATGGTGGATACCGGTGCCTACACGAATTTGCTGTACAAAGACGCCTTCGACAAAATGGGCCTGGAGAAAAAGCACCTACGACCTGCCCCTGGATCATTATATGGGTTCAGCGAAGCCGGCGTATTGCCCATGGGGATCATAGACCTACCTGTAACATTCGGGGAGGGGGCTACTACCAGAAATGTCAGGGCATCATTCGTTGTGGTGGATGCAAGGTCTGCCTACAACGCCCTAATCGGCAGGGCCACCCTGGACGAGGTTGAGGCGGCCATATCAATTAGGGCCCTCACTATAGCCTATGTTACAGATTTTGGCCTTGAAGGTAAAGTGCATGGGGACCAGGAGTCGGCCAGACAGTGCTACTCCGTGGCCCTACAAACTCACGAAAGTGAAAGAAAAGGAAAGAGAAAAGCCGACAGTTCCCCCAGCAGGGAAGGCAAGATTCCAGCCGGTAATCAGGCGTCAAACCACCTGGAACCTGGGGGAGAGAGCATGCTGGTGGACCTGGAGCCAGGGAGGCAAGTCCTTATAGGGGCCGACCTGGAAGAGTCCTACCAGGCTGAACTGGTCGAGCTACTGAAGGAAAACAAGGATGTATTTGCCTACTCGGCGGATGAGATGCCAGGGGTCGATCCAGCGTGTATCGTTCACAGGCTAAACGTAAGCGCGGACGCCCGCCCTGTGAAGCAGAAAAAGCAGAACATGTCCGCAGAAAAAGATTTGGCAATCAAGGAAGAAATTGAAAAACTTTTGAAGGCAGACTTTATAGAAGTTTGTGACTACCCTGAGTGGCTGGCGAATGTAGTCATGGTCAAAAAATCGTCAGGCGCATGGAGAATGTGCGTGGACTTTACGAACCTCAACAAAGCCTGCCCAAAAAGATTGCTACCCACTCCCCAGGATCGACCAACTGGTGGACGCTACCAGTGGGTATACTATGCTAAGCTTCCTGGATGCCTTCTCAGGGTATCATCAGGTGTACTTATGGCAGCCGGACAGAGTTAAGTGCGCATTCATCACTAGTTCAGGCACCTACATGTACAAGATGATGCCATTCGGGCTGAAAAACGCAGGAGCCACGTACCAACGCCTGGTCGACAAGGTGTTCGAAAGTCAAAAAGCCAGGAACATAAAAGCCTATGTCGATGACGCCATTGTGAAGAGCAAAGGGGACAAGGAGCACCTGGCAGACCTGCGGGAGACCTTCTCCTCCCTGCGCGCCTACCAAATGAAACTCAATCCGAAAAAGTGTACATTTGGGGTGCGTTCTGGAAAATTCTTGTGTTTTCTGGTCAGCTCTCTGGGGATAGACGCTAACCCCGAAAAAGTTCAGGCTGTTCTGGACCTTCCTGAACCCAGGACCATCAGGGACATCCAACGTCTGACAGGCCGCATGGCCGCCCTGGCACGTTTCATCGCCAGGTCAACAGACAAGTCAACCCCATTCTTCAAAATACTGAAAGGCAACAAGCAATTCAAGTGGGAGGATGAGCAAAAAGAAGCATTCGGGCAGCTGAAGGAACATTTAAAGAAACTCCCCACCCTGGCGAGGCCAGTGGCAGGGGAAAAACTCTTCCTCTACATCGCTGTAACCAATGTGACAGTCAGTGCAGTCATCCTGAGGGAGGAAGCAAGTGCTCAACAGCCCATATATTTCGTAAGTCATGCCCTGGGGGCAGTAGAGAAAAATTATCCTATGGTCGAAAAAGCAGCCTACGCGATTGTTATAGCAGCCAGAAAATTGAGGCCATACTTCGACGCACACCCTGTCGTAGTATTGACGGACCAACCCCTAGAGAAGGTGCTGGAAAAATTTGAAAAGTCAGGCAGGCTGCTAAAATGGGCTATTGAGTTGAGTGGACTGGGGATAACATACCAATCGAGAACAGCCATCAAAGCCCAAGCCCTGGCCGACTTTCTAGCAGAATGTTCCCACTCTGAGGAGGATAGCCCAACCCCCGGCGAATGGATAGTATATACCGACGGGTCCTCCACGGCTAATGGAGCAGGAGCCGGAGTAGTATTGACCAGCCCAGAGGGGACCGACTTTGAGCATGCACTCAGATTTGTCTTCCCCGCGTCAAACAATGAAGCTGAGTACGAAGCAGTGCTCGCGGGCGTCAAACTAGCCAAAGCCGCAGGCGCGGAGCGAATTGTCATGGCAACAGATTCCCAGCTCATCGCCAACCAAATCAATGGAGAATATGAGGCTAGGGACCAAACGATGGCCGCGTACCTGGAAGTGGTGAAGAGGGAATTATCAGGAAATCATATGAAGTCAGACAGGTCCCCCGATCCCAGAACAATCGGGCAGACGCCCTGTCAAAACTGGCTAGTTCCAGCCTGCAGGACATAAGGAGGTCAGTATGGGTAGATGTCATCCAGGAAAAATCTACCGTCCCCTGCCAAACCATCGGCGCAGTGGAGGAGGCAGGCCCTGGAGATTGGAGGACCCCCATCATCCTGTTCAAGAAACACGGAATTTTACCAACTGACCCCGTACAAAAAAGAAAAATGCCGGCAAGGGCTGCATGGTTCATCATTATGGGAGAGGACTTGTACAAGAAATCTTTCTCGTCCCCCCTGCTCAGGTGCCTGGGGGCAGAGCAGGCGGCGGAGGTATTGGATGACATCCACTCTGGCATATGTGGCCATCACATAGGAGGAAAGTCGCTGGCACACAAGGCCTTGAGAGCCGGATACTACTGGCCGACCCTGCTGGCCGACGCCAAACCAAAGACTTGACTCAAAAGTGCAGAAAATGTCAGCTTTTCGCCCCATCCATCCATGCCCCGGCCCAAGAACTCAGGCCAATCCTGTCCCCCATCCCCTTCGCTCAGTGGGGGATGGACATACTAGGACCTTTTGCGGTGGCCACCGGGGGGAGAAAATTCTTGATCGTAGCTATCGACTACTTTACCAAATGGGTGGAAGCTGAGGCAGTGCCTAACATCACCGAGCCTGCAGTCAGGAAGGTGATATGGCGGAACATTATCACTAGATTCGGCCTGCCAAAAATGCTAGTGTTTGATCATGGAAGACAATTCGATAACGACCCCTTGAGAATCTGGCTGGAAGGCCACGGCGTCGCAGTTGCTTACTCTGCCGTCTGCCACCCTCAAACCAACGGACAGGCAGAGGCAGCCAACAAACAGATCCTGAATGGCCTTAAGAAAATGGTAGATGACCTCAAGGGCAGGTGGGCCGACGAGCTCCCCAGCATACTCTGGTCGATCCGGACCACCCGAAAAGAATCTACGGGCCAGACGCCATTTGGCCTGGTATATGGTGCAGAGGCTCTATTACCAATCGAGGCCAGGATCCCTTCCCTGCGTTCCCTACAGTACGACCAGGCTGAGAATGAAGTAGCAATGGCTGAGGCCTTAGATCTGGTCAGTGAGGTGAGGGAGGAAGCCAGTACCAATATCGTCGCCTACCAGCAACGAATGAGGAAGGCGTACAATAAGAGGGTGCATCAGCGAAATTTTCAAATAGGTGATCTAGTCCTCAGAAAAACACAAGCTGTGGGAAAATCGAAAGAGCACGGCAAACTCAGCGCTAACTGGGAGGGTCCATACCAAGTAACTCAAATCTAAGGGCCAGGCACGTATAAAATCGCCAATCTTGAGGGCCAAGAGTTGAGTGCTCACTGGAACGCAGACACCCTGAAGAAGTATTATGTCTAGCAAGATTTTAAAATAGTTTTTGTTTCCTGGAAAATTGGTGGAGAACGGTCAAAGAATGTCGACGGCTCCGACCACCATTGTGATAAATTCTACAAAGAAATGAAAGAACTTCAGTCTATACTCGTTGCCTGTTCAAACTTGCGTTTTCACACACAAACGAGCAGGGGGCAATAGGGGGAGGCCCCCCTGTTGCCAGAACTAAGGAAAATCTCCCCCCCCCCCAACAAAAAATTCAACGCCTCCCTGCTAGCCTCTGGGCAGGCAGGGGGCAGGCCCCCTGGACTTTGATCAAAAGCCAGGGACAGGCCAAATGAACAAGGACTGGGGGCAGGCCCCCCAACCTTGTATAAAAAACGCAACGCCTCCCTGCTAGCCTCTGGGCAGGCAGGGGGCAGGCCCTCTGGACTTTGATCAAAAGCCAGGGACAAGCCAAATGAACAAGGACTGGGGGCAGGCCCCCCAACCTTGTATAAAAAACGCAAATTGTCACTCTGCTTACCTCTGGGCAGGCAGGGGGCAGGCCCCCTTTACTTTGATCAAAAGCCAGGGACAGGCCAAATGAACAAGGACTGGGGGCAGGCCCCCCAACCTTGTATAAAAAATGCAAATTGTCACCCTGCTTACCTCTGGGCAGGCAGGGGGCAGGCCATATGGAAAGCAAAGCAAGCAGAAATAAAGGGCAAACATTCGAAAATCAATTCAGGAAAGAGTAATATGGTTTAAACAAAACCCAAGATAAAAATCCGGAAAGGTCAGAACATTACAGACAAGCTGGCCATACTAAGGCGCAGCACAAGAGTTATTGTCAAAGAAAAGCCTAGGCATCAGGCACATCATGGCTGGGACCAGCAGGCTCCTTAGGGGCTCCGGCCGCCAGAGCTTCATTCTTGGCAGCATAGAGGTTTCGAAATGCATCCTCGTCAAAGACAGGAAACATTTCCTTGATTACCTCCATAACAAGCTCCAAGGAGGAAGTAGCCCCATTTTCAAAGCTCAAGTCCGTGGCAGCTTCAGCTTCCTTCAGGATGGCATCTTTCTCATCTTGCCACCCGGTCTGAGCCTGTTTGAAATCTGAGTTGACCTTGGACAGTTCCTCCTCCAAATCAGCTGCCTTCTTCTTGAAATGCTCCATCTCGGCCAGGGACGTTGTAGCACGCTCCACTGCCAGGCGGCTCTCCTGCAGTTCCACCTCCAGCTTGGACGCCTCCCTTACAGCCTTCTCCCCTTGGAGTTTCCACTGAATGGCCTGCCCTTTCGCTTCCTCCAACTCGCTCTCCTGCTTTGTCAGCTTGTCCCTCAAGCCAGTGATCAGGGTCACATCCCTTTCAACCATGGCTAGGCGATCAGGAGGAGGGGCCCCAGGGGTGACAGTCAGCTCCTCATCACTTAGGCGGCTTAGGGCCGCCAGCTCGGCAGAGGCCTGCAGCACCTTGGAAGTGCGCTGTATGTATTGGATCACCCGGTTGGAGGTAGTGGTTATAGACTTGGTAAGGCGGTCCGCCAAGACAGTACCAGAGTCCGAGAGCATGCCTGACACATCAACACTGTCGCCTGCGGTACAATGGAACTCTACATTTTCCTCCAAAAGAGAAGTGCCCGGGACGTCGTGAGCAGGGCGCTTCACCTCGGGGGTCTCCACTTCAGCCTCCAAGTCAACCATAGGCACAGTCCCTGGAGTCTCCCTATTCCTCTTTCTCCTGTGGACCAAGGGAGCACTCTCCCCAGTCTGCTCAGAGTCCGCAGGGTGGGACCCCTGCGAAATGTGAGTCCCGGCAGGAGAATCACCCTACCGATGAGCATGGGAAGGGGTCGCCACAGAAGTAACCTCAGCCTCCCCGCCCTGAGCATTGGGGGAAGGAGCCGCCGGCTTTAGCCGTGGAGGGAAGGGGAGTCGTCTGCCAGAGGCGAATTCCTTCACAACCTCATTAAGTTCTTCTCTCCTTTCTTGAAGTTGGAGGGAAGAGAGGGGCACTTTTGAGCAACAACGAATTCCTCAGACAGGCCTAGCCTCCTCACCTGCTTCCTCGTCCAAAGACGAGAAGCGGCACCTGCAAGACGGGTAAAAAGCCAGTTAAGGAAACAGGGATGGAGACCTCGAGAGAAATCAAGCCAATTGAAGCCCCTAAACTACCTTCAAGGCCGGGAATCAGGCCCAGCGGGGTCAGATATTCATCAGTGGTGATGAGATCTGCGTGGGGAAGCCAGAAAGCAAGCTCATTAGGAGGAGGCCCCTCAGTAACCTTAAACTTCTCAACCAAGGTCTCGTCTGCTCGGCTCAGCTTCACCTTCAGGTCTTTTCCCCCGACGCCCGGATGGTATTCTTCACGGGTTTCCATACGGGTATGCACGTGATTCCTAAAGTGCCTAGGGATCCGCCACCCTGAAGCGCTATGGACATACAGAAAATTGTCCTTCCAATCTTTCAGGTTGTTCAAAGCCGGCCAGACCAGAGCATATTTCTTCGACTTCAAAATAGACCAGTACCCAGGGGAGTCAACCCCCCTTGATGAAGACACCATTTGAGGCCAAGTCATGGCGCGCAGGGCATCAATGGAGGGCCCTTCCCCATGAAAGAGACAAGTCAAGGTGTAGGCCACCAAGGTCCTGATTGCCGAGGCAGTCAGCTGAGCAATGGCCACGTTCATCCTCCTAAAAACCTCCTCCAAAAAGGGGTGTAGAGGGAATCGTAGGCCGAATTTCAGGCTCTTGTGGTAAACTGCCACACAGCCGTCAGGAGGGCAGCACACCGTGTCTCTCTCCCCGGGAATTATGACGGTGTATCCCTCCCCAAAGTGATAAAATTTCTCAATCTCCCCGGCAGCGTTGCTCTCCAGAATCAGGTCTCGATTCTTGGTTTCAGGGTAGGTTCTCAAGGGAACCAGGTATTTGTGTTTATCCAAGAAATACTTTTTTCCTTTCTCCCTGGGAGCAAGGCCGGCTATGGTAGTAGGGTCTATCTCCAATGCGCCGTCGTCGGAGTCGACAACGTCAAAAGGAGCGGGTTCGGGTGAGTTGGCACCCCCATCTTCCTCGGGGCAATTTCCCCCGCCGGGTCTGACCCCAGAGGAAGAGGCTAGGTCGGATCTCCCCTCTCTCCTACCCTCCGTCCCTCCGGACGACGGACTAAAAGTAAGAGCGCGAGCGCGAGACATTCTATTTCGCGAAGGAATATGAGAAAAAAAGGAAGAAAAACGAAGAATTGGAATCAAGATTCTAACCTAGAAAGATGACTGTCGCCGAAAAGATCCGAAGTTAGGCGTCCTTCGAAATCTTGAAAGAGTTCTCAGCAAGCAAAGAGAGTGAGGAAGAAGCAGAGGTTTGAAGTTTCGAAAGTGCTAAAAAGGGAATTAGGGGAAGGAGAATGGGCTTATATAGTTCTGAGCAGTCGAAGGGTCACCTCTCTCTGCAAGGCTCTCCCCACAAGTTACCCCCCACGTGCCACGACTCTAACAACCAACCTCCACTTCCCAAGAAGAGCCTCGAGAAGGCAAATAGGCATCAGGAAGATTCACCCTCTCAGTGATGTCATTCTCCCTCCATTCAAGTGATAATAAAAAAAAATGCAAACAAACAATAATAATGAACCGCCTGATCTTTTTTCATTAGAATAAGCCCAAGAAATGGGCAAGTTACAAAGCCTAGCCGAGTTACAAAAAGAACCAGGAAGCCTGGCTCAACCTGCCTGCCTGACAAAAGCAAGGCTAGTCATCGTCAAAACCTGGGGAGTAATCCCCAGGACTATTATACCCCCCTGCGTCGGAACCCCAATCCCAGTCATCTGAGTCTTTAAAGGGGTCCGCAGACTCGTCGTCCTCATTCCAGCCAGAAGAGTAGCCCTGGCCGTCACTGTCTCCGGAGTCACAGCTGCTAACGTCCCAATCCCTGCCATAGGGGACTGTCCGAGCATTATCGCAAGAACCACAGCCGACCTTCATTAGGGGAGAGGAAGGACCTGATTCTGGAGAAGAAGTTAGCTTCGAACAGTTGGGGTCAAACTGCTCAGGATGCAGCCAGGGGAAGCATTCATGGCATCCCCTGTCGAAGCAGCCCCCACCCTGGGTGCAACGCTTGAACTTAGAAGCAGCCGGCGAAGCCCTCTTGGGACGCTTACCTGCCCTGACACACGCCTTCCTTCCGAGTTTCCTACGAAGTCGGGTGCTGAATTACCGGCTACGGCGAAGGTCACAGAAGGACATCCTGTGATACCTTAGCCTCCAACCTCCTTTCCAGCGGCGGGTCACCACCCGGGCCCCGCGATGAAGGAGAACTTTTGTAATCCATGACATGTTTTCTTTGGGGAATAAGAAAGCTAAAGATGAATTGTGAAGAATGGCAAGAGGAACAGAATTTATACAAGGAACTAAGGTTGTGCATTAATGGCGTTTCAACCACCCTGTAAGGGGAAGCGACCAATCACAGGATCTGCGCATTACCCGAGAACCCGCTTTGCAAGAAGTAATCATTACCAGAAGAACATTCCAACCTTCCTTGTCATAACCAATGCGCTTGGGCCTCCAACCTCGGGAACAAGCAACGCATTAAAGACAAGGGAGTCCAAAAGTCAACTGCACTCCATCGCGAGAAGACGCCTGCCAAGAGGAAGACCCTGCCTCCCTCTGGCCGGCGTGGGCCAATTGATGGGAGTTGACTAAGGGCCACGGGTCGCCCACCTGTGGCACCCTGGAATAATTCGCCCCCAGGGTGAATTGAGGATTGCCCAGCAGGCTCGCCCTGCAAAAGACCACCGGAAAGCACTCCAAGGCTTGCGCCTGCTCGGCAGGGTCTTGCTGTCAGCCGAGCAGGGCCACCAAATCCCCTGCGTGCTGGTTTCCAGGGCGCCCAAACCCCCAGTACGAGCAGGGGAAACCGAGGGCCCATCCGTCATTCCGCCTCAGGTAATGGAAAGTGGGTGGATGAGGAGAGGCCACGTGTCGTCCTCACGACCACCCATTCTCCCGCTCTTTTCCCTCTCCTCCTCTCTCTCTTGTGGGAAAGTATAAATACCCACCCATTTCCCACTTAGAGGGGGTTGGATTTTCTCTCTCTAGACCCTCACTCCTAAAAACGCCGCCTAGTTCCTCACGAGTTAGGTTCATCAAGGCATTTCACGGACTAACTTAGGCATCGGAGAGGGTTCCCTCGGACAACCTCCGGGGCCCTGTGCGTTTATTGTGCAGGGAGCAGGCCAACTCCGCCGGGAAGGTCCGATCATAGGAGAAGGAGAAAGGAGAGGTTGAAGAAAATCAAACGATCCACTACTCACCAACATTCCGATTACAGGACCCGGATTCAAGACCGGGTTAATCGTTTCCGTGACCGGAACAATTTCTAATAACTCAGAACTCCTCTTAGCACCAGTTTTATGAGTATTAGTTTGCTTTCCCTTAATGCAATTAATACAATTCTCAAAATCGGTGAAGTCTAAGGTACTAAGTACCCCTTCTTTCACCAATCTCTTAACCCTCTGAATGGAGATGTGTCCCAATCTCCGGTGCCACAGCATAGAAGAATTCTCATCCATAATACATCTTTTTAAACCAGTATTGACATGCATAGTACTTTCAGTGGTATCATTTTGCAAACTGAGACGATATAAATTTTCAGACAAAATACCGCAACCAATTATTTCAGAATTCTTAAAAATATTAAAACCGGAGTCCGAAAAATTAAAAGAAAATCCAAAGCGTACAAGTCTGGAAATTGAAATCAAATTCATAGCAAATTTAGGAACATAAAATGTCTCTTGCAAAACCAAATTAAAACCACTACTAAGAATTAAAGTGCATGTCCCGATGGCTTCCACATGTGATCCCATCCGATTTCCTGAATAGATAGAGGCTTCACTGCCCACCGGTTTCCTTAGGTTTGTCATATCCTGCAAGGTATTCGAAACATGGATTGTAGTGCCAGAGTCAATCCACCATGTATTATGATTCAAAACCATATTAGATTCATAACATACATGTGCTAGAAAATTACCTTTCTTTTTCAGCCAGGCTTTGAATTTAGGGCAATCTTTCTTCATGTGTCCCTTCTTTTTACAGAAGAAACACGAAGATTCCTTCTTTATGACTGACTGAGCTGGAACCTTCCCCTTTCCTTTGTCTTTAGTGTGATCATCACCCTTCTTTTTAGAAGTGGTGAAGTTCACCTTTTCACCTTCTTCCAGTAGCAATCTACCCTCCTCCTGAACACACATGGTCATAAGCTCATTAATAGACCATTTATCCTTATGTGTGTTGTAGGATATCTTAAATAATGGGGCATATTGTGAAGGAAGAGTGCATAAAATGAAGTGTACCAGAAAGGAGTCGGACATAGTAACCTCCAAGCCTTTAAGTTGAGCCGCAATATCCCTCATGCGCATGATATACTCACGCACGCCTTTAGTTTGAGTGAGCTTTAGGGATGAAAATTGCATAATTAAGGTACTGGCAAGAGATTTGTCTGAAGTCACATACTGCTCATCGATGGCCTTAATTAGGTCTTTAACCTTATCATACTTATCAACTGAACCACGAATATTAGCACATAACCTGGTCTTTATGAACATAATGGAGAGACGGTTAGATCTCTCCCACTTTTCATAAAGATCTACCTCATCAGGTTCACTAGCTTCCGTTATACTAGGTGGTTCGTCTTTCCTTATTGCATAATCAATATCCATCCATCCTAACTGCAGTAGTAATCTCTCTTTCCAGACCTTATAATTTTCACCATTCAATTCAGGAATGTCAAATTTGACATCAGAAGAACTACCAGACAAAATAACTGCAAATAAATAAATAACATGCTTATTAATAATTTGAGACATAACTATAATCATGCTTACCAATGTAAAATCATGCTAATATGAATCTAGTGACATAAAACTTGCCTGTGGACTAAAGTCCTACTCAAATTAGACTCATAATAATTTTAATTATTTTAATTAACTTAATGATGAGACTATCAAATTTTTATTTCTTAACTCCTGTGGGTAGATCAAGAAATATAGTTTAATATTCATCCTAATTAATCATACAAATATAACAAAATTTCCTGTGGGTATATTTTATTATATTACATACGATTGATTACAATTAATGTTTAGTTAATAGGGTTATTTAACAAGAATAATACCAACTTTGGGTGGTATTCCATCAATAAAACCAACTTTAATTAATACGGGAATAAAACCAAGTATGAGGCATATTACACGAGAATGAAATTGCCTCTTAAATGACCGGATGAAGTTGGTTTTGTGGTCCCATGCTATTAATTAACACTCATCTTCATCTTCTTCATTGCCCTAAATCAAATTCTCTCTCCTAAACCATCTTTTCTCCAAATCCATGGATAACTCATCAATTTCAATTAAACCAATTATAAAAGAACACTAATTGGACACTTAAAACCCCAAAATTAAACCTAGAAAAATCGAAAACCGTTAAACCCAGAAAAATCGAAAACTCTAATTTCATCCCAGAAAAATCGATTTAGGGGAAATGAAAAAAAACACCAACCGTTGACATTGTCGAACCACAAGATTGAGGAATGAACTTGACAATACCCCTGAAAATTGATTTTCGACAAAATTAATGACAATTACCTTCGACCAAGTTTGACAAAAGTTTGAGAAAGATAAAAAAAATAAAAGTTCCGTAAAAATTACCTTCGACAAAGCACGATGAAGTGATGAATGGATGAAGAACACGTTTTGAATTGAAGAGAATTGATGAATCGAGAAGATGAAGTTTAAAGTTTGGGAGTAAATGAGGTTAAAAGTGATAATGAGGTTAAAAGTGAGGTTAAAAGTTTGGGAGTTTGTGTTAGTGGTAATGTTAACGGGTATAGGCGGTAGCAGGTAAGCATATTTCATTCTCGTGTAATATGTCTCATACTTGGTTTTATTCCCGTATTAATTAAAGTTGGTTTTATTGATGTAATACCACCCAAAGTTAGTATTATTCATGTTAAATAACCCTAGTTAATACATGTGATTCCAAAACGAAATTTTAAACAATTAGAGATGCTGTGGCTACTCCCTAACCAATAAAATTTACGAATCACTCAACATTACTTTATTAATCTATATATTTTAGCTTAAGGTATATAGACAGCTTAAAACCGACATAATAATAATACTAGATTTATTATGTGAAACTTGATATTCATATGACCCAAAACGTAACTTAATAATTGACTTAACAAAAATATCTAAATGTCATACGAAATAATATATATACATGTAAAAAATTACTCTTGAAAACAACATATATCAAGACTAGAAACATATGCGTACTATACGGTATCCACAACATTGAGTAAGATTTGTCATTCCACAGAAGAAAAACAAGTACTACCAAACTCCAATGCAAAAGCTAGTTGTACACACTATCATCATTTAAATACAAAGTCTAGAGATTTTCACATGCCAAGTTCTCCACGTGTAAATATATAGTGAGAGACAAAAGGACAACAATAAAATTTCACAACTTACTGCATAATATCCATCTACATTCATCCTCTCGACAAATAAGAAACAAACCCAGAAAACAAAACCAAATACCGCTAGCAGTACGCAGTAAATATATCACTAATAGATGACGGAAAAACAGCAGTAAACAAAAAAATGACGGACGAAAAACGATCCATAATAACAAGCAAGACAGAGGTATAAACTGAAGCTCTGATAATACTTGAATTATATGAATGTAAGTTCTTTATATGAATTTATCATGTTCTTAATTAATGAATGAACGTAACGATAAACTCAAAAGCGGAAGCTAAATAATACTCCGTAAGATCTAGAAATAACCTCCAGCCATTGCTTATTGGATTCCTGAACAGCTTTATCTACAACCCGAAAATACCGTCCTCGAATACCGTCGTTTGTCTTAACTATATTGTTGGTTCTAAATTCGTTCCTCTTAGATTTAGATGGTGTATTAATGAATAGAGAAGATAAATCTAGTGACTCTGAATAGCGTTGTATTTATACTAATCTTTCCATCAAAGATAAAGTTACAACTAGATAAACTTTCTGTATAGTGGTTAATGAAATATAGGATGGTAGGAGATAAGATAGATATTTATTAGAGTTTAGGTTGATCACCAAATGGACCACAATTCACTAACTCTAAACTGATCAAACTACTTATTAAGTCTATCATAAATTCTAACAGATAAGACAAAGCACATTGTCATTTCCAATGCATTTTGCTTTTGTTTTAGGGTTATTTCATGACAATAATACCAACTATAAGGGAGCTTCTTAGATTAATCTCAACTATACGTAATCTCGTTTTAATATAAACTATACCTTCATTAATCTCTCATTGATATAGGTGACCGATTACCTGGAAAACTGGTTGAACCTTCATCTTCAGTTTCGACTATTTGTTATGTTTTTTTTTTAATCTTTCCAAATTTCATCTTACATTTTTTTTTCCCGGTTAGTATTATAGAAGCCATGAAAAAAATGATTTAATTTTCTTGTTGTTTTGACTTTTATGAACGACGACGGAACACTCAAGGACCCTAGAAAGTCACAACCGGTCACTATTACCGGTAATAGCAGGTCATAATTTTGTCCATAGCGAAATGAGATGAATGAATGCATAGTTCATATTATAATGAGATTACGTATAGTTGAGATTATTTTAAGAAACCCCCTTATAGTTGGTATTATTGTCATGAAATAACCCTTTGTTTTATTACCCCATATGGGAACTACTTGACCCGTAACAAGGTTACGACGGATATGTCCGTTACAAGTGAGAATTTGTGATAGAAGTATAACCAAAACTAATTGGGAATATTTTGGGTTATTTAACAGGAATAATACCAACTATGAGTGGTATTCCATAAATAAAACCAACTTTAATTAATACGAGAATAAAACCATTTATGAGACATATTATACACGAAGGTAATAGTTTTACCTGCTACCGCCTATGCAAGTCAATATTTCACTAATACAATTTTCAATTTCATTAACTTCAGTAACTATTTTTTAACTTCAAACTTCATCTTCTTTCCCAATTCTTATTCTGCTTCCAAAATTCATCACTTCATCTTCTTCTTCCTCAATTCATCTTGTCGATCAAGGTAATTTTGTTTCGAAACTTTTGTTTGTTTATCAAGTTTCAGCTACGTTCGTCTTTATAATTACCATTAATATTGTCGAAAACTCATTTTCAGAGGTTATAGACTTATAGTTGTACAGAAGTTCATTCATCAATCCTTTGCGTCGACAATGTCAATGGTGAGTATTGTTTTCATTTCCCCAAATCGATTTTTCTGGGTTTCCTTTTCTAATTTAGGGTTTTTTTATTCTGGATATAATTTAGGGGTTTTAGGCCCTGTTCTTTTCGGCTGAAACAAGGCTGAGCTGAGCTGAGCTGGTCTGATAGGAGCTGAGCTGGTCTGATAGGAGCTGAGCTGGACTGATAAGAGCTGAGTTGGTCTGATAGAAGCTGAGCTGAGCTGAGCTGAGTTGAATTTATAGAAGCTGAAACTAATAATTTCTTATATAAATTATCTAATAATTTTAAGAAAAATATTGGAGCTGAGCTGATAAGAGCTGGGCTGAGCTGATAAGAGCTGGGTTGAGCTGATAAAAGCTGAGCTGGTCTGAAACGAGCTGAAATTAAGCCGAAAAGAACAGGACCTTAGAGTCCTATGAATTAGAAGAACATGTATTTGATGGGTCGATTTGGAGAAATTAGGGTTTAGGAGAGAGAATTTGGTTTAGGGGAAATCGAGTTTGTTGTGGGAATGAAGAAATGAAGATGTGTGTTAATTAATAATATGGGACCCACAAAAACCTACTTCTTCTCATTCGTGTATAATATATTGATTTTATTCTCGTATTAATTGAAGTTGATGAAATATCACCTAAAGTTGGTATTATTTCTGTTAAATAACCCGTATTTTTATGAACAACTTCAGTCATCCCTCTTTCTTAATCAAATTCCAATCATTCGGTCAAATCCCTTCTAATCCCAGTTTTAAGAAAAACCCCTTAGAACCCTAATTACTTCCCATTTCTTCGAATCTTTATTTACATGCCCATGAATCAAAGTTCGATTCTTTTGATGACCTGGGTTTATTCAGTCACCTTTCTCGATGAGATTCTGTAATTGAATATTTTCTGTGATTAAGAAGAAAAATATGAGTCAACAACCATCAGTAATTCTAGCAACGGCTAGCTATGATCATACTATTCGATTTTGGGAGGCTCAAACCGGTAAATGCTATCGAAATATCCAGTACCCAGATTCTGTAAGTGTCCCATTCTTCCATTTTTCATCTTGTGTAGATTGATTTTGCGTATGTTTGGCTACATTCTTGTATTGGTTATGCTCTACAAGTCTACATATTACTCCAGTATGTTGTAGCGTTTGAATTTGCCCATTATTCCACCGTTTTAGTGGAGACGGATTGACGGTATCAGTGAATGATTTATGTTAGCCGATCCCAATTTTTTCCGGGATTAAGGCTCTGATGATGTGATATATTTGGGTGTGTAACAGCAAGTTAATCGGCTTGAAATAACTCCGGATAAACGATACTTGGCTGCAGCTGGGAATAATCACATTCGTTTGTTCGATATCAATTCGAACAACCCTCAGCCGGTATATAATGATTTATCTGTGGGCTAATGTTGGTTTGTTCTAGTTTTGATTGTAGAATTGAAGTTTGTACATCAAAATGACAGGTGATGAGTTATGATTCTCATACAAATAATGTTATGGCAGTCGGATTCGCAGCTGAAGGAGGTTGGATGTATTCTGGTTCCGAGGATGGTACAGTTAAGATATGGGATTTAAGGTATTTAAATGAAATCCATGCCTTTGTTTCACTGGTGAGTGGTGACTAATGGCGATGAGAGAAAATATATTATGTTTTGGTTTTAGATCTCCAGGCTGTCAAAGGGAATATGAAAGCCGTGCTGCAGTAAACACTGTTGTTCTTCACCCAAATCAGGTTGATCTATGGTACATTTTTTTTTTTTGAATTTTGTGTTGCTTAGAATCGAGTTTTGTGTAATTGTCTGTGTACCAAATAAGCTACAGATAAGGTGGAGAATTTTGCCAACATGAACTGAACTGTTGGAGATCCGCTCAGTGAGTGTCCTAGGGGTTCGTCTCACATATGAGAGTGTGAGACCATTCCAAATCATAATGTATTCATACACGGACTATATAATTCTGAGGAGTGGAGGTTGTTTTTGTCATCTTTAGCTGTTTCGAGCCCAAATCTGGTCTTACAATATACTACTATTTGATGTTTTGCAGAATGAACTGATTTCGGGAGACCAGAATGGAAATATTCGTGTATGGGATTTGAAAACAAATTCTTGCAGCTGTGAATTGGTATGCATTTTTACTTTTTTGTCTTTGCTGCTTTACAATTTATGGGAGGAAACTTTTTCAGAATCACATTACCTTCATTATTCAGAAAAATGTTTAGCTGAAGAGACTTGTGATATTCTGGCGATGTTTTAGGGAGTTTTCTTTGCACTTTTAATTGATGTTTAAAAAACTCTGAATGACAACAATGTATAACGCAGTTTTATTTTAGTTTAGAATTTTCCCTGTTAGCACATCATTTGTCTCTTGCTCATGATGAAGCAAGACAGCTTGCTCTGTGAAAATACTTCTTTCCTAAGAGGAATTATTTCCTTGCACAAAATTGGATTTAGACATGCTGATTTAACTCAAATTGTACCCCCATACTGTGTGGCAAGTAGCTTTATTGTCCTCGGCTTCTTACTTGACAAAAGGGCTACAAGAGACTAAACTCAAGATACAAATTCAGGTACCAGAGGTGGATACAGCTGTTAGATCTTTGACGGTTATGTGGGATGGAAGCATGGTAGTTGCTGCAAATAACAACGGGACCTGTTATGTTTGGCGATTATTGCGCGGGACCCAGGTAGTATAGTTATGTTCAGAGTATATTAGTGGGATTCGCAGATATTTGTAATGGACTAATTATAAGTTTTGCATTCCTTGTATTGCAGACAATGACGAATTTTGAGCCTCTTCATAGGCTCCAAGCACATAAAGGATACATTCTGAAGTGTCTTCTATCTCCTGAATATAGTGAACCCCACAGGTTTGTGTTTTGTAGCAAAACCATGCCCTATGCGCATCTACATAATAAAGGCGTTTACATGAATACACTGTTTATTCATTTGAAGGCATAGTTGTCATTGTTTAGTACCTTATGTTGTTTTTGTGCTGTTTCTATTCTCATGTAATTCAACTGTTCAGATACTTGGCTACTGCATCATCTGATCATACAGTCAAGATTTGGAATGTTGACAACCGTTTCTCGTTGGAGAAAACTCTTTCGGGTACACAAATGCGTCTTGACTACATGTCTTATCTAATGTTTAATACTTGTATTTTGATAGTGGTTAATTTTTTGCAGGACACGAGCGTTGGGTGTGGGATTGTGTTTTCTCTGTTGATGGAGCGTACCTCATTACAGGTAGCTTACTGTATTCATAGAATGAAATATGTTAAGACCAATTTCCTAACTAGAGGGATTTAGCTCATAGGTAAGAGATGTTATAACAGCTGGTAGACTATGATCTCTGACTTTTTGTTTGGATACCAAATGACGGAAGGGAAGCGGGAGGTAAAGGGAGGGGAGGAGGGAGTGGAGCTAGTGAGTTTTCCTTTCAAAATGTTTTCTGGAGAGATTTTGATTTTGCTTGAAAGCGGGAAAAATGGATCACTCCATTGACTTGCCGCGAAATAGCTCATACAAGAAAACTAGTCTCCTTCCCTTCTCCTCTAGAGTCTAGACCTTTTATCCAAACTAAGAATTAGCCATGTTTTTTTTTCCAAGTGATCATAACTAATGGCGACGGGCTCCAAAAGCGGCGATTTTTTTTTTTTTCAAATTGAAATTCTCGTAAAAATCAATTTAGGGAAAAAACATACTATCACTTATTCCAACGTTTTGTTCATAACTTGGGATCACGGCTTATGGTCAGTCCAAGTTTTTTTTGAAAAGGAGGGGTACACCATAGAAACCATAAAAGCACGGGATTACCACGTAAAATTTCCCATATAACCTTCAATAAGCACGAGTGCACGACAATTGACTTGGAGCTGAGTGATCTGACCCCTACTGCCTGACCGAAATCACCCAACCCACACCGACACCTAAATAGATAAAAAATGTAAATGACACCTTTTCAAACAATGTGGTTATGTACATGAAATGATCCTTCCCCAACTAACCAAGTTCCTACGCGGCAGAATGATTATTTCATTCTTGCATTGCTTAGTCCTTAATCTCCCATGATGTTATCTTTCTAACCGGTATCTTATTGTTGTACTAGCTTCATCTGACAACACTGCGAAGCTGTGGTCGGTGTCAAGTGGTGATGTCATTCAAACCTATTCAGGCCATCACAAAGCTGTAGTTTGCTGTGCTCTAAATGATGGAGCTGAAGTATCTTCTTGACAACCTTTTGCCGTTTTTTTCTTTCTTTCTTGGTGACGCCCTTTATCCTGCTTCGTTCCCCATCCTTTTAGGAGACAATAGGATCCTGTGAACTAATTGTGTAAATAACTGCAACAGGCTGTTTTTGAAGTTATGAATATATCATTTGTACCTTGTAATAAAAAGGACGTGTTTTGCGACTCTTAAGAAGATGAACCCTAGAAAGTCACTTGAACCTTAACTGGTCAAAGTTTGAAACTTGGCTGGACCAATGTGATTTTATGATATGGGTCGAAATGTATTTTGGTTTAACTGATGACCTCCAGATAAATAACGAGTTTGTAAAGGCATGTTGTCTAAACTTAAGGTCAAATTCTTGCCGGGTTGAATAACGGAGTTTGTAAGGGCTGTTGTTTTGGTTCAGTCGGATCCCCCAATGCTTGTCGGGCTGGCTGCTCGTTTCAATCTAAAGGTCAAATTCTTCGGATTCGCTTGAACCTAGGCCATAACTGGTGATATAATTCGGTAAGTTTTCTAGGTTTGATTAAATTAACCGGTTAAACCTAGGCTATAACTGGCAATATAAAGTAAATGGGGTAACTTTGTATTTACATCAAAGATAGAAGAAACTTCAGTACAGAGTACAGACAATGCAGTTTGAGAGTTACACAGATAGCATTGCAGATTTGCTCAAGTTTTGCATCACTAACTTAAGTATGTATGATTTAACAAAGGGGAGAAAGAAAAAGCTGCATGATAAAAATTAATAATAAAGGCTATGTATGGTCCTATGGAGTATCTTCTAAGGCTAGACCTCAATGCCACCACCGGACAAGCTCACGTTACCCTGTGGAGGGCTTATCGTAATCCAAAGCAAGGATACTGTGATCGAAACGAGTCCTGACCACACCCACACAATGGTGGGCACTCTTCCTCTCCTTCCCATCAGACCTTTCGCAAATGGGTACATGTGAGCCAACACCCACAGACTAAAGAAGCATCCCCCTAGGAACTTACTCCACTCCGGGATCACACTGTACACCGTCTTTGAGAACCCGATCACTAGGGCTACCATGTTGGTCACCATGATGGTCAGTGGCATCACGAACAGGCTAGTCCATTTCACCACGTACAGATCTGCGTAGATGTCGTCCTCGTCTTCTGCTGCCGACTTGGATGTTAAAGTGAAGGAGATCTCCACACCTGCTAACACTTTCAGGAGCCCCTGTAGGACAGCTGCAAAGTGAGCACTGGTGCCTCCGATTACCCAAAACTGCTCATTACGCCACCACTCCTCCAGGCCGATGCCAGACCATTTCACCTCTAGGAGAGCCAGAAGTGTGAGGCAGATGGTTATTACGAGGAGGTAGCTAAGAAAAGGGATACTAAGGCCCTGTACGATGAACTGCCCCGAGAAAAGGGAGAGCGCAGGAAGAAAGCAATAGACGACTAGGAATATTGAGGTGAATGGGTAAATGCCGACATTCAGGTATGCTACACGCTGTAGAAATTTGAGACGTCTTGTAGCCAATAAGGGGTTATTTCGAGAGAAAAATATCTCAACTGACCCGGTTGCCCATCTAAGCACCTGGTGTAAGCGATCAGTGAGATTGATAGGTGCTGTTCCACGGAAAGCATCTCGCTTTGTTATGCAGTAAATGGAGCGCCACCCACGGTTGTGCATTCTGTAACCTGTCACCACATCTTCTGTCACTGATCCATAGATCCACCCTATCCTCGTTCCCCATTCTGTATTATCTTCATACCTGAAATTCTCTTTTCACTTCAACATGCTATTGTGGCCGAATCATTATTAATTGGCGAGTAAAGGGTATGTTAGTGAAAAAAGAGGAGTGAATTACCAGCAAGAGATGACAGCTACTGCTTCTGCAACTGTAGGGGCATCGAGAGGAGGGCGTGGTTGGAGTAATGCACCAGGAGGGCGACCGTTCTTTACAGATATATGATCAGCCAAAGGTCGCCCCTGAAACTCCGCTACAGCTATAGATTCTGTAAAAACGGCGGAGTTTCCAAACATTTTGGGAAGCTCCAAGTCAGGGTGGGACTCTGAAGGCGGTGACTCAGAACCCCTTTCTCGAGTAGGACTTCTGTCGACAATTGATTTATACTGCCCAAATATACCTGTATACTCGATAGTCCTAGGAGGGTGGAAACCATAGAGAGCATAACGTCGAAACATGCAACCTGTGCCGACATACACAGGACCCTGAAGACCATCCAAAGCACGCATATTTCCATCAAAGAAAACCGTGTTGTGGTTGGCATAGCGATCAGAAGGATCAATGCCTTCAAACCTCTGCGGAAACTGCACATAGCAAATCCTATCACCCCCTCTGTCCATCATATAGCACATACCTTCCCTAATGGCGGTCGAGTTGTAAAAATAGTGATCACAATCCAAGTTGAGGATGAACGGCCCGTTTGAAAGAACAGCTGAAGCTCTGACCAGGGCGTTCATAGCTCCGGCCTTCTTGTTATGGTCATAACCCTGCCTTTTTTCTCTAGATACATATGCAAACATTGGAATACGTGTATCAATCCCCGTAAAGTCTAGTGTTGCCTCATCAGAGTGACCCATTACAGGATCTGGATCTGGTACTTTACTCATTATCTGCAAAATCCCTGCGTGGTCTCCCTTAGCGTGATCAGGCGCCTTCTGATACCATGTGCCGGGCCAATGGGTCCCATCCGCCAACCAAGTAGCTTGAACTTTGGCAGTGGCAGGTAAGGAATCTTCTTCACTTTCAGCCTTGGAAGCGTTTCTTTCTAAGGGTGGCTCTTCCTTGGTGTTATACATGTCGCATCGCTTTTTAATGGCATCAGGCAGGCCATTAATCCTGACCTTGAACTCGTCATATTCCCTCTTAATCCAACGGCGATCCTTGACAAAGTCAGGTTTTTTCTTGTTCTTGGTAGGATCTTTCTTCAAGCTGAAGTAGGAATCAGGGTTCCTAGGTTCAATGTTGTGCTTCCTGCAGAAAGGGACCCAAAGGTCGGCAAACTTAACGGCTTCAGCCATAGCCTCAAAGGTTAGGATGGCGGCTCCATCATCAGAAATGTAGCACGAGACCTTCTCGACAGGATATTCAACAGATAGAATGGAGAGCATAGTGTTTGCTGTAACAAGAGGCGGCTCCTTTTCAGGATCAGCCGTAGACACAAAGATATCAATGCCAGGAAGATCAGAACGGCCGTGGGGATTTGTAGAAGAAGGTAACTCAAACTTCTCTTTGAGTGCATTAAGGTCAGCCGCTCTGTCGATTGGATTCAGCTTAGGCAGTTGGTCCAGTAACCATGAAAACGCAAACCAAATCTCGCAGACTATCGACAGTCCCCACAGCCAAAGTGCATCCTCGTTTGGGTTTTGTACTCGCCACGCAAGAAATAGCATCAGCCCTATAAACCGAATGACCACCAGTAACCTGCACTCAACTAATAATTCAAACACTTATTTCAAATTTAAGACAATTCTGTGGAAACATGTATAACATTGTTGTTGATTAGGTACCTGTAGGGACTAATGATTTCAGGAGGAACATTGATTTTGCGAGTAAGTGGTTTCCAAGGTTTGTCCATGAAGTCGTCCATGCTCATGCTGACATCTGAAGGATCATAAGCCTCCTCCTCAGACCAGTAAGCATTCCCAATCCCATACTTGCCTTTGGTCTCGAAAAGCCAACGATTATGATCAAAGTCATGCGTCTGGCTGCGCATCAACATAGACTTATTATTCGAATTCATTACAGAAACCCGCCTGTCTAACTTCCCTGTTGCTGCTGCAGCACCCTTCCCCCCTCCCCTGACGCGCTCTGAAGCGCCAGGCTGATTATCGGGTGTTGGTGGCATCATGACGGTGTAGTTAATGTATTCGCTAGAACCCCCTCCTGCATTATCCCCCGACATGTCTATATCATCGTCTCTAGAAAGATTCACTAAACGGCCTGTCGATGTTTTCCTCGCAAACCTTACTGCTTTTGGCGACGATCTTTCATTGTTTTTCATTTCTTTGGCAAGCTTGCTGTCGCCGCTGCTGCCATTCCATCAACTAATTCCTTTTCTCTTAAGCTGCTAATACCATCTTTTGTTTTGTTTTCTGATTTTTTTTTTTTGTTTGTTTGTATTTTGAGCATTAATTAATGTTGTATCTTTGCAGGTAATGTTGTTAGATACAACACATAAAAAAAATGAAAGGGAAGGATTGGAGAAACAAAAGAAAAGAATGTAATTGGCGAGCTTCACAAATATTATGGGAAATATTTGAGGTTAGTTGGAGTGTTTGTTGAAGAGAGATGAGCCCCCAAATATAGCATTAGAGATTGAGGCTCATAGATTGCTTCTAATTATAGCTTTTGATATACTTGGCAGATTCTACTCTATGTATCTATTCCCATGCTTTCAGGCATCTCAATATCATCAATCCCCTTCTCTTCAAACCATACCACCATCCTATTCTCCTTGTAATTCGCTCTATATATGCTTTCTTCATTCTTCATGAGTCTCATAGTACTTCAAAGATGGTAAATTAAAGCTCTCGCTCACGAGTTTTAACATGCTTGTGGTTCTGTGCTTTCAACTCATTAAGTGCTCACGACTCATGAATGATATCATATAGATTATGATCATCGAATGAAATGGGGACAGTGTTACATGTAGACCGGATAAATGACTCATCTTAATCTGAGTATAAATTAGATTATGTTTGAGTGTAGGATATGCTTTTGATTTTGGGTCGGCTTTGTATATGTTATAGGCTTGTAGCTTATGATTGGTTCATTCTAAGTAAGTATCATTGGCTTCTAGGACAAAGTTATACACTTCTCATGTTTCATGAAGGCTTTTTAGAAAACAATATACTCGTAGATAATAAATTTTCTAAATAAATAAAATAATACTCCATAATTATAATTATAAATACAGATGGGATTGATTTCGCCATTAGCCACATGTCAACCTATCTTCTTCCCATCTTTTGTAAATGAATTGGGTCATTACGAGTCAAACTTTCCAATGTTATATAGAGACGTTTTTGGGCAAATGGTTATCTGGTTATAAGTTAAGTCTGTATTTAGGGTACATTCTAATTTTGAATAAATCAAAGCTAAACCTTACGTAGTACTTTATTACTAGTAGTATTTTAATTCCGAATGTTTCACCTTCCAAAACATCTGACAACGTGTTTAGTGTAGTTGCCACTAGGTAAAAAAAAGTTTAATGTTGTGTATTTATTAACTCCTATTGTAATGATATAATTTAATTACATTTTTTAAATTTAAAAAAAATAAAATATTAATACGATGACTTAAAAAAGGGCTTGAATTGAATAACACAAATGAAGATTCACGAGATAAACTTAATTTAAGGATGTTACCATGATTAATACTCGTATTAAAACAACCTACTCCATCCATCGCATAATAGAATTCAAGTTAATTTCAATAATGATAAGTTTAATTAAACCGAGCCAAAAAAAACATAAATACTCGGTTGAAAAGAATAGTAATTATTGTGTGAAACCGTTGTACCATACGACAGTAGTAAAAGTTTGCAATTTACGATAAAAAGTGATTATTTTAGGTTAGTTAATTACCACTTTCAGATAGATAGATACCATTTTTTCATATTAAAACGTGGTCACTATTTAACTGTTGTACTATTAAATTAGGTCTATCGTACGGTACAAATTGTATACTATTATAAGTTGTGTGAAAAGAAAAGGGCCGGATCAATTGTTTTAGTGAGCGAGACCTGAGGCTGAGGCTGATACCCAAACCAAATCAACGTCGCTGACCAGTGACCACGCCCACGCCTTATCAAGCTGTTGATCGCCCCAGAATTGGATCCCAGATTGAAGTTTAACACCCCTCTTCCTTCCTCAATCATCATCATCATCATCATCTTCTTCATCATCCGCCATGGATTTCCACACCTTTTCTCGATTTTTCTTCTTCACCCTCCTCTGTCTTCTTCATCATTCCAAGGTCCTTTCATCTCCCATCTTCCTAATCTCTCTTGATTTGATTCCTAATACCTACTCTTGATTTATGTCTCTTTTTTAATTTTTACAGGCTCAAATCACAGATGCTGATTCCTCATCCGTGCTCTTCATCGATAGTCCTACCCATCAATATTTTCGCCAAAATACTCAGGTATAATCTTTAGGTGCTTCAATTTTATAATTCTGGGTTTGATTTTCGTCTGAATTGTTATTTTGATACTAAGCTCGTCCTGTCTATATGTTGGGTATGATCATGTTGACTAATTTCCCATCAATTAGAATTCGATTAGAATTTGTCAGTTATTTCCCAGGTCCATCATAAGGGCTTGGTTTCATAATGTCTTGATTGGATAATCATATTACCATGGTTCCGATACTTGTTGCACATGAATAATCCTCGATTGGCCTGCGAAAACTGTGTATGTTAACCATGGTTACTTAGATTTTTCATCTTGATGTGGAGTTAAGTTTGAGAAAAGGCATGGGTCTTGTTTTGTATGAGATGCTATGTCAAGGAAGTGAACTTGCAAAGTTGTTAGAAGTTGTCGTATTTTGCTATTGATATCTCGTGGGAATTTCTAAAGAAATTGGAATAATGAGCTGCAGTGAATTGAACTAGGCAGGCATTTTACTGATGTTGTATCGGTTGAGCTGTGAATACGTAGGGATTTTGGGCTAGGCGGCATTGATCGGGGCTCCACTTTTGAAATTAGTTGATTACTAAAGTCAACTGTTTGAAGTCAAACTCGTTATGTCGTAAAGCTTGAGTTTACGCCTTTACTGGATATTGTATACCACTTTTTTGAGGTGGACCGTGTATTTCTCCTTCTTAGTGCATAATTCATGATCATCAGGTAGACTTATTATTTGATGTGTCTTGTGATGGGTCCTGGCTTGAACACAAGTAATCAGGAGGTAATATTTGAGCATTGCGTTGATTTTGCATTTTTGATCCAGGAGTTGTCATACACGTCTTTAATGAAATGAGCAGTGTGGTTACATGGAGGTTTATATTGTTAACTTATAAGAATATATTATATGCTTACATACGTATATTTGAATAGAATATTAGTTTTTCTAGTATTTAGGAGAAAAGTCCAACAGTAGAATTAAGTAAAAAACAGAGGGATGGTTCATAGTTGGTGTGGGAAATCCGAGTTGTTTCACCCATCTGGAAAGAATTGAGTTAATGGTGAGATTAAATTTGCCAGCTAGGAATGAACTATATAATTTTTTTTCTTTGTTACAAATGGTATCAGGAGTCAACTAGATCATGTTTCGTTTATGCAACGTTGACTAGTGTTCTTTTCCCTCAACATGGTTCTATTTGGTTATATGCCATTTTCTTTGTTGGAGTGTGATGCGTTGTTAACTTATTGTATGTGGTTATGAGCTACTGCATATTTTTTTGTGTACGCCTGTAGTCTGTAGAGAACGTATAGTCATCCTGCTGAAGCTTTCTTTTCCTCCTTAAAGGAACAAGATTAAAAATCTACTGATGAGTGCTGTTAATTTAAAATTTTCATGTCAAAGATAAATTATACTTAGGAGCATGAAAAGATAAAATATGTCAGTTGTAGCTAAATGACACTGACCACATGCTCTCTCAGCATTTAGTTTTCATTAAGCGGAAATAGTATTGTGGAATTGAAATTGTCAGGCGACATATTTGCTTATGTTGGATTATGATGTTTTGTGTCCCAACCAGCTCCCATTTTGTTTACATGTGACAGCGATCTTTTCAGCACTTCGTATGTATTAGTTTGCATATGATTCTCACTCATTTGATTCTTCATTGGCTACTTTTGATGGTTTGATTCCTATTTGTGCCTTGTTAGACTAATTCAATGTCAGCCAAGGAGGTGGGTGCAGCAGTTTCAGTCTTGCTTGGTCTTGCACCAGTGGGTCTGTCAGCAGCTAGTTCCACGAAGGTTTGCTGGAGTTATATCCAAAACTATCAACTTAGATCTAAAATTTATATTTCATTTTGTGTGTGTGAGTTACAACTTACAAGTCTGATTTTGCTTGCTTGTATGTGCAGCTGAATGAACTCCTACTGCCTAATCCATTTGATAGACCTCGTCATGTTTTCATGCTTGAAATCGGTCTTGCTCAGAGTTAGTATACCGACCTTTGCTTATGATTCAGATTTCATACTTTAATAAACTCTTGACTGACTTGTATCTGTATCTCTCATAGATTCTGAAGCAATGGTTTATGCTGATAGTGCTCTATTTGGAAATGGCATCAAGAGTAAAGTTAAAGGCAGTGAGGACGTAGCTAAAATCGAACTTCCAGGTACTTTTGCATACCCATATGTAATCGTTATACTCCGTATTGCACTTTGATTGATTTTTACTTGATTCTATGGCTGTATCAGAATTATAATAACCCCTTCTTACCCCAAACCCTGTGGAACTCTTAAGGCACTGAGTGTATTGCTGTTATTTTTTCACAATCATGACGACCTATTTGTTACTTCTTTTGTGTTTGCAGATAGGGCTGGGGTTACGTTTTTCTCTCTGGATGGATCAGATGACATGACTGTATCTGACAAACAAATAAGTGATTTTGTCAGTGGGTTTGAATTGTTTTATTCCATTAACACAGTGTTCCATAGTCTTTCCTTCTTATTTACAATCTCTCATGATTCACTTCTCTTTACTGTTGTGGTGTCAGGCAACTAGCATTGGTGGCAACTTTGAAACCGTGAGTGGAGAACTGATGATCCCCTTGCCCAGCGGAACTCAATTGAGTCTTCATATGTCAAAGGTCTTCTTTGATGATTTTTTTCCAACTTGGCGATTTGATTATTCTTTCCGCTTTGAATTCTCGTAGTTGCTGAAGTTTATAATTTTGTTGTATATCTGATGGAATGTTGCATGTTTCTGCAGAAAGCTGATAGGAAATTTGCGACTAGTCTTATAAATTTAATTGACAGTTTGAGAAAAGTTTCGGAGTTGAAGGCAGATTCCGTTGAAAGCAATTCCAATGGTGCTGAACTAGTTGGAGGATATTTTGATGGCATTAAGGTTATTTGTTTATTTTTAATATGTATGTTAGCACGTAGTCTGTTATGTTGTTGGACTACTCAGTCACTTTGGTATATTAGAAGACAGTTTGATCTCTCCATATATATACATTTTAAATTGGTGACTTCTATGGCAGATAAGTTATGACTATTGAACTCTTGCCATAAAGGGTGTGCTCTTCCTGTAGAGTTGTTGTGTTGTATTTTGGTAGAATTAAACATTTCTTTGGCATCATGAGACGACAATATAGCTGCAATTAGGCAACACAGATTTCCTTTGAACATTATTTTTGTATACTTCGTTAGTGTCTTTGACTAGCGATAAATAATTAAATTAAATTGCTATAAACCTGAGAGTCCGTCTTTTTTTCCATCTTTATTTGATTTTAAGTTATCTGTTTCATAGTTTGTGTTGTATCTACTCTCTAACTACTTTTGTTTTACTGTAACAGGCTTTGCAGGAAGAGTATGGGTCAGAAGACATTACGCAGCAAGGCATGGAGCTTCTTAGGATTATTGTTTCCAGAGTTTTTGACTCTCTACAGACAGGACACCAAGGTAATTGGATTTGGTAATTTTGTTTATAGATAATTTGTGCGGCTTGTAACTGTGATACCCCTGGATGGTGGCACCATGCACTTTTATTTGACTCCACATGAATTTGATTTTTTTTTTGGATAAGCCTATGATTATTAAAGTTATTGTAAACGGCGGTGAAGACTCGGATGTTCAAGGTGTATTTATAAAGTTCCTCGCCTCTATCTTCCCACAAATCACTGTCTATGTTTCTCTGACTTGAGTACGTTTGTCAGACATGGGTACAAATACATGGGTCAGACTTGGCCTGACTAAGACTTTTAGACACGAGAGCCCTGTCCCAAAATTATGAATACGGGTGCGGGGACACATCTTCAAAGCAAAACTACATTTATAAACGAAATTGATGGGAAAAAAAAGGTTTCACAAATTAGAGTTAAAATCTGTGAATATACTATTGAATCTGTGTAGACTCTCTTTCTCTATTGTGGTGCGAGGCTCACTAGTTAGCTCTCCTAGGGTAAGTGTTGGATTAGTAAGTGTCTGATATGAAATTAATACTCATATCTATGCCGTGTTGTGTTGAGACAAGTACGGTCCTAAAAAAACAAAGAGTCGAAGCAATATTGTATTCACTGTAACTTCCCGTAGGACAATCTTAATTCTTACCCAAACCTGGTGTCTGGAGTTATTCTTACATTTGTTTTAAAGCATTCTTTATTTTCTACGAGCATCAAATTTATTTTTATATTTGTGTTGTTCACTATAGCAATGGCGGGTTCACCCTAAAACGCTATTTTGTCAGACAGATTAATTAATTAATAATATGTATTCAGATTTCTTTGAATAGATTATAATATTGTAATTGTGTATTGAGCTGAGCTGTTAAATCTATATGGTATTGTTCTGGGATTTTTTTAACGAAGAATTTATTATGGTTCAGTTGTATAGTCAATGTGCAAAAATAATTCCCCCTGTTTTGGATTTAATTCTGAAGGAAAAGTAACATTAGATATATAGACATTATCTCCACTTAATTATCCATAAATCTGTTGGTTGCTCACTTCAATGCGCGTGCAGGTGAAGCAGTCGCTGTTCTTGTGCTAGTCAAAGCCCGTTCTACAGAACCTCAAAGGATGCTAGATGTGACCTTTGCATCAAGTTCCTCTGCTCGTATTCTAGAGGAAGTGAAACAGTCTTCGAATTCAACTGCTGTGGAGGAGGTGATACTCGTTAGGCTTACAGTTGCGTGGGCAACAGGAATTATCCTAATCATTGCATTCTACATAGGGGTGAGGCTACTTATTCCAAAAAAAGTTATTTGAAAAGTTATTTTCTTCTTGCTTGATAGAGTAGCTTACAACAACATTGCCCTTCTGACTTACATGCTCTTGCCTATTACTTTGTAAGTTGTAAGTAGACCTGGAATGACCCGAATATCCTATCCAGTCTTGATCTGTACCCTGAAAGTACACCAGTAAGTAGACTCCAGTCCAAAAAAAGTGGTCCAAAATCAACTCAATTTGAGGTGACCAGAAGCATCTGATGTGTCTCATTTAAAAAAAGGACCTAACTTCACAACTTGATTGACTTAACTCCTACCATTCAATCTGAAATAATCCGAACCTGAGCCTGAATTGACCTGACCGGTGAGACCCAAATCCATACTGACCGCTACCTGAAATTGCCCAACCATAGCTGATCCTGTACGGCCTGCTAGCCAGGTCTAGGTGTAGATGCTCAGTGTGTACTGTGTACTGTGTACAGCCTTGCTGCTGTGCTGTAGTCTTAACAGAGTTCTGGATGACCCATGTAGCAATGATTGCATCCACGGCTACATGTTTAAACCTATGTGACTACACTGTAATATGTAAGCGGGGTTAGTTTAGGTGGGAGATGCCCTTCTTTTGAATCCGATGGGAGAAACACTGGAAGAATTTCTAAAAGATTTGAGGATCAGAAACCATTGATAATTTGCTTATGCTTGTACGTACATATATTCTTCACCAGAAATTCATTATGTTTTTTTGTGCTCATCCAGGCTTATATCCTCCTTTACATGCCGGTGACCAAGGACACACTTTTGTACTCTAATGTGAAGCTCGATTGATTTGTGGGAGGACAATCTCTATTGTATTTATTTCATGCTAGGGATGTCACAGGTAACAACAGTCACATCAGTTGGGGTTTATTTACTCTACTGTTTCTTGGTTGCTCTATGTAATTGATTTACGTCCTTTCAAATCGGGTGCTCTCCGTAAGTAAGGCAATAAAGTTAATTCCGTTGATATCTTGGGAAATTGGTAAAGCTGTAGGCTTTGCGATTGAAACGAGGCAAATTCATGGCTGGGGGGCATATTCGCTGTGGATTTGTGTTTCAAAGATTGATTGTTTCCTCTCTTTTTCCTTCCTTCATTGTCTGTAGCTGTTGATCCAAACAGTAGTCAGCCTGCCTTTCTTGGGGCGTGTATTTTTCCTTAGAAGATTGGGAGTTTTTTGTTGCAAGGCAAATGTTTTGTTCAAGTAAAATCACCTTCATTGTATTTACCACTGTCTCGAGTACGATATGCAGAGAGTACATTACTACATCAATTGATACTTGATATTGCTTGCTGGAGCCATATATTCCATTTGTCGATTAATTTTTCCTTTTTATATATATGTTCGAATTTCTGACCTTAGGAGTACACCAGCTGGTCCGAGGCCAATCGATTTAGTTTCATGGGCCTGGATCTCCGAAAATCGTGTATTATACATTGAGATTTGAGTTGTTCGAATGTCCTACTGGGCAATGTGACGTTTCCTCATGGTTTTCTTCCGGTTTTCAATTCAGCCTCAAATTTTCGACCTATATCTTGTGCTAGTTTATCGCTTTTCGATACACCCAATGCTCCTTTGTGAGTCCTAAAAATTTGTGAGGATGCGTTATCCGACCTAAGGAAAAGACCAGTGGATTTTCAGAAATTTTTGTCCCGGGGTCTTGAATCTTTGTAAACTGTGTATACACCATGATTGAGCCATTCAGGAGCCAGGAGGTTCTCCCGACGCGACATCTCGTTTTGTTTTTGTTTTCATCCCACGTCTCCGTGGACTTTTCAGGATATCCATATGTAAACAAAAAGTATACTTCTGCTTTGCACGAGTTTTCGAATTTTAACCGACGTGAGTTTATCCCTTTCTGATATTCTCGGTACTCTTCTGTTGGTCCTAAAAAATATGGGAGGTTCACTAGTTCAAAATCGGATCAGACTGGCCTAACCCGTCAATTGGACAACCTAAAAAATAAGCCTCGGAGACTTGACCAGATAATACAGGACTCGGAACCGACAAGAATCCTTTCAAGGTCGGTTTTCCGGGTTTGGAGCGGACTGATAGACTAATTTAAAGACTTTCTGAAATTTTTTGAAGTACATATCAAACCGACCCAAATCATAGATGGATCACCTATTTTTTTGGAACCTAGTTACGGGACAGGACCATCTGGACCCAAACAACCCGGATTGATCCAATTCACCGACCCAAACCACTTTTTAAAGACCCCTTTCTCTCAACTCGCAATTAGGGAGTAGTTGTATTTGATTCTTACGGTTCTACGGTTTCAGCAAGTCTCCCTTGTGACGGTTATATCTGTCGTAAGGTTATAACGGGTCAAGTATTACCCGCTTGATGAACAATGACAAAGCATTTGCTACCCAATTGTCGCCATACTTTTTGTCTTATCTAAATTACTTAACCCGTTACAAGCTTGCAACCGGTTTACCCGTCACAAAAAGAATTTGTGATGTGGTTTACGGTCCTCCTCCTTCAGTCCTTGTACTTGTAAGAGTTGTCTTCTTATCAAAGAAACACACACCTATTTAACAACGCCCTTTCATCCTTTCTTCATTCTACCTCATCAAAACAGATCCCCCCCACTCCACCTCTCCACCCAGGTTCAACTCCACTATCTAGGGTTCTAACTACATCCCTAATCAATCCCAATCCCAATCCCAATTCCAATTCGAATTTGGATTGGATTGCTTCACTTGATTTAATTCCAAACAATTCAGTTAATTACTTGTATAATTGATCGCTTAAAGGTGTGCAACAATGGCGACCATGGTGAGTTCAGCGGGAGCCTTGCTTGCTATGCTCAACGAGAATCATCCTGCTCTCAAGCTTCACGCTCTCTCTAATCTTAATCACTTGGCTCAATTCTTCTGGCCTGAGATCTCTCCCAGCATCCCTCTCATGTACCACTCTACTCTACTTCCTTACTCCTCTCTTTCTCTCTCAATTGGGCCTTTTTTCTTGCTTGACATTCATTAGGGTTTGTCGCTCTCATGTCATGTGATTTTTTTCTAATTTGAGTCTTCTAGTTAGTATGCTGAGTGCGTGTGTTTAGGATTCGATTAATGCTGCAGCTAATATAGTGTAGTTGCCGGAATTCTGTACCGTGTTTTTTCGGATTCTTGTTGGCTTGAATTTCAATTTATTCCTGGAATTCCTGGGATTTTTGAGTGCCCAAATGGAATTGGGAAGGGTTGGGGATAGTGTGTCAGAGGAATGCTTCCAATCATTGATACGGCTTCTGTGCGAACACTTGATTTAAATCAACGAACTGATACGAGTTGCCACTGTTGTACTGGGGATAAAAAAAGCAGCAAGCTTTGAGTTGGGGCTTTTATTGATCATAATTGAAAGTACACCCTATGGTGAATACAAAACGGACACGTCTAAATCTAACATCAACGAGATTTGCACCTTAGCTAAAAGTCCTTGGGGTGCGTTTTGCACAACACACAACTAGTGAGGCATGTAACCATGGACCAAACTTGGAATACGGCCGATTCATATATTTATTATACAAATATGTGGCTCACTCGATATGGAGCATAATTCGGTGTACGTATAACTAAATAACTGAACACCATAAATGGATGCAATTCAGGTATATAATTGAGTAGGTGACTAACAGAATCAAGTATTTCAGCATGCAAGTGATGCAACTATGCAAATTCCATATTTTTCTGCACATTTCTTTTAGTAGCCCCTTTTGTTTGCCCCCGCCCAAATATTTAACCTTTTATGTCTTTGCACCTTGATCCTCTCTAGAATCGCGAAAAGCTTATAGTTACTCGAATAATACTTTAGAAAACATATCTATTTGTTTGCAAAAACAATACACCTCGTGTGTATTAGGCGCTCCGCTTTGCGTTGTCACCGTGGGCCTACACTGTCTCAGTGTACCTCATGCCATGTGTCTCATCATCGTAGGCCCACATTGTCTCAGTGTACCAGATGCCCTTTACAACTGAGGTGTTACTACTCGTGATGTACACTGGAGTTGGACTAGGAGGAGGAGCCCTGTATTTGTGATTGTAACAGACCTTTGCTTGTGGCTTCTTGTTGCATAATTGTTTAAATAGAGTATTCTAATTAAATTCCAAGTTGATGATAATTTTGAGTATCATTTGCTGTATTGCTAAGGCCTTCCTTCGCCTTTTATTTCATCCTTAGTGTCATTCACACTTAAACGACGTGTCTCTTTATCAGTTTGGAGAACCTATAGCCTCAAACAGCCTTAATCATTTTTGCAAAAGTTTGATAGGCTTTTTGCGACTATATCAGAATATTTTTTGGCTCATTAAATGAACTACATGACGGTTTGGAGTAACATTCATTCCATTTTCTTACCAGCATATGCTTGTTTTGTTTCATGTTGAGGATTTAGTGCGGGGGTATGAATTGTAATTATCCAATCATTGTTGCTGTCTTTTTGTTTCAGTGAAAGCTTGTATGAAGATGAAGAGTTTTCCGAGAGGGCACTTGCAGCCTTAGTTGTTTCTAAGGTAATTGTCATTTCCCGAACTCCTTACGAGATTATAGAATGAAGAATATTGGGACATGTAATATGAGAAGAATAGGATAAATGGAAGCTGATTTTTTTTAATGTATATGGCACTAACTGAATGGAAACTCATTTGTCTCTGCTATAACCATTGAAGAATAACTAACTCTATTCAGGACACATGAACATCTATTGATGTGCCTGTTGTGTATTATACTACTCCCTCTTGTCCATTCCAAAGCTTACATAGAGTTTTTCACAAGTTGTAAGAAAGTAGGTAAAAAGTAAGGGTATTATTGATAAATCCCAAAATCTTATGGAAGACCCCTAATAATAAACTGTGTCAAAAGTAAGCATTTGCTGTAAATAGATGTAAGGATACGTTGATTACATGGTAAAGTCTTATTATATCAAAAAGAGAATGTTAGTTTGGATTGGATGAGAAGGAGTATCAATTAGTCTTTAACTCCTAAATGTTTCAGTATCACCTTTCATAAGATTTTAGACGTAACTAGCCGTCACCAATCATCTATTGGCAAACTCTTGTGTTTATGATTATTGTACTATTTTAAAAAAAATTGTCTTTTGCAATCAAGTTAATTTATTTACTGGTTAGCACTTAGCACACATGTCTCTATAGCTCAATATCACCTTTCTTAAGATTTATTAGCTATCAGTAGTCATCTATTGGTAGAATGTGGTGTTTTATGGTTATTATACTTTTGTTTTACAATATAAACAGATTGTGCCCAATCAAGTTAAATGGATTGATTAGTTAGCATATTTTCAAATGATTTTTAATGATGGTTGGAATTTTCGCTTCAGTTCTACTTAGCGTAACCAATTCGCATGCAAAGCTATTGGTGCATCCCTAAAATTCCCTATGAGCGTGTTTGGTTATCATATACCAAATGATATACACTAGTAAATGCATATAGTATATTTTTGTACCGTATTCATATTGGTATTGAGAAGTACTACTCAATTAATTAAGCACCCCATCTACGAATCCTTGATCATGTCTAACATATGATCTATTACAGGTTTTTTATTTCTTGGGTGAGTTAAATGATTCATTATCGTATGCACTTGGAGCTGGGCCTTTGTTTGATGTCTCTGAGGATTCTGATTATGTTCGAACTCTTCTTGGTAAAGATTTTCAATGCATTTTTCTTTAGTTGCCATATTTTTCATTATATATTTATACACTCCATAGTTATTATTGGCTATCCGAGAATCTAAATCTCAAATAAAAAAACTATAGACAGCTTGAGAGTGTGACTAACGGGCTATTACCATCTTATTTTGATGCTTTTTTCTTCTTCAGATAAGGCTATTGATGAGTATGCTTGCCTGAGAAATAAAGCAGCAGATTCAAATGAAGTAGTAATTGATCCCAGGCTAGAGGCAATTGTGGAAAGAATGTTGGAGAAGTATGTTGTTGATTTGTTTATATAGTTTTATATGCTTTTAAGGACTCTATGGCTAGTTAAGCTTACTGGTGATGTGTTCCAGGTGCATTTTGGATGAGAAATACCAGCAAGCAATGGGGATGACAATCGAGTGCCGAAGACTTGATAAACTTGAGGAAGCAATAATGAGGAGTGATAATGCTCCTGGTTGTTTGGCATACTGTATTAATGTCTCCCATTCCTATGTTAACCGTAGGGAATATCGTCAGGAGGTATGGAAGTTTTATATGTGAATTGTTACACATTCTCTTCCTGGCTTAGTGAGGCTTAGATTTAGTTTCAATATTGGAAACAAGAGTTCAATGTTATTTATCCTTTTTCGTTGCAGGTACTTCGTTTACTTGTCCGAGTATATCAAAAGCTGCCGTCTCCTGATTATATAAGCATTTGTCAGTGTCTCATGTTTTTGGATCAACCTGAAGTTGTCTCTACCATTCTTGAAAAACTTCTTCGGTCTGAGAACAAGGATGATGCTTTGCTTGCCTTTCAAATAGCCTTTGATCTTGTGGAGAATGAACATCAAGCATTTCTTTTGACTGTGAGGGATCGTCTATCGAAGCCCAAATCTCAGCCTTCAGAGCAGTCAATCTCTAGGGAATCTGAGTCCGGTCAAACTGAAGATGCAGCTGGCACTGCGGATGTAGCAATGAGTGATGGAACTGCATCCACAGTGACTGTGAGTGAGGTAGATCCTCTTGAAGTTACATATGCAGAAAGATTGACAAAAATAAAAGGAATATTGTCAGGAGAGACATCAATACAGCTGACTTTGCAGTTTTTGTATAGTCATAATAGGTATGCAATTTTAACTCTTTCATACTGACTGCAGTTTTCAAGCTGTTCCCATATGAGCTGTATTAAGTCTCCTTTTGCATTTTCTTACAATAGGTCGGACCTCCTTATTTTGAAAACAATAAAACAATCTGTGGAAACGAGGAATAGTGTTTGTCACAGTGCAACAATTTATGCAAACGCAATTATGCACGCTGGTACAACAGTGGACACATTCCTCAGAGAAAATTTGGTAATACATATTTTTGTAAGAGTTGTAACATTTTGGAATAAGTCTTAATTCAGAAGTATTTTCTTACTTCTCTTGCAAACTTTCGTTTGTCAGGATTGGCTTAGCAGGGCTACTAACTGGGCAAAGTTTAGTGCCACAGCTGGATTGGGTGTTATTCATAAAGGCCATCTCCAACAGGGTCGGTCACTTATGGCACCTTATTTGCCACAGGGTGGGGCTGGTGGTGGTGGCAGTCCCTATTCTGAAGGTGGAGCTCTATATGCTCTGGGTTTAATCCATGCTAACCATGGCGAGGGGATCAAGCAATTTCTTCGTGATAGCCTACGGAGCACTAATGTTGAGGTGTGATTATCTGTATATGACGTGTAGCCATTACAATAATGCACCTTAGTGTATTCAAGAATAATAACAAATGTGGGCTAAATTTCTGTTTTCTTGCAGGTAATACAGCATGGAGCTTGTCTAGGTCTTGGTTTAGCAGCCCTTGGAACGGCAGATGAAGAAGTATTTGAGGATGTTAAAACTATTCTCTATACAGACAGTGCTGTTGCTGGTGAAGCTGCTGGTATCAGTATGGGTCTTCTTATGGTCGGCACTGCGAGTGAAAAGGCTGGGGAAATGCTTGCTTATGCTCATGAAACTCAGCATGAGAAGATCATCAGGTAAGTCTATATTTCTTTTCGAGTACTCTATAATGGTAGTTTTTCACTCTATAGTTTACAGAGTAATTTTTTTTTGCTTATGTGATGGTTGGCTTATGCAGGGGCTTAGCATTAGGTATTGCACTTACAGTTTACGGAAGAGAGGAGGAAGCGGACACATTAATTGAACAAATGACCAGAGATCAAGATCCCATAGTGCGTTATGGTGGTATGTATGCATTAGCTTTGGCATACAGCGGAACATCAAATAACAAGGCCATCCGTCAGCTGCTGCATTTTGCAGTATCTGACGTGAGTGATGATGTTAGACGGACTGCAGTTTTGGCACTTGGTTTTGTCATGTATTCTGAACCTGAGCAGGTTAGTTTTACGTTTATGCTTTGTGCCTTCATCATCGAAGGTGAAAAATGCATGACCTTGAGCAGTTTGACTAGTTTTATGTGTGTTTGAAGACTCCAGAGTAATTACAATTACTCCCTTTGACTACATTTAAACTTTCTACTATTTGGGTAGATCTGTTTAAACTCCCTTTGACCAAGTGTAAATGGCCTAACCTTATTTACACTTAGTACTTGGAATCTTTCCTCTTTTTTTTTGTATGTTAATTTATAGTCATTGTGGTTTGTGACCCACATCTTTCCTCAATTCGTATTGTCCTCACACCATATCAAGCGTTCTTAAATCATGTCATGAGGCATGGATTTTATTTATGATTGGAAGTCTGCATACTTATACACTTTCACTTCGATTCTTCATACTACCCACATACCCGTGTCTAATATTTGACAGTTGAAAAAATGCCCCCCCCCCCCCCAAAAAAAAATAAAAAAAATAAAGACTAGTGCGGATCTTGAACTCATGCCTAGGTCGGGTACTTTTAACCGAGTGTATGTAGTGTTGTTCATAAATGCTCTCCTCATTGACAGACACCCAGGATTGTGTCTCTGCTATCCGAGTCCTACAATCCACATGTCCGTTATGGTGCTGCCCTTGCGGTTGGCATTTCATGTGCTGGAACTGGTTTGAGTGAGGCCATATCTTTGCTGGAGCCACTGACGTCAGATGTGGTTGATTTTGTTCGTCAAGGTGCCCTGATTGCAATGGCCATGGTAATGATTCAGACTACTGAAGCAATGGATTCTCGTGTTGGGACATTTAGGTAATAGTCTACTCTGCATCCTTTCAATTGAACTCCATTGGCAAAATCTTTCCTTATTCATATTGCACATGGCATGATAATAAATAATACCAGAAAAAAAAAACAGAATTAAATGATGGTTCACTACTCCTCTTGCTAGAGAATAAAGATGACATAAAATTACTGAAATGCCACTCCAAGTGGTCTACTTACAAGGGTTATGTGAGATTGATGTGGTGTAGTTATGTAATTTACCCAAAAATTCAGCACAAGAGAGCAATTTTTCACTGATAAGATATTCAGGAATTCGAAGGTATTTCTAAGTTGACCTAATATTGAAAGATGGATATCTTTGTTTTGGCGAGTAGTAGTTTTTTTCTTCAAAATATTATTTTTGTTATCATCCTGACGAGGCTCTGATAATCCATTCCAGACGACAGTTGGAGAAAATAATTCTTGACAAACATGAAGATACAATGAGCAAAATGGGAGCAATTTTAGCATCTGGAATACTTGATGCGGGTGGAAGGAATGTGACGATCAGGCTTCTTTCCAAGTCAAAACATGATAAAATCACGGCTGTTGTTGGTTTAGCAGTGTTTACCCAATTCTGGTATTGGTATCCACTAATATATTTTGTGAGCTTGGCATTCTCGCCAACAGCCTTCGTGGGGTTAAATTACGATTTGAAAGTTCCCAAATTTGATTTTGTGTCTTCTGCAAAACCTTCCCTGTTCGAGTATCCCAAACCAACAAGTGTGGCCACCACCACCTTCGCTGTGAAGCTTCCTACTGCTGTATTGTCAACATCTGCAAAAGCCAAATCCAGAGCCAAAAAGGAGTTGGAGCAGAAGGAAAAGGAGAAGTCTGGTAGTGCTGAGTCAACTTCTGCATCGGGAACTGGAAAATCAAAATCTTCTGAGAAAGATGGAGACTCTATGCTGGTAAGCAGGCCGTCAGTTGGGAGTCGTTGAACTTTATTTTTCTTAATCTTCCATTGAAATTTATTTGGGTTAAAAATATTTTCAGACTAACCAAACACAGCCTTAACTTTAACTGATTTGGATCTGTGTGGTGACAGGTCGACAACCCAACAGAGAAGAAAGTGGTAGAGCAAGAGCCATCCTTCCAAACCCTAACGAACCCAGCAAGAGTTGTTCCGGCCCAAGAGAAGTATATCAAGTTTATGGAGGGAAGCAGATACATGCCGGTGAAGATGTCGCCCTCTGGTTTCCTTCTCTTGAAAGATTTGCATCCCGAGGAACCCGAGGTATTATCTTTGACTGACTCCCCTGATGCCGCTAATGCGCCCAGTGGTGCTGCGGCTCAACAGGGTTCAGGAATGGCTGTGGATGAAGAGCCTCAGCCCCCACAGCCTTTTGAATATACCTCTTGATCATCTGGTTTTAGATGTGGACTTCCTTGATATGACCTAATTTATTTTAATCTTTCCGTTCCCCTGTATCTGAACCAAACTTGTACGATAAAATAGTTAGTTGCCTTGAGTATTTTTGTACGTTATGGTTGCCCATGTCGCCCACTCCCTTTTGATTTTTTTCTCAGCCTGTACCTTTTTACGGTAACCGAGCTGCTTGTATCGTAAAAGGTGTCTTTTTTCCTTTTTGCTTGGTGGTATTTCGCAATTGTAATTTGCCTTGCACCACTGTTTTGATTCCATTGGAAGTTCGTAGCAGACAGACAGTACTACAATTATTCGACGATAATGGACTTGGCTGTTGTAAATTTGAAGTTCCGTTATCTCTTCTGTTTTCTGGTTGTTAGACTTGTTACTAAGACACATTTATGTCGGATATTCCGCTACAGTTCCTTTGTGCCATAACAATTTCAGTGGTGCATAAAGTATGCGACAGATTTTCAGTCGCGAGCCTTTCGCCGTGGTTATTCTGCTGCAAGTTATGAATTTACACAGACTACGAATATTCCGTCGCGAGATTTCTGATGCATGTCGCCGTGTTTTTTTTCTGTGTGGTGGAACCCTCCTCTGAATATCTCTCAAATTGACCCATTTTCACCTCGACAAATCCTTGATCGATTGGGAATGTAGTTCCGTAGTGATAGTTTTTTTGGTTCAACGAATAGTGCAATTAGTCGCATTGAATAAGGAAAGAGTAAAAGCAAGTGCAAAAAAGGATAGTTTGGGAGTTTGAAAAGCCGAGCATATGAAGCAAAAAGTCGAAGATAATAATTTTTTTGTTACAACGAAGTGCGTACTTGGTCACGAACGAGAAGAGTACTAAGGCTAATACACATAGCGTGGAAAATGAAGTTAAAAAAGAGTGGAGTCGATATATATGGGTATCCCCAACCCCAAATAAAGAAACAAAGGTGGAAGATAGAGAGAGAGGGAGAAGGTTGAAGAAGAAGAAGAAGAAGAAGAAGGTGAAGAAGGTGGTGAAGTGAAAGTGAGGTCGGCCTCCGCCTCCGCCCGTCTTGCAGGTAGAAATGTACAGAACAGAAATAGGGCAAGCAGTAGTGGTGGGAGGAGTAGGAGAGGCGTGCGTTGTGTTGACTTCAGATCCCAAACCAAGACTTCGTTGGACTTCTGAACTCCATGACCGCTTTGTCGACGCTGTTACCTCCCTTGGCGGCCCTCAAAGTATCTCTCTCTTCTTCTTCTTCTTCTTCTTCTTCTTGTGATTATTATTATGGTGATTTTCATTGGAAACCCAGAACACGGGAATTGGGAAACTCACCAATTTCAAAAGCTTTTGTTTGGTTCCCATGGAGGAACTTCCAATTATTCATAATTATAGAGCTTGTTTTCGTCATTTCCACCTTTGTCACATGAATTAGAGGTTCTTTTATCAACCAAACCAACCCTCCTCTCCATTGGGTCTCTCTACATTGCCAATAGTTTAGGGGATCCATCTAAATTGTTGATTCTAAGTTTCACAAATTCTTGTATGAGACGGTCTCACGATAAATTTTGGGCTTCCATATACTCCCTTCGTCTTATTATGACGGAATATTGCACACAGAATTTCACATTTATCATTGCGTGATGCCAGCTCCGGTGCTGCGTTTCATTATTACTGGAGTATTTGCTTTCTTTTGACTTTTATAGTTGCCATTTTCTTAGGTTACATTATTAATGGCCTTGTTTCTGTATTCTCGTTCTTGCTCTTGTTGTGTGGTCCGAATGGATTCTAACAATGACCCGGAATATGAGGTGATTATACATACACTCAGTGAATTCATTCTGCTTTCTGCCCGATTTTACTAGAGTCTCACCTGCTAAATTTTCAGTTGCTTCCTGAAATGAGGTTCAAAATTGTGCGAATCACATTCTTAGCTTTCTCTACATTTATGGAAATGATCAGCTTGAAAAAAATGATGGTATCTCGCACACGAAGCAAAAAGGCTGAAAGTAGGGTCCAAGAATATCTGTTTTAGGCGCTTTCTTGGAGTGTTATATACTTGTATGGATTGATATCGTCCTCGTACTTTTATTCTGCTTTTGATGACACTGAAGGCCCATTATCTTCTATCCTTTTCAGAGGCAACACCAAAGAGCATTTTGCGAACAATGGGTGTTAAGGGTCTGACGTTGTATCATCTGAAGTCACATCTTCAGGTATTTGTCGTGCATTTTTTTACTCCATGTCATCTATGCTTAGTTTTTCGCGACGTGAGGAGATGCGGGTTGTGCTGTGAATGCACTCTTCTGTTATCGCTCATTTCCTCAGCATTATTTGGGGCTAAATGGAAAAAAATGGAGAGAGTATGCGTGTGAACTGATGTTTTGCTGGTGGTTATCTTGTTTTTGAAAATTTCTTACCTTTTGGGGGCATTTTATTGCACCCATTGGCTTTATTTGTATAGACCATCTATCATGTTTACCTATATTTGCCTTTCCTTTTATTATTTCAATTGTCGTTATGGTTTCGTATATTAATTCATTTTAGCCGAACTCAAATAATCTTGTTGCCAAATGTGCTTAGTTTTTGGTCAAACATTTTTGCTGCTGTATCCATGTGCTTCATGCCTGGCTATCATCGCAGAAATATAGGATAGGGAAGCTAGCATGCAAGGATGCCATTGATAGTTCAAAGGATGGTATGACTCCGACTTTTCTTGTAAATATGAACTAGACGTTATATGTAGCCAATGTATAACGTTTAGTCGTCACTTATAGTATGTTATATTTCTTGGTGTATCATTAGCTGAATAAATTTAGTTTTTCACTTCTCACTTTATGTCTTTTCCCCTTTTTCTGCTTCACCCATGGTGAATGTAGCTTCTTGCAAGGCAGAGAGTCATGACACCGACTCATCAACATCATCTTCAAGAATGAAAGCCCAAGATTTGAATGAGTACGTGATACTAACTGTTTTTCTGCCTTTATGACACAACAATTCGAGACCTGTTATGCTAAATTTGTTCACTCTCTTTCTAATATGGTCAACAGTGGCTATCAAGTCACAGAGGCATTGAGAGTACAAATGGAAATTCAAAGACGGTTGCATGAACAATTGGAGGTTAGTGCCATTTTCACCTCTATTAACTATGAAAGTGTACCTTTTGTTTTTTTTAACGTGCTAGGTATCTTATCCAAATTAAGGAAATCAGGTTTTTGCAGCAGATAGATATTCGGTTTTGGTCGACCGTTGCACATAAGCTTTGCTTATGTCTAAATTTTAGCAGCTTGACTTCTTCGCATAATGATATACATGCTGAAATTCAGAATCAACTTCCGTACCGGTGCCTTTTTATTTCCATCTCTAATGTATTGCCATTTCAGTTAATTTACTTTGACTGACGGATGACTACTAGTGAATTGGAATGCATCAGTAATTTATACCATCATAGTAGAGATTTTTTATGTACTTCTATGTTTCTATCTCAGTGAGAGCCTGAGAGGCCAACAACTCAAAAGTCAAAACTGTATGGTTTTGGACTCTGATGGAAAACAAAACAAAATGGCATAAGAAACTAGCTAAACTTTTGATTTTATTCTTTCTAATCGTGATATAGAAGCTATTTGATGCAATTCATGATACAATTTCCAATCAAACAAATTCAATGCTGTTTATGTGAGGAGTAATCAAATTCGATGATTACCCGATTGTAGGTTCCACGCCATGTTCAGCTTCGCATGGAAGCTCAAAACAAGTATTTGCACTGCCTTGTTGAGAAAGCCTGTAAAGCACTGAGTGAACAAGCAGCAGATTCATTTGGGCTGGAAGCGGCCCATCAGGAGCTTTCGGAGCTAGCCATCATGATCTCTGCCAGTGAATCCAGTGGATTGGTTCTGCCGGATACCATCAAAATGCCGTATTTGTCAGAATTAACTCCAGTGGAAGACAGCAAAACAGCTCCACCAGTTGTTGCTGCATGGATCAGTGATTGTTCAGTTGACAGCTGTTTGACTTCAATGGGAAGCCCGGCTTCTCCACTCGGTGCTAAAAGACCAAGACCCGTATTTGGGTATGGGGATATATTACCTTCGGAGTGCAACACGGAGCACGAGGTAGGGTGGATAATGGCTAATATCTAGTTGGCGAAATTGTTGGAATACGGCATCAATTCTGTCTTCGTCCTTTTTCTTCAGTTCAAAGACTGATTGCTAAATCTGACCTCTTATTCAAAGGTCTGTAATGTGTATATTCTCAAAGCTAACAACCCCCTCTGACATTTGTTGGTCCTAATCAAATTTCTCACTGCATATTTTCTGTTATGGTAGCTCATTAAGACCCTTTACGATACTTTATCTATGTACTACGGAATATCTTTTTTTTTCCTTGATAAACTGCAAGTCATACACATACCTGATGTATTCTACTGCTTCGTTGATCTGCAAGCTGTTTACGGTTTGTAGCCTTTATCATGCTATCGTGTGGATTTAACGTCTCTTGTGAATGAATACCTGGTGTTGGTGTACTTGCTTTTCGAGACGTGTGTGTGTGCGCGCGTGTGTTATCATACCAGCCTATCATTACTACATCTTACTGCGGAATGTTGATCGCTCAGTATGTCTCAAGATGGGACTCCTTACTAGTTTGGTTAAACCGATCCCCAAAACGTGTTCACAATCATGGTAACTGTCAAAACTGTTACGAAACGTCACCTATACTGCAGCATGACCCACATTTAGTTACAGGTATCATGTATTCACATCAGTCAGTAAAGGACGACGGCCCTACAAGACAGACATACGCTTGGTATGCACTTCTCATCAATAAATTCTCCTGTTTTTTATTTCTTTAGTTTGGGTTGTTTAAACTGTTATTCTTAACTTATCACTGTCATTATCCTTAACCTGTCTTCTTCTTAAGAGGATGGTGTTATAAGTTATCCTCCTCTTTTAGTCTTTCTCGCTTTAACTCGAAGTGACAGGCATGGAAGAATCAACGCCGTCTTCTGGTAAAGCTTGTTTTCCTTCAACACCTACATGAGCCTGCGTATGTTTAATTCTCCTTACCCTAAACATAGATTTGAGTGTTTGAACTCTCGGGCAATTTTGTTGTATACTATAATTTGAGCTTAACTGTAGTTTTTTTTTTCAAGGAAAATCTCATCCCTGCCCTGCTCTCAAAACCGTAGCTAATAAAGTTGGAAACATTCTTTGCGGCTGTCATAATGTAAGCAAATACAAGAGATTGGATTTGAAGCTCGAAAAGAAAATGGTTCAACTTAGACCAAAAATTTCAAGGCATGACAGTTTCAGAACAATTAACAGTATAATCATGAAGTTTCCCCAGTTGAGAGAGCAAGTCCAAAACCTCAGAGATTTATTTTTGCAGTACGGTGAGTTATAGTCTTACAGATAGACCTCACCCGCGGGCTATTATGATCAGATTGAGTCGGGTCAATCGAGGTCCCATCTGTCCATGTATCTTGTTTGAGGGTCATGTTTCTGCATATGACTCAACTTGAGTTGGTTTGTTTTGGCTCATGTGAGTGATGTGACTACGGAACCGGTTATTCAGGTTAGACTGTTAGAGTCTATCATCTCAGGAACTGTTTATTAAGGTTCAACTCATGATCTGCTATGTCGGATTAGAGTTTAGTCGGATCATTTTTAGGTCTTGGTATCAGTTTGGATCAGTCAATGAAACTTGTTGTGTATCAGATGAAGACCACAATGGATTCCTTGACCGAAAGGAGCTAAAGAAATGCCTCAAGGACTTAGAAGCGAACCTCCCAACCAAGGATTTCGATGATCTTTTCCATTCATGTGATACTGATGACAACGGACTAATACAGTTTCACGAGTTCATTGTTTTCGCGTGTCTCAGTTATCTCTTGACGCGACCTACCAGCTCTAATGATACTGTACGTACTTTATTTTCTCTCGCACCCATTTTGTTCCGCATAGGCTTGTTCTACAACGGGATATTTAGAAACGTCTCTCCATGTTTTCAACACGGCAGTAAGGTAAGAGAGCCTTCAATGTAGACCTAACAAATTGGCCAATTCGGATTTTAGGTCAAATTCAGGTTATCTGTTCAGATAAGGGTTATTGTTGGTATGATCAAGTTTATGTTAGCCCTAGCGCCAATGAATTTGGAATGTGAATGTGATGAAGGTATCAAGGATGGGATCGGCAGAGCTGGAAGCAACCTTTGAAGCGGTCCTTCAAGCGTTCTTCTGCATGGATAAAAATTGCGATGGGAAACTGAACAAGAGTGACATGATCATGTCGCTGACCGATGCCCCCTGTGAAAAATCACCTGCACATGTCACCGAGTCTAGATTTAGTAAGTTACACTCGTGCTACTATCCACCCTTTTCTGTTGTTACATCTAGCTTTGCCTACATTATTATTATTATTTATTAGCAACATATACATAACACAAAGGGGGTGTTTCCAAATGCTCGAGGTTACTTGAAGCTGTACTAGCTAGCCTGATCAATGGTCTGGTCATGTCCTGACCAAGACGGCCCATTTGACAGGTCTACGTTATACTGTACATTAGAGTTTTACATTGAAAGGGATTGGATTTTGTGCAGAGGAGATGGACAAAGATAAAGACGGAAAGGTGAGTTTCAGAGAGTTCCTGTTTGCATTGACTAGCTGGCTCGGGATTGACTCGGATGAAGAAGTTGTTGTTCATGGAGATTGATTGAGTTCACATCTGAAAAACGTCGATGTTACCCGGCCCTCCAAATTGTATTCACAAGTCACAATAAATCTTGATTTTCTCGTCAACGACTCACTATACGATATAGATTTGCTGAATCAATTCCTAATACCTAAATTCTTTTGCCTTGTCACATATACATATACATATACATTGTGTTTCCGTTTATGATGAAATGGTGCCAAATGACTCAAACAATGAAAATTTATTGCTCCTTTTGTTATAGAAATGCACTAGATGGAGATGGACGCAGATTGAAACGATGAACATTTTTGTTCAAAATCCATCATTTTTCTTTTGACCCGAAAACACAAGTGCTTCATGGATCACTTCTTTACCCTCGCAACTCATAACTCGGTCGACTTACTCTTGTAGTGTCAAGTTTGAAAAGAAGTTTAGTTTTTATACTCCGTATAATATATAAAGGATTAACGACTTGGATGTGCCATACTCTTGCCATCCAGACAAAAAATAACATGAATCCACTTTTCTCCTCACAAAAAATACTATATAATTCCAGTATTATTTTTTTTTCCTAAACTATTAACGTAAATTTAACTCTAAATATTTTTTTTGTTGTTCAATGGTATGTTTGGTTCAGAAGAGAGGTAGTATCTATTATCGGCACTTTCAGCAGGCAGGCTCAGGCTCAGGCTCAGGCTCAGGCTGCTCGTCCATCATATCCTTGACCTCTCTCTCTCTAAGACTGACATCCATTTGTGTAGCTGGAAAATTCCACATGTTGACAGCTAACTACCTCACGTGATGATGATTATATATTAAATAAATTATTAACTACTCCTATTCGTAATAAATAGTCAGTCTAATGGCGCGATAGAAACGACGTCGGTTAAGTAAGTTAAGCGGCGTACTTATCTATCATCTGGGTGGCGCCAACGCCAGCAGCTGCTACCACCATACGACGCGTGACGCGGTCGTTTCGTTTCGTTTCGTATCGTCAATCTCAATCTCAATCTCAATCTCATTTCATCCATTTTTTGGGGGGAAATCGTCATATTCCATTGATTGATTGCCACTTAGGGTTCTTAATCCAGTTTCACCCTTTTGATTGGATCCTATCTATCAATCTCCTTTGGTAACGCATTCAATTCAATTCAATTCAATTCCATATCTTTTTCTCGTTGTTGTTTCTTGATTAGGGTTTACGTTTATTTTATTTTTTTTTGGATTTATTGTGTTAAACTTTATATGAGCTTTAGCTGGATAAATATTGCTTTCCTTCATTGCTAACGGAATCTAGAACTGAAATTTTGGGTAGCCAATTCCCTCGGGTTGATTATACTAAGCTAAGGTTTCATATTTACAAAAGCAAAAGTTGATAATTTTAACCTTTTTTTTTTTTGGTAAGTTTGATGGGGTAGCTAGATTTCCCCCCCTTGAATTTGAATTACTTCTTGGTATTACCTGTATTTGATTTGGACTCGGTTGAGTTATATATGAGGTTATTTGATCTTCTTATGCATTTATGTATTTTGTACTATTTGTTTGTGTGTAATTAATTCTATTGATGTTGAAATGCATGAATTGTTTCTCTTAGTCTCAGCTTTACATGAGTTTTCGTTGAATTGAGTTTATTCAAGGAGTCGTGCATTTGGACCTTCTTGTAGTTGGTGAAATCCGAAAAATAGTCTTGTTAGTACATAGTTTTGATGCTCAATCTTATTGTTGTTGCTGTTATAATTGGTCATTTGAGCTTGCTTTCTATTAAAGTTCGTTTTTTAATCCCCATATATAAGTTAATTTCGCATAAGAGTAAGACTCAGAGACTTATGCACAGCTAGATGCTAAAGGTTAAAACATTTTGGAGCTTTCTCTGGAAGAGGTGAAATTTGAAGCATCATGGTGATAAGAGTCATAGCTGCGAATATTTTCTCACTAGGCGTGCTTGGATTTGCAGTGACTTTCAATAGGGTATAATGGGGAAATATGCTGGCGGTAGACGGTGAGAACAAGTGTGGGGGTGGGGGGTATTACCTCTGTGTACGACCTCTCTCTACCTTCCATTACCACCGCTTTCCTTCAGATAACACTTGTGTTGCCGTTCATTACCATAGTGGTAGCCACCTTCAATTCAAGCAAGCTCTGATAGTTAGGTTTAGATTATATATGAAGATTATAAACTCGCATTCTATTCCATTTCATGTCTTTAACCCATTTGCATTGCCTGATAGCACACTCTGGGCTTCTTAGGTTTTAGCTAGCTAACTCAACTATCTTTTTGATTGATATTCATGTTACAAATCTGTGCGAGCTGTTTTTTTTAACTGTTTCATTTCAATGTTACAGCGTAAATTAAGGACAACAGGCTTATGTACGTATGGCTACATGTCAAGTGATAAGACAGTCATGGACCTTTTCAGGATTAGTTGGTGCCTTTCTTGACTTGGGAATTACGTATTTTCTCCTTTGTTGTTCCGCCATAGCATTTTTCATTTCTAATTTCCTCGCTTTCTTTGGCCTGTCCCTTCCTTGCCCTTGCAACGGCATATTCGGGTATCCTAATCATGGTTACTGCATGCAGCGCATTTTAGCCGATTACCCTACCAAAACTATCTCTAATCTTCAGTTGTCTGTGAAAAGCAAGTTTCCATTTGATGCCATTTTGGCCAGGAACGATCATTGTCTACTAAATTTGAAGTTGATCAAAGAAAGGAAACTCGATGATGGTGGATGGGAGTTTGATGGTGAAGCATCTTACAGTTCGTTCTCAGATCCTCGAAGGTCACAACAAAGTTTTTCAGGTAGCGATTCCTTTGGGAAATTCGATATTAATGGAAAGGGAGCTGTTAGTCAAAGGCCAAGATGTGGAGGCTTTAGACGACGTCGCAGGGGTACTATTGACTATGGAAAGTTCTCTTCTAGCTCTTCTCTTGATTACACGAGGTCAGATATTCGTGCCATCCAGCGCTCTCCATCCGACTCTGCAATGATGGCGAAGGACCTAAATGTAGATCTCTTGAAGCAAGTTAAATTACGTGGTAATTCATCTGGGGCCCAATTTTCTCTTATGTCCATTATTCCATTCTACTACATTCATCATGTATGATATGTCTGAAGGCTTTAGAGGTATAATGTGCTTAGATTATTATCATATGCTTCAATGACTATGCTGGTAGACTACAGATGAAAAGTTATAAGTGGTAGGAGGTAGGAAGTAGAAAGTAGGAATTATTAAATTACTACTCTCTATGATCAGGGTTTGCTCATGACAGCAGTGAATATTTCATGCCGAGTCTGTGACCCTTGCAAGTTGCCCACCTATCAGAGCATATCAGTAAACCTCTGTAAATATGTAGTAAGTGGATCGCTTGCACTAGCATTGGAACATTATTTTTGATACTTCCGAGATAATGTATCAATTTGTAAATTGAAGGTATTTCTGCAATGGAGGCAGCACCATGCCTGGTATGTGATGATATTTAACATGAAACTAGTGTAGATCTTGTGAGTATGCACGATTTTTTTTTTAAAGATCACATGGTAGAGAGGAGATATCAATTAAAGTATTTGAATTTAACTCGACCTTCAATTTAATAATAAAAATTGTAATCAGTAATGTATTATGTATGCAACTAAGAGATACTAGAATACTATTGATGAATTAGAATGTGGCCCAATATGTAAATGCATAAAATATGTTTGGATTAATTATCCATAATGAAGGTGGCCAAATATGAAAAACATTTTAGGCGGGAAAATTTTTAGGGGGAATTATTCTCTTAGTTAAGACGGGATGTTATTGAGGTCCTCCTTTAGGGGATATGGTGCATGGCGTTTTGTTATTGGAATTATGTATTTGGAAGCCCATGAGATTGGTCACTGATTGTTCGGAGATCATGTACTATTGTCAATTAAGTGCTCTGAATTTCCATGTATGCTTGATGTCCTTGTGTGGGTCAGTTTTCAGAAACTTTTCTATTGCCGCAGGAAGGACAGTCTCAGATTTTGCATCCATTGGTGCAACTGATGAAGGTAAACCATATGGTAATGCAACTTCTTTTGAGAATCTTGGAAGTACTGTAAGGCATGTGGATGGGATCGGCAGTGAAGATGAAAATTCTGTTAGGATTTTGGAGCAAGCACTGGAGGAAGAGCACGCAGCACGTATGGCTCTATGCTCTGACTTAGAGCAAGAGAGAATTGCCGCTGCCACTGCTGCTGACGAAGCGATGGCTATGATTTCGCGACTACAGGAGGAGAAGGCAGCAATTGAGATGGAGGCTCGTCAGTATCAAAGGATCCTAGAAGAAAAATCGTCTTACGATGCGGAAGAAATGGATATACTTAAAGAGATCATTATAAGGAGAGAACGCGAGAAGCATTTCTTAGAGAGGGAAGTTGAAGCTTACCGTAAAGTGCTCGGGGACAATGAAGGGTCTGACAATCAAGTTGATGATGCACAAGACCAAAATGAAGATTCTTCTGTCAATCCTATGGTTATTCTTCAGCAACTCAGTGAATCCATTGACAAAAGTGGAGCCAACACGAGAAACTATTGGGATCATGCTGCTGCACCTCCTGAGGAACAGACTTTGGATGTATCTTCCGGTAAAGATATATCGACCGGTCGGTCAGATAATGAAACTAAAATTGTAGAGGTCTTGGACCATCCTGAATGCTCAACGGTTTGTTCAGAACACTTGTCAAATATGGATGAAAGATTTCATGAGGTCCAGGAAAAAGGAATGTTGTCTATGAATGAGATTCCTTATCCTCAGTTGTCCGAAACAAACGTTTCTGTTAGCTATGAAAATGTTTATCCTCACCAGAAACTAGTACCTGTTGTGGGTAGAACTGATGAACAAATGCTTGAGCAAGTTCGAGAGCCTCTTGTCCATGATATCCATGTCATAGGCTCCAAATATGAGGCAGATAAGATGACTGGGAAGGGAGGTGGTCCAAAGCGTACGCTTAGTGATGCTTCGAGTTTTACTAGACAATATGAACCATCATTTGACGCTCCCAAAGAACTAAATATCGTCAGAACCCGTTCCGATGTAGCTGAGAAATTACTGTCAGTAAACAGCTCAACAAGCAGAGGGTGTGCTTCGGACTTACGGCGAAATTCTTTACCTACAGTGGATCTTGAGAGGCTTAAAATTGATAATGAAGTTGAGTGGTTGCGAACGAGGCTGAGGGCTGTTCAGGAAGAAAAGGAAAAGCTCAAAACCTCTTTGGATCGGCAAGAGAGAGGGAAAACTGAATTGCAACTATTGGAGGACATAGCAAAGCAGATCAGAGAGATTCGTCACTTAACAGAGCCTGAGAAGGCTGCTCGCCAAGGTTTCTTGCCCCCTCTATCCGCAAAGGTGAGGGTTTTATCAATATGTTATACTAGGTTCCATGTGTTTTGTTTCCTTCCATACTATTTTCTGGCCCTGGAGCATTGCAGCCAGTACTTTTCAATCATGCTAGCAGTATCATGATGATCATTAGATTAACCGTTATTATTTTGTTGTCAACCGTGAGTGATTTGCTGTTTGTCCGACCTCGCAGAAAATTGGACAGGCCATCAAAATGTGCCACATACCATGTCATATAGGACACTGATCGGCAAATCTTTAACATAAATTGGTTTAATGGCTTCTGTTGCTGCTATGGTTGCTAGTAAGAAATAATGAGGGCGTGTTTGGTCAAAGGATTTTGAGGGAAATCTTGGGGAAAGGGATTTAGACTCTCCTTGTTTGGATAGCAAATAAGGGTGGGCTTTAAAACTAGTCTACCAGTGATCGTATTTTCACAATTGGTAACAGCATTATGATGCATCAAAGATGTTACTTGTGCCCTGAAATGAATTGAATCAAATCTGGTCTTTGCTTCTAACTCCATTATGGGAATTTGAACTGCTATCAGGTTGCAGCAAAGAAGAGACGCGCTCGGAGTACATCATCTGGTCCTTCTAGTGTGGGTCATTGTCAATCAAATTAGCTAGGGTCTTGAACCATGCAAACCAATTTGGGGCTGGCTGTCATTCGGGAATCCTTCATCTACTCTGGTTGATTGTATGAGATCGAAAAGTTGGCCAGAGCACTGGTAAGAAATTTAAGAAAAAGTAGCGCAGCGCTGCGCTGATTTCCACTTCCAAACACGGGAACGCAAATTCTGGAGCTTTTTTAATCAGTAAAAAGTGTAAAATTCAATCGAAGTGTTGGTAAAATTAGGTTGATATTAGCAGTTAAAATTCCTGTATAGCCTCCCTCTCTATATCTCTCAGTCTCAGGTATGTGATTATACATACCTTCCCACTTGGTATTTCCTTCCTGTACTGTAAAAGCTATTATGTGAGTCTGTAAGCTGTACGATGCACAGTTCTTGTTTATTGTATTCTGTACGTTGTTCTGAAATGTGAATGGATTAGTTTCAAAATCATGCATGCAGAATTGCAGATGCAGGTCATGACTCATGAGTAGTTTGTTAAGCACCCAGTATGAGTATTTTTCACTTGTTTGGACCTCGGTTTCTAGAACCGGATTGAACACAGCCTTGAGTACTTCGTTGCTGTTAATTTGTTACTATATCTTTTACTTGTATGTTATACGTAGTACTATTTCAGCCGTGACCTTTAAATTACTTTTGGTACACAAAAATATATGAAGCATTTGACGAAAGTGACATATTCGTTGTGCATATTAAGAAAATGTGATCCCCACGAAATTGGGCCATTATCTTCACAAATCACAACCTTAGCTTAAGATTCAATAAAAATGAGGTGAGATATGGCGTCGCTAATTTGGTACTCCTTCCCCCCACTAAGATCTTCCCACTTTCCTTAAAAGGAAACTCCACTAAGATTTTCCCACTTCAAAACTTTCTTTATTCATCCATTATACTCTCTTCTTATTGGTTACTTTTTGTGATTTGACATCTTGAACCCCACCAAACAATTTGCCACCTTTCATTATCCATTTCTTAATCCATGTGCCAAGTCAAAGTGGGAAGAACTCCATGTGCCAAGTCAAAGTGGGAAGAACATTGTGGTGGGGAGGGAGTATGTAATGGATACTCAAAAATCCACCTTCCACTAATCATTTCCCTTATATTTATCGAACACAATTATTCTAGAGGGATGATCTTTTATCCACGAATTCGTAGATTATGATCATTTTTATTACTCTATATTCCGTATTATTACTATTCTCACATACTGACTATTGATTTGTAATTGATCACTCAATAAGTAATAAAAGACCATTTTTTAGTAGATCGATCATTTATCTAAACTCTTAATATAGTTTGTTCCTTCTATTCTATATATGCAATTATGAATTATGCATATATATAATTATATACCGTGAGCATAATATGAGTCACATAATTTGCATCATATATAAATATAACTTTTATTTAAAAAATAAATAAAGAAATAAAATAAAATTGTATGGTCAATAGATACATGTATTTATATCCATCATATTCTAATCCTAACAAACCACACTTTGATTTATTCAAATTCTTTGTGAACGAACGTCTTATTCTTAATACCCCATATTACCCTTTCATCCAAGGACCCAGCAGATTAACTCAAGGACTCATTTGTCTTTTTCTAATAAAAATTACTAACATTTCAGTTTATTATAAATAAATTTTTGTCGAATTTTAGGGTTCATTTCATTCCAACCCCACAAATCAAAATAAATACCCTAATTTCACCTTATTAATTAGATCAAACAAATATTATAATTATTGGAATATTATTAATCTATATTATAAATAATATTAGGAATTTGGGTTAGTCAAAAATTGATCTTCCCATTATTATTATTATTATTATTATTATTATTATTATTATTATTTTAAAACAAATTGATCTTCCCCATTAATTTCACCTTCTACGCAACATTATTATACATAAACACAAAAACTATTTCATCATTTCCTCTCTCTCTCTCTCTCTCCTCTATAATCTCTTCTTCTGCCAGTAAGGTAAGGTAAGTTTTCCATAATACGCAAATTTGTTAGTGTGACGGTTTCACAATAATGTGAAGTTCCTAGTTTCACGTTGTGAGACCGTGTTGTGTTGGGTTGGGTTGTGTTATTGTTATTATAGACGACGACCCCTTTTCTTCATCTGCCAATATTATTATGTAATTACTGTATTTGTAATTTTTGTATCATGTCGTCATGTGTGACCATTATTATTATTATTATTATTATTATTATTATTATTATTATTATAGGGAGTGAGTATTAATTTGCAATTGTACCCAGCTCAGGGTCTGGGTTATCATTAATTAAAAGATTGCTGCTGTTACTATTACTCTCGTATGAAAACTGAAAATCATATGTTATGATGAGTTATGAGTTACGGAGTACGGCGTATATGTTATATTCACATAAATGAGATGGGGCATTGCATGCAGCTGAATTATCATTATCATTATCATTATCATTATTCATCATAATCATATCTCAGTCTCACAGTCTTGGGCTTACAGTAACATTTGATGTACTCTGTCATTATTTATTCATTGTGATCAATGCTAGCTAATAAACTCTCCTGCGTCACGGACGGTCTCATAATAAAGTTATTATTCGGCCCTTGTTTAGTTGTTGGTAAATAAAATGATTTTGAAAACACTACTTCCTCCGTTCAAGTCCAAGCTTCCCTTTTCTCTTTTCGACACTATTCACAATCAAGAAGAACTTTCGATATTCACGACAATCTATTAGAGAAAATATATTCATATGCGATCTTGTTTGATTCGTGTTTAAAAATACATTATTAATATCCAATTTTCATAATTTATTTTTACTAATAGGTTACGAAAGATATTAACGATACAAAATGTGCGTTGCCAAACGTGAAAAAGCAAAAGGGAAGCTTGGACTAATAATTTTAAAAAATTACATTTGATTTTCTTGATTGATGGAAGAATCCCATGACTAAGAGTAAGAGTAGTTACTTTATCTTGTTCGTTTGCTGGAGCTCATATAATTGTATTACAATAGGGTAGAATGATTTGAAGCTCAGATTAGGAATGAATGTTTGATGTATGTAATGAGAATGAGTGACTAATCATGTGATGTTGGCATGCATGGTACAATATATACAACTAACTGTATGTATAATATAATCAGATTCAGATATAGGAGGAGGAGGAGGAGGAGGAGTATAGTGAAGTAGAAAAAGGGTGTCAATGAGTACTCGTATTTATTTGGTAGTAGGACTAGGAGTATCTTTTTTACTCCCTACAATCTTACTTTTACCTGCAATCAATCTATCAATCTCCACGTCCATATACCAAGGTGGATGCACTCATATATACAAGAGTATATATAAAAGATGTTGGTTTTCTAGGCTTTAACCCAAATGTAACACCAAATACTCACGTACTCCTGTACAAATCAATTCTCCTTTACAGTATTTACGACATCGCATCGAAGATAGCGATCCCTCGTCGAGAATATGGCAGACTTGACCAACAAATTGATATCCAAACATTTAATAACGTATGTATCATCCAATCCAAGCTATCCATTTTTTTTTGGTAAATAACTTTACCAACTAACCCCACACTTTCCTTTTATTTACAATAAATATCACTATTTTTACTTACCTTTATTTGGACCCTCCATTTAACAATTTGATTTACCTATAATATCCTTACTTTTAACTTTTATGGAGCATATTAAAATAAATTTCTGGCCCTCCTTACGACCTTACCCTAATCTTTGTGTGTTAACTTTCTACTGAGAGCGAGTAGTTATTTTTAAATGTTTTACCCAATAGGAGTAGACGGTCATTCTTATTTTTAACATTTTTACCTATAATAAAGGAGTATAAAGTACTACTAGTAAGAAGCAGGGCTGTTAATGGAGTTAATTAGGTTTATATTCTTGATGCTTTCCCTTTTCCACAAATTCTCCTAGGTGGTATGGAGTATTACCATAAACGTGTCTTATTTGTGAGTGTCACATACATATTTGTTACAACTTAGGATAGATAAAACAAATATTTTGTTACAATCTAAACAGATTTGTCTTAGGCTAACTATTTGATCTGCCATAAATTCAGAGTGTAATAATTTGTGAGGGGAAAAAGTGTCGTCAATAAATGGTTTAAACATCCAAGTGGATACGGAGTACTCCCTCCGATTTTTATCTATCTTCCCTATTTCTTTATTGGGCTGAAACACTCTTTCTTCCCTATTTCTATTTTAGGCCATCAATATGTGGTCTATAATCACCTTACATTTCTCTCTCTTCCTTCTTTTATTTTGAACCACACATCCCTACACCCTTATTTTCTTCCCCAAAACCAAAGGGGAAGATAGATAAAAATCGGAGGGAGTATTATTTAACCCGTCACACAATTATTATGAATATGTTCGTCACAAACAAGAATTTGTGTTTTGAAAGGGAGTATTGATGGGATTTGTGCAGAGGTAGAGTGTAGAGATGATACAAGTAGGGAAAGTAAGTAGTGAAATGATGGTTTAGGGGTGAGTAGCTACAGTAGCTTTCAATGTTGTTGTGTTCTGAGTGATGTGCTAGAAATAGATACTGGGGCAGGGCAGCAGGGGGTAGTTGGCCTTCCTGCATAACATACTATACATAGATACACCCCAGTGGCCTGGCCAGTACATATATTTCTTGGAAATTATCAAGGAATTCAATGGGGGAGGCTTTGACAGCCTTTTTCTTCTTCTTTTGACAACTTTACATGTTTCTTGGGTTTTGATACACCACTTAATTAACCCATTTACTACAAACACAGTAAGTCGTCACCCTTGTATCACAAATCTATAATTGGTCAAATATCACGTGTATAATCAAAATGCCTAGATATTTGACCCTGCCACAAGTTTCTAACGGATACTCATCACAAACAAGGATACGTGCTTACGTTAGGGTGGTTGGTTGTGTGGCATTGTGTTTGTTTGTGATATTAAGAGAATGTGTTTTTGAATGAATGAATATATACTAATATGCAGGGGAGGAGATTGAGATAGAGAGAAATTAATGGTAGTGGAAAATGGTTGAAGAAGCAAGAGTAGGCTTATTGCCTGGTCCTTTGGCAAAGTACGAGGATGTCGTCGCTGATCGTCGACTTTTCATGTCTTCTCTTGAGAAGCTTCATTCTTTCATGGGCACCAAGTTCATGTCAGTCACTTTCCCTTTCCTCTATTCCTATTTGCTTCCTTGCATGCTTTTGATTTTTTTGGTTCAACGAAGAACGTACTTGGTCCCTATCGTCCAAGGTACCTTTGTCTTAACCACTCGGCTAAGACATCTACGGCTAAGTTGCAGGCTTAGTTGCATGATTCTGATAATAATACTGTACAAGTAAAGTTCCGATTTTTGTTAATTAATAATTGCAGGATACCCATCATAGGAGGCAGGGACCTTGATCTGCACAAGCTCTTTGTTGAAGTTACTTCACGTGGCGGAATCGCAGAGGTCACTTTTCATTTAATTTTCTGCAACATTACTTACCAGTGACTATTTTGTGAAGTTTGTCAATTATCTGTTGCAATGTGTGCAGATTCTGAAAGAAAAAAGGTGGAAAGAAGTAACATCGACTTTCAACTTCCCGTCAACAGCGACTAATGCCTCTTTTGTGCTGCGCAAATACTATTATTCCTTGCTTCATCACTACGAACAAATCTACTACTTCAAACTCCATGCTGCAGCGGCCGGACCTTCTTCCACCCGTACCCACCTACTACCTCTAATCTCCATTTCCATCTATTTTCTGTAGACCAGTAGAGTCGAGTTGGAGTAACATTTTAAATTGGACTACAGCAGGTGCGGTCCAAGGATTGCCTAATAATACGCTACAACCAACAAGCGTACCAAATATCGACCTGCCAAGGATGACCACCACCGTAGACTCTGTTTCTTCAGGTCCGATTTTCCATGCAAATAATATTTATGTTTTGAGGTTTCTATATTCTGATTTTAGTATATGCTTACTGTATGCCGAAATGCTCCTGATTTAGCATCTCATCATTATGACAGTAAGTGCAGCATCACCGGCAGGAACTCCTGTGATAGGAGTGATTGATGGCAAGTTCGACGGCGGCTATCTAGTGACTGTCAGAATCGGGAAGGATACCCTGAAAGGTGTTCTCTATCAGACTCCCCCGTCTACTCCTCATCCACCCCAGCAGCCTTCTAATATCTCAACTGTCAAGACTAATAGCCCTCCAAAAACTCGAAAGAGGAAAAGGAGGAAGAAATCCGAGTTAAGGAAGAGGGACCCTTCTCACCCCAAACCCAATAGAAGTGGCTACAATTTCTTCTTTTCAGAACAACATGCTCGATTAAAACCCCTTCACCCTGGCAGAGATCGTGAGATAAGTAGGAAGATTGGTGAACTGTGGAATAACCTGGAGGAGCATGAAAAAGCGGTAAGGCCTTCAACTCAGTTCAATTCAGCCTACTTTAGTCCAAAAGAACAGTCCTCCTTAGTCTCTTTTGCATATATTGACATGAAATGAAACCCGTTAGCATCAACGACTCCTGTAGCTCCCTTATATCGGATGTTGATCGTTTCAGGTTTATCAGGAAAAGGCGATGAGGGATAAAGAAAGATACAGGATGGAGATGGAAGATTATAGAGAGAAACAAAAGGAAAACCAGGTGATTAGTGATGCAGTTCCGTTGAGACAAAGGTTTCCTTTTTTCCATGTAGACATGGGTGAAGGGAATTTGAAAGACGGGTCATCACAACCAAATTTCACTGAAACTCGGGAATTTGAAAGTGAGTCTAGCAAAAGCGAGACTGAGGATGACGATGAGGAGGAGTCATTTTCGGAGACTGAGACATCTCCTGCAGTGGGTGTTGCTGAATCAGGGAATGCTGAAGAATTTCAGATAGTTCAGGAAGATGAGAAAGGTTTTGAAGAGAGTGAAGCGAGCTTTGGAGATGGAGATGGAGACGGTGAGACCAAGCATGACTCGCCACACGAACCCCAAAATTAGTACAATACTTCGGCTGATTCTTTGATGATTCATTCTAAGTTCTAACACAGCCATGTTTGTTTCCTCACCTTTTTTTCTCTGTAAAGTCTTTTATTGACAGTAGGATTTAGATGATCTAGCAATGTTATTTAGACTACGACAGGACACTCCTGTTAATTCTATTCTCCTCCGTTCATGTTTTTCAGTCAGAAGTATGAAAATTTTAACGGAATAGTCGAGTTAGACCACATTTAGGGGACTCTTTTGTTGGTAGATGAAGTGAGCTTTTTTGCCTTTGGTTTCTGGAGCTTACAATGATACTATGTGCCTCGTAATGGGAAATCCAAATGATTTTGATTACATATCTTAGATAGGGAACTTACTCATTAGTACTTCGTATGAGATTTTAGCTGGAGTTACCCCTAATGATAGGGAACTTGGGAGGTGTCAAGACTCACGATAATCCACCAAATTCGTTTTAAAAATCTATAAAATCTTGACTCATTTTCCTGGGTATATTGACCTAACAAATAATCGAGACGGTTCATTTTTTGTTTTCTTCCATAGAAGCACGGTCATTTATTTGAGGGGCCGGCCTAATATGTTTACCCGTTTATTAATTAGTACTCCTATGCAGGGCCGGACCAAATAGGTTGATCCGCCCTAGCGTAATTGTACCAAGAAAACAGAAATGAACCCAAACCTTTGATTTTGCGTGAATTGGAGTATTTGGTATTCTTCTTCTTCATCATCTTCTTCTACCTCCAACTCCAACTGACAGTGACAAACTTCTACCTCCAACCGAGTGCAATCAATTTAGTTGGGTTCCAGAATACAGTCATTATTTTTACCAACTGGGTTTACCTCTTCTGTTCTCAACTTCATTCTCAGGTCAGATTCATTATCTTCCTTCTCATACAACTACGGAGTATTATTACTCACTCATTGCTTTGTTTTAAATATTATTATGTGGATGGATTGTGTGTGTTTGATGAATACGGAGTAGGAGTATAATTTTATGATTCATATACGTGGGTGTGCCCATGTTGTTGAAGCTTCAATTTCCTAGGTCATCAATTGATGGGATGGGCATACGTAATTTGAATTACTAATGTATCTTGCCTACTTATCCATTTTTAAATTGATTTACCTTCTGCACACCACACTTCCATACATCAATCTACACCAAAAAAATCAACCCTAAATTGTCATGTCCCACACCACGCTCATACTGATACTACCTACTACTGCAACTGAATTGGAGAATGCAACACTCCATGCTGTGACTCTGACTCTGACAGTCGACCAAATCCATTGCATTCCTTCTACATATCACATTATTCGCCATGAATTTAAGATAGGCCTTACAAAGCTTCAGATTCAGTATTCCAGACTTCAAGAAAATCTTTTCATGGATCTTTATTTGACTCCTCATATGCTCGTCACAAACAAGAATTTGTGTTTACGAGTATAACGTTTGGTTGGTTGGTTGGTTGGATAGCATTTCTTTATTAAAATTGCACTTGCTAGTTTCTTTCTGAATGTTTTCACTGTTTCCTTTAGTTTGTTTTGTGATATTAAAAAGAAGGTGGTTTTGAATGACTGAATGAATGAATGAATGTAGGGGGGAGATTCTGCGAAATTAATGGTAGTGAAAAATGGTTGAAGAAGCAAGAGCCTTATTGCCCGCTCCTTTGGCACAGTACGAGGAAGTTGTGGCTGATCCTCAACTTTTCATGACTTCTCTCGAGAAGCTTCATTCTTTCATGGGCAGCAAGTTCATGTCAGTCACTTTCCTATTTGCTTCATGCATCCTCACAAGTCTCCGTCCTCTAGACTTGCTTGCTTACTCTTTAATAATGCAAGTTCCGATTTTTGTTACTTACAGGATACCCATTGTAGGAGGCAGAGACCTTGATCTGCACAAGCTCTTTATCCAAGTTACTTCTCGTGGCGGAATCGGAGAGGTCAATTTTCATCCAATTTTCTGCAAAATTAATTATACTTCATAGTGTTTTAAGTTTGTCAATTATCTGTTGCAATGTGTGCAGATTCTGAAAGAAAAAAGGTGGAAAGAAGTAACATCCACTTTCGACTTCCCCTCAACGACTAATGCCTCTTTTGTGCTGCGCAAATACTATTATTCGTTGCTTTACCACTATGAACAAATCTACTACTTCAAACTCAATGCTGGGGGACCTTCGACCGGTACGTGTATCCATATTATACAGTTTATCTTCATTCTTTCTTTCATTTCTATCTATTTTCTTTCATGTCTTTTCCCTGTAGGCGAGTCCGAGTAACATATTTTAATTGGACTGCAACAGGTGCTTTGCAGATCCCTAATGCCGCACTTGGTGCGGTCCAAGGATTGCCTAAAACACTACAACCAACAAGCGCTGCAAATATCGAGCAGCCAAGGACGACCACTGTAGAGTCTTTTTCTGGAGGTCCGATTTTCCATACAAATAATCTCTATTTTTGAGGTTCTATATTCTGATTTTAGTTAAACATTAGACTACAACTGTTCTAACCCTGCTCCGATTCTGTATGGAAATCATGCAGTTGAAAGAAATTATGTACTCCCTCCTATCCATTCAATTCTTTACGTGGGGGCCGTTTTTGTGAGGAGAAATTGTGGGCCTATGTAAAGAATTGAATGGATGGGAGGGAGTACTGACAAATGTTTTCGTGTTTTAAGGTGTATCGGTATGGTCGAATGTTCTCATTAACTGGTTCCATTTACACCAATAAGGAAAATCTGATGTCTTTTCAATTACTTTTTCACGCTTGAGAAATTATTGCTACTCCATTACATGTACTTACTTTATGCCGAAATGCCACTGATTTAGCATCCCATTATGACAGTAAGTGCAGCATCACCGGCAGGAACTCCTGTGATAGGAGTGATTGACGACAAGTTTGATGGCGGCTATCTAGTGACGGTCAGAATTGGGAAGGATACCCTGAAAGGCGTTCTCTATCAGACCCCAGCTACTCTTGTTCACCATGCACCACAGCCTTCTAATATCTTACATGCCATAACTGGTGAAGTCAACGAGGGTGGTACTCATGACAGGAACTGAAACCCGTTAGCGTCAGCAACTCTCGTGGCTCCCTTTACTGGAAAGAGTATGTTGTGCTTATTCTTAGAGAAGTGGAGAATTTTCATAACAGAAATACCAAAAAACAGACTTATTGATGTTGATCATTTTAATATTCTTGTGTTTCAGGTTTATCATGAAAACGCAATGTGGGATAAGAATGATACAGGATGGAGATGGAAGATTATAGAGAGAAATATCGGAGACTGAGACATCTCCTGCAGCTGCAGTGGGTGTTGAATCAGGGAATGCTGAAGAATTATTTCGAATAGTTCAGGAAAATGAGAAAGGTTTTGAAAAGAGTGACGTGAGCTTTTGAGATGGTGAGACCAAGCAAGACTCACCACATGAACCCCAAAATTAGTACACTCTTGCTAAGTCTCCTTCTATGGCATGTTTCATTCTTACACTGCCATGTTTCATCGCTTTTTCTGTAAAGTCTTTGGACAGTAGTATGAAATTATTCACGAAATGGCCGAGTTTGAGCACATTTAGGGGACTCTTTTTTGGTAGCGAAAGTGAGATTTGGATCTGATGAGATGTCTATGCCTTCGGTTTATGAAGCTTACGATGATTCTATGTGCTTTTACTTCTTAATGGAAAATGTGGATGATTTTGATTATATATGTTAGTTTTATGTTTAATATTAGGCCGAGATGTTGCTTGAGTTACTGAAGATAGGGAACTTGGGTAGATACTGAAGTGGAGAGGCAACTTAGGTAGACACTGAAGGTTGGGAAGACTGACTTAATGGTATAATGTTTTTGGTTATTTAATTGTTAATTGCATTAGTTACTCAAATTAATGACTAGTTTAGGGTTTAGTGAGGGTGGTTCAAGGCGGTTATTAGGGTGGTCGTTGGTGTCTAGAACATCGGTAGTCTTTCACATTGCGCCAGAGGAAGTTGGATCACTGGCCTTCTGCTTGACTCTTATTCCTTTGCATCCAAGCACTGATAGCAGCTCGGATTGCACTCCGTTGCATTCTGGTTCTTTTAATCTTGAGCATAAACTTCAAAATATCATGTTTGAAGTTTGTCTTAGCCTAGTGGTTATGATTAGGTATGATGGATAATAGGTTTCGTGTTCGAATTCTCTTAATCTATATTGTAATGCGATTGGGGTTGATGATGTGCTTCAAGATTGCAAATCCGGTGTTGGACAATGGTTGTGGCCTGTCCGTTGAACTTGGGCGACCACGACAATTCGAGGTTTTTTTTAAAGAGAAAACTAACACGAAATCACAAGGGTAAACAAATCATACAGAGTAGTGGAGTATTAGAATTGAGTAAGACCCTTAAAACTAACACGAAACGACAAAGGTAAACAAATCATATTTAAATTCTATTCTAACTGAAAGAGTTTGAATTGAATTGAAATGAATCATGTATACGTAATTGATTGAAGACAAACTAAAATTAGGGTAGAGTATTGCAAGAGTTTTACCTATAACGTACTAAAGATAGCAGTTGCGGGTACGAATAGCAGCATCAAAAATAAATAAAGGAAATTGATGTGGGTAAAAGAAGTGAGTATGGTTGAAGCTTAAAAGACGAGGGTGGGTAAAAATATGATATGGGGCATTTATCCTGAATTACTGTCTGTCCAGTCTTCTACTCTTCTGTGTTCTCCGCCTCCAACCCAACCCACACTCCTCCTTCCTCCTCTTCCCTTCCCTTCCCTTTCAAATTTTACCCCTTTTTCTTGTATATTAGGAGTAGGAGTAATATATATACGATCCCTAAATTCTTGTTTATATATATCTCTTCGTACAATCAATCAATCAATCAATCAATCAATCTATGTAGTTTTGTGAGTTGGTGGGTGGTTGTGGTTGTGGTTGTGGTTCCATAATTAAAAAAATTCACCAACTGGGTTTTCCCTTTTGTTTTCGACTTCATTCTCAGGTGACTTGATCTTCTCATACAACTCTTTATTATTATTATTACTCATGTTGATGGATTCTGTGTTTTGATCAGAAGTTGTATAGTTTTATGATTCATGTACTTGTACCCCATGTTGTCGAAGCTTCAATTTACACTCTTTCTAGGTTATGCGCCTCAATTTAGGTTTGATTTATTTAATTGATCAGGTTACTTTGTTTGTGCTTGCAATTTTTTATATCACTCCCAATCCTTTGATGGGCATACATAATTTGAGTTCGCAAACGTCTGCTGTAATCGATTTTCAGATGATTTAGGTTGTGCCCTTCTATGTTACTCCGACTCTTCACTTTGATACTTCTATTTAGATCAATAAATCAAAAAAAATTAGTGGCCTCCGACACCATGTCAGACAGACTCGACGCCTCGTAGTAGAGTCTGAGTAACATGGGTGCCCTCCTATTTATGTTTGATTTTCCGTAACTGGGTATGGCTCTTTGATGATGTTTAAAGCTTGTTTAAGATGGAAGGCAGCCTGAATCCTTTGTTAACTCAATTGAAAGCTTGATGGTGTTGCCGCTGTTATTGACGATTTTTTTTATCGAGTATAGGTGGGATTTGTGAGTGTATATGTTGGTTTTCATTAGTTGTTCCATGTGTGTACACTTATGCTATGTGATATACTCCCTTCCATTCAACTAATTCCGTATACTGATTCAAATATTCATCACAGAGAATTAAAATTGTAAACCATTAGTTGCAGTTGGGTGTAGGATTGATGTTTGTTTTTAGTTCTCTACTACATTGTATGCTTGCGTTCATCATAATTCTTACTTCAGTTTTGATGTTGAATATGATTTAGAGGAAAAAATGGGGAAGAGGGTTAAGAAGAAGGCTCAAAGTGCACTTAAAGAGAAGCGGGTTTCTGCCTCTTCCCCGAAGGAGAACAATCACCCTTCCAAGACTTTAAACGATGGATTTGTGGTGGTGAAGGAGAAAAAAATCTGTACCCATTTCGAAAAGGCCGTTGATGTGGCGAAAGTTTGTTCAAAAGTTGAGTCAGCAGAGTCTACTGGTTGTGAGGATTGTCGGGAAGGTATGATTGATCGCAAGGGTGGCAAAGGAAAGGGAAAACATGGGAAAAAGAAGACTGGATCTAAAGCCACGTGGATTTGTTTACATTGTGGCCATTTTTCCTGTGGAGGAGTTGGTTTGCCAAACACTGAGCAAACTCATGCAGTTCGGCATTCTTGTCAAAGTCGGCACCCTTTGGTAATCCAGATGGAGAACCCTAATCTAAGGTGGTGCTTTTCTTGTAGGACTCTCATTCCAGTTGAAACGTTGGACGATAATGGTGAGAAGAAAGATGTCTTGTTGGATATTGTTAAGATTTTGAAAAACCAGTCTTCCAAAACAAAATCGGTAGATGTAGAAGATATTTGGTTTGGAAGTGGGAGCGTTACTAGCGATGTAAAACTGGAAAATAAAGTAGTCAGTTTACCAAATGGTAAGGATCTTTTTGCTGTCAGAGGATTGGTCAATCTTGGGAATACATGCTTTTTCAATTCTGTCCTGCAAAATTTACTAGCCATAGATATTTTGCGGGAGAACTTTTTGTCATTTGATGGGTCAATGGGACCATTAACTAGCGCCTTAAAGAAGATTTATATCGAAACAAGCCTTGAATCAGGCCCGAGAAATGTGATTAATCCTAAAGCACTGTTTGGATGTATTTGTGCCAAAGCTTCTCAATTTAGGGGGTACCAACAACAAGACAGTCATGAGTTGCTTCGTTGTTTGCTTGATGGATTGTCAGCTGAAGATTTGTGTGCAAAGAAGTCTGATAACTATTCTAGAGAAAATGGGCCGTCTATACCAGCAAGCCCGACATTTATTGATGTCATATTTGGGGGACAGATATCAAGCACTGTTTGTTGTGTTGAATGTGGGCACTCTTCGGTCGTTCATGAGCCTTTCCTAGATCTTTCGCTTCCTCTACCCACAAAGAAACCTCATCCAAAGAAGTCTCTGCCAGCTTCTAAAACAAGGAAGACCAAGCAACCTCCTAAACGAGTGGCCAGGCCTCGCCCAAAACTTAACAAAGATGCAAATTTACGCCCTAATGTTATTGGTTGTGATCCTTCAAGCAGCAGTCAGTCTTCTTATGCTGATCTTGTTGAACCTGGTCTTGTGGTTGACAACAAAGGTTTGGGGTCTCAGGAACATAACTCCACACAGCCAGGAGATCCCAGCACACATGTGCCTGAAAGTGGTAGCCAAGAAGTTGATGTGGTTCGACTGGGTTGTTCTGAACCAGCTGCCCAATGTGATGCCCAAGAAGACAACTCATGGCTGGATTATCTTGGACCGGATACCCAAACTAATGCCCAAGAACCCGACACATGGCTGGATTTTCTTGAACCAGCTTCTTTGTCAGATGACCAGAATTTAACTGTTGAGAGCAATGATGTTTTGGATAATCTAGAGTCTGGAAGGAAAGATGTGAATCACGATTTTCAGGACACTGTGAATTCAACTGAGGAGATAGGTGTGGATACTGGTGATAAGAATGTGAAGCCTCAGTCTATGGTTGATGGTTGGGAAGATGACTGTCTAGCGCAGGTCAAGGACAATGAAGTGTTGTTACTTCCCTACAAAGAAAATTGTACCTCTACCGAAATTCCTTCAATAGCCGTGGGTGATGAAGAAGATAGTTTGGATTTTGTCGGCTTTGGTGACATGTTTGATGAGCCAGAGACGGTTGCGACGCCTTCAGAAGTTTCAAATAATATGGAAGGGAGTTTACATCTAGGAAATGGTTTCCTAGCTGGAAACAGCACCGAGTCCGATCCTGATGAAGTTGACAACACAGATTCACAGGTGTCCGTCGAGAGTTGCCTGGCTCATTTTGTTAAGCCCGAACTACTTTCTGGTGAGCATGCTTGGCATTGTGAGAACTGTTCAAAGCTACAACACAAGGGAAGACGAAACCTTAAGGAGAACCATCGGACACTGTCACTAGTGCCCCAGAAGAACATGTCTAAAATTGAATGTACGAGTTCTAACTCAGCTGAGAGTAACGGAAGCAGTGGAACCCATAAGAATTTGGGAAATCATGATTCAGTTCAAGTCAATGGGACAAGGTTAACATTCTCAAAAGAACTAGGGGATGGATATGAACCAGAAAACATGTACTCTGATGCCATTGATGTCTCTATTCCCCAGCTTCCTGTTGAGGCTAGTCTGGGTAGTGAATCAATTAATTGTTGCACTGCGTATGCTAATCACGTTCCTGTTGAGAGGCTATCTGGATCTGAGGCACATGATTCAGAGCACGATGAAGAAGTTGACGACATTGATTCCAAAAGTGTAAAGGTGATGAGAAGTGCAACTAAAAGGATTTTAATCAGCAAAAGCCCTACTATTTTGACCATCCATCTGAAAAGATTTGGCCAAGATGCACGTGGTCGCCTAAGTAAACTAAGTGGGCATGTTGTTTTCAAGGAATTTATTGATCTGCGGCCTTATTTGGATAACAGGTGCCAGTCTTTCTCTGTCTGTCTGAGTGTTGTTTGTCTGGTTGATTTGTATATTTTCTCAAACCTTTGTTACTTCGACACTTCACATTGGATTTGTGTTGCATATTCGACACTCTGACCTTCTGATGTTGCACGATAATCTGTGACATTTTATTTTAATCCATAAACACGACCTCTTCACAATCTTTTGTGCATACTTTCCATTATTCATACCTTAATTGAGTACGTGTGGATTGTAAGTCCATTGAGAAGTATCCATCATGTATCATGATTGAAGGACATTAGCCCTCTTTGTTTCCACATCCGGCTTGATCTCAATGGGGGGATTAGAAGTGAAAAGATTACTCTACCTAAAAATAGATTTCACTACGTGACTTCTTTTTTTTTCGCTGCCAAATTCATGGAGTTATAATATGAATACTACGTCTCTTTGTTCATATGATTACTTTGTATGGTTGATGAAGCTTAGTTGGTATAATCGATTGTGATGGACGCAATTTACTGTGACTGCCTGCCTCTTCTTTTAGACCATAGGGAGTGATTATGTTTGTCTGCACTCTGAAGTGTTTCTTTGATTTATTTGAAAGAAGATTTGACATTGATACATCTAGGTGCAGATATACGAGTATGTTTGTTGTCCATTTGTATTGGAAAAATTATCCATTGTGGTTTTTTTGTGTTTTTCACCATCGGGGTAACCCTGCTCACATTCAGCTTCCTGATCTCGGACACGTGGTGTTGAACCGGTTCTACTTTAGTTAAATTGCTGAATATTTCTCCTTCTATTAGGGTTACTTGCATGCTTTTTACATTCTACTCATTGATAGTGCATTTACCTTCTCAAGAGTACAATATACGGAGTATTTACTTTTTGTACTGATTGACATAATGATGTGCAGTTCAGTGAAAGACAACTGCATTTACCGTCTAATCGGGGTGGTGGAGCATTCGGGGTCAATGAGAGGTGGTCATTATGTTGCGTATGTGAGAGGTTATGAGACCCACCGATGGAGATCAGGAGAAGAAAACCACACAAAGAGACATAATATCTGGTATCATGCAAGCGATGGTTATGTTCGTGAAACAACCTGGAATGAAGTCCTTAGCTCTGAAGCTTACATTCTTTTCTACGAAAAGGTTCTTCTTTGAAGGTATATTGCATTTCCGATTCAAATTTAATGGCAGGCGTCCTTTCAATTCCTCCCAAGTCGGCTCCAAAATATCCAAATATTCTTTTTTTCTCTTTTGTGGCGATATTTTTTGGTACATGTATTTTGGGGAAAAGTCGTGGGTTGATGTGCCTGTATTACGCATGGGTTCTATAGGAGGATGGTTGAAACAGGAGCACGGTGATATTTCATTGTGACAAAAATTGCTGATGTAACAAGCAACTGGTTTTTGTGTTACCGTATCCTCTATCTAAGTCGTTGGCTAAATTACAAGAATAATGCCATGGTCATATTTGTCTTGTCTTCTACAGTAGGTAGGTATTATTATTTTTTTAGATGAAATAGAATAGACGTTTATGTGAATCTCAATCCAAAGCAAACAAGAAATTGCATCTGGCATCAAGTCGACCCAAGCCCTCGTCGAATAGGACAACAGGGCATAGTGAGTGAGTCGTAGCATGATGTACTCTATTACTACCATTTAGAAGTATAGAGCGACACACATTTCGTAGGTAGTTGGCATTTCACCTCGAAGCTGGAAGAGCTTCCGGCTTCGAGATCATTTGTCTTCTATTATTGACTAGGTATTTATTCTCCTACTCGAGTATGTTTAAAAAATACAGTGCTCCATAGGTTGGTTGGGGTTATACAGTACTGTACGTTATTTCCCATGATGTGAATCCTTCTTCCTTTTACCTTTTTCCTTATATGGAAAAAGGGTGTATTTGAGTGGTTTGTCTGTCTGTGTGGGTGGGGGTGGAAAAATAGTGGAAGGAATCTATGAATGTGTGGGGCGGGGCGGGGCGGGGCGGGGCATCCATCTTGTTTGAAACTTTTTCCTTATTTGAATCGAGATACAGTACTGTAATTAATAGGAGTGGGAGGCGGGATTGGGATTGAATCGAATAGAGAATGAGTTTCATCATCGGTTTCCCATCCCGAGCTGATTCCAAGTCTAAACAAGTAATCGTGTAAAATCGAGTAGTAGGAGTAGTGGTGGTTAGGGATGGCAACGGGTAGGGTAGGGTACGGGTTAGGTCCGGCAAGACCCGGACCCGTTGGGTACGGGTAGGGTCCGGGTCCGTCACGGGTCGTATGCACGACAATTTAATATGTATAATACGTACGATAACCCGAATTTTCAAAGTCAAATTAAAATCGCCCACTCCAAACTTTAAAGACCTTAAGGCAGCTGTGAGTTCATGGCCCTAGGTTACAACTGTATCTTGCAAATAAAATAAATAATACTGTACTCTGTGTACAAGTAAATCTACAAAGTTAACTTACGGTAACTTTAATGACATATTTCTGTCTCAAATATAAATTCTTTTTGCAAATCACTATCGTTTCTTTTGCTTATTCTTACTTTGTTACATTACACAAATATGGAAATACGGAGTATATTTTTTATTTTTTATTTTGTATTGTAGTATTGTTGAAGGTGGTTGTGTGTTTAAGTTGGGTGGGTGTGGGTTATTCAATGATGGAGTAAATAAATGTTGTAGGGGATGAATGATGATGACCATGAGGATGTGGTTTAAACTTTAAATTAATACGGAGTAACTTGTGGACACGCATCTTGCATGTGTTGGAGTATATATGGTTAAAGGGGTCAATCTTTGGTGAATGCTAACCTGTATCATGAATCATGTATGTTTCGGTCATAATTTGTTTACTTTTTATATTCTTTGTGAATGGTATCCTTATCCTTATTTATATAAAGTAATGTCTTTTAAAGCAATCATATTCACTCCTACAAAAAAATACATACGTGACAATACCACAAATATTTAGAGAATAAAATAATCATTTCTCAAAATATTAACTACCTAAATGAAGTTTGTATAAAAATAACTATCATAGTGATGTTGAAATTAATAATTACGCTATGATTTAACTCTCTTAACCATAATAAGTTACAATTTGTGGAGTATTTTAGTTCAAATTTTATTATGGCAGATCAAATTTCATTTCCTACATAAAATTTTAATTACGCTTTTATTACATCTAGTGCTTAAATAATGTTTTGATGATTAATTTTTTTAAAAAAAATAAAGCACCAATATAAACTAAGTAAGCAAAAATAAAAAACATAGTAAAAAACATATACTCCCTCCGAGTTCCTATTATTGTCCCAAAGGGATTTGGGGTGGAAAATAAGAAAGGAGAAATGAGTGGTTCCAAAAAGAAGAAGAAAGAGAGGAGAAATGAGTGGTTCCAAAAAGAAGAAGAAAGAGAAAGAAATGGGAGAGTAATTGTGAACCACGTGGTCTAAAAAGAAAGTGCGACAAAAATTAAACTCAGCCCAAAAAGAAAAGTGAGACAATAATAGGAACTCGGAGTGAGTACTCCGTAAGTAGTACCCCTCCAACCCACTATGATTTACCCACATTATTTTAATCACTCACATTTTGAATCATTTTGAATCCTTGTGGAGCGGAGGGAGGAAATGAATACTCCTATCTTAATTTGAATTGACTATATTTTCAACAAAAATATACGAAACAGATTATAATTAACTAAAATGTAAAATTTTTAATGATTAACAAAACGAAAATAAAAATGACGGATCTTCGATTTATCTATCTCTGACGAAAATTTTGATACTCCGTATTTTTTTAAGTGTGGACCAGATCGCGGACCGGCAACCAAGTTTTTGTAGACCCGCGGACCGGATCGGACCGGACCATACGGTCCGGGTCGGTCGGGTTTGTCGGTCTGGGTCACTTTTTGAACACCCCTAGAAACATCATTTATTTCCTATTTCTATTTTGGGTCATCAACCTGTGGTCTATAATTACCCTTACATTTTTATTCTTTTTTGAGTCACATATTCCTACACCCTTATTTTTTATCCAAAAGAATAAAAATCGAAGGGAATATAAATTTGATATCATCTCCGCTTCAATTTAGACCGTCAATATTCTACTAATAAAAATGCAAAAAGAAAATGAAATAAATAAATAGATTTGGCGTTTCACATTTTTTAACCAAAAAAAAAAGAGTAGAAAATCGTACCTTAGATGAAATAATTTACAAAAATAGAAAAGTAGAGACATAAATCAGAGTAATAATATAAGAGTAGAAAATTATATTTAAAGTTGGAATAAAACAAGTACTCCCTACATGCAAATTTTGTACGGGATAATACTGGTAGAAATGATAGGAAGAAATAGAGTAGATGGTAAAGAAGTTAGAGGAGGAGCATGCAATTGCAGTCCCTAAATCATCCATCCAACCAACTAACTAACATCATCTTCTAATTAATTACCATAATTACTAAGACTAATTACTCCCTCCCTCGTCCGTCGTAGTAGTAGTAGTAGTAGTCGCTGAGAGAGGGTAGGGTACTAGGGTTGGGGTTAACCTCGACCTCCACCTCCACCTCCCTGCGCAATGCTGAAGACGTCAATTTGCTCCCTGTTTCGGAAACGCAACTGCATTCATTGAATTGAATTGAATAAGAGGAGTGCATAGAATTGAGAATTGAGGAGTGCATGATTAAATAGAGGGCAGGGAGTTAGGTGGTACCTGGGCAGGGGTAAGGGAGGCGGAGAGGCGAATGCCGTTGTGGATGAAGTGGGGCATCACAGGCAGGTTGTTTGCCTTACGGTACTGTTCAAATACACTCCCTAACTTTGATGTCTTCTTCACTTTCATTGCTACCGCTTTCTCATCCTACAACGTACCAGTAAGTAGTAACTCACAATCATACATCACAATTACAATTACAATTACAATTACAATTACAACTACAACTAACTAGTAGTAAGATTACATTGATTAATTATTCCGAAATACAAACTCACTACATACCTGACCAACCAACTTGATAATAATATCTCCAGAGTTAGAGTTATCCTTATTATCCCCTCCCTTTATTGGGTTTCTACTATCTCCTCCTCCTCCTTCTCCTTCTTCTTCTTCACTATTTCCACTACTAATCTCTCTACTATTATTACTATTATTCTCCCCATTTTCTCCCATTTTTCAACAACTTAACACACACACACTCACTCACTCACTCACTCACTCACTCACTCTGGCTATATATATACACACTCACTCCTGACGTCTAACAACTCACAATACAATTTTTTACTCCCTCTGTCCCAATGAATTCTTTACGTTTACTTTTTCACACTTGTCAAGATATACTCCTTCCTAGTTCAAGTGTTCCTCCCCAATTTTTTTTGGGGAGAGATTAAGAAATGGGTAAAACGTGGGTATAAAATGTAAAAGGTGGGGTATGAAGTGAAAATGGGTTGGGGTTAAGTGTGGAGGAAAAGAATAAAGAATTGAAGGAAGAATAAAGAAGGATTAAAAATACATAAAAAAAAAAAAAAAGTGGAAAAAAATCAAACTAAGCTAAAAAAAGAGAGGGGGAGGAATACTTGAACTAGGAGGGAATATTTCATTACATTCATATTTTTATTTACGTGTTATTAAAAATTCTAAAAATTTGATAATCTTAATGTATTTGTTAAGACCATTAGAAAAATTATATTCGAGATCATTCCACCTCGTAAATAGTACCAAAAATTAAACCTAAAGAATTCACTGGGACCGAGGGAGTTACTGTATACATACATACAGTACATTGTCACGAGTAAGAATCAAACGTGAAATTACATGTGAGTGTAGAAGGGAATCTTGTTAGCGTGTGTTGTGATGAAGAATACTCGCACCTTTCTATTCTCTACTTACTCTTATGGGCTATGCCATGCTCAATTGCTCACGCCTTCTACATTTTTGTCCTATATCTTCCCCTTATGCTAAGATTCTTCTGTCCTTCACTTCTTCATCTCCTTTTCCCTCTTTCACTTTTTCTCTTGCCAGTCGCGACGACCAACTACGACTACGAGTAGTGTTTATGAATGAAAGTCGACTAAATAGGAGGACGAGTAGGAAGTTTGTTGTAGCACTCCGTAGTACAGTGTCCTCGTACAATGTTTACCTACTTCCTCCGTTCCATTCAATATTTTATCTTTACTTTTTTGACATAATTTAAAGTAAGTAACATGAAAAATATTCATATGAGATCTTGTTGAAATTATCTTGTCGGATGTACGAAGAATATCAAACTTTTACAGTATAAATTTTGATAATATGTAAACCATAGTAGAAATGAATAAAAGAAAACGAACATTGATGTATATATACGAAAAAAGCTTAATGAATCCGGAGAAAGTGTACACGTTTACTCTACCAAAAACCAAAGTAGAGAGAACGACATTATTTTTTTTTTTTTTTGTTGTTTTTTTATTTTAGGCCTGCCCATTTGTAATTATTTTTTGGGTAGGACGCCTATTTGTACTCTTCAGTCTTCATCACAATTCACAACTATGTACTGTATGGAGTATTTTCTTTGAGATCTTCACAAGCTGATTTCATGTGCCGAATTTTCAAATCGTGTCAATATTCCTTGACTCAATAGAAGATGAAGTTGATGTAACATCGCTATGCCTCAACCATTTATTTATACGAGTACATTTTTTTACCCGAGACAAGACCCATTTTAATAATGCAACTTTTCATACTCGTCATTCACATAATAATTCAGACAAATGTTTTAATATCAACGATATTTATTGGAACGCATTTACCACCATATCGAGACATGTACCTAAAGTGTACAAATTAGTAATACTAGATTAAAGCCCGTGCGCTGCACGGGTTAATGGGCTTAATTACATTGATGAGGTACATTCGTTAAATAAGAAATTTAATCAATCTATATCATTATACTCCAATAAATAAGATGATCACGTGATATTAGTAATCAAACTTAATTTCAGCTAAATTTATAGTTTTAATAGCTTATTTTAAAACTTAAAATAATACATGACAACTCTTATTTATAATATAAAATTTCATCAACTTATTATAATTTTTCGATGTGGAAATAATATTAAGTTCGTTGTCTTATTAAGAGATTTTTTAAGACTCAAAAGTTTTTTTGATTGATATCTAAGAACGAATGAATTTTTTGGTTGATATCTAAAAACGAAAGATTAATCTTATTTATAATATAAGATTCTATTGTCTCATCATAATTTTTCGATATAGGTACTTAAGGTTTATAGTTTTAAGATCCGCTTTTAAGACCCAGAAAAACGCACGATTACTCTTATTTATAATATAAAATCATCACCTTATTTTAATTTTTTTCCGATGTGAGATAATTTTAGGTTTGTAGTCTTTTTAAAAACTTTTTAAGACTCAAAAGATTGTTGGTTGATATTTAAAATCGAAAGATTACTCATTTATGATATAAAATTCCATCACCTCATCATAATTTTTCGATGTGGTATAATTTACTTAATTAAATAAAGGATAGACGATTGTTTTTTATTTATATAATCGAATTTGATCATCTTATTGGAGTATATGTTTTTGATGAATGATTAGTATTATTTATATAATAAAAAAAATTACCTTATTATAATTTTTCGATGTGGGATAATTTTACTTAAATTTTTTTTAAGTTTAGATATAGTCTAATTCAGAACTTTTATTTATAGAGGAATAATTACTCTTATTTATAATATATAGAATTCGAACTTTAACTATATAGTCTTAGTCTTAGTTTTAGGAACTGTTTTTTAAGTCTCAAAATATTGTTTGTTTCGTAGAATTCTATCACCTCATTATAATTTGTCGATGTGAGATAATTTAACTAAAATTTGTAGTCTTATTTATAATATAGAATCATAACTGTACCTTATTTTGATTGTTTCAATGTGAGATAATTTTAAACTTTTAGTCTTATTAAGTCTTTTTTTATACTCAAAATATTGTTGGTTGATATTTAAAAACAATAATTATTCTTATTTAGTAGAAATTCATAATACTTAAAGTTGATTGTAGTTGATGTTTAAGGAAGAATTATTATTAGTCTGATTTACAATATAAAATTTCATCACCTTGTTATAATTTTTTTAATTAAGTGTATAGTCTTAAGAAATTTTTTAAAACTCAAAAGATGTTTGTTTGATGAAACTCAAAAGATTTTTGGTTAATATCTAAGAGCACAGAATTATTTTATTTATAATATAAAGTTTCAACACCTTATTATACTTTTTCGATGTGAGATTATTTTCCTTAAGTTTGCAGTCTTATTAAGAGATTTTTTAAGACGTAAAAGTTTTTTTTGATTGATATTTAAGAACACATGATTATCATCACCTCGTAATAATTTTTCGATGTGAGATAATTACTTAAACTTATAGTCTTAAGAGCTCTTTTTAAAAAGAAAAAAAAAATACATGATACTCTGACATTACTCTTGATTAAAATATAAAAGTTCATCACATCACTATAATTTTTCAATGTGGGAATTTTTAGTTTGTAGTCTTATATATTAAAAGTTTTTTTAATACTCGAAAGTTTTTTTTTGTCGATATTTAAAACCGAATGATTACTCTTGTTTATAATATAAAGTTTCATCACCTTATTATAATTTTTTGAAGTGAGATTATTTTTAATTAGGCTTCTAGTCTTATTAAGAGATTTTTTAAGACTTAAATATTTTTTTATTGATATTTAAGAACGAATGATTAATCTTATTTATAGAATTCATCAACCTATCCTAACTTTTTGATGTGGGATAATTTATTTAAGTTTATAGTATTAAGAGTTCTTTTTAAATTTAAAAAAAATACATCATACATTACTCTTGATTATAATTCACTGTAATTTTTCAATGTGGAATGATTTTAAGTTTGGAGTCTAATATATTAAATATTTTTCTTGGTCGATATTTAAAACCGTATGATTACTCTTATTTATAATATAAAATTTCATCACCTCATCATAATTTTTCCACGTAAGATAATTACTAATGTTTATAGTCTCAAAAATTCTTTTTGAGATTCAAAAGACTTTTGGTAGATATCAAATAACAAATTATTACTCATATTTATAATATAGAATTTCATCATCATATTATAATTTGTCGATGTGGGATAATTTTACAACTGTGATATTATATAATAGATTCATCACATATTGTGAAACAAATAATATGAAATTTATACTCTAATGAAAGCATTTTTTACCACGAATCTAAATATTTCATATTTATAATTTATTTTACGATAATATTTTTAAAAAATGAACTCTAAAGGTTTTAACTTAGAATTGTAAAACATCATATTAATATAATAAATTAAATATATATTATAATAATTAAAAGATTCTCTAATTGATTTTTTATTTACTTATGATACTTTCCTAATTCGAGGTTTGATGGAACAGACCAATGAGATCGCTCGAAAAAAGCCTAAAATATATATATATATATATATATATAGATATAGAGTTAAGATCGGGTGAGAACCTATCTCTCAATGAGAACTGTGAGAACCATTTAGAACTATTGATATTATTTAGATCTAATAGCTGACATAATTCTTAAAACATCCCCTCTTTCTTTTAACAAAAAAACAAATCCGTTTCTTCCTTCTCCCTTCTTCATCAACAATGACTGAAATTGAAGGAAAAAACAAAATTCACCAAAAATTAAGAAAAAGCATATGAAGCTTTGTTCATCAATGCAAATTCAGGAGATTTGTTGTCTAATCTTAATAAATTAGGGTTCCGGTGTTCATAAAATTGGGGATTTATATACAATTGGGTAAGGTTCTACATTTCTACCCTACGACAATATTCTCATTCAATTACATAACTTGAGATTGAACATCGATGCTCAGAAACAACCTTGACTGGACGAGTAGACAGAGGGAGCTGCTCACACCGGGGATCGATAAGGTTGCCGGAGCTCTGAGATCTGGGTCTGGGTCGCCGCTGCTGTTGCGCTGATTCTGGAGGGCGAAGGTGGGTCACGCGACGGGAGCAGGGGAAGCTCCGAGTTAATGCGCCGGAGGTGGTTCGGAGATCGGAGGAGAGTTGGCGGTGAGAAATGGTGATGTTGTTGGCTGATTGACGAAGGAGATGAATGGTGAAGGGTAATGTATGTGGGTCCAAATCTGGTTAAAGATTGAGGAGAGTGAACTCGGTAGTTTGAAGTTGATGGATGAAAATGGTGAGGGAGATGAGATGAGAGGATAACGTCAAGATCAAGTTTACTTTGACTTGGAAATGGGTTAGTTTGATTTAGTATTTGGAGTGGGTTTGTTTTCAAAAAGGGTACATCAAAATTCTAAAAGGGTACGCTAAAATTGAAAAAGGGTACGCTAAAAATAAAAAAGGATACGCTAAAATTGAGAAGAGGTACACCAAAATTAAAAAATGTACGCTAAAATTCAAAAGTTAGGGTACACTAAAATTGAATTGAAAAAGGGTACGTTAAAATAGAAAAAGGATACGCTAAAATTGAAATTGAAAAAAAGTACGCTAAAAGTAAAAAAGGGTACGTTAAAATTGAAATTGAAAAAGCGTACGCTGAAATTTAAAAAGGGTACGCTAAAATTGAAAAAGGGTACGATAAATTTAAGAAAGGGTACGCTAAAATTAAAAAGGGATACACCATAATTAAAAGAGGGTACGGCAATGGTATGCTAAAATTGAAAAATGGTACGCTAAAATTGAAAAAGAAAATTAAATCGAGTAGGACTTGAAGAAGAAGTGTTGTATTCCATATAAAATCCGTACAAAAGAAAATTAAAGAACAATATTTTAGATGAACTCCTAAGTCAATGAGAAAATTTTGAAAAAAAAATACGATAGCTGGGATTATTGCAATTATATTTGCCGACGATAATAACTATTGTAATGAAATAATGAATTTAATCGAATAAGTTAACTCATAAAATAATTAATTTAAAAAAAAAAATTAAAAGTTACTCAGGTTACTGGGGTCCCAGTTGTGATGAATTAATGGATTGAAGAAAAGTCGATTGAAAAATTGATGGATTGAAAATTGGATTCAATGATCGATTGAAGAATTATGGATTAAAGGATTACGGGTTGAAGAATTTTGTAGAAGGAGAAGGAGTTACGACCTTACGGGTTGAAGGCTCAAGCAAATTGAACACTATGATCTAATGGCTCATATTATAGTTCTTATGGTTCTCATTGAAGGAGTAGTTCTCACATGAACCTAAATCTATATATATATATATATATATATATATATATATAGATTATCGTTTGATTATTCAATCACATGTTACGTGTTCTTTTACAATTGTCGCATTTTCTTGATCAAATTTTACAAGTGATGAAAAAAAGGACACTCAAAGGCTCAAAGCTCCTTCCAGAGTCTGAAATGACTGCCTTAAACAGGATCCAAATGACCGGTATTCCCGGTCTGAGTCAGCAAGCATCACAGTTTCACAGCAACGACATGGAAAAACATCATCTATTTATAAACTCGGTGAGAATATACAGATTTACATCAACTAAGACAATAGTCTCGTCATTACTCAACAGTTGTAAAAATGTTAAATTTTTTTGCCTATCACAGTGGATTTATACACCATCAGACCTAAGAAGAAACTAACCTACTGGGACGAAAGATGACGAGGAAAGAATTAAAGGCAAACATAGGGAGGAGTTAAAACACATGTCTCAAATCTCAACAACTTCTACACACTCGATTTTTCACGTTCATCAAGATGCGTAAAAAAAATAGCACCCAGGATAAGAGATACCCACCGATCGTGAATTCGTGAAACACCGATTGCATGTTGAACTCTGTGAATTGCGTGAAAGGTACCACTTACCAAACCTATACTTGGCTCAGGAGAACATTCACAGCTTTCCCTTTTCTACAAATTCTGGAGATAGTATGGTTCTAAAGAGCTCCTTTAGATTGGCCAAAACATGCCGAGGCCCTTGGCTCTCAACACCCACAAAATTCAATAATTGTTCAATGTCCTGCAGCAAGCACAGAGGAGAGGGTGAGAGGAAGAAGAAAAAAAAATGTCGACGAGATATGCAAGCTTTAAATCAAGTACTGTATATCTTTGTTATCAATCACACTTGGCAGAATGTAAGGCATAAATGCATAAGGTATGATATACAAATATGGAGTATTACTAATATTTACCTTATTTAACAAAAAAATGGCATATACTGCTCGAGTTGCATCTTGACCGTCCAAAAAAAGAGGAAATTCCAAACAATTCTTATTTGTAGAGACCACAGCATTTGATGAAGAACCAGATGATGATGACGACGACGATGATAACTCAAATAGAGGAGCACAGTCCTTAACATATGAATGAGAACCACCCAAACGCAGAGGATACCGTAAAGGGACATGTAGATAAGAGGCTATGAGGGTAATTGCCTGAAAATATAAAATAAAGATAACAGCTTATTACTTAATCTGTAGTCACCCAGTGGCTTCTCCTTTATTTGGAGGGTGGATGGAATTGGAAATGTTTAGGTGTAAGTGAGGGAGACTCTATAGTATTCTACATGATGTCCGGCTGTCTGCAAACGGAGGGAGGGAGTTCAGAGTGCACAACTACACGTTGTCGCGGCAAAATTGATATGACCAAATCCCACACAGAGCTAAGGACAACGTGAACTGAAACCAGATCCAACTTTACATGACCCAAAACAAACTTCCCGATCCACAATTTCTAGACTTAAGCTATTAATAATCACGACCTAAAGCAATCCCAATGACCCATGTCACCCACCACATTCGCCTAAGCACATACTTTACACACATAGAATGACAGATGTATAAACCGGTTAGGCTAAGCTCGAAAGAAAATTACAGATTACCCCAATGAGCACTTTTATGAATAAGGTCTGGAGAGAAAGGACATACGTGGGCCACGTATCCTAGAGCAGTTGTTGATCTCTGCATCTGGTTTTTATCAGTGAAGAGGCTCATCTGTGTAAAAGGAATCATACTCAGTTGCACACCTGATATACTCAAGTTCCCTCGGTTCTTTTTCCTGTGCTCCACTACTGGTCCACCGGAAGTTCCTGCATTTCATAATTGCATACATACATCAGCAATCTTAAAACAGAAATACCATGCAAATCACTTTCTATGTTACTCCAGTCGTACACAATACGTATCGTATGGCTTATTTTGTGCAGAAATTTTAATGCTTTGGTCTAAAATAAAGTAACGAAGTATCGTGTCATATTGGATACGAGATATGTATCAGATACACTGTAAGCTTGCTTAGTGAAGCGGAGTACCAAAGTAACATAGCTTTCTAACAACCAGAAATTCTACCAAATGAACAACTGGAAGAGTAAGTCAAATAGATTGAATGATGACATGACTAAAACTCTAGTATGGCCTTGCTCAAAATTCAAATGCCCAAAGTTTTATATGATAAACTGATAAACCAGATCATAGCCTAATGTCCATGTTATACTCAACCACCGTTGATTGCTTAGACATGTCATTTCAGAAGTTTAAGTATGATAATAAATCTGCTCCATTTGGCTAGAGTGCTAGACTAAGAAATGTACAGGATGGCCAAAAGGGACCAAATTTGCAGTCACTTAGATACAAGCTATACTACCTAGATTAAGCACTTCTAAGGCCATACTCATGCACACCTCGACGATCGACGATATGGGCACGGAATCCATACTTGGCCATCTTCCATCAGACATTTTTCCTAACAGAGGCCAAAAGGGGCTTCAAAAGATTAAAGTAAATCTCTTTATTATTCACTTCAGAGATGTTTAATTTCTTTTTTTACCTGTGATCAAATTTATAATTAAAAGATACGCCCTCCTCCCATGTCTCCACTTTGGAACAAGCTCCCTATATCCAACACTTGGATATGTTATGAAGTATTTGAGTGTGACAACCATACCCGAGTCCAGGTAGCATAGGATAAAAAAGAGAATGACATTCATGAGTACATAGACATCACTCTATTAAAGAAAAGGTGATAGAAGTCTGAGAGCTGCAGATAATTATGTTTGGGTAAAGAAAAGCTGTTAATTCTTTGATGCTAAGTTACGATGGAATAAAGCAAAATGCCCAGCTAAATTGATTTCGCTTCGTTTTATTGTGAAGCACCGGTCATTAGTTGCAGTTTTGAAAGCAATTTTCATTTTGGATTATTCAAAAACAGCTGCTGTGGGGTAAGCCGGTAAGATAGCACGCATACAACCCCCTCTTACCTTGCAATTAGAAAGAGCCCTTGAGGTAATGTGGTAATGTTGTAAAACTGATTATCTAACTCCTAAAACAGAGAGGCTCGCATTGTTACTAGCATACATACAAACAAAGCTCACAACTTTCTTTATTAACCACAGAGAAGCATTTTCCCTTGAAGAGGAAAAAAAGCATCGTTTCACAACTTGTTAGTTAGAGTACCAACAGTCATACTTTAGAAATGCACTTTATTTTAAACTCACAGAGCCAGGGTTATGTCAATCTTTGTTTTTTACTCTCTGTGTAGTACCTGATGTACTGCAATTTGGAAATGCATCGAGTTCAAGCTCCTGTGTGGCCCCAATCAAGGTCTTTATTGGATAAATAAATGACACGTGAGAAATCATGTGTTGCTGTCTTGCTCTAAGCATCTTCTCCAAACTATTTAGACGACTATAACCCCTTTCTCTGGCAAGCAATTTGCTAGATTCCTGCATTAGCAAATGGTAAATATTAGCAATGCTCTACATAGGTTACAGAAGGTGTCGAGTGACTAAAGATCAAAATTTAAGAGCATATGAGAGATACCTTATAATGACCATAGGTTCACTACACTAAACATACATTTACAAGATGAAAGAGAGGGCAAACACAGAAAATGAAAGAGAGGGCAAAAAGAGGTGTGTATAGTGCCACAAAAAACAGTACTCTACATGTGTGAATAGTATAGATGTTCATCAGGTAAGGAAATAGATCTTCAACCTCCGAGCAAATACCTTGTCAAAGCAACATCAACCTTTTGGAAAACATACTATGTAGTGCTATAAGGCCAACAAAAGTACGAAATACATCATAATTAGCTCAAAGCCAACGGGGATATCAAAATTCAAAAATACTTGCGGTAAGCAACTTTACACTTAAAACTGTACCTCTAGTCTTTTCCGTGAAATTGTTAGAGATTTCCCTGAAACAAGTAGAGACCTAATTTCACCGCTTAGATGATCTTGTTTCGTTTTAACATGTTCTTCTACCACCTTTGCTTGCATCAACACATTTCCCAACACCAACTTTTTGTCCTCCACCCTTTGTGATATCTCATCAAGTTCGTTCTTTCGACTTAGAGATTCAGCTTCTATCTGAACATTAGTTCCCCAATAAATCAAAACACAATAATCATAATCTAGCAATACGAGTTCAGGGATCACGGTATTTCATTCATCAAAGTTCAGAATTTGATTATCAGAAGAAAAATGTCAAAAGCATCCACCACTGCACATTTGAATTGGTAAAACACTAAAACCAAACCTAAAGGTGCTGCAAGAAGGCTAAGCCACTAACCAGTATGCAGCTCATACACAGTTTTCTGCCCACACCAACAACAATATTATCCCAATATCTTGCTTCTCGAGGTCGAGGTCTCCAGCAAAATGTGACAAGCAATATCCATTTATCATCAATTCTTTTAATAGAAAGTCCTTTATTTGTATTCCCTAATGACAAGTGTAAAACCCAGCAAACAAAAATCAACACTTGACCACGTAATTGGGTTCCATGATCTTAGTCCAATGGTTAAGACGGGCAATGGGTCGAGGTTCGATTCCCCCATGTTACAGTAATGTGATTAAGTGCGTCCTTCATCGGAAAAAAAAACACGATAACAGATACAAAAACGCGCAAGATTAGGGCTACTACTTTCGCCAATCCATTGAATCGACGCATATTTGGAAAAACGTATACCCATAATTTATGAATACAAAATCAATAAGGTGATCAATACTACTCGTAATAATTCCTGATACACGGATGGGGAGATGAAGATAGGATCGTTATTATATTATAAATAATAAAAAAAAGATGGAAAAAAGTTAACCTTGGCAAAAGATTGGAGCGTTGATTGAAGAGATAATTTGGTATGATTAGCTTGTTGAATTGCTGAAGAAAGACTGATTAAACGAGCAAGTTCTTGCTGGTAATCTTCCCAATGAATAAGTTTGTGCGCAGATTTTTTAGAGTCCATCAAAAATCAATTGAATTGAAATGGGGAAATTGTAATGAGAAGAAGTCATGATCCAGTGGAGAAAAACATCAGAAAGATATATGATGATGTTTGAGTTGGGTAGAGTGAAAAGTTTGTGAATTTAGGGTTGATGATTATGATTATGATTATGATTATGATGATCCTGCCTGCGTGGTGGTGGTGGTGAATGACAAGATGTGAATTTGGGGATTTTGGGGTTAGTGTTTGTGTTTGTGTTTGTGTTTGGATCAATAGCAAGTTTGAACAAGAGGGATGGAAGAAAAGCATGGATTTGTGCTCTAACCATTTTTTAACACTTGTAAGGTGGAGTATATTATACTCACCCGTGATTAAATAAAGCTAAACCATTTCAAAATAACCGTATTGTTAACGCAAAAGGTAATTATAAATTACGGTTTGAAAGTGGGCATTGCTCTCAGTTTCAAATAACTATGCTTATTAGTACTCGCTCGGTATGTTTTACAATGACCTTATATAAGATACGAGTAAGATGTTTTTACGTGAAGTATATTATTTAATTTTTTTTATACCATGCCTTGAAATGATGAAATCACCGAAATGTGGTTGGATAGAAAAATTTATGTGATGGGCTTCGTGGGGTTGAGTGTGTGAACTTGAACAGAGAATGTTAGTCGTTCGAAATTCGATGGTGAGCCTTAACCTCTCTCTCCACCCCCAATTTCATTTTTTTTACGACGAGTGACCCTGTGACCACTACCTACTGGAATTGATAACCTTCTAACTTTTGTTTCCATTGGTGTATTTTTTTGAATTGATCCTCTAATGTCATTGTTTTCGAAAACATTGGTCTCACCAGATTGATTACTCGTGAACTTTTAATGAAGTATTTTATCAAATGTTTTGATGTACGTTTTATTACCAATGTTAAAAGGTAAAGTGGGAGAGAAAAAGACAAAAGAAAGGAATAGGATTGTATATTGATTTTTGTTGAATGATAATCGTGTATACAAAACGTATTCATAGATTGTAACAACATGTATAACGATTTTGTAATAAAAATCTCCTAGACCACCATAAACAACTTTAGCACTCCATAACAAACTCTTGGAACAGAATGTGGGCATAAGAAAGGGGACATTGTTATTGTTTCGAAATGGAATAGAAACGAATAGAGGTGGTACTTAGATTAGTTAGATACACATACACCTGACCCAACTACCCAAGCTAAGAATGATTAAAAATGGAAAGAGTGATTAGTTGCACAACGCTAATGATATTGATGGTGATATTGAGTTGGAAGTTTCTCCTCCCACGTGTTCACTCTCCCCACAACACGTGCTCTCCCTCCCCCCTTTCTCTATATGCTCATACTTCTCTTCTCTTCGCCTCCATCTTCTCCCCCTAATCGTTTTGTATTAATTAATTAATTTGTTATTAAAACCCCAATCAATTCAATTCAATTCAAAATCAAATGGTTAACGATAATCAAACCCCCAAGAAAAAGAAGGTTCCAGAATGGCTTAACTCCGCCCTCTGGTCTGCACCCCCGCCTCAACCACCCTCCCCCTCCTCCTCCGCCGATCTCCGCCATCCTCCGCACTTCCGCCGCCCCCACTCCGACGACGACCGCCCGCCTCCCGCCCACCCTCCTCCGCCTAAACTCGACTCCAACGGCGTCTCCACTTCTTCTAATTCTGTTTCTACCCCCGCCGCCTCCGCCGCCCCGTCCCCAGAAGATATCTCTCGCCATGCTCAGCTTCTCGTTGAGGTATTCTCCATTTTTACGCTTTCTAGTATTCGATTTGTTTCTGTATTCTCACGCATTATTGATGATCCCTACAATAACTTGATTCCTGCTGTTATTCTGTTTTTGCAATGATTTAATACGCACTTGATTCCAGTTTTCCTCATTATTAGTAGTATTATGAGTAGGTCTTCTGTGAGAAGGTTTCACGGTAATTGTCAATTGCCGAGTGAGTGACGATCATTGTCAATTGTGAGACTATAATCAGGTCATTATACACTTTCTGTAATGAGTGTACGTCGGCAGCTAACTGGGGTTTCTTTAGTTTAGGAGTATTATGAGACGCTCCTGATGCATTTATTTTGGCATTCAATGTAACCACAAGTTCGTATTTTGATTTTCGGAAAAAAAAGGTGTCCAAAAAAGTGATTAACATGAAGGAAGTGAGGAGGTTGGCAGCCATGGGAGTTCCTGATGGCCCTGGCATTCGATCCACCGTCTGGAAGGTACTTTTTATCAGTCTTCTTTACTATCTTGGCTTCTATCATCTGTAATTGTTTTGGTATTGTGCTCAATGAGTTTTAAAATGCAGCTTCTATTAGGGTATTTGCCGAGTGATAGAGCTATGTGGCCCGCGGAATTAGCTAAGAAGAGGTTGCAGTACAAGCATTTCAAGGATGACCTCTTAATGACACCGGTACTTATCCTTTCTTCCCTCAATTAGCTATGAAGAGGTGTCAACGACTCCAATAGTAAAGAAATGTCATTGCTAACTTGTTGCTCAGTGCTTAGAGTGCTAGGTTGTTGTTCATGATACCTTAGTTTGAAAAAGTGCGCCTCGCATGAGGCACTAGCCAAAATGGGGAAGGTAGATTTTCCCTCCAAATCTTGCCTATGTTGGAGGGGAAATGTTTTGTCTTTGAGGAATGAAAATGGAGCTTCCCTCTCCAAATCCCTTAACCCCATTTTGCTAACCAAACAAAGGATTAAAGTTCAGATAACCCCCCGCCCCCAAAAGTAACTACAAAACTCCTTGAGCTTTTATGGTCTGTAAAGATTTACATATCCTCAGAAAAAATCAGGAATTATCAGATACATACTAATGGTCAGACAACTTTTTATCGTTTTCGTATGATATTAGGTCTCATTTTCGTAAATGTTTTATAGATTGTAATTGACACGTTGATAGCTTAGCCAGTCATAGAGGTGAAGCTAAAGGGTTGTAAATTTTTTGTATAGAAACTCATGTGTCAAAAAATTTTTAGCAAGTGGTTTGCATAGTGTTGCTTATCTCTGTGCTTCTGTAAGAATTTTGGATTTCTGAATGTCTATGTGGCTAGTCAGTCAGAAATTACAAGGAGGCTAGAGCACTCAGCAACCCTTGATAATGATGTGCTAAAAGGCGAAACTCGTTGTTTACTGTCAAGATCCGAAGTAACACAGGACGAACATCCTCTTAGCCTTGATCAATCCAGTGTTTGGAATATGTTCTTCCAGGTAATCTCTTCAGAAGTTCAGAGTAACTTGCGTATGATCAAATGCGTTTCATTTTTAAAAAATGTGGAATTGCTCTTTGTTTCTTCAAAAATTTGTTTTCACACGTTGTTACTTTCAATCCTCTACCTAAAAAAGCAGTAGCAAATGGAACTTTTACCTTAGATTCTTAACTTATGATTTCTAACATTGATACGTCCATTGTATCTGGCACCTACTCCAACTTGCTTAAGAAATTCTTAAAAGCCATTTTTAATGGTCTTTCCCAACTTCCATTTGCCGGTGTCAATTTATGGTCTGTTTATAGTAAGTAGAATCTTTGGATTGGATGAGAGGAAGTATAATTCATGTGCATGGAACTTAGAGGGTACACCGTTGTTGTGTTTTCTTACCCTTCAAGATACTTTTTAATAGAAACATTTACATATCGAGTATTGCCCTACTTTCTAATTTGCTTACTCATAATCTAGTTAGCACGGTCACTCTGACACTCTCCCAATTGGCGTACCCGTACCCGACACCAACACACATCGGACACACGATGTTTGGACATGTCGGACATGGTCCATGGTATTTATAGCCGTGTCAAACGTGGTTTTAAACCAAGTAACATTATTTATGGGTTTCCGAACTCTAATGGACATCGTTATGGGTTTATGGTAAAGTTTTGTAGGAAGTAGATTAAATCAGGGTGATATTCTTCTTTAGAAGCTAAATCGATGCTTGAAAAAAGATTGATTAAAATATGAGCGTGAGTGGGAATGAGTTGTAGTTAAGGTCATTTGATGTGTCTTGACTTCTTTTGACTTATTCAAGAACTTATCAAATACTCTGAATGAAAATAATATAATAACAACAATTATTAAGATAGAATATTTTATTACCAACTATATTGTTATTATATTACTAGATATTTGAAGTTTAAGCACTCAATAATCTACTGTCTTTTATATTATACTCGTAGTAAACTATTTGGGTTTGTAAGATTTGATGTTTAAATTTGAGTTTAAAAGACTTTGATTCTTGTTTTGTTATTTTACGACATTGCGATATGTTAAGTCACTAAGATTAGATTTTAAGTATAAAGATCTAATTCACAATGTACAATGGTCCTACTGGATACGATCACTAATTTTTGTAGCTTGTGCTTAGGACACAGAGATTATTGAACAAATTGACCGGGATGTTAAACGAACCCACCCAGACATGCACTTCTTCAGTGGAGACACGCCGTTAGCAAAATTCAACCAGGTTATATTGATTTCCTTTATGTTGAGCTTCTAGCACTGTCAGCTTTGGTCAGTTCCAAAGTTTGGTGTACTAATTTGAACAAACTGTTTCTTACTACAGGAGTCTATGAGGAGCATCTTAATTGTGTTTGCAAAGCTCAATCCAGGAATAAGATATGTGCAAGGGATGAATGAAATCTTGGCACCTCTATTTTATATTTTCAGAAATGATCCAGACGAACAGAATGTGGTAAGAAAAATATTTTTTTGGATAGTCTTTATTAGTCTGTAAGTGTTAAGTGGAGACGCGGAGTTTCTAAGTGGATTGTAGCCTTTCATAATCCTTCTGCAGTTGCCAGAAGTGGGGAACTGTGTGAGTTAGGAGAATGGAGACCACCATATTTATGACAATGTTTGAGTGTTAGCTTAAAAATTTGTCACTTGTTAGCGCTTCACTAAATTGGTAGGTAAGATCGATCTTATCATGTAGCTAACTGAACATTCTTCTTCCCTGGTTTTGCAGGCTGCTGCTGAGGCAGATACATTCTTCTGTTTTGTTGAATTACTAAGTGGATTTAGAGATAATTTCTGTCAGCAGCTAGATAATAGCGTTGTTGGAATTCGTTCCACGATTACGAAGTTGTCTGTACTTTTAAAGGAGCATGACGAGGAGCTTTGGCGTCATTTGGAGGTCACATGCAAAGTAAATATTTTTTCTCTGGATGTTATCTTGGCCCCTTTGTTTCATGGTAATCTTGTATTCATGTGTTGCAAATTGAAATGTTAGCATGGTTGATCAGTTTGTAGATTATGGAACTGTTGTATACAATGGGTTGTATACCGTTGTGTGGCATGACGGTCTGATTATTAGCCAGTTATTGACCTAGTTTCTGGTACAACTTATAAGGGCATAAGGCTTGCCCGCTTTTCCCTCTAAGTTACGCATGTTTGGCCAAAAGTGTAGGGTAGCACTACCAGTCAAGACACAAGTGTATTATAAGCTGAATGCTGAACCTTTGTTTTTTCAGAAGTTGTGGGTTTCTCTTTCTGACTACGACTTTTTGTTGTCAGGTTAATCCCCAATTTTATGCATTTAGATGGATTACTCTTCTTTTGACTCAAGAATTCAGCTTCTCAGATAGCTTACATATATGGGATACTTTGTTAAGTGATCCTGAAGGGCTTCAGGTGCTGTTTTTATCATTTACTCGCAGTGCTTCTCTGTTTTAGTGTTGGCTTTGCTTTCCTTATACGTTGCCCTTTGAGATTGATTTTGCTCCTGCAAACCAGATGTGTATGTACGACCACCCTTTAAAAACTATTTTTCTTCAAAAAACTACACGTAGTAGTAGTTTATTAATGATGTCGACATTGTCATTTTTTTATTTTTTTTAAATTTTGATTAAACACAATAGATAGAATCTGCAAAATCATAGTATGAAAATAATTCCACTGACAAATTAACAAAATCCAATAGAAGGAATTTGCAAAAAGCATAGGGAGTAGTTTCTTATAATTTCATGCGAAAGTGGTAATTAGAAATACCTTTCCCTTTCTTACTTATACAAGAATTCAGAAATTAGATTACAAAAATATCTATATACATGTAGTCTATGCTTCTTTGAAGTGCAAAGTACAAATATTGATATTTCTAATACTGAGTACGACTTAAACTTTTGTGCCGTGTCAAATCCAGAAGGTATTTCTGAAACTACATAACTATATTTTGAGAACTTGTGGTTAAAACATAAAGTTGAGTCCTCATGTAGTCATGTCGGATGGGGTTAATAAAGTTAATAGAGGGCAGTCATTTCGGTTATTCAGAGTTTTAGGTGGCTATGTAATATTCTTGGAAGAATATTGAGGGAGTTTTGTCGACGCTTGCAGGAAACATTGCTAAGAGTATGCTGTGCAATGCTTATTCTTGTTCGAAGACGGTTGCTGGCAGGTGATTTCACATCCAATCTCAAGTTGTTGCAACATTATCCCTCCACAAATATAAATCACCTTCTATATGTTGCAAACAAGTTGAGGGCTCTTCCTAGTAGCTAGTTTCTATGTACACATACATTACTTTCACCTCCTGAATTTTTTTCTTATACTTTCTTTTTGCTTGTAAATGTGGGGTTGAAGCTTGAAATGCATTGGTTTGATGTCACCTCTTGTTTTTTATTGTGCTATAAATGTCAAATTCAATATTTTTGACGATCTATAGAGAAAATGTATATCCACATGGAATCTCGTTTAATTAATATCAAATGGGGTAATACACCCTTTGTAAATATCTGTCTATCGGACAAAAAAGTATCAATAAAATTACAAGTTCCACCAGATAAGCTGAGTTCAACTGAGCCGTAAGCCAGTAAATAGCCAACGAGGGATGCGAAAGGGAAATTAACTGTGTAGAGATTTTCTTAGAAAGGGAATGCGCCGATATGTTGATTTTTCTTGGATGAAACGGCTAATCGCTTAATGCCCTGACAAGCTCTGTAATATGCGAGTAGCTCTTCTCTTACATCCTTCTCATGGCATCCAATGAAAGCCTCCACAAACTTCGCCTCGGGCATCCTCAATGCTGTAATCATCTTGCTTCCTCTCATCTGCGGTTCAAGCCCCATATCTTGTATCCTGCCGCCCAAAAGCACTCGAGGTTTCAACGCATTTTCCAAACTAACAATCAGCAAAAACGGGTGAGCAGCAACAATGCTTGCCGGTAGCTTCATCGTACCCACCACAAAAGTCGTATTCCTTTGGATCTTATCCACAGACAGAGTCATCAAAACGGGGCAGCGGCCAAATAATTGCAGTACTTCATCCTCGGGAATACCAAACCTCTCAAGATTCGCAATCTTCTCACAGATAGTATCGATGCGTGAGACGCCCATTATGGTAACAAGATACTTGTACATTTTCGATTCTTTGGTCGCCCCAGTCTTACGTATGTACTCCAATTTCTTTTCACACATCTTGGTGCGCCGAATTAAGGATGATCTGATTAGGAGCATGGATATGAGATCACGTCTGGTGACACCCATCCCCTCGTACAAGGCAAACACGGGTTCAACCTTGTCGTGAAAGTTGTAAGCCAGAAGAGTTGGGTTTCTGACAATGGCCTTAACCAGGAGCTCCCTCGACCCAAACAAAGCCTTGAGATGATCAACTCGCTCATCAAACTTCTGATCAAATTGGCAACTCAGGATGCGCGGACGGATATGGATCATCCTCACAAGGTCAACAGATGTTAGACCCAACCTACTCAGCACACTGAGTTTAGATTCAAGCTTTGTCGCAATAGCATTGCACAATGCTGGATGGCGTTGGAATATTTTTGTGACCTGAGAATCATCGCATCCCCATTTCCTCAAAACCTCTTCCGATGTCTCAGCTCGTGAGACCTCCTCCTTTTCAACTAAATCCGTAAAGAATCTGGTACTGTTCAAATTAACATATGAGGAGTACGAAGCAGGCTTGATACAAGGAGCTATGCCAGTGCCACAGCAATGGCGGAACAACCGAAATTCAATTGGAAATGGGAGTAAGATCCTGAATAAGTGAGCTTTAACCGTCATAACAATGGAGTCCAGACCAGTGCCCTAGCAGTAGCAGATTGATAGCACTTCAAAGGCGCTTATTTTTTTTTTGCATCTTTCAATAAATTATTTCAATGACATTGTGGTTTATGACATAGGACTGGGAGTAAGTGAATTTCAATTTCAATCCATATCCTGCAACTCATCAAACCGCAGAAACTAAAATCAAGAAATGCAATCAAAATAAATAAAAAACATTGAAACTCCAGAAATGATCCAAGTGCGGAAATGGAAGATTCAAAAAATTAAATGGAAATTGAGGAAGCAAAAAGAAGGACAGACATACATACCCATTCAATTTGAATTGGAAAGTATGGAGCCATGGAGATTTGGGATTTTGAGTGAGATGGTAATGTACTAATGTAAGTGAAGAAGAAGAAGTGGGAAATTTGAGATTAGAGAGTTTATTTACGGAGTATTTATTTTGTCGGAGGCTAAAATCAGATTGCTGCTGGTACAGGTGCGGGTTTGGATAGCACACAAGTCGGGCCTGACCTTGTAAACGGATCAATTGGGTCGGGTTTGATTAGGGTCACTTTTGGGTTATTAAAATCAGATTGACTTCATGTCGGGTCAGATTATTTCGGGTTCGTGTCGTTTTTGGGTTTGCTATTTTGAACTTTTTAGGTATATATCAACTCCTTTTCTAGATAACATCCGGGCTAGATTCGGGTTAGGTCGTGTCAATTTGGGTATTCAGTTCATGTGTCGAGTTGGGTTCGGATTGACTTATACGAATCGAGTCAATTTTGTCAGGTCTAGGCCTAACCATGAAAAATATGTCCGACGGTCATATTTTGTAACCCTTGCCTGCTTTTATTTTATCTTGAACCTACTTTTACTATGTCTCGCACTTTTTTCCACCTTGTTTTCAAATTTACCTTTGCACTATATTGATTTAATTTGTTATACTGTACTAGTATTCAATTATTTTGGTAATTGTTTGATTTATTTAGTTTTCGTTTTTAAAAATCGTCGCATTGCATTTACGACTGTAAATTGACTGAGATCAACTCTCTATTATAGTCTATGCCAAATACTGGAAATCCCAGTTGAGACAGTAATATCCAGTGTTTGAAGGTCTGGATTACCATTTTGATCGACACCGGAAATCCCAGTTATTAATGAGACAGCAGCGGCAACAACAGCAACAATAATAATAGTCTTGTTCGGGATAAATTTCGCGTCCTCGGGACTACAATGTGGTAATTTACGGTCAAAAGGTCAAGGAGGTCAAAAGTTAAAAACCGAAGGTCAAAAGTCAAGAGCTGAGACCGGGTCAAAGACCAAAATTCAAAGGATGAAAGTCAATAGTCGAAAATCGAAAGTCAAAGACCGAAAAGTCAGAAGTCAAGAGAGTCATAAATCGATACAACCAAGAGTTAACAAGTCAATTGAAACCCGAGATTGTATGCGGTAATGGGTCAATCAAGAATATAGAGCAGGAAATGGGCTGGACTAGGGTAAAACAACCAAATAGCCCAATACAATGAAGCAACCCCACACCCCAATTGAAAGACACTAGGAAAGGGTCAAGGAACAACTCCCCTAAATTCAAGGGGCAGATCCAGCAGAATAGGAGGGGGAAGTTGGAGATAACGGCTAAAATGAAACAACATGATATAAGCACAAAGGGGAGAAGGAGGAATTCATGAAACCCATCTTCAGCATATCAACTCCAAGTAAAAATTACAGCATAGTATTCCCTAGTTAATCATTATTATTAATATCGGCACTTGTATTCTCGATTCATTGCTCATTCTTTTGGTCATAGTAGAATATTGGCGGGATTCCGACTCCCCCCGCGGTTTTTCCCACAGCGGGTTTCCGCGTCACCAAAACGTACCGTGTCATTTTCTCTTTACTTTTTACTATTCTTTGCTTATTCATATCGTCACGACACCATTAATCCGTAGTATAGGTCGATCGCTTTAACCCGCAACCAAAATCCCGAAACAAGTCTATCAAGAGAAAATCAGTAAGTTTGATGTGAAAAGCATATCAAATGGGATGAAACAGCATCTGTAAAACACACTGTATCAAATAATAAAGACCAGTTCGCAAATAAAATGATGACTTCCATCATATAAGCCGAGTCAAATTAAGTAGTAAATCGTTCCGACAGCATAAATGAGTAAATCATTGGACATGGAGATTAACCTGATGTAGAGTTTTTCTTAGAAAAGGAATCCCCCAGTACATTGATTTTTCTTCGACGAAACTGCCTCTCGCTTTATGCCTTGACAGGCTTTGTAATATGCGAGTAACTGTTTTCTTACATCCTTCTTATAGCATCCAATGAAAACCTCTACAAACCTCTCCTCGGTCATCCTCAATGCTGTAAACACCCTGCGTCCTCTAATCTCTGGTTCAAGGCCCATATCTTGCATCTTGTCGGCCAACAGCACTCGAGGTTTCAAAAACAATTCCAAATTACGATTCAGCAGAAATGGATAAGCAACAACAGTGCTTGCCGGTAGCTTCATCGTATCCACCACAAAACTCATATTCCTTTGGATCTTATCCACAGACAGAGTCATCACGACGGGGTAGCGACCAAAAAATCGCAGCACTTCATCCTCGGGAATACCAAACTTCTCAATACTTGCAATCTTTTCAGAGATAGTGGTAATACGTGAGACGCCAAATATTGTAACCACATACTTGAACATTTTCGATTCCTTGGTCACCCCAGTCCTACGTATGTACTCCAATTTCTGTTCACACATGTTGGTGAGCGAAATTAAGGTTGGCCTGACTAGGAGCATGGATATGAAATCACGTTTGCTCATACCCATCCCTTCATACAAGGCAAACACGGGTTCAACTTTCTCATGAAAATTGTAAACCAAAAGAGATGGGTTTCTTCTAACAATGGCCTTAACCAGAAGCTCCCGCGACACAAAAAAAGCCTTCAGTTGATCAACACGCTCATCAAACTTATGATTACAATGACATGTCGTGATAAACGGACGAATATGGATCAACCTCACAAGGTCATCAGATGTTAGACCCAACTTACTCAACACACTGAGTCTAGACTCAAGCTTTGTAGCAATAGCATTGCGCAATGGTGGATGCCGTTGGAACATTTTAGCGACTTGAGAATCATCACAACCCCATTTCCTCAAAACCTCTTCCAGTGTCTCAGCTCGTGAGACCTCCTCCTTTTCAGCTTCTGGTACCCTCTCAGCTAAATCCGTAAAGAATCTGGCACCGTTCAAAGTAACATACGAGTACGGCGCTGCCTTGATACAAGGAGCTATATCACCGCAATAGTTGAACAACCGAAATTTACTTGGAAATGTGAGTAAGATCCTGAATAAGTGGGGTTTAGCCGCCATAAAACCAAAAGTCCAGACCAAATCTCTCTAGCAGATGGTTCAACCACCCTTTGTTCTTCGCCTCTTTCAGTAAATTGTTACCAATAATCTCGACTTTCTTAACCCCCAGCAGATACAGTAATTTTTTTTTTGAAGAAACTCCCCACACTGAAATAACGAACAAAAATGTAAAACTCATGTGACGAACCAAACAGAATTGTCGAATTGATACCGATGTTTTGTAGTGACATCCATCCCAGTATACAGACACATTCACTCACACATGCAAAACTGAATAAAAAAAAAAAACGGAATTACTTTTTCCTACGAATTTCACTCAATCCTAACAAATTTTCTTAAAAAATTTCCACTTACACCCTTTATACGACCTCTACCTTCAATCTCTACCAAAAAAATCCGATCAATCAATCGAACTCTTGTGAATTCAGCTATGTATCCTAGTTCTCCAATTAATTAATCAGAAAGTAATATGCGTTATGTTTTAACTTTAGTTAATCATAAAGTAATATTGCAGTCAGCAGCGGCATATATACTACAAAAATGAGATGAGCGAGCTGAGTATAAGAGTAAAGGAGGAACATTAAAATAAAATCGAGGAAGAAAAAACAAGGACAAGGACATGGAGATAACATAACATACCCATTCAATTTGAATGTATGGTGTTTTAATCCACAAAAACAAAACTAATCAAACTGCAGAAACTCGAATGCAATCAAAACAAACAAAAACATAGAAACTCCAGAGATGATCCAATTACGGAATGGGAAGATTTAAAGAGTAAATGGAAATTGATAAACATAAGATTAAACGACGAAAATTAAACTAAATTGAGGAACCAGAAAGAATGACATACATACATACATACATACATACATACCCCAGTAAATGTTGGTTGTATTGAATTGGAAAGTATGAAGATGGAGGTGGAAGGGAAGTGGAAGTGAGACGTAATGAAAGACGTGAGAAATTTGAGAACAGGGTTTTGGAGTTGGAGGGGTTTAGACGTTTAGGAGATGAAGGCGGGGAATATTATGGGATTTTGGGGATTCTCACTGACGTTTATCGCTTAATTAATTCTCTTGATTGATGTTGATAGATAGACCGGGGTCGGTCGTTGGTTGTGTTCTTGAATTGCAAAAGGGGTGATTAGCGAGCCTAATTGCACTAATTAAGGCCTATAATTTTGGGTGGAAGTAATAGAAGTTTTTTATTTTTTCAATTAAAATTGCACTTTAAAAATAAAAATTTCATTTATTTATACATTTTCTCATTATATGAATTTGTGGATAAAATAATCCACTACTACATTTCGTCGTCGACATTTCAGCCACGTCGTCGGCGCTTTATACGTGAATTTACTCTTTTATCCTTCCATAATTGTGATTAATGATATTAATTAAGTTTCTTAATTAATCTAATTAATATTTCCGTGTAAATTAAAATTACGGTTTTTGTAATTTTGAACGGTTTTTGAGGCACGTGTCTCAACGTAACCCTTTTACCCTTGTGTAATTGTGATTAATGAATTTAATTAAGTTTCTTAATTAACGTAACTATTATATTCCCGACTAATTTGAAATTACGGTTTTTTGAACTTTTGAATGGTTGTTGAGACACGTGTCTCAATGTAACCCGGAAATATGTTCAAAAGTTTAATCGTGTTAATGAAACCCGATAATAAAACGGTTTTTTTTTTTTTTGAAAACCGTCATTTTATTATGTTACGGATTAATATTATTAATAATATTAAAATTGTGTTAATAGGCGATTTTAGGGGGTTTTAGAATTAAATATAGATAATATTGTAGTAAAAATTATTAATAATGTTCAATTGGTTTAGTGGTAGAGAGGTTCATTTGTGTTTGAGAGATCGTGGGTTCGAGCCTTTACAATTGCAAATTTCTGATTTTTTACATCTGGGCTGGGCCTGTTGGCGTGGTTTTGGGGCGCCCATGGGGCCTGTTGGGCGTCAGTTTTGGATGTCCGGCATATTTTCGTGTTCTTTTTTAATAATTTTTCGTACGGAAATCAACGATAGAGACGTATAAAATCGAATACGTCAAACCGTAACAACTAAAATCGAATAATTCATTGATTACTTAACCACATACTAGCTACGGGGAGATTAAATTATCAACCTAATCACAATTATAATGAAACTAATCGACCTAAATAAAATCATTTACAAAATATAAAAATTCCCGAGCTTTATTGAGACACGTGTCTCAAAAACCGTCAAAAATTATCGAAACCGTAATCTTAAAGTAGTCGGGAAATATTAATTAGATTAATTAAGTAAAATAATTAATATTGTTAATCATAATTAAAGAAGGGCAAAAGAGTACAATCACATATAAAGCGCCGACGACGTGACTGAAATGTCGACGACGAAAAACAGCACTCAAATAATCACGGAGTATATATTTATAAAATGTACGTATACAATTTTACATATTTTGGAAATATAACATTAATCTCATAGATTATATAAATTACGGAGTATATTAAAATTATTTAAAAAAATTCTAAAAATTATGTTAATAAATTATTTTATTGCTTTTATAATATTAATAATTATTTATTGTACATTGAGTTTATATATAACATAATTTAATGGTATAATTTATGTTGAAAATAAAAATTGAATCGAATTTCACTTCTAATCAAAGTTATGGGCCCAATTACAACATTTAAAACCTATGAGTTTAATCTTACGATTGCCCATTATTAAAGGGGTTAATTAACACGTGCTTCTTAAATTATAAGTTCTCTTGATAAAATGTGATGGTATTTGGTTGTCCATTTTATGGATTTTTTTTTTTTGAAACTGAAGTGGGCTTTATATTAAATCGATTTCCGACAATGCCAAAATAGCATCCGGAAAAGAGGATACATACACCAATTCCTCCCCACTTCTCGAGCACAACCATGCTGTATGGTGAGCTACCCCATTACCATCTCTTTTAACATGGGACCAAAAACACTGGACAAACAAATGACAATACGCTAAAATATCATCAATAACGAGACCAAACTGATCCCTAGAAGAACGACAAGCCGTAAACGCCTCAATCACATTCCTAGCATCGCTTTCCGCCACCACACAATCATAGCCCAACCGTGCTGCCAGCTCGAGCCCCAACTCAACCGCCTTTGCCTCAGCCATCTTCGAGTCCCATCCTCCTCAATTCGCCTACAGCCCAGCAGCACCACACGCCCCTCCTCGTCCCGCCCCACCGCACCAAACCCCACCTCTCCATTAGCAAAACAGGCAGCATCGGTGTTAATTTTGATAAAATTCATAGAAGGTCGAGTCCATGAGGCCCGGTTCCGGCATCCCCCGACCTGCACCCTGTCATTTATCTCGCTTTGGTGACGAGCGTGTTCCTCCGCCGTTTGGACCATAGCTCCCACAATCACACTAACGGGGGGGGGGGGGGGGGGTGCGACTCCTCGAAGACTTGCAGGTTCCGACCATACCATATCCCCCATAATAAGCCCAGCAAACGAACTTGAGCCTCCTTATTACAGTGAGCAATAAGCCACAGTAGCCATCTTGGAAAGGATGAGACAGGAGCAGCATTCACCAGCCCAGCAAACTCCCTAGCTTGCCATATACTAGCAGCCCACCCACATTGGAGCAAGGCGTGAAGAACGGACTCGGCCTCGGTTCGGCAAATGCCACACAAAGAATTGGACCCATAATAACGAGCCACCAAGTTAATCCGCACCCCGAGCGTTTTGGTACAGGCCCTTCACGGAAAATGCTTGATTTTCGGCATTGTCCTCAAACCCAATGACTTGCCAGACCTTCTCGTACTCCACCTCCCCTTCAAAATCAACCAGGCGGCCCACATCCTGAATGCCCAGCCAATAGCCAGATTTAACTGTGTACTCTCCATCCTTACTCGGCCACCAGAAGCGTAAGTCACCCGGGAGACGTCTGCTAAGCGGGATACGGACAATGGCCAGAGCTTCCTCTAGCGTAAAGAGTTGCTTCACTAGCTCAATGTTCCAAGAGGCCGTGGAGTGAATAATCAGGTCTGACACTCTCAAATTTGGCTCTGCCTCGATGTTAGGATGAGGTCGACTATACTTCTGGTCTAACACAAGCCAATTGTCCCCCCACACCTCAATACTCTGGCCATTCCCGACTCTCCACCGAAGACCGTCAAGGAGAAGAGACTTCGCATTCCAGATACTCCTCCAAACGTAGCTCGGATCGTGACCACGTCGAGCCTCCAAAACCGAGGTGTGCTTGAAATACCGAGCCCGGAAAACTCTACTGACCAAAGTATCGGGTCGAACCAAGAATCTCCATACCTGCTTTGCCAACAATGCTTGATTGAAAACCTGGAGGTCGCGTAAGTCCATCCCGCCCGCTCTTTTCGGTTGACACAGTTTTTTCCAAGACCACCAGTGCATCTTCCTCTTAGCCTCACTCGATTCCCACCAAAATCTTGCCATGATACTATGAAGCTCGGAAATCAGGCCGTCTGGGATAGTAAACAAGCTCATCATATAGGACGGAATAGCTTGGGCCACGGCTTTAATAATAATCTCCTTCCCCGGCTTAGAAAGCAGTCTCTCCTTCCATCTCTGCAATTTCTTCCAAACCCGATCTTTCAAGCCCATGAAATTCGCCTTCTTCGACTTACCAATGATATAGTAGGTAAACCCAAATATTTCTCTTGCTTATCGACTTCCCTTACTTCAAATAAGCGCCTGATCCCCTCCCTATTTTGAGCAGACACTTTCTTGCTAAAGACAATCTCCGATTTGGAGTAATTAATTTTTTGTCCCGATGCTCCTTCAAACTGGCTAATAATATTAGCTAAGGTCGAGCATTCCTGTTCAATTGCCCTCGCAAAAATAATGCAGTCATCTGCAACAAATAGATGGGACACCCGGGGCGCCCCCCGACAAACCCTTGCTCTATGCAATCGATTCTCCAACGCAGCTTTCCCGATCATATTGGAGAACACATCTACACAAAGTAAAAAGAGGTAAGGAGAAATAGGATCACCTTGACGTAGACCCCGGGCAGGGCTCACAGCCTCGGTCTCTTTCCCATTTATCCGAAACACATGCTTCACCGACGTCACACATGCCATCACCCTCCGCCGCCAGGACAACGAAAAGCCGAGCTTCGACATGGTCTCCTCGAGGAAACACCATTCGACCCGATCATAGGTCTTACTCATGTCAAGTTTGAGAGCAATCGTCCCAGCCCTTCCCTCTCCACCCCTCTTCATCGCATGAAACGTCTCAACAGCAATAAGGACATTATCGGTAATAAGCCGACCCGGAGTAAAAGCACTCTAATTCTCCGAAATGATACCGTTAAGAAGCAATTTTAGCCGGTTAACAAGAGTTTTCGAAATAATTTTATAAAGCACGTTACACAGGCTAATGGGCCTAAACTCCGACATCTTACGAGGTGAAGCACATTTCGGTATTAGGACAACCACGGTCATATTAACATCGTTCAGCTCCAATCGACCATCCCACCATCCTCTCGCAAACTCGACCACATCTCGGCCCACCACGTCCCAATATTTTTGGAAGAAAAGTGCGCTCATCCCGTCCATCCCAAGTAGTTTCCCTCGTTGTGTAAACTTCTCACATGAATTTACCTCGTTGCAACCGAACAATATTTCTTGTAATTCCCGTGAAATACAAATTTACGTGAATTTAAATTTATGGTAACTTCAACTTTCCATGATGAACCAAACAATCAATAATACATGACGAAGTCTCTAGCGAAGTCCGAGTCAATCTTATAAGCAGTCCTCAAAGGCACGATGACGTGGACATAGGACTAGAGAATTGTGGTGAAAAGTGATAGCAAAGGCGTGATTAACATTATTCGAGACAAGTAAGCTGGAAGAACGTTGTGAGTTGTTTGATAACTGCGATGAGATCCTGTAGATCTGTGGCGGTTTTGATAGCTTATTGTGGTCGTATGTGAAACGTTGTTTTACCCTTTTAATACTTTCGTACATGTTGTGGCTCATTTCGATTTGTTGTCGGTTATTAGTAGGAAACTGTGGGAAGTCGACTTACCTCTGAACTTTGTTCTTATAGCTGAGGCCGATTTACTTTATATTCCGTATTAATTAGTTCCCGCTTTGAGATTTGAAAAAAATAATACAATACTCCGCAATAATAAAACAGAGAGAAGTACAACAAGAGTGATATCTCAAATACGGAGTAAATAATTAAGAAACGATATCTTAGTTTTTATGGAATTTGTGATACGTAGCAAATTTCAAATTGTGATACGTAGCCCTGCTTCAGTAGTGACGTATAAAAGCACAAAAACCCAAGAAGAAAGAAGAAGAAGAAGTGCTCCATAGAAACCCTACCTAAACCCTACACTCCTCGTCTCTAATGGCCGGCCGCGGTCATCACAATCGCCCTCCACCCTACCGACCTCCGCCGCCACAACAACAACCACCTCCGCCGCCGCAACAATTCGACCCTAATTTACTCCTCCTCCACAACCTCAATCAACTGCTTCAAAATCCTTACTCCCAAACCCCCAATTTCCCTCCTCAAAACCCTAATTTTATGCCTAATTTCCAGCCTCAGAACCCTAATTTCCACCCTCAGAACCCCAATTTCTTCCCTCAAAACCCTAATTTCACCCTAAATCCAATTAATCATCCCCATAATGCAAATCAATTGCCCCCTCAAAACTCTAACCCTAGCCCTTCTGAATCAACTCAGGAACATCAGCATCAGCATCAGCAACAGCAACAGCAACAGCAACAGCATCATCAGTGGCCTGATGGAGTGATTACGATTCGGCCTCAGAAGGCGCCACAGAAGAATAAGTTCCCTCTCCCGCCGCCGCGGAAAAACAATACGGCTGTTGAGCAGAGGGGGAAGATTGATGCCGCCGTTGTCTCTGTTCACCGGGAATTGGTGGCCGGCGAAAAGGAGCACATCTCATCTTGGAAGGTTTCGCAGGCAGTGTTGGTCAGGTTGAAGGCGGATTCTTGGGATGCTTTAGGGTTTCAATTGCAGGAAATTCCGCCGCTTCGTCAGCTTCTTCTCACTGAAGGAAAGGTCTACCATATTATTCTTGATTCTCGATTATTTTTTATGTGTTACATTGTCATTATTATGTTATTAGATTCATGTGCATATGCCATGTCTAATACTTTATGAGCTAGTCTGGATTCAAAGAGTTTGAGGGGAAGTGAGCAAGTGGAGGGAAATGCAGGGGAATCCATTTTCCCTCTCCAAGGAAAGATTTGGAGCGAAACACCATGTGGTCGATGGTGTTGATAGGGGTGGAACGGGAGATGTTCATTACCATTAAGTATGTTCAGTTGTGATGGCCTGTAGTCATAACTTCTGAACGAAGGTTACATTAAAGAAGGGGTTATATGATATGTACACAGGTAGTTATTACTTCTTGGGTTGTAATTGCTATCTTACATGGTTGAGAAACTCTTATTAGGCCGTTTGTTGGATGCATACAAGGGTTCGATTTCATTGAATGATTAGTGTGGACACGCGTGTCTAATACAAGACTAATTGTACATGGATTTGTGCATACTTGTAAGCTAGGTCAAGTTGAGAATGGGTGGTTTTGAAATTTTGACCTGAGTAGGAGTTATGATTTTGAGGTTATTTGTTAGTGTTCGTTGATAGTTCAGCCCTTCTAGCCTCAGATTTTTCTCTCCTTTGGGTGGCCATCAGTAAGTAGGAGGTTGGACTTTGATGCTAGGGCAGGCCTAGAAGTTTTGGAAGATAATATGAATGCAATAGTTTTCAGTGGGACAAAGGTTAGCTGATTAATAAAATGTAAAAAGATAATGACTCCCTTTGTGTTCTTTGCTTGAACGAGGTTGTATGGGTGGTCTGTTTCCCTTTCGAATTTTTGCTGAGAAACAGAGTTCTTATAAAAGTTACTAGAACTTGTTTCTTAATTGGATGTTTGAGTTTAACAAAGTCTGGCATCAGTACATCACCTAATAGATATAAGTTGATCTTAACCGAAATTCGAAGGACTATGTGCCTATAATAGGCTTTGCTTCTCTGAGTTCCTAGGTACATTTCAGTCATCTGGATGGGACGGACCTGGTCAATAGTATTATTGAAAGTATCTCACTTGAAATATTTTCTTATTCTGTAAATTTTCTGGTTCATTATGATTATGGTCTGGATATCTCTTGATTTATTGTGCTATCGATGTCTACAAGTGAACACACACAAGAGACAATACATGCTTGTCATTTTGTAAACTATTGTTATTAGTGGCTGTAAATTCAGCTGATAACCATTTTTCTTTCTTATCTCAGATCAATGCCTTCATTCACTGTCATGTAGCTGCTCATAAGATAACATCTTTGTTTGATTTGCAAGAGGCCTTATGCAAAAATGAAGGCATTGGAAAATTTGAAGAGCTAGGGTTGGGTCCCTTTCTAATGCATCCACTTGTCATTCACTATTTCTCTATAAGCAACGTTATAGATGAAGTGTATGAAATAACAGCTGAGAAAATAATTTCCCATCTTTCTATATATCTTCACCAAAAACATCGAGATGCTAATGTTGAGGAGTTTATGGATTTCATTGCAAAGAAGAGTAAAGTGACTAGTAAGGAGAAACTTGGAGTGCGGATCCAAAGTCTTGGGTAGGTATTTTTTTTGTACTTATCTTGACGAACAATTTCTTCGTGAATTACATTATTGTAATGGTTTTAATTTGTTGGTTTCTTAGAAAGCATGCGTTAAAATGTGGTGCTGGTGTGCGGGCGTTAGCTTTATATTGCCTTAGTATTTTGGAGATCGTTCTTCTTGTCTGAGTAGACAGTGTGTAGCGCCTTATTTTGATGCTTTGTGGAATTTGTTAGTGCATCTTATTTGGATATGTTAATCATTTGTTATCACACAAGGGCTGAATTACCGAGGCCAAGTTTTCTAGTTCTAGCTGTGGGTAGCCTTCGTAAGGATTCTTTCAAATATTATTTGAATTCAAACAAAGAATTTGCATTAATAAACTAAAATACTTGCCCCCTCTCATTCTTAATGGTCTTCACTTTCATTTTGGACAAAAAAAAAATAAGAAGCACAATATATGCGGAGGAAAATAGAAGGAGAAAAAGAATGTGGGGTCACGATACATGTGGACCACAAATTATAGGCTAAGGGAAAGTGGAATATCTTTGTGAAGTTTCCAGTAAAGGAAATATGGAACATCTTTGTGAAGAGGAGGGAGTCATCCTTTTTTTTTTTTGGTGTAATATGGTAATCATACTTCATTATTCCAAAATAGTGAAAAACCTAAGATCGTATGTGTTAATGTTATATTTGTGTTTAGTTTTATTATCATGGGGAAAGAGGTCTTCACATTAGTTAGAGTTTTGACTCAAAATGTTGGTGACTCTGCTCATCCATTTGCACATTTTTGTGAGTATTTTGAACTAGGATTACTGACTGAAATAAAGGTAGTACTAAACTTGTAAGTCATACGGAGTAACATACAATCACGATTACTTAGTATAGAAGTTTAGGAGGAGGAACCTGTTATTATTTAAGGAGAAAAGGAAGACGTGAAGAGAGATTCCAGGAATGTTATTTAAGGAGTACGATTTGATTTTAACAGATCACTTTGAAAATGTGGCCCTTGATGCGATCTTGCTCACTTGAGGGTTAGTATGCTGTAGATCTTGGTTATCTTTGCTAGGTTTATAGTGACATAATCTTATGCTTTGGACTTTATGTTTCTTGTGTTGGCATCTAGTAGTATCAGCACCATGCTCTGTTGGTAGCTTCGAGGCAGCTTCAACCTTAAATATTAACAGTACAAATGATGTTTCGGTGAAACATGTAACATTAGCAGAGGACAAGAAGTTGACTATGCTTATGTTTCTAATTTCCTGACAATATTTTTTGTATAAGTTATGCTTGAGCTATATGAGCTGGCCGCTCATTCCTAATTCCCAATCACACTATTTCAGGATGCACATTGGTATGCTATGTAAAGCTCGTGGTGCACAAACTCAAATACTGAAAAAGTTTACTGACAATGTAAAAGAGAAAGCCAATAAGGGAAAGAAAAAGCGACCATTGTTCTCTTTGCAGAAAAAAGAGCTTGATGAACGTTTCTCTGACATAACTCAGCGTGTCTCATCATTTGCGTCCGTTAACAAGGACTTTAACGGTCAGCATTTACTATTTGGTTCCTCAAGTTCTGATGAGATGGATGATGTGACAGAGAGTTCTGATAGTGAAGAAAAGTCCTTGTCTAAGCAAAATATATCTTCAATTAATAAAAGCAAAAGTGGAGAGAAAGTGAGCAGCTGCCCTTATCCATCTGTTGCTGAAGAAATCTCAAGGTTGGGTTTGAGAGGTGAAATAAATGAAGCAACTTCTCCATCTGTTCAGGCATGCGAGCCTGCAAAAAAGAGAAGGAGACTGAAAAGTCAAAGTCATGGGAAGACAGTTGCACAGAGTTCTCAACCTCCTCTCTTAATACGTTCAGATATTGAGACCAGTGGGAGTGGACATCCAAACAATGATGATAAATCGCTCGATGAGGACTCTATTAGGATGTTCATCACAACCTGGAAGGATGCTTGCCGGGGGCACACAGCCGCTGAGGTATGATGATATATTGTCACTGCATGTAGAATTTAGATATTAATCTCTTTTGTTTGGCTTTTGGAAGCTGTTCATCCTCCCTTTAATTTGTTTCATTCTTTTTTAACCCTTTATTGATGCTCACCAGTAGCTTAGTACTGTAATCCTTGTAATGTGATTAATAATATATGGAATGCAAGATGAGGGAAGGACCTGCCTATTAAGGTATCTAAAACAAATCCCCCAAAATGTACCTTTCAAACTATCACCTCTATAGAGAGTCTTGGGTAGCATATCTAGCAATTCTACGAGAAGTGAGGGACTTATATATCACATATTCACATCTACAACAAATCCCTTAAAATGTACCTTTCAAACTGTCACCTCTATAGAGAGCCTTAGGTAGCAAATATCGCAATACTACGAGAAGTTAGGGACTTATATGTCCACATATTCACATCTACAACCTTTACTTAACTTTTTTGTTATCCTTTTCCGCCACAATGGTGTTTTCTTCTTGGAATAGTGATGAACAACGGTGCCATTTATAAGAAACATGATATTATCAATCATGAAATTAGGATTCAACGCATGGTGGTAACACACATGTAATTTTTTTTACCTAATTACTCATTTCTGCAATTTAAATCATGGATCTTTTTTTTTTTAATCTTGAAAATTTATGGAAGTATATTATGTTAGAAACTTTTTTTTCCTTCATTTTGTATTTAAACAGTTTTCTTTACTCCATTTCTTTCTTATATGAAACTCATGTTAAAAAGTTGTGTATAACCTTGTAATTGGCTGCAGGTTTTTGAGAAAATGCTGAACTTCTATAAGATGAAGAAAGGACAAAAAAATAAATTAACAAAAGCTTTCTCAAGATACCCACTTGTGGGGTTGCTCAATGTTGCGGTGAGTGCTCGGTTTTATATGATTTGTTATTTATTTTCTCAGGTTTCCCTCTTTCTTCTTCTTTTTCTCATTCCGTTGCTCCTCTAGTGGTCCTCCTTGCAAAGCTCTTTTGTTGTGACCTTCTCATTCCATCTCCAACCACTAGACATTGCATGCTTACACCTTAAGCGAATAAAATAAGAGGAGGAACTAAAAGTGAGGTGAGAGTGAATGGAAGGCCAAGTGGAAATGTAAATTACTAAAATGGCTATCAAACTCATATCTTTGTATCATGATCTCAAGGTATAATGATCTTTGAAATGATCTCTGAAATGGGAGGTAAGGGAGAAGTAGGAAGGGCTTTAAGGCTTACATAGTTTGCATTCTGTGAGGCTCTTGATAAAAAGTGTTTTTATTTATTTATTGGGAAAATATCTTCCTCATTAGCAGCGTGTACTTTTGCAGCTATGTCATCAAGGATTTATCTTCTAGATACTAAAGGAGAAACCACTTAAAAAAGAAATGATACATGCGACAACCTCATCTAAATTTTCCTGCCTATAAACACACTTATGGCTTGCATTTGGGATACAAAAGAAAATCTAAAATAAATCCAGCATACAAAAGTCATTACAATAGTAGATTTAATGAGTTTTTTAAATAAAATATTTAGCATACTTATTTAAAATTTATTTCAAAATTTCATTTCAATTGAGGATTAAAAAAAACGTAAATCGGTATGTTATTCCAAAATTTATTTGCATCGCTAATATATGACCCTTTGTATAAGCAAGCGCTTGTATGGTACTTAAACTAGTCTAGTTATTATTTTATGTAGGTTTTATCTGTTGTAGTGTTTGCTTAGGTCATGTTGGTGACGTTACTGGATGTTGTATTTTCTTCTTGTTATTGATCTCTTCACCGAATTTTTAATCATGAATGATATGGATTACTCATCTCACAAGTCAATATGAGCTGGCGTTGCAATGAGGTAGAAGTTCTTAATAATCTCACTGTCCTTTGTCAATGCGGCAGGTTACGTCTATCAAAAGAGGAATGTGGGACAGCATGTATGATACGTTTCAACTGATGACTACACTGCAACAGGAAAATACTGAAAATGATGAGCTAACAATTTATGAAAGCATTGATATCGAGCCTACTGAAAAGAAGCTTAATAACTTTGAAAAGGAGGGATCAATGGCTGTTTTATGTGAGTAGATGAACTAACTCTGTTCTTGTGTTATCTTAATTTACTACGGCTGTATTTTTTTTATGGAAATTTACAAAATAAAGTGTACAGAAAATCAAGTGAAAAATAATACAATGTCGAAGAATTTATTAAAAAGTGGTTCAATTCGAAAAGATAACATGGTTTGAAATTTGATCAAAAGAGAAAAGAACGCTGTCAAACTTCTTTCAAAATCTGGAGGCTGCTAAGATTTGGGTGATTGTTAGGTTGATTGTCTGTATTAAAGAATATGTGCTATTTTAATGCATCAATTCTCTCTCAATTTTATTCCTAAAGCACCCTTTCAGATTGTTGCTTATTTATATGTTTGGGCTCTAGCATTATCAGGACTGCTCTCTATAATTTGGAGTTTTCCCTCTTCATTTTTTATGGCCTAGTATACAGATGAATTTAAGCTCTGTTTAATGCATCAGTTCTCTGTAAATTTTATTCGTAAAGCACCCTTTCAAATTGTTGCCTATTTATATGTTTGGGCTCTAGCATTATCAAGACCGCTCTCTATAATTAGGAGCTTTCCCTCTTCATTTTTTATGGCCTAGTATACAGATGAAATTTAAGCTCTGTTATCCTGAGCATGGCCCAGTATACAGGGGGAATTCGATCATGGCATAGTATGCAGAGAGGCTTTTGTTAGTACCTACTTGCCTATTTTGCCTCTGGTGGTCCTTTTCTTAGATATATAGTGATATATTTGCAGTTCAATGTAATGGAACTGAGTATTGCTTATTGCTGTTTTGTCCTTTATGTTTGTGCTCCCCCATCAATATATTAATTATTACTCCCTTCGTCTCAACTGATTCTTTACACTTATTCTTTTGTGAGGAGTATTTTAATAAAACGTAAAGAGCCTGTTTTTTCTTTTTATACGTCATATCACTCATATCCCTTCCACTAATTTTCAGGTGTTAAGGAGGAAGATGTTTTAGCAAAAGTCTCAGAGTATCTTGCTGGAAGTGTAGTATTGTCTGGAGGGAGTTCGCTTCTAGATAAGGTTCTTATGTTGGTAGATGAAATCTCTCGTTGTGAATTGTGGCTGGCCCAACAATTCTCTGTTGAGGAATTCAAGCTGCTGGGTCATGGGGAGTTTTGGCCTTTCTTAGGGAAAAATAGATCATTATTCCCGAAAGAGATCGTAAACTTTCTAACAGCTGAGGCACGTGAGGATCATGCATTTGAGGTAAGCATGATGCAACCTCAATTAGTAATGCTGTTATCTCAAGCCTTAGGCAGCGTTTGGGAGGACGGCGTCATGACCAAAGAAAACCTATTGGAACTACTTATAAGGCAGTTTCCTCTTATCAGCTTCAAGACTTCTGAACGTTGGAGTATGGAAGATCTTCTAGATTCTGTTAGACAGCAGAGAAGTAATGTTACATCCTCCTGTGTTATATTTTCTGCAACACTTTTAGGCACCTCAAGTTACGCTGATCCTGCTCAGAATAATAAAACCGAGTTTTCTGACTGTTTGGACAATGGCAATAGAGGTGATTATTCTGCATCCAGCATTTCGAGGGATGCCATTGAGATTTTACTCCGAGCACCTTTCTTGTCAGATCTGAACTCCTGGACACATTGGGATTCCTTATATTCTCCCTCACTAGGGCCTCTTATGGAATGGCTTTCGACTGAGGTGAATGTGAAAGACTTGACATGCCTGGTGACTAGACATGGAAAAATTATCCGTGTTGACCATTCTGCTTCTAACGAGATGTTGTTTCAAGCTTTAGTTCAAGAATCTCCTTTCCAAGTTGCTGTCCAACTCTTATCGTTGTTTACTCTGTCTGGTGGGAGAAGGCATGTCCCATTGTCTCTTTTGAAGTGCCAGGCTCGCCAAGGATTTGAGGTTATCATTTCTAATCCTATACGGAATATGGGTTTAAGTCATGATCAGCGGAATGAAAGCATGTATGGGAGGCTTGATACTGCAGGTTGTGAGTCGAGCATGGATCTAGCTAAGAATTTGATTGAGAGAGATAGAGTTGTGGGTCCTTTGGTGAGAATCGTGATTGATTGTCTTACTTTTCTGCCATCAGAATTCCGGTGTTTTGCAGCTGATGTATTGCTTTGTGGGTTGCGATCTCTGGTCAAAGATGTCAACTCAGCTGCATTACTCCAGTGTAAAGGAACTAAAGAACGTCTTATGCTTCATGAAATTGGTTTCGGTCTAGGTATAGTTGAATGGATTGTTGATCACGATACCACGTGTCCATTGACGGACAGTGACTCCCCGATGCCAGTTGGAGAGTCAGCATTGGTTTTTATGGGTCGTGATGTGAAGAAATCTGGCTGTGCCCTGATCTCTTCTAATGAACTACCTTTATCCACTGATAACAAAGACGGAAAGTCTGAACATGACAGTGAGAAATCAATTAGAACAGTGACTGATTCTGAAATGCCTGTGTCAAATCAGCTATCTGAACCAACCACCAACGAAGAGGATGCTGCTCGTATTATACAATCAATAAGGCGAGAAGAATTTGGGCTGGATTCTAGTCTTTCTGAGTCGGAGAGTGGCATGCTAAAGAAGCAGCACGCTCGTTTGGGAAGAGCTCTTCATTGTCTCTCACAAGAGTTGTATTCACTAGACTCACATTTTCTTCTTGAACTGGTATATCTTATATTTTCAATCTTGAAGAAAGAAGCTCATTATTCCTGACATTCTTTTCTGTGTTATTGAGCATTTTGGTGCTGTATATTTTTGCTGAAAGTTGAACTTCTGAGATGGCAATAATCAGCTTGCACATTTTCAAAGCTTGTTGTCCAGTGCTCCTAGTAATATCTTAAATTGTGCTTGCCAATCATTTTTGATGAATTTGCTTTTGACTGTTTTACATTGATTCTCCCATTTTGCAGGTACAAAATGCTGATGATAATGCCTACCTAGAAAATGTTGAACCAACTTTGTGCTTCATCCTACAGGATACTAGTATAATTATTTTGAATAATGAACAGGGTTTTAGTGCAAAGAATATCAGAGCTCTATGTGACGTAGGAAACTCAACCAAGAAAGGCTCTTCTGCTGGCTACATTGGACAAAAAGGAATTGGTTTTAAGTCAGTTTTTCGGGTATGCCTGCTAATGATTAATATTTAATTTTGATTGGAGATAAAGACATCCTTGCTGGTATTATTTGATAACTTCTGCCATGCATTTGTCCGAAGTTTCTTTCTGTGTCCAACAACTATTTCGTTTGCTTACATCTTTTTTGATTTTGGCCGAAACATAACCAAATTCCAGAATCTCACTGGACGTTTGATACATGTACGATTGGCTACACAAGTTTAATTAAATGTTTGAGATGTGGCTATAAATAATTACATAACTAGAGTAGTATCTTTGTTAATTAGAAATAATTAGTCTGCAATTTGTTTGTTGGGTTCAGTCTGGAAATTTAAGTATTAGTGTAATTCATCAGGCAGACTACAGGATTGTTTTTATTTCCTGGTATCATACATTTAGAGGCTAGGTTTTAAGAGCTTCTCTTTTTGAGGAGTCTAAGATAGTCAATCCCAATGTGTCCCCTTCTTGTCTCGTCACTGTATCATGTCACGGGTTACCTGTTGACAAAACATAGATTTTTCATAATTTTTTCATCTTTGCCGTTGTGATGACGAATGTGACTGCGAGATTTCATGTCTTGGCCATCTGTTCCAGTGATCTCCTAGCAGTAACTTGGGAAAAAGGATATGAATACCTGAGATGAAGCATGTGGGTGAAATCTAATGTTTATTTATATTTTTAAAGTAAAGTTTGTGGTATGCGTCATTTTCTTAGCTCGTTTCAAAGCTATCAGGTTTCTTCATTTGATTACCCGGGGCAGGGGACGGGACATTTGATACGGCTTCTTGAGGGCTAGTTGACCTACTTCCATCAGTTATTCAAGTAGTTTATGTATATATAAAAATTAAGCATGTTTATGCATTATTCCTTTTTTCTTTCCATTACATCCCCACTCTATAGTCTTTCAAGGTTTGCCGTTTTTAGGAAGACTTGTGGCTTCATTGAAACCTTACAGCAAGAGACTTATCATTAAATGATGTCGCTCCTGTTTTTTTAAGCGTGCACTGCCTGACTTAACTCATTTTTGACAACAAACTTGATTCTCTTTATGCAGATAACTGATGCCCCAGAAATTCATTCAAATGGGTTTCATATCAAGTTTGACATAAGTGAGGGTCAAATTGGTTTTGTATTGCCAACAACCATTCCTCCTTGTGATATTCAGTTGTTTAGGAGATTAGCATGTGGAGGTGATGAGCAAAAGGGCATGAATTGTTGGAACACATGCATTGTGCTGCCTTTCAAATCAAAATTACGCGAGGGAGCGGACATGAACAGCATTTCATCGATGTTTTTGGACCTTCATCCATCTTTGTTACTTTTTCTTCACCGTCTTCGGTGTATCAAGGTTAAATATATGACAAATGACACTTACAGTGTGATGAGGAAAGAATTTCTGGGTGATGGTATTGTTAGAGTCTCTAACGGGGAGGAGAAAATGACTTGGCTTGTAGCTTCATGCAAATTGCATCCTAAAATTAGCCGTCTAAATGCTCATATGACAGAGATATCCATTGCCTTCACGCTTGAGGAGACGGTTAACGGTGATTATAAACCAGTCTTAGTGCAACAACCCGTTTTTGCTTTTCTTCCTTTGAGAGCATATGGCCTAAAATTCATCCTTCAAGCTGATTTTATTCTTCCTTCTTCAAGAGAAGAAGTTGATGGAGATAACCCTTGGAACCAGTGGTTATTGTCAGAATTTCCTAGTTTATTTGTTAGTTCTGAGAAGTTATTTTGCGCCCTTCCTTGTTTCCAAGAAAATCCTGCTAAAGCAGTGAGTGCTTACATGAGTTTTGTTCCTCATGTGGGTGAAGTGCATGGATTTTTTTCTGGGCTTCCTAGGATGATTCTCTCTAAATTACGCCAGTCAAACTGCTTGCTACAAGATGGCTGTCTGAGCAAGTGGGTTGCACCATGTAAGGTTCTGAAAGGTTGGAATGAGCAGGCACAAATGCTATTGCCAGATACTTTACTGTATGAACATCTTGGTCTTGGTCTTCTACATAAAGATATTCATTTGTCTGACATTTTAGCTAGGGCATTGGGCGTTGAGGAATATGGCCCAAAGATATTAGTACAATTTTTATCTTCATTAAGTCGTACTACAGATGGTATACAATCAATGGGTCTACACTGGCTACTCTCCTATCTTAGTGAACTTCACAGCATGCTGCATTCACATGCAATGAACTTGAGGAATTCTTGGTTAGAGAAGGAGCATGAGCAAGAGCTTATAAATTCCTTGAAGAAGGTTCCTTTTATTCCTCTTTCTAATGGCACCTATGTGTCATTAGATGAAGGTACTGTATGGTTTCCTGCTGACTATAGAAATACTGGTGTAGATGGTGATCTTTGCAATCTAGCATTTCCTAGCCTTTATGCTAAATTGAGAATCGTAAGCCCTGCTCTCTTCTCGGCGTCTAGTGATGTGACTTTGTTAAATAATTGCTCAAGGATGCTGCAGAAGATTGGTGTTCAAGAGATGTCAGCTCATGACCTTATTAGAATTCATATTTTACCGTCTATTCCAAATGTGCAGTTGATTAATAATAACGAACAACTGATGATAGAATATGTCGCCTTTGTAATGCTTCATTTTCAATCCAACTGCATTGATTGCACTGTTGAAAATGAACACATACTTTCTGAGTTGCGCAGTAAAGCTCCGATTCTAACTAATTATGGCTTCAAAAGACCTAGTGAGATACCAATTCATTTTAGTGGAGAATTTGGAAATTTAGTTGATGCAAACAAGTTTATGCGTGATTTGAATTACAAGTGGCATGAGGTTGACAAGATTTACCTGGACCATCCAGTTACAAAGTTAATTTCGTGTGGATTATCAAAGTGGAGGGAGTTTTTGCAGATGCTAGGAGTAACAGATTTTGTGAAAATAGTTATGGCTGAAAAATCTGTTGCAGACTTGTCTCCTGTAGTGCTTGATCAGATTATGTGTGGTAGAAGTCTCTTTTCACCGGGGTTGATGGTTAGAGATTGGGAATCCTCGGAATTAGTTCATATACTATCCTTATTATCTCAGGATGGCAGCCAAGAAAGATGTCAGTACATGCTGGAGGTCTTGGATGACCTTTGGGATGATCATTTCAGTGACAAAGTTCGCGGGTGTTGTGCTGCCAATGCTGGTCCCAATGATTTCTTTTTCAAGACTTCACTGTTAAGTTCCATATGTGATACTAAGTGGGTGGTTTCAAGTGCTGATAATGATCTTCACTATCCAAGAGACTTGTTTCATGACTGTAATGATGTCCGCTCTATCCTTGGTGGTCATGTTCCATACGCTGTTCCGAAGGTTAGTTGAGTGAGTTTTGCAGATGAACCCATGCTTCTGAACTCTTTTGCTTGTAAACTGTGCAAATAATTATGGGTTATCTTTTCCTGCATGTTAACCTAAATGCGAGGGTCTGCACTAGTCTGCTTGCATTTGAAGTCAAAGTCATACCACTCATTCTATTTGCTTCTAAAGTTTCTATTTTTAAAAATGATTTTTTTTGTCGATCTGTTTTACCATTTTCCTTGCAGTGTACATCTTTTAGCACTTCCCCATACACAATTGCAGCATTTCAGTTCCATGCACACCTTTATAATGTGTTTATTGTAGATCCCTTTTATCCTTCTAAACATTTTTTTAGGTTTTCTAGTGGAAATTGGCTTTGTAATTCCTATTTTCTGTCAGTTATTAATTGTCTCTTTTCAACAGTTACTTATCACACCTTATTAACATGGTATAATAGTATATTTATTATATGGGTTGAATTGGATTTGGATACACTCGGAATGGCCTTAAATGAGAATTTTTTAACTAATACTCCCTCCATTTTTTTTATTAGCCCCATATGGGTTTGGCATAAATTTAAAAAAAAGTAAAAAAGTAAGAGGATATTGATGATATGATGCATGTGATGAGAGAGAAATACTAATGAAAACATTTCCATAAAGAGAAATGGGGCTAACTCAAAAAAAAATCCCTAAAAGAAAATGGGGCTAAATTAAAAAAAAAAATGGAGGGAGTAAAAAAGAACAGGAGTATCTCGTGTCATTTTTTTGTACATATGAGGATTTGAATTATTTTTGCCTATTCATTGGAACAGATAAAAAGCGTGAATTTGCTAAGTCAAATTGGTTTTAAAACTCAAGTTACCCTTGATGATGTCTTGTCAGTGCTTCAGAGTTGGAGCAGATCAAAGTTTGAGTTCACAGCCAGGTAACATTCTATCACGAGACTACTTTGCTTGTTTATGGTATTATTGGGTGGAAGTGCGTTTCTTATCTTAGTGAGTTTCCTCAGTTGTTGATCAGATAACTGTCAGCTAGCCCTGTACCCAAATTTCTTGACACCTCTGAAACTTGCAAGATGAGGCTTTCTTTATATTAAAAACAAAGAGCATCTGGAGTCTTATAAAGCCTGTAATCCCAAGAAAGTTAATTCAGGTTGAATGATACGAGTTGGCATTAAGTATCATTAGCTTTTAGGATATGACCATAGGGATGCCCATAATTGCCCCCATTTAACATCATGGACACATTGCTCTTTTGTAGATACAATGCCTCCTTTCTGACCATTCATGCAGGCCTCTTTACTTGCACATATTATGCTGTGAACTGGAAAATGCTAATTCAGTTGAAAGTTTATCTTAACAGCTTGTCACAAATGTCGAAGTTATATTCTTTCATTTGGAAGGAAATGGCAACTGGAAGGCAGCAAGTTATAGATGCTTTCAATTCCGGGCCTTTCATATTTGTTCCTTGCACGTCTGTCAAATACCACGAGGATATTGTACCTGGTGTGTTACTCTCTCCCGAGGAAGTCTACTGGCGTGATCCTACAGGTGCATTGGGGAATAACAAGGATATTGACTCATCGGTCATGACAATCAGCACTCCATCGAACAAGACACTGTGCTCTATATATTCGGGCCTTCATGATTTCTTTGTTACTGAGTGTGGCGTGAATGAGGCTCCTTCATTTCATCATTACCTTAAGATTTTACAACAACTATCTAGAAATACCTCGCCCCTTGAGTCAGCAAGCACGGTATGTTATGATTACTTGTAAAATTTAAAGGGCAGTATATCTGTTGAAAAATTGTATCCAGTAGTTTGGAATATTTCTTTAAGAGTGAGAAACAGAGTTCTTTCTCTTGTCTTAGAAAGTACGTGTGTACATCATTATTCTCTTTCAACTTGACATTTGTTGGATGGAGGGATTCCGAGCAAAAGATCGAACCCTTGTTTAGATAGCATGTTAGGTTGAATCAAAATGGAGGGAACAAAGTTAGAGGGATCCATTCTACAAGCAAAATTAAAATTCTCCCAAGAGAAGATATGGAAGAGATCCATTCTACAAGCAAAATCTTTCCCTCCTACAATTGTATCAACTATCAAATTACCCTTGGAGAGAGGACTTATTTTTCTCTATTATTTTTCTTGTTTTGCTGTAACTTTAAACATGAAATTCTAAGTAATGTTTCTTGTCCTAGGTTTTCCAAATTCTTCTCAAGTGGTCAGATAGCTTGAGTTGTGGTGTGCTTTGCCCGGATGATTTGAATAGCTTGAAAGAGTGTCTCTCACAGTTAGAGTTCACTGTGCTTCCAGCATTACAAGATAAGTGGGTTTCCTTGCACCCATCATTTGGGTTGGTTTGCTGGTGTGATGATGATAATTTAAAGAAAGAATTCAAGTACTCTGACAATATTGAATTTTTATATTTCGGGGAGTTAACGATCATTGAAAAGGAGATGCTTCAGACTAAAGTATCTTCTCTCTTGAAGAACTTGGGTATATCTGCTCTTTCAGAGGTATTCTTTTTACTCGTTTCTGTTTTCTTTCTGCTTGCGCGTCGCTATGATTGCACGATGAAGTTATGTGCCTCGTTATGCTTAAAACAAAGCAAGAATTATAGCATAACCTTTTTTTCTGAGTAAGTTGAAATTAAACTATAATGACAACTTACACGTTTCCAGAATGTATAATTTTTTGGGTTGTAGTTTCATAAAGTGGCAGTGGGTGCACATTGTGTTTCTGCTGGAGCTCCATTCAGATTTCAAAGGCTATCAATCCTTTGAAACATATGTTGTTCCGTACATGTCAGAATGCCTTGTTGGCCTCTCTTCATTCAGTTTTTTTCTTAGATTCTGAGTGGATTGAGACTTAAGCTTGGCTACATTTTTGCAGTATGAACTCTCTTTTTGCACCCAATTGATGCTACTGAGAACTGTAATTTTTAGGCTCTACTTTTGGTGCTAAATTTGTATAAAGAGACTCTCTAAAGCTGCCATGATATCCTTGTGTGAACATGTACTATTTCCCTGCTGTAATTGCAGTATTTCCCTGCTGTAATTGCTTAGGCAACTGTTGAAGCTCATCAGCACCTACACTCACCAATAGTTTCTCCTCATGTCGTGTTGAACTGTTTATATGTGTAATTTGGTGCTATAGGATTGGTTGGTTTTGGTTGCTAGCCTTGCATTGGGCTTACTTTGTACTCCTATTTCATAATTCAGAAGTAGTATATAATCTGCGTAGGAGGTAGCATCAGCAATAGAGCAACTATCTAGGTGATAAATCAGGGCTAATTTCAATGATGTTGGAGCATGTTTACCGGATTCGCTGTGAATACGCCCTAACCGATTCACGATTTGCTCTTATAAGAGTACTAGGTTAACACCCGTGCAAATTGCACGGTGGCATAAAAAAACACGTGACAAAGTGATTGACAAAATAAAAAATAGTTTACAAGCACAATCACTGAGATCATAAGTCCAATTAATCACAATAAGTAACACATTTGAAATAATGCTTTTTTGGCTGTAACATGTTTATAAATATGAACTTTTAATCTTTACATCTCTTAGCATGGCTCATGTTATGTGTTTGTTTAGTTAGCAACGCGATAGAATTCACTCTTGGCAGCTCCCGATTCTCTGGGTACCCGGAGTCCGGAGAAACCATGTGTTGGAGTCTTGTACTGAAGATAAAATTAGGGAGTAGATAGTGTCAGTGATGCAGTTATTGTTCATGTCTTATTCAGGGATATTTCATTGATTTTTGAAGCCTTGTACATCCCCCTCCCCTTAACCCGCGATGTGCGGGAGCCTTTAAGGCATTAGGATAATGTTATAATTTTCTTACAGACTTCAGAGATATTTTAGTACTTGTAACTTAACCAAACTTTTAAGAATTACAGAGTATTTGAGATTACGTATATATTCTTATTAGGTAGTCTAAGTGAAGGAACATGACAAATTCATTAAGGTTGCGTTTGGGTACTCGGAATTGATTTGAATATCAAGAATTCAATTCATGTATTTGAAATTCTAGAATTCAAATCTAAATCTAAATCCAAAATGATGTTTGGGTACCCTTGGATTTGGATTTGGATTTCGGACGGTTGGAGCCGGGTCAAGGTCACCAATTTTTGTTTTTTTAAAATTTTTCATTAGAAAAATGTAAATGTTCAAATACGGGAAAAAAATAAAGAAAAACAAATACTACGACAAGATTATGCGAAAAAACAAAGAAACGACAAGTGACGGAATTGAAATGACTACCCTATACTAGGAATTTGAGAAAATCAAATTTGAACTAGGTTGATTTGGTCAGAATTTCAAATCCAAATCCAGAGATTTCCAAACGCTCAAAATATTTCAAATCCGGAATTCAAATCCAAATCCAAGTTCCCAAACATGCCATAAGTGGTTTCCTGAACTAAAGCTCTATACAAAAGGGAAAACAAAACATCAATACTGAAGTGGGAAAGAAAATGGATGACTAAGGGGTAGAACTAAAAGTCACTTAAAGATAAATTTACTGCAATCTGAGCATATTCTTCTGAACTAATATAACCAGTCAAAAACCAATCCTGCGCTGATTGACTAATTGTTGTTGCAAGAAAGTAATTGTAAGGCTATTAATCTGGGTAGTGATCTACATCCCATTAATTTTGGAATTTGGTATTAACCAGTGAAGAAATTTGTGCCTTTTTAATTCTGTCATTCTATGTAGGTTGTTGCTCGTGAAGCTATCTACTATGGTCCTGCAGATTCCGGTGTGATGACCTCGATGATTGAATGGATCCTCCCATTTGCTCAACGTTATCTGTTTAATTTGCACCCTGAAAAATACAGTCAACTCAAGCGATCTGGATTTAGTTCACTACATGACTTGAGAGTTATTGTGGTGCAGACATTGTTTTATCGTAACGTCATAAAGAAATGTGAATGCAGTTCCAAAAAGCGGTTTGAATGCAAGGCTTTACTTCAGGTATTGTCACCTTCTTTCGTCGTGTAGGAATTATTAATCAGCAATAGTTTCAACTTTCAATGAATGGCTATTGACGGTGTTCTAATGACTGCACTAAAGAGAGATAGTAAATCCTTGTGATACTATGAAATGAAGAACTGGACAACTGGTTCACGAAACTATGTTGCATTTCATATATTGTGCATTGACAGTTGGTCAGGCTATGGAGTTGTTGATGCATTTTTGGTGATGGGTAATCTGTATATGTGCCTTCATCATAAGGCTAAAGTTAAGTACTTGCCTACATATGATCCCTTGTAGCCTCGTAGGCTGTGAGCCTGTGAGGCACTTGGGGGATAATGTTTTCTCGTAGTTGTGGACTTGTGGTGATGGTGGTGCTATATGTTTAACATCATTGTGGTATAATTGGCTATTTTTTTTCTTTCTGTAGGGGAACATATTGTACACTACTTGTTTAGCCAACCCAGACGAAAAGCCAGATTATCACTCTCTATTTATGGAACTCTCCAGGCTCTTCTTTGATGGCACTCCCGAGTTACATTTCGCTAATTTCCTTCTCATGGTCACTAGCATTAGGGAATCGAATTCAAGTGACGAGCCTGTTGAGCTTTTCATCCTTAATAGCCAGAACATGGCGAAGCTTCCAATTGAAGAATCAGTCTGGTGTCTTTCTTCTCCATTGTCTTTACTTGATAATGATGAAGTGCTTCCGGGAACCCTTCTACAAAGTCCGATTGACCCGAATACCCTCAAGTCCAAGAAAAAATCAGAAGTATCAAGCTGGCCTCCTGCAGACTGGAGAACAGCTCCTGGTTTCTCCTACGCTCGTAGAAATGGAATAAGGACTCAACCTCCCCCTACAGCAGAGCAAAATGGAAATTCGGGCTCAAGTGATGGGGATTTTGATCTGAAAAACACCGATGCTGCTTCAACCGAGATTGAAGATGATGACCCTATTATACAAGATGATGGGGTCGTAGAGCCTGGTACTACTCGTTTGCCTCCTTCCGGTTATCAAGGCGACCATTTTTCTGAATTGCCCCAATCAAGTATGGAAGCTATGGCCAATCTCACGAATATAGTCGTCGAGTCCTATTGTCCTGAAGATGGTCAATCAAAAAGCAGCTTGTCAGGTACACCGGGTGGTCAACGAGCAATGCAAACTGGAAAACAAGGGGAGATTGTAGCTTACAAGTACTTCTTAGAAAAAGCCGAAGAGAAAACAACAGTGAAGTGGGTTAATCAAGACAAAGAGACGGGTGCACCATATGACATTATAATAGGGGAAAATGAGGAGAGCTTGGAGTATATCGAAGTGAAATCGTCTAGATATGCTAGAAAAGACTGGTTTGAGATATCGAGTAGAGAATGGCTATTTGCAGCGGAGAAGGGGGATTCTTATAGCATCGCCCATGTGATTCTATCTGGACAAAGTCTCGCCAAGATAGTTGTTTATAAGAACCCCGTGAAGCTATGTCAGCAAGGAAAGCTGCAGCTTGCCGTTTATCCCCTGCGCCCAAACCAACAACCATCGCAATGACATGACCCATGGCCATCGCACGGACACGGACCCTCTGCTTTGTAAATTATGCTTCTCCATCTCTTGTGAATATAAATATTTTCAGATAAAGCATTATTTTTGGTGTAACTCATAGGACGATAAACTGTTATGGAGTATCTTTTTTGGGAAACTTTCTTATCATACAGTTAGTGTTATTTTTGATGACACAGATCAAAGTACGTCACAAAAAGATTGCGTCTGTATAGCAGTCAGTTTTGTTTTACGTTATTTTAGTCAGCGTTCAAATTGATTTGATGTGGGATAGATCATAGATAGATAGGTCCGGTCCAGGAAGAACAGAATCTGTCTCTCGAATTTTCTTCTGTTTAGCTTTCCGCTGTATCCTGTATTTCTTGATGACTGAGGTGATGTCCCAGTGTATCTTGTTGACTAATACAGTACTATAATTCTGTCTTTTCGTGACTTTATTTTCCCATTCCATTGATACATTGCAGTGTGAAATTTTTGTATACTTACGAGTTCCTTTCGCGTTATGAGACTTGGACACCAATCCGATCTCACAAGTCACAACACTGTATTATGTAACAATCTTATTTTGGAGTATCATACAGCTGATCATCACAACAAAGAAATTTTTTAAGTTCTTGGGTGACTGAATTTTGTTGCACTACAAATGTCAAGGACTCACTTAATCCGACTATAACTTAACAGTATAAGAGTTCATATTAGTTACCTGTGAGCCCATTCCATACGCAATAAAGCCAATTTTGGACAAACATGATCTTATATACGTAGCTACCTAAGGTGCTAGCGCCATTGTAGGAGTTGCATAAGCTATTATTCCTATTCCGTAATTGCAATCCGTGCATCAATCTTACAAGACCTAGCAGCAATGTGAATCTTTCATTCTGGTTTCCATCTGTTATCTTGTCGCTCAAAGAATACTGGCAAAGCTACTGGCCATTTACAGCCAGGACAACTCCAGCTATTTACAGAATTACAGAGAAATAATAATGGACCAAAATAGGGTATCGAATGCAGATTTAGGATGAAACGCATCAATCAAATCAATATATAATATTCAAACAGCTTGCCAATAAAGGATATCTTATGGTACACATGACCGACCATGCACTGGGATATTACAAATAAGAATCCGACCAATGTACAAAAACTTGACCCAATTACCCTCAAAAGCTCCCAACTACAGACGGGCTGCAAAGTGACCACCTGCTACTTCACAATATAGGAAGCGCATATAGTCTTAATGACTCGTTTTTGCTCTATCCCATTGTATTCCAAAGCCATGAGAGTTTGGCTCAATTGGAAATGGAAAACATTTGAATCAATATCCAAAACCGTAAAAGTATCATTTAAGAACCGCTGAGAATATGCCTACAAAAAAATTTAGTTGCGACAGTGTAATAATAAAACCCATAATAATTATTTTAGATCTATCCGCCACTAAAATTGCCACAACGTATTTTCACTGGGTCTTTGTTTTGTTGATCTTCACGTAAGGAAGAACCCCCATGAAGTGGCCAATGGTTGGCTCCCATCCCAATTGCTGAGCTCGACAAAACATCAAAAATGTATTTGCAAAATGAGAATTGAAACCCATGAAGATATGCCAGAGAGCATGACCCTGTGGGTTAAAGTACCAGCTTGAGAATTCCTTGCAAAATTCACGATCAGCAAACCAGCAAATGCTTCCAAGCACCAGAGTCGTCAAGTACAACTTTGCCAATCTCTTAGCATCGTTATTTTCGGTGTGGATATAATATTTGTACATCCGAGGAATGCAAAGAAGACACAGTACTGTGTAATGCACCTTGAAACCAACATCAAAACCAACCAAATGATGAGCAAGGCCAAATACTGCGCCATAGAAAAAGATGAAAGTTGGTATGGTGCTCTTGTAATGCCAATCTGGTGAGTAGAGAATGTAGAGATATAAGAGCATTTCCCACACCATAGGTGTTTCATCAGTGTGCTGGTGCCTGCCAAGTTCCAACAAACATGGATTTAAACACGCATAAATAGCAACACGACTGACAAGCATACACTTTGATACCCCAAACATCTGATAATCATTGTCCAACGGCAAGCTGTAAAGCAGCATATTTATGCTACAACCCAAAGGGATTTTCCAAGGAACGGCAAAAATCACAGCCAAGCACCTGTAGATGGGGGCTGGACTACTGAATGCACGCGAGCACACTACATACCCCGCCAACCCACACGGCAAAAGTATGTATCATGTGATAAGTCTTAAAAAATACTCAACATAAGAACACCATAAGGGAAGGGAAGGGAAGGGAAAAGTATTGTTGGAGTAGTTGCTAAGTGTAGCAACAGACACACAAAACGATTAAATATATAGAAAGATATACTTACACCCGCTGCAGGGTAGCATGATACAGCATGTTACCAATAGCCAAAGCCATATTGGATATGTGAAGAAAACTGAATCTCTTCTCAAAACGTTGTCTCAATGCAGTGATAAGACCAAATAGTGCCAAAATAATGCCCGGAACATTTGAGATGGTGTTGAAGAATTCGGCAATGTAAGACGAGTAGACGTAATTCTTCTCACAACACTCGATGGTAGAAGTCACAGGACCCCAAAAGCTCGGAGTACCGTCTTCCATTATTCAAATTTCAGATTCACAAGATCTAAAATCTTTTACAGATCAATTTTGTCCGACCTGCAAATCAATCAAACTAAAAACCTCATATACGGGGCCAAAAGCTTCATCCACCATAATTTGCTCAACATAAACAGCAAATTATCCAAAGAAACTCGATTCGATGATACAAACTCATCTAAGATACGACTAAAAACACGCACAAATGAAGATTGTACGACATTATGCTGAAAAAAAGCATGAATCTTACGCATATGACAAACATTATGACAAAATCAACATGCGAATTTCAAATTAGCAACAGAAAACTGCAATTCATATCCAAATCAAACAAAGATGAACTCGCAAAGACGAAGAATACAACAAAATACGCAATTCAAGCAAGAAGATATGATAAAATGAAAAAAGCGAGGGAGATCGAAAGAAATACCTGATCGATGTAGAAATGGATCAAAGACGGAGGATTAAGCTGAGAGAAGACGCGGAGCAAGAAACATGGACACGGAAGTATGGAAAGTGGAAGGAAGAATCAATGGCGGTGGCCGGCGAAGGGAGGAGAAAGAGGAAGAGGAAGAGGGAGAGGGAGAGGGAGAGGGGGGGAAATTTGGGGGAAAACGGAAAACCCTAATTACTCATAATAATCAGGATCTAGAATTACCGCCTATCCTATTATCATCATCATATCATATGCAATGCACGACATTGGAATAATAACCGAATAAGAATCTCATCCCTTTCTATTACGGACTACTAGTATTATTATAATCTTATTGCAATTACGGGATTAATATGCTTTTTCTTTTTTTCGAATAAAGTGTACTCCTGATCGCATTACATATTAGAAATTTGAAAAACGATTTAGGTAAAAGGAAGAGGGCTCGGCCCGTAACATTCGGATCCTAGAATTAAAGTGCATAGCTAACAGAATAAGTCTGGACCATAAGACCCCCGCGAGGTCATGATTAATTAGCTCGAACAAAGCAGGCGGCATGTCGTCAAACTCGAGAATAGTCAACTGCTCACGTTGTTGTACCCCAGATTCGCAAGTCAGTCCTCACATTTGTTGGCTTCCTTGTAGATATGCATCACTTTTACCACTCATGCGTTCTCTTCAATCAAAACTTAACAAATATTAACTAGGTGAGAATTGACATTTTCAATATAAGACATATTATCCACAATATCTAGTCTTAATCACTAGGCTAACACTTTTAGAAACTCACATAGTAATATGATGGATATTAAATATACGGAGTATTACAATAGGTCAATGATGGATATTAAATCGCATGATAGATATTCAATCAATTTGAAAAATGTCAATGATAGATATTATATCATTTACATAGGTAAAGAATAAATAAGAGTTACTCTTATTTACAAATATTGTTTTTTTTTTTTTTTTTTTTGAAAAAACCCGGAAGGGAATTATATTAAATCAATGGCCGCTAAGTCCAAAATGGCCTACGGAAAATCCGAGTTCAATACAAGTTCGTTCCCCGCCAAACAACACAGACGTGCAACAGAATGTGCCACGGAATTACCATCCCTCATAGTATGTGAGCAAGAAAAAGAGTCAAAACGATCACAAAAGCTGGACAGCTCCTCAAAACAAAGCCCCAAAGGACTCCGCCAAACCTTCCTCGCTCTTATAGCATTAACCACAACGATCGAGTCGCCCTCTAATTGAACACGGGGGAAAGCCAACCTCTCAGCAATTTTTAAACCAAAAACAGCTGCCATAGCTTCCGCAACCTCTGTCGACCATCTAGCTTTAAGACGCTTGCTTCCAATCCAAACCACCGAGCCCTCCTCATCCCTGCCCACAGCTCCAAGACCAATCTCACCGTCCTCCGAGCAAGTAGCATCAAAGTTCACCTTTACCCAACCCGGAGGTGGTTTACACCACGAAGCACTCCCAACCCCCTGTCCAATTGCCAAACCCGAGCTAAAGCACGAAGCATGCATGTTATAGTCTTTAACCAGCGTCACAAAACCTGCAACAGTAACAGCAAGCGGGCGCGGCTCGGTCTCAAAAACACGAGCATTTCTCGAAGTCCACGCAGCCCACGCAATAGCTAGAAAACGGCCCCTATTTTCCCCCGATAATTGTCGCATAAACCACTTAAAACAGGCTGAGAAACTCGACCTAGGAGCAGCAGCAAGCAGGTCCTCAAAACCACTATTGCTCCAAACCCCAATCGTAACCGGGCAATCAAAAAGAGCATGAACGATCGATTCTTCCGTCATCCCACAGAGACTACAGCTCGGATCCTCAAGACAATGTCTATGAACAAGGAGTTGGCGGACACTAAGAGTATTAAAGCAAGCCTTCCAAACAAAATGAGCCAATTTTGGCGGTAATTTAAGACTCCAAATTGTTCTCCAAACCTCGTCGGGCTGCATTCTAGAACCCAATGACCCCAACAAAGAAGAATCGGCGGACCCTAACCGATAGGCCGATTTCACAGAGAAACACCCATCATTATTCGGCCACCAAAATAACTCATCCTTGGGGCCATCGGCCCTAAGAGGGAGCTCAAGCGCAGAAATAACATCAGCAGGACACAAAAGCTCGGTCAGTCTTTCCACGTTCCAATCCCCTCGCTCTTTGTTAATTAATTCCGCCACAGTCAGGTTTGGATCAGCCTCAATATTGATAGTCGGGAACCGTATCCCTTCACTACTGGGCAGCCATGGATCACTCCAAATATTTATGTTTTCCCCATTACCAACTCTCCATTTGAGCCCGTCAAGCAGCAGATACTTCACCCCCCAAATGCTCCGCCAACAGAAGCTAGGATCGTGACCTCGAGACGCCTCGAGGATCGAATCGTGCTTAAAGTATTTAGCTTTCAGAACTCGAGCTAGCAAAGAATCGGGGACCGTATAAATCCGCCAGACCTGCTTAGCGAGAAGCACCTGATTGAAAACCCGGAGATCACGGAATCCCATCCCGCCACATATATTTGGTCGGCATAATTTTTCCCACGATAACCAATGCAATTTGCGTTTATTATCAGAGGAACCCCACCAAAACCGAGCCATCGTTCGATGCATCGCATCAATAATACCGTCCGGGATAGAGAAAATGCTCATCAAATAAGTCGGGATAGCTTGGACCACGGCCTTGAGAAGGACCTCCTTTCCTGGTCTCGATAACAATTTCTCCTTCCATCCTTTCACTTTTTTCCATATCCGATCCTGTAGACTATTAAAAATAGCCTTCTTCGACCTACCAATCATCGTGGGCATACCCAAATATCTTTCATGACGAGCTACTTCCTTAACCCCTAGGCAACTCACCACATCCTGTCTTATCTGGCTCGAAACCTTCTTACTAAACACCACCTCCGTCTTGGCATAATTTATCTTCTGTCCCGAAGCTCGTTCGTACTGGCTAATAATACTAGCTATCATCGAGCATTCTTCCATCGTGGCTCTAGTAAAAATAATCGAGTCATCTGCAAAGAAAAGGTGTGAGATTCGTGGGGCACATCGACAAATACGAGCTCCATGAAGTTTTCCTTCTGACACAGCCTTTTTAATAAGATAAGAGAACGCATCGGCACAAAGCAGGAACAAATAAGGTGAAATTGGATCCCCCTGACGAAGACCCCGACTCGGCCTCAACTCCCTTGTCAGCTCCTCATTCACCACGATCGAGTGCGACACCGTAGTAATACAGGCCATCCCTCGGTCAACCCATCCCCTCGCGAAACCCAACTTCACCATCATTTCGCTCAAAAACTCCCATTCGACCCGGTCGTAAGCCTTACTCATATCAAGTTTGAGCGCTAAATTTCCCTTTTTGCCCTCCCCACCCCGTTTCATAGCATCAAAAATCTCAAAGGCTATAATCGCATTGTCGGTGATAAGCCGACCCGGTGTAAACACACTTTGTTCGGCAGAGACAATGACATCAAGGATGAGCTTTAGCCTATTAGCAAGGGTCTTCGATATGATTTTATATAAAACGTTACACAAGCTAATAGGACGGTACTCCGTTAATTTCCGAGGGGTTTTACATTTAGGAATTAAAACAATCGAAGTCTTATTGATATTACCTAAATCGCGGCCCCCATTCCACCATTGGCGTACAAACGAGCACAAATCCTCTCCAACAATATCCCAATGCTTCTGGAAAAACATCGCGTGCATACCATCTGGTCCCAGGGCTTTGTTTGGTTGCATATCAAACAAAGCCCTCCGTATTTCCTCATTTTGTAGCGGGCTTAAAAGCTGCTCGTTCATGGCCTCTGTAACAACTCCGGGAACGGCTTCTAACACAGTGGACACGTCATTTGTTCCTTCCGTCGCAAAGATATTCTCGAAATAGGACAAACCCGCCTCCATAATACCCAACTGATCAGTGATCCAGTTTCCATCCTCGGCTTCCAACCCAATAATTGTGTTCCGTTTCTTCCTTTGGCTCGCTTTATGATGAAAATACTTTGTGTTTTTATCCCCGTCGCGGAGTTCAACAGACCTGGCCCTAGTAAACCAATACGTTTCTTCCTGTCTCCGAAGTTCATCAAGCTCATACACCACCCTCTGACACCCTTCAAGCATCTCCGCCGATGGGTCACGCCGTTGCTACATCTCCAGTTCTCTCTCCTTTTCTCTTATGCGCTTCTTTCGGTCCCCAAAAACAACCCGAGCCCAGCTGGTAAGCCTAGTAGCACACGCACTGATCCGCTCTTCAATCGTCATCTCACTTCCCTCCTCCTAAGCTCCCTTGACCACCTCACGACAATTGGAATTTGAAAGCCAAAGTGGTTCAAATCTGAACCTCTTCGACCTTCTACGATTAAAACCCCGCGAGGAATGTGCAATAATAATCGGAGCATGGTCCGACGCATAAATAGGCAGATGACGGACCCTAACATCTGGAAAAATTGTCTGCCAACCCAAGTTTGCAATTGCTCTGTCCAACCTTTCTCTCACCAACGTAGATGTACAACGTCCTCGTTGCCAAGTAAACGGGTTCCCTTGATAGCCTAAGTCAACAAGAGAGCAGTCCGTAAGGGCCGATCTAAATGCCTCCATCTTCCGCGGTCCCCTCATTGCCCCTCCTTCCTTCTCATCCGCACTCAAAATTTCATTAAAATCACCAAAACAAATGAGAGGCTCATTCCGATCTTCACACAAACGTCGTATCATCTGCCACGTTTTGTATTTATGGGTCGCCCCCGGCCACCCATACATCCCTATAGCAAACCAATTCTGAGCACCATTCTCCCCTTTCACCTCCACACAGATGTGGTTGTCATCGTAGGAGACCAGATCCGCTTCAATATTTTTCCACCACAGTCCGAGACCCCCCGAGCGACCGTTACTACTAATACAAAGACCCGTATCAAAACCACACTTATTACGAACTTTAAGTAACTCACTACTCCTAATCATCGTTTCCATGACGAAAACGATGTCCGGGCCCTCCCTCCAACACCAATCCTGGAGGGTATTCACTGTCCGAGGATTGCCCAGTCCCCGGCAGTTCCAACTGAGAATTTTCATTGCTCTTCGCGGGATTGCTCTCTAGCAATCTCCGCTACTTGAGTATATAACCCGGTTTGACTGGCCTCAGTCTGTTCTCCACATACCTTCTTTCTCCTTTGCTCGTCCTCCACTCCCTCGCCCTCCTCCCCTCGCGAGCTTCGTTTCTTCACCCCCCGCCCTTCAAAGTCTAAGTTCTGACTCTCAACCTCCATATGCCCAGAACCTCCTCTGCTTCTTTGGGCTTTGAAAAACCTTCTGGCCACTCCCCCACCCACATTCAGGACACTATTAGTACCCCCCCTTCTCCCACTGATAAGGTTAAAGTCGTATCACCTTAATCAAAATAAACTTAACTAACGACTAACAAATAGCTAGTGGCAAGCAAGGGTCGAACCACAGAGAGACGGATGAATATTGCAAATTATTTATAATCGACTCTAAACTATTCTAATTCCGTTGTTTTGTGTTTGATTTTCTAAACTATTGCAGTAATATAAAGTATGAGGTTCTATCAATATTAAAGGGATCTAGGGTATTACGGTTCACTATGTAATTAAATTGGGTAAAGTTAATTAATCATTCAATTAATCAATCACAGTTATTCAGGGCAAAGACACGGCCTTTCGGATCTTATGTCAACCTTAGGATAGATTCTGACGGGCTCTCGCAACTTACCAGATTATCCTACCCACTTACTTGTAAGTCTACCCTTACCAGGCTTTCGATCTTAGGTTCGGGTTCCTAGACATTCAACTAGTTCAACGTCTCAAACTAATCGAACGACAATACAAAACAAGTAGTAAGACAATAACATATGAATGATTAATCAAATAACTAATTAAACTAACATCCCCAATTCAATTAACATAGATCCCCTTCAACCCTAGATGAATAAATTAGCTACTCATGACGAAAGATGGAACAACAAAAGAATTAAGCATAATCGAAATCAATATGAAAATAAGGGAAAAAGGAAAAATACCGATTATTAAGAACTGAAAGATTGAATAATAATTGAAAGCTAAAAAGTACCGCTACAAGCTTGCTAAGTTCCGATGCTAATAATAAAACTAAACTAGAGTTTTTGAATGAAATAAAGGTCCCCTTAACCTAGCCCTAAGAAGGGTATTTATACTTATTACAAAGGATCTAATTAGGAAATAGAATAAAATTTAATAAAATAATCCCGCAAGATTCTAATTAAGGTAAAGTACGGATTCTTCAGAAAATTTAGAAAAGTCACTTGGACGAGCCGCGAACCGCTCGGTTCACAAACAAACCGAGCGGTACAGAAACGAACCGATCGGTTCGAAATCAAACCGCTCGGTACAACTTCAAACCGACCGGTTCGGTATCATATCGACCGGTTCGGCCTTCGTTGTCCTCTTTGCTGCCTTGTTTTTCTTGTTTTCTTCATTTGTAGCTCTTAACTCCGTCTTTTGCTATGTTTCCTGCCAAAACATAAACCATATACCCGGCATAACAAACTACGGATAAAAGGCTACTAAATTATTCTTAAGGCATGTGAAATCGGTAAAATGGAGGATAAAATAAGAATAAATATGCATATGAACTGCGTTCATCAAATCCCCCCAAACCGAATCTTTGTTTGTCCCCAAGCAAACTCACATAGGACAACATAAAAATGGCTCAGAGCAAACTTTGTCAACATGCACCATCCCAAATCTAAAACTCTTGCAAACAAATGACACTAAAGCTAAAGAAACAAATTCTAAAGCAAAGGATGGAGTATAAGAATTCCAAAAACCAAGACCCAATTAATATTCAAATGCCAAACTTTTAATCTTGCATAACCATCTATGTCGAGATTTCTCGCGGTTTATACTCAGCACTCATCAAGGGCAATATTGTGAGTTTATGTAAAAATGGAAAGACAAAACACTCACCTACCTGCGACTTACGAGAACATGCATGCAATCTAACATGATATCAATCTATACCAACCGTACATATACATTTAATCGGACCAAAACACATGCCGAGGACTCACATATGGATAAAGTGAGGGTAATCGGGTAAGAAGGGGCAAAACGATTTGGATATGCGGAGGTAAAAGTCAAGCTAGTACAATCGTAACCAACCGTATACACATTCCATCCTTAACCAATTACAATCGAAGGAATTACAAGTAGTACCAAGCACCATATTTTCAACCTTTCATAACCGGCTTTTTCACTTTTCTCATGAAAACAGATAGATCAATTCTTTTCTCATAGTAAAAACAAATTCCTCTTCTTGTTTCACTTTTTTTTCTTTTTTTTTTTCAACTATCTCCTTTTTTTTTTCTTTTTTTTCATTAATTTTTTTTCAATTCATTCATCATTTTTTTCTTCTCCAAGACATAGTACCAAATTTCACCCGAAAAAAAACAATTCCGTCTAATTAACCAAACTAGCTTGACTAGGGTAGGCAAATATGACATGTAGTTAATAAACGGGTCAAAACAGGTCAAATTATGGCTATGTGAAGTTCATGGGAATAAGATAAAAGAAAGGGAGTGTCTCTTCTACATGTGCTAAAATCACAAACCGAATGCATACAGGTATTTAAGAGACGAAGGTCATGCTTATGCAAATTGATGTTACATGTCTCATAAGAAGTACTACTCTCAACCTATATGAAACTGATCATAGATGTCATCAGTTTAAGGCTCTAAATCTCACAATATAAGTAGCTTACTCGACAACAGGTCAATTGACTCATTTGACATTCAAAACATAATCGGCGACAAGATCTAAGAAATAACAAACTCAAATAACGGGAAATAAGTGTCATTCACAAGGAAGAGTAAAAGAACTAGGGAAAAGCATGCGACAAACGCAATGTCATCATCGCCGACACGACTCTACTAAAACACACGAAAAACGAAAAAATTAAAGCAAAACGTTTTTTTTTTTTTTTTTTTACCAAATAAATAAAATATACCAAACATCGTTGCCGGGGAAACCTAATCACCTAATCACCTTAACCAACGGCGCCAAAATTGATAAGGTTAAAGTCGTATCACCTTAATCAAAATAAACCTAACTAACGACTAACAAATAGCTAGTGGCAAGCAAGGGTCGAACCACAGAGAGATGGATGAATATTGCAAATTATTTATAATCGACTCTAAACTATTCTAATTCCGTTGTTTTGTGTTTGATTTTCTAAACTATTGCAGTAATATAAAGTATGAGGTTCTATCAATATTAAAGGGATCTAGGGTCTGTGGACATGACATAGGTCCACCCCGACGCGGCCACGCGCGGGTTTGGGTAGGCGAATGAATCTCCATATGAGAATGGATCGAATTGAAATTTAGGTCTATGTGGAGTCGCCACCGAATTTTGTGGTTATTCGGAACCGTTCGAGCCCACTCTATGTCGTAGTGGTCCGTATACAAAATACGGCCCATTTCCGATGTCAGAGTTTATTGGGCTCGTCCCTTTGCATTTGATACCGATACCGACGTTATCGGATATCGTGTATTGAATGACTCTCCTGCGCCAACGGTTTCGGGCATCCGGAAACCGAGGTTCTGAGTAAGGGGTGAGGGTACGTGTTGGGAAGCCCACAAAGGACACCCAACCCCGCCCGCACATTAGCGGCCTCTACTAAGAATTCGAATGACTTACAATACGCGCGTTAGTAAAACGGGAAAATGATATGCAAAGATTTATTTTCCCCTAAACATGTGAATGGAATTGAAACGGGTTTCTAAGTCAATTTAATGCAATTAATTCTACGTCAAAGTGGAACTTTAGCATGTGGGTTCATTTAGTATAATAAACGAACAATAATTAAATTGACAAAAGAAATAACAAACGCGTTAGTAACGATGTAATGAAATAACGAATAATAACGGTTTGTGCAAATATGAGATGCATGGTTTGAAAAGATAGTAATGCACATGATTGATTAAACACGTGTTGACATAAATCCCAAATTACTACCGAGTTTTGAAAATAGAATAATGTACGATTTATTGTGTTAATCGTTATGGGTCACTCGATCGAGTGGACCTGTAAAAGACGATTCTGTTTGCGCTACAGACCGTACTCGGCCGAGTTACTGACCAACTCGGTCGAGTACGTAGCCACTCGATCGAGTCACTGTGAGACTCGACCGAGTGGTGGTCGTGACAGGCATTCTGACTCGATTTTGTGATGTCACCCGATCGAGTGACTGAGGCACTCGGTCGAGTGGCATCTGTACGAATTGTAATTCGCTTGCAATTTAATTGTTGATTTTGAAATTGCTTTTGATTTTTGAGAGTTCGACGATTTTACCGAATCGGACATAAATATTGCATAATTTATGTTCGACTTGGTTTTTTATAAATCGCGAATTTTGTTGAACCGAATATAAATATTGTTGAATTTATACCCGATTCTAAATTTGAATACTCATCGTATCCCATATTCGATTATTGAATCGATATGGGATATTAGAGTGAAATAAAAAAAGGATAAATTAATTTTAGTCGCTTTAAATTAATTATCGTGATATGAACAAATCACGTTAATTAATTCATATGACTTGATTGTTAGATTCGATGTCCAATTATGGAATTGGTATCGAATCTAAAATCGACGCTTTATTGGAATAATAAAAAAAACTTGATTCCCTCGACTTCTCCGACATCGAAATAAATCCCTAGGGATTGTGATGTCGGATCCGTGTCAACGGGTTTCGACCCTTATTAAAATTGATTTTAAAAATTGATGAATGCAAGATTAATGATGATGATGATGACGAGAAATAATAACGAATTGTTGTTTAAGTTAATTTATCTCAATAATCAAATAGTCGGGGTATCGGGATAAGCGACCGACGACGCGTGTGCAGTACACTTGTATATGCGGTTTTCCTTATCCCGGTATCCTTCTTATTCGACACAAATCGATAAATATTTTAATGCTTTGATATTAGTAGTATTATCGATATTATGAATGCGAAGAACAAAATAAATAAAAAAACGAAAAACAAAGACGACGGAAAGGGACGCGGGCGACGAAGAGAGGAAGGGAAGAAAAGAGAGGGTTTTGACACCCTCAACCTACATGTTCTTGTCTCGGTGCGGACTCGTAACCGTGGCTTTAACACAAGAGTCTTCGAGGTGTATGGAGGCTAAGTTGTGGTGGCTCGGGTTCGATTCCTAAAACTAGGTTTAGGGTTTTTGCTAGTGTAAGATTGCTAGGGTTTGATTAGGGTTTGTAAAAGACGTAGTATGTGTGTGTATGGTTGCTCTAGGGTTTCTCAAAAGTTGTTGCATGAGGGTTGCTTATATAGGCAAGGCTAAGGCACCCGAATTAGGGTTACTCGACCGAGTAAAGGGCTAACTCGGTCGAGTGGCCCGTGAAGCCTGCAGCCGGGCTCAAAACAAGCCCACTCGATCGAGTGGGTGGGTCACTCGATCGAGTGGCCTAGTCGGGTTGCACGGGTCCATTGTTTTGGACCCTGACTTTGGGTGTTTGATGGGTTTTGTGATTGACTTGGACTTTTGATGGTTGTATGGCTGTTTTTGTGTGTCTCGGAAACGACTTTGACCGGGGTTGACCCAATCACAAAAAGTCGGTTTTATTTCCGGTGTCGGTTTCGGCCCAAATTAGTCTTGTTTGACTCGGAATGATCCACTGGGCCTGGATTTGAGGTTGTTTTTGTGAGATTTGTACTCTGTAGGTGTGTTAGCCAGCGATTAATGGATTTGAGCCCGTATCTGAGCGCATAGAAACACGTTAGCGTCCGATCATCATCGGGTGTTTTTTGGAAACTGCCATAGACACCTGGCGGTCAAAATGCGGGTGTCTACAGGGTCTTACGATTCACTATGTAATTAAATTGGGTAAAGTTAATTAATCATTCAATTAATCAATCACAGTTATTCAGGGTAAAGACACGGCCTTTCGGATCTTATGTCAACCTTAGGATAGATTCTGACGGGCTCTCGCAACTTACCAGATTATCCTACCCACTTACTTGTAAGTCTACCCTTACCAGGCTTTCGATCTTAGGTTCGGGTTCCTAGACATTCAACTAGTTCAACGTCTCAAACTAATCGAACGACAATACAAAACAAGTAGTAAGACAGTAACATATGAATGATCAATCAAATAACTAATTAAACTAACATCCCCAATTCAATTAACATAGATCCCCTTCAACCCTAGATGAATAAATTAGCTACTCATGACGAAAGATGGAACAACAAAAGAATTAAGCATAATCGAAATCAATATGAAAATAAGGGAAAAAGGAAAAATACCGATTATTAAGAACTGAAAGATTGAATAATAATTGAAAGCTAAAAAGTACCGTTACAAGCTTGCTAAGTTCCGATGCTAATAATAAAACTAAACTAGAGTTTTTGAATGAAATAAAGGTCCCCTTAACCTAGCCCTAAGAAGGGTATTTATACTTATTACAAAGGATCTAATTAGGAAATAGAATAAAATTTAATAAAATAATCCCGCAGGATTCTAATTAAGGTAAAGTACGGATTCTTCAGAAAATTTAGGAAAGTCACTTGGACGAGCCGCGAACCGCTCGGTTCACAAACAAACCGAGCGGTACAGAAACGAACCGATCGGTTCGAAATCAAACCGCTCGGTACAGCTTCAAACCGACCGGTTCGGTATCATACCGACCGGTTCGGCCTTCGTTGTCCTCTTTGCTGCCTTGTTTTTCTTGTTTTCTTCATTTGTAGCTCTTAACTCCGTCTTTTGCTATGTTTTCTGCCAAAACATAAACCATATACCCGGCATAACAAACTACGGATAAAAGGCTAAATTATTCTTAAGGCATGTGAAATCGGTAAAATGGAGGATAAAATAAGAATAAATATGCATATGAACTGCGTTCATCACCCACCCTGGTAGTATTCGGGGACGAGGGGTTCATACTCGACGCAGCAGATGTTACCTCCTTCTCCTGTGATACAGTTCTGGATTTAGCTCTAGTTTCATCCCCCTGATTGCCCTTTCCATCAATCGACACCTCCCGGAGAAGGTCAATCATACGTTGAACATCAGCCTCCTCTGACGCTTGTGACTCAGGGTCCTCAGAAAACAGAGTGCGAGCACAAGCTTTAGACCCTCGATCCTCCCCCCGCTGAGCTGAGCCCGAGCCACTCTCCAAGGAGAAGCACGTAACCCATCATCAAACTTCCTTCCCTCCCCTACAGCCCCTTTTCTTTCCGTACACTCCTTCTCACCATGCCCAATATGCCCGCACACATAACAAAATATAGGCAAACCTTCATAAGCAATCCGTACCTTCCAGCTTTTACCCCCTCGCAATTTAAGGGTTATAGAGTCCACAAGAGCTTTCCGAACATCGAGAATAATACGAATACGCATCGACCTATTGATAGTAGGATTTACAGAGTCATCATATACCACGAAAGATCCGAGAACATTCCCGATATTCATCGCATTTTAAACATTCTGACGTCCCATAATGGGTAGGTCGTAGACCCTAGCCCATAACGGAGTAAAGAAAAGGGATACCTTGTGTGGATTAGCGTCGATTGGGAGATCCGCCAGAGCAAATAGATGGCGATCGAAATGCCACGGCTGTTCCGCTAAAACTCGTCTCTTATCCTCAGAGTCACGGAACATGAAGGTGAATATCTTCTTCTGCTTATCAATAACTTCCCCCTCCACCCCTCCAATCGTCCGCCACGCCATACACATTGTATCTATGATCGCTCGTAAATTACAGTGTCGCTTAGTCCATAGTCGTCCCACGATACACAGACTAGCCTTACTTGTCTCCTCCCCTTCGTCGGCCTCCCAATCGAGTTCGATCTCTCCCCTCTGTTCTGACCCCGTAACCCCATTTCCGTACGGGAGATTTAAATCCAATTGGTCTTGCGAATGGGGATCCGCCATACTAAAAACACAAAAGAACAGAGATTAATATGTGGATGAGAATTAGAATTGGTAGAAAATTTTATGAAGAAAACGACAAAAGAGCACTTTTTTGATACAGAAACTGACACTCAGGCAGAGCAGGATCCTAAAAACCCTAGGGTCGCATCCCTCATAGAGAAAACCTAGAGGGAACAATTTTATAAACAAAAGTTTATCATCAACTGCAAATTTCCTACAAATATTGCTCTAAATAAAGAAATTATCAACATGAGATTCTTTTGAAAAAAATTATCGAAAATGGGTTCACGCTACCTTGAGAAAAATTAACTCATAATGAACTTGGAGGGAGTGTTTAATATGATGAAACATGCCTATCATTTAACTAAGGTCTCCTGAAAGACGGTCTCTCATTGACTTTACTGAGAGACTAAGTACAAATGAAAGTAATAATGGTACCAAACCTAATAGAAGTAGGTACGATTAACATAAAAGAGTATACAAATATAAGGAGAGTACGCTTCTTATAAAAACAAGTACAAAACAAAGTTGTCATTTAAGGGTACGAATAGAACATAAAGTGGTACTGAAGAGTGGTCTCTCAATAAGTTATTGAGAGACCGTCTCTCCCAAGAATTTGTGTTAACTAAGAGCATCCTCATCCAAGAATGATTTTTTCATTCTTGGATGGGACTATAGCTGGTCATGGGATGTACCGCCCGATTGGCCCGTCCCGTCCGGCCCGAATTTTTAGCGGGCTTGGACACAACATTTTTAAAAATATACAAAGGCCCGGCCCGCAAATCCGTCCCAAACCCGCTAACCCGTCCCGAACTCGCTTGTCCGTGGGCCAAAATTTCACAATTAGCCCGGTCCGTGTCCGGCCCGAACCCGCATATGATCACATTTAGATGGGACCCACCTGATCCACCTCATTACTTTTATCCTATTTTTTCATTGTAAAAGAATTGCTCCCTCCGTTTTATTGATTTCTTCCACCTTAAAAGTGACACAATTTTTAAGAAAAACAATAAAATAAGTAAAAGTAGAGAGGAAGTAAAGTAGGTGGGTCACCTAGGAAGTAAAGTGTGATAGAAAAAAGAAGAGTGGAAGAAATCAAAGAAATTATTAAAAATGGAAATGTGGAAGATATCAATGAAACAGAGGGAATAATATTTTTATCATGGGGACCCACGATTTTCATTCTCCACTCCATTCGTTTGAAAGAATGAATATCTTCTATTCTCCATGAAGAATGATTTTTTCAGGAACCATTTTTCTCCATTCTCCTCCAAGAATGAAGAATGGATGATGGATGAGGATGCTCTAAAGAGACTTATCTTGCTCTATCCGTCTCCTTTCTAATCAATTCGTATATATTTGAGCATGTTGATCATCAACGAAAACTCGAAGTTCACTGATTTGTTTTAAATATGACATATATATTGATTAAAGGTTCAAGAAATATGAATGATGATTTACATCATTTAATTTTGATGTTGTATAATAATATATCAGTTTGATCACTTTATCGTATCAAGATATGTTATACATTGAAATGTATGATTTAATTATAAACATATTTACCATCTTTGTAGTTCATTGAGCAATAGATTGATCATGAATAGTAAAGGTAATGAGTTCTAAGATTATTGCCAAAATTTCAATAACCACACATGATAGTATGTGTTAAAATTAAAATAAAAATGACAAGCACTTTGTACATACTCATGAAAAGTAATGAAATTTGAATATCCCTAAAGTGACACGAATATTTGAATGATAATAAATGACTTATAACTTTATAAGAAAAGATTGGTGTCAAATATATTCAGATTCAGATATCGTTAAGCAAACCAGAAATCAAGGAACTGGTGTCCAATGTGAAAATAATGCCCACAACTTTCAATTGGAGTGATTATGCCTCGTTGTACTATTTCTCCTAAGCCATGGTTTTATTCCACTAAGTATCCTATTATGCACGATTGGAAATTTATGGACTCTTTTTTCTTCCTCGTGTTTTTCTTGTTGAGTTTTATAGTCAAGAACTCAACAAGTACGTTTTTCACCGATGGACATCTGAAATATTAACACGTACTCCGTAATATAATATGGATATCCATATCTTAGAATATTTTAGAGAATAGTATTATCTTATGAAAACTTCAACCCTATATTATCCTCTCTTTATTTTTCACAACAAGAATAGAGTAAGTTTTTAACCGGAGATCTTTTAGGGGTCGTTTGGTTAAACGCTTAGGTATGGAATGAGATGAATTTGTAATCCATAGGGGTTTGGGATTCTTAGAGCATCCCATCCATTCTCCATTCTTGGTGGAGAATGGAGAAAAATGGTTCCTCCATCCATGGAGAAACCATTCTTCATGAATAATAGAAGATATTCATTCTTTTTTAAGAATAAAGTGGAGAATGAAAATCGTGGGTCCTGATAATAAAAATATTAATATTAAAATAAATTGGGGTAGTGAAATGTGGTGGGACCCACTGGAAAATAGAAATTTCATTTTTGGTTGGAGAAGTTCTAGGTGGTTTACTTAATTTTAAGACCATGGTTACCCATGGAAAATTTCTCTTCATATAGACCCCATCCTTTCCACCTCACATTTTATACCACATTTTCTCTCTTATAAAATACACGTATATCAATGGATTCACTTTTATCTCCGTAGAGGGTCCACTTCTCACCACATTTAATATTTATTTATTTTTTATTTCATTTTATAAATTTATTTAAGGCAATTTAAACAATTAACCCACCAACTTGCACAATAATTGCTCTCTCTTTCCTCCTTTTCTCAGTCCTTCAAAGTGGAGATTTTTTCTCAATCCTCCTCCAAGATTGAGGATCCATTGATGTATCATCATTTTCACTTCATCCACCCTATGGATTAAGTTCAAATCCATTGCTAACCTTGCTCTAAGTATGAAGAAGTAGAGTTAGAATTCAAGGGAGAGAGTTGGGGATGACTAGACGAGATTCCAAGGATTTAGGATGGAGTTAGAACCCTTAGATATCCAACTCCACTCCAAAACTCTCTAACCAAACATTGGAATGGACAAATCCATTCCAATCCATTCCTAAGTAGCCAACCAAACACCCCCTTTAGTGTCTTGGCCTAGTAGAGACTAGGTGCCCGGGATAATAGATCCCGGGTTCGAATCCTCATTTTCTATATTGTAATGCGACTAAGTGCGCTATTTGTTGAAAGGAAAAAAAAAACAAGAATAAGTTTTTAAAATGTACCTAATGGTTACATTTTAATTAGAGAAACATTTACGAGTATAAGGCATTTCAATAAAATACTTGTTTTTTTTTTTGTCATATTTTATCATTCTTTACAAATAGAGACTCATCATGATATACTCCGTACTTTTTTTTTTCATAAAGCACTTATTGAAAATCTGTTTTGCAAATCGATAACTAAACGGCTAGAGTTTATCAAAAAATAGCTTGTGAATAACTCTTTCTAAGAAACAAAATTGTTTTACATAAGCAAGACCAAACAATACTTAATTATAGAAACATACCATAAATATGAGTTTATATTTCAATTTTCTTATGATATACTCCCTCCGATTATTTTATTTCTTCCCACTTACTATTTTAGGCAAATTCTTTTTTTTCTAATTAATTATTTCTAGAGGTACATTTTTTTTAAAAAAAAAAAAATACATAAATCTAACTTAACATGTTGGAAATATAATAGTCGTCCACCAATATTGGGAAAATAATACAGTAAAATATCTACTCAATATTGGTCCATTTAATTTGGCATTAATTAGTTGCGTGCAATATGAGTTACTCGGTATCTCACCACCAAATCTTCATTGCTTGCTACCCTCATTAAAACATTGGTACTCTTATTTGCGACAATAATGACGGGTATTGACTACAATTGACACAACTAATTACAGAATTAAACATACCATACCAGGTGTCACCCACTCACACCCTAAATACCCCCTTAGTCCCTCTCGTGTCCGTCACAAAGTTATAACACGTCAAATATCATCCACACAATGAAATAAATTTATAATACTCCGTACTTTATCTTCATCAAATCATGTTAGTAATATTTAAAAAATTTATAACGGATAAGATCGTCACAAACAATAATTTGTCCCTAATATTAACGGAGTAATATACCGGGTCAATGCTTTTGTCCTCTCCTCCTCCAAACTCACACCCTCTCTCTTCGTTTCTTTCCCTTTTCCTTTCCCTTGTCTCATTATCTGCTTAATTAGTTAGTTATACTCACAATTACCACATTTCTATTACTTGTACTTTATTTCTCTTTTTTCATAACATATACTACTCCGTATATATTTTAAAGTGTTTTTATTTTATTTTTGCTGGGTGATCTCATCAACTTGCTCATAGAAAAAAAAAAAAAAGACAAAGAAACGTTGAAGTTATATGGCAGTGAGTATACTTTTAAATATAATTATTATTAATCATTTTTTTATGATCTTGTTTTATTTAAGTTCGTCTTTCAATTATTTAAGTTGGGTCTGATTATTTTTTTGTGGGTTTCTGAATTTAATTATTGATATGCTATTTTTGCTGTGTGTGGTGAGCTGAGATTTTATGAAAATGATGGGTTTGTTTTGGATGATTTGATGAACTGATTGCTTTGATTCCAGTCTGAAATTACAGTGTGTCAAGAATTATTGGTATTTATATAAGTAACATAAGTTAGATTTTGTTGTAGTATTATATACTTATTTCGTCTCCGTCATTTGTTTATTTTATATTATTTGTGAGAATTATTTTAATCAAACGTAAACAAATGACCGGGAATATTGTATGTCTGAGTAATCAGCAGTCATTCTGAGATGATCTGAGTAATCAGAATTATAGAATATTGAAATTAGAGTGTGAAGAGTTATTGGTATGATCTGAGTAATCAGTGGTCATCCTGATTTTTGTTTTTTATATGTCTGGTTGTCTGGATTTATAAGTGTTTCTTTGCATGTGTTGATTATTCCAAGGATTTAAGGTTTTCTCTTGGACATCTGAGAATAGTTTGGTGGCTGAAAAACCAGGGGTGTAGGAAGTAAGGAATCGTGAATTCTCATGTGAGATCGTCTCATGGTAAGAATACTGGAGTATATGAATATGATGAGGAAAGCCAGTAAGTTACTAGTGGGTTGATGAGTATAGGGTTAGGGTTCTTAGTTTTTACGGTTTCCTCTCGTATAGATATATACTACTGTACTAATATGGACTATCTGTCACGAGATTAATTGGTAAGTTTATATAACTTGCCATCTATCAGATTTGGTATTATCTAGGATGTGACGATAGTTTTTTTTTTTTTTTTTGTATAACGAAGAGCACACTTAGTCACATTACAATACAAGGAATCAAACTTGTGTCCTCTAGGTACGTCCGTCGTAATTACTAGACTAAGACATCTAGAGTAGGATCTGACGGTTATTGATAGTGTTGTTAAACCATAGGAGCAGCACCTTCTATTATGGTCTTTTTTGTTTTGCTTTTTACAGATTGAGTTTTAGCCTTGCCTGCCTTTTCAATTACGAGTAGATGATGAGTAATATGGTATGATTCAAAAACATCCAGGGATCATCTCATATATTTTGATGTGTAGAGGATGTGAAATGAGAATCTGTGTTGCTTTTGGTAGTAGCTAGTTTATGTGCTCTGTTGGATCAAAAACGTCTTCTCGTAATTGTTGGGTGCACTTGTGATGCACACATGCAATATTTTGAGGGAAGTATTTAGAGGCAAATGAAGTGTAGAGAAAGGGAGGAGGACAAATTCCCTTGTTTGATTTATAAAACGGGTTGGAGGGAAATGTAGAGATTCATTTTCTTTTCCATGTTAAAAATTTTAATCCTTCCATTCTAGGAGATCCAGAAAGAAAACGTCACGCCTTCATTCACCTTTCCCTCTCCCTCCCTCCCTTCCTTCCATTCTCTCCCCTAGAGACGCTTCTCACTGAAATCGGCACTATTTGATTTCATCTAAGCTTTAGGATTATAGTGTAATCACATATATTGTTAGATGAACCATGTCAACCAATTTGAGCTAATATTTCTGACAAGTGAATTTAATCCTGTTGAAGCCATCAAATCTGCCGCCATTTGGGAACTGGGACACAGAAGAAAACATTTCATACACGACATATTTTGAAAATGCGAGGAAAGGTTCATCTAGTGAGAAGGTGATTTTTGAAATGATGCGCTAAATCTTTTTAAGAAAAATTATTCATTTCGAATGGCAATTATGACTTATGAGTATATATTTATCCTCTTTTTTTTTGCAAGCATTTAATATATGAATACTCCCAAATCAGACGATGGTAGTTTAAGGACTGTAAAACCGCGTTTTGGAATGCGGGTTGTAATGAATCTAACTATTCTGAAAATCCGGTATGATATCCAAAGCAGGAGACACAAAAGGGAACAGATGCCGTGAGAGTAAAGCATGAGAGGAAGGTAAGCCAAGAAGATGTTGAATTACGAGGACGTAGAGCTTCTAGGGATGGCAGTTATCAGCAATCTAGTGGGGTCGGCAGCAATACACCTAAGAGGATTCTAAGGCCAAATGGTGGGAGTGTGCGTAGTGCCGATCAGTCCCCACTGCATCCTCATTACCAGGCTAAGCTTGCCTCCAAAGGAAGTACCATCTCCTCTCCTTCTAGAGAAAGGAGAAGTTCTGGAGAAGTAGCTCAAAGTTTGGCTCCCTTGACTCCTGGAAGATCCCGTTTGAGATCTGTTGCTCGAGGCAATGAAACTGTAATCTATCTCGCTCATCTTTTTCTATTTTATTACTGCATGAATATGCTGAAATTGTAGTAGTCACAGGGCTTCAGTAATTGCGCGGTGGTACTCAAGACCTGGGTGGCTGGGTTCGAATCCATCAACATGAAAATTGTAGTTGTGGCTCCCTTTAACTTTTGATACTCGTAGAACTAAGGTCGATTAGTTCAATTGTCAAATCTTTCATCGTCTAAATCAATATCTTTCACCTGGTTCTTTTGTTTTCAGTTTTTTTATGCATATTTGCAACTTTGAGTTTCTGCCTGATCCTCCCTGACGTGCTTGCTGGCCTGATTAGGAATCTTTCTCCTTTTAGTGACTAAACTGTTTTAACTTACAAGTTGAAGTTTGTGGTTAAATCCTTTAATTTAGCACAATTACTTCTATAAAGCTACCTTACGGTCATTGTAGTACCATATATTATTATATTCTTAGTCAGCAGTAAAAACTGCTCGGTGCCATTTCTCTCTGATGGGCGGTTATACAATATGTTAAATGTTAAAACTAGTCTTATAAGACACTGACAATTATTTTATATGACAAATGACTTTGCTACATGTAAGAATTGTTACTTATGTCTACTTGCTTTGGTTTTGCAATATTGCAGCCTGAGCGAGGTACTGCAGTTCCAAAATTTGGGGAATGGGACGAGACTGACCCCTCATCAGCTGATGGATATTCTCACATCTTCAGCAAAGTGAAAGAGGAGAGGCATGGAAGCGTAGGGAATGCAACAGGTGGAGCACCTCAAACCCAAAATTCCAATGGCCAAAGTCGACTTAAAAGTAAAGATTCTAAGGTATGAGGATTTTTCCTACTAATGCTCTTTTCATATTTACAGCTACGCGGCACGCTCTCATCACCTACGTTGCTCCAACTCTTTTTATCCTCTCACATAGGACTATAAGACACTTGACACTCAATTACTCAATCATCATACTTAGAAACACCTCATTTTAAGCCAAACTACGTGGATTTTTCATAAAATTTGCTGAACCGGACACTTGAACTTGCGGATGCGTCTAAATGAGTAGTCTATTTTCAACTCACTTCATTTCAGTTAAGTTTAGCACACTTCACTTCAGTTAAGTTCACTTCACCTCCGTGCCCAGTTCACCTTAGTTAACGACATGCACTCCCATTTCAGCCGGAAAGAACAGCCCTGTGTATCGTAGCTCGTCACAGCCTAACATTTGGCTATGATAATACATGTTACGCAGACATGGGTACTCGTGGAGAAGTTAGGCTCCTGGTGATTCTAGTATTGAGGCCTTGTGGGGCGTTATGGGGACACATTTTAAATAGAAATTTAATGAAGTATTCCGTATATTATAATGTTGAGTCCCCTCTAAGGTGACAGATATTCGAGTAAAATTTTTCTGATTGTTAAAAATCATACAAATTTGAACATGATAACACATTGCAGTTGCCGATAACTGAAATGGAGAAACTGCCAATGTACTTGTTCTAACCATTTATGTCAACCCTAATGGTACAGGGCTTTTGCTGTTTTCCTTGGGGTGGAAACTGAGAGCAGTGAGCAGTGAGCACAAATGTGAAGTCATCCACCCACCTAAGGTGGTTGGTTTGTTATTTTGTATAGGATAATATAAGTTTGTTTGCCTTGATTTTACATCCAAATTATTTGAGAGGGAGTTGTATTCGATTAATTTATTGGTGTGACGTGATACCCTCAGTTTTTTTAAAAAGTCGTGCTGCTCATAGATTGGATACATAATCTGGATCCCGAGTCTTAGCCAGAGTTGGGGAAGACTGACTGGCCAGTGTTGGTTAATGGTTATGGTGAGTTCATGTAGTCTGTAGCTTATTTCTGCCACACAGCACCATATGAAGCAGTAAACAAAAACATATGGCTCTTTATAATTCTCTTGTATCACTTGAAATTGTAATTTACATGGAAGCTGGTCCACACTGGTTCTGGTTATGGTTGCCTTCAACCATTGCTTCACTACCACTACAAGCTCTCTATGTAGTTATGTCTGATATTCTAGTTCTATGTCCTAATTTCCATGACTTTCCTTTGCTTACTGCCCTAGAATTGGGAACACGGTAGCACATCGAATAGCATTTAGCAGGCCGGGCCCATTATTGTGGGTGGGCCTGGCTCGAACGTACAGTAGGAACTCGGGCACATGCTGCAACCTGAAGCTAGTTTGTAGCGTAATGGCACCCTTGAATGTTATCTCTTTTATGCTAAAACTTGGTGTGGACATGTATAACACCATGGAAAAATTTCAGCCACTTTTATTTCGGATCCTCGATTTTCAGTCGTTTCTGAGGTCGGATATCGCAATGTCTTATCTTCTGTCTATATTTAAAGGGTCGTGCTTTTTCCTAACGAGCTTTTACTCGATCCTAACGACATTTTATCAATTTGTCATTGTCATTTCACCCAAATTGATTTTCTTTAAAAAAAACCTAAATTCAACCACCCATCAACACCAACAACCACCACCAAAAACACCAACAAACACCACCCAAAACACAATTAATTAAGTTTAATTTCACATAATAAAATGAAGAAAAATAAGATAGTAAGAAACTGAATTTAAAAAATTACATGAAAAGAAAAAAAATTACAATATCAAGATATACGATTGGTGCCCTAGAACCCTAAATCCCTAACCCTAATTTAAAAAGTTAATTAAACCCTGCAAAATATAAATCAGTTAATTAAATAATTAATTACAATGATATTACTTGAATTAAAATTTACAATCGAATTTGAAAAAGTTCGTTGATTAAAGAAATTGGGGAGGTAAAGAGACAAAGAAGAAGAGAGAAAAGTACAAGTTACGTTAAATTATGGAGAGGGTAAAATTGGAAAAGTGACGTTATTTTCGTTAGGATTGAGTAAAGGTTCGTTAGGAAAAAGTAATTTCGTATTTAAATGATGTGTCATGGGTCGCTTCACGATGTACCTCATTCGATTTCAAGACGAAACAACAAATACACGTACCTTTTGCGCGACAAACCGTTATTGCGTAACGACACCCTCAAATGTTCTCTTTTTTCTGTTAAAATTTTGTGTGGACATTTTATATGACCCGTATAACATCACGGAAAATTTCCGGTCACTTTTATTTCGGACCCCCGAATCTCATAACAACGTGTATAACACACTTCACTTTTAGTTGTTTCGGAGGTCGGACAGTAACGTTTTATCTTTTCCCGATTTTTTGCGGTGTGTTAAGGGTCACTCCACGATATAACTCGTTCGACCTAAAGCGCAAACAACAAGTACACGTACCTTTTGCGCGGCTAACAAATTTTTGATTGAAGCTGGTTTATTGCGTAACGGTCCCTTCGAATGTTATCTTTTTCTGCTAAACTTTTGTGTACATTTTATATGACCCGTATATCACCCCGGATTTTTTTTTCGGACTCCCGAATCTAAAAAAAAAACGTGTATAACACACTTCAATTTCAGCCGTTTCAGAGGTCGGATAGCGCAGTGTTTTATCTTCTGCGATTTTTGTATGATGTGTTATTGGTCGCTTCACGATGTAACTCGTTCAAACTCCAAACAACAAGTATACTTAGCTTTTGTGCGACTAACAGATTGATCGAAGCTGATTTATTTCGTAACGATACCCTCGAATATTCTTGTTCTTTGCGAATTCTTGAGGATATCTTCATTTCAATTACAACGTCAAACGGTCAAATTGCAAGTAAATGTCTATTGTGCACGAGTTGTCCACTTTTAACGATATAAGTTTATCGCTTTCCGATACTTTCACTACTCTACCGTTTTGGTCCTAAGAATTTGGAAAGACGTGTTACCTTGTTTAAAGAATATACCGATCAATTTTCTGCATTCCGGATCTCCAAAAGCAGTTTATTACAGAGTACTCATAAACTACTCCGTACGGGTAAGTATTTTTAGATGTGACATGTTTTTTTGGGGTGAAAAATTCAAATTTACAGTAAAAGAATTGGAGTAGAGTGAGTGGCGTGAGGAAGAAGAGGAGGAGGACGACGAAAATGGCGTCTGAAAATGTCCTCCATCTCCAAGCTCTTCCAAGGTACTCTTTCTCTCTTCCCTCCTTCATCTTCCACCATTTCTCCTCTCTGTTATTCTTTGATTTGATTTGATTTGATTTGATTTCGCAGTCAAATTTCGGAATTGGCAGACTTTCTTACAAATCCCCCTCCGCTCTCTCCTTCCAGTTCCGATTTACTTGTTCAACAATCCCTCCTTGCTTTCCAGGTTCTCTCTTCAATCATCGCCTTCTGTTTGCTTTTTGATTCTCTTCACCTTGTAACTCAGAGTATGATAAATGTAAAATTGCGCAGACTAAAGCAGACCAGATTGCCGCAGACCACTCCTGTCATCTCGCTAATTTCAATGATGATCATCTAGGTCACCTCCTTTGTTTTCGATACTCGTCTTTTTGCAATGCATTTCCTCTTCAATTGAACCCCTAAGGTTGCACTCGAGCTAGCTCTTCTTCTTACTGTTACACCACTTTAAACACTCTATTTTTGTGGATGTCAATACTAAAGTAGTAGTCTCAGCTCGATTCAATCTACTTATGTTTAGCCCTATTCATTTTAGTTTCACAAAATCTTGTAAGAGACGTTTTTCAATCACTTATTGAGAGACAACTCTTCAGTACCACTCTATGTCCTATTCGTATTCTTAAATGACAACTTTGTTTTGTACCTGTTTTTATAACAAGCTTACCCTCTTTATATTTGTATACTCTTTTATGTTAATCATACCCACTTCTATTAGGTTTGGTACCACTGTTACTTCCATTTGTATTTAGTCTCTCAGTAAGGTCAATGAGATACCGTCTCTCAGGAGACCTACTCTTTTAGTTTATCTTAATCAATTTAGCTCACTTGGTTCATTTCAATTTAGTTCGACCCCATTAAGTTAAGTTAAGTTCTAACACCTCTCATTAAAATTCAGTTCACTCCCTTTCAAAGAATAGGGCCGAAGTATTGAACTCAACTGCATGAAGGTTAATTAAGAAGTTACAATTGCTGTAGATGAATAAAAAAAACAAGAGTTCAGAATTTAGGCAGGACGATTAACTAGTTATTTAGTTATGTTGCTTTACTTGGTAGCCTCAAAATTCATATATTTTGTTACAACATTGTGGAAGGATAGTGAGTTTCCAAACCCGAGTTATGCTTGTAGATGAATGTATGAATCGGTTGAGAGCTGAGCTCAAGGCAATTGAAGCTGAAAGTGCTTCCATGGGTCAGGAGATTGAGAGACTTGCTGTGTCAAATGTGGAAGGTGTGCCTTGTAACTGTTTTCCGTCTCTCTTAATGTTTTTGTCAAGTGACTAAATGACAGGGTTTTCTAATGTCAGATACTTGCCAGTTGGAAAGAAATCTTGAGTCCTTGCGGCATGTCGTGGATGGTGCTCAATCTAAGGTCAGTGGCCAACATGAACAGAATGAACCGTATCAAAAAGTCTTGGGAGGCTTACTTCATCTTCATGTTGTTTTAATTTGTACACTTCCGCTGAACTTTCCCTGTTAGCACATACAGAGTATTACTGTCATTATTGCTTGGTAAACCTTATTCATTATTTTGTACCCTTATGCCATCTAATCACCATTGGGTTTGTGATGTGATGACTTCAGATTTTCAATCTTTCTATCTTAAAGATTTCTTGTTACACCCGAAATTAGATTGTTGAATACTTCTATCTTTTTTCTTATGAACAGCCTGCTAGATACCATTGGATATTTTCCCTCATACACTTAAGTTTGGATACAGGGTTATAGGCAAGCAGAAGAAGGAGAACAAGTTGGCTCACAGTTGGAAAGCAAAGGCTATTTTAAGTTGGCAAAGACACAACATGTGGATGCCTTCGAGGTCACCCTCTTATAATTTTGTCATGACATTCTTTGCAATGGGCTGGGTGTTTTTTCGTAGTGTATTTTTTACCTTACGTTCATGTCACTCTTGCAATCTGCTCTCTCTTTCTCTTTTTAATTTTTTAATTAATTTATTTTTTTCGCTTTGGGGACTGTCTCGGGTGATCTGTTCATTCAGTAGTCTATATCATTGTCTTTAAGTTGTTTGAGTTACTCCTTTCCTTCAGATGTCGAAGCTGAAACATCAAATTGAAATGAATGAAATTACATTAAAGTCACTTCTGGAACTTGATCTTGAGCTGGAAAGGTAAATTGAAGTTATTGAACAGCATTTTTTTTTTCGTTATGCGACCACAACTGCTGTCTCTTGCCTGTAGAGTATACTAGTCTGAATATGGTCAAGCATTTACGGTTTTGGGCATATGTAATTTGTATGTAGGGTGGAAGCTATTGAGAAGATTAACGAAGCATTGTCTGGTATGAAGGTGATTGATGTTAAAGGAAACATCATAAGGGTGTTTCTGACGACTTACATCCCATATGTTGACGTGTTGATGTCTACCAAACCATCTGAAGTGAACCATGAATTGCTAATAGAGGTGTTGGATGGAACTATGGAGATAAAACGTGTAGAGGTATCTTTTGAATTATTTCAACCTTCTTTCTGCACCTGATTTAGAAATAGTGCAAAATTATTCATCTTAGAAAGAGTGATTTGTTATTAATCTTTTGGATGCATGGGGGAGTGCAATACTTTGCCATCGAACTTCTGAGTGTGCATATTGCCATATTCTAGCTTGATCCTCTCAGGGCTCTCACTATATCTCGATCAGTCTAGTTAGTGATCATTTTCTTTTTCAGTTCAGATCTGGTATTTTTTGTAGGCGTCTACTGTTAATAGAGCTCTTTTATGTTTTATTTTTATGATCGATAAAGTACTACGGAGTATTTAACATGACACGGTAACTGTTATTGGATGTTACAGGGTATCTATTTAGTTTATGACCACCTGAGACCTGACTTGTGGTCGCAATGTTTTCTTCAATGGGTGAATTCCCCCAATCCCAGAGTTTCTGTGAAACAAACTCAAACAAAATGGTTGACAGAATAATAGGACTCAGCCATTAATAATGCAATCGTTCTTGCATATACTCTTCTTTTGAGGTATCAGAGAAAGGAACCTTGAACCTTAACTGTCATGATATCATAAACATACTCAAAAAGTCAAAAGTTGTCTCTGTACATAATTACGTGGCCAACGCTGGTCGAAACAGAATCTAGTGATTTAATTAATTTGATAAGCTCTTTTTTCTTCTCTACTATTTTATCCTTGACATGAGGCTTGTTTGACTCTATTGACTACTGCTCTGCTCATCATATCTTCGTTGATCGTTCAGGATATTTTTCTCCAATTTTGTCAACTACCTGCAATAGTTACATGTAGTCCTGTGCTTGCAGATTTTTCCAGATGATGTTTATGTTAGTGAAATTGTTGAAGCTGCAAATACCTTCAGGTCTGTTTAGTTGTTTTTTCTCTCTTATGCTATTTATCTTTTTCTTTCTTAGGCTAATACTTGCGTGACATTAGAATTAAATGTATACTTCAACCATGCTAAGTACTCCGTAAAATGTACTCCATATTTTCTTTGTCGCCACGACATCCAATGTCAAAGCTATTGAGATCACACTTTTGACTGTATTGATCTTTTTATTGTGCAATTTTACTTACAGTTTGGTAAAATCTTCTATGTTAGCCATAATGAAATCGTCGAAATTAGCTATTATAAACATCTGGATTGATGATCTCTTAAAGAGAATGGGTGCATGAGTTAGACCTTACAAACTAACCCATAAGGATGACATGTTTGCTTCCACGGTAGGCATATCTAAGCCACTTTGTCTTTTGCAGCAAGTTATATTGTGGTCTCCAGGAGACAAGGTCCACCTTGGGATGGTTTTTGCAGAAAGTGCAAGATAGAATTGTTATGTGCACTCTAAGAAGACTTGTAGTGAAGAACACTAATAACTCAAGGTAACTTCACTAGGTGTGTTTTATCTTGATCGCTTGATCCCATACAGAATGTAAAAGCTCCATCTCTTACCAAATTAGATTATGACCTAATGAAAATGTCAAACTCTCAAAGATCCTTTGTGACTTTTCTTTGCAAGAGGTCGCTTAGTTGTCTCAAATTTCGTACTTCAATACTCATGTACTTAAAAGTTTAATTGCAGGCACTCCTTTGATTACCTGGATAAGGATGAGTCAGTTGTAGCTCACATGACTGGTGGCACTGATGCATATTTAAAGCCATTCCAGGGTTGGCCCCTGTCTGGTTCCGAATTGAAGTTAGTTTCTCTCAGGAGTTCTGATCAAAATGCAGAAGAAATTTCTTTGAGTTTGCTCTCCAAAGTCGAGGCAAGTACAAAGCATACCACATCTGTTTTGATTTTGTCGTGACATGGAAGTGGTTGTTATTCGTATGTCCTAATAAATGTCTTGCAGCTGGTTGTATTGACGCAAAAGCTTCTTGGTTTAGTTGAGATGCATATAATTCTGTGCTAACCTTGATACCATGTGAAATACGGAGTATTTGTTGGTGTAAGGATTTATGCTCTCCAATTGACCACTTACTTGCAGCTGATTTAGTTGCCTTAATTGGAGAGCCTTTTATGCTCGGCTAAGGCTTTATTGGAGTAGTTACCACCTAATTGTTCTTTCATGGCCCTTAGTTCATCCACATGCCAAACATGACGTTTTCTAAATGGTCTTGTGGTTATGCAGGAGGCGGCAAATTCTTCGGATTCCAATACACGAAAAAGCTTAACAAAATTTGTGGATCACATTGAAGAAATACTTTTGGAGAAAATGCGGCATGAACTCCATTGATCTTATCTCAACTGCATCTGCATGCAATCATTTGTGGCAATTCGTGTACCTGCATCGTGCCAAGCCCTACCTGGTTCTTCTTTTCAGAGCCATTCAGGTCTTCTTTTATGTTCAAAACTATACCTCGACTTGCGGCTCTGTCTATGTTTCTATTTGCCGGGTTTAGTCGTGGTTTATGATATTATTATGGCCTCTTCAGACAAAGTGTGTCCGTCTTGTAACCTTGTGGGAGCTGAACTTGAGATATCTACCAGGTGCTCGCCATACAGTAGTATAATCCTGCTTGACAAATATGTACTCTGATTTGTAGAAAGATATATCTGTAGCTTTCTTTACATTTGTGTTAGCTAGCTGGGATCCTAGATATAACTTGTGTTAATTGTAAATTTCTCAGTTGCTCCGTAAATGTTATTTAGACAAAAGTTCAGATAGAATATCAGCTGACATCTCTATACCTTTGTCTTCTACCTTCACGTCTACTAGATACTGTATAACTTATGAACCAACTCGAGTCAACAATGAATTGATCTTCTTGATTGTCCCGAGTTTATCGTGAACCATTGCATTCACATGGTGCATCGGCTGTGACAGTCAGTGACTGCTTGATCCGATTGCCCGACCACCGTGAAACTACATTCCCATTCCCATTCCCTCTCCCAAATTGACGACTCCTCTCTCCTCTCCTTCTCCTTCTCCTTTCCCTCTCTTCGTGCTCCTTCCTCCATGGCTTCCCACTCCAACAATCGCCATTTCTTTGACCCTTTCTTCCCGCAACACCTTCTCTCTTTCTCTCTCACGTTTCGAGAGAAGACGCTCCCTCTTATGCCACTCCATCTCCCATTCAATTTGTCGTCGCTCAAACCCCTTCACGGCCCTCTTCCTCTTTTTTAAAAACACATGCGGTAACCCTATAATCTCTTATTACTTGGACATGTGACCCTTAAAATTTAATTTCGTCAATTTGGTTTGTGAAGGGAGGTAAATGAGCATTTAAGAAAGCTTTTGTACATTATTTTTTTCTCTTTTCTTCGCTTGATTCGCATCCAAAATTTGAAGAGAGCCTTTAAAATGGTTAATTGAGGGATTAAGAATTAAATTTGCATTTTAAAAAAAAATATCTTGTAGGAATACATAGATAAAAGTAACCCTCCTTGAAAATTCATTGTGTACTCCTAGCCAAAGTCGATTCAGTACTTGATCATTGTTTAATCAACTATTTACGAATTTTTTTTAAAACAATTAAACTTAAGAGTTACATCGTAGAGTATTAGGTTATCGCGTGTGTTTTTAAAAAAATAAAAAGTTACTGCATGTGTTTTTCAAAAAGGAGGGTTACCATATAGAATTTCAAAAAATCGGAAATTTTTAAACCCTAAATTTTAAACATGATATTTCATCGTGAATTCGTGACCCATAAATCGCACATGATTTTATACTAGTATATGAATAATTTAGGATAGAGATTGAATGTTAAACGAAGGGGTATTGGATAGTACGGGAAATTGGGGTTGTTTCCCAAGTCCCACAATTAAGTGTTGTTCGTGAATAGATAGATAATCATAGTTTCAATAACGTGATAGCAACCATTTTAATAATTTAGGATAAAAAAAAAAGAAAAAAAAAGGGGGAAACCGTCTCTATCATCTAAGTTGTACAGACAAGTAAAGTTATTGACCAACAATGTATTCCGAAAAACAGGATTCAAAATATACACATGTAATAATCTAGTCAACCAACAGAGATGATTGTCGTCAATGTCTATGGCGGAGGAGCTTTCAAGACGAAAGGACAATAATACATGTTTCAAGAGTGGTTACAGCCCAAAAGCCACTCTCTGCACATAATCTGGGCGTCTTTTGCTAGGCATCCTAAGCAATCCTGTAATCTGTAGTTCTGAAACCGCCTTGCAGAACCGTGCTCTATGATGACAAACTTAAGGATAACCAGACACTGTGTTCCGTTCTAATGAAAGAGTTAACAAAAAGTAACCTTTGCGAAACATGTTTCTGCAGATGAGTTACCTTTCAGCAAATGCATTTTTTTGCTAATTCTGCCACATCCCGGATTGAACTCAAAATTAAATTAAATATTAAAAAAATGTGAGTCGTAGATATGTTAGAGCTCTAAGTCGCATGTCTACATCAACTCAAAATTAAATATGAGACGTATTTTAAGGAATTTCATTCAAAGAATGTTAACCATTAAGACTAAATTAAAAGACAGGTTTTACTTGTAAGATACGTTAAAACTCTTAATCGCGTGTTATTAATTTTGTCTTGCAACCACTAAATAGCAATTTTCTTTTAGAAGCCCTTTCAAACAGAGAACTTGCTCACTAAATGATCCATTTAACTTCTCACAGTTTCTATTTAACTAGGAAAAGCAATATTAATCCATCAAAAAGGGAAAATATGCACAGAATGCAGGATAATTTTTTTTAAATGCACAATGTAAATTTGAATCTAAAAGGATACTGGATAACTGTTTCACTGTTGCTTGGAGGATGATCTGTGTCCTTCCTTTTCTTAGGAGTTGAGGTATGCTTAGATTTACCTCGACCTTTGACTGATGAATTTATCATAAGAGCCTTAAAAGATTTGTACCAATCATGGACGTTGATGATGTCCCCATGCTCTTGAGCTAGAGTATACCTAAAAAGGAGAGTTATAAGTGGAACCAGTTGAATGAGAGCGGAAATTTTAAGTTCTTGGAGATTCACAAAATACATCACAAGACACATTATAACTATGTTAAAGAGGAATTAATGAATCACAGGTTCACAACTGTGTTCCATAACTATAGTTCTCTTAGGGAAGCAGAAAGTGGCAAACCAGACGTTAATTCATCCACCACAGTTTAAAGCAATTATAAACATCTTCAAACATCTAAAAAGTGTCAGTTGAACACCATTTATCTACAGCCAAAACAGAAGGTTGTTCTGCAATGACCTCAAATTCTATTTAAGAATAATGAAAATCGAGTACAAGAGAAGTAGGATTGTGGTGTAACAAAAGGTACTGATTGTCTTCACCAGCAGCAAATATAACCAAAGGTGCAAGGATGTAAATAACAAACTGACTGCAGAAAGTAATACAGTACAAACACCTACAGATGTCAAAAAAATACTCTATATAACAACAAACAACTTAAACATATTGTATCGGACAAATCAAACTTATGTTACTCATACACGGGTATAAGCAAACGGATACACCTATATATCCAACAGTTGAACTCATTGCGACACAAATTTTGACATAGATGATTTATTTGTGACAAGGATACAGATATCGGAACCTGTCTTCGAATCAACATAATAAAAAATTGCATTATATTAGTTTTTGAACTCTCTAGTTTGTCTAACTTTCCTCTTGGCTAAGGAAATTGTCAAATGATAAGTGTTAGGTTATTCTTTTTCAAATTCCATTACTATATCCTGGCCACACCAAACAAAGCCATGACTGTAGATAAGAAATCTTAACATAATTGGTAACTACTCACAAAATTGTAGTGTCATGAAGTGATGGTAGCAGTCTGTTACCCCTGTTGCAGCAGCAGCTGCAGCACAGATACTTATGGAACTCCAAAAGATTGGCTTGGATCTTTTTTCGAGGATCCCCCAGTAGGGCCTAAGACAATTCAGAAGTTGACATTGAGATCTTCAAATGATTGGTACATTCATGTGAAAATATCAAACGAACTAAGATCAACTACAAAACTTAAAATGATTAGTCAATTGTTAACCTAAATAAATAAATAAATGTCACGTAGGTTGCACTGATCTGGACTGCAATGACTGTAACAGTTATAAGCACTCACGCCAATTCTAGTGCTCGTCTAACCAGAACGCGTGAGTATGTATACATGCTCAACAACTGTGAGCACACATGGCATAATACGCTTTCTAAGGCAACTTCTATGACAAGGCTGCATTAAGGTTTTACAATAATCCCTGAGATTTAATTCTCTCTAATAAATTGAAAAGAGTAATAATTAATGTAAAGCCGTTTTATGAAAGCATTTGCATACAAAAACAGTAAAACAAAACTTACTATTTGAAGCTTGTCAACGTCTTTAAAGCATAAGATTTCGTGAAAAGGCAGATCTTCCATGGGATTCAAGTGATCTCTGTACGAATGGAAGTATGAGTGTCAATAAAGGCGATCATTAATGCTCATCAGAGGAACATTGAACAAACAAACATATGTCAGGCATTCAACAAAAAATGTTTATCTTAAGCGCTTTGATCAAGGGAATATCTCATTCTGACAACCAGAGACCGAAATGAAGAACAAACATCTTTACCAGAAGAGTCTCATAGCCTGATGCCCTGATTGATCAAGTCCAAAGTATCCCATGTAAGTTAACCAGTGCCTTATTCGTTCCTAAGTAACATTTCATCAGAGTTATAAAAATTGCGCCAAAATTCATCAGAAGTTTTGTCAAGTTATTCCACAAAAGAGAGAACCCCAGCTACGAGGTCAGAACTTCAAATTTTTAAAAGTTTGTGAAGGCTAAGGAGTTCTAACTTCTGATGCCTTAGTAGTTGCAGGCTTAATTATGGCAGAGGATCATCCAGAATTACTCTGGCTAAATAAATTCAGAGTTCATATTTAGTGTTTGTGACGCTTCTGATGTTGTAAGAATAAGCAAAAAGGTTGTAGATATGTCAATCAAACAGGATAGGGGTTTTATCGAAGGGTCCATGGACTCCACACTCCGGAGTTTGTTCTAATGAACAAAAGAATACGAAAACTATAATATTCAAATAGAAATAAAAATGAAAGTTTTTTATTTCATATAAGGATCATAAAAATTATCATTAAGGTTGCATTTGGGTATTCGGAATTGATATGAATCACATGATTTCAATTCTTGTATTCAAATTTCTAGATTTCAATTTCAAATCCAAATCCAAAATGGTGTTTAGGACAACCTTGGAATTGATTTGGAGAGGAGCAGGAGGAAAGCAACAACAGAAGCAGACAGGAAGGAGCAAAGAGAGAAGTTAGGGTAAAATTGATTTGGGGCAGAATTAGAATGACTAGGGTAAGAGACTAAGAGTAGTCATTTGGAATAGGCTTTTTTAACCGGCTAGAATTAGGTAGGAATTTGACTAAAATCCAATTTTTTTGGGTTCCCAAACATTACATTTGGCCCAAATCCAGAATTGAAATCCAAATATGGGTTCCCAAACAGGCTATAACAGAATTATTCAGATATATGAGAAATTTTGATGAGAGCTGATGTCCTGTATACAGGCTGGTCAAATGAGTTTATGACAACATTTTTTGAATATAAAAGGTATGCCTAGCAGAAATTATAGCTATTGCAAAAAAGGGAAATGCCTAAAAGGTGATGAACAGATAAAAAAAAATTAAAAAAAAATACCAGAATCTAGACTATATTACTGAATAGATTAGAACACTAAAGAGAAAAAAAAAATGGTTAGTTAGAACTGATGCTCTATGATAATTATAACAATACTCCGTATTGTTAATTAGTTAATTATAATACTCCGTATTGCTTATAACAATCCTGGACAATAAAATACTCAAATTCGAGCTCAAATTATATCAATGTGTAGTGTAGCGGGCTATGAAAAATATCCGATTCTAGTATCGATAAGGCCAACAAAGCCTGATACAAAACAAACAAAAATCTAACTAAGATGGAAAATAAAAGTGATGAACAAATGGGCTATAATCATGGATGCATGGAGCCAAACACCAACATGACAAGACAATGAATGTTTTAGCAATATGCTGTTCATGACCTCACAAATAGTTCCCTGTAGCTAAGCATTGATGTCATCAGTGAGCCTACATCCTAAGTACAATCTGTTTTATTCACCTAATGCCTCTAGATACATCCAGAACTTTTAATGAGTCCATATCGTAAGTCGCAACTGAAACCTTGTTTTGAAATAGAACGTAGAATAATATGAACGACAGCTATTCCACTCACACTAACCCTATCAGCTAACTACCACAAACAGAAAGGAACACAGCAGATACGTTTGATGTAAGCCAGTGTCATTATATGTGGTCGGCATATATTAACTGGCAACCTTCACTTGTAATACATCCATTAAAAGGTTCATCTCAATAGGGAAACTCAGAAATTACCAAAGAGAATTATGAAAAGAATAATAGGAGCAGAATGCATTACCGAACCATCCATTCAATCAAAGCAACTGCTTTCTCATTGAGGACATTTGGAGTTTTTGCTGAGCCATGACGTCGTAGATAGTTTCTCCTGTTCAGCAGATTGCAAAGCAAATTGTTTATGAGACAACACCAGATTAATGATAATGGCTTTAGCACAGAAATCTACTCCTAATTTACATTTAATTCTATACATCTTCCACATTTGGATAATTCATTCAATTCTATACATTATACTATGTTGGTAACTATCGTCTTGATAAAAAACAAAATAATCTTACCCCACTTTGATTTGGTGGGACAAGTGAAAAGGTACATGGGTTAGTAGTGGGATTTGATGGTTGTGGTTTCTAGCACAATTATGCTGGGGTTGGAGGGGAGTGAGGTGTTGGATTGGCTATGTTACTCTCATACTTCACTTTGTTTTCGTATCGTGTATCGATACAACATGATACACTCCTACATTTTGGACGGAAATATTGAAAAAATCGTACTCTCTCCGTATCTATATGTTCGTCTACAAAGTTTAATATATGGGTGGAGTATTATATTAAAAGTGGACGAACATATAGATACGGAGGGAGTATAAAATAGTCGTATTCGATACTCCAATACTTCTAAACAACAAGTCGGTATAGGAGATGGGTGAGGAGAGGATAACATTGTCATTTCATTAATTATTTTTGTTAAAAATCTTACCATGATGGAATGAGAGGATCTAGAAAAATGGAGGGAGTATATGTGGATGGAAGGAGGGAGTATTAAGGAAGTTTTTAATTGGAAAAGCATGCCATAAGGTATCAGGAAAAAAATACTCTATTTCATTGACATCTTCCACATTTCCTTTTTCAACCATTTCTTTGATTTCTTCCACTTTCCTTTTTCCATCACACTTCTCTCTTACCTAGATGACCCACTTACTTTACACTCTCTCTACTTTTACTTATTTTATTGTTTTTCTTTAGAAATGTGCTACTTTTAAGGTGGAAGAAATCAATGAAACGGAGGGAGTACTGTATATGCTGCTATCATGAAAAAAATATTGTATATCCTGCTAGCATGAAAATTCATGGGGAATTGCCGAAGAAAATAAGACATGTAATAAGCTTATACCTTCCCAGTGTGTTTCGAGAAAAGGGTGAAAACTAGCACCCAGATTACCTAATTCATGATGGGTGATGTTTTAACTGTAAGGATTACAACTTTCATCACAGACTTCATAGTGCATTTCATAAAACAATTTAAAGTTTTCCACAATCAATTTGAAGAATAAAATATTAGCCATCCTGATTATACAAGACCGCAGACCATTTAATTCTAACTTCCCATGTCTGAATCAAGTTTGTGCTCTTTCAAGAAAATGAGCTAACAGCCTAACATCTTGCAATGAAATGTCGCAGAAGCCTATCATGGTATTAATCTAGTCATTTATAATAATAAGATAGTATTTCCAAGTAAGAGAAATAGTAAGCCACTTTATACAGACTTACGAGGAAATATCTGTCAAATCACATCCTGAGTTCTCGTGGCCTGAAGCTTTCATCATACATTGCAGCTCCTCCACTTTCTTGCAAATCTATGTACAACAGAAGATACAAAGGATAGGTATACCAATTTAAACTAATTAATTATAATCCTAATCGGCATTAATACAAAACATAGGGACAACAGAACAAGCAGTATTACAAAAGAGTGGTACATAATGAAAGCCATATCCACGCTGTAGAAAAACCTTAAACAACAACTCATGAAAACATAATCCAATGCTTCAAGCCTTTGCTGTGTTTGGTCTTTCCACATATAGATCACAGTCCTCACACTTATGGAATAATTTTCTCATTTTTTTCTGGGCTGATACTGATTGGTGAGTAACAACTACCAATCTTATGGAATAATTGGTGAAATTATATTTTTACTGGAGATGTGCAAATGCTTTTGGCCTACGTTGAGCCAATCTACAGTTGTTCTATTGCAGTTCTACAATATGTGGGATATTGGCAAACCCTCTTTTTTGGCAAACAAGCTTTACCAGCTAATCCTTATAATAACTCTCCCTTCATTTACAACAAATGTCGTTACTTTTTACCCACTATAATTTGAGAACCCTACATGTGACCTTGTAATTTATAAGTAACACCCTTACTTTTTACCCATTTTATTATATTGGACGGGAGGGAGTACTAGACACCTCCTCACCCAAAACAATGAAACTTTTGGAATAGGCAAGTCAGCCAGTGTAGTGTCACAAGCATGATATTCATACCTCAGAAATGTCATTTGTACGAGTCTCCCAGCTCCTAACCAGTTCACAGAGTGCTGTGGGTGGAAGATCCCTGTCAAAATTCATAATCTACCTTGTTACAAAAAAACAAACAAATAAAAGCAGTGGATACAATGTGTGTAATATTACACTAACATAAACCAGCCAAGAAAGTAGAGTAAAATAAAACGTTAAGATCAAAATTTATGTCATACGACACGAATGGCAGAAGTCTTTTATTAAGCTTAGAGTATGTAAGTGTTATAACCTAGGTACCGCCTACTCGCTTTCACTCAATCCCCAGTGAATCCCAAATTGGCTTCGGCATATTCTATCATGGAACTTAAAATTAAAATTAAGTAATAGAAACTAAAAGAGCGTGTTGTATATCAGCTAGGGCGTCGTCACCACAAATTAGGCGACCTTGGTTAATCACAAAGGAAAGTTTTGTAACACTATGTGGTCCTACTTTGCTTAAAGGGGAGACCAACATATACAGCTTGCGGTCAGTGGTCAATAGTCATGACTAGTGGCTGGTACTCAGGGCTGGGCGGGGTTCGACAAAATGGAATAAGATCATCTAAATTTGTAGCTCATTATGATACGGCAGGATAATGTTGTACTAAGTACTGTGACAAAATGAGATAAATTGATCAGAAAAACATACTCTGTTGACAGAGTTTGGGTTATCAAAATAACTTGGCTTAATTTGTTATTTGGACTGAATCGCCTTTTCTTGAATGAAAACTTGTCACTATTAAAGTGTTGGTTTGCTCCGTAAGTACGAATTAGATCATGACCACCTTACAGATACACCTAAAACTAACATTTTTAGCTAGTAATCAATCTTATACCAGCGTGATCTGCTCAGAACTACGTGACGAATACAGCATTAAGTTTGTTTGGGTTTGAAATACAAGAGAAACAAGTAGCTATTCAGAAAATAAGGCAAAATAAAACAAAAAGGGAAAAAGAGAACTCGGTCGAATATTCTCTTAAGCAACTAACGAAGAAGTCTAACATGTTTAGCTAATCAGATGTCTTGGATATGTGTTACAGGAAAACTTATGACGAGAAACAAAAGAGGGCTACTTTGTGTGTGTGCACATGGCAAAGTATGATCCTCCACCGAGGTTTTTAGAGTGACATACTCGGAGAGAAATCCCCCTATTCAGTAAAAACCAAGGGGCAAGAGAGTCATTTCAACTTTCCCGCCAAAAATTCTACCCTTTATTACATAGATTGAGCTTGATAGTATAATTTTGGTCTATAATTTTTTTCTCAAAATTTTTTGGTCTATAATTTTTTTCAAAATTTATTATTAACCCAACAAGACAATGTCCATCCTAATAATAACCAAAGCCCTTATCATCTACGGAGTATTGATTCTACGAATTGGTCTATAATTTTTTCTCAATTTTTTTGGTCTATAATTTTTTTTCAAAATTTATTATCAGCCCAACAAGACAATGTCCATTCTAATAATAACCAAAGCCCTTATCATCTACGGAGTATTGATTCAACGAATTACATTTACATACATTAAAACCAAAAAAAAAAAAACGAAGCATAATAACCAAAAATCTCTTCCCATACTTTCTAATAGACCCGTCAATCGGGTCAGGTCATAGGGTTGGACAAAATACGAGTCGTGTCAAATACATGTCATGGGTCGGGTTATATTACGATTGTGCATATATAATTTCGGATGCCTTACATTTTATCAATTAATTATTTTTTCAATATTAATCATATTTAATACTACCACTAATGTTATGAAATTCAATAATTAACATATTTGCGATTAAAAAATTGTAAAAAAAAACTACATTATTTTATAAATATTTTATTAAATGCTGAGTATATAATTATTATTTTGTAATTTAAAATATCAACGTTAATTTACAATATCGAAGTTAATACGGAGTAATTTTAAATTATTGTTTTAAATATAATATACTTATATAAATACTAATATTATAATAACTGTAATGACACATCATCGATCCAACGGGTAGACCATTCCATGACGACTTTTGATTATAGGTGAACGGATCATTTTGGGTTCCAAAGATTCTTGACTGATGAACCTAAAAAATTGTGTCGGATTCACGAGTCAAGTCAAAATTTGACATGTTTATTTTCCAAATTTAAAAATTCGCTATCTAATCAGAATCTCCTAAATTTATAAACAAAATTAATCACCTAAAAACACTCTACCTAAAGCAATGTCTACAAAGTTATGTGTAAACTTTTACTCCCTCCGAGTTTCTAACATTGCCCCATTTTCCTTTTTGGACTGAGTTTGATCTTTTACCCATTTTCTACTTTTGGCCATAAATGTGTGGTTCACATTTATCCACCAATTTCTCTCTTCCTTCTTTCTTTTTTAACCACTCATTTTCTCTTCCTTATTTTTCACCCAAAACACAAATGGGGCAATGTTAGAAACTCGGAGGGAGTATATTATAGCCTATAGGTACGATAATTAATAAACATAACAAGAATTCTAATGTCGACTGTGACCAAAATTAAAAATATTTTTGGTAAGACATCCAATATTATTTCTTACTTATATTCTGACCCTAATATGTGTCATAAACTAGATGCGATATGATACATTGTTTAGGCATACTGTTGTAAATATTGATTTATGGATGACATATAAAAAGAAGATAAAAATGTGAGAGGTATTAAGGTAACAACTAATTTTATACTCATGCTTAAAAACAAAAAGTGAAGGTAAAATTTACCCAAAACAACAAAAGTAAATGGTTCACTGAAACGCTAAAAAAAAGTGTAAATTATTGACTCACGAAGGGAATATAATTTTGTAAGTCACTAAACTATTTGTATAAACAAAATTGATTTAAAAATTGTGCATTGGCACGGGTTTTGCACTAGTTAAGGCATTAACACACACAACAACGACCATAATTTACCAATGCAATCTCTTGTTGAAAATTTGACAAGCAGACAAATCTCGTCTCAGTTATAATCAGAAGAAAAGATACCTACCTTACGTTCTGTACTGCTTGGATGACCGAGCCTCTCTTAAAAGAATCATTGAAACGACTGGAAAAGTGCCCAACACTTGGAGAATGTGTTCCTTTGTCACAAACAGAGCGGGATCTATTGGGATTAGGATCAAGGGCCTCACAGTGCAAATCTAGCAAGTGTATATTCAGTGACCTTCCTGCATCATATAGACACTACAATTGAATTTTATCAGTAATCTGTCAAGCACCACAAGAACAAGAGTTAGCAATTATTTATTTGCTCAAGAATACCTAAGAAACTGCATAAGGAAAAGAAAAAAGAAGTTTTAAACCATACCATAATTACAGTGGCCAAACGATTACGGAGGTTATTTAGCTCTGATAAAGCATCAACCAACTTCTCAGTGGTAAGATCGCCAACTCTGTTAAACAAATTGTGACTCAGTCAATATCAACAGCACACTAGATCAGCTCGGTAGATACTTCATATAAATAGGCTTCTCCACAGACCTTCTGGAAGAAGTAAGTTGAGAAGCATGCTTCAGAACTATGTCCTTTGTTAAGGCGCTATCCTTCATCCATAGAACCTATGGAGAGCAAAATCAGGTTAATTGGGCAGTAGTTGTACTACAGATTACTAATACAAAAGTACATAGGAAATCATCTAAGACTCAAACACTTAGTGATGCTCAATAGCTAAATCTTGTCTTTCTACGGATATGCACCATACATGACAAAAGCTAAGAGAGCATTTGTATCCCATTCTTCGGATAACAGCAGCAATTTGTAATATACAATGTTTTGCTTTTGCACCATATACAAGATTTCTGAGAATATCATAAACAAGATTTCTGAGGATATCAGACTCATGTCCATCCAGAGACGGATCTATGAAGGGGCCGGGGGTAAGTGGCCACCGGCCCTCCCCTAATTCCATATAAATATTTATATTATATATTCATATGTACAACTTAACAATGAAGCTTAGTTGGTAGAAGCTTAGGTCTTTAATTGAATGGTCTTAGGTACTACCATTTTTGTTACATTTTGTTGTAACCTTGGACCTTAGCACATATCATTACTCTTAATATAGAGTCTAAAAATGGTTGCTAACATGAGTTGAACCTAAGACCTCTATGTTATATCTCAACCTCCCAACTATTGAACAAAGAATGGATATAGTCTAATTAGGTCCTACACAAACAGTATGAGAACATTATATGTCGTACGAACAATTATTTGTCAATAAATACTATTTATACTTTGAGATATTTTAGAAATATTACAAACCAAAACACTAATTAGGGAAAAATATATTGAGGACCAACTATATTTATTTCGCTTTCCTGCATAGAACATTAATGAGGTGGGATAAAAGGTTCATAAATGTAGAAAGTGCTTTAGCGATGAGATAACAAATAGTCACCTTCAAATCACCTTCGACATCTATGTGTTTCATCAGGAAGCTTAGAGACTCTGTAGAGCAGTGCAGCATACAAGCGATCTGGAAAAGAGTGACAGCAAGCATTTAAGTGAGAATAGAGCTTAGGACCACCAGGAAGGGTACATGAATATGTTGCATTTGGTTTAGATAAATACCTTTAAAGCTCTAATATAAGATGTTAAGGTTCCATCATGCTTCAGAAAATAGTCTCTTAAAAAATGGGCCACCTTGTGACCAACTCTGAAGCACGATGGTGTTCGAAGAAGAACAGCTTCAACAATAGCATTCATCCTCTCTGATGGAGATCCTAGGAGGAACTTACTAATACAAAGTTGTAATAGTGCACGTGAAGACAGCAAATTCCTCAACGCATCAAGTGTTGTTGATATGCCCATCACTAGGAAAACTGGAACTTTGACCACCCACTCACTGGCAATGCATAATTTAGAAATAAGATTTACTAAAACTTAATTATTGAAATAGTCACAGGTAACATCTATTTGCTTCTTACAAAACGGTCCTTAGTTTTAACAGGCACAACGTATCGAGATTACAAGGACATGTAGTGGCAAAGTGCAAGGCGCAAAGCAAAGGCTCACTAAAAATAAAATTATTTTTAAAAATTTGTGCAACAATATCCTTTTTAGATGTTAAACAGAGATAACAATTAAAAGAGTATGGGCAACTAGGAGCACAAAATAAAGAGGCGTCGCAAACAGAGCCTTTTTGTTAAAGCACGCTTAAGAAGAGATTTTTATACTAAAAAGATATTATAAGACAAAATCTCAACTCCATTTTTTTTTATCATCATACAATGTCAAATTTTTGTATCGACAATAGTGAATCAATGACATCAACCAGAAACAACAGTGCACAAATTACAAGAATGTTCCACTTCCACTTTAAACTTGACGGTGTAAAACAAAAAATACTTTTCGCATTATCTTCGAATTAGTTAAAGAAATCATCAAACTTTAAGAGCTTAAAGAAAGCTAGTCAGAGAACTATATTAGTAACAACTAACAAGAGCTAAGCTAAAAATGATGAATACCTTAGCAACAAGATGAAATCAGACAAAACGGCGCCACAACACCTCTCTGTATCTTCAATAATTATAACAAATGGCTTATACTCCCTTTGTCCAGAGTACCAAGATGCCAGGGTGGACATATCAGCACTCTAATCAATTTCCAAATATGTACACCATGAAGATTAGAGCATGTGGCTAAAGAATCTTTCAGGTTGCAGAATAAATGGCAAAGAACTTACATCGAGTGTAGCCATATAAAAATGCCTCAGTAAGCGAGTTACACAACCACCAAGGCCATTTTTGGCTGAGAAATCAAGTGATGACATATTGAGGACATGGCAACCGCAGGACTTCAAGTGATTACCAAGTTCTTCAAAAGTGAGCTGATCATCAACAAACTCTATGTTTTCTGCAAATGGGAGAAAACTTTGTGAGTAGACCGCCGACAAGGCTAGAATCATGTGATCCCGACTCCCTAGAATAGTAAAGAATGCACTTTGTAATAGAAGACCACGCGACATTGTCTGGCATGTTTAACAATCTAACTGAGGCTCTCGGTGTAGTTTAATTTCTCATAAATTTAAGTGTATGAAGGAAACACTTAAACATGGCCAAACCAAAATACAGACTGCAAATGAAATGAAGAGATGAAGCAAATGCCAGAAAATCTGAAGAGACAGAATTTGGACACTCGTGCAGATACAAAGTCGGGCACAGACTCAGAAAAACTGTAAAATGTTAGTGGTAGTCTGGTATCAACTTCGAATAAGAAAATAAGTATTACTAGTATAAACAAGCCCAGCAAAGATCTGTTTTGACTTGGCATCAGTCACGATAGGATATTGACGAGTGGCCTCAGCAAAGTCCAGGTCTCCATGCAAACGAACAGCTTTAAATGATTCATGAGCCCAAGTATTGACTTCATTAAATATGGTTACATGGATATCTCGAAGCACGCCCTGCCAAAAGGAGAACAATCCATGAGCAAATTATTTTGTACGACAGATGAGGTCAAGTGCTGAAAATTAACGAGCAGTAAGTTGTGTAGTGATGTAGTCACATGAACCTTAAAATTAAGCGATGCCTTGTATAGGCCCGCAACAAAGGCATCAAATCGAATGCCAGTATTTTTATACCAACCCCACAAAACCCAACTTCAGGTTGCAAGTTTCCATAGCGTTTCACAATGTTGTGCTAATTTTTCTGCCATTCTATTGCAAGTTAGACTTGACTAAGTGAGTAATGCATTTGAAGATACAATCATGTTTCTTGCTTGACGGTTGTCCAAAAAAGGGTGATATCCCTCTTTTTATGGCTCAAAATATTTTAAATTGCACAACGAAATCTCTCAAGTGCATCCTAAACATTCAGTTTGTCGGAACCTCCTACGCAGTATGATCACAGACAATACTCCCTCCGATCCTTACAAACTGCTACATTTGCATGTTCAATCGAATTGCTACATTTCTATAGTGGTTATGTTTTGTTAGTGGTGAGAGTTTTACTTTATTGGTGAGACCCACCATCCCGTCATCGACCGTGCGAAAAGTAGATGTAGCAGTCATAAGAAACGGCGGAAGTACGACACACATCAATAAAGAAAAGAGCTCATATACCTTAATTGTAGTCTCAATATTAGACCAAACAGAATGAAAAGCCTCTATTCGCAAATAAGTCAGACCATCGTCGTCATCAATGTCAAGAGTATCTTCTCCCTCCAACCTCCTAGGAGACTGCTGGTGAGACAAGTCAATTTTTCTGCGGGTTTTGGGGCGAGATGAGCCCTTGTGAAGAACAAAGAAAGGCTAAAAAGGAGGAATGAACAAATAGTAAAACATCAGAATTTTAGCTAACCAGGTGTATCTGTTTCTTAACAATGTATCTTTAGTACCAACTAACTTACCTGTGGGTTGTTCTCTGCATTTTCAACAGGATCAATATGTGGTGTCACAGCTGGCTTCATCGCTCGAAATTTTTCGATAACTAAAGGGATTCCATTTGCTTCGGTAAGAAATAAAGGTACACAAATTAGACAACTTTAAATGAATGTGGCCTACTTAACAACACTGAGTTGATATAAGGAGGCAGTAATAGGCTTCGGTTCGGGGTTCAGGTGGACAGGCTAGTCTTAAAATCCTGCCCTTAAGGAAGATTTTATGATTGTACTTAAACCTCAGAATGCCTCTAAGTATGCCTTTGGGCTGGGGCAAGGGCATTGGGTAGAGCTAGCAAAAGTTGACCTCAACCGAGAAACCAATTCAAACTGCCTGAAACCCGACCCGATAGAACCCAAACTTTGGATCAACCGAAACTAACCCAACTAGACCCAAAGGCGAATCAATAACCAATACAACCCGAAATATTATGAAACGAACTTGAAGGTAAACCGAGAACCCAATATGACCCGAACCGACTAGACTCGACTCGTAACCTGATTCAACCCAAACTCAACTCGACCCAAAGCAACGCGAGAATACATAAATTTGTAATTCAATTCAACCCAAACAGACTTGAAATACATCAATTTGTAAGTCAATTTACAACATATTTTAACCTGACCCAATTTTAACTAGATCCAAATCGTAATTCATTAAATTTAATTTATTAAAAAAAATACACCTATCCAAAAAATATTGGATGCATCTGTCATTCATTAGAAGAAAAGAAACTCGACTCGGAAGAAATATCACATTAATTTTTTATATGTTAAAAGATCTTAGTTTCTTATAAATTACAACTATAACTTCCTGTGTTTCATTTTAAATAATCATTTCAATATTATAAAAACCTACACTAATTTCCTTTATCCACCTTAATGTACTATACTGAAATGTGTAGTTTCAATTCTTGAATTACAGACTCTAAAATTTAGGGGCGGATACATGATTTGAGTATAGGGAGGCACTATTAAAAAAATTATCGACAATATCTAAAATATGAGTTTTGTAGTAGGTACTAGGAGTATTTTATTATCATCTTAACTTAGGGGGCATTTGGTTCGAAGCATTGGAGTGATTCTAGGAAGGATTGAAATTAGATAACCATACTTGTTTACGATTGTTTGGTTCGAGTGGAGTAGAATTAGAAACTTGAGGTTAGGGTAGGGGATGGGATTCTAAGGGATTGGGGCGGAGTTAGAATCCATTGGGATCTAAATCATCTAACTCCATTCCCAAATACTCCAATCAAACATTGGAATGGATTCATTCTCCAACCAAACACTCCCTTAATTAATTGAAAAAAAGGAGATTAATAGAGTAGTACTCTGTAGTAGTTGGGAGCAGCTTGGTTGGATCAGTGCTCTTATTCCTTAAACCCTTTAAACATGTTTTCCAACATTGAGAGTACGAGTGTACATTAAAGCCTTTAATGAATACTACACTGAACAAACTCAATTGTTATGGAGTAGTACAGACTACAGACTACAATGCTAAAATGTTTACAAAGATTATAGAGGAATCCGTAAGAAGATAAAAAAAATGGTGCAAAAGAGAAACCTTGGTAATTAGACTTTAGATGGACAACAATGGCTGAGGGAGGGGATGGTGAGAAGGGCCTTGCTCATCCATTGACCACAGTACATGGAAATACAAAACGGTACGCAGTGCGTGCTAGTTCTAGTGTTACCAGATTCACAGTTCGCCGGCACGATTTACGAATTAGTTTGTTCGCGGACTAATTCACCATTACCAACGAACTGAGTTTTGAAATAGAAACTGCTCAATCAAGCATGAAAACCACAAAAATCAATCCGAAACAAATACTTACTATTACCTTGACGCCCTCCCTAAAAGGCAAAGAGTTTAAACTGATGAGCCCATGAAATGAAGCGGAAGTAGGAGAAAAATCTTCAGAGTTTCGACTTTTGACATTCGAACACTACGAAACTTTTCAATTTTAGAGGAAGATGAGGAGAAGGATGATAAGCGAGGAGGAAATAAAGATGATATATTTGGAGGAGGAATGAATAGGTTGATTAGGAATAGGTCGATTTCAATTTTCAATTCTCGAAGGAATAGGTTGAGTAGGAGGAGGAAGGTGAAAGATGTATAAATGACCGTATTAGGTTTTTTTTTTTTTTTTTTTTTTTTTTTTGTAAGAAAACCCGCGGCCGCTATCTTTTTTGTGCGATCTGGGTAAAGACTCGGGTGTTTGCGTAGGCTGCAAACCACGCACACCAAGGTAAATCCTTCTTACGGGCAGATATTGATAGTCATGAAGTACAGTACTCCACTACACAGTATTACTCTGTCATTACTAATTATTTTTTCACACTTGTCGAGACTCGTCTTTACTTGTGACAATATTAGATCACAACCAACCCTCCACCTTTTTAATTTAATGGAAGATACATCAAAATAACTGTTATATACACTAAAAAACTCGTTACATACGCTATTTAACTCACTCTATATATACACTTAAGAATGGAACATACATCAACCAGGGCCGTTGTCAAAATCTCTACCAATGAAGTATATAAAACTACCTTGATTCCATCTGAGATCCTTAGCATCAATGAAGAAGGGACAATAATTAGCTAAAAATAAAACTCGATCTCCAAAGCTTTCTAGTCTTTCCCAGCCTGCTGGTTTATTCACAACAAAAACTCCAACATCTTTTGGCTATTACTCGAATTGATCTGGGTTAAATCGACTATTACTCGAATCCGAAATTACCCCGATTCAATCCGAAGTCGACCCAATTTCTATAATCCGAAAGTGACTCTATAATCTGACCGATCCGAACTCGATCCGATTGACCCGTTTCCCATATCCACTCCAAAGGACCCAAACTAACATTTGGCGGCATCTACTCTTAACAAATTGCCCCATCAAATTCCAATTATACCCTTGACACCCAAAAACTGGCCTCTCCATTCCAAATTCCGCACTAAAAATCATCCCCAAACCTGGACCAACCAACTACTCAGCACAATTTACAACATCTTCATTTCCCAAAAAATGAGCAGCAATCAAAAAGCATTAGAAGAAGAAAGACTGGTGATTTGCGTAGGAGACATCCATGGATACTATGAAAAGCTCCAAACTTTATGGTCCAATCTCCAATCCCAAACCGACCCATCTCAATTTAACCACTCATTAATCATATTCCTTGGAGACTACTGCGATAGAGGCCCTGATACCAAAAGGGTCATCGAATTCCTGCTCCAATTGCCTGCAAAATACCCGTTTCAGACCCATGTGTTTTTGGCGGGTAACCACGATCTGGCGTTTGCGGGGTTCGTGGGGGTCCTACCGGCGCCACTGGACGGGTCCGGGTTCCAAGCCGGGTGGGAGGAGTATGCACAAAGTGAGGAGAGAGAAGGGTGGTATAATGGTGAAGGGTTCGAGAATATGCATTTGCAAGGGAGAAGATGGGGTGGTAGTATTAAGGTTAAGTTTAATAGTGTTAAGGGGACTGATTATCAGGGTTCTATTTATGATGCTGCTCCTACTTTTCAATCTTATGCTGTTCCTCATGGCTCTTCTGGTATGTTTTTGGCTTCAACATCAGAGATTTAAAAAAATTGTTATATGTCTTAGGCTTTCTTATAAACATCGTAGATTTGTACTCCCTCTGTTCATTATTTTTTTGTCCCATTTCATTGAAATACTCCTCACAAATAATCATAAAATGGGGCGAAAGATTATGAACGGAGGGAGTATTTTCTTTTGGGATGATTCATGATGAGCTACAATTGGAAGGTGCATCACAGATTGGTTGTTGTAATGTTTTGTTGGATTGAATGTTTACTGAGTTAACATGATGATCCTTGAAGTAAAGTTCTTTGCTTCTGTTTCACAATTTAGGCTTGTGATGCTCTGAGATGGGTGTCTTTGTATCATGAAGAATGTTCAGATAAGCAAAATGATGAGTGTAGTAGTAGTTACTGAGTGAAAGTTCTCCATTTTCTCTCCCATTTGATTATAATACTACGAATAATTTTTTTGTGATTTTCACACACCTTGGATGATTAAAGTAGGAGCAGTTGGATCGTTCCAGAATAACATCTAGTGTCTAGAGCGTTAGTAAATAATGGAGAGGGATTAATGGAGAGGAGGTAATGGAGATGATACTTACCCGTTTTCATTTGGCGCCATCTGAATATGAATATATATGTTCCCCTCTCCTCATTATGATCGCATGCTTCAACTTATGTAGTCACTTATTTTGGTCAATGTAGGAGCATTTTGAATTGGGAGGTACCATACTACCATCTCTATTTTCTTAGGCATTTAATCAAATGACTCAAATAAAAAGAGAATACCTTACTTATTCATTTATATGCTTACTTATTAAACATACACATTTTAGATGTTAGAATTATGCATCTTTAGTGTATGTCTCCTACAATGTTACTCCGTATGATTTTAAAATATGGAAAGCGATATGAGAGGAATATTATCTGATTTTTGTCTGGTGACTTGTGCTTATGGAGATTTTGTATGTAGTTTTAGCTCTTTAGTTCATATTTGGGTGAAGTCTCAGTGTGCTTGTAGATTAGGTAAGGTGAGTTAAGATTATAAGTCAGATTATCTTATGACCAGGATGCAAAAGCTAAAATGAGAGATGGACTAAATATTTGGCTTGGAAAGAAATGGTCATTACAGGATTTCAGAACCAGGAGTCCAGGAACATCTAACATCGATTTGATGAGAAACTTATCTAGTCAGTACGTCAGAAACAAGTATCGGCTTGGTAGATAATTCGTTCCTGAGCTTCGTTGTGTCGCCTTTGCAAATATAAAAGAACTGTACATTTTCAAAGACTAGCATCTAGTTCTGGAACAAATTTACTATAAACAATAATTGCCGCAGTTTTGATAACTTCTGAACGAGTGAACATTAGCTAGGCTATTCCACGGGTGTTCAGCTTTCACAGAATCTTGTTTCATATTGTCTGAAGGTGAAAAGTGACCAATCCATGGAAAAAACACATAGCCTCTGTCAGCTGAAGTTGGATGTATTCTGACGTCTCTGGACCTATTTTGCTACATGTGTTGAATGTCGTTAAGTTTTCCTGTCTTTGTAAGCATCGTTCTTGAATAAGTGATGGATTTCTAATGCATTTTCACCTTCTATCTAATGTGTTTGCTGCATTTTTGTGTGTACTTGTTTATTTTGAGTAATACAGTCTGCAGCTTCTGTCACTTATTAGTTATTAGTTTAACATAACAGATTTGATGAAGGTGGTTCCCGATGAGCACAAGAAGTTTCTTGGTGATTTGGTGTGGGTCCATGAAGAGGTGTGGCTTAAATGCATTAACATTCATTTCTTGTTGTACGGTCATCAATCGGTCCTAGAGTGTCCGGCTTATTTCTAAACGTGTAGTTTTTCTCACTATCCTAGTGGGAGACCGTCCCTGATAGAAGGTGGTGGTAGCAACTCATCTTCATATCCTTCGACTCTTCATACTTGCTCCGTATCTATATGTTCTTTATAATACTCACATATATTAAACAAAGGGAGTAGTTCAAAATACCTCACCTTCGTATGCCCATCACTCAACACTGAGCACTTAAGCAGTCAAATATGGATTTGTCACTTGAGTCATTGAGTACTTCATTTTAGATCAATATGTGGATTTCATCATGATTTTTTCCATAATATAGTGACGTAGGTCATATATATAGTTTGAACTCATGACGGAGAACTTTATGATGTGAGACAAGTTCTTTTAATTTTTTCCAGGACAATGTAGCTGTAGACACGGCAGAGGGTCGGAAAAACTGTAAATTGATAGCAGTGCACGGTGGTCTGCAACAAGGTAAACCCGTTAACGAGCAAGTGAAGCTCCTGAAAGCAAGGGATACAAGCATCTCAAAGGTGGAGTGTCTAAGTGGCAGAAAAACCATCTGGGATATGCCAGAGGTACTGAGAATCGCCTATCTATCCCATCATCACATAAATGAGTTTGCCGACCTGTGTTTTCTGTAACTGATGTATGAATTATATTCAGGAATTGAAAGGGAGTTCAACCGTTGTCGTAAGTGGTCACCATGGAAAGCTTCACATTGATGGTCTGAGACTGATAATCGATGAAGGCGGGGGCTACAAGGACAAACCAGTGGCTGCCATTATTCTGCCATCTATGAAAATTGTACGGGATACCGACCTTAAGAACTGAGCAGATTACCTCCATTGCCCTGATTTACTTGGTAGGGGGTTGGTCTACTCGACTAACTCGAGTACTACCTATAACTGTCACCATTCACTCATGTCACTGACTGTTAAGATCTCACAAATGCGAAAGTATTGAATTACAGTATTACACCATCTCCCGCGTATGTAGATCTGTCAAACGGGATAGACGGATCGGGTTACGGGTTTGGGTTAAAATATTGGTCTAGTTGAATACCATTATACGAGTCGGGTTATACGGGTCAAAAATAATTTCTAACACCTAAATTTTTACCGCTTTTTAAGTAAAAAAAATTGATATTAAAATTTTATTTATTTTAATATTAATATTATTATTATTATACTCTTTAAATATAATGTTTTATATTTTAAAAAACATTGAAATTAATATTCCTATTTAAAATTATGGTAATAATTACAAGTCGGAGTAGTATTTTTTATTATTAAATGAAGAAAAAAAAATTATTAAATTGAATTTGTTTATATTTGTAATTTAAAAATTAAAAGGATTAATTTTTAAATTATAAATGGAAATATAATATATAAATATTATTAATTTATTAATTTTAATAAATTCTCGTGAACCAACGGGCCGAATTTGTCGGGTCGGTTTCGATTCTAAATTAGCAGGTCATTCCAGGTTCGGCTCAAACGGATCGCGGGTAAAAAATAACGGGGTCATGACCCTTAAAAAATGGGTCGGGCAGGTCGGGTTTACGGGTCGGATTGAGTTTTACCAGGTCTACCCACGTTTGATGTTTAACCTAAATACATACGTCGATTCTACAATTACAATCGACGCAGTACATGTAATACATCGGTTTTAAAAAAAATGACGCCAAAAGGTTTAGCTGACAAACGTCGATTATGCAATTACAACCGACGCAGTATATAAAATACATTGGTTTCAAGAAATAAATGATGCAAAAATAATGTTCAATAAGTCGGTTCAAAAAAAGAGTTGACGCAAACGTGGATTTTGTTTAGAAGCGAGGTAATTCAATTGACGCTGTAGGGAAGAATCCAGGATAAGCAAACTCCCAATATAATGCTTGATTGGGTTCAGTTGGGGGAAAGCCAAGACGGGGGTGGCCAGAAGTGTAGTGTCATTTGAGGAGGCAAAATCATTAGTTTGGTCGCCACATATGATTCCAATTTGTAAACATGGAAAAACTCCTTCAAATCAGGGCCGTTGTCAAAATCTTTACACATGAAATATATAAAACTACCTTGATTCCACCCGAGATCCTTGGCATCAACGAAGAAGGGACAATAATTAGCTAAAAATAAGACTTTGTCTCCAAAGCTTTCTAGTCTTTCCCAACCTTGTGCTTGTTTATTCAGAACAAAAACTCCAACATCTTTTGGCTCGTTTGGTGTCCTGCACTTCCTTACCGCTAACGCTCTGAATTCCTCCCATGACGGCCCTTTTGTCATGAATCATATGTGCACTATAGACTAAATATAAGCATTCCTCAGAGGAAACCAGATGCATAACATGAACATCACCATCTAGTTTAAGAGGGGAGGATGCAATTTTGGTAAGATGGAGTCGTGTTGGGTGTATGCTAAAAAGGCTTCCACTTGTATCAAGGGCATAAGTAATACCTTGATGATACACTATATCATCAAATTGACATCCTCCTCCTCCTCCTCCTGTATTTAGGAAAGTCCATTGATTAGATTCGGACCACAAAACTAGGCTTCCTTTAGTCCCACACAATAGTAAGAACCTGGTCCAATCAGGAAAATGAACAAGCTTGCGAACACAAGGCATCAAACGTGTAAAAGAAAAACCATGTTTCCCCAACGGACAGTTTTCCAAGTCAGAAACATGATGCAAAGTAAACAATGTTGCCACGTTCATGATGCAGTGCTCGTCTAGCAGGTTAAAACTGAAGCGGTAGTCACCGGGAGGAGGATCAAAGTAATCGTATTTCCAGGAACAAGGGTCATGGAGCAGCCATTTATTGGCTTCAACGTCCTCGGTACGAATAAACCACATACTGTCACTTGTTTGGGAATGAGGAGAGATAAACTCGGCACTGCCAATGGCGGATCCATGGGTTATTTTTATTTTTTTTTCATCTTTTTATGATTTTGAAGACTCGCCATTCCTAATGGCGGGTTTAGTCCGTCCCAAATCGAACCTATATCCGAACCTACATCAGCCTCATTTTGATAATTAGTTTTCATTCCGACCCGAAACGACAATTAATTTATTTTTGAACATTATTTTAATAAAAAGTTCCTTGTATATCCACTTTCAACATAGCTAAAATAGGTGAGCTCTATAGATATATGGTTGACACCCAAAAAACCCTAAGTCTCTGACCCCTAAAATACAATTCAAATTTACAGCCCAACAACATCAATTCAATTCAATTAATTAATTAATTAATGCTGTAGCAGCAAATATTGTAATTAAAACCCCTAAAAAAAATTCAATTCAAATAATAGAAAAGTAAATAAACTCAAAATTAAATAACTCACCCTTGAAACGTAGTAGTATTAGTATTGGTTCTCAAAGCCAACTTCTTGTTCCTCAGAATCGTCATCCGGCTACTCAATCTTCTATTTCCGAAACAATTTTTTCATTTCTTCTACTTTGCCCCAAAATATAATGAAGATAGGTATTTTTTTTTTTTTTTTTTTTTTTTTTGCTTATAATAAAGGAAAAAAAAAAGAAAAAAAGAATCACAAAACTACGTCAGTTGTTGACTCTCCAAGAATTAGTTAGTACAGTACTACTACAAGACAGTTATATTTTTTTTTTTGAATCCCGAAAATGAGACTTATCTCATTGACAGAATGTCAAATTCGACCAAAGACATAACATAATCCGGGCCATTATCCTCCCAGATTGCTGAGCCGTATCCATCTCGCAGATAATGTGCAAGAGCATGGGCTATTTTGTTACAATCTCGAGAGACATAAGACCAAACAATAATATCGAAATAACTACATAAATCTAAAATCTCCTCAACAATAAGGAACAAATTACTACGACCCTTTTTAGTAAACTTGAGAATTTTGATAATCGACTTGCAATCACTTTCCACCGCAATATTACGGATCCGTCGTCTTCTAGCTTCCTCCATCCCTTTTAGAATAGCTTCCGCCTCCACCTCACTTGGGTCACTTTCCTCTCTCACTCGTCCACTAACTCCCCACCGCATCCTCCCGTCCTCATCCCTCGCTATCACACCCCAGCTCCGCCCTCCTCCATACACGCCCCCATCACAGTTTATTTTAATGAAACTCCTATCCGGCGCCTTCCACCCCCTCCCCACAGTAGCAATTCTCCTCCCTTGCTGGCTACGATCACCCCTTCTACCCCTGCTTACTTCTTCACTTCTCCCCGTCTCCTCCACTAAATCCATCACTCGCCTCACCACCATATCCGCCCTCCACCTTCTTCCCTCGAAGATAGCCTTATTCCTCGCTTCCCATATAGCCCAACATCCAATCATCAACAACTCTTTCTCACCCCCCTCCATCTCCCTCCACATATCCTCCACCCACTCCCTCACCCGCTCATGCCCATTCTCCTTCATGATCTCCAAACCCAACCCATCCCAAACCCCAAACCCCCACCCACACCCCTTTACAAGGTGGAGACAAGTCTCCACCTCACAAAGACAAAGAGGACATAAAGGATCCATATCGGGTAGCCGACGAGCAATATTTCCTTTTGTAGGGAGAGCCTCCGAGCAAAGTTGCCAAAAGAACACTTTAATACGCGGGATCACATTTGCTTTCCAAATCGACGTCCATAGCTTCTTCTCTCGAGCATAATCCGAAGGGCCTTGATCATTTAAAGCCGTACCTGTGAGCATTTTGTAGGCTGACTTCACCGAGTACACCTCGTCTTTCTCGAGATCCCAACACCAAGAGTCCTCCACCTGTCTCGAGGTAAGTCTCATCTCGCTCATAGCCTGTTGTTCAAACGGAATAAAGAGCTCTCTCAACCTTCCCAAATCCCAACGCCCCAACCCCCTGAATAAATCAGCAACCACCATATCTTCTCCTCCTTGTGGACACGGCGAAATGACCAAGCGAGAATTACTGTTTTGCATCCACGGGACCCCCCAAACCCTCGTGCTCAGACCGTTACCAATCCGACGTCGAATCCCCTGTCTCACCACTTCCTTGGCCTCCCAAATACCCTTCCAAGTATAACTCGGATTATGACCCAACCTAGCTTGAAGAAAAGACCCATTTCTATAGTATTTGGCTTGCAAAACCCGGCTCACCAGGGTCCCCGGCTCCGTTACCAACCTCCATGCTTGCTTCCCAAGGAGTGCCATATTGAAACTGTGGAAGTCCCGAAAACCCAAACCCCCAAACTCCTTTGGTCGACATAATTTTTTCCACGCTACCCAAGAAATTTTCCTTCTTCCATTTTCCTCACCCCACCAGAATCTTGAGATTATAGATCGTAGTTCCTCACAAAAAGAAATCGGGAGTTTAAATACACTCATGACGTAGGTAGAAATCGATTGGGCTACGGCCTTTATCATCACTTCCCTACCCGCTTTCGACAAAAGCATACTCTTCCATCCTTTCAGTTTCTTTTGTATCTTATCCCTCAAAATCCTGATTAATTCAACCTTCGATCTTCCCACATAAGACGGCAACCCCAAATAACGGCCCGCTTGAGTCACCACACGCACCCCCATATTTCTCGCTAATTCTTCACGTCGCTGCTGACTAACCCTACTGCTAAAAGATATAGTCGTTTTATCCAGGTTAACCTTTTGCCCCGAAGCCTTCTCATACCGACCCAACACCCCTGTAAGCACCACCGCCTCTTCCCTCTTAGCCCGACAAAAAAATCAGGCTGTTATCCGCAAAGAACAAGTGGGAAATAATTGGGCCGTCCTGTGCTATCTTCAACCCACGCAGAGATCGATTTTCAATAGCTCTTCGAATTTGGCTCGACAAAACCTCCGCACAAAGGATAAACAAATACGGTGACAGAGGGTCACCTTGTCTAAGCCCTCGATTTGGTCGGAATTCCTGCGACGGTTGCCCGTTAACCAAAACTTCAAATGTAACAGACGTGACACAATGCATAACCCGATTAATCCACTTCTCCCCAAACCCCATAACACGCAAAACCCGTTCCAAAAAAACCCATTCCACTCTATCATAGGCTTTCGCCATGTCGAGCTTAACCGCCATCACCCCCTCTCCCGCCCTCGAATTCTTCATATGATGGAAAGCTTCAAAAGCTACTAGAATATTGTCAGTTATCTGTCGACCCGGAGTGAAAGCACTCTGATTCTCCGAAACAACCATCTCTAAACAAGGTTTTCGCCTATTAGCGAGGACTTTTAACACAAACTTATAAACCACATTACACAGGCTTATAGGTCTAAATTCACCCATATGAACCAGATTTTTTACTTTCGGAATCAAAGCTATAAAAGTTCGATTACATCCTCTTGGAAGAGGCGCCCCATTTAGCACACCTAAGACCTGTCGCGTTACAAAAGGACCTACAATATGCCAATAGGTTTGATAGAATAGAGCGTTCATACCGTCCGGGCCTGGAGCTTTTGTCGGGTTCATTTGTTCTAACGCGGCCTGCACTTCTCCCTCAACAAACTCTCGACACAGCATAGTGTTCATAGAGGCTGTAACTCTATTTGCCACTCCATCCACCACCTCCTCAAAACCTGAGGGATGATCAGAATCGAACAAGTTCTGAAAAAAAGATCTAGCAACCGTCGCAATCTGCTCTTGGCCACGCCATTCGACTCCCTCGTCATCACGAATTTGTGAAATTTGGTTATTTCTTCTTCGAATAGAAGCTTTCCTATGGAAAAATTTGGTATTACGGTCCCCCTCCTATAACCAAGTTGCACGAGATCTTTGTTTCCAAAAAATCTCTTCGCTTCGCATAAGGGCTGCCAAATCCTTCACTATTCGACGCCTTTCCTCTACATTTCGAGTCGTCCTATCTTCCTTCTCCAGCATCTCGAGTTTCCTTCTTTTCTTGTTCATGTCACGTAAAATCTTCCCGATACTCACACCCTTCCACCTCATAAGTTCCTCGCCACAATTCTGAAGTCGCTGTAACAAATCCTCCCCACCCCGATTCCACGCCATCTCGACCGTCCTCTCACAACCATCCTCCTCCACCCACATTTGTTCAAATCGAAACAATTTTTTCCTCCTCCCCAATGTCCTCTGTTGCTCGAGAGAGAGAATTATCGGCAAATGATCCGACCATTCTCTCGTCAAGTGTACAACCTTCACCATAGGAAAAAGGTTAAACCAAGCTTCATTCCCGAAAGCTCGATCCAACCTACATTGACGGTTCATCATATCAGCCTGGCCATTGTCATAGGTGAACTCGTAACCCTCGAAACCCACATCCCTTAACCCACAATCATCCACTGCCTCCCTGAAGTTTGACATTTGCCACTGAGCTCGATTTCCTCCTTTCATCTCAGAGGCTACTAAAATTTCATTAAAATCACCTATACATAGCCAAGGCCCCTCAAACTCCTCATTTAAGAGACGGAGTAGTTCCCAAGATAGATGTCTGTCACTCACCGATGGCCAACCATAGAACCCGGTAACCCTCCACTCGTGACCCCCCAACATGACCTCGAAATCCATGTGATGAACGGACGAAGACCGAAACCTACATTGAACTTCCTTACGCCACAGAAAAGCAAGACCCCCCGATCTACCCACACTATCCACTTCTACACTCTCGTAGTCTATAAATTGCTTCCGAACATCCCCAAATTCCATACTGCTCAGCTTCGTCTCGCAAAGGAATGAAAGCTAAAGCAGGGGTATCCTTCCGTAGAAGGTTTCTAAGACCGCCTACTGCAGCGGGGTTGCCCAGCCCCCTGCAGTTAAGGCTTAAAAGACTCATTGGGCCCAGCGGGGCTGAGCGATCTCAACCTCCGCCTCAGGTGAACTGACACCCATGATCAATTTTGCCTTCTTCCCATCCCCCTCAACCTCGACCTCTACATCCTCCCTTCCCCGTTTACCCTTACTTTCATTTGCCCCTCCCATGTTATCATGTCCCTCCCGAGCAATACGCTTCCATTTCCCTCCCTTTCCACGGTTTACATAAACTTCCCCCCTCTCCCATTATTTGTGACATGTCCTGATCAATCCACATGCTCACCGACTGTTCAATCAACTGCAGCCCGTCACCCCTACTCCCCATATCCTCCCCCTGTTCATCCTCTATCAATCCTCCCCCATCCCTCCCATGTGGTTCCTTGTTCATCACCTGTGGACTGCTTTGTTTTTTCCCCACCACCATCATATCCTCTTTCCCTCCCCTCCTCTTTAGCGCTATTTCCTGCAATTTGTCAATTATATTCGCTATTGCTTCCTGCTCCCTCTCATGCTGATCAGTCTCAAAAATTGGTTGTAAATTTTGTCCCTTCATTTCAGCATTTCCACTCGACTGTTTCGTTGGCCTCCATGGTGACGCACGAAGTGTATCACTATAGATCAATTCCCCTTCCTCAAAAGGCCCATCGTCACAGTCCTTCTTCCCATGCCCTAATACCCCACACCCATAGCAAAATAGAGGTAATCTCTCAAATTTTACAGGAAATTGAACAATATTACCTTTCGCCAACCTGATGTCCACACTCCGCTTCAAGCTTTTGCGAACATCATGTAGAAATCGGATTCGCACAGCCCTATCAATTTGCGTATTTGTCATATCATCTACGCCCATGTACTCTCCCAATTGTCTGCACATGCTCTTGATATTCTCCATATTTGAACGTCCTTTTAATGGAAGATCGTAGATGCGCGCCCACATTGGAACATGGAACAATGGCGTGTCAGTAAGTCTCCCCTCCTTTATCGGATCATTAAAGCACCAAACAAACTTATCAAAATGCCATGGCTGGCCCTCGATTACTTTTGCATTATCCTCCCCCGTCGCGAACCGGAATATGAAGATCCGCTCCTTATTGTCGAGCACATTTGCATCAATCGGCCCTTTTGTAAGCCATAGTTTTGTCATCGTATCAATCGTCGCTTTCGTATTTATCACTTTGTTCGACCACAATTTTCCAATGATAACAAATTCTTCCTTCGATCCACCCGTCGCATCATCCTCGTCCCTCCAGTTGAACAACTCCTCCTCCCCCATCTTTCCCTTCCCCCGATCTCGACTGTGTTGTGCCATTCCGGAGATTAGATTGACAGAAAGACCGTTATGGCTCTACACTATTGAGCGTAGAGGTGGAACCACAAAGCAACTTATGGAGCAAGCAAGGAAAACCCTAGACGACTCTCACAGGCAAACCCTCTGTCTCGTTTATGATTAAGTATTATACAAGACAGTTATATTTAAATGACCTCATTACCCCTTCTTCTTCATTTCCAAACCCACGCCTCCATTTTTCTCCTTTGTTTCCATTAAAACTCCAACTTCTTCTCAAATTCTCATTCTACCATTTTCAATCCCTCTCTTCTGTATTATTCAACCCATTTTCACACTCTTCATTTTTTACCCATTTCGGCATTTCCCCATTACTCTCCACTTTAACATGTTGAAAGCAACATTACCCACTGTGCTTTTTTTATTTTTTTCAAAGATTTTATGTGCGAACAATGTGGATGACCTTATTGTAATCGATTTTGATGAAGATCATCTTTACCTCGGAAGAAGGGTTCGTGCCCAAAATTCTCATGATAATCCCAGAACGAAGCCAGGATTGAATTGTATTCGGGACAATTTTTCATAGTGTTAGTTCTTCGTACTCGTCGTTCCTAAAATCCAAATCATTATTTAAATGGATGTCTACTAAAATTTTTAAAAATCACGGATATATTTCAAAACAACTGTCACAATTGTTTATTTAAATTTAATTGTGACAAATATCTGTGAGAATATGACTCATATTGTCACAAGTATTTGTCATAATTAAATTGTTATATTTCTTTTAATACTTTTGGGATAAAATAGTTTTTATCAAAATATTTGAGTGAAAATATGATATGGTGTGGACATGACATAGGACCACCACGACGCGCCCACGCGCGGGTTTGGGGAGGCGAATGAATCTCCATATGAGATGATCAAATTGAAATTTAAATCAAAGTTGGAGTCGCCACCGAATTTTATGGTTATTCGGAACCGTTCGAGCCCACTCTATGTCGTAGTGGGCCGTATACAAAATACGGCCCATTTCCGATGTCAGAGTTTATTGGGCTCGTCCCTTTGCATATCGATACCGATGCCGACTTGATCGGTTAATCGTATACTGAATGACTCTCGTTGCCAATGGATTCGGACATCCGGAAACCACGGTTCTGAGTAAGGGATGAGGGTATGTGTTGGGAAGTTCACTAAGAACACCCAACCCCGCCCGCACATTAGCGGCCTCTACTAGGATATCGAATGATTTTTTAATACGCGCGTTAGTAATACGATGAATGATATGCAAACATTGTTTTCCTAAACATGCGAGGAATTGAATGGGTTGCTAAGTCGGTTTAATGCATGAAAAATTTAACGTTAAAGTTGAATTTAGCATATGAGATTCGTTTTAGTATAATAAAACAAACAATGAGAAAAGGATGAATTTGCTACAAAGGATGAACAAACGAGTTAGTATCGATTTGTAAAAATAATATAGCAAATATAATAATTATGAGAGATCGAGAAGATATTAATCGAAATCTGAAAATATCGTTAAAAAAATGTTGTTTTGTATAAAAAACGAAGTTCGAGAAATAATAAAAAAAAAAAAAAGAAGGCGCGTCGTGGCAGCCGGCCGCGCGGCTCGCCTGGGATGTCGGCGAGTCGCGTGTCGGTCTGTTTTTGAAGATGATTTTTCGAAGATTCGATGCTTTTATTAAATCGCGTACAAATATCGCATAATTTGCACTCGATCTAATATTTTCGATATTCGTTATATTCGATAATTGACTACGAAATCAATATCAAATACTCGGAATAGTTTTAGAAAAGATATAAATTTTGAAATCGTTTCGTGGAATAATAAAATAAAACGAACGAAAAAGCTAAAAAAAGACCCGGGTTTCAGGCCCGTGCGCGAGTCGCCTGGGAGTGGCGCGACTCGCGTGCGGGTCTGTCCGATTTTATTATTTTTTTGTTCGAAATTGCTAATTTTGATAAATCGCGTACAAAATATGAATTAATTCGTATTGGATTTATGTTTTCGATCTTCGTCGTACCCGATATTCGATTGTGAAATCGATATCGAGTATTCGGAATGAATAAAAAAAAAGTTTTGTAAAAAGAAGTTTGAAAAAAAAAGATGTAACGATTTTTAACATCGTTGAGATCTTAATATAATTCCTTTTGATACAATACTCGATTATAGAAAATCGATATCATATTTTTAAGAATGTTGTTATATGAAAATAGTTTTTGTAGTATCGATATTAGAAAATAAAAAAAAAAACGACGACCGACCCATAAAAAATAAGACGGACGAGGAGGAGAAGAGAAGAAGGAGAAATCGGGTTTGGTACACCCTCAACCTACATGCTTCTGTTTACTCGGATCGGGGCTCGTCGGGACGTGGCTTGGGCACAAGAGCGTCGAGTGGATGTGGGTGAGTTGGTGGTGGTTCGGTTAGGGCGTGACGAGTGAAGGGTGTCGGGTATCGGGCCGGTTTCCTTCGGGTTTGTAATATCGATGTATCGATGCTAGAGTGTGTATGTATGGGAATAATTTGTGATGCTTTAACGAATCTTTGATCGATAATGAATTGTAGATGTTTTTGATAATTGATGATTGATAATGAATGTAGATGTGTGTAATTGATTCGTCTTGTGTTGTGATATGATATGATATTTTCTGATCGTTGAAAGTGTTGTATGCAAGGGGCTATTTATAGGGAATTTCCGACCTTGGCTAGGAGAGTCTGAACTACCGTTTAAGATAGGAAACGTAAGAGTTCGAAAGAAATGAGGATTCCGCTTTCTTGTGAAGGAAGAAAGGGAGCCGGCTGGTAGAGGGCTGCTCGGCCGAGTGTTTGCACTCGGTCGGGTGTTTGAATCGGTTTTCGGATAGGATTCCTACTTGAGATCGAATTCCATCCTTAAACGTATTTGTTTAATATTTTGTGAAGCTGATTTTTAGTAGGATTAGAGTTCGAATCATCCGTGTGAGGTGTCACGGCTGACTCACGCACCTCGGGAATATTTTTGACGGATTTTGACTCGGTCGTTAAAAGACGGTTTTACCCCTGGTGTCGAAATCGACCCAAATTAGTCTTATTTGACTCGAAACGACCCACTGGGCCTGATTTTGAGGTTAATTTTGTGAGATATGTACTCCATAATGAGCCCAAGCCAAATGCCAATGATTTTGAGCCCGTTTCTAAGTATTTAAAGCATGTTTGCGTCCGATCATCATCGGGTGTTTGTCGAAAACTGCTATAGACACCTGGCGGTCAAAATGTGAGTGTCTACAGAGCCCCCACTCTGACTGAGGCTTGGACAAGGCGAAAGTCAGAGTAGCTACCAGGCCAATCAAAGATTAAGACCTGGCAGACTTTCGGTCGGGTCGTTTAAGGTCCATTAGACCTGCGTAAAGGGTCCGCCGACCGGAGACTAGAAATGTACCTGAGTTGATGATGATAACTCCGTGGGGAATCGGACTTGTCGTATAAGTCTATGCCGCTGGGGAGTTATGTGAATTGCGCGGTCTTGAATTGTACCTGTATAAGTTACATAAAATTTTTCATGCAACATGTAAGTGAAACAAATATGACTCGCGCTGGGGAATAAAAATGATTTTTGCTTAGTTTTGAAATCGAAGTCCTGAAAGCAGCTCACGTGCTAGGAAATAGGTTTTCAAAACTGAAATGGGTAGAAAAGAAATTTGCAATTTAAATAGACCGGAATTTGACCTTGTCGAAAAGGATTTTCTCAAATGGCTAAGTTTTGCAAATTTTAAAATGAGAATTTGAAGAGAGGGACCTATCGACAGATTCGACGCTGGGCGTGACCGGACGAGTTGACAGACACGACTGGACTCTCGAGGGGTTGGACCGTGACTCGGTAGGGGGGTGGGCCACCTAACAAGACTCTTAAGTTGCGCTATTCCGTAGCCTAGACGAGTGGCAACATGGTCGAACATCGAAGTGGGATAGATATGCTATACGGGGTTGCAGTAGTCTGTAATGAGACTGTCGTAGTCTAGTGCTCTCCTGAATTTTTGATTTTAGGGTACATTTCCAAAGTGGGTATTGCCTCGAGTCCTGACAGATTCTTGTCTTCGACTGAGCCGAGTACTATGACACACTACAGAAAGGAGGCTAGATTTTTTGAATTTATATGGATTTTGTGAGTGGATGGAGGTTTTCTGCCTAAGAGAAGCCCCCAGGATGACAAAGCTAGTTGTTGAGAACATGATGGTGTCGTGACCGGAATGATGACGCTTTTTGAATGTGTGTCAATGTGGGTGGTTGTGCCTCTGTTGAAAGGCTGCCTACGTATTCACGTATAGTGAAATCAAACCATGCCGTAGTTCAGTGTTGAAAGATATATTATGGTGCCTAGTCTAATAGGACTTTGTGTGTAACCAGCCATAGCAATGGTGTAGGCTAGGTGCATTCCCAATGATGTCTTGATCAAAGGGCTAGAATGGTTAGGATATTTATCCTGTGACTGTGAGCGTTCTTCGGGATAGCCCCCAGAGGTGGTGTGTACTATTTGGGCATGTTCTATGCCGACTGCAAGTTAAATTCCCGTGTTTGGGGTTGGTAAGTGGTTTGAATGAGAAGAATTGGGATGAGATTTTAACGAGTTTTGCTCTCGGGGATTTTAACGAGTTTTGCTCTCGGGGATTTTAACGAGTTTTGCTCTCGGGATTGTGTATGATTAGGTAAGAGATTTGACGAGTTTTGCTCTCGGGTTTTTGACGAGTTTTGATCTCGGGTCTTTGTATGGTGATTGTGAATTTTGTTATGTAAAGGGGAAGCCGAGTAAAATGGCTCGAACTTTGATCGGGATATGTTTGATGATGCGGGATCTGGTTTCCATGTCTGGCCCTAATGGTTAGGGGTATCCTATGGAGCTTGAATCCTCAAAATTCGGGCTGTCTTTAGCCTGGGTCTCGGGAAGGTCTTGAGGGTTGTAATGTGGGAAGGCTAAATGTGGTGTTAGTTGACCAGTTTGATTGTTTCTCCCTTATTGGATGGTATGAGTATTGATCTTGAGTGGACCGTTGACCATGGTTATGGGCATTTGAATATTTTTTGTTGGTTGACCTCTTAGCCCCGGTCATGGGATCTTCATTTGTGTTGACCGTTCTGGTTGTGGATGCTCTTTTTTTTTTTATGATGGCCTGCTTTTTTGTTTTGGCCTTTTGCTTTTTTTCCTTTTCATGGACTTTCGATTTTTTTTTTGTCCAGTTTTTTGTCTTTTTTCTGTTGGTCAGACTAACACCGTGGGTAGGTATGGTTGATCTTGTCGGAGGGGTGTTTATTGTGGGAAATGGGTTTGCCTCCCGTCTTGAACCCAAACTAGGAGACTACCTAGATTCGTCGTTGGATTCGATACCGCTCCTGCTAAGTGTAGTTTTGTGGCTTCCTATGTCAGACATGGAACAGGTAAAGGAAAACACGGGTCTCGATTTCCTGCAGTCATTATAGATGTGCCTATAGTCACGTGCATGTGCTCACAGTGTATGACGGTGTTCATCATGTTCTCGGAAACACATAAAGTAAGTATATATGAGCAATAGAAAAGCTGATTTTATTGAATTTTGAAAAAGAGGACAGAATGCAAAAGACTCTGACTTTGATTTGGAAATGAGGATGTAGGGTATCCTAGACTCGGACTCAAACTTAGACTCGAATCCAATTCGGACTTTCGGATGTTCGGTTGGTTGTTTTTTTTTTTTTTGGTAAGGTCTTCGACAGGTGCCACGACTCGCCTAAACTCGGTTTTGCGCAAATGCAAGAGAGGGAGTCAAACTAGACACGGTCCGGGGTGACGGGAATGACTAAGATTCATGGACCGGGATACTCGAACGTTGACCTGGACGAGGTAACGACCCTGGCTTGGACTTGACGATGAGACTCAAGCTGCACGAGGGTGAGTCCGAAAATGGGGCGACCATTGTTTGACTCGGGTTAGACTCTCCTAAGACAAATGTGTAGGGTGCGATTCTCGGGGTGACTGTGATTAATCGTTCCGTCGGGGAATAGCCCCCAAGTGAGACTAAGGACTCAGATAGGACTCAGATGGTGTGGCATCTAAGTGGCTCGAAAGTGGGGTACGTGAGACACGTGTAAGACATGACCTAGAGCAATCGTGATCGACCGCTCTGATGAAGGGTAGTCCCCAAGTGGGATCGAATATTTGGTTAAGACTCGAGTGTCGGACGAGTGACCCTTAGACGTAAGGGTCACAAACCTTTTGTTATAGGGCTATGCCTTGTAAAAGGTTGACTCGGAAAAGACACTTAGACGGGCGACTCGTGAAAGGTGGGCCTCCTTTAGGATCCAGCTGTGTGGGCTGGGCCCTGTTCGAAAGGAGGTTCACGTGAGACGTTCCCCAGACTTTGGACTCGATTGGGTAGACGGGCCAACCTTCGTAGGAGTATGTCCTACGTAGATGGGCCTTGCCTTAGTATAATAAGGCGGACTGGGATAGGGAGGAAATCCGTGATATAAGATCGACGGAGTTTCGACGCTAGAGACCTCGACGACTTACGACACGACCCGACACTGCTAAATACGGGAAGTCCTAAGAAGAGGAAGTTTTTGAAAAATTGAATTTTTGAAAGGCCCGAAAGAATCGGGGAGAACCGGCCCTTTTTCGAGAAAGAAAACGGAAAGGCGGACCGGGGACGGTTTTGAAAAGTTTCGAAAATATTTTCGAGTTTTGAAATGGACATAATACCGGCTAAAAATAGGCTATTTTGAGTAAAATCGTGGATCCTAAATTTGGTATATGTCCCGGGTTTTGAAATTGGATATTTTGAAAAGGATGCTATTTTGAAAAAAGACGGGTTTTTGAAAAAAAAAAGACTTGTAAATCAGGTAGCACGTAGTCATGGAAACAGTATAACGACGCCATGTATGCTCTAATTCTAAGTCTCGGTCAGTCAGAAAGGGTCTATACCAGTGTACACAGCCTATCGAGAATCGGGGCGGACTTCCTAAGTCGAGTTGAGCTTAGACCATGCCGTAAAACCCATACGAATCGGCTAATGGACACCTTCGACATATCCAATTTGGACTACATCGATAGTATAGTGGGACGTCGGTCACCAGTACCGGCCCGGGAAAATATGGGGTTATGAATGAACCGTAAAACTAAAACGCGTATTGTACTAGTCAAACGATTTCTATTCGAGTCTCACCCTGAGGATGCCGAAGGTCAGTAACGTTTCAGCTGATCCCCAGCGGAGTCGCCAAATTGTGGACATGACATAGGTCCACCCCGACGCGGCCACGAGCGGGTTTGGGGAGGCGAATGAATCTCCATATGAGATGATCAAATTGAAATTTAAATCAAAGTTGGAGTCGCCACCGAATTTTATGGTTATTCGGAACCGTTCGAGCCCACTCTATGTCGTAGTGGGCCGTATACAAAATACGGCCCATTTCCGATGTCAGAGTTTATTGGGCTCGTCCCTTTGCATATCGATACCGATGCCGACTTGATCGGTTAATCGTATACTGAATGACTCTCGTTGCCAATGGATTCGGACATCCGGAAACCACGGTTCTGAGTAAGGGGTGAGGGTACGTGTTGGGAAGTTCACTAAGAACACCCAACCCCGCCCGCACATTAACGGCCTCTACTAGGATATCGAATGATTTTTTAATACGCGCGTTAGTAATACGATGAATGATATGCAAACATTGTTTTCCTAAACATGCGAGGAATTGAATGGGTTGCTAAGTCGGTTTAATGCATGAAAAATTTAACGTTAAAGTTGAATTTAGCATATGAGATTCGTTTTAGTATAATAAAACAAACAATGAGAAAAGGATGAATTTGCTACAAAGGATGAACAAACGAGTTAGTATCGATTTGTAAAAATAATATAGCAAATATAATAATTATGAGAGATCGAGAAGATATTAATCGAAATCTGAAAATATCGTTAAAAAAATGTTGTTTTGTATAAAAAACGAAGTTCGAGAAATAATAATAAAAAAAAAAAAAAAAGGCGCGTCGTGGCAGCCGGCCGCGCGGCTCGCCTGGGATGCCGGCGAGTCGCGTGTCGGTCTGTTTTTGAAGACGATTTTTCGAAGATTCGATGCTTTTATTAAATCGCGTACAAATATCGCATAATTTGCACTCGATCTAATATTTTCGATATTCGTTATATTCGATAATTGACTACGAAATCAATATCAAATACTTGGAATAGTTTTAGAAAAGATATAAATTTTGAAATCGTTTCGTGGAATAATAAAATAAAACGAACGAAAAAGCTAAAAAAAGACCCGGGTTTCAGGCCCGTGCGCGAGTCGCCTGGGAGTGGCGCGACTCGCGTGCGGGTCTGTCCGATTTTATTATTTTTTTGTTCGAAATTGCTAATTTTGATAAATCGCGTACAAAATATGAATTAATTCGTATTGGATTTATGTTTTCGATCTTCGTCGTACCCGATATTCGATTGTGAAATCGATATCGAGTATTCGGAATGAATAAAAAAAAAGTTTTGTAAAAAGAAGTTTGAAAAAAAAAGATGTAACGATTTTTAACATCGTTGAGATCTTAATATAATTCCTTTTGATACAATACTCGATTATAGAAAATCGATATCATATTTTTAAGAATGTTGTTATATGAAAATAGTTTTTGTAGTATCGATATTAGAAAATAAAAAAAAAAACGACGACCGACCCATAAAAAATAAGACGGACGAGGAGGAGAAGAGAAGAAGGAGAAATCGGGTTTGGTACACCCTCAACCTACATGCTTCTGTTTACTCGGATCGGGGCTCGTCGGGACGTGGCTTGGGCACAAGAGCGTCGAGTGGATGTGGGTGAGTTGGTGGTGGTTCGGTTAGGGCGTGACGAGTGAAGGGTGTCGGGTATCGGGCCGGTTTCCTTCGGGTTTGTAATATCGATGTATCGATGCTAGAGTGTGTATGTATGGGAATAATTTGTGATGCTTTAACGAATCTTTGATCGATAATGAATTGTAGATGTTTTTGATAATTGATGATTGATAATGAATGTAGATGTGTGTAATTGATTCGTCTTGTGTTGTGATATGATATGATATTTTCTGATCGTTGAAAGTGTTGTATGCAAGGGGCTATTTATAGGGAATTTCCGACCTTGGCTAGGAGAGTCTGAACTACCGTTTAAGATAGGAAACGTAAGAGTTCGAAAGAAATGAGGATTCCGCTTTCTTGTGAAGGAAGAAAGGGAGCCGGCTGGTAGAGGGCTGCTCGGCCGAGTGTTTGCACTCGGTCGGGTGTTTGAATCGGTTTTCGGATAGGATTCCTACTTGAGATCGAATTCCATCCTTAAACGTATTTGTTTAATATTTTGTGAAGCTGATTTTTAGTAGGATTAGAGTTCGAATCATCCGTGTGAGGTGTCACGGCTGACTCACGCACCTCGGGAATATTTTTGACGGATTTTGACTCGGTCGTTAAAAGACGGTTTTACCCCTGGTGTCGGAATCGACCCAAATTAGTCTTATTTGACTCGAAACGACCCACTGGGCCTGATTTTGAGGTTGGTTTTGTGAGATATGTACTCCATAATGAGCCCAAGCCAAATGCCAATGATTTTGAGCCCGTTTCTGAGTATTTAAAGCATGTTTGCGTCCGATCATCATTGGGTGTTTGTCGGAAACTGCTATAGACACCTGGCGGTCAAAATGTGGGTGTCTACATATGGTAAAACATATTTGATAATAGATAAATATTTCTATTAATTCGTATTCTGCTTTTGATAAAAATATTGTCTTGGCAAAAAGCTTAAGTTTAAGTTTTTTTTTCCTGATTAAATTAGGTAATATTCAACACTAATTGGTCGAAAAAAAATGATTGGCCTAATAGATTTAACATTTATATAAATTAGAGTCGTTATTAGTTCTTAGATATCTCACCTATCATCAAAATATTTTTCCTTATTTTTATAATCTTTATATAATGTCTTTTATTTCAATGTAAACAAATGATGACATAGTTTAAATATAACTTTTAAACTATCACTTTTTTTTTCCAATGTAAATAAGCCAACTAACCGCTTTAATCTAGTTAAAACTATTTTAGGATCCTTTATTAAAAGTTACGTAGCACTCCTATGAAATACTCCGTAGTACTTTTATAAAAAAAAAATCGTTGATAATGAGAATCAAGCCTAGTATACAAACATGGTACAATTGAGACTAACCACTATGATCAATTATACCTCTTTTACTTATTTCTCCCAAAAATTGAGGTGGGCCATGGCCCACTTTGACCTAGTGGCTTCGTCACTGATAATCCCTAGCACCACCTTCCTCCATTTTGTAACTCATTTTCTTCCGTATGGTGGTGGCTATATTACAAGCTCAAGAATTTTTTATAGATTTTGCTAAGTAACAAACTGTAGAAATCGATTTGTTGGATGATTTCTTGATGCTTAAAGCCTCCAATCTTTGCAAGAACATAAACATTCATCAGCTACACGATAATGGAGATTTCATAGCCAGATTACCAGCGGTTATCCATGGGGAAAAATATGTACTCCCTCCGAGTTTCTAACATGGTCCCATTTTCTTTTTTGGGCTGAATTTGATCTTTTACCCATTTTCTTTTTTTGGCCATAAATGTGTGGTTCATATTTATTCACCAATTTCCCTCTCTTCTTCCAAGGGAGTAACTATTTTGGTGCATCAGATTAAGAAGGTTTTTTTGGAGGGCTTTTACCACCGCAAAGAAGGTAAAACCCCAATTAATGACTTCTGCTTATATGGATGCATAATCATAAAGAAGGTTAAATTTGGAATTAGCTATATAGGAGTGGGTAATCAATTCTATGAGAAAGACTGTGAAAGGGGTATGCTTCAGTAGCTTCAACTTACCGAGTAGTATTTTTTGAGAAAATTTTTATGTCTTGGGACATTGTTATTCTATGTGTTTACACTGTTTAGTAAATTCTGTCATTGTTATTCCTGGAGGTTCTCGTTGCGGTAAATGCCGCTAATTTCTTGAATTATCCGATTCGAATTTGTGTTTATTTTTTTAATTTTGAACGATTACCCATTTCATATTTTAGAAAGTAATTTGTTGGGTTTTTGAAAAATATATTCCAAATAAATTTTATACTCCCTCCTAGTTTGAAATTCCTCCCACTTTTCTTTTTGAGCTTAGATTTTCTTCCCACCCACTTTCCTTTTTGAGCTTAGGTTTTCTTCTCGCTTTCTTTTTTTGGATGTACTTTTAATAATTCTTTATTTTCCTTCAATTCTTTATTCTTTTCCTCCACACTTAAACTCAACATCTTTTCACTTCATACCTGTGGACATGACGTAGGTCCACCCCGACGCGGCGAAGCGCGGGTTTGGGTAGGCGAATGAATCTCGTGGTAAGATTGTTCTCGGGTTCGAAATTTAAGTCAAAATGGAGTCGCCACCGAATTTTGTGATTATTCGGAACCATACGAGCCCACTCTATGTCGTCATGGGCTTTACACAAAGTAAGCCCACTCCGATTTCAGAGTTCATGGGGCTCGTCCCTTTGCATTGCTATATCGATACCGTTTACACCGGCTTTCGTATATAAAATGACTCTCGTGCGCCAATAGTTTCGGACATCCGGAAACCAAAGGTTCTGAGTAAGGGGTGAGGGTACGTGTTGGGAAGCCCACTAAGGACACCCAACCCCGCCCGCACAATGGCGGCCTCTACTAAGACATCGTTCGTGTTCGTGTACGCGCGCTAGTAAAATGATTAAATGATATGCAAACAGCGTTTTCGGGCTAAGCATGTGAATAGTTTGTGAACTACGTCATTTAATGCATCTTGTTATTTGTCGAAGTGATTTAGCATGCGAGGTTCATTTATAAAGCGTAAAAGCAAGTAAATAAACAAAGCTCGAAAATAAATAAATAACGTACAAGTTACACGGGCGGAAATACAACCCGGAATTCACAATACGGCAATACGTGTAAATAATAAACGAAATGACAATAACGCGATATAATGAAAGGGACGGACCCGTATGTAAACTAGACCGCGAAATATGTAGATGGACTAACCCCGATTAAATACGCATTATGTCGCATATTAAACGAAGGACGGAAACATGAGACTGCGGCATATTGCTAGCCTAATCTCACATCCCGTAGTCTTGTCCCGACTTATCACGTCAAAGTGGTCAAAGTCGTTCTACGTGTCGTGATGTGTATAGTTTTGAAAATAGGATGGTCGGATGATGGTCTAAAGTCGATAAAGAACGGGGCTCGAAATATGTGTCCAAGCCCTCGGTATTGTGGGTTATGAGACCCACTCGATCGAGTCATTGACTGACTCGGTCGAGTGTGTTATTAGCGTGGCTACTGACCACTTTTTGGGGTGCTACTCGATCGAGTGGCCTATGTCACTCGATCGAGTGCCCCCTGTACGAGTGATGGCTCGCTTCGTTTTATGACTTGAAATCGATAGTCGGCCTAACCAAATACGAATATTGCACGATTCGTACTTAGCTCGACCTCCGGTACTATAATCGTGTATGAACGAATATAATACCGTCATCGGGATTCTAGGAAAACGTTTACGTTAGATTAGGAAATTTTGAATTGGTGACGAAATGTATCCCTCTACGTCACGACATCGGAACTAACCCTTTCGGGTTACGTGATGTCGGTTTTCGTGTCAACGGGTTTCGTACCAATTATGGAAAAGGAGTTAAATCCGTTCAACTACGACCGATCACGGTCGCGTCACGCCCTTGAGTACATTGGGGCGGGGCTCCTCGAAAGGGCTCCACCTCCGTCGTTGCTCGTAAAGGGATTAGACGGACCAAAAGTGATCATCGTAGTCCAACGTTTTAAAACCGATTTTGATATTAGTTTACGTATACACGGTATTATTAACGTTAATGACGATGAAATGATATAAAACAAAGATATAAAAATGCGAAAAATGTTAGTGTTAGTGTTGTGACGATCATGACTATAATACAATAAAAATGAACAAAATGACGGAGTAAATAAAGATCGAAAGGGAATTTAGGACACCCTCAACATACATGCTAGTATAGACCTCGGAAATGGACTCGTGAATAGCGACAAAGCTTGGGAGTATCGAGGATGTACGCGAGTTATGGTGTGTATAGGTGTGTGTGTTGCGTCGGTTTATCGAGGGACGAAAGCTCGGTTTTTGTGTGTTTTTGCTTAGGATTTCTAAGGCTTTGATGTGTGATGAAGTAAGGTTGAAGTAGGGTAGAATGTAGGTTAAAATGTAGGGTGAAAGTGATTGTCAAAAGTCCTCCAAATGCATGGGGGTGAAGCGGTATTTATAGGCCTCACCCCTCGACCTAGGGGCACTCGATCGAGTGGCCCTAGTGCACTCGATCGAGTGCCTTTGAAAACGGGCCAAGTCCAGTTCAAGGCGCTCCACTCGACCGAGTGGGTCAATCCACTCGATCGAGTGGATCAATTGGGTGAGACAAATAAGGAAAGATTTGATCTTGTTTGTTTTGATTATTTTTTGAATTTTGATTTGTGCGCCAGCTTTTAGGAATGAATGTGGCTGATTTATGAGACGGTTTCGTCTTTGACCGGGTTTTGACCCGGTCGCCAAAAGACGGGAATTATTTTTGGTGTCGGTTTTGGCCCAAATTAGTCTCATTTTGCTCGGAACGGCCCACTTGGCCTGAATTTGAGGTCTGTTTTGTGAGATTTTACTCCACTAAAAAGTCCATGTCGGATATTATGAATTCCGAGCCCAAGTCCGAGTATACCAAGTCATGTTTGCATCCGATCATCATCGGGTGTTTTTCGGAGACTACCATAGACACGTGGCAATCAAAATGCGGGTGTCTACAATACCCCACCTTTTACACTTTATACCTCACTTTTTACGCATTTCTTAATCTCTTCCCAAAAAAAATTGGGGAGGAATATTTGAACTAGGAGGAAGTATGTAATTTTAGGATCATTCAGATAAAAACTTATTCAAAATATTAATCCGATCCGTACAATAATAGTTAACCATAATAATCACCTTTGAAAATTGGAAGATGAAATATAACAGTACTCCATTATTTTTCTAATGATTATAATTTTATATTGTTAAATAGTGTATGCATGTAGTTTGCATTTCAAGGCAAAAATTCATGAGAAATGTACTGTAGGACAAAACAATAAGTAGACGACCAGACCTATTACCCCATTTTGCTTTTGCTAATGGTAATGGTAGTCTCATTTTTTTTTGGTGAATTTGCAGTGACACTATACAACGACAGTGATACGTTCCTATTTCATTTCTCCTACTCGTATGAGGGTAAGAGCGAGCCTGATTCGCATGACGAGCAGTACTATGGAGTAAAAGAGACGAGCGAGAGATGAAAGTACGTACAGTGGAAGTGGTTACAAAGTCGTTCCACCCACGACTCAGCTTTCTCATGATCCTCCCCCACATCACCAGCTTTAGGCTCGTTTATGATAGTACCGGTCGAAGACCTGCTTTCCAAGTTTTGAAGGAAGACACCACTTCCTACTTTATCCTCTGAGCCGGCCTGAGGATAACATACATGCATCCATCTAAGCTATTCTGATTGCCATGCATGTTTTGGGTGCTTTTTGATCGATGTGGAGAAAATAGAATGTGTATATACCCTCTCCGTTCCAATGAATTGTTTGCATTTCCTTTTGGCACCAAGTGTAAGGGATCCAATGAGAAAGTGAAATGTGGAGCAAAATTCATAAGAATGGTCAAATTGCATATAAAAAACATCCTTAAAATAGAAAGGCAAACAATTCATTGAGACACCCAATAAGAAATAGGCAAACAATTCATTGAAACAGAGGGAGTATGTAAATGATGACGACGGTAGACCCAAACATGCATGTATATGTCTTTTGTGTTGGAAATATAGGGTCACTATAGGGACGATATATAAATAGTAAACATACGTTGTTGTGTCGTGGTATGAAGGCCACTGAATGAGAAACGAAATCGCCCCGACTACGGTACAAATCAGAATGGGCGTCGTCCCCCAAGGTCACACAACACTCCTAAAAGGTTGTGTACTCAACCATTAGGAGTTGGAACTCGATGGTATACTCAGAATTTATCAAGACATTTGGATGATGAAGTATTTGATGTATATGCTCATATGTCTTATCATTCTCATACTTATATAATAAGTGCATATGAGACTAACCTCAAAAGGTATCCAAAGTCACTTTATGATAGGGAATGAATTGTCATTACTATGAAGATAATGATATTCATAACCATCATAAAAATGGTGTCAATATGCTACTTAATGGGAGATACCCTTACAATGCAACAATAGTCAACATATTGTCTTTGCATTATTTCTAACAATCCCCCACTAATGCAAATGACAAACCGAAAACAAAAATTCTGAGCATATGAAAAGGTTGACACTTAGACGTTAATATCTTTCGATTTGAATTAACGTATTAGTGAAATGAGTCAACAACTTACTTACAACAAGAGAATATCTTTCGATTTGAATTTCTTATTGTACTTCGGTTGAATTACCCTCACAACACATATCATACCTTAAGTTCCACACGAGTTCCGCAACACGATTCAACAAATTTAGGGCCAAATGAACCTTGGGATTTTGATGAGTGCTCTAGAAAGATAACTCAATCTCTCATAGAAGGAGGCCAACCCTTCACACTCACTTAGGTGATTCTATCAAGGATATCTCCACATAACCCACTCACTTATGAGCTATAGAATCATTAAGAGCTCTAAAGCTCAACCTCTCAATACTGCGGTGAATCCATCAAGTCCTTCACAACAGGACCACCCAAACATAGGGATATAGATTCATTAAGAGAAATATCTCAACCTCTATCATTACGGTGATCTCATCAAGTCCATCTCACAAGGACCACCCAAATTTGGGCTATAAGACCATTAAGAGCTATATGCTCAACCTCTGCCATTACGGTGATCTCATCAAGTCCATCTCACAAGGACCACCCAAATTTGGGCTATAAGACCATTAAGAGCTATATGCTCAACCTCTGCCATTACGGTGATCTCATCAAGTACGTCTCACAAGGACCACCCAAATATGGGCTATAAGACCATTAAGAGCTATATGCTCAACCTTTCAAATACACCAAATTATATTATATTTGATGATTACAGCTCCCTCAAATCTGCATAATACATGTGTGTAATTCACTACACATCATTTTTAGCAATATGAAGCTGAAATCAGCATCAAACATTGCATAGCAATTGATGCCCCCACAATTATGCAATAAATATTAAGCTCACAATCACCATGCATTACTCCGGTAAGGTTAAAAGAGCAAAATAATACGTATACATAATACATTATAACAGTCTTCTCAATAGACTTATAATAAAATTATTATAAAGATGAAAGCTTACTCATGATCATTGTGCATCTCACTTTGTGATCCAACACCTTTATAAATATCCAACATGTTGCAATTCTCAATATTGCTGAAATGTCTCCAAACATGGCCAATTTGGTCCCGAAATTAAATGTCTCAAAACACGCACAGTAACTTCTCCAAACATTGTTGAAATGTCTCGGGTAATAGAAGATACGTACGGTTAAAATAAAATACATTTAAAAACTCATTCAACTATTTTCGAGTAACGTCGTCGGATTAGGACGAAATCTTCGTTATATATACTGCACACTTAATTATTCATGAATTTTTTAAACAACCATCAATTATTTTATGTTATACGACTCCTATATATTTAGATGGCCAACAAAATATCTCATATTTTTCGAAAATTCATTTGAAACGTGCGAATTTGAAGGTTATATTTACATTTTTCGGGCCAATTTGGTCCAGAAATTAAATTTCTCCAAACTCGCGCAGTAACTACTCCATATATTGTGGAAATGTCTCGATGTAACAAAAGATACGCACTGTTTCTAATAAACACATTCGATTCTCTTTCGAGCAACGTCAGATTAGGACGAAATTTTCGATATATGAACTCAAAACTGAACTACTTTATAGTTTTTTTTAACAACCCTCAACCATTTTATGTTATACAGGTCCTAATTACCTGGCCAAGAAAATATTTCACATTTTTTTTAAAATCGTCTGAAATTGGTGAATTTGAAGATCCACGTATTTCTGACCAATTTGGTCCCCAAATTAAATATCTCCAAACTCGCACAGTAACTATTCCATACATTGTAAAAATGTCTCGGTGTAATAGAAGGTACGTACATTTTCAAATAAACACAATAATTTAAACACATTCGACTATCATTCGAATAACGTCGGATTAGGGTGAAGTCTTTGATATATATATATACTCAAAACTGAACAACTTTAGAGTTTTTTTAACAATCGTCAACCATTTAATGTTATACGGGTCCTAATTACTTGGCCAACAAAATATATCACATTATTCGAAAAATCATCTGAAACGGGCGAATTTAAAGGTTGTTATCATGTTTTTCGGGCCAATTTGGTCCCCGAAAGTAAATGTCTCCAAACTCAAACAGTAACCACTCCATACATGGTATAAATGTCGTTAGAAACTACGTACGGTTTTAAATAAATACTTTTAAAAACTCAAAAACTCATTCGAATATTTTCGAGTAACGTCGGGTTAGAGCGAAATCTTCAAGATATATACTGCAAACTTAATTATTTATGAGTTTTTTTATCAACCGTCAATTATTTTATATTATACGAATCCTATATTCTTAGATGATCAACAAAATATCTCACATTTCTCAAAAATTCATCTAAAACGTGCGAATTTGGAGGTTATATCTACGTTTTTCGGGCCAATTTGATCTCAAAATTAAATTTCTTTAAACTCGTGCACTAACTACACGCACCATTGCAGAAATTAAATTCTGCTCATGTTTATTCCTTGACTCATGCTAGTCAGTATGTATGCACCATTGGAGGACTATCAACGAAATGCATAAAACCGAAATGAAAGCCGTAAATAAAAAGAACAAGGCTAGAAACCGCGAAGAAAGGTAAGGCTCGATACCATATTTGTAGCAGCTCCAGATTGTCATTCAAATTCGGTTATGGACTGCTGAACTGAATACAACAGTCGCTCGAGAAATGCTCAAAAAATAAATCCAAAAGAATCCTCGTTTTGTCTTTCGACTTGCTTCCTCTTCTCTTCTTCTACCAAAAGAATTTCAGTAACCAACAATTTTCTCATCTGTTTATTTCTCGAATCATATTCACAAACTAACATCCGTGACGTGACGCATAAAAAAAATGGCGAGAAAGCTACCGCTAACCATGGCTAAATTCCTACAAATAATCAAATATTTTTCCCCTCCCAATAACTTAATCCTCTCATTAGACGAAACCTATCTTCTCCACCTTCAAAGAAGAGTTGCTGTTCTGTAGTGTGAATGTGATACTATCTTTGAATCTCAAAATCGGAAACTTTTTTACTCACATTGGGATCAACGGCGACCTGACAACCATTTAGTTAGTTGGCTCTTGAAAGACATAAAGTAAGTATTGGCGTGTTTTTAAGACGTCCGAGTTGGACTTGAATTGCTGCTACAATGCCTAGAAAGCTCGACCGGAGTGGCTGGTAATGGGGGAGTACTTCCCATGTCCTTCGTTTTGTGAAGTAAGAATGTTCCTGAAAGAATGGTTATAAACCCACAAACCTCCGTTGCTATTTGCGCTCCATTTTGAGAATCCCAGTCCTGAATGAATACATAAATGTTACGGAGTGAATGAATGAATGAATAAAAAGCAGCAGATTTTGGCATAGAAACCGTCAAGATAAACAACCAAAGCTACCTACCTTAAACATGATCATGCTAGCAAGAATCGTGAGTGTTGTGAACATAACATAGTAGACAGGCGATACAACTGCAGTGTTGAAAGTGTCAAGTGCCTGCAAGAGGAGTTTAATCATCAATTTTAAAACGGCATAATAAAATTTGTGTTGACATTTGCATCAACCAAATGCTACGTCACAACCAAAGACGCGCAAATTCCGTCAAACCTACAGAATAAATTATTTTGGTCCATTTGAATTGGAAAAAAAATGATGAGATGAAAAGAAAAGAAAAGAATGGGAGAGAGATGGAGAGCAGAAAACAACACTACTCATAGGCTACCTTGTTCAAGTAGTTAATCTGCATGAGGCAACACGCGATTACAATTATAGTGAAGAACCAAGCTTGAAAGTACTTGAACTGGTTATTTCCTTCGAAAGACAACTTCAAAGCAATGCTTACAGCTTTCACGCACATGACCTACATTGACGTACGCAATTGAATAGCTAATTCAGAATACCCGAGAAAAGGACTAGAATTTGAGTTCAGGTGACATACCGTAATAGAACCCATCAGAGAGCAAACTCCGATATATACTATCATATGAGTCTTCCCATAGCGTGGAACATAGTAGAAAATGAGAACAAGAACCATCACTGTAACTATAGCAGCATACACAATAAATCCTGCTCATAACAGATAGATTCAAGTCACCCATTCCAGCTATAGATAAATACAATTTTGAAGCTACTCGTAATAAATTACTCATTTATAACAGTACTCCGTATATAGCAAGATTGCACAGCGAAGTTGCAATTGATCTAGGACTTTTTTAGCTTAACATTCCATTGTCTATCGAAAAGTGAGTGATGTTTGTAGAATGTATCAATTTCCCGGTTTTTATATTTAGTATCAAAGGTCAAAGCCCATCCTTCTCTTCAACAAGACTTATTATATACACAAATTATATCATAAAGTACACATGAAGGGAAGATTAAAATAGACGGGGCATTCTATTCACTCGAAATTACCTGGTTCTGTGGCTAAATACCAAACTTGCTTAACAGATTCAATATCTCGTTCATGTGGAGCATGCAAAACAATAGTGGTTGAGCCAACGACACATAGAACACAGCCAAGCACGCCAAAAATGTGCAAATTTTCCTTCAGGATGAAATGAGCTAGAATCGCACTGCAATACAATACAGAAACTATCTTTAAAATTGATTTCAAAAGAACCTAACATACAATTCAGCTTTGCTAAATCGCACCGTCCATACCTGAATATTATGCTAAGGGCCCCCAAAGGAGTGACAAGAATCGCAGGCGCAAAAGCATACGCAGCAAAATTTGCTATCTCCCCAACAATCACTAAAAACGCACACACGTAAATCATTAATTTCAAATTCAAACTAGACTACACTACTTAGACTTTAGGGGGTTACACGACGTGATTCAAACAAGAATGAAGCCACAACCAAATGCAACCACTGATAGATAGATAACTGTGCCTCGGGATTACTGTTACCCAAATTGTCGATTTTAAGTTAGTCATAGAAAATTGCAGTAAGGATACATCAAAACTTACTGGTAATCATTCCAGCCCACCACCAAGGCTCCGTCAAGTATGAATAACCACCCGCGCCTGTTCCAAATCAGCAATCAATCAATCAATCATAGAACGAAAAAAGCACAAGGATTCGGCTGAGACGCTCTATTCAAACAATACAAAGAGCTTAACAATAGTTGTCAGAAACACACGACAAAGCCTCGAAAACTGTCGATACATTTCAGTGGCACGCCGTCTGAAACCAAGATTTTGAAATGAAGAGGCCAATATCGGGTTCCGAAATGAATCAATCAAATTGATATAAAAGAAGAAGAAGAAGAAGAAGAAGAATGAAACCTGCTCTAAGACCGGAATTGCCAGCTTTCATGAGACCCTTTTTCTTGATAATGAAACTAGAGCCAATAAAAACACTTGAGGAAACGGCCAATATAAGCCCATTTATATTATCTGTTGACATCCCCATTCTTCAATACTCACTATCCCCTCCTCCACACAACAGTCACAATCACAATCCCAGAAATTCAAATTCAAAACCCTTGAGAGAGCCAAGTCCTCCAAAATCAAAATCCCTGAAATCCCCAAATCAAAATCACAACAACCCAGAATAATAGAATGAATCAAAGAAACAAAGAAGTGAAGAAAGAGAAACCTGGCTTGGCTCAGGGTTGAAGGGGGAATGCAAATTAAAAACCCAATATGATGATGATGATGATGATCAGGGTATGATTAACAACATAATTGGGTTGTGAATTGTGATCCTTGACGATGTTCCAGAGATGGATACGTCCCAAATAATCGGAGGATTCAAATAACAACTAAATAAATAAAAACAGGTTACAATTTTTATTTTATTTTATTTTATTTTTTGTTGGTATTTTGTAAACTAAATAAAATAAAAAGAGAATAATGGGCCTCTTTTAATTTCAAATAAAAATGATACCAAAAAGAAAGAAAGAAGAAGAAATAATAAAAAAAAAAAAACAACAGCTTTATTTACTTGGCTGGCTCACCTTCTTGGGTTTGTATCTGTATCTCTACTTTTATTGGGTTTGTTTGTTTGGAAGATATGGAAAGGAGCAGGAAGTCGGAAGTGGGAACGGGGAGGACAGACAACGGTATTTCCGTTACACCTGGCCACCAAACATTTCATTTTTATTACTCCCTCTATTTCTTTGATATCTTCCACATTTTCTTTTTCAACCATTTCTTTGATTTCTTCCACTTTCCTTTTTTCTATCACACTTCTCTCTTAGAAATCATAGAAACGGAGGGAGTAACGTTTTTTTCAGGTTCACACGTTAATAAATTAATTAAAACAAAATTAGTGAAGATATTGTCGTAAGAAATTGAAATATTGAGTTATCATACGATAGTATTCATGTTAATGTTGGTTTAATTAGTTTATTAACGTGTTTTCGGTGAATACACATTAGAATAATCGTTTTACTAGAGAAATTATGTTCATAATTTCACACTTTGAGTATTATGAGCAATTTTAATTTAAAAAAATATTACTCGTATTAGTGATTTTTCATCACGTTATTTTACTCAACTAGTATAATGGGAATTGACTCGATTGCTCTTGCTCATTTTCCCGACCCTCTCTCAAGTCTCATCTTATCAATGTTAAAACCAAAACTGTACCTTGCTCATTTTTTTAAGGTCCTGCGGCAAGCCCACCTCCCACGACCACCTCACTTAGCTTGCTCCCCCCTCCTCCAAGCCACGTCACCGCTCTCTCCTGTTCCTGGCCACGTGGTCGACTCTCCTCCCTCTCTCCGGACACCTATAGCTAGCCCTCCCTCCTCAATCATCACCAATTTTTCATATTTGTTTCACTCTTACCCTTTACATGTTCTATACCTTCTCTAATTAATCCCTCTAATAAAACATAATTATTTTTTCATGACGATGGTCAGTCTTAACGAAATTTCCATATTTTTTTCACTAATTGTCCTCAATTTCTTTTTAATTAACGAGAAGATTCTTAAAGTCATCTTTTGTCCCTAAAAATATATGGATTCTCTCCTGGGATTTCAACTATGGACTCTCATTCGTATATTAATACAATATTTAGATAGTTTGACCAAATTACTTACTTAATGGTTCAGTTTGTGGTTTTAGCAATTTATTCAATTTGTTTTCTTAAATTAGGGTTTGTTGTATTGTAATTTGGAATATGCGTGGTAGTCGACTAGTCAGAGTAGCTAGGGCTGTTATGGCCTTATGGGTGCGCAGCTACTATCATCGTCGGGATTTCGAACTTGTGACCTCTGTTTCATGTTAACGAACTATCTCAACCAAAACATTAAGGCGGCGATGATTGAGGTCCGTTTATATTCTATTAGACATTATAATCCAAAAATAATGAAACAAGGAGTAAAAACAAATCGACGTAAATACAAACAAAAATCAATAAGAAATAATTCAAGTTGACACCCTTCCTCTTGCATATCACCATCAGTCCCGTTATCACCTTTAATCCCCACCAATTTGTTTAAAAAAAAAAAACTTTGATCAATCATCAATTAGTCTGTTGTCATCATGAATCATCTAACACTTAAAAGTTATGATGGACAGTTAAATTTGAGGGGGAGCGAAGGTACAGTTGTAAGCCCACCCGCTGTCATGTTGGGGCTCAGACGTGGATTAAGGGCATCACGAGAAAATGAATATCAGAAAGCTAAGGTACGGTTGCTTATAAATGAATACGAGAATTTAATAATAACGTACGTTTGCGTATAAATGAATAATGATAGATGTCCTTAGCTTCCTTATTTTGAAGACGTACGTACGTACATGTTAGTTGACTGACATGAAGTAATACTCCTCCTTCTCAATCTAACAAGTACACTTCATTCTCACCATTTTCACGTTTCACAAACACAGATATTCCCATACATGGAAGCAATGAGACGACTGCAACACCCCCACCTATTAATTCCTTCATCCAAAATACTTTCCTCCACTTTTTTATTTAATCTCATTTTTCTTTTTAAGAATTTTTTTATTTAGTTAGCCACATTTCTTTTTATAGAAATATTTTCATTAGTATTTCCCTTTCATTATAGGGTTTTTTTGTCAAAAGGCACCTAATATTTAGGCATTCTGTAAAAAATGCACCTATAGTTTTATTTTTTGTCCAAAAGCACCTTAAATTTACATTTTTTTGTTGAAAGACACCAAACCTCAATTTCCGTCAAAAAACCGTTAATATTGACGATCCTCCTCTTTTAATCATCTTCCTTCGTCTCTTAATCAACCATTCTCTCTTAATCAACCCTTCTTTCTTAATCAAATTCAATTTTTCCTTAATCAAACCCAATCAACCATTTTCCTTAATTCAACACTCATTTTTTAATCAAACCATCGTTCCTAGCTACTCTTCATTTGTATACATCTCAATCAATCTCCATTATTTAAGTCATAACCACCAAGTTTTTGCTCAATTGATTAGTTTTCGATCATAACTTTTCATTTAAGTAATCATTAAGTTATCAATAACAAATTAAATTTTTTAATTCAATTTTTATTTTTATGTTATTTACCCTTAATTTCAGGTATAATTTTGGAGTAGGTGTATTAGAGGTTATTAGACGAATTTTTGAGCTATTATTGAATTGAAATTTCTGTTGTAAGAAACTAGGAAGTAGGAACACTAGTTTGTGTTCAAATTTGTGATTTATGAGTAATCATTTGTTATTTTTTTTTGTCAATTCATTTTTGGTTTTAATAACCATTTGTATTTCATTCTTTATGTGTATAGTACTTAAAGATGCCATTTTAATTGAGAATATGCAAAAGTGAAGAAAAAAAAATGTGTGGTTCAATTAAGGGGAAAATAAAAGGGGTTTTGGATGGAATTAAGTTTTTCGGGAAGGAAAAATGAAATATTTTGGCCTTGTGATAAATAAAGGGGATGAGAAAGTGAGATGATAAAGGTAATGTAAAGAAAGAGGGTAAGAAGATGTTAATTGAGTTTGATTAAGGGATGAATGTTGATTAAGAGTTGAGAAAAAAAAGATTAAAGGATGAGAACCGTCAATATTGACGGTTTTTTGACGGAATTTGCTGTTTGGTGTCTTTTAACAGAGAAATGTAAATTTAAGGTGCTTTTGGGCAAAAAAAAAACTATAGATGCCTGTTTTACAAAAGGCCTAAATGTTAGGTGCCTTTTGACAAAAAAATTCTTCATTATATCATCAATATTCTCTTACTTTTTCACTTTTTTTCACAAATATGGAGCTAATAAAAAAAATAGAGGGAGTAGTCAACAAAGATGACCCCGTTATACACACTAGTTAAAACTAGCTGATATTTTTGAGAAGTTAACTGTCAAACTAATTGAAATTATTATTGTGAAAATGTTTGACAAAATAGTTGAAGAGGTAAACATTCACTATAGTGTTAATTGAAGGGTAAAGAAATTCGAGAAACTTATCAGCTAATTTATCTTCACATGCTATTCTGATTAGTTCGCTACCTAGTTGAAATCATTGCATCATATTTGAAAAAAGTACGGAATGATTTATTTAGGCTTTCAATCACCTTAATCGAACTCCGTATGAGAAAGTATGGTACGAAAACGTGTATAAATGTGATAACAATAAAAAATCAGAAATTCTTGTATGAAACGATCTCACGATAAGTTTAAAATTCTTGTATGAGACAGTCTCACGATAAATTTATCACAAATTAATTTCAAAAACCGTCAGATGAAATAAAAAGGTTTCAAATGACATTTGACAATATTAATACTCATTATTTAAAAATAATTTTTCGAGATTCAATTTATTAATATTAATTGTAATTAAAAATTAGTAATAAAATGGATAAAATACGAGGTGTTACGAAAACATTTACTGTTAACCAAGATTTTTTTTGACAGCAAAGACAGATAGAAATTCCTAGAGCCGTATACCCAAGGAGGCTTAGTTATGCCCTCCTTATTAAAGCCCTAGGAATAAAGGAAATAGAGATACAATGAAAAGAAAAAAAAACTTGTCAAGGACACGCCTAATTAAGAGTTTAAAACGTAAATAAAGTAGAATTGGGATTGTAGTTGGTGTAAAAACCAAATAAATTAAAGAACAAAATTTAACTAATAGCATTAGTTCGAGCTGAGCCAACGGTCACTCGATTTGACTCATTAAATTGTCAAACCAAACTCGAACACAAGCCAAGTTTTGACCAAGCTATGACCGAACCATGCACGAATTTCTCACGAGTAACCTTAATTGTCCGTGACATACAATTACATTGTCAGCATGATGATTGAGATTTGAGAGTACTCCCATATCCCAATATACAGTTCCAACAACATAATCTACGAGTACTAAATAACGAGATCTTACATTGCCTTGAGTTGTCGGTACATGATTGTGTTGAGCAAAAAAGGCGTACTCCTGTACTCTATATCTATGATCTATATAAGGCCTGGCAAGTAAAGTTATCCCTCGCTATATACAGCTAGCTGCCGGTTGCTGGTAAATGAACGACGACCAAAAGCCGCTCTCCTAGTTGAGGTCTTACCTACCGCATCCACCTTGTCATTTTGGTAGCCATCATTTTCCGCTTTTTGTGAGCTTGATGTTTTGCGGACATCCGTATCTTTCTCTTGGCATCTCGCACTGGATTAATGACGGCCATCACCTTCTCCTCGCGTTTCCTCTTTTGTCTTCTTTCTCCCATACTCTGCCTAATTTGGTTGTATACTTGTACAAAGTTCTGGGTCCCCAGAGCTTTTTGTATTTTTTCACGGACTTTATCAGCGCGCGCCTTCACATCATCTGCGAAAATTTCAGAAACATCAACCTTTGAGCGAACAGCAAAATTCAAGTGTGATAAGGAGTAAGGACCCCCACCCTTGCCAAAACTGAAGGAGCTTATCCCCGAAAAATAATTTACATATACTTTTAGCCCGATAAATTATGTAAAGCATATGCAAGGCACCCGGTTGCCAACCAAAAAAAAAAGGAGGCAAGGCACACATTCAATCTACACCACAAAACATAAGTACATAACCAAGGAGGAAGATAAACTAACGCACAACAGAAGTTTGCAAATATTTGCAGGGAATCATCAATACAGAGTATATATCATAATATAACAAGCTGATAAAAGGGAGTAGCATAAAATAGGAACACTCGAGTTAATTTTTTTAGGAAAAGGAATACTCACAAAACTGTGAGCCAATGAGAGCATAATTACGGAGGCAATGAGCCACAAGAACTTGTTTCAGTTTGTCAGTTACCATGCCACTATACAGGTTAATGCACGAGTAAATTATTACTCATCATTTTCATTAGTTTATCTTAGTAGAACTTCAGGTTCTCTCATTGTACTGTCCTCCATTGAAGGGGATGAGGTATTGAAGAGAAGAAAATAGGCATCCGAACTGGCCCCGTGATCCAAGTCATGTCGATCAAGGATACCCATGGATATCCCAGAAATGACACTTCGTTTAACATATCAGAAATTTAAGAAAGAAGAAAAGTTACCTGAAACTACTTTTCCAGCGTATCCCTCAGAGAGTTTATAGATAGGCAGCAGCAAAGAAAGAGCATACAGCTGGCAATCTTCCGAACTCAGCTTTGAAGCAATTAATTTGAAACAACCAAGAATCATCTTACACTGCTTAAAAAAGTTGTGATTCTCATGAGCAATGAAGAAAGTACATAAAAACGGGATGGGAAAAAAATAAAATAGAAAATAGTTGCTTAAGAAAAATAGCTCACTGACCTGAATATCTTCAGTTACTACAGCAGTTTTCCCCATTGTGTTGAGCAGGGCAGAGACAAGCAAATAGCTAAGGTCCTTGTTTTCTTTTAGCTCGGGAACTTCATGTAACTCACAAGTAAAAGATTCCATAATACTCTTCTGCATACTTGTACCGAGCAAATGACAAGCTTTAAGATAACACTGTTGCTCATGAAGAGCAAGGACCGACCAGAACTTATGGGGATCCTGGAATTCTGTTTGGCGCAATAGAGATTGAACTCCACAAATCACAAATGCAAGGTTGTACTTCACAATTTTTCTAGCACCTTTATCAGAAAGTTGAATCATCAACCGCCAACAAAGAGCAGCCCCTATCCAGAAGAGCCTACTTGTGCTGGTAAGATCAGTCGAACCTAGCTTCTTTCCCTGCTTCCCAATCTGCTCAAAATACAATGCCACCAGACGGCTGGAGATATCACAGATCCAAGGGTGTGGATGAATTAGGAACTCGGAGATTAATGTCCATATATCCTGAAAGTCACATTGATAGCATAAATTTTAGGTTACATTAATAGGAACTCGGAGATTAATTTTCATTATTTTCCCTTGCAAGGAGTGAAATTTGAAGCCTAACATCATAAGAGAAGGTTTGCTTTTGATAAAATATCAAAGATTGTAAACTGATAGTATCAAGTCAGACCATAAGGCAAAACATAGAAATGAGTCAATGTGTATACTCTGAACATAATTTTAGCCTCTACGAAAGCTATGGGTCTTTTGATAGGACTATATATACACAAAACTACTCAAAAATTGCTCCTTCAATGTTTGTTACTCCTTACCTCAACATCTACCATGAAGAACATATTTGGCATCACTGTAAGAATCTTTTCGAACAAAACTAGTGAGAAATATGTCTCCTTCCAGAATGGATCTGCTTCTTGGTCAGACATATTTAACTGCCCATCGTCAAAGGCAGCTCTAGTAGACATCATAATCCTTCTCATAACAGGCAGTATACAGCTGAGATGTTTGTCAAATCCCTTTTTCATCACTTCAAAAGCAAATCCAAGGACCTACACAAACACAGACCCAGAACAAAACACAAACAGAAAAGGTCAATCATAGCTGTCAGTACCCCCACAATGATGAAAAAACAAGGCTATAAATTCCACACAAAATGTTCAGCTATGAGCTAGTGTCATTTGATTCAACTGTCCCATATAGTCTGGTCGTAATTTAATGGCAAACTGGTAACCACTTGACTCCTCTCCACGATGAGGGAAAAATAGAGGAAAGAGAAGGTAAACTGCTGCAAAAGTATTTGAAAGTTCACCGCCGCAAGGAGGTTAAGAACATTTCATACACTTTTGGAGTTAATTCGCAAAAAATCATCTTTTGCTGTACCACATTCTCTAAACTTGAGCTATAAAAAACTTTTTCAAAACTTCGTACTTCTATTTTCTTCCCACTTGTCAAATAATGCAAGAGGCGAACTGAAGAGTGGGAAGAAAAGAGATAAATAGATGGAACACTGATTTAAATATTTTCTCAAATCTCATAACAAAACCTAAATTCGGCAAAATAAAAGTAAGAAATTTTCAATTAACCACAACTGATAATTTTTCCTGCCAAGAATGGACTTTAAGTAGGAATGGAATCCCACGGACGTTTAAGTAAGAATGGAATCCCGTTAGTAATAGATATTTGCTTGAAAGTGTCTTACTTTTCCAGTTTTCCCCCATTTGGCAGCTTTTGGTCGAAGGCTTAAAAGAACTTTTTATATAAATTACAAGTTTTGAAGAAACATACTCCGTACAAGTTTTCAAAGAGTGATATTGAATTAATTCCAAATTTAATGATCAGAGTGACTAACGCTCATATGAAAAGTAAGGTCACAGTAAAGAGACCCATGAAGAATAACAGGGGCACTCTTTTGACTTGCAAAGACAAAGAAAACCCACAGTCCGGCAGAGATACTGATAGGTATACTAAATGTTACTCCCACCAATTCTTTGGAATTGCCCCCATTTTCTGAATTTATGTGAGTAGTATTATAATGAAATGGGGCAATTCCAAAGAATTAGAGGGAGTAGTATTTAACTACTCAGGATGACACATATACATTACCTGGGCAGCTGTGCTCCACAACTTTTGCTTCTCTCCCAGATACAAAGCAAGACAGTGATTCAGAATGTTATCAAGCGCCTGTGGACTTATTCGGCTGATAAGAAGCTTAATGACTATGCCAATCAAGGAGCGAATTTGATTGTCGTTATCATTTGCTAAAGCAAGCACCAAATGGATAAATAATGACTGAGATTGCTCATTTATAATGCTAGCTGGAAACCTCTTTATAACAGTCCTTAGCATATCTAGTACAGCCTCTCTCCCAGAAGCATGTTCATATCTGCACAGAAAAATTTGCTTCAGAGATTAAGTACGAGAGAAAACTGATCAGAAATTTAGAATTGTGCATATATAGACATTAAGGGAAAGATACTTGCCTTAAACCAGAAACAAGGAAATCAAGATGTTGATCCCTGCGTTTCTGAGACAGGGGATAGTTAAGCAGGAACTGCAAAAATATTTGACTACATTTTCTGCGGATGGCTTCCTCTTGACTGGTCACCATAAGTTCAGAAACTTGAGTTACTATATCATATATTTCAGGTACATCCAACTTTCGCCTAACAATTGCCTTTAAAAGTGAAAGAGCAACAAAGGAGGGATTCTTTTCAAGTTCAATAAAAAGAGGAAATTGGACCAAAACACGCAATTGTTCGTTGGACAGAGTTATTTTGGTAGTACGGAGGAGTGCTGTTAATAATTTGAGACAAGATTGAGTGACAAGACTATTTACATCATAGGAACTTTGAGCAATGTCCAATAGTGTCACTTTTATCTTGTCAGCCTGTGACTCCAAAGATGGTAGAGGAAGTCTTACTAGTGCAAGGATGCACTTAAGGGTAGCTGCTATTATCTCTTGATACTTGCAACTCAAGCAAGAAGTCAACAGCTTGATGAATGGATCCAACATAGAGAGAACTTCATCCTTACCTCTGCTTAACTTAATATTTCTCAATCGATTGTGGAAAAGCCCAAGAGCAAACACTGTAATAAGATATGAAGACCGTGAATCGGTTCCAATATAACGTTTTGTAGCCGTTTTACAGCTTTGACTTTTTTGCTTTTCTTTATCTGACGGATCTGTGTCTGGGATCTCCCTTTTACGAGTCTCTTCACACAGCCAATCCTCAATCAGGCTATATATGAAGATAAAGAGATCAGTTTGGTCAACTGATGTGTTTCTTTCAACTCCGAGGGCAATATGATTTAACATGGTCTCTAACTTTGACTTCACTTTCGGTGTCAAATGCTTCTGCAGATGTGTAGTTACTGGTGAAAGAAGTTTCAAATGATGAGTCTTGAATGTCACATTTTGTGCAATCATCTTCAATGTCTCGAACGACATTTGTTTTCTAGTTTCTTTCATTTTAAAAGCGATCTTATCTACCTCCTTTTGCTCGGATACCTCTCCAAAAATATCATTACTTACCACAGCCAGGAGTTCGTCTAGACAATGATCTAGTTCCCCACCTACTGAAATCAGAAGACTTTTTGACAAAAGATAGTTTACAGTATATCCCAGAACATGAAGCTCAAACCCACGTTTTAGCGTTGCCATCAAAATCTTAACCACAAATTTTAGGTACTCAACTCCAAGCTCCTTCAAGCACACAGCCAAAGCAGATCTAGCTTCATCACGGATACTTTCCAACCGATTTTTCAGAAAATTGGATATACGATGGATAATAACTGAAAGATGAGCATCCATCGTGTCGCTAGGAAGAAGCTTAAGGACTTTCAATATTGCAACACTGACATTGACATTGACTTTATCTGGATCGGACACACGCAGTTTGTGCAGCTTCGGCAGAACAGTCCCAGTAAGACAGGATTGTATTGCAGAAGTAGGAGTAGGTACATCATCACGCTCTAACCTATCACTACCGATAATCTGTATGCCCTGGGAAGAACAAGTCTCTTGGAAGTGAAACTGGTCGAGAATGGAGCAAATAAGTCTGACTAGGACCTTTTCCCGGTCAGGCTTCCTTGCTATTTCCCTGAAACACCTCATCAATAAATCATAGTATGATTTCCATCCAAATTGACGAGAAACAGAAGCAATAGCATCCAGGCACGCACTTCTTATATTTTCTCCCTTCCCAGTTGGCAGATCATATAACATATTGAAAAACAGTGGAAGGAATATACTCTTCAGGATAGACTGAAAAGAGGAACCCAAAAACATATGTAAGTATTTTGAAATCTGAAATTCATTTTAAAAAATAAGACATAATAGAGGCTACCTCTGGAAGCTTCCCAGTAGCAAAAATACTACTGAAGCGCGACAAGGCTCTTGATCTCCTATGTTTCTGCAGTAATAAACTAATATCAGTACTCGCCGAAAAAGATAAGTATGTGACTATTATAGTTGACATTGGTTCATTATATAATCAAGATGACAGCCTTCTATAAAATGATGTAATTTATGAAATGGAAGGAAATGGTTATCTAGTGAAAGATGTTCTCTCAGCCACCATATGACGCTAATTTGTTTAGCCAGCATTTGTGATGCATCCATTGTCAAAGGAGAGTAAGCAATGCAAACAACGTAAAAAAAAAAGGTGAAGAGCAATTATGGCAAGTGATCAGGGAAAGAGTAAAAGTGATCCCTATAAAGGAAACTGAAAAGTTTATGGAGAATGGATTAAAATGGTTTGGGCATGTGAGACGAAGGCCGATGTATGCCCAGAGGCTAGAAAAATGGAAAGCGCATAGGTTGGTGAGGGGTAGAGGAAGACCTAAACAAACGTGCAAGAGAGTGATTGAGAATGATAGGAAGTTAGTTTGGGGTGGAGAAGCTAAGGTGTTGGATAGGACAGTGTGGAGGGACAGAATTCTGGCGGTTGACGATATTTGAGGACTATCTTATCTTTTTATTTTTTTCATAATTACTATTACTACTACTATTATTTTTATTTACTTAGCTTTCCTCAATTCATTTGGAACTTGTAGCTCCTTACAAAAATTTACTAACGCCTTTTAACTTTATTTGACTTTGAATCTCTGTATATATATACGTAGTATTATTTTTTAGGGATATTGTATATTGTATCCAGTACCCAATATTTTCTTCATTTTCATATCCCTCTTTTTTTGTCAAAACATCTTTGATAAACGATAATCTAAGCCACGAATGCCGAAAACGGCGAAAACCGAAGATCTCTAACAAACTACTCCGTATCAATTTTAGGGCGGAAATCACTTTTGGAGCTCCGAACAAAGAGGTATCGTCAATCAAACTTTATTCGCTTAAAAATTGTTTGACTAAGCACAATGTTCTCACAAGTTTTTAAACTGACGATTATTTTATCCAAATTAAAGATCTTGTAAAGACAATAAATTTGGGAAAATCACTGTTTACGGAATTAGTGTCCACGGCTATCGCAAGTCGAAGTTATTTTGACTAAAAAGAAGGGTACACCATACACCATAAAAAATGAAAAAACATAGGGCACCATGAGAATATCCCTATTTTTTTTATTATTCTACTTATTACTACTACTATTATGGCTTTTTATATGACTATTTTTTTAGACAACTTGGCGGTTTCGGAGAATGATTCATCTTAGCCGACCCCAAATCTTTTTGAGACTAAAGTTCCAATGTTGTTGTTGATGGCCAAGGCTATCACTATGTAGTGTGGCTGTGATTGTGGACTGTGCTTGTAGACTTTTAGATAACATCAACGAAAATAAGGTCATGATTTACAAATCGTGCAACTCATGGGGGGGTTAAACAGATGTTTTCAGATGCAAAAAAAAATACATAATTTTAAAACAGCAATTATTGTGTACAACCGTTGTACCATGCGACAATAGTAAAAGTTTGGAATTTATGATAAAAAGTGACCATTTTAGATTAGTTAGTTACCACTTTAAGATAAATAGTTACCACTTTTACATATGAAAACGTGGTCACTATTTACCTCAAAGTGGTCACTAATTAACCTAAAGTGGTAACTTTTTATCATAAATTAGGTCCGTCGTATGGTACAACGGTTGTATACTATAATTTGTGATTTTAAAATCATCAACACTATCAAGAAATAACCATAGATCAACACCCAAGTTCCCAGTAATTCATACCTGGAGGTGCACAACATTGTTGAAGAAGTCCACTTCAGCATCTTCACTACAAAGCACCTTCAAACTCCCAAGAGTTGATAACCGTGAAAGCTTTAAAACCATCTCATGCAGCAAATCAATCCATTCCTATAATTACAGCAACACATCAGTACAGACTTTCTGATAAGAGGTAAAAAAATGCACAAATCGTTACAAGAAAAGGCTGTAGCTCAGAAAAGTCTTCTACCTTCCTTAGTGTTGTTTCTTTCATCATTGCATTTCCCAAATGCTTCAAAAGAAATTTATCCACAACACGCTGAATGCAAACATCAGTCCACAAATTCGCTTCACGTTCCACAGTACCCTCATCCATTTCTTTCCCAATTATACGAGCCGAAAAATCAATAAAAGAGATCAGTGACCTGTATGCGCTTTGCCTCAGAATTATTTCTTCAGACATCATGTCATATATGCAATGTGAAAGAATCAATAGTGTCTGATCCTCTTGAAAACCATAGAAGTAGTCTGCAGTAATTTTATCATAAGCACCAATGATAGTGTCAAAATCAAGGTCTCCCATCACAGTTGCATTCAAGTCACGTACAAGTTTTGCCTGCAACGACCAACAGACAATTTAATAAACTTAATAAGAACCCAAACAGTAACTTATGATGTCAGCAAACTAGCAAATCCCATGAAAGAAGCCAAATTACCACAGAACATATGGATGAATCACATTCAGCAAGGGCATCAATTAGATCACATATGGACAAGCGCAAGTCCAGCCTAGCAGAAATCAGAATAGGAGAAACACCATTCAAGATTTTGCAAGTACTTTCACAGCTTATCAAAGGCACTAGATCTCGAAGAATCTGCAACGCTTCCCTGCATACATCTACGAAAGAAAAAGATGGATGCTGAGCATAATTCATTATTTAAAAAAACAAGATAATGACTCTTTTTAAGTTGGAGGAAACTCCAAAGTGAATAACAAAACATATGAGAACTAACCAGGATTTTTAGTTCCACTATAAGCAAGTGGAAGCAAGATGTCAACGAATTTCCTCGCTGCTGATTCATCCTTTATAAAGATAGACAGCAACCTAAAAATTCTCAACACAATTTCACCAGGGTGTTTGAGTAACGTCCTGCACGACATGTAGCTGACATACATTAGGTGGAGAAGATATGTAGCTGACTAAAAAGAACTATGAAGATCGGAGATTCGGAGAGGGTATTCCAATTTTCCAATACTCTTGCTTCCTAATCGAGAGTGGAGATTATTTAAAAGGTCTTGGAAACAAACACCTCAGGAGTTGGTTAATAGATCATCTAGCAGCTTCAAAAAAAAACATTTTTCATCTTGGACCACCAAAACCAGTTTCTAGCAGCTTTTACCAAAGCATTAGCTTTACTACTTCCAATCCCTCAACAGACAAAAATACTGCAGTAATGTTAATTGCTGTTTCATATAGTCGTACCGAACGGAACAAACAGCACCCTTCACTACAATGTGGTGAAAAAGAACGGAGCAAAAACGCAAAGTAAGAGCGTTTGTGAAAATAGCAGTACTTTCTACAGCTTGAAATTTATTGACCAGAAATCACATGCAAGCAGAAGGATTATTGGAGGAATAAAGCAGCAGCCATTAGATGACAAGTGATATACAAGACAATTCTAATGCGGCTACAAAGACCATATATACTTATTAAGCACAAAATATAAATACTCTCAACAACCCATTCAACATGATAAATACTCCTACAGTCCTACCTCTTTTGCTCAGCATTATTGTAGAATAGATTGTGCAAGCTCTCAATAAGACCCTCAAGGTTTGAAAGCAATACGTCCCGCATGATATCAATCTCCATCCCATGCTCAGCTTCGAGAGTTAAAAGATTTTCAGTGAACTTCAGAACAGCAGACACTATAGCTTCAGAAGCCGTTGGAACAGACAAAATAGAAAAAATGTCTGGAATCAGGTTCCTTTCTCTACATAATAGAGAAACAAGATTTTTATTCTGGCTCATTGCAAGAAAGCAAAAGAACAAGGAACTTGGCTTCTTGCTACTTGAGCCCTCTTGCTTGAAAGCATGCACTAAAGGCTTGACCGACTTGAAGAATAGATCCCAGAATACAGAACCGAATTGATAATTCTCGTACTTATTCAAACCACAATAGATTATCTTCAAGCATAAGGATCTCATATCCTTAAACTGTTTCAACTCGAAATTGACCTGTATAAGTGTAAACTCAATAAGAAATAGCAACACTTCTAGAGTTCAGTAGCATTTGTGCATTCACGAAGAGATACAGATAACAATAGACTTACCGATTTTTCATCTCCATCGGATTCAGGCAGATCAGCTAAAGAATGATCCTCAACATGAGTGATATTACCTTTGCAGTAAAGACTTGAGGCACAACTTTGCAGCATCCGGACAACACAGCCCATTAGCAGATTAAGGTATGGCTGAACCTGATTAGCATCAAAAATTGAAAGAATTTCTTCAACTACATGTAGAAACCCATATCTCTTCTTCCAAGGAATGGCTAATATGTTCCCCGTGGTAAAAAGGTCCAAGAAATAGGATGACTGAGATTCATCCATACTGCCCTCTTCGGAACCCCCACAACAATTTGACATATCCTCACTTTCAGCTTTATTTATTTGCAAGGACTCCATCAACAATGAAAAGAACAGAGGAAGCTCTTCCACAGTAAGTTGGGCAATGAATCCCAAAACAGCCTTTCTATTATTGACACTCGCATGCTATAAGAACATGGGACAATAAAACAGAAACAAGGTAGGGGTCAGTAATTCAGTATTACTAGAATTGATCAAAAGGATGATAAAAAAATTACAACCTTTCTGGAAGCAAGTGTCCTCAAATTCCTAACTTTCGGCATAAGCAATCGTGTAATCAGAGGAACAAGCTCTGCTCTGTGCTCTTCTTTTATCAATTTAGACTCTCTAGACAAACTCCAGGTAGCAAGTTCTTCTCTTAAAACCTTTGAATTGGCAAGATTTTTAAGATGCTTCTCGTAAGGAAGTAAAGACACATCCTTCCAATTTAATAGGCAATCCAAAACCTTTGTTTGAACATCAGCATCATTATCATCAAGAAGCCTGGCCAACTCAGCCACAACAGAAATCAATATCAAGAAATAAAAAATAAAATAAAATAAAAAACAGTGCAGAAGTCACGAAATGAAAAATTCCAGACCTGTTTATCAAAACTTCCTTTAAAAGTTGGCTACGGTAGAAAGATCTCGAATTTTTCATTAATTTTAATAGGTTTAGCCATTCCACCAGGGCAGGCTTCCAATCCTTACCCCTACAGACCTGTAAATCAAATGCTCCCACACTACTACAAAAAAATTGTGAGACAAAATATCAGTACAAAATATTTGTGCAATTAGAACAATCAGTCAATCACAACACATAATCATTATTGCCACAAACAAAAGTCAGTACCTAGGATTTTCATCTTTATAACCCATAAATCTCAAAAACAGTGGCACCACTTGACGAGAATGAGACTCAACAACAACTGGAATCTTCTGTAAAGCTTGAAGTAGCAAAATCAATATTGATGAGTAGGACCTCTCAAATGAGTCTGAGCCACAGAACCCGCCAAAAAAATTCACCAGATCTGAAGAGATGCATGGTACAATAAACAATAAGAGATGCATGGTAATGACAAAAGATATAGAATAAAACTGAACAAGTTAGGAAAGATGAAAAAGAACGAACCATTTGCCCCAACAAAAGATTCCACATCCGTAGCCTCTAAGCCTAAATATGTACCCTCTGATTCACTAGTCTTTATAAAGACAGCTAGGCATAGTTCAAAAAACTTAATAAACCTATCCCAAAGGAGCCCAGGATATTTGCTCATGGCAACAGAAAAGCAATTCATAGCTGAATTTGACAGATCCCTGAATTGGTTATGCAGGAGCCCTATAATGCCATAAAAAGTAGGCAGGATATAAACTTCAGACGCCTGTGAACCAGATAAAAACGTCTGTATTTTGGAAACTACAAGCGTAATTGTCCTGCTGGTGGAAACAGAGATGGGTGTTTCTTCAATTGTGAGAAGCAGCTTAAATACCTGGTTGTAAAACAGATTATTATATCAATAGCTAAATCAACACAAAATCAAATGTAAACAGGACCATCATTTGCCAGGTAAACTAGAAGGATTTGAGGTATACATTGCAACGCTGAATGTCCGCCAGGTTGTCATTCAAAGCCATCTGATCCACAGCGTCATGCTCTAGTATCCTTGGCTCATAATTCAGCAGCTCATAGTGGCACAATATTTTAAGGGTGGAAACACGAATTTCTTTATCAGGATTATAAAGGTTCTCGGAAAATACATACAAAGCATCTGTTACCATGGCTCCAGCAAGCTCTGGATGTGTCCTTACAACATCGCTCTTTTTGTGCAGTACATTCCTACAAGTTGTGCAGCATTACGAGACAAAACATGTTATGTGTATGCTGTAACCTGCATAAAGCGCTGAAACGTTTGTCACAACGAAATGTGAGAAAATCACATACCCATAAATCAAATCAAGATACTCAGCAACAGCTGACAGAATTTGGCGGGAAGATTTGTATTTTTTTGCCAAATGCAAAACCCTGCTTGTATGTTCAACCGCGTCACTTTCATCTATTCCTGCAGCCTGATAGCTCTGCAAAGCAGCGCCAACAAGGCTCTGCCAAATTTCTTTTGAAACACCTCCAATGAACTCTGTCAAGACACTCAGATAGTCAGTGGCTGAAACCCATTTAATGATAAATAAGGGTTAGCTCACGCAATCATGACTAAAACAACGATTTATTTTGCTGCAATTGTTTATGACCAGAATGCACATAAAAGATTAAAGAGATTGATTTTGGCTTCAGTTTGAAGAATAGAGAGCCTCGCAAGAACTAATAGTCAACACATCTAGGTCCTCCCGGAATGTCACCACTTGATAACTATTTGTTTCTTGTTACTTACAAGTTAAAGGTAACCCAACCAGAATAAAAGCGTGTTATAACATGTACATGATCAAGGCATCAAAACTTGGAAACTTAATACGATCAACACGTTGAGTTAATGAACAAACTAAACCAAAAACGGCTACACAGAAAGTAAAATTCCACAATTCACTAGCTACTGAGCTGATTACCCTCACAACATGAAAGCCAAACAAGATCAACATGTTGAATTAATGAATAAATTACACCAAAATGATTACACTTGCAAGCAAAATTCCATAATTCAATGAACTCATAACTCCAACCACAAGGATATGTGTCATCTGATGTATAGACTTAGCAAACTGAGCCTATCTGAAAGACCCCGCATGATTAAACTTGACACATATTTTAACTACACAGAATTGGCTAACACCACGAAATTACCAACACAACCATATCTTAACCAGAATGCATGCATAACCGAACTAACTCATCCAAATTTGTCAGGTCAACCCATGCTCAAGGCATATCAAATCCAAATTTGTACATCTTTTTATGGGCTAAGGTACCTTGTCTCTACGTAGCAGGAAGTTAACGGCTGGTCATTAAAATGGAAAGAAGAAAGTAAATGGCAGACAAATTTTTTTATTGGAAGATGAATATGAAGATATGGGAAAGTGTTGCATTTTAGTTTGCAGAAATTATGGTCAAGATACACTTTTGACTGTACGAGAGTATCACAAATTTTGGGAAAGGGAGTGTCCGATTCTCCGATACAACGGAATGTCTTGAGTATCTTATTAACTAATTGAAGCATAACTGACTTGAACTATAGGGATTCACTAAAGCAATTACTTTAGTACTCCCTCCGTTCAAGTCGAACCCTCCCTTTTACTTTTTGCACATATTCTAAGAAATCGATTGTTTATTATTAAATGTACAAATGGGTAAAAGTTAAGTATTTGTTTAATATTAAATGTAGGGTAGATAGGGGCATTTATGTAAATATGTAAGGTTTAAAGTATTTATTTAATATTAAAATAATGATTAAAATGGAAATGGGTAGGTGTTCCAAAAAGGAATAAGGGAAGGTTCGACTTGAACGGAGGGAGTACCTAATTTGGTAATAGAAACATAAGCTATTATTAAAATTGACATATGAGCATTCAATATGGAAATAGATTAAGGAGGCTGTCCACTATAGTAACAAGTAGTAATCCTCTTAAAGTACATATATGAACAAACAGCACAGTTGTGAACAAATCCTCAGTGAAGGTAAAAAGAAATGAAGAAACACGTTTTGGCAAATTCAACGTGAAAGACAGGATTGCTCCATAGGCAAAACTGAAATAAAATTTAGCCAAAATCACGATTCATGAGATGCAAAGCTACAATTATCAGGGAACATTTGAAAAAATGTGGTTAATACAAAAGCAAAACTGAAATGAAACAAAGACTGCCAAGGTTGGTATTTCAAATAAATTATTGGGAAACTTGTTACTGGTCAACAAAAATTCCCTAAAAATAGCAAGAATTATTGGTCTTTAACTATGTCAGGATTGTAAGATTATGCAGCATAAAAGATTTATGTTGGTTGTAATACCTGCTTCAATTGTCAAAACTTTATCAAGTCTTTCAACCAAATTCACCAACAAATGATTGCCTTCACCGGATAAGAAATATGGACCACAGCGAACAAGTCCCCATAACATAGCCAGATTGTCCTTGGATACCAAACAACTTGACACATCCTCGAGTGAAATATTATTTAAACGTTCAGCCCACTGACTGATTTCATCCCTAAAGAAGTGGCAAAGCTTTGAGAGTACTTCATCAGATATTCCTTCAACAACATTGATGTTTCCTGTTTTTACTTGCGGCCGCTCAGAGAATGTCAGCATAACATAGACCCCTTGTTCCCTTGATATCTCCAGCAGGTTTAACAAACCACTGTCAAATTGAAACACTAGCTCGATTTATATAATGTATTTTCAGAAAAAATTAAGATCATTAAACCTGTCATACCGATAGCAATACCTTAGAATATTGCTTCTAAATGCTAGCAAAGCATAGTCCTTGGTAACCAACTCTTTCAGAAACACTGGAAACCTGAAACACACACATTCAAATATTCATTCAATAAAAATCGAATATGTGCAATATTGTGACTGAAATAGACAGAAAACCAATTTATGTCATGGAAAGATACATCGAGGTCCTCAATTGAAATGATGGAGCCCACTGTGAGGCTACCCGGGGAAGAGTATCCAGATTGTGGCTGCTGTGAAGTCCATCGAGAATGCACAGCATGAGCTTGAGAATATTATCAACAACTCCAGATTCTTGCACCTCAGCCTTATCAACAGAGGTTGTCAACATAAATGTCTGCACTAACAAAGCAACGATATCCAGCAAACGCTTGTAATCTGTGAATATTCAACAGGAAAACAGTGTTATCAAAGAAGAGTCATCAATCAACAAAGCTCAGAAGAACAGAAGACACCCCACACTTACCACCGACTTTTTTGCCACGATCAACAGAGACACTTGATATAAGGATCGATAGCAGACGGCATAAATGTAACGGCGAACTACACGGTGCAGGAGAATTTATTTTTTCATTAATTTTTTCATATATGCATTCCCAGAAGAGCTTCAGTTCACTGGGATCCAATTCTTCACATGATCTTTGGAAGGTAGTACTCAAAATTTCAGTAAGAGTGTCAGATCCTGTAGACAGACAGGAGTAACATGAAGAGTGAAATACTGAAATGCAAATTCACATTTAAACAAGAAGTGATAGCATAGACCAAAATCATCGCTCACCTTCGGTGAACCTGTCACCAATACTTAATAGTAATCTCATTACTCGAGCTGCCTTCGAGTGAAAATTGGAAGATGTTCCTCTCATTACATGCCACAAAAGAGCACTAACTCCAGATATTCTGTCCTCAGATGGATCTCTTGCAGCCTCAAGTAAAATTTTAGTAACACCTGTTAAAGTCCGTCAATAAAGATAGATAGACCCAAAATTTCAATCACTATTCCCATCCAGAAACATCCGCATATGACTGACGTATCACCTCCAACCCAATGAGGCGTCTACTCAATGTAGTGTAAGAGAAGTCTAAACCAAGAATCATTATACATCAGAGTTGTGATAACAGTATTTTCTCAGGTTAAAAAACTAAATCTAAAGGCCATCTAAAATTATCTAATAACATTAATAATTGTCCTTCTACAGATAACCATATTGGGCAAGTAGAAACTGGCAGAGGTCAATGCAGGTATGATATCCCTTTTTTGGTTTAAGGCTTTAAGCCCTTCCCATGCATAGATTATTGTTCAACTTTTCTCAGATTTAGCCTTCACAAAACTACTAACAATGATATGGCAATGCCAGCAGAGCTGATTATTAATTTCATGACACTCAAAGTTTGATAGCTGCAAAGCATCTGCCTTGAGAACAGGGAGTTTGTCCAACTTGATTCCATGAAAATATGAATTAAAAAAAATAATAATAATAAAATTTAAAAAAAAAATAATAATAATAATAATAATACTTGATAGCAACCAAAATTGAAGAGAGTGCAATGCAACAACACACTAGCTGCATACTCGACTACTTCAGACACTTCAAATATCCACCAATCTGTACAGAAGCAAACACAAGGCGGATAACCGCCCATAAGTCATAGCTATACCTTTTTTGAGTTCTTCCGCAGATGCACTTCTCAGCAGAAACGAGAGTGGTTCAGCCATATTCTCCCGGATATAATGTTTTGGATAGTACCTTAATTTGACTGTATTTCTACAAATAAAGAGAAGCACGTCACATTATAACAGTACTGACCTTTTGGAGATGTTAAGCAATAAATAATACTCCGTATGATGCATCAGAATACAGACATATGTAAGAGGAACTAGAAAGTCGCATGTAATGTCTCCAAAAGGTTACCATGAAATGACTCAACTGTAGTCTGCATAGCATGCATTTTTGATAATCTTACAGAGAAATTTATAAAGCCCGCAATGAGCAAGCATCGAATCATATTAAACGAGGATGGATGGTCAATTCCCCTTGCCTCACTGAGAGTAATCAAACTCCAAAAAAACAACCCTCGTCTAAAAATATCCTAGTACAAACCCAAAAAACTGTTGGAATTCCGCTTTAGACCTATGCACCAAAAAGAAGCAATTTCAATATACTTCGCATGAAGATTTATGTTTAGCTTGTGCCAAGATCAAGAAGCAAAATGCAATAATTAGAGACTCATAAGACAAAAATAACACAAATTTTGTATGAAACCATTCTATATGATAGGACTGACTAGACTCACTTCAATTAAGCTCATTTCAATTCAGTGAATCCCATTTTAGCCGGAAGAATAATACCAATTCGGGCAATTTCAATACAAGAAGAAGAGATAACACATACTCCTCGGACTTGTTATGAGAGAATGTTCGCTAAACAAAGAAGTGTCCATTTCTTCATACATGAAGAAGAGAAGTGTCCATTTCTTCATATATATATATAGAAGACTATAATTAATAAACTAAAAAGTAGTTTTTGTATACACTATACAGTGCACGAGGTCTATACTCGCACATAATAACATCAAATTAAACATAATTAAACATCATGACGTTGGCCTTTCTAATTACCTTCTTAATATTTACATCATTTTACAAATGGCCACCTTCAATCTCTAAACGATACTCCCTCAATTCCAAACATTTCTATACATGTGTGCAATACATGTGAGTATATTTTAATTAAATGTATATAATTGAGAATGGAGGGAGTATATGGCAAACTCTAGATACATGCAAAAATAAGCCACTTACGTGAGAAGGGAGACAACGTCTCGAGCGAGATATTTTTGAAGATACATAATAATATATGACCATGAGATGAAGATCTGCACAGCAATAGTCAACTCAATGAGAACCATTCACCAGTATGATAAAACAAAAAATTATTTCGACATAATTTCCCTTAGATACAACTTAAACCTGCTTGATAACATCTGGTTCTCGGTCAGCACCATCTTCAAGCAGCGACAAATACGATCCCATGATCTTTCCAAGAAAGCTGCCAAAAGTTTAAACCCGCATAAAAGTTGGATGACGAAACATTCAAAAAAAAATATAGAATGAATTAAGAGACATAAGACACCTAACAGCCTAAAACGTATGTCTTTTTATCGCCTCACCAAAAAGAAAATGAAAAAAGAACCACTAAACACTACCAACCCACATCATTACAAATTTAAGTTCCAGAGTCACTAATTAACAATCAAAACTTGTCTTCTCCCTACCACTACAAAAAAAATAGATACCAATGTATTGTAAAAATCATTCAGACAAAATACCACAAAAATATTTCGTCTGAACAATGCCAAGTACAAAAAACACTACGGAGCAACATTAAACAAATATGAGCGCTATAATTAGGTATGGGCAATTTATCAACATAAATACAAAAAAAAATCATAAAAAGGTGAAACACGTGGTAAAAAAAAAATTTAAACACGTTATGATTCTTTTTATTCCAAGGACACACCACCATATAGCCAAATCAATATCCTCCAGGTCCTGGAAGAAAGCTGCCAAATGTTTAAATCCTCAAAAAGAAGAGTTGGATAACAAAACATTCAAATATTATATGAAGAATGAACTAATGAAATAAAATATTCACCTAAAAGGCTTGAACATATTTATCATTATCGCCTCACCAAAAGGAAAGAAAAAAACACACTAAAAACCACCAATCCACGTCAAAAAAAATATAAGTTTCGAATTAGTAATTAACAGTCAAATCCTGTCATCACCCTTCAGCAGCAAAAAAACATAGACACAAATGTGAAATTTTTATTCAGAGCACTATAACACAAAAATGTTTCTCCACAGAGAAAAGAGAACAATGGCAAACACTAAAAAAACAATACGGAGAAACATCAAACAAAAATGGGTGCTTGATGATCAGGGACATAAGCAATCTTTTCAATAAATCAAGAAAAATCAAGTGTTGCTCTGATACAAGAAATATCATACAAAAGTGTTGCTTAGTTTTATAACGTGTGAGGTGGACAGAGGTGAGAAAGGAGCCATGGAAAAACCACACTTCATATACATCAGCGCGCTATTATTGCAAAAGAAATATGATTTGGCAATATTTCCTCTTTGGATTTTAAAGAAGGTTAAGACGTAACGGAGTAAACTTTAGGAAGAATGTCCCAAAGAGAAGGGCAAAATAGTAGAACTACAAGGGAACAAATTTGTGAATTTGCATAGTGCGCTTTGTCAGCTATGCCTTGTCTATAAGACGCACCAAAGGCGTTTTAGCTAGTGCCTCGCAGAGCTTTGGACTTTAGCTTTGTCAGCTATGCCTTGTCTATAAGATGCACCAAAGGCGTTTTAGCTAGTGCCTCGCAGAGCTTTGGACTTTAGCGTACTAAAGTGCCGTCTTAATTAAATCACATGTTCTCTTTTCCTTTTCTTTCATGACTATTTGTTGTCATTTTCACTTAGTTTCATCTAACATGTTTTTTTTCTAAGCACGTTACACTGCTTTCAAACCTAACAGGGACGACATTGCACAACAATTCTTGTTAGATGACCCCATTCATTCTGGGACTTCAAATTTGATTATTTACCTCCGAATGGCACTTATTGTGAAATTGTGTGTGTGTGTGTGTTCAACATCTTTTCTCAAGAGTATAACAGATTTCCTTATGGTTCAGGAACTAAGATAACAAAGTGATGTTGTGTTAATGCTACATGAATAGTAACCAACGCATAAACACGCTAAAAAAACAACGAGAATGAACAGCTGAAAGTTTAGGGCTTACGGTATAAAGTCCTCCTGTAGATCTCTAGATAACTCTGCAATCAACCTGCACATGTAAAATAATGTTTATAATCACCAAAGCTCGGGAAGTAAACTGAGAAAATACATTTTACAGATACAGACCCGTCAATCCACATGTTCAATCGGTTCCTAGAAAGGGGTCCAGCCCGACAAGAGGCTTCATCAAGTAAAAGTGCAAAACTAACATATAATATAAAAAACACCAAGAGTAACTTTTCAAGCAACTACACTTGGCGCATTGGTTAAAATTGTCAATGTTGGTTTGGTTATGATCAGTAGATCGCAGATTCGCAGGACCGACTACTCTTCCACACCATCTTTTTAACTAAAAACTTATGTATACATGCAGGTTTTTGTTTTTTCCTTTGCTAATGTTGCCAAAGCATTTTAGTTTTTTTTATATTTTATATTTTTTGCCAACTCTAAAAAATAAAAATACTCCCTCCATCCCAATATCATCGTTCTTGACTTAATATTTCAAAAATAAATTTTCCCTTTCTGTTATAAGTCAGGAAAAAAGGGTGTATTTAAAATATTATCTACCTCTAACTGTTTCTTATCATAATAGTTGAAATAATATCTTTGGGTTATCACGCTCATAATATGATAAAATTTTGAAACAAATTCGTCAAATTTATCGATCTTCAATGTTACTTAACAAATAACCCAAAATATACGAGGGCACCGAAATAGTAATTAGTACAAGCCCCACGGATGTAGTTTGACGGGCCTATACAAATACCTAAATAGTGTCTAAAAGTCAAACAAAACAAAAAGAAAATAAACTGAATGCGTACTCCAACTCCTGATCGAAATAACTTGAAAATAAAATCAAGCTACAAAGAAGATGATGGCAAAAGGCATATACAAAACCACGAGAAAAGGTTTTTGGTCAAATAGTAAACAAACCAAGGGCTTAGAAATCATTATTCATAACACTAAAGTACTAACTGTTAAACATGATTACTTCTTATGGCACAATATTATAGTTGAAAACCAACCTGAGAATCGGCTCCAAGGAAAGTTTTGCATCTAATCGCAACCTAGAAAGAAGTTCAGAAATAAGCATATCTTTGTGCAAAAACACCAAAGGTAAGGTTTGGACAAGAGGCATCATTTCTTCATAGAATGATATGAAGTCCCCAGCAGTATTTAATTCCTGAATCCAATAATATATACCTAGCATCAGTGAAACCAACTCAAGAAAGTGTGAAACAAGAATGTGCCTAATCTATACCTTAAATTACAGAATATAAATATTGAATTTATCAAAGCACCAACAACTATACTAAAGATAGAACTAAAGCATCAGAATTCTTTGTGTTCGATGACCAAAGAAGAAGCAAGAGAAATATGACACCAGAGATATTACATATTCAATTCCACCTATCAATGTAAGCAACGATATCTCATATAAAAATTAGCGTAATATTAAAAGTTACAAAAATAGACATGTGATTAACGCTAGTATGAGAGTATAATGATATCTAGAATCATAGGAGTAAGGAAGCAAAAGTGCGAATAGAAATGAAGAGCCTATGGAAAGGTTTGAACGATTTAACCAAAGAAATACTGTACATAAATAGAGCAAATGTTGCTAATAGAAGAACTACTGTGTTTCTGTTACGTATCTTGGTTTCTTCTCATTGCATAATATAAGGTCAAATTAATTGGAAAATTAAGTATGAATCGTAGAAATAAATCTCCCACATATTGACAGTACCGCTAAAGAGCATGGGAGTTACCAAATTTTTGAATAACTTAAAAGAAAACAGAAAAACACTTTCCAGATGCAAATGTTAGCTATTTTTTTAAGAGCAAGATATAATATTAATTAGAGGACAACTAAAAGCCTAGGCGGTAAGTCGGTAACACCCATATACAAAGACATATCACAAACTGGTAATGTTATTTATTATTTTATACTCGTAGTAATTATTGTGTAGAAAGAGCTAAAAGTTACTCCGTAGCAATTATGATTAAAAAAAAAAAAGTAACCACTTACTACTTTAGGTGCAATAGTGACCACTTTTTAGTACTACAAAGTCGTCACTATTTAAATTAAAATGGTGACTATGTAACCCATCGTGGTCACTTTAGAACATAAACTGCTAATTTTTGAGCTTTCACGTACAGTGCTGTAGAGAATAATTTGTGAATATTTTATCATCTATAAAAGTAAAAAACTGAATACATAAACTCCCTCAAGTCATTAATCTGTTTTGAGAACTCAATGTGAACTGATACCAAACGGTACAAAACAAAACCTTACTCATAAGTGTACCATGAAACTAAAGACTACCCCTTTGTTTGGATTAAAGAGAATTAGAGGACGGGTCGGAGACCGCAAGGAAGGGGAAATGGACCAAGGCAGTTTTTCTCTAAACCTTTTGCCTCACTAAGGACAATGCACCCATCCATCCATTTCTCTCATTATTGTAGAAATTTTCCCTCCACGTTCAGAAGAACAATGCATCCATTTCTCTCCACCCTAAGCTAACGGATTTTTCCCTATCCTCTAAATCCCTCCATCCAATCGAAGGGTAGTTCTGAAATTCCAAGACATTGTAATATGAATGTTCAACCCCACTCAACAACCCCTCATCATCAACTCCTTGGCACCAGAAACGCGTCAAAAGGTTCTCACAAAGCTTAGTTTCCTACCTAAGACAAAGGTATGGCTTCGTACGGAATCGTGAGGGTATCATATAAGCTGAAAACCTACAACAATACACTTACATATAGTTTCTTCAGTGTTTCCCCTCACATAGTTACGTCAATAAATCACGGGAACAACACAATTATTAAGTAAGAGCAAGGTGAAAAGATTAACATACTCTCCATTCGATCAAACAATCCAGGAAAAACGATGAAGACGACGGCTCAGGCTTCACCGTATCTAGGCTCCGAATAACATCAATTTTAAGCTCATCAATTTTTTCCGCGTTCGACTTGAACTGCACACATAACCAATCGGAAAAAAAAAAACTGTCAGCAGTCAATCAAATTCAGCAAAAACAAAACAAATTAGGGAAAACCACAAGTGCGAAGGAAGCAATTGCATAACGAAGATAAGACATTAGGGTTTGCGGTGGCGAACCGTGAAGCGGCGGGTACGGTGGCCGGGAGCCTTGGAGGACGGAGAAGATGGCGCACCGTCGTCGCCGGACTTTTTGTGCTTTCCCATCTTCGAATTAGCTCTCTAAATCACAGAAATGGAGGAATGGAAGAAGGTGGGAATTGTTTTGATGCTTCAAGTAGGAGGGTTGATATTCTCCAAGGTTTTGCTTAGGGTTTTAGCCCTTTTACCAATTTAGGGTTCAATTTGATAGTCGTGTTTTTTGGTGCTTCACGGGATTTTGTAGAGTACTCGTATTAATCAACGGGTTAAGTTTAAAACTAGTCGATTCACACCAAAAGTTATACGGAGTACTTGGAGAGACATTTGGGAGACTCGTAGTGTGATAGGGAGCTAAGAAATGCATTGGAACGTGTTAGGGATTCGAGTTTGGGCTGATCCGTGGCTCAAAGGAGACACCTCATAGTGGGTAATAGCATCGAGGCAAGGAACAAGTAATGACCTTAGGGTAGCTGACATGTTAAATCCGTTCGACGGTACGATCGTTGTTTCTTTTGTTTGAGAAGGAAATATTTCTGAATATACGGATTAATAGGCCTAACATTGAAGATTGTCGGTGTTGGAATCTCACCCCATATGTGAGAGTGTGGTGGGATCAAGCCTACATCTAACTAAGGAGTGAGGTTGGTTAGGAGGGGTATGAAACGGACTGGGAATGGATAGGAAGATGGAAGCAGATCGCGGGAATGTTCAAGAATAGGTGGAAGATGCATGGAGGGAACTCAATGAGGAGGAGAAAGCGATATTTATGACGGGATGTTGGGCGATTTGGGAGGTTCATAATAGGTGGGTGGTTGACCAGAAACGGACCCAGTGTGAAGATGTTATCGATCGTGCACATGAACAGTTGAAGGAGCTTTCACTAGCGATGGACTCTGTGGGTATGGTGAGTTGAATGAAGCAAGAGGTGAGACTGGAGAGGGTAGTAGAGGCCGGCGGTGCCCAACGAGAAGTTGGGTCAAGTTGAACATCGACTCGGATGTTGTTGCAAGAAGGGGAACATGAATAATGGTTGTCTGCAACGGCGATATTGTGAGCTATGGCTAGTAACAACATGGGGAGGTTGAGCCCAGAGAAGCTGAAGCGATGGGTTTACTTGCTGGAGGTGGCGGAAGCTAAAGAACAAGAACATGCGCGTGTTGTTCTTGAAAGTGATTGCCAAGAATTAGTGACAGCTCTAAAGGAAGGAAAGGTTGGGAGGCACGAGTTCTACATGCTTGTTGAGGAGATCACAAAAGCAGTTGTTTTGTCGGTGTTGAATGGTCGTTTGTGAGTCGGTATAATTTGTTAGCTGATCAACGCTTATTATATCTATTTCTATCGCTCCCTCGACGATTGTTTTATCGTGTTTTCCCTTCTTAAGTGAGCTTTAATTGTCAACATTTGCTAGGAAGTCGATACTGCCGTATCTCGGGTTATTTTGCAGGATATGTGTGTTTTTGGATGCATTTACATCTTGACAAAAGAAAAGGACTAAGCCAAGGACGGGAATGGAACTCGAGAAGAAAAAAGACTCCAAAAGAGATGAAAGAATTATCGCCTATACAAGGGTCAACTTCAAACGTTCATATCTTGATTTCTACAACTCCAATCAGGGTGATTCAGGCAGCGTTAAAAGATTTTTCTCTTAGCTTTCCAGCGGTATATTGCATGACCAATTTGAACAAGTAACGAAGAAATGACAGTCGTTTGAATTCGAGTACACGATGTTGTGACCTACAACGCTACTCGATCGAGTGCCCATCGTGATATGTCCTGATCAGTTTTTGGGGGGTCACACGACCGAGTCCATTCTTGACTCGATTAAGTGGACCTCTTTCCGGACCGCAACTCTATTTTTGGGGATGATTTGTTTCGAGCCCAAATTTCTATCTTATTAGGCTTCTATTAAGACGGGGTTAACAGACCTTTTCATTAACTAGAGTTTTATTAGCTTAGTTTACCTAAATAGAGAGTTTTTTTTAGGTTTCTTACTTTCGGTTTTAGGTAGATTCAAGATTCAACCTTGGGTATTAAATTTCAATTCTTTTTCAATTCATCTTTCTTATTTATTGTTCTAGTATTATTGTTTTGCTTTCGTTTCTTGTACTTCAATCATCCTTCGTTTATTATTGCTAATTACTTTTCGTCAGCTTAATATGTTTAGATCCGATTTATTTATTTCTTCTCTGATTAGTTTAATTATGAGTAACTAATTTCTTATCTAGGGTTAAAGGGGAATTTATACATGTTAGGAGCGGTTATAATTAATTGATTGTTTGTTAATCGTATGAATCATCGCTTATTTATTGTCTTAAATCTGATTGATTGTTTGATGCATAATTCAATTAATTAGCATAGCAAATAAGGGTTTTTCACTGATCGGGTTAAGAACTAATTAGGCAACGATAATTCGAGTAGACTGACTCAACGCTAGCGACCGCAGGTTAAGTTTAGATCTAAAAGTTACATCGTACCGATGACCAGACTTGCACGTACCTTAGGTAGTTCAATTAATGATTAGTTAATTAATTCTCTGAGCCCGACTAATGTTCATAGTGAACCTACGATCATAGACCTTCTTCCTATTATCGTTTCACTTAGTTGTTTTAGTTTATTCTCTACAAACCCATAATCTATAAACCAATTATTAGGAATACACAGTTGAATTCCCATCTCCTTGTAGATCAACTTCTGACTTCGTTATCTATATTAGTTAGCAACCTTAAGGTACTTTTGATTAGGGATACGACTTAGCCCTATTATTAGTCCACGAGCTAGCACGTATTGTTAATCTACCTGGTCGAAATGTGTAGGAACGATCTACACCCATACAGTTAGATCATTTTGCTTTGATGGATATGAATAATACTCTGTAGTACGTAACACCGCTTTGGGTTTTCAAAAAAAATAAAATAAAATGAAGGTAACATCACAAATGATGTATGGGTGCATGACAACTTCATATTAGTTGTATATTGATTTTCCATACACGTAGAATGTGCAGATGTGGTCAATGTAAATTAATTTAATATAATCAAGTTGAGCAAAATTGAAATGAAATAAATGATTTGAATTGACTAACACAGTAAAATTAACAAGGTTAGAGTCTATAAGTACTACGGAGTAATTTATATGGAAAAATAAAACATTGATTTTGTAGTGTTCTTTTTATATATACAAATGAGTACGGAGTATCCCCTCCCCTCCCTTCCACTAACCTTAAAAAGAAAATGAGTTTTTCTATGGGGTGCCCCTCAATTATTGACTTTTCTGATTGATACCCCGCCTGTACCCCTAAACTTTACTTGTCACTCCACATCATAACCAAAGTGATAAGTGTATTACAATGTTTTTTTTAAAATAACTAATTAACATATTAATCAATCCAATTTGATGCTTCGAACCATCTCTTTTTCTTTACCATTCACCAAGCCACCAAATGCTCATCACAACGCACCTCTGTTGTCGGCCGACGTCGACCTATCTCCCTTACTCTTTTAATTCCTTTAACCTCAATCACTTCGTCACCCCTATGTCGTAGTGTAGTGAAATGAAGTTTTTCGAATAAAGGATGGAAATTGAATAAATATATCATGGTTGATGAAAGTAAAATAGGGAATAATCACTATTTATATCATCAATTGAAAAATTTTCGTTGGAAAATTTTAACTTTGATTACCATAGAGTAATTTACAAAGTTTAGGGGTACACTTTGTAATTCGAAAAAGGCAGGGTACTACTTGGAAAAGCTGATAGTTGAGGGGTAGCCCATAGAAAAACCCAAAGAAAATCCACCTTGATTTTTCCACTTTAAATTTTTTTTATTCGTCCAATATACTATCTTTTTATTGGTGGTTTATTGTAATTTGAATTTATCATCCTTCATTATATCTTTTCTTATTGATTTTCTTAATTAATGTGTCATATATACAAGTGGAAAATTAATGTGTCATATATACAAGTGGGAAATTAATGTGTGATATATACAAGTGGTCAAGTGGGAAAATCAAAATGGAGGGAAAGGGAGTAGTATTTTGACCGATTAAAGCATGAACCGAAGGCCCACCGTTATAGCTTACGGAGTAGCAGCAGGGTTATAAGTTATCGTTTCCGTGGCTCCCTCACTTCACTTGATCCAAACCGCAAACACAAACACAAACTAACAAACAAAAGCTTCCCAACATGTCCCTAACACAAAACCATCAAAACAAATCCACATAAATATATATATACTCCCTCCCTCCCTCCCTCCCTCAAATATCAACACAACCATCCATCCAATTCAAACCAAACAAAAAAAAAAAAAATGCATTGCGACACCATTCACTCGGCCCACACCACCATCACCATCACGACCACAATCCACTTCATACCACCCCCCAACCCGACCACCCGGATCACCTTCCCAACCCGACCCACCCCCAGACCCATCAACACCCGAGCCACCCGCTTCACCAAGCCCCACACCAGTACCACCCTCATCTCGGAACTCAGCTTCTACGAGCTGCTGGGCATTGGCGAGACCACCCCTCTGCTCGAAATCAAACAGGCGTATAAGCAACTCGCCCGGATGTACCACCCGGATGTCTCCCCGCCCGACCGGGTCAAGGAGTACACGGAGCGCTTTATTCGGGTCCAGGAAGCTTATGAGACCTTGTCCGATCCTAGAAGGCGGGCTGTTTATGACCGTGATTTGTCTCGTGGCCTTCACCTCGCCTTTTCCGCTCGCAAGTCTTTTGACCAGGTCACCTCCCCTTTTCTTCCCATTATTATTATTATTATTATTATTATTTGGTTTTCGTTTCCGTCATTTGTTTATCTTTTCGATTCTTTTACGAGAATTTATGATTTGGTTCTGTGGGATTTATCCGTTGTCAATTTTGTGAGGAATGGCGCACTGATTATGGAGTTTTGTGTGATTAATTTGATCTGGGTTTGTGGAATTTTGTTAATTTGTTTGGGAGAATTTGCTGGGTTTCCGAGGAACGGTGCCATTATTAGGAACCTAGGAAAGGGCAGCTTCGGATTTTGGTTTGATTGTTTTAGATATCCATTCCAATACAAGCTTCACCTTTCCCTTTTTGTACACTATTCATTCTCAATCTTCCCCACCTACAACAACAATATCAATATCATCAGAGCCTTAGTCCCAAAAAGATTTGGGGTCGGCTAATATGATCAATATCTTAGGTCGTCAAGTTGTCATCAATCCTCTCCACCCGAGGCTGAGAAAATATATTCATGTGTTATCTGCACGAGTGCACGGATGAGTCGGAATGTTTTCTTGTCGGGTGTTGTTGTGAATTGGTGTTGTTCCATCGAGTTATATGGACGTAAAGTATTTTACTGCCCTGTGAGTGTTTGCAATTACTATCAGTTATCATCCTCCCTTTAGGCAGCAAGCTTCTTTGCTTATTTCATTCACTGAGATGCTATGTTTCATGTTTGTTCCTCATCTTAGAATATGAATATTCCTTTCAACCATTACACTCACACTTTCTACTACAGTATTTCATTAATGTGATATGTTTGATAAAGACTTTGTTTATAACCTAAAGGCGAAAGTAAAGATGCTTATGTATAGTTAGTGGTTGAAAACCATTCGATGATTTAGACGCAATTAGTTATTGACCTCGACTCTCGAATGAATAGCAATTCATCAGGAGGATCACCCGTTATGTATAGCTAGGTACTCAATACATCATAATACCACTGCAGTCAGCATCGATTCTATTTATTTTTCAGTCGTTGCTTTGACTAATCCATCCACCACTGGCCAGCCAAGTTGTAGTATGTATTTTCTTGGAAGATACTAGGATTGAACCTGAATCAATCTCAGAGTTTTTGGGATGGCTAATATTCATTCGATCATGTTGATCCAACTGAATTGAGTCTTACATGTTGGGTGATCTTGTAAAACCGAATCGTTCAATGAGTACTGTGGGTGTCAAATATGTACTTCCAATGTTGTGCATATTGCCTTATTTTAGTTGGTAAGATGCTATGCTCGTATCATAATCTAATACTCCGGATTCTTTTCAACCATCACAAAGCACTTTTCGACTTCTTGCACTAATTGTGATATATTTGGTATACGCTTTGTTTAAAAAACAAAAGGCGAAATAAATAAAGATGCTTAATGATGGTGGTTGAGAATCGCAGCGTTGATTTTGAATTTTCTATTATTGATCTTGAATAAATTGATTTGAAGGATCGATTCGTTATTTACTCGATCTTGAATAAAATACAGTAATGAGGAGGATCACCAGCTTTATACAGCTTGGTATAATAATATGAGTATAAAGTACCATTTTCGTCGAATGATGAGGTGTATCTAGAGATGTTGGGTCCTAGTCACCCTGAATTTTCTCCCTATCCAACTCCCCCGACTAAAGGAGTAAAGACCTACCACTCCTCAACTTGTGCTTTGTATTTTCTTGGAAGATATTATAGGATTCATGAAGCACAGATTATTTAACGAGGGGGTCTTGCTTTCGTTATTTATTTATCTTGTAAGACCGCTTCATATGAGTATAGTCGGGAGTCGAGACAGTCTATGGTTCTGGCGTTTGACAATTTTGGGTCCTTGTGGTTGAGAGTCAAAAATTGTCATATATTGAAAAACTTAATGATTGTGGTTGAGAGTCGAGATGTTGGGTCTGTTCATATATTGAAATATGTTTGGTATCGTTGTCTGGGCTCAGGAAATGGAAGATAAAGGCGACTGGAAAACTCGCTGGCAGAGCCAGCTCTCTGGACTGAAAAATAGAAGTGTGTACAAAGATGAAGGAGCGAATATGTCATGGGGAGCTCGAATGCGACAGCAAAAGAATGAATATCCCGAATCATGATTAGGGAGTAATAGATTTTTCCATCTTTTTTTTTTTTGGTTTCTAATGTCCACAATATGTAAATATATTAATTCTTGTTAATTTACAATATAGATGGCAGTGCTTTTAGTTTTGTATCTGTCTAATTTCCACAAATTTCCCTTCTTTATTATAGTCAGTTCATGGGTGTATAATTGCACCAGAATGTGTAACAAAATTCAAAATGATCTACTAAAATGTTTGCATTTTTTCTGAAATAATAATCCAATCCGTAAACGTAACTTTTGGCACAATTTTCTCGATGAGTCATTCGGGATCGCCTTTCTAAATTCCCACGGGATGCTACAATTGAGACATTTATTGTCAGTGTTTGCGGTCCGAAGTCTCACATCCAATAACCGAGTTTGAATTTTCAATCTCATTTGCGCGATCCATATATATGTAGTGTCATTTTCTTCATATTTTGAACCTCTTAATGTCGGCTTTATATTATACGCTCGCTTGAACCAAATAAAATGCGAGTTTTACATTATCTTCGGTGATCAAGGATTACGTTTTATAAGGACAGGTAGTGAAATACTATACCCAAGAAAATGGGACAAATGATACATTACTTTCAACTTTTCATATAACCCCACAAAATTTAAATCAAAGCCAGATGTCAAGGGAGACAACAGGATTGCCAATCAAATGGGGTTGAGATCAAAATTTGGTGGAATCGATAGTTATTGCTTTCAATATCTTTCTTTTGTCTCAACCGTTTATTCGCCTCTAGAAACAGCTACTCCAATTTTTTCTCTATTAATAATGAAAACAACTTCAGTTTGAACAGATAAGATTATTGAGATTTGAGAATTAAGAGTTGACAGGGAAACGTTAGGAATAAGAGTTTGTTATTATCACTCATTATTCAGTTTAATAATATACTGTAGCAAATTTAATACTACTCTCCTTTTTTAAACGAAACCTCGTACGTCCTCGCAGAGAACAACATGAGCTAAAGCGTGAGCAACACAGTTAATTAACCCGACTTGTGTGACACCAACGATTAGAAGAGACGTCGCGACAGGCCGCAAGGATATCAATTATAATGAGTGAGAATATGCTTCGACCACTATGCTTCACGTTCAAAGCTTCGACTACTCGTAAACAATCGCTTTCCACTATGATTTGTCGATGACCACACCCCACCGCTTCCTGTACCCCATCTGTACAATTTATGGCAATTTTTATTTCGAACGCCAAATTGTTGAAATTGTGTATTATACACTAAAAATCGAGTTGTTCGGGAGATCTTAAAGGACTTGGTTTTGCATTTAACCTGAATTTCATACCATGTATTTGGCGTCTATTCAGGATGTACCCTACTTAGAGATCGAAATGAGTCGTGTCGTGTCTCGTGTGGGTCCATCGTGTCTGGTGAAAAAAATGGCACGACCCATGCACGGGAAAGCGGACCTCGTGTCGTGCTAGTATAAGAAACGGCGGCCCAGGCACGGCCTACGATCCATAGCGCGTCGTGTTGTGCCGTGTTTGGCAGTGCCTAACCAAATCCTTAAATATAAGCTTATTTCTTTCCATTTTGGGCATGCCAAAACCGTGTCGTGCCCAAATCAGCAGTGTCGTGTCTAGAAACGGTCTTTTCCCTCAAACTGCGGCCCACGACCAATAGTGTGTCGTGTCGTGATGGGCCGTGCCAAAGTAAGCTCATGTCGTAACGGGTCGTGGGTCGTGCCGGACCGTGCCAACCCACCGACTCACGTGCCAACTTCCATCTCCGACCCTACCCATTTTTACACGTTTTATCGATTTTTTAGACGATAGCTGTGTAACTCATATCAGCTCTCTCAAGATTGTATGTTGCTCCTCATATACTACGAGGTCGTTTTGAATGACCGATGAAAAAACAATGCAATTTTGTACCATTTTTTTATTTCAGACCCCAAATCGTGTAATATACATTTTAAATTGAACTGTTCGGGAGGTGCTATTGAGCTAGGTTTCAATCTGATCTGAAATTCATACCACGTGTTCATGGTCGCTTCAGAATTTACCTTGTCCGATTTCACTCAAAACAAGTATACGTCGCTTAAACACAATTAAGTGATTTTCCACCGATGGTTGTGTAACTCATACTGGCATCCTCGCAATTCGTCTACTGCTCCTCGTAGTTTGTGAATTTGTTTAGAATGAGCCGATGAACAATCCAAGTTTCCACCATTTATTCTTAATTACCCCTCAAAAAATATGATGTTTTAGAACTTGCTTGGAATGAGGGTAGATTATTAAAAGATAATGGAAGTTAAAAAAAATTGGAGGAAGGTGGTGGATAGTTGTTACTACGGTATGTTTTATAGTGTAAAAGGAAGCCGAAGGAGTAACAATTACCCTCCTAATATATGGGTAATTACTCCCTCACCCCTTTTACACTCTAAAACACAACACGATTATCCATTCCCTTTTTCTCCATTTTTTTTTTTCCGTATTTTAACCTCACTTATCTCTTAGTATAAGCTACTCTCACCCCAAAAGCAAACCTTTAAAAATGACAACGATAACCAGATATTTACTTGGGCGTAAATGTAGAAGTGTAGAAAACCCTAGCTGATTGTATTTTGGTAATATGCTATAAATAAATGTTGTTCTGCTTCTGTCACAAACTCTCTGTCTGTCTTCTTAAACCCTAGCCGACCCTAAAACCCTCCTTCACTCCTTTCTCACTAAACCTTCTTCTTCTTCTTCTTCTTCACTCAGGTATGCACCTTCCTATCTCTTTTCTTTGTAGTTTTATTTTGTTTCACCACACTCTAACTCTACTGTCTTCACTTATTTTCTATATTGCTCTTGTTTTTTACTCGTATTTTATTTTTCAAGGGTTTGTTGGGATCCGAGGGGTGTAATGACTACTGACTTACTGAGTTTCCAACAATTCGTGATTTTGTGCATGTTTTATTTATATTGCCAATCATTATCTCTGCTTCTTAAGAAGTGGGTTAGTAATGGATCTAGTTTTAAATCATACTCCCTATGTCTCGCGCCTTTTATATTCATTGCGAGGAGTATTCTAATCAAAGTCAAACAAATGAGCGAGATGGAGGGAGTGTACGAGTACTGATTAAGTGAAAGCCTAAACTATTCACTGAGATGCAGGGAGTAAGAGGTTTGATTTTTAATCATGTGGGTATTTCATTCATTTCAAGTGAAGTGAAAGATAGCCCTTTAATTTTGTTGTCAAGGAGTCGAAACTGTGATGGTCAATTATTATTCAAATATCTAGAATTTGTTGGTAAACAATAGATGTCTTGTCGTTAAGACGGTTAGATCCCTTCCTTTCTATTGTAGTGCGACTAACCACGCTTTCAAAACAATACTCTCTGTGAGCTACCCCCTCCGTTCGACTGGTTTTAAGTATTTTTTTAATATTATAAAACAATGACTAAAATGAAAATGGTAAGCTTGGAATCGGACGCCCCATAAAAGGAAGTCTCGAGGGAGGGAGTAATACATTGTGGAGTATCTGTTTCTCACTTGCACTGGCGTTATGATTCCTCCAGTCTCACATACAAATGGTAACAAAAGTGTTTGATGTTGTCTTACGCAGGTTGCATCAAAATGGCACTCTTCAACAGAGTTGGGAGCATTCTTAAACAAAGTATCTCTCAGACTTCATCCATGACTATGCTCAACTCTGCTCGCTACATGTCCTCTAAGCTCTTTGTTGGAGGTATATGCTTAAGTCTTTGTACCATCTCTTGAATTGCTACCTTTCACAGTTTCACTCAATTACTCATTTACTCCCTCGATCTTTAGCGGTTATTTACCTAACTATTCGATTATTTCAGGTCTTTCATATGGAACTGACGACAACTCACTCAGAGATGCCTTTGCTGAATTCGGTGATGTCGCTGATGGTGAGTTTTGATTCAATATTAGATACATTTGTTCTCTGCATTTTAGAAATCCATTAGAGGCAAATTGTTTTATTGGACTGTCTTATTGCCCATTGTATATACTTCACCTGTCAAAATTAATCGAAATCATCTATATCACCAACTGAATGAGTAGCATTTAATACCCTGGTAAGATGACTTGCTTCCTTTGAATTTGGTGGTAACCTGCAAACAAAATGTTTCTTTTCCACAGCTAAGGTTATAATGGATAGAGAGTCAGGAAGGTCACGTGGCTTCGGTTTTGTAAACTTCTCAGACACCGATTCTGCTAACAGTGCAGTGGAAGGAATGGACGGCAAGGTAACAAAATTATTCGTCAGTTTATTTCTGAAAATGTAACTTTTTCTACAACTACCTAGCTAAACCATCTACTCTAAAACCACAGGATCTTCATGGTCGAACCATTCGTGTAAGCATTGCAAACGACAGACCCTCTACTCCTCGTGGTGGTGGATATGGAGGTGGATATGGCGGTGGCAGCAGTGGTGGTGGATATCAAGGAAATGCTGGCTACGGTGGAGGTGGAGGTGACAGCTTCTAGACAAATGCTTTGATGTTTTCTTAGCTAGATCCTAGACTGTGGACACTAGAAACCTGTTTTTAGGGAGTCACTTCAGATATTTTCTTGCTTTCCGTTTCTGATGTTTGGCTAGCCTATTATTTTTCGGTATTCAACCTCCGCCCTCCGGTGCATGCAACCAGTTTCTTTTTTTATTTAAGGTTGCATCCGACTCACTCGTACTCAAGTCAACCCATTGCTCGTTTCTAAATGGGTGCATACCGTAATACCTTAATCTTGACCCTGAATCTGTGAATGTGAACATGTTTTTTTTGTTTAAGAATGTGAGTATCACCTGAGGTTAGGTCAATTATGATCCTGACATTTCAATGTTCAAATCTCAAAAGATGAATACGATGAATACCATCCCTCGTAACTCATAACCTTACCATACTAGTTAAGCTAGTATGTGTTGAAACCTGAACTTTTTTTTGTAGTTGTTCATATAGTATGATTTAGAGCATCATAATGCTTCGTTTCTTTACAAGACCGAATAAAAAAAGTCAAATGAAATTCATGATAATATGAACACTTGAGAGCTTTCTATATATATTATAGACATAGAGACTAGTATTGTACAACAATATTATCAATCAACAACGAAAAATGATGAAATCGGTCATGATTGATGATCACATCATTTCGTGTCGGTGGTTTCCATTTTTACCCTTGTATCGACTCCATAATACCCGACGTACCACTTGACAAACTTCTTAAGCCCAGTAGCCAAGTCCGTGGTGGGCTTATACCCGAAATCCTTACGGGCCAAAGTCACATTAGCATGCGTATAAGGCACATCCCCATTTCTAGGCATTGTGATAACATGCTTCTTCGCCTTCACATTCAACAGCCCTTCCAAAATACTAACCAACCTTCCCACGCCAACCGGGCTCGTATTCCCCAAATTGTACACCCGTAGTTGGGCCGGACCCCGTTTCTTCCCCCCACTCCCGGTACTCTTCTCAGCCGTGTCCAAAGCCCCGACACACCCCTTCACAATATCGTCAATGTAGGTGAAGTCACGCGCCACCTCCGTCCCATCGTGGGTCTTGTAGATACTAATGGGCCTCCCTTGTAGAATGTCTTTGGTGAAAAAGAAGTAAGCCATATCGGGCCTGCCCCACGGGCCATACACAGTGAAGAACCTCAGCCCGGTAAGTGAAAGGCCGTAAATGTGGTTGTAAGTATGGGCTATCTCTTCACCTGCCTTTTTAGTTGCAGCGTACAAGCTGGCAGGCTGGTCGGTCCGGTCACGCTCGGAGAATGGGTTGTCCTTGTTGAGCCCGTAGACAGAGCTCGATGAGGCCCATACGATGGCCGGTTGTGGGTTCGCGGCCTTGGCTGCCTCGAGAAGGTTGACAAAGCCCGCGATGTTGGAAGCGACGTAGGACTGGGGGTTTTGCATGGCGTAACGTACCCCGGCTTGGGCTGCTAGGTGCAGAACATGTGTAAATGGTACGATGTCGAATAATTTGGTTAGCGTTGGGGTGTCATTCAGATCCGCTTCCACTATAAAAATCTGATGTCTGTCATCAACAATAATCGTCACACATTACTATTATTGTCGATTTCAAGTAGTAATTAGTGATGACTGATAATATCTCCGATTCTTTGTAATTTCCTTACTTTTTTAGATTTGTGATGAATATTTCTAAAACGGTATTTCTACTGTGTTCTCATGATGAGACAATATATTCATGAATTTGACTCTAATTATGTGGAGACACACGTTAGAAAAATCGTCTGGAAGGAGTAGTAGTAATAAAGATGGAAAAGGCAAGTAAGATGGATGAGTAGATGGTGTACAAGATTACGATAATTCTAAATTGGGATTGCTAATTTACTTGCGTTATGATGTTATTGCTATATAGAGTAGCATCCTAGATGTCTTTATCATTTAGCTAATTCCAGTAAATTAGTTAAGAAAATCCTTTCGATGATAAATAAATGTCACAATAATTCAACCTTCCAACGCTATCATTTAGCTAATTACAGTAAATTAGTAATTTTATAAGAAATACTCCCATTTTTGGGTATTTTTATTAATCTTTATTCATTAACATTACTTTGAATTACGTATTATACACAAATTGATTGAATAGTTTAAACAACCATTCTTTTAAACATAGACTGATATTAACCCGATTCAAAATGAAGTAACATAAATCGATAAAAGTGGTTAACCAATTAAAATAAGTTCAATCGAAATTGAACTTAATTAAATGGAAGGTCACTATTTAACTTGTTTGCATAGTCTGATTTGCCTATAACTCTATAAGTATGTAACTATTAGCAGGATACGCTAATAGTGTCAACAGTCAAGAATAACCTTCCTAATTTAGTCGTTAATTAAGAAGCACATAATACTGTATATTACGGAGTATAAAGAATAACAAAAAATCTTTTTATTCATGAATAATGTGAATGAAATGTTGTACGGAGTATTTGAATAGAGGGGTCGGGTAATAGTTAATGATTTTTCTTTTTAGAACCAGAAGGAATAATTTGGAAAAGATAGAAGAGTCTTTGTTACGTAGGGTTCATCTTAGTGTTTTTATTAACCGACTTAATTAGTTACTCTTATTTTAAACCGTAATTATCGAAAGTGTAAGAACTTTTATTAACCGTGGATAACTTGGCTTGTACTCAGTATTTATTTATATGAATTATTGAATTGAATGGGTAATGAGCTGTAAAAGTCCATAACTTTGATACCATTCTCATTATTGTACTCCCTAGTTAATAATTAATGTGATTTTGTTAAAGAAAGCTAAGAACAACCTGATAGCAGAAACAAGAAGATGAATGAAGAAGAAGAAGAAGAAATAAAATAATGGATGCAGTTGAGTAGTAGCAGTAGTAAAAAGTAAGTTTAACCTGGAGAGTAAATTTTGTCTGGCCTTCTTAAGCGTAGGATCGTAGTAAGTGTTAAAATTATCCAAACCCACGACACCATCACCCCTCTTCTTCAGCGCAATTGCGCAATGACTACCCACAAAACCAGCAGCACCCGTCACCAACACCGATAACCCATTGGACCGGCGAGGGGCACCCGACTGTCGCACCTGCTTTTCCCAGCTCGGCCAGTAGAGATGCGAGGAGGAGGAGAGGAACCTGGTTGGGCGGTGATCAGGAGGGGCGGTGTGGGAAATGGCGGCGTAGTTGAGGGCGAAGAGGAAGAGCAGGAGGAAGGCGGTGAGGAGGGTGGCGCGGAAGAGGAGTTTAGAGGAGGCAGCCAGGAACTTGGTGGTTTTGAGGCGTCGTACGTAGCTCTGGTACCGCTCTACCTTCTCCTGGGGTTGGGATGATAATGCCATGTTCGAGTTGGAGTTTGTTTGTTTTTTTTTTTATTTATTTAAGGGGGAAATGGGATGGAGAGCGAGGGTACGTGGTGAACCTGATGATCATGCGAATGGATAATTGAGGCGTATAGGTATATCAAGAGTGGGACACTGGAGTGACTCGACTGAGACATACCAACGTCACCTTTTTTTTTTATGACGTAAAAGAGTCATCTTTTACTTTCTCTTTTGTCTGATTTGGCTGGTTACCAATTAATCATTAGTTGTGACCCTACCTATTTTCTCATCCTTCATTTTTCACCACATATTTCTATCCGTTTTAATTTTTAGTACTATAAGAGATAGGGGTAACCCTCTTAGTGAAACGAGAGTACAAAGGAAAGAAAAAGAGATTTATTTTTAGGCATGTCTTGTGATGGCGTACAAAATGGATAAGACAAAAGAAGAATAAGGGGTCGTTTGGTTGCCCTCTTAAATCACGGGAAGTAGAACTTCCCATGAATTGATAAACTGAGATGCTGTTTGGTTGCCCACTTCCCGGGAATTGCTATTTCTTCCACAACGGGGAAGTTACTCACCAAGCCCCCTTGGTGTGTAGAACTTCCCGCAAGTCATTTCCCACCTGGCAACCAAACAATATTTTTGTAATTCCAATGAAATACAAATTCACGTAAATTTAAGTTCTCGGTAATTTCATCTTCCCATAGTGAACCAAACGAGTCCTAACTATGGAGAAACATTTTTGATTCATCTCAAGTTTGTGATATATATATATATATATATATATATATATATATATATATATATATATATATATATATATATATATATATATATATATATATACTCGTTACAATCAACAATTTGTGATATATTTATTTACTACGAAGTATTTTTTCTGATATAATATTAATACATTACGTCATGGGTAAGAATCGAACCTCACCAGTTCCAACTTGATGAATGGGGTAATAAAACTCTACCCACTTGGTTTTAAAGAATGGGTATTTATGAAAGTGGGAATGCAAGGACCGGAACCAAGAGGGTGATACCAAAGTCACTAAGTTTTGTATACATTCTTTCTTTTTTTAACCATTTGGTATTCTAGTTTAGTCTTGATTCAAGTTAATTAGAATTTTAAAGATGATAAAGTGCTTCACTCTTTTCCTGCAATGTATCACATGCATGGTCTTCAAAGTGAGCCAGAAGTAGGCAGTCAAGACTCAAGCAGAAGCCGACTACTAATTATGGAGGAACAAGTAGCTCATAAAATGAAAAACGCAAATAACAAGCGCAGTTTTTGGATGCGCCATATCATGCATGAATGAATAGGTCTACTAAGATACGGTTAACTCATTGAATTTATTGATCTCTCAATTACAAATTGATGTAACAAGTAACAACGATACAAAAAGTAATAAAACAGCTACATTTAATATAAAAGAGAATTGCATCATCGATGGCAACATCTGGGTTCATTAAGCTATCAAATTGAATAACTAGTTAAGGTCAAACTGTCATCTCCAAATATTAAAAAGTGTTAAACAAAAAAAATAATTGATGATTCTAGTTTGTATTCCGTACTGTTTCTCCCCAATGAGTTTTTACTAGTGTTTTCACATTGTTGTACTTGTAGCCTTGTAGAGTTCAAACCCGAGACCTCTAGTTGAGTTAAAACATCTTCCTACTAGTTGATAAGTGTTCACGAGTGTAGTGCATTCCTTCTACTAGAAGGAGTTTTCAATGAGATCCAAATAGACCCGTTAAAAGTTGATCCGGTGCAAAAATTTGTTGAAGTGATTCGTTATTTTGGCATATTTAAAAGGCACTCAAAACCCGAAATCATTCATAAACTACGGATTGACCCACTAATCACAATCCAGGTCAAGACAAAAACTAATGTTGACGTGCGCCGGTGGAAAGGAAGGGGAGGGTGTTGGGATCGAGTTGTCCGGCCATCAGAATGAAAAGGAATCCCAATGTTGCAGAGGCTGCAACGGGTTTGCGATGCGCTGCAAGAAGCTAACGAGCGAACGGGACAACTGGTTGAAGCTCGTAGAAGAGAGAAGCGAGGTCTTGTGTGTTGGGTCGAAATGATCTGAGTGGTCGGATTTGTTGTCTCCAACCGCAATAACTGCCTGCGGTTATTTATGATTCATAATCCATACCTCTATTCCCGTCACAAACAAGAACAAGAATTAGGATTGTATTTAAAAGAAAATAGACGTACAACTAAATACAATACAGTATTGTGTCGGTGCAAATAAGAAGGGGGAGATTAGATGCGTCTAGTGTAGATTCAGGGCATATCTCTATTATGTATACTGGCAAGTCGGTTTCCATCACATGAAAGAGTTTAAGAATCAATTAATGAGTGTACTTTTATGAATAATTGTTGTGATAAGTAGTGGATCATGGATGTTACTATCCCACTAATTTCACTTACCCACTTACTCTTTGGTCTTCACTCTTCGCCATGGACTTCATTCCCAACCAAGAATCTGTCGGCATGAGTATATATTCTCCCCCATTTTGTCAATATCTTGATTCACACACTCACACTAAAATACCCAAGTAGTATTATTTACTCCCTCCATTTCGATCATTTATTGTTGAATATTATTTGTGAGAAGTGTTTTAATCAAATAATCAAGACGAAAAGATACTCGTGAGTTTTTGTAAGTACGAAAAATATGTTCTTAATATAGAAAGATAAAACAATGATGGAAACACCAAAAATAAATGAAATAGAAAATAAATAATCAAAACAAAGTGCATGATAATCTCCTAAAATGTTTTTAATATAGTACTAGTACCTAATTGGCTAGGTCAAAGTTTGACTCATACTCCCTCCGGACACTATTTTTTGCCCCACTTCATTAAAATACTCCTCACAAATAATGGGGTAATGGGGCGAAAAATAGTATCCGGAGGGAGTATAAGCTTAAACTCAACTTGTAACATTTACGACTCAAATCGAGCAAGACCAAGCTCGATTTGAAAAGCTCGCAAATAGCTCAAAAACGTTCTTCTTTAAGTGTTTCTATCTACTTGAATATTGAAGTTGCTTGGATCAAGATCAACTCGAGTAACGAGCCAAGCTTAAGCTCGAGTTTGTAATTCTCAATCTCAACCAGCTCATTATCACCACTCTTTTTCGAGTAAATTTTCCTATGATAGATATGTATCCATCACAAATCGATGGCAAATCAAATAATACTATCTGGTTAGAAAACACAAAATTAAATAGTAACAAATTTTGTGATAAATATTCCATCACACGTAATAATTCACCCTATTTTATCTTTTACTATTCCGTACCGGGTATATAAGGAAGCAAGTGGAGTAAAGTAGATAGGCGTGGCCATTGGAGTTTGAATGCAATACAGATAACCGACATGACAACAATAGCTGCAGCTGCTGCTCACATCCGAAATCATAAGATAAAAGTAGGTATATATATGGAGTGACAGTATGATAATTGGTTGCCTTTGTCTTTACTCTCCAGTCTGGCCACTCTCTAGTCTCTAGTCCTAACTCTTGGCCAAAGAAAGTAAGTTCCCGTTTTTTTAACAGAAGTATCTTGCACTGAACTGAAGTGTTGAGACAAAATAAGATTTTTAGGACTAAACTGAAATGACTTAAAAATAAGTTGAAAAGAACAGGACCTAAGTCTCCTTTGTGACGGCTAACAGATCAAATATAATCACATTGGTGAAAACTGGAAAAAACAACCTTATGTGCTATCCACCAAACATCATGGTTTTATCTTTTCTCTTCTATTTAATCGGTTACAAATTTATGACGGATATGACCGTTACAAACAATACTTTATGAAAAAAGAATGAGCCTAAATATACGAGAGAATACGCGTTTTATTCTCACTCCATTCTTTCACACCCCACACACAACACTAAGTCAAAAGATATTTGCCTAGTTGTTTGTATAGGTGGAATTAAATTGAATGCACAACCAATAAATGCAATGTCTCTCATAAATAAAAGTACACCATCATTATAATTAGCACAGGACAAATCATCCGATATTCATCCCCTCTCTAGTACACTACTTCCACCATTTTCTTAAACACAAACTTTAAAGAGACGGTATAAATCGTATAACCAACATCACATTGCAAAGTAGGAAAATGAGAGAACTCTTACATCAACCAACAACTACATATTTTATTAGAGTATGATTGTCTCACGTTAAATTAACGTGAGACATAAATCTTAATAACTCTGTCACTGAGACTATTCAAATATCACATCCTACAAGTAGTGTGATATAACAACACAAGTGAGTATAAAGCGGAATACAAGTGAGTATAGTTGGGACATTATTTGACACATTGGGGTCTGTCTAACTCTAGTTGTGTGTTAGAAAAGGGAAAGTGATGAAGTCTGAATGGAGTACAAAATCTAGAGCAACATTGGTGAATGAATGCAGAGAAATAGCAGCTAGGGCATCTTTTCTAGCTTTTACAGATCTTCTTCTTCTGGATACTTGGCATCTTTTATTGGCATTTACTCCTCCTAGTAGACGTAGTACTGTAGTAGTACTACTACTATCTCTGACTCTGACTGTCAGTCACTCATTCGACACAAAGATAAAAAGAAAAGAAAATTCCTTGTCCGCCTTTTATCACATGGCCATGTGAATGTGAATGGGAATGTGAATGGGAATGGGATACAACAACTTCATGCTCCCTCTCATTCATTAGATTCCTACCATTTATTGAATATATATGAGGTATATTTTAATAAAATGGTAGGAATCCAATGAATGGGAGTTAGTACAAACCAGCCAACCCCACGTCCCCACTATACATACACCTCTACAAGACTGACCCTAAATATGCTTCACACTTTCTATTTTAATCTTTCTTGTTACCGATTAATAAGGGTTACATTTTACCTTACTACTTGAGTAAATCTCCCTTAAGATGGTACTCCGTCTTAACCATAAAACAGGTCAAGTATATACCATTCGTGTATATTAGACTGTGTAAAATGCATGGAAAAAGGGATATATTTATCTTATATGCATAAGTGGTAGGGTACTTGAACTGTCTTAAGTTTAAAACGGATAGTGTCGTCACAAACAAAAATTTACTTACTTTATATTTCAGTTATATCTGCTTTTGTTGTCAATATTAGTTGTGATATCAAATTATTTCTCATCTTTTATATTTCACCATATATTCTCATCATTATTAATACTTGTAATAAAAGAAGAAATATAAACATTATTTTAAGACAAATGAAGTATAAATTTAGGTAGTACTAGTAGTCCCTCCGTATCCATATGTCCATTCACTTTATATATAAGTGACGTATTATATTGAAAGTGGACGAACATATAGATACGGAGGGATACTATTTCTGAGATAAGAAATCACTAGAAACAGCATGGTCCACCAGCAAAGCAAGTGGTATTAACTACTCGTATCAGCTATGCTAACCCTTCCAGTCACATAGAGGTATCTTGCAAAAAAAACTTTGGAGGAACAAATCTCACAGAATTCGGTAGAGCCCGCAAATCCGACACATAATCAATGTGTTTGAGTTAAGGTTTTATGAGTCATTTATATAAGTGGGTCAACACAAGCACAAACACAACACGAGATTTAGTTGAATCGGGTTAATGTTTGAACCTTGAACACTAATGCAAGAGATTGACTCCGATCCCAAACATTAGCCCAAAGGTTGCTTGCTCAAATACTCTCCAGCACTAGTATGATTACTACAGTATGATACATGGACATATTCCATCTCCAACACTACCCCATTCTTCAACTCTTTTTTTGGGTTGCATCATCATACTTAGTCAACATTTGAACTAGCTAAATCTTCAACAGCTTCACTAGTTGAACAACCAGTGCAATCACAGAAACTAAAAAATGAGACCCCTACCTAATAAACTAAATGAATTGTCTATCAGTTAATCTGAGTGATTTGGGTTGCGTCGAACATTTCTTAACCTGCCAAAAGTACCAGCATTTCAACGAGATGGGCAACAGATTGATATTTGTTAGAAGGTCCGATATGGCAAATTCAATTTCAGAGAAGATTATATTGTATCTAATCTAATAAATGAAGTGAGCTAGTTGAATAAGTAAAGGCATATATAAAACCATGTTACAGCAAACAACAGATGAATTACTTTTTTTTCTTCAGATTTGCTCAGTTTCAGTAATAAAGAGAGCAATTATAGAGTTTTCGAAACCCATACCTACTCGGTAAGTGCTTAAGTAATGGCGCTTAGTTATATGAGCTTCAATCCCGTGAAAGCATTCACAGTCTCCCGAATGGATGCATGTATAAACCAGCATTTGTAGTTACGATAAGAATCAATGATTACTCATTCAGTCATTCTGACCCTCAGATAGATCTGGGAAGCTCTTCAGTACCTATATGTGAAGACAGTGCAGAATATAAGGTTGTCCTGAGCATGATAGCAAATATGGGACACGACTCATCACAATCAAGTATAAAGGTTTTGAAGGTTGCAGACCTAGACCTGGAAAAAATTACCCCAGTCGATTGACCCAGCCCAAACCACTAGCAAAACAGCAGCAGCCGATATGACTAGAACATGTAATAAACGTGGGATAACAACAACCACGTTTTTAGGTGGTAGTGATTGACCACATTTATAACACAATGGCAGAGATCAAACCTAGAATAGAAACCAAGATTCATACAATGGTTTTCCGTATAAAAATGGAGAAGACAACTGAATATGAATTACCTCGTACAAATACCATGAAGCAAATGCATCAGTTGCAGCGTACTGCAATTGTGGCTTTGAAAGAGTATCAGTTTCCCAATTTCCAAGTCTGATATTCTTCGGTTTCAAAAGCTGCAAAAGTTCAACAGTCTTTTAGAGACACAGACTTGACTATCACAATACATGTGACATGGCTAGGTAATCGAACATAACAATGTGCATCTCAATACAAAGAATCAAACTCTACAACACAATTGACGGATACTTCCAGTCATTTTCCATAATAATGACTTGGATGTACGGAGTAACAATCTGTTTTTATTCAAGTTTCAAGCAATCTTAGTCATGTGAAAGTGGAACTAAGTAAACTAACATGGGTTGGTGTTCTGCTAAGACAACATGAAGAAACGTGTGGGCTAGAAACCAATTACTTTACTACTACGTCCACTAACTCAGCCCCTAACACCTTGAGTAGGGCCTAATATGATTCACTCCATTTTTCCTCGTGTTGGAAACAAAAATATGTCTTTCAAACGACCATAAGATTAATGTGCATGTTAACAAGTTTGCAACAGAGTTATGTTTACAAAAACAAAACAATACTGTCTCAGAGGCTCAAGTCTATGGTGCTTCAAAAGGTATGCAACTTCATTGCCTGTTTGTTTAAAGACACAAATATGTTATTTCAAGATGACCATGATATAAAAAGTGTGTCATCGAGATTGCATTGTCTTTACACTACTTCACAATACAAGAAGTGCAAGCGGTTTAGTGTGACAGATTTCTTCGTATTCCAAAACCAAAGAATATAAAGTATTTATCTCTGTAATGAACATGGCTTTTACAAAAAACAGAGAACTTCAGGGAAGATAATAACCAATAAAATTCAAAGCTGAAGGTAACTGTACTTGTTTGCAAGTAAGCGTTTCAACCAATGAAGAGAGGGACCACTGCTTGGGTGCTAAACCAAGCTTCTGATTAGCCATGGCAGATAGGTCTTGTACCCCTTTAATCGACACATTATAATCATGGAAGAGTTTAACAGCATCATTGTCAATACCAACTCCTACCTGAACATATCACTAAATAAATCAAGCATTCAAGTTAATATAGCTATAAACGTAGATAGAAGGTTAACAATTCACATGACACGTTGGTTTAATAACTCAGCATAAGTATAGATGTATAGTGATGATTGAGCTCAAAACCTTAATAGATGAAGAATCCTCAAGAAGAGACTTCAGGCTGAGAGGGATTCCAGAATGAAAAATGTGTAGCACATAGCAATGAGTCATATCTCCACATATTTGCATCACCGCAGCAATTCCCTGCGGAACGCCTGTAAAGCAGAGAATCAGTAAACAAAGAGAAGCCATATAACATTCATCTATAATGTATGTATTTCCTTTCTACTCCAACCCAACACAATTGCCTTGTTACTATGTCTAGGAAAAAATATTGAACTTCTTATTTATACCATCCGAGTTAAGCATAATGACGATGTATTATCTCCTGAAGTCTATTCTTCAAGTAATGATTAGATTCACTGAAACATTTTAGTAATGGTCAGAAACTTTAGAAAAAAACTTAACGGAGTATACAAGTATAATGCTAAAAAAAACTTTCTAGAAATTTTATAGTAGCGCTCTGAAGTTTTGTTACATTGTTCAAATATTTCTTAATATTGCTCAAAAACATCATATTTCTAATGTTGCTCATAAATAATTCCAATATTGCTCAGAAAATTTCTGATATTGCTCAGAAATTTTGTGCCAGTTATATCCGGCTAATTGTACCAACATGTAAAATAAGGAAATACGAGTATATAGATAACATATTTTTTAATATATAAAAAAAACAGTTCGGTGATCATGTTCAATATAAATTTTTAAAAAGTACAAGTTCCTCAAATATGTTTCAGCTCATTTATGTAACATTGTAACAATGATACACTGATTTAGTGATTTGAGAGTATTCATACCCTAACTGAAGAGCAAAGCACTTTTCCAATACAATATATGCAGAAATGAATCAAATGCTAACATTAGAGAAAAGAAAAGTCTGGAGAGTTAGCAAATATGAGACGAAACAACAAGAAATCATTATACACACGCGAATGAGCCAAATGTTACCATCGCACAAAAGGCTTGGTGGGTTAGTACTTAGTATGTGCAATATGAGAGAGTGAATTTTGTTAGCCAACCTTGAGCAAAGCTAGGTTTCCACTCAAGATCAAGGCCAAGAATAGCTCGGCCCAATTCACGTTTCTTGGCCTCTAATAACTTCAAAATTTGCAATGTAGCTTCCTCTACCTCCTCAAACGTTCGACAGTATACAGTGCAACCCCCAAAGTTCATTGGAGGGTATTTGAATTTCACATTGGCTAGCATAAAAGTGACAATTAAGAAATTAATACCCAGTTGCCAAAGTTAAATGATTCATCAAACATATGTAGTAGCACATTATCCGAGAAAAGGCTAAACTCATTAAGATACCCCACGACAGTAGGGTGCAATTATGATTAACACACAGTAAAAATGGTCTACTCTACAGCCAGCCTTCTCAGAATACAACATAAACAGTACTATCTTCAACTTATAAATACTAGCATTTGTGAATTGCAATTTACCAAAGCATCCACTGGAAACGAATGACACGCGAATGTTTCTTATCCAAGAAAGCAAAGTCTTACATCAAAAAAAAAAAAAACTTACCAATCCCCAAAGAAGCTCCGATCAAGTAATCAACTACCCCTTAAAAACTGTGTAGCTATCTTCACTTGATAGAAGCTACCAAATATGAAAGTTATACTCCCCGTGTTTTATCGCAGTAGAATTTCACGATGGACACATTGGTGTGCGCTTTCAGCTACCTTATTTTTATGTAGGTCTTTAATAGGTACAGAGTAGCTTATTTGCGAAATAAGGAGGGGCAAGTGAAAATCAGCTACCTGGCGATTTCTTTTAACTCTTCAATTACTACAACAATGCCTAGTTACGTCATTTTATCAAACATTAGCGAACTTTGAACTATTTTGCCAACTTTTTCCGAAAACTAGCTAAACAAGACTTAGACGACCATCTATTCTTGTTCCACTATCATGTACTGTATGTAAATATATAAGATTACAAGTCATAAGTTGAGTTACAAGTTGCATCTCCAACACACCTTTTTTCCAAATCCATGTAATCAAGCACGAGTATCGTCTAATTATAGGGTAAACATGTGCATATATATAACAATCCAATCACACTGGCAATCCATGTACTCCCTCCTTACCACTAAGTTCTTCCTAATTTTGGTATAATAATCAAATGGGAAGATCGTTTTGGTACGGTTTACTTGGTGCGCTTCATCCTAATTTTTCACATACGAGTATATTATAGAAAAGCGGCAAGAAACGAACAAAGAAGCAAACAGAGAAGAGAAGAATGAATGACCTTGTCTGGAAGCGGGATTGGTGCGGCAAGGTGTAAGCCCAAATGAACCGGGCAACCGCCGTGGGGCTTTGTGTGGGCGATCACAGTCGGCGTTAGGACTTGTTCTACGAAACGACGACGTATTTGAAGCATTAGTAGTAGTCGTGGTGGTTGCTGTAGCAGCCTGAAATGCAGCATCAATTTCCTCCAGTTCTAGGTTGGTTAAGGGTTTATCCCAATCATCGTGAATCAACCCCAAACCCAAACCCGATGAAGTTGATGATGTTGTTGCTGTTGTTAATGAACCATGCCTGTTTTCTCCTGCACCTTTGTTATTCATGGTGATGGAGATTATTGAAATTGATTTTGTGAATATATCAGAATTCAGGCGGGATTATCAATCCAACCCCATAACAAGCGGATTCGTATACGACATTTTTTTTTTGAAAACCCAAATCGGGTATTATATTAATGCAGCCTCCGCGGAAATTAAATTGTTCAGTTGTGTTGGGACTGAATCTCCCCAGAACCGTCTACCAACTATTCTAGGCTCAAAGTTAGCAAGAGAATGAGCCACGATATTTAGATGCCTACGAACATGACAAAAAGAAACCGAAGAAAAAGAGGCGCAAACTAAGTGAATGTCTCGATAAATTGAGTAAATACCACTCCGTCCTTGCCGCTTTGCATTTAGAGCATTGATGACAGATAATGAATCACCCTCCACTTCAATGACCCGCACTCCAAGGCTAGCTGCTTGCGTCACACCATGTAGAATAGCCAGTGCTTCTGCCATATCCACCGTCAATTCCGCTTCTTGTTGGATAACCACGCACCACTCCACCATCCCATTATCGTTTCTGCACACCACTCCCCAACCCACACCCACACCTTCCTTCACGCTAGCATCAACATTAATCTTCAAAACTCCTTCCCTCGGTCTGACCCACATGTCCGTATCCCCTGCACCCGTAATTTTCCTCTCTGTTTTTTGTGACATGGTTGTCGCATCTGCCATTTCTAGCAGCACCTTCCTAACCCTTTTAATCACTCTTTCTTCCACCCATTCATCATCCTCGAATAGCAGCCTATTACGGCCAACCCACAACGACCAACAACAGACAAAGAACGATGGAGTTCCCGCATCACCAAGAATCTTCACCATCCTTTCTACCCATTCCCGCACTCCACCATGACTATTCTCTTCTTCCACATCGATGCCTAAACCGTCCCAAACCCCACTGACCCGACCGCAATCTCGTACCATATGTATACTCGTCTCTGTAGTACACAGACGTGGGCAAATTACATCCGTCAAACCTGTACGAGTTGCAATATTAGCCTTCGTAGCGATTGCATCATGACAGAGTTGCCACATAAAAACCTTGATACGAGGTAAAATCGGTGCACTCCAAATTTTATTCCATAACCAATCACCATGGCTACCATCCGATTGACCCACTTCCTTATCATTAGCATCCACCAAAAGACGATAAGCAGATCGAACCGAAAATTCGCCATCTTTTTCATACTTCCAGCACCACTCATCGTGTCCAACTCCTTTTCTTAGCCTAATAGCTAAAATACGGTCAGCTTCAAATGGTAAGAAAATATGCCGAACCAATGCCTCATTCCATCGAAGACCATCATCTGTTAACAACTCGACAACCTTCATATTAACACTTACTTCACCTCTAGGAGAAATCACCTTACGCGTTTGCGTGGCCGGTATCCAAGGGTCGATCCAAACTCCTGTTTCTGTCCCAGTCCCTATGCACTTTCGGACTCCAAGGTTCAGAACTTGTCTCGCCTCCCATATACCCCGCCAGGTATAGCTTGGCTGGCTACCCAACATTGACCCCATGAAGTCGGTATTAGGAAAATATTTACCTTTCAGCACCCGGGTAAGTAGACAATCATGATGCATCAAAAGTCTCCAAGCCTGTTTCCCGAGCAATGCTATATTGAATTTATGGAGATCTCAGAACCCAAGCCCACCTTTACCTTTCGGTTTACACATACGTTCCCAGGCCACCCGCGAAATTTTCCGTTTTCCGTTATCAGATCCCCAGCAAAATCTAGAGATTATAGAGCGTAATTCATCACAGAGGAAGACGGAAGCATAAAGACACTCATAGAGTAGGAAGGGATAGCTTGGCCTATAGCCTTTATCAATATCTCCTTCCCCGCTTTACTTAAAAGACTTCCTCTCCATCCCTGAAGTTTTCGACTTAATTTATCCCGAACAATTTTAGTAATTCCCCGTTTGGAGTGCCCTACATAAGTGGGTAGTCCCAGGTAACGATCATGATGTTCCACTCTAGTGACCTGTAAAACATTTAGAATATCGACCTTTCTTGCCTCTGTTGTACCCGTGCTAAAAGAGATAGTAGTTTTTTCAAAACTTACCAATTGGCCCGATGCTGACTCGTACTTTCGTAGCAAATCACGAACAACAATCGCCTCTCTTTTGTTTGCTCTAGCGAAAATGATGCAATCATCCGCAAAAAGAAGATGTGACACCATTGGTGCCGTCGGCGCTATACGGACACCTCGTATCGAACCTGCCTCCATTGCCCGGCGAATCGAGGAAGATAACACTTCAGCGCACAAAATAAAAAGATATGGCGAGAGAGGATCTCCCTGTCTTAGGCCACGTTCTGGGACAAAAATACGGGAACTCCTTCCATTTACGCCCACTTTAAACGAGACAGACCGAACGCATTCCATCACCCGACTCACCCAACTATGGTCCATCCCCATCCGTCGTAAAGTACATGCTAGAAAATTCCATTCTATCCGGTCATACACTTTGGACATATCGAGTTTAAGAGCCAAATGTCCTCCCGCACTTCTCGATTGCTTCATATGATGAAATAATTCGAAAGCAATAAGCACATTGTCCGTAATTAGTCGACCTGGAGTAAAAGCACTTTGATTTTCCGAAACTATATCACCAAGGAAACTCTTAAGGCGATTAGCAAGAACCTTCGAAATGAGCTTATATAAGACATTACATAGGCTAATGGGGCGGAAATCTAACATTTTATCCGGGGCTTTCTTCTTCGGTATTAGAATTATTTTAGTGTGATTCAATCCTTTAGGAATCCGACCACCATTCAGAAACTCCAACACTAGTTTAATCACCGATTGGCCAACAATATGCCAATAAGTTCGGTAAAAAAGCGCATTTAGCCCATCTGGCCCAGGGGACTTCAAAGGGTGCATCTGTTTGAGGGCTACTAAAACTTCCTCACCCGTGTAATTTGCCTGCAGATGAACATTCATATCTACCGTAACTCTACCCTCAATCCCATCTAACACCCCATCAAAATTCAAAGGATTCGTTGAATGAAATAAATCAGAGAAATAAGATACAGCACAATTCGCTATATCTTCAGTTTTATCTAAAACACATCCATGATCATCAATCACCTTATTAATATGATTTTTCGCTCTCCGTTGACTAGCTTTTTGATGAATTTTTTTTGTATTTTTATCCCCATCACGTAGCCACAGAACCCTAGATCGTTGCCTCCAAAAAATCTCCTCCTGTTGAAGTAAATGGGCAATATCTCGAGTAATATTCTTCCGCTCTGCCACTTCTCTTTCACTCCGCCCTCCTTCATTAAGCTTCGTCAGGCGCCTTCGTTTCCGTTCTAGATTTTTCTTCACTTTGCCTAACGTAATACGCTTCCATTTCTGCAATTTATCTGCACAACGGTTTATCGACTCCAGCACCCCACCCGAGCCTTCCCACGCCCCCCGGATAGTTTCTTCACAGCCTTCCTCGCCAACCCATATTTGTTCAAACCGGAATGGTCGCCAACTTCTACATCCCTCATCCACTCTCCCACGAGGCAGGACACATATAGGTCCGTGATCGGACCATTCTCGGTCTTGGTGCAGAACTCTAGCAAGTGGATATAACTCTAGCCATTCTTCATTTACCATAGCTCGGTCGATTCGACTCTGTCTATTCCCATTTCCGGATTGGCCGTTATCATAGGTAAACTCAATTCCATCAAAAGGTAAATCCCGTAAGCCGCACTCATTCACAGCATCACGAAAATTATTCATTTGCCATTGCAAACACTCCCCTCCCTTTGATAAGTGATATTTTAGTAGTGATTTACCCTTACGTTTTACCTTTTATTCGGCACAATTTTGAGTGTTTTAATTGTCATATAGCTTATTTTAGCATTTAATTAGTAATTTGTCGTTTTAGTTATAATTATCATAATATTATAATAATTGTTATATTCCGAGATTTTGGTACTGCTTCTATTGTTATATCTTGTAGGTACCAAGTCGAGTGAATTGAAGTGAATGAAGCGGGTTAAGATGGATCAAAGACGAGTTAACAAGTTTAAAACCAAGTCAAGATTATATGTAGATTAAGACGGGTCGAGGAGGATAATAGCATTATTAACGAAAGGAATGAAATCCACGTACAGCCAGGAGATAATGTAAGACACGCACCAAGCCCAAGTGGGGGAAAACAAGTACGCAGGATATAATTAATTGGGGTGGCAGTCCGTAGGAGTGTGTGGATTTGGCGACGAAGTAGAATGTATTAGATAGAGTAAATACTCCGTAGAATCTTTTGATTAGTTGATAGAGGAGATCAAATCCTCTTTTTCCTAATTCCTTGCATTAATTCAGATACGATTTCTCTTGGTATAACTTTCTCCTTTTTTTTCTCTTGATTTTTGTTATTTGAAGTTCATCTATCGTTTGAGTTATTTTAGTTTTCGATTTCATCAAAGTTGTAATCTTCATCGGTAATTATGCTTATTTCTTGTTTACTTTCAGTGGGTAGATTGACTAGATTAGTTTTAGGCATGTCTGAGTAATAATTTCTAGGGTTAGGGTTATCATAGTTCGTCTTAATTGGGGTTTTGTCTCGAGTTAATTTAATTGTTGATTAATCGTTATTAATCTCCGTTTGAACGTTATAATTACATGATTTTCTTGTCCTAGCCAGATTAGTTAATCAATTCAGTTAACCTAGACTTAAGATCGAGAGCCGAGTTTAGGTTAGACTTGCGTTCATTGGAGTAGGTCGACCTAGTAAGTAGCGAGAGCCCGCTAGGACCATCCTATGGTAGATAGAGACTCGAGAGAGCCTATCTTATGCCTATTACTGACCTTAATCAGCTATTTTATGAGCCCGACAACTCCTCAGAGACTACCTTGCTGACCTTGACCATAGTCCCTTTTATTATATTTGTTACCGTTCTCCTTTATCGTTAGTTTAGTTCATTAGTTTAGACTTATTCAACCCAAACCGAGTTTCTACGACTAAAACTTTGACTAGACCGAGACCCTTTATTTAGCTCACCGTCCCTGTGGATTCGATACCCGACTTACCCTACCTACCCAGTTAGGAGAGTTAGGTTCTTGTTTGATTGTGGGGATTCGCGACAAATTCCTACGTCAAAATGGCGCCGTTGCCGGGGATGGTGCTCCGTTAGATATTAGTCTTATTTTGGTTCAAGTCTTAGTCGGTTTCCTACTTCCTTTTGTTATTAAAAAAAAAAAAAAAAATCGCTTGTTTTACGTGTGTTTGGGAATATTTTTTTTTTTTTATAAGTAGTGTTTATTATTTTATTTTGTTTACTTGGTTTTTTTTCCTTCTCTTCTTCTCCTCCCCATCTTGAGTGTTGTATATATCTCTCTTCTTCTTATTCTCACTATGCCTACTCTAACCGACCATTATGCACCAAAACCTGAGATGTTTGCTTCACCTATTAACCTTGGAAATTTGGAGGGTCTAGACTTCTATGTTGACCCGGGATTTATTGAGTTGGTGGAGCAGAATGCTTTTCACGGGTTTGAGAGTGAGGACGTGTACGGACTCCTTCAGAGGTTTGTGGATTATTGTAGTCTTGTGAGGAGGGGTGATTTGCCCATTGAGACCATATATCTCATGCTTTTTCCCTTTTTCCTTAAGGGCGAAGCTTGGGAATGGTTATACTTACACCCTCCTAACACTTTCTCTTCTTGGGAACCATTAGCTCTAGCCTTCCTTAGGAATTACTTCCCTCCTGCGAAAACCGTCAAGTTTAGACAAGACATTCTTACCTTTAGACAGGGCGAGTTTGAGAGTCTGAGTGATTCTTGGAGTAGGTTTAGGAGCTTATTGAGAGTTTGTCCCCATCATGGCATCCCACTTTGGCTTACTACATTGACATTCTTTGATAGCTTGCTTCCTTCTCATAGAGATTTGATTTTTGTTGCATCTAACTGGAAATTCTATGATTTGGAAGTGGAAGACGTGCATGCTTTGATTGCGAAAATAGCTAGTGGCCATGACCATCGAGAGTTTGGGAGAGGTCCACAACTTAGAGATGACCCACATGTTTCTTCTTTGTTAAGTGATGAGGTCGATTCCTATTCTCTTAGTGATGTATATGATGCTAGTGTATGTCATGTTTCTCCTCCCCTTGTCAATGTGAATGTTATGCATGATATTCCATCTTCCTCACCCCTTGTGAACATAATTGATGATGAAGATGATGATTATGTGTATAATTTTCAATCTCGCCATGTTGGCGCTGAAAATGAAGTGCAAGATTTCTCATTGGGTGATTGTTTTGAGAATCCCGTGTTTGAGGATATAATTGATGTTGAAATGATGCATAATCCTCTCTTTGACTTCATGGTAGAGGAGGGGGCCAGTGATGATAATGATGCTCTCCTTGATTCCTTACACTTCGACACTACTTCTTATGAATCTATGCTTGACGATACTTGGGATTGTGATGGTTTCTTTAAACCTGTTTTAGAGAAATTTGTTGAGAATGAATCTCTTTCACCTATTGATTGTCTTGACCTTGACCTTATTTCTCTTAGCCCTTCGTTTGAGCCCATGATAAGTGAGGAGGACTGTGACAGTTCTTTCCAGAAGATCGATTTGATTTTAGATCTGTCTCTTATGGATACTGTGATGGAGAGCATTGAAGACGGAGACATTAGCACCTCTCATAGGAGGAGTGAAAGTGGTAAGATGGATATTTTGAGTGGTTTTGGGGTGGCAGAACCCTTTCTTGTGCAATTTGAATCTTTTGATGAGCCTTGTTGTGAAATTGAGATATTCGGTATGCACATCTTGCCTCACAAACTGCTTATTAGCCTTCTTACCTCTACTATCTACTATTGGTCATGTTTATTAATGTTGATTCATGTGGACATGACATAGGTCCACCCTGACGCGGCCACGCGCGGGTTTGGGGAGGCGAATGAATCTCCATGAGATGGTCAAATGGAAATTTAAATCGAAGTTGGAGTCGCCACCGAATTTTATGGTTATTCGGAACCGTTCGAGCCCACTCTATGTCGTAGTGGGCCGTATACAAAATACGGCCCATTTCCGATGTCAGAGTTTATTGGGCTCGTCCCTTTGCATATCGATATAGATGCCGACTTGAGCGGTTAATCGTATATTGAATGACTCTCGTTGCCAATGGGTTCGGACATCCGGAAACCACGGTTCTGAGTAAGGGGTGAGGGTACGTGTTGGGAAGTTCACTAAGAACACCCAACCCCGCCCGCACATTAGCGGCCTCTACTAGAATATCGAATGATTTTTTAATACGCGCGTTAGTAATACGATGAATGATATGCAAACATTGTTTTCCTAAGCATGCGAGGAATTGAATGGGTTGCTAAGTCGGTTTAATGCATGAAAAATTTAACGTCAAAGTTGAATTTAGCATGTGAGATTCGTTTTAGTATAATAAAACAAAAGATGAAATAAGAATGAATTTGCTACAAAGATGAACAAACGAGTTAGTATCGATTTGTGAAAATAATATAGCAAATAAATATACGAGATCGAAAAAATAAACATTAATCGAAATCTGGAAAATATTGTTAAAAACGATGTTTTGTATAAAAAACGAAGTTCGAAAAATAATAAAAAAACGAGAAAAAGGGGCGTCGAGGCAGCCGGCCGCGCGGCTCGCCCGGGATGCCGGCGAGTCGCGTGTCGGTCTGATTTTTGAAGACGGTTTTTGAAAACTCGATGTTTTTATTAAACCGCGTATGAATATTGCACAATTCGTACTCGATTCAATATTTTCGATATTCGTTATATTTGATAATTGACTACGAAATCAATATCAAATACTTCGAATAGTTTTAGAAAAGATATAAGTTTTGAAATCGTTTCGTAGAATAATAAAATAAAACGAACGAAAAAGCTAAAAAAACGTTTCGGATTTCAAGCCCGTGCGCGAGTCGCCTGGGCATGGCGCGACTCGCGTGCGGGTCTGTCCGATTTTATTTTTTTGTTCGAAATTGCTAATTTTGATAAATCGCGTACAAAATATGAATTAATTTATACTCGATTTATGTTTTCGATATTCGATTATGAAATCGATATCGAGTATTCGGAATGAATTAAAAAAAAGGTTTTGTAAAAAGAAGTTTGAAAAAGATGTAACGATTTTTAACATCGTCGAGATTAAATTTAATTCTTTTAATACGATATTCAACTATAGAGTTGATATCATATTGTTAAGAATGTATAAAAATAGTTTTTTGATATTATCGATATTAGAAAATAAAATAAAAAACGACGACCGACCCATAAAATAAGACGGACGAGGGAGAGAAGAGAAGGAAAAGGAGAGATCGGGTTTTGTGCACCCTCAACCTACATGTTTTAGTCTACTCGGATCAGGGCTCGTCGGGACGTGGCTTGGGCACTGGAGCGTCGAGTATATGTCGGTGAGGTGATGGTGATGCGGCTCGGGCGTGCGTGAAGGGTTTCGGGTTTAAACGGACCGGTTTTGGAATATTATCGGTTTCTCGATGTTAATTTTTGATGTGTGTTTGATGTGTAGGGATGCTAATGATTGATGATATTCGCTAGTGGTTGATGTTAATAATCGATGCTTGTTTATGTATATTTTCTGAGTTGTGCAAGGGGCTATTTATAGGGATATTCCCGACCTTGGCTAGGAGAGTTTGAACTACCGCTAGAGATAGGAAATATAGGAAGCTGTAAGGCATGAGAATTCCGCTTTCTTGTCAAGGAAGAAAGGGAACACGGCTGGTTGTGTGTTGCTCGGCCGAGTGTTTGTACTCGGTCGGGTGTTGGAATCGGTTTTTGGATAGGAAATGCAAGAGTTCGAAAGGAATGCAAATTCCGTTGCTTGGTGGAGAAGCCAAAAATCTCGGCTGGATGGAGGAGTATTTCGGCTGATTTGGGTGTCTTGGCTGAGTACTTGGTGCTCGGTCAATATCCGATTCGGTTTCCGGATAGAATTCCTACTTGAGATCGAATCCTATCCTTAAACGGATTTGTTTAATATTTTGAGAAGTTGATTTTTGTAGGATTAGAGTGGGCTTCAGCCGTGTGAGGTGTCACGGCTGACTCACGTATCTCGGGAAAATCTTTGACCGGGTTTTGACTCGGTCGTTAAAAGACGGTTTTACCCCTGGTGTCGGAATCGACCCAAATTAGTCTTATTTGACTCGAAACGACCTACTGGGCCTGATTTTGAGGTTGGTTTTGTGAGATATGTACTCCATAATGAGCCCAAGCCAAATGCCAATGATTTTGAGCCCGTTTCTGAGTATTTAAAGCACGTTTGCGTCCGATCATCATCGGGTGTTTGTCGGAAACTGCTATAGACACCTGGCGGTCAAAATGTGGGTGTCTACAGAGCCCCCACTCTGACTGAGGCTTGGACAAGGCGAAAGTCAGAGTAGCTACCAGGTCAATCAAAGATTAAAACCCGGCAGACTTCCGATCGGGTCGTTTAAGGTCCGTTAGACCTGCGTGAAGGACCCGCCGGCCAAAGACTAGCAATGTACCTGAACCGATGATAATAACCCCGTGGGGAACCGGACTTTTCGTATAAGCCTATGCCGCTGGGGAGTTGTTTGCACGGTTTTGCTTGAGTCGTCCTGTATAATGATTTATGCCAAGTTTGCATGTAACACATTTTTAGGAGAAATGACTCGTGCTGGGGAATAAAAATTTGAAGAAGATTTTTTGAATATTTTTTTGGATGGAAAATTTTTGAAGGATTAAAGTATTTTTTGACTCTGAGAAGGAATATGAATGCTAGGGATGTCTTAGCTAGATTTTAGGATTAAAGGTCTGTATGCTAAATCCCCTGGGATTAGGAATCCCAAAGTGAGGAGGAGAATCCGATTTCATGCTATAAATACTCATCTTCCTGCTCACAATTTTTTCATAATTCTCACAACTCCCTTCCTTCCTTCTAAGAAAAACAAGCTCTGAAAAACTTAGTCCTCCTTTTTAGAAATTCATTATGGGAATCGATCGATTAGTCGGAATGCTGCAAGATTGGTCCCGAATTTTCAGAGATGCTGACAAGGTTATTCTGAACCAAAACGGCGTTACCCAGTTATCCACAATCCGTCAGATGCAAGTGGATCGTCACTTTTTGGATGCTTGCCTATCTTATTGGGACGATACCTATCACGTTTTTAGGTTTCCTCGAGGTGAAGTATGTCCTATTCCTGAGGAAATAGCTGCTGTAGGAGGGTGGAATCCTATTCTCCGTCCTGCTATCCCCTTTTCAGTTCGTGATCCAAGGAGGAAATTGAGAGAATTTTTACGGCTTTCTCATATGGAGGTATCCCGCATGCTAGAAGGAAATACAGTCTCCTTGATTGACCTGGCTGAAAAATTTATGAATCAGGATGACGTTCGGGTCAGACCGGTATATAGCCGTAGGGCCTTCACTTTTTGTATGCTCCATGTCTACGCTTTTGAGGGTCATTTGGATTGGCTATCTTGTATGGGCCATGTCAGACTTCTTTCTGTAGCGGATCAAATGGAGACCGAACATAGCCCAGCCTGGCTGATTACCGGGGAGATTATCCAAGGCTTAGATAATCGTAAGAGGGATCCATCGATCAAGTTGTCTGGTAGCACCCGTCTTCTACAGGTAGGCTGATTTTTTTTCTTGATTTTCGTAATTTTTGATTTTTTGCAATTTACGAGTTTTTCGGGTCTTCGATTTTTGCGCGGTTTTCGCAGCTCTTTTCGATTTTCTCGGTTTTTCCCGATTTTTGCGATTTTGCGATTTTTTTTTTTTTGAAAATCGACATTGACTTTTTTTTTGCAATTTTGACTTTTCAACTATGACTTTTTGAGAGGTTATCGATCTTGGATCCTCCTTTAGACGTAAGCCGATATCGCCCAAATCAGGTGATGACAAGAAGACGGACTGTTGACTTTTCTCGCCTTACTACCCAAAAATTCTGGGACGAGCTGCTATCCTTCCATGGAGGCCCATTGATCCGTTGGACCGTACCTTGGTGGCCTATTTATGCCTGGACCGGATTAGAGTTGCGAGATAGGGCCCGTTATCAACTAATCCTTTCTTTTAGGCAGACGATTCACCTTTATCCTGATCGCATACTTAGGCAATATGGTCGGGCCCAGAGAATCCCGGAGATTGAAGCGGTCGTGAGTGAATCTACCCAGCTAACGGACGTGATGTGTGACATTTGGGCGCAAAGATGGTACACCCGGCACACTTGGCCCGTTTCTAAAGCTTCTCCCTCGATCTGGGTATCGGATTCCTACACGAAGTGGACCCAAGCCGATTCTGCTAAAGCCCGTGCTGCTTTAAAGACCGATGAAGCCTTTGACTTACTGCGCCGAGAACAGGTTAAGGATAATCGAGGCTTTTTTGACGATGGCGATACCCCGGCTACGATGGTCCGATTGATGTCAGGCCAAAAGGGGAAGACCAAGACTTTGACTAAAGGGTCCAGCTCTAAAGGTACATGGAGGAAGACGGGCCCCCAGACGGACTTAGAAAGGAGACTTGGTCCAAGACTGGCAGCTAAGGACCGACTTGGTCCTCGGGATAGATTACCCGAGCGCATCCGGGCTCGGATCGAACCGGTGCAGAGGACGGAGAAGCCGAAGTCGAAGAAACGGGTTCGAGCAAAGGAAGTTCCACTCGTGATCAGATAACGTTCGCCCCCGCCTCGCCGGCCTCGGGATCCGCGCGACCCGAAAGATAAGGGGAAGGGAAAAATGCACGAGTAGTCTCCTAAATTTTATTATTTAAGTATTACTACTATTTTTTGTGTGATTTTTGTGATTTATTTTTTCGTGAGGCATTTTTTTTGAAATAATAAAAGACATATTAGTGAAAACCGTTCCTGTCTTTTCGTTATTGCAATGGTTGTACCCTTTGAGGGGTTGCCTACGTATCCACGATTAGTGGAATCAAACCGACCGTAGTTCAGTCATAGATTTTTGCAATTTTCGAAATACATCAAGAATATTAGTTCGAGACGTGCGACAGTAGGATCAGTAATCCTAACTCATTGACTTGCTTAATTTTTGAAAATTTTGTATAAAAAGATAAACTTTTTAGCAAATGACATTGAGATAAGGTTAGGGGTAGTAGCGCTTTAACTGGTCCAAGTTGGTTGGGTTGACGAATTCGTTCCCATCCAAGTCTGTCAGCATTACGGCTTCTCCTGATAAAACCTTCTTCACTAAATACGGTCCGGCCCAAGTAAGTTTGAATTTTCCCCTTGGGTCGACTGGTAGCAAAGCCCGGACAGATTTTAGGACTAGATCGCCCTCTTTGATGTTTCTGGGCCTAACCCTTTTATTGAAAGCCCGTTTTATCCTTTTTTTGATATATCTAGATGTTGTTAATAAGGGCTCGAGATCGTCGTTCGTCTAACAGAATCAACGAGTCGTATCGGGCTTGGACCCAATCTGCTTCAGGCACCTGACTTTCGAGTAGGATCCTTAGAGATGGTACCTCAAGCTCGATTGGCTGGACCGCCTCCATCCCATATGTCAGATAGTATGGAGTTGCTCCGGTCGCGGTGCGGATTGATGTCCGGTATCCCCATAAGGCAAAAGGGATTTTATCGGGCCAATCCCGGTAATTATCAGCCATCTTTTTAAGTATGGTGACAATGGTTTTATTTGCTGCCTCTACCGCTCCATTTGTTTGGGGACGGTAAGGCGATGACGTATGCCTTTGAATTTTATATTTTGCTAGCAAAGTAGCGGTTTCAGCTTGGAAATGGGTCCCGTGATCGCTTATGAATTCGTGCGGGATCCCGTATCGGCATATAATTTTATCTTGGATAAATTTTGCAACGTTTTTGGCGTTCAAGACACGATACGATTCGGCTTCGACCCATTTAGTAAAATAGTCAATAGCCACTAGAATGAAGCAGTGACCTCCCGTCCCGGAAGGGTTCACCTTCCCGATTATATCAATTCCCCATGTTGAGAATGGCCATGGTGATGTCATGGTATATAATAGGGATGACGGCATATGTTGGACATTGCCGAAAATCTGACAGTTGTGACAGTGCTTGACGTATAACTGACAGTCGGTTTCCATGCTATTCCAATAATATCCGAGTCTTGCGATTTTTCGAGCTAGCATATGGGCATTCATATGCGGACCGTTCTCACCATCATGTACCTCGGTCATGACTTTTTCGGCCTGCATTTTGTCGATGCATAGGAGTAAAGCCCCATGTGCCGTCTTTTTGTACAATTGTCCATCGTCCGTGCGGATGAACTGAGTGGCCCATCTTCGTAGGGCTTTCTTGGCCCGGTTTTCAGATCCCGGAGGATATTCTCCCGACGTCAAGTAGGTAAGAACAGCCTGGTACCAAGGTTCTGGGTCGGTTATTTCGATGTCTTGGATAGCGTTGATATATGCCGGCTCGGACCGTCTTTCGACGCAAATCGGCATGCTAGTCAGATGTTCCGGGATGTTCAGTAAAGATGCTAATTTGGATAGTGCATCTGCAAACTGGTTTTCTTCCCGGGGCAGATAAATGTATTCCACCTTTTGAAACTGCTTTTCGAGAACCCTTACTCGCGCTTGGTAAGCTACGAGATTTGCGTTCCGAGTTTTCCATTTCTGGAGTGCTTGATTAATGACTAATGATGAGTCACCGTGGACCCGGAGGTTCGTTACTCCTAGATCAGCGGCGGCTTGCAACCCGTGAATGCATGCTTCGTATTCGGCTGCGTTATTAGTCACGTCGAAGTCTAGCTTGATGGATAACGGGTTGTGTTCTCCTTGTGGTGAGATCAGCAAAATCCCGACACCAAATCCTCGAAAGTTGGATGCTCCATCAAAATATAGATCCCATGTTTCTGTGTCGGTATGGAATATATCTTTGTCAGGGAAGGCCCAAGTATCGGTATGTCCCTCTTCAGGTACCGGACTATCAGCGAGGAATTCGGCTACTACCCGGCCCTTGATGGCTTTTAATGGTACGAACTTGAGGTCGAACTCAGCTAACATTAAAGTCCATCTAGATATTCTACCATTGAGGATGGGCTTTTCGAACAGATACTTGATTGGATCCATTCTTGATAGTACGTGCACTTCGTGGCTAAGCATGTAATGTCGGAGCTTTTTAGTGGCCCAAACTAGAGCTAGACACGTCTTTTCGAGCATCGTGTATTTGCATTCGTACTCTAGGAACTTTTTACTGATGTAGTAAATGGCTCGTTCTTCTGAGTCGACTGTCTGGGATAGCATAGCCTCCATGGCTGTCTCAGTCGTTGTCAAGTATAACGACAAAGGCAAACCGTGCTGAGGTGGCATTAATACCGGCGGAGATGACAGAATCTCTTTGATTTTATCGAAAGCTGTTTGGCATTTGTCGTCCCATAGTACCCGTTCCCCTATCTTTAGTTTTTTGAAAATGGGTTCACATACCATGGTTAGCTTCGAAATGAACCTGCTGATATATTGGACTTTCCCGAGAAACCCCCTAATCTCCTTTTCGGTTTTAGGTGGCCGCATCTCGGTAATGGCCTTGATTTTGGCTGGGTCAACCTCGATGCCGCGCTGGCTGACGATATGGCCCAGTAATTTACCCGATGTTACCCCAAAGCTGCATTTTTTAGGATTCAGTCTCATGTTATACTTGCGTAGTCGGGTGAAGAACTTCCTAAGGGCCGGAATATGCCCGTTTCGTTCTTTGGATTTGACTATCATATCGTCCACGTAGACTTCCACTTCTTTGTGCATCATGTCATGTAATAAGGTAGTGGCGGTCCGTTGATAAGTGGCACCAGCGTTGATAAGCCCAAATGTCATAACCGTGTAACAGTAAGTCCCCCAAGGTGTACTGAAGGTGGTCTTACTCATGTCTTCTTTTGCCATTTTGATCTGATTGTATCCGGCATACCCGTCCATAAAGGATAGAAGGGCATGGTCGGCCGTGTTGTCCACCAGTATGTCGATGTGTGGCAACGGGAAATCGTCTTTCGGGCTGGCCTTATTAAGGTCCCGGAAATCTACACAAACTCGCACCTTTCCGTCTTTCTTGGGTACCGGTACGATATTCGCGACCCAGTCTGGATATTCAGACACTTGGATAAAGCCCGCTTTGAATTGTTTGTCAACTTCTTCTTTGACTTTGAGAGACCATTCGGGCCTCATTCTTCGGAGTTTTTGTTTTACCGGCTTACACCCATCTTTGATGGGTATACGGTGTTCGGCTATCTTCCGGTCTATTCCCGGCATGTCCTTGTAGGACCATGCGAAGACGTCTTTGAATTCATGGAGGAGATCTGTGAATTGTTGCTTTCCTCGGGGTCTAGGGATAAACCTAACTTAAGCGTCTGAGGCTCTAAAGGGGTTCCTAGATTGATGGAATCGGTTTCTTCGATCACCGGATCTCGAGACTCCCTCTGTTCGAGTTGCTCGACTAGATGTTGAGGTAGTGGTACCTGTTCGTCGGGTTTCTCAATGTCATTGCAAGTAAAGTTTTTGAAAATGTTTTGAAAATAAGACAAGTCGTAAGCAGAACGGTTATCGTTATTATTGATAGAAAGTTTTGAAAATAGCTCGAAGAGAGCAGCCATCTGATCGTTGGTCAGAGGCGGTATGGGGAGTGCTCTCGGGACAGACTCCGAGGCTCCCAGAGGAATGATCGAAGGAAAAGGGGTTACAGACTCGACCCTAGTACTGGACCCTCTAGACTTAGACTCAGACTCCGACTCTGACTCTGACTCGGATTCGGACTCGTCGTCTTGCATGTCTCCTTCGCCGGTAGTGAGCTTGTAGACTCGGCCCTCGCTGTCGGTCCACTTGATTGTCTTCCTCCAAGCCCGCTTTCCAGTGTCAGCACCTACTTCAGAGATCAGTTTGGTTGGATCGAACTTATTGCTATGGAGGATCAGGTTGACTAATTCCTCCTTAGGGGTAGGGATTATCTTGCTTTCCCCGAACAAGAGCCCCAGCATGGGCTCAGCTTGGTTTGAATCTTCTTTTGATTCAGCCTGGATGAGAGTGAAGATATCATCTGGAATGAAATTGACCTCAGGATAGGTTATAGCGGGCTGGTAAAGGCCCGTTTGGACAGCTCCGAATACTGGAGTGACGAAGTTCAGTTTCGGGCTGTAGGAGCCCTTGAGGACGTCGCAGGCCTTTTGGATGCCGGCCCGGACCACGTTTTCCGGGGTTAAGGCATACCCTAAACCAAATTTCGGCTCTTCATTATTTAAGACATCGATGATCTTGCCTGCCGGGAGACCAGGCCTTGAAGTAGCCCCCGGTAAGTAACCCAAGTTCTGCAGCATTTTGTCGATGCTGGTTGTGAAGTAGGGCCTAAAAAGATATTCTTCATCGATCATTCCCACGAAATTGAATCCTCGCGGGTCGATTGAACCGGCCATTTTGCAGCTTGACACGGCTATTGGAGTAGCTTCAAGTGTGATGACCCCGTCTTGTAAAGGTAACTTGACCTTTCTATGAAGAGTGGAGGATACGGCCTTGACTGCGTGGATCCAAGGCCTTCCAAGTAGCAGATTGAACGATGAGGTGACATCGATCACTTGGAATTCTAGCTCTTTTTCGATTGGGCCGGTTATGATGGTTAGTCTGACAGCCCCAGCAACTGATTTCGGGCTTCCATCAAAAGCCTGGATAGTTTGTGCAGTAGGAAGATAGTCGGTCTCGGTAATGCCGAGAGCCCTAGCAGTCCTTAAAGAAAGGACATTTACAGCTGACCCGTCATCGATTAGGGTCATGGGTAGATATTTGCCCCGGCAAATCACCGTAATATATAGGGCCAGGTTGTGGGTAGCCCCAAATGGTGGTAGATCGGACTCAGAGAAGGTGATAAGCGGGCCTTCTCCTTTGGACTTGCCTTTGAGGTGAGGCAGGATGGTGGCTACCATTTCAGTGGGGGTAACCGACGAGTCTACCTTGATTTCATCGAGAGCCTTAGTAAGTGCTGCCCGATGTTTTTGAGAACTGACCAGAAGCTGCCATATAGTAAGATCAGTTCGGACCCTCTTCAGTTGCTTGACTAGGGCCGTGTCAGTGTCTGGTTCTTCAAGTATAGAGTCCGTCTTGGCGGGCTCAGTGGCGGATCTCGGGGTCGAAGATCCGGCCGTGATGACATGAGTACTGGCCAGGGCCTTGGTTTTGGCCTTCCGGATCTCTTCGGCCGTGATGGGGACAGTCTCCCCCTTAGTCAGATAAACATCGTCTTCATCGTCATTCCATATCCCGTTGATTTGGGGAATGAAAGGGGAAATGAGATGAGTACAATCGATTATTTCTCCAGCAGAAATGGCGTGAGTAGCAAGAGGGTTGTTTTTGTTACTGGGCTTATCGCTGGGTAACGGTATCTTCCCACTCTCGATCAGATCTTGAATGAGATACTTTAATTTCCAGCATTTTTCGGTGTCATGCCCGTTGCCTTGGTGATAGCGGCAATAGGCTTGTGCGTTGTAGCTTTTGGACCGCTTCTCGACAGGGACCTCCGGCATTGGGCCTATGGGTTGAATTAGGCCTTTAGAAGATAGCCTTTGTAAGGCGTCGGCATAAGTAGTTCCTATGTCCGTGAATACTCGGGCTGGAGTGTTCTTTTTGGTCGAGGTGTCTAACAGATTAACCTCGTCAAAGATGCTTCGGGCCGCACTTGTAGTTGCGGGCTTACCAGAAGATGAACTGGCTCCTTGATAACCCTTTGTAGAGGCCTTAGTAAGGCTCTCTAACCTTAAGTCGTCTTCGATTCTCGTACCCATTTCGGTTAAGGTGGCGAAATTGGGTATGATAGCGTACCGGAGATGGATCCGGTAAGATGGGAGGAGATTTTTCACAAAGGCCTCCATTAATACTTTTTCGCTGGGCTTGTCGACCAGCTTGACACTTTCGGCCCTCCACCTTTGGAGGTATTTGGTGAAACCCTCCTTCGGCTCTTGGGCCATGACCTCCAGAGTACGCATGGTTGTTTGGATTTCCGCATTGTCCGCATAGTTTCGGGCGAACTCCGTTGCGATATCGTCCCAAGTTTTGTATTTCTTGGCGTCGAGCTTATAGAACCAAGCTTTTGGGTGCTTTTCTAGCGAGGAGGCAAACAGATGCTTGAACATGTCCGATTTGACTCCTTTTAGGGCCATAAACTCCTTGAAGGCCCGGATATGTAATACCGGGTCTTCGGTTCCGTCGAACATTGGGAGGCCTGTCAAGTTGAGATTGGCAGGCAGTTGATCGGTCAGGGGAGAATAGGTTCGGGCATTCTCCGTATGGATCGAGTTGTGGGTCGTCAAATGGACCTGCTCCTGCAGTTTGAGGACTGCGCTAGTCAATTGGGCTAAAGGCCCATGAGCTTCATCTTCACCCTTTGGCTTGTCCTGTTCTATGGCACTAACCCGGGTGACAATGGCGATCTGGTCACCTCTGATTTGGTCGAGCTGTTCTTGGATCTTGGCCAATGCGGTGTTCAGTTGATCAATTGAGTCCTTAGTCATGGTTCGAGTGTGAGGCGGCCTGTCTGTGAGAATACCACGTATCAGCGACCAACCCAAATCGTAGAACTAAAGTACATCCCGAGCAAGGAAAAGGGAAACTAGAGAGGAAATGACTCGGAAAAGACATCTAGACGGATGACTTGTGAGAGGTGAGCCTCCTTTAGGATCCAGCTGTGTGGGCTGGGCCCTGCTCGAAAGGAGGTTTACGTGAGACATTCCCCAGATTTCTAGACTCGATTCTGTAGACGGACCGACCCTTGTAGGAGTATGTCCTACGTAGGTGGGCCTTGCCTTAGTATAATAAGGCAGACTTGGGATAGGGAGGAAATCCGTGATATAAGATCGACGGAGTTTCGACGCTAAAAGACCTGACGACTTAAGACACGACCCGACACTGCTAAATATGGGAAGTCCTAAGAAAAGGAAGGTTTTGAAAAATTGAATTTTTGAAAGGCCCGAAAGAATCGGGGAGAACCGGCCCTTTTTCGAGAAAGAAAACGGAAAGGAGGACCGGGGACGGTTTTGAAAAGTTTCGAAAATATTTTTGAGTTTTGAAATGGGCATAATACCGGCTAAAAATAGGCTATTTTGAGTAAAATCGTGGATCCTAAATTCGGTATACGTCCCGGGTTTTGAAAATTGGATATTTTGAAAAGGATGCAATTTCGAAAAAGACGGTTTTTGAAAAACGACTTGTAAATCAGGTAGCACGTAGTCATGGAAACAGTATAATGACGCCATGTATGCTCTAATTCTAAGTCTCGGTCAGTCTGAAAGGGTCTATACCAGTGTACACAGCCTATCGAGAATCGGGGCGGACTTCCTAAGTCGAGTTGAGCTTAGAACATGCCGTAAAACCCATACGAATCGGCTAATGGACACCTTCGACATATCCAATTTGGACTACATCGATAGTATAGTGGGACGTCGGTCACCAGTACCAGCCCGGGAAAATATGGGGTTATGCATGAACCGTAAAACTAAAACGCGTATTGTACTAGTCAAACGATTTCTATTCGAGTCTCACCCTGAGGATGCTGAAGGTCAGTAACGTATCAGCTAATCCCCAGCGGAGTCGCCAAATTGTGGACATGACATAGGTCCACCCCGACGCGGTCACGCGCGGGTTTGGGGAGGCGAATGAATCTCCATGAGATGGTCAAATGGAAATTTAAATCGAAGTTGGAGTCGCCACCGAATTTTATGGTTATTCGGAACCGTTCGAGCCCACTCTATGTCGTAGTGGGCCGTATACAAAATACGGTCCATTTCCGATGTCAGAGTTTATTGGGCTCGTCCCTTTGCATATCGATATAGATGCCGACTTGAGCGGTTAATCGTATATTGAATGACTCTCGTTGCCAATGGGTTCGGACATCCGGAAACCACGGTTCTGAGTAAGGGGTGAGGGTACGTGTTGGGAAGTTCACTAAGAACACCCAACCCCGCCCGCACATTAGCGGCCTCTACTAGGATATCGAATGATTTTTTAATACGCGCGTTAGTAATACGATGAATGATATGCAAACATTGTTTTCCTAAGCATGCGAGGAATTGAATGGGTTGCTAAGTCGGTTTAATGCATGAAAAATTTAACGTCAAAGTTGAATTTAGCATGTGAGATTCGTTTTAGTATAATAAAACAAAAGATGAAATAAGAATGAATTTGCTACAAAGATGAACAAACGAGTTAGTATCGATTTGTGAAAATAATATAGCAAATAAATATACGAGATCGAAAAAATAAACATTAATCGAAATCTGGAAAATATTGTTAAAAACGATGTTTTGTATAAAAAACGAAGTTCGAAAAATAATAAAAAAACGAGAAAAAGGGGCGTCGAGGCAGCCGGCTGCGCGGCTCGCCCGGGATGCCGGCGAGTTGCGTGTCGGTCTGATTTTTGAAGACGGTTGTTGAAAACTCGATGTTTTTTTTAAACCGCGTATGAATATTGCACAATTCGTACTCGATTCAATATTTTCGATATTCGTTATATTTGATAATTGACTACGAAATCAATATCAAATACTTCGAATAGTTTTAGAAAAGATATAAGTTTTGAAATCGTTTCGTAGAATAATAAAATAAAACGAACGAAAAAGCTAAAAAAACGTCTCGGATTTCAGGCCCGTGCGCGAGTCGCCTGGGCATGGCGCGACTCGCGTGCGGGTCTGTCCGATTTTATTTTTTTGTTCGAAATTGCTAATTTTGATAAATCGCGTACAAAATATGAATTAATTTATACTCGATTTATGTTTTCGATATTCGATTATGAAATCGATATCGAGTATTCGGAATGAATTAAAAAAAAGGTTTTGTAAAAAGAAGTTTGAAAAAGATGTAACGATTTTTAACATCGTCGAGATTAAATTTAATTCTTTTAATACGATATTCAACTATAGAGTTGATATCATATTGTTAAGAATGTATAAAAATAGTTTTTTGATATTATCGATATTAGAAAATAAAATAAAAAACGACGACCGACCCATAAAATAAGACGGACGAGGGAGAGAAGAGAAGGAAAAGGAGAGATCGGGTTTTGTGCACCCTCAACCTACATGTTTTAGTCTACTCGGATCAGGGCTCGTCGGGACGTGGCTTGGGCACTGGAGCGTCGAGTATATGTCGGTGAGGTGATGGTGATGCGGCTCGGGCGTGCGTGAAGCGTTTCGGGTTTAAACGGACCGGTTTTCCTTCGGGAATATTATCGGTTTCTCGATGTTAATTTTTGATGTGTGTTTGATGTGTAGGGATGCTAATGATTGATGATATTCGCTAGTGGTTGATGTTAATAATCGATGCTTGTTTATGTATATTTTCTGAGTTGTGCAAGGGGCTATTTATAGGGATATTCCCGACCTTGGCTAGGAGAGTTTGAACTACCGCTAGAGATAGGAAATATAGGAAGCTGTAAGGTCCGCTTTCTTGTCAAGGAAGAAAGGGAACACGGCTGGTTGTGTGTTGCTCGGCCGAGTGTTTGTACTCGGTCGTGTGTTGGAATCGGTTTTTGGATAGGAAATGCAAGAGTTCGAAAGGAATGCAAATTCCGTTGCTTGGTGGAGAAGCCAAAATCTCGGCTGGATGGAGGAGTATTTCGGCTGATTTGGGTGTCTTGGCCGAGTACTTGGTGCTCGGTCAATATCCGATTCGGTTTCCGGATAGAATTCCTACTTGAGATCGAATCCTATCCTTAAACGGATTTGTTTAATATTTTGAGAAGTTGATTTTTGTAGGATTAGAGTGGGCTTCAGCCGTGTGAGGTGTCACGGCTGACTCACGTGTCTCGGGAAAATCTTTGACCGGGTTTTGACTCGGTCGTTAAAAGACGGTTTTACCCCTGGTGTCGGAATCGACCCAAATTAGTCTTATTTGACTCGAAACGACCTACTGGGCCTGATTTTGAGGTTGGTTTTGTGAGATATGTACTCCATAATGAGCCCAAGCCAAATGCCAATGATTTTGAGCCCGTTTCTGAGTATTTAAAGCACGTTTGCGTCCGATCATCATCGGGTGTTTGTCGGAAACTGCTATAGACACCTGGCGGTCAAAATGTGGGTGTCTACAATCCATTATGACCATTTTTCTGATGACTGGTCTAGCTTGTTTGACAAGCTAATGAGGTCCTTGACCAGTTTTTTAAACAATTTGTTAGCTTGTTGAGATATGTTGGTACCGTGTATATATGTTTCTTTGCTTGTTTTTGTGTCTTTTTGTTTGTCGTTTGTGTGTAGGAATTGTGTGAGCTTCAAGAAATCGACAATAGATGACGGGTACGAGAACAAGAATCTACGGTCACTTCAATCTAGTAAGTTCTTTACCCACCCATTCTCTTTTCCCTCCCTAGGTCTTGAACATTGAGGACAATGTCCGATTTAAGTGTGGGGGAGGATTTGTTGTTGGTTGATTGGAGTATTTTGTGTCGGTTTGTGTTTTTTGAGTCGTTGTTTGTTTTTGTGTAAAAAAAGAAGTCAAAAATCTAAAAGTATTTTATTTTTCGTTTTTTCACTCGTTTTCTTTGATTTAGTGTTTTCCTAACTTTTAACTTTTGTATAAGTAATGATTTTTAGACACTTAATAGTTGTAATTGTTCGTTATATATCAATCGGTCTTCTACTGTAAGTCGCTCGAGGGTGTGTACTTCACTCGTTCCATCTTCCACCTCCCGTGATGTGATGCGACTTTAGTTAACTTGTCTAGGTGACGATGACCAAAGTGACTTCCTTTTTTTTTACGATCCCATTTTACTTACCTCCTCTTATTGGGAGAGAGCGGCGTTACAAATTCTGCTCGATTCTCCCACAAAATAAGCGCTCGTTTGTAAGCACCAGAAAAAATCACAAAAATATCAAAAAGAAAAAAATAAGGGGGAGATGAAAAGGAAAAAAAAAAGAAAAGAAAAAAAAATTAAAATGAAAAAAAAAAGAGAAAAAAACAAAAATGAAAAAGGAAAAAAAGAAAAAAGAAAAGTATGATTCCTCCCCGAGTTAGTTGTTTTTATTTTTATTTTCTCATTATGGATCGTTTACCTCTTCTCACTTGGGCCATTAGGACGACCCTTGACTCTTTGAGTCGAGATAAGTTTTCTTAAGTCACTAACGTCACAGGAGTACTCATTCCGCCTCCATCTCATACCCTTGAAATAGCATGGACCGAAACCGATGGATGTATAGTGTCGATTGCAACCGTCTTAGTGTCTGATTATCATTGTTTATACTCGAGTTGAATTTTAGAATTTGACTTTTGATTAGGAAGCTTGTGATTTAAACTTTTTGTGTAATTAGTTTGTGTGTCTGTCAGCTTTTCTGGTTGTCTTCCTTTAAGGGTCGTTAGTTTAGTTTAGTGAGCTTACTCGAAAACGAGTAAGGGTTAAGTGTGGGGGAGTTTGATAAGTGATATTTTAGTAGTGATTTACCCTTACGTTTTACCTTTTATTCGACACAATTTTGAGTGTTTTAATTGTCATATAGCTTATTTTAGCATGTAATTAGTAATTTGTCGTTTTAGTTATAATTATCATAATATTATAATAATTGTTATATTCCGAGATTTTGGTACTGCTTCTATTGTTATATCTTGTAGGTACCAAGTCGAGTGAATTGAAGTGAATGAAGCGGGTTAAGATGGATCAAAGACGAGTTAACAAGTTTAAAACCAAGTCAAGATTATATGTAGATTAAGACGGGTCGAGGAGGATAATAGCATTATTAACGAAAGGAATGAAACCCACGTACAGCCAGGAGATAATGTAAGACACGCACCAAGCCCAAGTGGGGGAAAACAAGTACGCAGGATATAATTAATTGGGGTGGCAGTCCGTGGGAGTGTGTGGATTTGGCGACGAAGTAGAATGTATTAGATAGAGTAAATACTCCGTAGAATCTTTTGATTAGTTGATAGAGGAGATCAAATCCTCTTTTTCCTAATTCCTTGCATTAATTCAGATATGATTTCTCTTGGTATAACTTTCTCCTTTTTTTTCTCTTGATTTTTGTTATTTGAAGTTCATCTATCGTTTGAGTTATTTTAGTTGTCGATTTCATCAAAGTTGTAATCTTCATCGGTAATTATGCTTATTTCTTGTTTACTTTCAGTGGGTAGATTGACTAGATTAGTTTTAGGCATGTCTGAGTAATAATTTCTAGGGTTAGGGTTATCATAGTTCGTCTTAATTGGGGTTTTGTCTCGAGTTAATTTAATTGTTGATTAATCGTTATTAATCTCCGTTTGAACGTTATAATTACATGATTTTCTTGTCCTAGCCAGATTAGTTAATCAATTCAGTTAACCTAGACTTAAGATCGAGAGCCGAGTTTAGGTTAGACTTGCGTTCATTGGAGTAGGTCGACCTAGTAAGTAGCGAGAGCCCGCTAGGACCATCCTATGGTAGATAGAGACTCGAGAGAGCCTATCTTATGCCTATTACTGACCTTAATCAGCTATTTTATGAGCCCGACAACTCCTCAGAGACTACCTTGCTGACCTTGACCATAGTCCCTTTTATTATATTTGTTACCGTTCTCCTTTATCGTTAGTTTAGTTCATTAGTTTAGACTTATTCAACCCAAACCGAGTTTCTACGACTAAAACTTTGACTAGACCGAGACCCTTTATTTAGCTCACCGTCCCTGTGGATTCGATACCCGACTTACCCTACCTACCCAGTTAGGAGAGTTAGGTTCTTGTTTGATTGTGGGGATTCACGACAAATTCCTACGTCACCCTTCATCTCCGTCGAAAACAATATTTCATTGAAGTCACCCAAGCAAAGCCACGGCCCATTTGATTCGCTAGCAAGTAAGCGTAACAGACTCCACGAAAGATGTCTGTCTTGAATAACCGGCCAACCGTAGAAGCCCGTACATCTCCACCTCTGGTCCTCAAACTCTATATCTACATCAATGTAATGAACAGATGAACTACGAAACAATACTGTAACCTCCGGACGCCACATTAATGCTAAACCACCAGACCGTCCTGCACTATCTACCTCCACACCCTCACAATCCTCCAACCGACCTCGAATTTTCCTCATCTCCTCACATGATAATTTAGTTTCACAAAGGAACACAAGCATCGGGGCCTCCCTCCGGATCAGACTCCGGAGACCGCCTACCGTAGTGGGGTTGCCCAGCCCCCTGCAGTTAAGGCTCAAAAGTTTCATTGGTCCGGGCAGGACTGACCTTGATCAGCCTCCGCCTCAGGTATAAAGCCCCCCGGCTCCAACAAATTTCTCTTCGGATTGGGCTCAAACACCTCGGCCTCTGTTTCCCGACTTCTTTTCTCCAAAAGATTAGGCGACGTAAGTTGTACGTCCTCCCCCCGACCCCTTACACCAACCACTCTCTTCCACTTCTTACCGGGAGTAGTAGGTGGAACCCAGGCATCTATTTGCACACCCCGAGTCGAATCTCCATCCTCCAAAGTACGATCCTGACCCTCTTGTGTCATAGCCCCTGGTAAGCCCACATCGATACCCAAAATAGGATTATCAACCTTCCTGTTCCTCTTTTCCCAATACCCAATAGCAAAAGCCTGCAATTTCTTCACCGTACAGGTCACATTCTCCTCTTCTTTACGTCGCACCTCCAATTCGAGCTTATCATCAAGAAGTGGCAACAATTGTTTTTGCTCTGGAGGTTTAGTAATTCTCCATGGGGAAGCCCTGAGTTGTGCGCTATACATCAGTTCACCTTCCTCAAAAGGCCCGTCATCGCAATCTTTTTCCCCGTGTCCTAAAATCCCACACCCATAACAAATGGTTGGTAGTCGCTCATATTTTACATCAAAACTCGACAACCCTTCCTCTCCAACGTTGATTTTCACCAATGCCTTAAGAGGCTTACGTACGTCATGTAAGATGCGAATACGAACAGAGCGTTCCAGTTCCGGAATTGGAGCGATATCGACGGCCACAAAGATACCAAGTAGCGAACCTAACTTCTTTAGATTATCAACATTCGACCTGCCCTTAATGGGTAAATCATACACCCTCGCCCAGATTGGCAATTGATAAAGAGGGGTGTCGATAATCTTACCTTGATCACTAGGTTCGTTAAAACACTAGACAAACTTATCAAAGTGCCATGGTTGGCCCTCGAGAACCTTGTCTTTGTCCTTCACATCCGAAAATCGAAAAACAAATATCTTGTCCTTTTCACTAATAATATTGCCTGAAATTGTGCCTTTAGGATTCCATAACGTCGTCATGGTATTAATAGCCGCTTTCACGTTAATAGTTTTCGACGCCCATATTTTTCCCACCAGAACTTTATCACTGTCAACCGAATATGGTTCCGCGGTCACCACATCCCAAATAAAGGTCTCACCATTATCATCATCCCCTCTCAGTACACCCTTCCCCTTCCTCAAAGACGACCCTTCCCCTAACTTCATAACTCAAACACCAGAAAACATAAAATTACATTAAACGAAATGAACAGCGTACCGTAAGACGTGCAAGAATGTCCTCGCACGACGAAGCCTAGATACGTAGGATTGAAACGAAGACTAGTTAGACGAAACCCTCCATAGAAAACAAGAAGAGACAGTTTTTTTTTTTTTTTTTGACAGTTTTTTTTTCTTTAGGTTTTAGGTGAATTTATTTATTTATTTATTTATTTTTAAAAATAGTAGGCTCTTGTACTTTCGATTCTCACTTGTATAGTTGTATTCCCTCTATTTTTGTACTCGTATTTTTTTTTCATTTATTTTTTAAAGTCTCCGATAGGATACTTTGATCATATTTTTTTACATTTAATGAAATTTTTTCTTAACGAAATTTATATTTACTGAAAAATAATTTGATAATAAACGTAAACTTTTGAGTTTTATATTTAAATCATTTTTATTCTCCAATATATTCATAACTTTGACTCTAAAAAAACAAATGAGAAGATAATAGGCAGATGGAGGAAGTAGTTCACCTCTTGTCTAGACAAAAAAATGTTGTCGGGAGATCAACTACAAATTAATTTCATATCAAAAGTAGTGTTAGAATAGTTACGTTTAATTATCGAATGAAACATATCAATAAAAATAACCACAATCTATCATATAAAGAGTACGTTTTATGCACTCCAATTTGTGTTGTTCTGTTTCCTTCGTTCATAAGACACGAAGCTCTCAAGCGCATAGACTTGTGTCTTATGAGTTTGGTTGGCAAAAAAAAAAAAGTACGTTTGATATAAAAACAATTGCTGCCTACGAAATTGAATAGTCATTTTAAGGGTATCATCATTTCTTCCCACTATTGTGCTTTGAAAAATACTTAGGCTATTTGTAACCTTAGCGTAAAATCGATTATAGCATTGTACCTATATCATATATGGAGTAATGTTATAACCTTTTACTCTCATTCGTCTTGTCAGTAATGAAAAATCATCACTTCCGATATTTCTTACAAGTAAGTAGTATCATAGAGTGAACAATTTTCCGTAGCACATTCATGTCGATCTCATATTCTCCTACAGTCTCATATGGAACATCGACAACCCTACAAAACCACTACCTACTAGTATTAACTTTCAAAATTGCCCACGACTTAAAAATACTTTAACCTACAACAACGTAGCTTTCAAATACGGGCCACGATTAATGAATAGTCTCATGATCACGTACCTTGATGACGAGTGTCGATATAGAGAACAAACCATATAAATGTTTTTTTGACTTAGAGAAGAGCGCACTACGTCGCAGGTAAGAATCGAACTCTAAACCCTCTCGATCAGAGGAAAAAAAAAAAAAAAACTCCTACAATTTGTACTCATATTTAGAAATCTCTTTAAATATACGTAGAATAGAATTACACACGAGTCGATACCGTTTTATTTGCTCATAAAAAAGTTCCAATTAATGTGCATGGTTTTATACAGAGTAGTTGCGCGCCTAGTAGAATTCACTTTCTGGACTGACCACCGTCTCCGCCTCCCACAAACCCTCAATTAGTTCCCGGCGAAACTTGTATGTTTTCCGGCCAACAACTTCCCGATTAGGGTTTTGAAACCCCCAAATACTTATCAAAATGAGTACCGTTGACAAAATGCTAATCAAGGGAATCCGGAGCTTCGACCCGGAAAACAAGCACGTCATCACCTTCTTCAGACCCCTAACCCTAATCGTCGGCTCTAATGGCGCCGGCAAAACTGTATCTTCTTCCTTCCTCTATCTTCTCATTTTCTCGTTGTTTATGGTCGAGTACACAAGTGTTGATTTGCAATGTCGTCTAGTCGGTTAATGACTGTTTATTCTGCTCATAATGTAGACTATAATCGAGTGTTTGAAGCTTTCTTGCACTGGAGAGTTGCCCCCTAATGCCAGGTCCGGTCAGAGCTTCATTCATGATCCTAAGGTCTCTTTCTCTTACTCTACACAACTGAATTCACCATGCAATTATGAATTATCATTGTCGTTCATACATGCAATTTGCGGGAATCGTTGGGGTTTAATGCGTAGTATGGGTTTGACTAGTTTTTGTGACGAGGGTGTTGGAATTTGGACAATAGGTTGCGGGCGAGACTGAGACAAAGGCACAAATTAAGCTGCGATTCAAGACTGCGGCGGGGAAGGATGTAGTGTGTATAAGGTCATTTCAGTTGACTCAGAAGGCTTCCAAGATGGAGTATAAAGCCATTGAAAGTGTGCTTCAGACTATTAATCCAAATACCGGGGAGGTAGTGACCCCGTCTTTTGCCCATCCTTGTTATTTACTGCTTTTGTTGTTTGTTTGCTCTTGGCTTCCTAGTGTTGTTACGTCGGATAGTCCAATTAGTGGATCTCATATAGTTTCAGAACAAGTGTGGACCGTGTGGTTGTCATTTAGCCAGAGTGACGAGTATTTATGCTTTATCTGTCAATTCAAAATGGCTCTTTGAATTGGCTACATTCTTTTTATTTTGAAGGAGTCACTGGATGCAATTCTTTATGTAATGTAATTCTTGGTTCATCTGGGAACGACCTCTCTATTTTAGCAACACAAGGGTGGGGTTGCTTAGTGATATGCTAAAGTTGTATGTTATCAGATGTACTAATATTTGTACACTTAAAACGTTAAACTAAAAAAAACAGAGCAAACAACATCTCCAGGTGATGATAATTTTCCTTGCTTGCATGGCTCGCCTCTCCTTTCTTCCGCTTGACCTCCACTGGCTTCTAGTATTGGGTTGCTCTTCCTCTAGTTAAGCTTCTTTGATCCATACCGATTTAACCCAACATTCTACTCACTAGCTTATCAACATCTATAACTCTAAAAAATGTCATTTTTTTGTCCCCATCAAAGCACTCCCCACTAATGTAATGTAACTAAGTGCGCTTTTGTGGAACAAAGTAAATAAATAAAGAACGATACTAGACGAAATTTGATCACATTCCACCCATTTAACTCCTAAATCTGCCTAGATCCTCATTCTAAATACTTACAAAACATGCTAGTTTACTAGCCTCTTATGCAACAATGTGATGGTCTTGTTGTGATAATGTTTTAAGTCAATTTTCAATTCATCCACCTACCTGTTGGTATCACAATGTCGACTGATTGTTAATGTTTCTTCACTATGTTCAAAAACACGCTTTCGTGGTATTTGTCACTGTGTTTATGATGCATTGGAGAGGGAAAAATCTGGACTACGATCATTAGTGCTCACACATCATCCTTTTGTTGTTTTTTTCAGAAAGTTTGTCTCAGTTATAGATGTGCTGACATGGACAGAGAAATACCTGCACTGATGGGTGTATCCAAGGCAATTCTTGAAAATGTCATATTTGTTCACCAAGATGAGGCTAACTGGCCGTTGCAGGATTCCTCTACTCTTAAGAAGAAGTTTGATGATATTTTCTCTGCTACCAGGTGTGGTTAACATTTCATGAAAACCTTTCCTAAAGCATTGTTATATTCTTATTATGTAGTGAAGATATCTGTTCAAACATTCTTCATTTTCTATCATGTCGAGCTTCGACATGTATGCTGAAAGTAATTTGAAGCGACTTTATCTGTTCTGTTGTTTCTCTAGCTCACATAACCTGTCCTTTATTTGCTTTTATTTAGCATCAGTTATGTCTTTTATCGTGAAAAATTAGATTTTCTTGGGCTTTTGGACCTTCTCCTCCTCTTCCTCCTCCTCCTCCTCCTCCTCCTCCTAATGGGTGTGTACATTGGGGAAAAATATCCGTTATTACATCATTGGAGCCTTATGTTAGGATTATGCAATCATGTGTTTAATTACCATTCTTTGATGCTTCAATAAAAGCTCTTTCAGTCTCATGTCATACGTTTTTGTGCCAAGTTCAACTTAGTGTGAGTTTCTTTTTTTATCAGATACACTAAAGCTTTGGAGGTCATTAAGAAGCTTCACAAAGAGCAGGCACAAGAAATTAAGACGTACAGGTTGAAGTTGGAGCATGTGCAAACACTAAAAGATTCCGCGTTTAAGGTTCTGTCACTAGCCATCTACAATCCTTTCGCTGATATTATGCTCCTACTGTTGCCATTCTTTGACAAACTGCTGCATCGGATATGTTTCTTGTTGATTTGCTATCCAATTCACACATTCATGGAATCATTAGTCTGTGTATCAAATCTAGTAAAAATTAGACAAGCTTGTTTCAATTGTTCATTTGTGTACGTACTATCCCCAGGTTACTAATAACTAATACAGAGTATGGCCTATTTTTGCTAAGACAAAAGTGATGAATTTCCAGTCTGTCCTAGGTCAAGAAATTTTTTGACCCGTGGACTTTAATATGTTACTCGCCTTTATCCTTAAGGATCAATGTATCTGATAGACTTTGGCTATACTTGTAGCCTTGTTAGAGCTTCCTATTTCCTCTATTCTATATCTCTTTTGCTAGATTTATCTTCGGAGCCATGCAACATAGGTTTGTAGTACCAGTTACCCATAATACTTCCTTTCCCTCATCTATCCATGTCTACTAAATTAGTTTTTTGGTAACTTCCCTACCTTGGCCTTTCCATTATTATTTCAGTTTTATGTCCCACAAAGTTCATCCTACCCTTTGACACTCTTTGTATTTTATTTTGACACTGTCCAGAGCAAATCAGCTCTTGGCTGTTTGTGGTTTTGAAAAATTACCGCTGGCTGCTAACGGTCAGGACCTAGGAGCAAGGTGTGAATGTAAAAGACATTTAGATTGAGGAAGAGATGGGGTGGATGAGTATTTTTCATCACTCTGGTTAGTAGCAAAACTTCTCCGTCAATGAATCGGGTTACAACAGAGTAGGACTGGAAAGAGTTTCTCATAGTGTTGCCTTTTCAACCAATTGTTCAACATTTTCATGTTCATTCATTTATTGAGCTATATTGTGGGGAAGGGCTCATTTGCTAGTATTGAAACTGGTATTACTTTAATCCTCGTCTTCTTAGTTGATTATTATTGACTTCTGTGGCGCTGCTGTGATTCTTTTTTTGCATTTTTCATTTCTGTGCTCTGTTTTTGGATTGGTTATCAAACGGGCTTCCTTTGCAGCCTGAAGACTTATCTTTCGAGTATTCGAGATGACATGTGTTTAATGAATCTCTGCAGTTCCGCGAAAGTATTGCTCAAGACCAGGAACAAACAGAATCTTTAAAAATTGAAACACGGGATCTTGAAAGGGAGATTGAAGATATTGAAGCTAAGATACGTCACACTGATCTTAAGCTTAAGGGTTTGCGTGAATTACAGGATCAAATAACTGAAAAGACTGCCACAAGAGTTACGCTCTTACAAGAGCAAGAAGAACTTTATGCAAAACTTGAAGAAGACATTGAAGGTCTGGCACACGTTTAATTGAATTACAGCTGACATATATTTGTCTTTTCAGTTCGTTGTTGTTATTGGCCACCTCTTCCTCCCTTTCTTCTTCCTATTTATGTATCATAAATAGTGGACTTATTTGTTTGGCAGATTCTGACGAAGAACTGATGGGATGGAAGCAAAAGTTTGATGAGAAAATTGCTCAGCAGAATGCTCAAATAAAAAAGCTTCAAAGAGAAGGAGAGGATCTGGAAATAAAGAGTAAAACTCTTGAAGATAGTAAAAGTCATTACATTGAAGAGATCAGCAAGCTTCAGGCTGAAGCAAATGTAGATTATTATACTAAATTGGATCTATATTCTTTTACTGTCTGCGTGCTATTTACAGATGTTAGATATGTCTCTTCTTTTTCCAGGCTCATGTATTGCTGAAGAAAGAAAGAGACTCTATTATCAAAAATCTCTTTGCTGCGCACAATTTGGGATCTCCTCCAAGTGGTCCTTTGAGCGATGCATTAGCTTTGAGTTATACTACTCGCCTCAGGAATAGAATGTCAGACTTGGAAATGGATTTGCAGGAGAAAAAGGTAAAGCTACTTTTACAGAGCTTCTTACTTTCCTATTTTATACAAGTGCAGTCAATTGTTACAGCTCTTTATATGGAATCACATTTTCTGACTCGTTGAAATAATTTTTTTATATGTTTGGTATAGTCATCATGTAGAGACTATCGTGAGGCTCTCTTTTTCTTTCTCTCTTGGTCATATTTAATGCTACCTCTACCTTCTTTGATGCTTTGATCAGTCACCCTGAAGTATGCACCCTGAAATGATTCAAATTAATGTTAGAACCTCTATTCTGTCACAAAGTAGTTTTTACTTGTCGTTTCACCCCTACAAAGAAACTGGATACAAAGTATGGGAACTTGGATGTGGATAGACTTGGCAAACACATCGCATCGTGTCATGTTGGGGTTTGAGTCACATGTAAACAGGTAATGAACCTTTCAAAACGGAGTCACAAAATCGTCCTTGACTCAGCCGTCGCGCTCCATTTTGCGGCTATCGTGGTGATGTTTATTGTACCATTAAATCTATTTAGAGTTATTGATTTGACCAAAGTTGGACAATTTTTTTTTTTAAATACTACGAGTATTTTTCATTACAAAATTTGGCAAGAACAAGTTTTTCATTATCTCGGCTTTGTTGCGCACCATCGTGCCGTTTCGAGCTGAGTGATTCGATGCATGTTATCGATCGTCTCAGCTCATAATTTCTTATTTTAAGATACCGATACATCTCATTTGACATGTCGCGTTTCCCATTGTGTTTCGGCCGAGCTTTTCCACCATGCTGTAACCCAATTGGACCCAATTAAATCTTGTGCGTGTTCGTGTTGACTCACTTAGTCACTTATGTAAATTGGTCATTAAGCTTCAACCACAACCCATTAATTTTGTGTGAGCTTCGTGCCGTGTTTTCCTGTCATGTCTTGCAATGTTTAAATATATATATGTGAAAGAATTAAAATAATTGGACTAATTTAATACGAAGTTTATTTGTGATGGGTTCGTGTTTTGAGGCCCTAACCCAAATAAATCTCGTGTCATGTTCATATCGACCCACTTACATAAATGACTAATGAGTCATTAAGCATAAACCCAAATTCATTAATTTTGTGCCGGGTTCAAGTTGTGTTTTTTGGGCGTCTCATTGTTTGTTGACTTTAGGTGAGGTGCATTATTCAATGCTGCCTCATGTAATTGGAGAAGAGGGGATATGCTGCGGTGATCCCTTGGCCAGATAGACCTTATTGAAATCTAGAGGTTGATTTAAAGGCTTAGATTCTCTTTGACGATTATAGGCTGTATACATCCCATGGCCGCCCACTTGGCTAGATAGGAAACATATATTTTGGTATGTGTTTTTTTAGCCAACTCACTTCAATGTATTGGCTGCGACACTGCATCATGAAGGAGTTGTGAAGGTTACCCCGACACAAGCGTTATTGACTTCAGTTATGGCCCAGTGACCAAGATGAAGATGTCTGAGATCAAATGCCATAGCTAAAATGATGGTTTGTCTTGGAAGGCGTGAGATGAGGTGGTAGTTTTGGGTGGAAATTTGGGGGAAATTGCATTGATGAAAATTATGAGATAACTTGTGTAATTAGGGGTTTACTATGGAAGCCACGGGCGAGTGGTGCGAAGGTAGGATGTTTTGTGGTGTTTGAGGTCAATTTTCATTTGTCTTGGTGGGTTGGAAAGATCATTTTGGTGGAGGATAGAGGACATTATGGTGATTGGAGTGGGAATCGTTCTAGTAGTGGTAGTCAGCAGTGGGAGGCAGGTTGGTGGCGGTGGTTGATGGTTGGTAACTTGGTGCCGTGGTGGAGTGTGAATGAGGTGGTGGTTTGATTAGTGGAATGAGAGGTTGATGAAATTTAAAACAGGGGTGGTTTGGGTATTAAACATTAGTTCTAGTCACTCATGTATACAAGCCAGGAATTATGAAACATGTAGTTTGAAAAAAGGAACGTAATAGGTGGTAACTTGCAAATTTTTCTTAAAAATATTTCCTTCAAGCTCTGTTATTATGAACTTATAGTCGGCACATAACCCCTTCTGTTTTAGTTATTACTACCTCCATTTTTTTTCTTCCGACTTCTCTATTATATGAGTGGAGTAGTTTAATGAAGTGGGAAGAAAATAGTAAAATGGAGGGAGTACTTGTTAGTCTTTTCGAAGATCTCAATGATGAATCCGTATCCAAGTCCTAATAGTCCTGCTAAATGGTGGTTCACTTATGTAGGATACAAATTTGATTGAGAAATAACGCGCCTCGTGTCTTTAAGGTACCCACCCCCATCTGGTGTCGTAGTGCCTTGCTCTTTGTCACCACTGGCCTTTGTCAGCTTGGTGGCTTGCCCCTTTCAAAACTTAGCTGCCACATGTGTTGTCATGTAGTCCACACCTTCGATTTCATCTGAATGGTTTGTGATCTTATATCACATTGGAGACATCTCCTGTTTTCCTAGGCACCTAATCTGTAATTTATTTTGATTAGTCTGTACTTCATTTTTTTTGGCTTTGTGGAATGCATGAGGAAGAACCCATGTCATTATGTTAGCTTGCTCACTTTTTTTAATAAATATTTTAGCTTGTTTTATTTTGTTTATGATTTATGATCTCAGCATGACCAATTGGTTTTACCATATCACGCTTGTGTTCTTATAGAATGTTATCTACCTTTTCTGTTTTCTTGTTTGATTTGTTAGCCTACTAAATGTTAGCCCAAACTTCTTTTTAGAGATTAAACAAAAATGAAGTGGACACAGTATGGGGCCTCTATGAGAAAGCTGAAAGCCGTCAAAAGGATCTTGAAGCTAAAAAAAATGCCATGTCTGATGTGAAGGTAGTTAACGGAATCTTTTTGTTATGCTTATTTTGTCCATTCTATTGATTTTTTCCTGTCTCTGTGATATCCTTCAACAGAGAGGCATTTTGGAACGCATTGAAAAGACAGAGCATGAACGTGAAGGTTTAGAAAACAAGATTTCTGATGTGGATCTTTCTTCTTTAGATGAAAAAGAGAGGAAAATGGTACATGATAGGCTTGCTTCCTGTATTGTTTCTTTTAGGAAAAAAATGATAATCCTATACTCCCTCTATTCATTTCATTTCCATTTGTTTTATTGATTCACTATCACATATATTCAAAAAATGTGTATGAATATGAAATGAATGGAAGGTACTGCCCAAATCTCCCACCTATTTCTTTTTCTTTTTTTTTCAATTTAGAAACTCCTACCCCCATCATAATTTTTTTTGAAAAACAAATCCTTATTCTTAACTTTCAGCACTCTTAATATATTTTTTGAAACTCCTACTTCATTCATCACTTCTTTCCACAATGAGAGTGGGTATTCCGTTGGTGCTCGCAAAGGTCGTGCGACAGATGATTTGAAGTGGTGGTAGTAGTTTGGAGTGGGTGTTGGTGATAGGGGAGAAAACTGGTGGTTGTGGTGGGGGCGATGAATGAAGTGTAGGTTGAGAGATACTTTGGGCTTATATTTTTTCCCCTTGGGAAAGGGTGACTTGTAGTGGTAAGGAAAGGAAGTTAGGAGTAAGGTTGAAAAAACACTTATTTGATATTATTATTTTTAATTAATTATATAAGGATGTTAAAAGAGAAGCTTTATATTTTTCCCCTTGGGAAAGGGTATCGGTAGTAGTACGAAAATGAAGTTAGGAATAAGGTTGAAGTTTTAAAAACACTTACGAGTATTTTGATATTATTATTTTCAACTAATTATATAAGGATGTTAAAAGAGAAGCCAAGAAAGCTGTTCATGATGCTCGAGCAATTAGTTAAGAATTATATAAAAAATTAGATATGGAATACTAAGGAAGGGGAAAGAGATATTTATAAAATTGCTCGTATTCGAGATAAGAGAACACATTATGTTAGGAGAGTTAAATGTGTGAAGGACGTGGATCATAAAGTTTTGGTTGAAAATTAGGAGATAAGAGAAAGATGGTCTTACTTTGATAACCCTATTTAATAACCAATGTGAGTAAGATTGCATCAAATTTGGTTAATCTGGATTTTATGCGACGAATTCAAAAAGGTGAAGTATAAATGTCGTTAAATAAATGAGTTCGAAACCCAGAAGTGTCAAATGGTATACCTATTGAACGATGGAAGTGTAAGGGAGAGAGGAGAATCAATTGGTTGATTAAGCTTTTCAACGAGATTTGAAAACACAACAAGATTAAGTTGATGAGCCATACCATGAAATTATGGGAATGCATGATCAACCCATGTCTTAGGAAGTGTGTGGAGATATTAAAAAATCAATTTGGATTTATGCCCGGGAGGTCGACTATGGAAACAATATTTTTGATGAAACAAATGATGGAACACTATCGAGATAAGAGAAAAATTTGCGTATGATTTATATTGATTTAGAGAAGACTTATGATAAGGTATAAGGGAGACACTGGGAATTAGCCAAAAAGGGTCCGCCAAAAAAGTACATTGGCATCATGAATGAAATGTACGAAGGAGCTAGTATAATTGTACGTACTACCGCAGGAAAAATCAAAGAATTTCATGTTATGATTTGACTGCATCAAGACTCGGCTCTTAGTTTTGTCTTGTTTGCGTAATTGGACGAATTGGAAATGTCAAATCAAGACTACATTCCTTGGTGCGTGATGTTTGCCGATGATATAATATTGATTAATGAAACTAAAGACAAACTGGAAAGGGTGTTGGAGCATTGGAGTCATGTTAGAAACTCGCGATTTTAGGTTGAGTAGAAGTAAGATTGAATACCTGGAGTGCGGATTTAGCACAACTGGTAGTCGAAAGGCGGGTACAATAACTTTTGATTGGAATTTTATACGGGTATTAGAGTTTTTTCTTTGTTATCTTGGATCTTTTCGAAAGGATGGAGAATTAGATGACAACGTGACCCATAGGATTTAAGCGAGATGGTTGGAATGGAAGAGCGCAACAAGGTTACTATGTGATCAAGGTGTACCTCACAAATTTTACTGAACATTGGCCTGCACTTTTATATGACACAAAATGTCGGCGGTAAACAATAGTCATGTGCAAAAAATGAATGTGCCATAAATGGGGATGCTAAGATGGATGTGTGACCATACAAGAAAGAATCAACTTAGAACAGAGGTGATTAGATAAAAAGTATAAGTGGTCTCTATAGAGGAAAAGTTGATGGGGAATCGGTTAAAGATGATTTGGACATGTGGGACAGAGGTCGAATGATGTACCGATATGAGGACTTGAAGAATGGATAGAGCATAGGTTGGTGAGAGGGTCGAGGAAGATTTAAACAGATTTGGATAGGAGTGATTGAGAACGATAGGAAGTTTCTTGTGATTGAAGAAATTATGGCGTTCTATAAGACTGGAGGGAGAATTCGGGTTGATTGATGATATTTGAGGACTATCTTTTTATTTATTTATATTTTTTATTTTGGTTTTTCATCACTATTACTCCGTATTACTTACTGAAATTTTTTCTTCAACTTTGAAAGTTGTAACCGTTTTTAAAAATTCTTATTAACGCCGTCAACTTTATTTTCATTACTCTCCTTAATATTACTGCTTTTATGCCTTTTTGTATGATTGTTTTTAGAGATGATCAATTTTCGATGATGATTCATGTTAGCCGACCCCAAATATTTTGGGGATCAAGGCTTTGTTGTTGTAAAGTTAGGTGTTAGAAACATATCGTTACATAAGGTATAAGTTATTAATTTTCCCTTTCTTCTATGAACATTCCTGGTTTACCCTTCATGCTTTTGATATTGTTTGATCCAGCAACTTGAATTTGAGAAAAAGACAAACCAAAGAAGCGAGAGAGATTTTGATTCAAATATTGACAAAAAACAAGCCGAGATGTTCAAATTAGATAATCAGATCAAAACGCTGAATCGTGAGAGAAATGTCCTGGCTGGGGATACTGAGAACAGAGTAAAGCTATCTATGAAAAAATCTGAATTGGAGAATGTTAAGAAGAAGCTCAAGAAAATGTTCGTCATCAAGACCTTATTTTTTGCTACCTGTGTGTACTTTGAGTTGTGTTTCTCATACTTGTATAGTTGCATGTGTCGATTTACTGATATATTCACGTTGGTTCCAGTGTGGATGAATACAAGGATAAGATCCGAGGAGTTCTGAAAGGTAGACTCCCACCAGATTGCAATTGGAAAATGGAAATAACCAAGGCTCAAAGGTGTTTTATCTTTGAACATTATAATTCTCTTGTTACCTGATCTTTTTCCCCTTATTACACCCATTTTTTCGATGAGTCTATGGTTGTTCCCCTTATTACACCCATTACTTTCAGAGTTGTCTTACACAGTGGACATTTCGTGCTAGCTATTAACTGACGTGTACGCATATCATATCTAACATTGAATTTCAAATTTATTTATATTCATCTCGTGGGTGTCAATAGTAATCCTGTAGTATAGATGTGTTTGGAGGAGATTAAGCTAGTTCATGTGGTATTTACAAACAATGGCGGATCCAGGATGTTGTCACTCGGAGGGCACAATTTTTTTTATTAATATCTTTTTTACCACCTAAAAATAATGTTCTTTCACGTAAAACGAAATTAAATATTTGGTCTTCAATAAAAAAAATGAAACTTGTGTTGTACTTTGTATATTTGGAAAATACTTTTAAAATCAACGTTATTGGCAAATAATGTTTCTTATAAATTAATCTCTTTTAACACCTATATGAGTAGTACTTAGTAGCTCAATGGAGTAGAGTTTGGTATTATGACTCAAAGGTCCAAGGTTCGAATCATGTAACAACTGTTTTTCTAAATGATATGGGTTAAGGCCCAAAATTACAATAAATTTTTTCACAAAAGTTGATAGTACCAAGGATTGAACCTCTGACCATTCAAATAGAATTATGAGGGTTTTACCAACTATGCCACCTTCTCTATTTGCATAAACCAGGTACTAATACCTATCCTAATTTCTGGAATTAGGGGAGGGGCACCTGCTCCCCTGGCCCCTGAATCCACCCCTGTTTACAAAACACTACTCCCTCTATTACGAGTTTTCTTCCCTCTTTTTTTGGCACAAGAAATAAGAAAGAAATAAAGAATTGATTAAATTAAGAAAAAGTGGGGTATAAAGTGGAAATATGGTGGGGTTTATGTGTAAAGGGAAGAATAAAGAATTGAAGGAAGAATAAAGAATTGATTAAAAGTACAACCCAAAATGGAAAGAGGGAAGATAAACAAATTAGTGCTGGTAAAGAAAGAGGGAAAAAAATTCATAATAGGAGGGAGCATTTTTCTTCTGAAAGGCTCTTATTTGTTCGTACAATTCTATACATAATCCGCCCTTCCATTGTTTCAAATGTATCATGCCCAAGTCCTGAAGTTATAATTTTCTAATCTATCTACAAACTACATCTTTGAATTATAGCTGGTCATGGGACGTACCGCCCGATTGGCCCGTCCCGTCCGGCCCGAATTTTTAGCGGGCTTGGACACAACATTTTTAAAAATATACAAAGGCCCGGCCCGCTAACCCGTCCCAAACCCGCTAATCCGTCCCGAACCCGCTTGTCCGTGGGCCAAAATTTCACAATTAGCCCGACCCGTGTCCGGCCCGAACCCGCATATGATCACCTCTACTTTGAATAATCAAATACTTCCCCCATCCATCTTCTTAGTTTCAAAATATGTCAGATGAATCTTGATTAAGAACATTACCGTTGGACAGGACTGACAGGAGTATTTGTGTTTAAGAGACGTCAGGGAAGCTCGTCAAGGGATCATGAGCATAATCTGTGTTTTTTGTAACTGTTAGGGATAGGTAGAATCATATTTTGTGGTGTTGTGGAGTTGTACGGACACCACGACTGGGTAGATTTTCTCTTTAATTGACTGCTTGAAGTTTGTGATAAGAGTAATAACCTTATTTGGCTATAGGCTTGCTATTTGAGGTGCTCATCTATTGCGATCTTGTGCAAAAGGCTGCGTGACCTTGTGATATTCTCTCGTAATGACTGGTTGAAATACGTAAGTCAAGTGGTAGCCTTAATTGGCGATGTGTATGAGAATTTGATGTAATCACTAATTGCTGTGTCACAAGTCACAAAAAGTGGATTGCATCAAATGCTGACTTTGAGGGGAATGGAGGTTTTATATACTATGCCCATAGTTATTTAGGTATTTCTGTCTGTAACTTCTGTTGCCTTTGAGGTTTGAAAGATTTGATCAGATACTGACACTTCTGGTGATGACTTCATTTTGCATTTATGGTGATGACTCTTTTGCTTTTGTTTTATGTTTTATGAGAAGCCTCTTTCACATAGTGTAGAATAATGTGGAATTTGATTGAGGCATTTGTATGGTTCCAGAGGTCTAGTGCTCTTTCTTTTCTTTTGATGTACGTTTTTATTCTTCAGCCAAATATTTTTGTTTTTTGGTTCACTGCCTGTGATAGCTGTGGATTGATTTTGATATTCAATGATTGCAACTGTAGGTTAGTATGCGAGGAGTTTGAGTTCCTTACCTTGAAGTGCCATGAGGCTCAGAAGGAAGTTAACAAGGTAGAGCTGAGGATCGAAGAAGTCACCTCTAATCTTAGTGAATATCGTAAAAGTCTGGAATGTAAGTGTTGTTTCAAACATTTTGTATGGCCAAATATTGAACTGGTTAAGCTTTTGACCCCTGCCATGAATTGTTTGTTTTGAAAGCATCTGAACTGTTGTCACTAGGCTAAAAATCTAAGTAATTGCGCTCAATCATGTAAAATTTTTACTCAGATTTTTTCATGTGCATATTTGCATGAAATTTTCCAAAAATACCTTTCTCCTCAAATGTAAACTACATCCTCCTTTTCTCTTCCTCTCAATGTACAATCTTTACTCAATGATACAATATTTCCACATTTGAAAAAAAAAACCTTTCCCTCCAACTAGAAAACTAAGTCCTCTTTTTCTCTTCCTCTCAAATCTTTATCAAGTTACTCCGAGATTCTTCTATTATGGATCTTAATTCTCATATCAAACAAGTAATCTATTCGTTTAAATAATCAAATAATCCTCTTCTCTTCTTCTTGCAACCGTTTTTTTCCTTTTGTTGTTTAGGGTAATGTTAAATAAAGCGTAAGGGTTGTATTTAACCATTTATACTTAATACGACACTCCCTCCTAGCATCTGTTTTCTTTTCTCTTTCCTTACTGGGCTTAGTTTGCGTTTACCGTCGTTTATTTTTGGGTTGTACTTTTAATCAATTATTTATTTTTCCTTTCCACACAAACCCACTATCTTTCCACTTTATACTCCACTTACTTTTACTTGTAGTCAATTCTTTACTCTTTTCTTAATTTTCGTGCCCAAAAGAAAGGGGAAGAAAAAGAGGAATAGGAGGGAGTATTTATTTTCTCTTTTAGTTCCTTATATACATCCCTTATGGTTGTATTTATCATTTCCCTATTGTCTATCACGTTTCTCTTCACGTATTTCTACTGTTGTGCCTGGTACAGATAAGAAGAGGACAATTGAATCTAAAGTTAGATTATTGGACCTTACAGAATTGGACAAGAAGTTCTATGGTATTGATTCATATATTGAGGTCTTGGATAGCGCAAAGGACAAAAGAGATGACCTGAAAAGGTTATGGTCATTTATATGTTCCATACAAACAGGTTTCTGTCAGTATTTATGCTCTAACTCTTCCTATCACTACCCGCAGTAAAGTCGAACGGGTTAATGGTATGCTCCTAATGTGTGATGAGTATCAAAAAATTGCTCGAGAGACTCATCTTTGCCCTTGTTGTGACCGGCGTTTCTCTGATGAAGAAGAGGAAGAATTTGTTGAAAAGGTTGCCCCCCATTTGTAGTTCTGAGTGATAAGAGACCAGCATTCTGGCAATAGGAAAGATCCCCACCCCTTTTTTTTTTCTCTTCTTCAAATATCAATGGTAGTGGCATTCAAGCAAGTTAGGTACTCTGGGGTATAGTTGAATAGTCTGACTTGAAATGTTTGTAGTAGATGGTAATTCACAGTATGTGTAAACATTCAAGTACCATTTGACAAAGCTAATAGATTTTGGTAAGTAGCAATCCTTGAAAAATAATTTGGCGTAAGGTATTTGATCACAAAATTTTTAGGGTAATTGTTAACGGAATTTGTAGTGTATTTCAGCCAAAAAAGAAATTCTCAGATACTAGTAAGAACTTCTAAACAAGTGTGAGAATAGCCAATGCACCCATACCCATGATATACATGCAATCTAGTAAGACGGGTGTTTCTATCGAAGTTGCCCACCTGTCTTTCCCCTTCCATTATTTTTCCATGCACTGGATGTCTTATTGTTCTTGCATGGTATGACAGCAAAGACGCTTAAATGCTAGCTCTGGAGCGCGGAAGTCAGCGTCGACTGCAAGGTCTTTAGCTGCAGACTCCCTTTTTGAGCAGCTGGACGTGCTTCGCGTAGTGTATGAAGAGTATGTCCAACTAAGCAAAGTGAACATTCCTCAAGCTGATAAAAAATTGGCTGAACTAAAAGAGGAATTGGACGTGAAGGTGGAGGCTCATGATGATGTAAGTTTTCGTGCCGAAGAAGTTACCTTTCAGCTATTTCTAGCCTTATACCTGTGCGTGTTGCAGCCGATTAGTTTCTATAAAAATTGCTTATAGTGTGATAGTCCTATGTCCCATGGGGTCCTTACATTTTATTTTGGACCACCTATCTAGGTTAAAGGAAATTGAGTGGCCTAACAACGTTGTCCTTCTACTCCTACCATCGATGGATTGACTGTATCTACCCTCTCACACCCCACCTTTGTCGTCTTCCATAACCATGCTTGCTTGCTTTGTTGGCATTGCCCTACCATTGGAGAACCCCGCCTCACTCTCAGAGAAATCCCCCAAATCCTATTTTCTCTCTTCTAGAGGGGAGGACAATCAAATTGGTGGGATGACCCACAAGAAAAATTGTATTGACTGACTCCTTCATCCCAATAAAACCACCCCATTCTTTTTAACGAGTTATTTTAGTTTGTTCATTATATTTTGAAGTCAATGAGTAGATAAATCTTTAGCTGCACTAGAAATGGTAAAGCAGAAATAAACCAAGTTTATCTATCTAGACAAAGATAGATGAGCAGGAGGAGAGACACTCAGATACTAGAAAGTATCCTTCACATACACTCACTGTCTTGATTTGGCTTAACTAAAACCATGTTTTCTCCAATCCTATTTAATTGCGTGTTGTAATGCAATCGTACTTAAGTGTGTCGTCTTGATTTATTTTGGCAAACTTTTGTCCTCTTAACCTGTGTTACTCTGACTTGCCGACTCATCTTGGAAAGGCTAATATGACCGTGTTTCACAATATTTCTCCATATTTTAGCTTGCATTTAGTTTCTTAACTTCAGCTTGTTATATTTGAGCTGGGCTCGTGCATCTTTATAGGCACTAATAATTTCTTGAATTATGTTTGGGTGCGGGCGGTCTAGGCAATCGGTGCCTATGCGGCTATAAATGGTCTAATTACCTTAGACAGCAGTTTCTGGAAACTTTTTGTGGCTATGAATTCGTTTAACTTTTACGGAGTATCTTTCGATGCTTTTGTACTTTGGAGTATTATTCTTCTATCATGATGATCGGTGGATTTGGCACTGTAGTTAGCCCTATTTTCTAATTTTTGTTTTCAGCGAGGATATGGTTATCAGTTATGTTACACAGTTTCTAGTGAACTTCAATTTCGTAATGTAACCTATGTTTGTAGTTGGGATTTTTATATTTTATTATGATATGGACTTTTTTTTTTCCGCTAGGAATTATACACATTGTTGAATCTGATAGATGGTTTACCTATTAAGTACAGTGTATGATTTGATACACTCTCTCTTAGCCTCTTTTAATTTGAAAGCTGTAACTGTTCATACTTCATACTTTGTCCAAAGAAGGATCAAGCTGTGGAGATGTCAGAAAATTTCAGATAAGATAAGGTGTGGAATACTAGTCACTAAGGTTTTTGGATTCATCGCCTGACATTTTTTGTTTACTTATAGATTCTAGGTACCGTTTGCCAGATAAAAACTGATAAGGACTCAACTGAGGGATTGATGCCACATGTAGAGACGGTAGACAGGTATGTCAAAGACATTCAAACCATCCAAAATCATGTTCATGAGCTAGAGGAGAAACTCGACAGCAGGGGCCAGGGTGTCAAGTCTTTGGAGGAAGTTCAGACAGAGCTCGATACTCTACAGGAAAGAAGGTATGTAGCTATCAAATTATTATTGGTATTTATGGTTGATATGGCAACAATACATGCAAGATTTACACTAAGAATTTTGGAATACTTTATCTTCTTCTCAAACTAGTTTAAAGCCCGTTCGTTGCGGGGGTTAATTAACTCCACTATATTGAAAAAGGTTACAAGGGTAATACTCCCTCCGTTCAAGTCGAGCCTTCCCGTATTCCTTTTTGGGACGTTCAAGTCCAACCTACCCATTTCCATTGTCATTATTTTAATATTAAAAAAATATTTTAAACCTTACATATATACATAAATTCCCCTATCTACACTACATTTAATATTAAACAAATATTTAACTTTTATCCATTTGTACCCTAACAATAAACCATCGATTTCTTAGAACTTGTGCAAAAAAATAAACGGGAAGGTTCGACTTGAACGGAGGGAGTAATATTTTGCATTTATTCAAATGTATGAGGCATTACTAATTAATATATTCGAAAGGTAAAAGATATAGTTTTATCATTTATCAAAGGGACAGAGCTAATTATCAGTTCGTTTGTGAATTCACAATCTTGTTTAACTAAAAGCTGGTTTGTTTATAAGGATATTCTACCGGGTACCCCTGTATTTTTCATATTTTATGTTGTACCCCTCATTTTGGTCAATATATCTTTGACTTACGATAACTCTCACTTATGAATTCCGGCGATTTTAATTCCTCATCGAAGATCTTTTACAAACGATCAGTTTCGAAAAAAGTATCACTTTCAGAACTTAGGACAAAGATTTGTGGTGGGTCAAAGTTTATTCGGTTAAAAACGATTGATTGAGCATAACTCTTAGTTACTAAGCATAATCTCACATTGAAGATCTTGTAAAGACAATGATTTCAAGGAAAATATTGTCATTTTCGGAACCCGTGTCCATAAATTATCGCAAGTCAAATTTATTTTGACTAAAAAGAGGGGTACGCCATACAAAATGTAAAAACATAAGGGTACCAGGTAGAATATCCCTTTTTAGTAACACCTATTTTTTTAATAGAGATTATCATTATTAATAACCAATTTAAAAATATTTAGCACCATTTATTTTAAATCGTGCGTTTTTGCTTAAATAAACTTATTAGTATTATTTGTCTTAAAATAAGCATATCATTATAATGTTTTTTTTTTGTAAAGATCACTACTATGTAATACGGCAAAATTTCTAGCTAACTCTTAAAAGCGCACTCTCTCTCTCTCTCTAAGACTATAGCTAAGAGACTCAAAAGGTTTAAGATTAATATCTAAGGACCAAGGATGATTTTTATTTATAATTATAGAATCCCCCCCACTTTAGGTTAATCTTTCGAGGTAGGACAATTCTATTATTTATATGTAGCTGATTCCAGGGGCGGATCTAGCCTTAGGCTAGTAGGGCTTTAGCCCGAGTTGAATTTAGGATAAAGATTAATCAGTGCAAAGTAAAACTGGGAGTGGTGTGTAGCGCAGGTGGTGATGGGTTTGCAGATTTTGGTCTTGGTCACCTGAGGTTGGGGGCTCAAACCCCTTTGGAGCTTGTTTGTTTTATTTTATTTTTTGTAGGCAAAAAGCTAATGGGCTGACCTATGTTTCTCATTTTATCGTCTGACAATTTGTTTAGAAAGTTTTCCTATTTATTTATCAGTTTTTTTAGATGTACCCAATTAATGGTTTAATTACGGAAACAATTAACCTATATATTATCTAAGTATAGTAAATACAGAGTATGAATTAATATATCAATTTGTGAGAATATTATCATTTGCTAAATTAAATTTTTCATAATTAACCATTACATGTGCCCAATGGACCCATGTTAGAAAATCCGTTTAATTATCTATTTATAATATGGATGTTCACGATGATGATATAGATATATTGAAGCCAAATAATTATTGAATTCAAGGGTGCAAAATTTGATGATTGTAAAAAAAGTTATCTCTACATTTTTATGTGCTACTACGTGTCTGACATGTCTCATCATGCTAGATTAAGCTTCGGATTATCCATGAAATCGATAATCGAAAACTCGATGTTATGGATTGTTTTTTAGTAATAAGATAGTCTTCTAACATAGCCGCACTAACAATTCATTTCTGAGTCCGCCCCTGGTTGATTCATCATACTTATATTATTCATTCAATGTGGACAATGATTGTAAGAGTTTAATGTTCACATCTTATCTCTAAACTTTTGTTTGCATTTGGTCTAAAATATCTTACGAAGAAAATAAAAGATAACAAATTCTAGTACATGTGATCAATGTGGTAGAAAATACTTTGTTGATACTTAAAATTGAATTAGTTTGGTTAGTAACAATTAAAATCATGTCATCGTATATGATAAATATTATTTTTTGGTGCAAGTATTTTTTTTAAATAAAAAACTTAATTAAACTATATCATTGCAATAAATAAGATTATCACCTTAACATTGACCATTTTATCACTCTTTTTCCACGTAAAAAATGTTAAAACTTGACAAATTAACATTTAATTTGACTTTACTTTTAAAGTCTCTTGTATAATTACGCGGGATGATGTACATGCGTTATTTAAGAATCCGTCTTAAATATTATTAAAATAAACACCTGTTTAGGAGTATATTACTGAATTTGAGTAGAAAATGAGATGATATAGTGATATGTAATTATATAATCTTGAAACCACTTTTAGAAGCATGGCTTGTTTAAGCTTATAAGTTATAACCATTGATTTTGTAGAAAATTAATTTAATTCATATCCATCCGTTTCATTTTATTACGAGTAGCTGTTTTAAGATTTTATCCATAAATTTAAAAATATGTTGAAAATTAGTCTTATAAGTTATATGAATTGAAAAGATCAATACTATGTATAAATGAATGTAATGTATATTTGTATGATGAATTTCGGTTAATGGTAAAAAATTAGAAAGTTTTTTTCACTTATACTCAAGTGTTATGAGGCATATTTATTATACTTGAATATTAAAAGATGTAATTTACCATTTAACAAAATAAAAGAGCTAATTATCAATTTGTTTATGGAGTCACTTCTTTTTTATATAACGCATGATTTTATTATAACTCATAAATTCTCTACTTTTAGTAGATTTTGTCGTTAATTATGACTCATTATATTGTTAGTAATCAATTTTGGTATATTTAGCACCAATGTACTTTGAATTATCTTTTGTCATAAATAAAGTTACGATTTTTCTAATATGTGCCCACGGGCACACGTTAATATGTTAATTGAATAAGAAATCATAATGATATTATCACGATAAATTGAAATACCAACTCTTAATTACCATACTTAGACAACATAATGGTGATTCATTCCTTAATTAGCCTATTAACGTGTGCCTAGTGGGCACACGTTAGAAAAACTGATAAAGCTACTATAGTATCACTTGTTTTAAATTTTTACTATTGTGGAAATAATAGTACTTCGTATATCTTAAGAGCTCTCTTTAAAACAATATTAAGAGTGTCAAAAGATTTTGAGTTGATACCTAAGGATCAAGGTTGACACATTTATAATCATAAGATCAACTCACCTCATGGTTAACTTCCGAGGAGGGACTTCTCTAGTATTTTTTTTTCTTCTATATTTATCACAATGAAAATATGAGCAAATAATATGAAATTTATACTCTAATGATAACATTTTTACTAGGAATCTAATTATCTCATTTTCATAATTTTTTATGATACTTTTTTGTTAAATGTAATGTAAAAGTTTTTACCTGAAATTGTAAACATCACATTAGTATAATAGAGGGAATATATATATTATAATAACTAAAATATTCTCAACTCGGAGTATCAAACTACTCCCTCCGAGTTCCTATTATTGTCCCATAAGGTTTTGGGGTGAAAAATAAGGAAGGGAAAATGAGTGGTTGAAAAAAGGAGGAAAAGAGAGAAATAAGAGAGTAATTGTGAACCACACATTGATGGCCTTAAAAGAAAAGTAGGACAAAAATCAAACTCAGCCCAAAAAGGAAAGTGGGACAATAATAGGAACTCGGAGGGACTATTATTTAGGGTTTTTCTATGAGGTGCCCCTCAACTATTGGCTTTTCCAAGTGGTACCCGTTTTTTTCGAATTACAGGGTGTACTCCTAAACTTTACTTATCACTCCATTTCATAACCAAAGTGGCAAGTGTATTACAATTTTTTTTAAAAAATAACTAATTAACATATTAATCAATCTAATTTGATGCTTCAAACCACCTCTTTCTTTACCATTCACCAAGCCACCAAATGCTCATCACAACGCACCTCTGTTGTCGGCCGACGTCGACCTATCTCCCTTACTCTTTTAAATCCTTCAACCTCAATCTCTTCGTCACCCCTATGTCGTAATGTAGTGGAATGAAGTTTTTCGAGTAAAGGATTCAAATTGAAGAAATATATCATCAAAGTAAAATAGGGAATAATCACCATTTATATCATCAATTGTGAAATTTTCGTTGGAAAATTTTAACTTTGGTTACAATATAGAGTAATTTACAAAGTTTAGGGGTACACCTTGTAATTCGAAAAAGGCAGGGTACCACTTGGAAAAGCCGATAGTTGAGGGGTAGCCCATAGAAAAACCCTATTATTTACTCCCTCCGTTCATAATCTTTTGCCCCATTTCATCATTATTTGTGAGGGGTATTATAATGAAACGGGACAAAAAATAGTGAACGGAGGGAGTATGATACTTTCCTAAATAAACTGCTTATCCTCCTGCCGTTTCCCCGCCATGATTTAGTTCATATCTTCAACCGATACTCATTTCTTCACCAGGGATTTTTTGCAAAAGGATATAGACAAGTTAAAAGAAGACCAGAAGTACATGGAGAGCGATTTACATATTGTAGAAAGACGAATGTATAATGTTAGGGAAGAAAAAATGAAAGTAGTTGCTACGTTGGATGCTCTTAATAAAGTTGAGAAGGACCTTGAATCTATGATGGATGAAAAGAATCAACTTGAGCTTGAGGAGAAGGTAATATATCTAATTTAGTTTTCTTGTTGACTTGTATTTCTGTCACTTCACTATGGCAGTGTCTTGTGTCCGACACTTTGACATGCCATGTCTTTTCATTTTATGTTGAAAACATGAGTCATTTTTTCAAACTAGGCATCCAACACTCAATTTCATGTTGTATTTAATCTTTTTTGAGAAAGAAAATGCTCTTTTCTAGATTACGAAAATAGTTTTCTGACAAGCATGCCTGAATGCTCTTTTCTTGTTATGGTTCTTAACTTCTTATACATAATTAACTTAGATTCGTTATTTATAAGATTTTTATCCGTTTCCCTTGTATGTGTTTAATCGGTTTCAAAGTTGTCAATGGATATTTGCTTTTTGTTCAATATTGTGAGAAACTGTCTTGTAGAGGTAATATATCATGTTTATACACTTATTTAAGAATATTCCTTGTTCTTGGGTTGTAACTATGTGCATCCTGGCTCACCGTTAGGGTTGTTTTAATTGGATTAATGGACCAAAAAAGAGAATGGAGGGCTTATCTTTGACTTACAGTTTATACTAGGTGTATTATACTGCAGTCCTCTGCAGTGGGGTCCGTTGTATTATGATCATTAACCTTATGTCTATACTCGTTTTACGATGTAATGCTCTATTGTTTTTCTGTACTACCTCCCTCCCAAATCTATTATCCCCATTTGACTTTGGTGGTTAACTGATGTCAATTTTGATCACTCCCTCTGTTTATACCGACTTTTTTGCCTGATATGACTTGGCTACACAACTAACTGTTGAGGCGTTTTGTGCCTCTGAATCCTAATTTGTTTTTTCTGATTGTGCAGCAACTAGCTGAGGCTATTGTTCCTTCTGCCCGGGAAACACAGAAACTGTTAAGTAATCACAATGCTCTGAAAGAAAGACTTGACAAGGAATACGAGGATCAGGCTAAACTACTAAGAAGTCAGCAACGTGATGTTGAAGAACTGCATAAACTAAACTCTAAGATTACTCAGTGTGTGAACCGGCATGGACTTCTATTTATTGATGTAATTATTTGTATCCGTATTCATCTTTTTTTTAACCCTTGTGTAGCTATGATGAATTGGAGAAATCTAAGCACTTGAAGGAACGTCAAGCTAAAAAGTCTGAGACAGAATATCTGATTCAAAACTGTAACCAAAGAAAGAAGGAAATCGCTGCTGAATTGCAAAGTGTCGATAATCAGGAATCACTGAGACGTAATATTGATGACAACTTAAAATACAGGGCTTATAAAGCTAGAGTTGATAATCTTACTCATGAGCTTGAGATGCTTGAGCAAAGGCAAGCTGAAATTGGAGGTGCTAAGATGATTAAGGCTGATTTATTGAAGTTAAATCAAGAAAGAGACAGGCTTCTTTCAGAGGTAGTGATTATTCTCAATGATAGTCTCATCCTATGCCAATTGAGTGAAGTGTTGTGTCATGTGCTTGGCATTATGGAATGTTAGGATGAATTTTTGGATATATTATGAATGCTGCCCATGCCAGTTCTGATCAATTGTTTTTCTGAACTGTTTGGCAATAGGACGTTTGACATTTCAAATAGTGATCCTCCTTTTGGAGCTCAATGTCTCTTTCACTCACTGCTCCTTTGCTTGATCTTTAAACTGCTGCGGATACTATTTTATTGCTTTTCTGAACCGGATATATCATTAATGCTGCCCATGGCACTGAATGTTGCTGTAAAGCATAGTCATGGGCAAAAAATGAATGTGGCAGAAATGCGTCTGTTAAAATGAATGTGTGGCCATACAAGAAATGATGTGATTAGGGAAAAAGTACGGGGGCCCTTGTAGTGGATAAGTTGATGGAGAATCAGTTAAGATGATTTGGGCATGTGATGAGGCCGATTGATTCACTGGTATGGAGGCATGACGAATGGAGATTGCATTTGCTGGTGAGGGGTTATGGAAGACCCAACTAGACATGGATAAGAGTGATTAAAAATGTTGCGAGGTTTCTTGAAGAAGTTATGACGTTGGATAGGACGATGCGGAGGGAGAGAATTCGGGTAGTTGAATATATTTGAGGACTATTTCTTTTTATTTTTTTGCATGGTTATTACCACTATTTTTATACAGTATTTGCCAAGTAATTTTCATCTTTCACTTGGAACTCTTGAAAAAAACAATATTTTTCTAACGCTTTTTTACTCTATTTTGCCTTGGAACTGTGTATATTTTTTTATCATTATTCTACTCATTGCTATTACTACCGGTTATGCCTTTTTATGATTGTCTTATTGGAGACAACTTGGTGGTATGGGAGAATGATTCATGGTAGCCGAACCCAAATCATTTTGGGACCAAGACTCTGATGTTGTGGTCCATGTAAACTTAATTTTCTATTTCCAATGGAGAGTGGATTCACTTTTATTTTGCCTTTGGAGTGTCGACTAAAACATATTGGCTATTAAAATTGTTAGCATTTGTTATAATGTGAATATAAGTGGCCGTCAATGCATTCCCAACACAAATTGCTTATTGGCCATTGTGAAAGTATCTCAACTCAGCTGTAACCATTATCCTGTCTGAGAACTTGTGAGGATCAGGGTAATGTAATGTTGTTGTGCTGTGAAATATTATTCTGGTTTATCTATTTGTTCAGCTCTCTTCGTGCATGCGCAATTTCTTACGGAGCTTGTAGAATTAGTCAATAAGATGAAAAGGCTACAAAGGAGAATAAGATTTTGTTTTCTGTGTATTTTTGCAGCTGAATAGATGTCGTGGAACAATGTCTGTATATGAGAGCAATATATCGAAGAATAGGCTTGATCTTAAACAGCCACAGTACAAGGATATAGACAAACGCTACGTTGATCAGTTCATTCAGCTCAAGGTTCCTAATTATGTGGTTACTTTGGTACACTTTCTTCAAGTTATTTTCACTGTACTCTTCACAAGTATTTTTTCATGCAGACTGCAGAAATGGCGAATAAAGATCTCGATAGATACTACAATGCTCTTGACAAGTGAGCATAATCTTTACTCTTGATTTTAGTTTCCATTGGGCTTTCATATCCTAGTGACTACTACTACACCAGTTCTTCTTATGGGGTCTCAAGACCCACTTGAATTGATAAGCAAATATTAGTACTCTATTAATCTAAATTTCTGTAATGGTAAGGTTGATGTGGTGATTAGACTCATTTGAATTGATAATCAAATTTCACTGTAACTAACTAAGTTTCTATCATGATAAGATTGATGTGGTGATTTTGTTGTTACATAGCTTCGAGAAAACCACAGCTTGATGCTCGGTGAAGGCAACTTTGTTGTACCTTTGAGCCCACTTGATTTCAAGGCGGGCTACTCCATTGGATTAAACTATATTTTAATTTGGGAAAATTGGTATCTTATACCTCAAATAACTTTCATTTTTAAAGTTTATACCTCACATAAATTTCTTTCAAAATTTATACCTAGTTATTCTTATTATCTCATTATTTATACCTTGACCTTATTTCCATTAAAAATCCTAACCAAATGAGGTGAAATGACTAATTGGCCCCTAACATAATCAACCCAACTCAATTACTCATGTTCATTCTATATCAATTTCACCCAGATTCTTCTCTTTCCTAAATCAAATTCCGCTTTATGAATCCTCTCTTCAATTTATTTTGTTCATCAATTACAATTATTATATCAAATTATGTGAATCATGTGCCTTTTTTTGTGGATAGTTTGTGTTTTTTTTGTTGGTTAATCCGTCATTATTAGGGTTTAATTAGGTGTTACTGTGTTAGTATTTGTTTTTTCTTCCCCTATTTGATTTTATTTGTTAATTCATCAAATTTCTGGGTTTTTGTCTGGAAAATTGATTCCCAAATTTTGACTGAAACATAAAGCCCATTGATTTCGAAAAAATTGCTACACCAAAGAATCACACACTGGATGACAACATTACAATCGTTAAAAGCCCCAATTGCAAACATAATGGAAACCCAGATTTTTAATTGAAATCTGGAAAACCTAAAATTTTAATTGAAAAAAATGCATTAATTTATAGTTGAAATTTGGGGAAAAAAAAGATATAAATGGGAAAATTGAAGAGGAAAATTGATATGCTGATTTAGATAAACTAAAGTTGAAGAGGAAAAAAATTACATAGATGAAGATAAACTAAAGTTGAAGATGAAGATTGTTTAAAAAAAAAGAAGGTTGAAGATGAAGATGAGTGCCTGTGTGTCGAGGGGTATAATTGGAAGAAAAAGAACACAAATGACAACTTAAACAATTAAAAACACTATTTTGGTTATTTTTTTGACGAAAATAAAATAAGGTATAGATAACAAGATAATTTGGGTAATTAGGTATAAGTTTTAAAAGAAAATTATTGAAGGTATAAAGTTTGAAAATGATTATTATTTGAGGTATAAAATACCGATTTTCCCTTTTAATTTTATTATTATTATTATTATTATTATTATTATTATTATTATTATTATTATTATTATTATTATTATTATTATTATTATTATTATTATTATTATTATTATTATTATTATTATTATTATTATTATTATTATTATTATTATTATTATTATTATTATTATTATTATTATTATTATTATTATTATTATTATTATTATTATTATTATTATTATTATTATTATTATTATTATTATTATTATTATTATTATTATTATTATTATTATTATTATTATTATTATTATTATTATTATTATTATTATTATTATTATTATTATTATTATTATTATTATTATTATTATTATTATTATTATTATTATTATTATTATTATTATTATTATTATTATTATTATTATTATTATTATTATTATTATTATTATTATTATTATTATTATTATTATTATTATTATTATTATTATTATTATTATTATTATTATTATTATTATTATTATTATTATTATTATTATTATTATTATTATTATTATTATTATTATTATTATTATTATTATTATTATTATTATTATTATTATTATTATTATTATTATTATTATTATTATTATTATTATTATTATTATTATTATTATTATTATTATTATTATTATTATTATTATTATTATTATTATTATTATTATTATTATTATTATTATTATTATTATTATTATTATTATTATTATTATTATTATTATTATTATTATTATTATTATTATTATTATTATTATTATTATTATTATTATTATTATTATTATTATTATTATTATTATTATTATTATTATTATTATTATTATTATTATTATTATTATTATTATTATTATTATTATTATTATTATTATTATTATTATTATTATTATTATTATTATTATTATTATTATTATTATTATTATTATTATTATTATTATTATTATTATTATTATTATTATTATTATTATTATTATTATTATTATTATTATTATTATTATTATTATTATTATTATTATTATTATTATTATTATTATTATTATTATTATTATTATTATTATTATTATTATTATTATTATTATTATTATTATTATTATTATTATTATTATTATTATTATTATTATTATTATTATTATTATTATTATTATTATTATTATTATTATTATTATTATTATTATTATTATTATTATTATTATTATTATTATTATTATTATTATTATTATTATTATTATTATTATTATTATTATTATTATTATTATTATTATTATTATTATTATTATTATTATTATTATTATTATTATTATTATTATTATTATTATTATTATTATTATTATTATTATTATTATTATTATTATTATTATTATTATTATTATTATTATTATTATTATTATTATTATTATTATTATTATTATTATTATTATTATTATTATTATTATTATTATTATTATTATTATTATTATTATTATTATTATTATTATTATTATTATTATTATTATTATTATTATTATTATTATTATTATTATTATTATTATTATTATTATTATTATTATTATTATTATTATTATTATTATTATTATTATTATTATTATTATTATTATTATTATTATTATTATTATTATTATTATTATTATTATTATTATTATTATTATTATTATTATTATTATTATTATTATTATTATTATTATTATTATTATTATTATTATTATTATTATTATTATTATTATTATTATTATTATTATTATTATTATTATTATTATTATTATTATTATTATTATTATTATTATTATTATTATTATTATTATTATTATTATTATTATTATTATTATTATTATTATTATTATTATTATTATTATTATTATTATTATTATTATTATTATTATTATTATTATTATTATTATTATTATTATTATTATTATTATTATTATTATTATTATTATTATTTATTATTTATTATTTATTTATTAATTATTATTATTTATTAATTACTATTACTATTACTATTACTACTACTACTACTACTACTACTACTACTATTATTATTATTTGCGTTTGCAATTTCAGCTCTGGTTTTGCTTAAATATTTAGTTCTCCGTAATCTTTAGCAATTATTTCATCGTCATTGCTTTTATGTTTTCACTGCTAAAAAAAGGTGTCACTTACAGCAATAATCACATGATAGATCAGACTCATTTCTTTTCTGCGTTTTACATGCCAAACTTTTGTGCTTTCTTCTGTTGGACGTTTTGATACTTTCTAGTTGCTCTTGATCACTGTCAGATGTACACCATGCAGATATTATATTGTCCCACGGTTGTCATAATTTTTTTGTTTTGTTTTTGTTTCTTTTTAAATTTTTGACATGTACAGTTTTTTTTTTTTTTTTTTTTTCATTTTTGACATGTACAGTAATTTTTTTTTTTTTCCTGAAGGTCGTAATGGAAATGCTTGTATAATGTATATTTTGAATTGTTTTGTCAGAGCTCTTATGCGATTTCATAGCATGAAAATGGAGGAAATTAATAAAATCATCAGGGAACTCTGGCAGCAAACTTACAGAGGTCAGGACATAGATTACATATACATACATTCAGATTCTGAAGGTGCTGGAACTAGATCTTACAGCTATAAGGTAACAGCATGTTCCTATTATAATTATACTTTGTTTAATCTCATGACATACGGAGTATTGAATTTCTGCAAATTCTCAGGTGCTAATGCAGTCAGGCGATGCTGAGCTAGAAATGCGGGGAAGGTGTAGTGCTGGCCAAAAGGTGAGCTAGTGACAATGTTTGACTGTCCCCCTCTTTTGTCTATAAGGCAAGCCTGCTCCTCTTCCGTTGAAACTTGAAAATACTAACAAACCTATTTTGTGTAAAAACTTTAATTCTTTTGGCCTAAAAGCAAGTGCTTGAAAGCCTGGAATGTATTTTTTGGGTTAAAATTGAAAGTGTCAAGCACATGCACCCTACTATCATGAAGTGATCAACTAAAATAGTTACAAACTTGTATCATATTACTATTGTGTTGATTATCTAGGTCTTGGCTTCACTCATTATACGGTTGGCCCTAGCCGAAACATTCTGCCTCCATTGTGGAATATTAGCGCTCGATGAACCAACAACAAATTTGGATGGCCCTAATTCAGAGAGCTTAGCTGCTGCTCTTCTCAGGTATGCAGTCCCAAAATTTGCAGGTAGTGTCTGGTAGACCTGTCAAACAATTCAAGTGGGGCAGTTATGGTCGGGTCAAAATAAGGGTTTCAACGAAAATGCAAATTAGCGGTCCTTCGCCGGTTTTCTCTCTTATATGTTTTTTTCCTCTCAGAATCATGGAGGACAGAAAAAGCCAGGAGAATTTTCAGCTCATTGTAATTACCCATGACGAACGGTTTGCTCAACTTATTGGCCAACGTCAACATGCTGAAAAATATTATCGGGTTCATAAAGACGAGCAGTAAGAGCCACCCCTCATCCCCCCCACCCCCCATATAATGTCGCTCTCTCTCTCTCTCTCTCTCTCTCTCTCTCTCTCTCTCTCTCTCTCTCTCTCTCTTTTTCTCCCTCCCATTCACTGGGATAAAAATTGATCCTCGTGCACAAAAACCTCTCCACCCTTGAAAACCCTAGATCAAGGATTTTTCAGGGTGTAGGAGGGGTTCAGCTGGTGGTTGGTAGTGGTCGGTGATGGGGTTTGGTACTTTGGTGTTGTAGTTGTTGCTCGATGGTGGTGGTGTGTGGCAGGAGTTAAGTTGTGCAATGGTGTGGTTGAAGTTAGTCGTTGGATTGTTTGTGGTGGTGGTGGTCAACACGGGGGGGAGAAATTGACTAGATGCAGTGGGGTAATAGGTTTGGTTTGATGGTGTGGTGACCGGTGGTGGTGGTTGACGTGAGTGACAGAGGTGGTTAATGGAGTTTGGTGAGACTTGGGAGGCGATAGGGGGTATGAGGGTGGGACATGTAGTAAGGGTATAATAATGGGGGCATTTGGCGGGAGATTATTTTTACCGCCCAGTGAATGAGAGGGAGTATCCATTTGTTGTCTTCCAATGTTTCTTCCGGTGACTAAAATAATTTGCACCTGTCTGTCTGTCTGTCTGTGTACATATGTTTGCAGTCAGCATAGCATAATTTCGGCTCAGGAGATATTTGATTGAAGGGCTTGATTGGATCTGGCGATCTCTTCCTCAAGTTACCAAGTACTACTCCGTATTTCTCAAGGAAGGTCGCATGCTGCGTAGTTATGGACTTGGTGCATAGAAGGGTGGGTGATGTTTATTGAAACAGTCTGAAACCCCTCAGAATCTTCATGGCAAGCTTTTGGTGGATAACCTGTATTTTGTGACGACAGGTAAGTAAATTATTGGAGCATTTGCCCTTCAAGTGAATGATCTCGAGTAAATGCAGGTTGAGTAACTAACTCTCTCTATACACATGTTTGTAATTCTTCAAGAACAAGATGAACAATTCTCCAAAGTGTAACCCTAATTCAACCATACTAGTAATTGTTTATGAGTAAGTTATGAGTCGGCCTTGCTTCTGACTTCAATTCCCAATTTCAGGACCTTCATCAAATGACCAAAATTCCCTTGTGCTCATCTTAGCTCGGTATTAATTTGGGTTTCCGAGATGATGATACAAAATGTCGGGAAATGACAGAAAAACGTCCAAATTCCTACAATACACGTTAAAACATTACAAACACCTCGAAAATACAAATTTGCTCATTGAAAAACACCTCTTTCTGTGCAAATAATGTGATAAATAGAGCCAAATACGGAGGATAAATCGTATAAAAGTATTCCTTATCAGCGTGAGATGCCCTTCACTCTACCAATGTTAAACCGTCTCGAAAACATGTCTAACAACTCATATTCGAACACACCTTCAAATATACATCCTGTATCAGTGAAAACATGAAACCAAATCAAATCTATCATCAACAAAAGAACTAGCCTTACTCGATCGGCCATCTCATCGGAAGACATCACTAACAAGTAACAACGTTCCCTATGGTTTGGGATCAATGTACGAACTTGTCATCGAAGTCGTTCATGTGTTTGGGACTTTGGGATATCCATAAAGAAATTGTAATCTTATGAAACAGAGTGTATATTACTATTAGTATGCATGATATATTGTTGATTCGAATGCTTATGCTACTGACTTTTCAGTATGGAAAAGCGGTTAAAGGAACCTCCAACATTACCGTCAAAGTAAGGAAATTCTTACTATTTAAATGACCTTTTTTCTCATACTTTATATTTATATTGATAATAAATCTACTCAACACCTCATACATGAGAGATCTCTTCAAATTAGACAGTGAGGATGACATGAAATGAGAGAGAAAATTGAAGACGATCAAAAGAAATGATTTGAATCCTCTGTATTACTTTTTCTTTCCATTATAGCATTCTGTTTCCTCTGATACAACAATATATAATCATTATTCACTCATCATCTTATCAACATCAATAACTATTACTCCTTCCGTCTCGGTCATTTGATATCATTTTTATATTATTTGTGAAGAGTATTTTAATCAAAGAACAACAAATGACAACACGAAAAAAGTATATCGTTATGAAACAAAACTGGACCATCAATAAATAATGGAAAGTACTCTGTAATAAAGAAACGAGAGCAATGGAGAGAAACTTGTCACTAGGGATGTCGAAAGGCATCCAGATCCTTATCCTTATTTCTCCCATCGGATCCAGATCCAGATCCATCCTTATCCTAAGGTCTAAAATGATAGGATCCTTATCCGGATTCTAAGGACTAAGGTATGATCAAGATCGGATCAAGATCTAGTCTTTTGGTTAGGTTTATTTTGTTACACCGTGTTATGTCATCTTATGGAATCATTTATGTAACTATCCGATAATAAATCAATAAAATTGTATATGTCAAGATTCACATTATTTTGCATGGATAATATAACATGTCGGTGGGTGAATTATGTCAACAACAGGAACGAATTCGTCGGTGAAGGAGGAAGATCAACGATTTGGGAATTAGGGTTCGAGTATCACTCTCACAAGTGTGCATAATATTTTCCTGATTAATGAGTGACAAGATTGAGTGAGAGATATAGTATTGAGTTTGAACTATTGGGCTGCTTAACCAAAAAATTTAACATGGAAACTTAAAAAAGGTAAGATCAGGATAGAATCAAGATCTAAAGAACAAGATCATGATCCATATCCTTTTACTTGTAAGAGAATCAAAATCCAATCCTTATCCTATAGATCCAAAATAACGAGATCCAAATCCGATCCAACAGAATTCGATCCGAAAGATCAGGACAGGGTTCGAGATCCGCTGACACCCCTACTTATCTCGTTTGAGCCCAAAAGAAGAAGAGTGGACAAAGAGGAAATCACATAATGAGGTCATGTTGTTAACACTGAGCATCACCCATTTTTTAGATCTACAACTCATCATCACCTTTCTCCCTCTTCTCTCCACTACTCTCCCTCTCTCTCTCTCTCTCTTTCACACACCAACCATCCAAATCTGCAATTATACACTGTACAAACTTAAAATTAAATAAACACCAACAATTCTTTTCTGATAATAAAAAGAAAAAAGGAAAAATGATAGGAGTCCACCAACAACAAATCTCACCAATCCTGAGCAGGGGCAGAAGAGTCATTCCACTCACCGACATATCCCCATTTATATCATCCCATGATCATCGACATTTCATCAAACACCTTGTGTGCACTCCTTCTCACTCCCATTTCCCCCATCTCCTCTCCAAATCTCTCAAAGCTCTCTCAAACCCACTTCCAATCACCTCCCCTCTGTCCATGGATCCCGTCAATGCATGGGGAAACACCTCCCTCGAGGAGGTCGACCCTGAAATCCACGACCTTATCGAGAAGGAAAAGCACCGCCAGAGCCATGGAATTGAGCTCATTGCATCCGAAAATTTCACGTCTTTTGCCGTGATCGAAGCTCTTGGATCCGCTCTGACCAACAAATACTCAGAGGGTATGCCCGGAAATCGGTATTACGGTGGTAATGAGCACATTGATGTCATTGAGAACCTTTGCAGATCCAGGGCGTTGCAGTGTTATCGCCTCGATGCCGAGAAATGGGGTGTCAATGTGCAGCCTTACTCGGGCAGTCCCGCCAATTTCGCAGCCTACACTGCTGTCTTGAACCCGCACGATAGAATCATGGGTCTTGATTTACCCTCAGGTCTCTTTCTTTTCTTTTCCTTGTTAGTGTAGCACCGTATTGTCTTTGTTCTGAATTCTCGTATAAGACGGTCTCATGATAAGATTATCGTTGATCCCAGTTGTTAGGATTATTGGGCATTTGTGGGGATTGTAGCTGAATTAGATAGATGGATCTCATATAATGGCTAGTTAGTTCATGCTTTGCTTGGTTTCAGCTTTTATAGGGCAGTAGAAATGATTGCAGCTCAGATAGATGGATCTCTTAATAGAGACACTCTCGCACCATGAAACGATACGGGGTATTTTGTGTAAACAGATCGCTCATTTATCAGTGTAAATCAATCATCTTTTTATGAATTTGACGGATCTTGCATTTATATGAACAATTATTTTTAATCTTTGGCACCCATTTCACAAAACAGATACTCCTATAATATTTAATGATTGATTTTTGACATTGATTGGTGGGTGTTACACACTCTGCATTTGTAGCAATTACTGTAATAGTGACAGATGATTTGTACATATTATTATTCAGGTGGGCATTTGACACACGGTTACTATACCTCTGGGGGTAAAAAGATTTCCGCAACCTCCATTTACTTTGAGAGTTTACCTTACAAGGTGAATTCCACAACTGGGTACATTGATTATGAGAAGCTCGAGGAGAAAGCTTTGGACTTTAGGCCTAAGATGATCATTTGTGGAGGTAGTGCTTACCCCAGGGACTGGGATTATGCCAAGTTTAGGGCTGTTGCTGACAAGTGTGGTGCTTTGTTGCTCTGTGATATGGCTCACATCAGTGGTCTTGTTGCTGCCGAGGTATAACAACCCTCCCCCCCTATCGGGTTTTTGTTGGTTGGTTGCATTTGATCTGTGCTTTTTTTTTTTTTTTTCAAAATTTTATTGAGGATCTAGAATTGTGTTTGGAATTGCATTTTCATGATGCGATGTAGTTTTTCTGCATTTTGTGATCTTCAGTGATGTACGATATTTTGCTGCTGGTCCTAGATAGTAAGCAGTACTGCAGTACTGTCCGAGATCTGGTCTGTTATTTGGTTATTGGTTGTATGGTATTGTGGTTTGACTCGTGTATAATCTACTAGCCTACCTACCATGTACGAGATTGTTGAGATTCTATCTATAGTAGTACCCTGCATCTATGTGCATCCGATGTCAATGTTTATTCCTTTCTTGACTTCTCGGTATCCCACTCCTTGATAGTGCAAACCTTAGTTACTTCTTTGTGTATTGAATAACCTTTCCTCGAGTCAGGGTGTGTGCATGCTGTCAAGAATGCAACACTTTGCGCAAAGCAGAATGTAACAATCTGTGCCTTTATCATCTTAATTAATGTAGGAAGCTGCTAGCCCCTTTGAGTACTGTGACATTGTCACAACCACTACTCACAAGAGTCTCAGGGGCCCACGAGCTGGTATGATCTTCTACCGTAAAGGTCCCAAACCACCAAAGAAGGGTCAACCTGAGGGCGCTGTCTATGACTTCGAGGACCGTATCAACTTTGCAGTTTTTCCTTCACTCCAGGGCGGTCCCCACAACCACCAGATTGGTGCCTTGGCTGTTGCCCTGAAACAGGCTAATTCTCCTGGTTTCAAGGCTTATGCCAAGCAAGTTAGGGCAAATGCCGTTGCTATTGGAAACTTTCTTATGGGCAAGGGCTACAGCCTTGTCACTGGTGGAACCGAGAACCACCTTGTCTTGTGGGATCTTCGCCCTCTTGGATTGACTGGTAACTACTTTTTGGGCTGATATTCTTCGCCCTCTTCATGCTTTGTGTTTTTCAAAACCTACATCTCTCTTTGCTCTCGCTTATGAAATGTTATTTCACATTGTTTGTACAGGAAACAAGGTGGAGAAGCTCTGTGATCTGTGCAACATCACTGTCAACAAGAATGCCGTGTTTGGTGATAGCAGTGCCTTGGCTCCTGGAGGTGTACGAATTGGTATGCTCTCTCATGCCTTAAGCCCATACCTAATATATTAATTAGGCTGATAGGTTAAGGTTAAGGGTCTTCATCCCGTGGGATAATTTTAAACTTCAGTGAGGTTTTCAACAAGTAACAAATTGATGCAAGAAGGATAGTACTTAAGTGGAGACAACAGACAAGAATCGTCATTTTCTAGAATATCATATCAATAATATATTTGTTTCCACTGAAAGGATTTGGAGTCGAGGGTAGTACATTCTAAATTCCGAAGCTCAAACAATGGGCGCACTCGTTCTCGAATCCTACACTCATTACTGTGTGTCTGTCTGTGTTGGGTATAAAGTAAAATGAGCGGGCAGTTTCTATGTCATACCCGGAGTATCTATTTTAACTTTAAGTCAATCGATATTAGGCGTAATAAGTTAGGTGGGGTTTGAACTAACAGGTACACCAGCCATGACTTCAAGAGGGTTGTTGGAGAAAGACTTTGAGCAGATAGGAGAGTTCCTGCACAGGTCAGTCCAACTCACACTCAGCATCCAAAAGGAGCACGGTAAGCTTCTCAAGGACTTCAACAAAGGTCTGGTGAACAACAAGGAGATCGAACAACTCAAGGCAGACGTCGAAAAGTTTGCTTCTTCATTTGACATGCCCGGATTCAAGTTGTCCGAGTTGAAATATAAGTAATAGGTTTCTTTTCTTCTTTTTCTTTTCGTTTCTTTTTCGCATCCGAGACTCCCATCATGTTGGAAGGAGGTGTGTTCCTGATCGATCTGGCTTTTGGGGTTCCTGATACTGAAGTAGTTATTGAGAATGTCATTTCTTTTTTCTATCTTTGAACTCGATATTTTAGGGATTTGAACCCAAAATGGAAGTAGTCGATTCATCGTAAACATGGAAATACGATAATTCCATCAATGTACTGTGTCTTTTGTATTTTTCTTTTTCGCTTTTGCTTTCCTGTATGGAAATTGCTTGAGGCAGTTTTCAAGTGGCTTTTAGTAAAAAAAAATCCCAAAATAATGCGCAAAAATATACAATTGGTATTTCGAGTTGCAATGAAAATTATTTATCGAAATGGTGTATTATTATAGCCTACGATTTCCGTATGGGAGGTCCTACCAAGCAACATTTCCTTTTCTTTCGATTTTATTACCGACTGTTTAGGATATCTCCAGTCAAATTTCAGCACCAATTACCAAGTACGTGTCTATTTTGTACACACTTTACGACTTTTAACCGACAAAAGATAGTTTATCGCTTTTCTTTATCTCATTTCTCCACTGTTGGATCTAAATATCTACCAGGACTCGTTATCAGACCTAAGGAATATACCTATTGATTTTTGAGATGTTTTGTTTCGGGGTTCTGGATCTCCGAAAACGGTGTATTATACACTACGATTTAACGTCCGGGAGATCCTACCTGGATAATAATCTTCAAATTAGCTCATTTCATAAAAAAAAAATCGAAAAATGTGAGATATTTCTCTTTCCATTTAAATAAGATTCGTATAGCATTAAATGACTGACGGTCGTTAAAAAAACTCTAAAAATAATTAAGTTTTGAGTATATATATCGAAGATTTCGCCCTAAGCCGACGTTGCTCGAAAGATAGTCGAACATCATTTTAAGTGTGTTTGTTTTAAACCGTACGTAACTTATGTTACACCGAGACATTTTTACAACGTATGAAATAGTTACTGTGCAAATTTGAAAACATATACTTTCGGAATCAAAACATCCAAAAAACGTGGATAATAACCTTCAAATTCGCTCATTTTAGGAGATTTTTCGTAAAATGTGAGATATTTTGCATGACATTTAAAAAATACGTGTATAACATAAAATGACTGACGGTTGTTAAAAAAGACTCTAAATAATTAAGTTACGAGTATATATCGAAGATTTTCTCCCTAATCCGACGTTACTTGAAAGATATTCGAACATCTATTTAAATGTGTTTATTTCAAACCATACGTACCTTCTGCTACACCGAGACATTTCTACAACGTATAGAATAGTTACTGTGCGGATTTGGAAACATTTAATTTCGGGATCAAATCAACGCGGAAATCGAGGATAGTAACCTTCAAACGCCCCTGTTTCGGTTGATAATGTGAAATATTTTGTTGGTCATCTAAATAGGAGCCGCATAACATAAAACGACTGGCGGTTGTTAAGAAAACTCTAAAAGAATTCAGTTTCGAGTATATATATCGAAGATTTCGCCCTAGTGGTACGCTACTCGAATGATAATCGAACGTCTTTTAAATGTGTTTATTTTTAATCATACGTTTTTTCTGTTATTGTGGGGGATTTGGAAACATTTAATTTCGGAATCATAACAGTCGGAAAAACGTGGATACTAACCTTCAAAATTTCTCATTTCAGGAGATTTTCCGTAAAATGTGAGATATTTTGCATGTCATTTAACTAACACTTGCATAACATAAAATGAATGACGGTGATTAAAAAAACTCTAAATTAAGTTACAAGTATATTTCGAAGATTTTCTCCCTAATCCGAAGTTACTTAAAAGATATTCGAATATCTATTTAAATATGTTTATTTCAAACCATACGTACTTCAGCTACATCTAGACATTTCTACAACCATTCAGATAAAAAATCACTAAAAGCGACTTGAAAACTGCCTCAAGCAATTTCCATACAAGAAAGCAAAAGAGGAAAAGAAAAATACAAAGAGACCAGTACATTGATGGAATTATCGTAATTCTATGTTTATGATGAATCGACTACTTCCATTTTGGGTTCAAATCCCTAAAATATCGAGTTCAAAGATAGAAAAAAGAAATGACATTCTCAATAACTACTTCAATATCAGGAACCCCAAAAGCCAGATCGATCAGGAACACACCTCCTTCCAACATGATGGGAGTCTCTGGATGCGAAAAAGAAACGAAAAGAAGAAGAAAAGAAACCTATTACTTATATTTCAACTCGGACAACTTGAATCCGGGCATGTCAAATGAAGAAGCAAACTTTTCGACATCTGCCTTGAGTTGTTCGATCTCCTTGTTGTTCACCAGACCTTTGTTGAAGTCCTTGAGAAGCTTACCGTGCTCCTTTTGGATGCTGAGTGTGAGTTGGACTGACCTGTGCAGGAACTCTCCTATCTGCTCAAAGTCTTTCTCCAACAACCCTCTTGAAGTCATGGCTGGTGTACCTGTTAGTTCAAACCCCACCTAACTTGTTACGCCTAATATCGATTGACTTAAAAGTTAAAATAGATACTCCGGGTATGACATAGAAACTGCTCGCTCATTAAACTTTATACCCAACGCAGACAGACACACAGTAATGAGTGTAGGATTCGAGAACGAGTGCTCCCATTGTTTAAGCTTCGGAATTTAGAATGTACTACCCTCGACTCCAAATCCGAAGAATTGTGAATCCTTTCAGTGGAAATAAAAATATTATTGATATGATATTCTAGAAAATGACAATTCTTGTCTGTTGTCTCCAGTTAAGAGTACTATCCTTCTTGCATCAATTGGTTACTTGTTGAAAACCTCACTGAAGTTTAAAATTAGCCCACGGGATGAAGACCCTTAACCTTAACCTATCAGCCTAATTAATATATTAGGTATGGGCTTAAGGCATGAGAGAGCATACCAATTCGTACACCTCCAGGAGCCAAGGCACTGCTATCACCAAACACGGCATTCTTGTTGACAGTGATGTTGCACAGATCACAAAGCTTCTCCACCTTGTTTCCTGTACAAACAATGCGAAATAACATTTCATAAGCGAGAGCAAGAAGAGAAGTAGGTTTTGAAGAACACAAAGTACGAAGAGGGCGAAGAATATCATCCGCAAAAGTAGTTACCAGTCAATCCAAGAGGGCGAAGATCCCACAAGACAAGGTGGTTCTCGGTTCCACCAGTGACAAGGCTGTAGCCCTTGCCCATAAGAAAGTTTCCAATAGCAACGGCATTTGCCCTAACTTGCTTGGCATAAGCCTTGAAACCAGGAGAATTAGCCTGTTTCAGGGCGACAGCCAAGGCACCAATCTGGTGGTTGTGGGGACCGCCCTGGAGTGAAGGGAAAACTGCAAAGTTGATACGGTCCTCGAAGTCATAGACGGCGCCCTCAGGTTGACCCTTCTTTGGTGGTTTGGGACCTTTACGGTAGAAGATCATACCAGCTCGTGGGCCCCTGAGACTCTTGTGCGTAGTGGTTGTGACAATGTCACAGTACTCAAAGGGGCTAGCAGCTTCCTACATTAATTAAGATGATAGAGGCACAGATTGTTACATTCTGCTTTGCAAAGTGTTGCATTCTTGACAGCATGCACACACCCTGACTTGAGGAAAGGTTATTCGATACACAAAGAAGTAACTAAGGTTCGCACTATCAAAGAGTGGGATACCGAGAAGTCAAGAAAGGAATAAACATTGACATCGGATGCACATAGATGCAGGGTACTACTATAGATAGAATCCCAACAATCTCATACATGGTAGGTAGGCTAGTAGATTATATACGAGTCAAACCACAATACCACACAATCAATAACCAAATAACAGACCAGAACTCGGATAGTACTGCAGTACTGCTTACTATCTAGGACCAGCAGCAAAATATAGTACATCACTGAAGATCACAAAATGCAGAAAAACTACATCCCATCATGAAAATGCAATTCCAAACACAATTCTAGATCCTGAATAAAATTTTGAAAAAAAAAAAGAAGGTACAGATCAAATGCAACCAACCAACAAAAACCCGATAGGGGGAGGGTTGTTATACCTCAGCAGCAACAAGACCACTGATGTGAGCCATATCACAGAGCAACAAAGCACCACACTTGTCAGCAACAGCCCTAAACTTGGCGTAATCCCAGTCCCTGGGGTAAGCACTACCTCCACAAATGATCATCTTAGGCCTAAAGTCCAAAGCCTTCTCCTCAAGCTTCTCATAATCAATGTACCCAGTTGTGGAATTCACCTTGTAAGGTAGACTCTCAAAGTAAATGGAGGTTGCGGAAATCTTTTTACCCCCAGAGGTATAGTAACCGTGTGTCAAATGCCCACCTGAATAATAATATGTAGAAATCATCTGTCACTACTACTTACTACAAATGCAGAGTGTGTAACACCCACCAATCAATGTCAAAAATCAATCATTAAATATTACTATATCTGTTTTGTGAAATGGGTGCCAAAGATTAAAACTAGTCGTTCATATAGATGTGAGATCCGTCAAATTCGTAAAAAATGATCGATTTACTAATGATAAATGAGCCATCTTTTTATACAAATTCGTAAAAAATGATGACTTACTAATGATAAATGAGCGATCTTTTTATACAAAGTACCGTTTCACAGTGTGTCAGTTATGAGATCCATCTATTTCAGCTACAATCATTTACTACTGGCCTATAATAAAGCATTAACTAAGTAGCTATTTATGGAGAATGGAGATCCATCTATCTAATTCAGCTACAATCCCCACAAATGCCCAATAATCCTAACAATTGGGATCAAAGATAATCTTATCATGAGACCATCTTATACGAGAATTCACAACAAAGACAACACGGTGGTAGACTAAGAGGGAAAGGAAAAGAAAGGGAAGAGACCTGAGGGTAAATCAAGACCCATGATTCTATCGTGTGGGTTCAAGACGGCAGTGTAGGCTGCGAAATTGGCGGGACTGCCCGAGTAAGGCTGCACATTGACACCCCATTTCTCGGCATCGAGGCGATAACACTGCAACGCCCTGGATCTGCAAAGGTTCTCAATAACATCAATGTGCTCATTACCACCGTAATACCGATTTCCGGGCATACCCTCTGAGTATTTGTTGGTCAGAGCGGATCCAAGAGCTTCGATCACGGCAAAAGACGTGAAATTTTCGGATGCAATGAGCTCAATTCCATGGCTCTGGCGGTGCTTTTCCTTCTCGATAAGGTCGTGGATTTCAGGGTCGACCTCCTCGAGGGAGGTGTTTCCCCATGCATTGACGGGATCCATGGATAGAGGGGAGGTGATTGGAAGTGGGTTAGAGAGAGTTTTGAGAGATTTGGAGAGGAGAAGGGGGAAATGGGAGTGAGAAGGAGTGCACACAAGGTGTTTGATGAAATGTCGATCATGGGATGATATAAATGGGGATATGTCGGTGAGTGGAATGACTCCTCTGCCCCTGCTCAGGATTGGTGAGATTTGTTGTTGTTGGACCCCTATCATTTTTCCTTTTTTCTTTTTTAGACAAAAGAATTGCTGGTGTTAATTTAATCTCACCTTTAATTAAGTTTGTACAGTGTATAATTGCAGTTTTGGATGGTTGGTGTGTGAAAGAGAAAGAGAGAGAGGAAGAATAGTGGAGAGAAGAGAGAGAATTTGAGATCTAAAAAATGGGTGATGCGGAGTGTCGACAACATGATTTAATTATGTGATCTTCTCTTGTCCACTCCCCCTCTTCATTTACCCTAACTTCTTATTTGTAATGTAGATATTAATCATTTTGTTATAACGATTCAAATTTTAATCATATGTATAGAAAAAGATACGCAAAGATAACCTTGAAAATGGTAATATCTGTATTTATTTACCTAAATAATTAATATTTGACTCGTTTTAACAATATGACAAATATATCAATCACGAGAAAAACTAATTACTTCCTTTAATGTCTTCATTTTTCTCTCCCATTTCATGTCATATGGTCATCCTCTCCCTCTAATTTGAAAAGATCTCTCATGTATCAGGTGTTTGGTAAATTTATTATCGGAGTAGAAAAAAAAGAATTATCCAAATGGTAGTGGTTTTTACTCCTATCGTAATGTTGGAGATTTGATTCTTATTTGGGACATACTGTATGCTTTTTTATACTAGAAAGTTAGTACCATAAGCATTCGAATCGGCGATTTAATCATTTTTTATACTAATATAGAAGTACTCATGTATACTTTTGTGTCATAAGATTATGATCTCTTTATTGACACTCCTTCTCATTTATTGGAATCTTACCATTTGATTATATACCTCACATATATTCAATCTATGGTAGGTTTCCAGTAAATGGGAGGGAGTATATCTCAAACACATGAATGATTTCAATGACAAGTTCATAAGTCGAGCACAAACCATAGTGAATGTTGTTAGTGATGTCCTCAGATGAGATGGTCGACCGAGTAAGGCTAGTTCATTTTGTCGATGACGGATTTAATTTTGGTTTCATATTTTCACTAATACAAGATGTATATTTGAACTTTGAAGACATGTTTGAGTTTGAGTTTGAATTTGAATTTGAGTTGCTTCACGTGTCCTCAAAACGACTTAACATTGGTAGAGGGAAAGAGATTTGACATTAATAAGAATAATTTTATATAACAACCTTGTTACTTCTTTTTTATATTTGTATAAAAACAATGATAGGACAATTCCCAAGCAAGGTCACCTTAACTCAGGCACGATCCATATTTTATTCTTAATTCCACCTTATTTATTTTTACTCACCTTAACCCTCCAAAACACAAACAGAAGGTCAACAATCCAATCATTTTCTAATTTCCCACATTTTCAACCAGTACATATAAATACATAGACCTCAGAGAGGTCAAGACCTAGGTCACAAACTTCAAAAAGGTCATGTCATGACCTTTCTCTCATATTAGATCATGCTAATTTTTTTCTTAATAGTAATTAAGTTGACCCAAACAAAGTCATGACCTCCTACGTAACCTTGCTTACGATAATATTATAACCTCCTATGAAAGTCAGAAAGAGGCACAAAGTAGGCTGAATAGTAGAGAATATGGAACCCAAAAAGTCGTATATAGGAATAAGAAGAATTGGTACATGGAATCACAAATTCACAATGGATGTAGTAGGTGAAAGATTGATTAGTGTATACGAGTGAGTATATTTTATATACCCTCCATCCAAATTTAAACTTCATAAGGAGTATGCACAAAAATTAAGGGTGGAGTGTAGTGTGTGGTGGAAAATGAAAGTTGAGAGAAAATATGGGGTCAGAAATGATATGAACCACAAAAATCAACCAAAAGAGGAAATATTATAAGTAGGAAGTTTAAAGATGGACAATCCAAAAAAAAAGTATGAAGATTAAAAATGGATAGAGGGAGTATCAATAATTTCTGTACTCTAAAGTAGGAGTAGTGATAAAAGGCACATCTGGTCATGCCATTGCCCATTCTACTCCGGAGTCCGGAGTATATATTTGATTGGTAGGTGAAATTGTTTGTTTATTTAGTGAAATTGTTTGTTTATTTTTTTTCATTATATTGAGAAAAAGTAGGTGAAGTTGTTGGGAAGGGCTAATATTGGAATTTTGTAAATTAATGGAAATTAGTACTCCGTATTAGTAGTTGCTTGCTTGAGTGGCAAACTACTTGCCACACATGAACGAATATCTTAGATCTACATCCACGTGACATAATCAAGGCCACCTTCTCTTAAATTAAGAATGTGTTTTAAGAATGTCGTGTTATTGTCCCACTTTTTTTTTGGGTGATATTTTTTCATAATTATGTATTACTCATTTATATTTGGAAATTACCTAATTGTCCTTCTCATTTCCCCTTCCCCTCATCATTGAATTAGAGAGAGATTTGATAGAAATCTCAAAAAATTTCGAGCGTTCCAAATTCCGTCCACCTCCTTACTACGGCCTCCATTTTTTTTCCGCTTTTTTTTTTTCCATTTTACAAGAAAATATTAATGTTATTATTGTCAAGTTTTTTCTCGAAAAAAATGATAGTACTCATATTTATTTATTTTGTAATTTGGCAAAAATTATTATTTGTTCCCTAATTATTATTTCTCGGAAAAAATTATTTATTTTATTTTTTGTTCCCTAATTTATTATTAAAAAAAAACTGCAGTGAGTCTACAACATGATGACAAAATAAAAAAAAACTACAGTGAACGTCCCGCCAGTCAGCCACCCACGACCACCACCCATCCTCACCCTCACCTTAATATGTGTCCTTCTCTTTCGACAACCTCCGACATCCCAACCCTAAACCCTAACTTTTCAAAAATAATTAAACATAATTATCAATTAAATCATAATTTGCAAGTAAAATTAAAATATCAATTACCGAACTATAATTCATGGCGAATTCGAAAATAACGATCGATCGATTTTCAAATTTGATGAAGTTTAAGAACAAATTTGGATTAAAAGTGGTTTAGAAAATAAATATGAGAAGGGAAAAGTAGTACTCCCCCCATTCAAATCCACTCTTCACATTTCTTTTTTTGACGCTATTCACACTTGAGCGGAATCTTCGATATTCTCGACAATCTATAAGTTAGAATATAGTCATGTGAGATTTTGTTTGATTCGTCTTTACGAGTACATTAAGAATATCAAATTTTTATAATTTTTGCTAATGTAAAATGAAAGATATCGCTAATGTAAAACGCGCCTCGGCGAATGTGCCAAAATGAATAGTGAAGAGTGTATTTGAATGGAGGGAGTATGTTTGAAAAAGTATGAAAAGGTAATATCGGAAAAATAAGGAATTTTTAGGTATAATTGAGTAACAAGCAGTTATGAAAAAGTTATTTCGTTTTTTTGGGCTGAGCTTGATTTTTGTGTCACTCTCTTTTTTAAGGTGACGTGGTTCACAATTAATCTACCATTTCTCTATTTTCCTCATCCTTTTTTAGCCACTCATTTCCTCTTTCTTATTTTTCATCGGGACAATAATAAAAACTAGAGTATATTGTACACGTAATTTTCACGTATATTCCTCCCATTTTTCACCTTGTCTCCTTCCATTTGAGAGAAAAAATCATAAAAATGTTTCATTTCTATAATTCTATTTCCCTACCCTTCCATCATTCAATTTCCCCAAAAAAATCACCCACTGGCTCGGCTCATCTTAGTCTGTCACTCGCCCACGCCGGTTTATCAACCCTCGTCGACGGTCGTCCCTACCATACTATCTACGGAGTATCTCTTTTCTAGCGATGTTGGAAGAAGATAAATTTCTAGATCGCAATATTTTTTTCAATTTTTTTGGAAATTCGATTGGAATTTGTCTCAAATGATTTTATCGGGGATTCCAGGTACTTGTTACAATAGTATTCCGTACTTCGTATTGTATTGTACGGAGTAATTCTCTCTGCTGGTTCTCATTGATTAGTTTTTGCAAACAGTAACTCTTATGTGAGACCGTCTCACGATAGTTGTAGAGATCCCGTATGATTATGTTTGATTTCAGATTAAATTGTACTCGATTGTTTATGTTAACTAATTATAGGGGGAAAAAAGTGAGTTGGAGTGGAATTACAGTCGCCCAAATGGAATTGCGGGAAAATGGAGGGATGATGATTGATGAATGGACAACTTTGGACAAAAATGTGGAGAAATACGAGATTAGCTTGTTCCTGAAAAATATGGATATTTTTGAACAATTTTGATGAATGGACATTCTTAATTACTAAATCCAAATTAACGAGATGATTACAGTATTAAGAAGATAATTAACGAATTCCGAATAACTTCTTCCATGTTGATTGCGTTCGATAATCGTGAGGTGGTTGCTCGATTTGTCTAGGTTTAGTTGTAGATGGTAGAGAAACAGGAGAGGTTTTTAAAGAGAAAGGTAGACATGAAAAAATAAATACTAACAAAAATGTGTAATATACTCGCTCCGAGTCTAACTTGTTCTCTCTTTTTCTTTTTGGCTGAGCGATTCTTTCTTCAATATTTATTTTTAAGTTAGAAATACGTGGCTCACTCATTTATTCATTCCTCTCTCCCTTCGTCCTTCATTTTTGAGCTACATATTCTGCATCCTTATTTTTTTTTCCAAAAATCTCTAGGGGAACCTATCATGAACTCGAGAGAGTAATAAAGTTTGTGTATGAAATACGGAGTAACAATTAGCCCAGACATTATGTAATCCGAACTGTTTTTCTTGGCTAGCAAAAAAAAAAAACTTTACACTTATTGTAAATGAAATATCCAATAAATTCTTTACGTTTCCTTTTGACAAAAGACTTTACCTTATAAATTATAATTCTACTAATTTTTCTCTATTTACACAAAATGTCACTACTTTTTCCTTACTTTAAGTTTAATGGACGCATTACATTGATTTGCCAATAATATCCTTACTTTTACAATTTTTCTTAAAAGTGGTGAAAAAAAACCAATGTCAAAGATTGAATGGATGAGAGAAAGTACGGAGTATAGTAGAAGTCCATAACACTAGCCCCTCGGCCTCCCATTCTTATAAACATTTCAGAAGGAATAAGGTTGAATTCTTTCCGTAACAAAAACATATTCCCTTCGTTTAAGACAAACCTTCCTCTTGCTTTTAACACTAGTCCACCTTCCTCTTGCTTTTAACACTAGTCCCTCGGCCTCCCTCTTATTTTATTAATTTTCAAAAAAAATTCCTTTTATACATCAACTTCTACCTTATTGATTTATCTCCACTTTCTCTCAACTTATTCTTTTGCTTTAAATAATGATATTTACTGATTTTTAACAAAATTAATTCAATTACATTAACAAACAAAACATTGATGTTGTATGATCGTGAATTTTAAAGACAAATAAAAAAGAGTGAAAGAATCATGGTAAAATAAAGCAAAAATCTGAAATTATGTCTGAAAATTAGAATTGCAGAGAACATAAGAGACATAAATGGAGATTAATCGGGGTTTTTTTTAGTAGAAAAAATTGTGATTAAGTCACGTTTAATGAAATTAATAAACTATAGGGTATAAGCAGGGGTTTAGAAATAGGAGGGATACATGGTAGAAAACGAAAAAACAGAAGAGTACAATGTAGAAAAATCATTTTAATATTAAATAAATATTTTAAATCCTACCTATTTACTATCTACCATACATTTAATATTAAACAAATACCTATTTGTATCTTTAATAATAAACAAATACATTCTTAAAACTTGTGTATAAAGTGAAAGGGTAGGTTCGACTTGAACGGAGATAATAAGATTTATAGTATTTGTGTAATAATATTAAAACAATGACTAAAATGGAAATGAGAAACTTGAAAGTTGGAGTTGAACGCCCTAAGAAGAAATACGGGAAAGTTCGACTTGAACGGAGGACTTATTTCCTCTATTCAAGGAGATATTCGTATCCCATATACCCTCCCTTCGACCCTTCATAATCAAACACACCATAACACATTTTGACACTATTCACAAGTCAAGAGAATCTTCAATATTCTCGATAATATACAAGATAAATTTAATCATGTGGGATCATGTTTGATTCATTTTCACAAGTAGATTATTAATATCAAATTTTTATAATTTTTACTAATGTAAAATTAAAGATATCGACGATGTAAAACATGTTTTGACAAATGTGAAAAACAAATACTCCCTCCGAGTTCCTATTATTGTCCAACTTTCCTTTTTGGGTTGAGTTTGATTTTTGTCCCACTTTTCTTTTTAGACCAACAATATATGGTTCACAATTACTTACCCATTTCTCTCTCTTCCTCCTTCTTTTTTGACCCACCCATTCTCCCTTCCTTATTTTTCATCCAAAAAACTTTTGGGACAATAATAGAAACTCGGAAGGAGTAGTATTTTTGGTTATGAAGGGAGTGAGTACTTCGAGTAATAAGATAGAGATGTCTAGAAAAACACAAAGGCGAGGTGCCATCACTTGTTCTCCATTTTCCCACTCAATCTACATCTCCCTCTACTAAAAGTGGGTTAATACATACCCCTCCGAGTTCCTATTATTGTCTCACTTCTTTTTTTGGGCTGAGTTTGATTTTTGTCTCACTTTCCTTTTTAGGTTATCAACGTGTGGTTCACAATTATTCTCTTATTTCTCTCTCTTCCTCCTTTTTTTTTCTTATTTTCCACTCAAAAACTTTTGGGACGATAATAGGAACTCGGAGGGAGTATTTCTTCTAACTATGAATGGGCCAATACATATGTACTCCTATTTCTTATATTTACCACCCATACTATCTGCATACTAATAGCATGCCCAAAAATGACTCGTCCACATGTGGTAGTAAAATACTCTGTATAGTTTTATTATCTTAAGTATGGTAATTATGATTTAATATCAATTTCTCGTGATATTACCAATGTGTCTCCTGCTGTAAATAATTTACTCCCTCCATCCCGATGAATTGTTTGTTTTACTTTTGGCACAAATGGGAAGAGGTTCAATGATGAGGTGACATGTGAAGCCAAACCCACGAAGAGGTCAAATTACATATAAAAAACATTATGCAAAGAATTCAATGAAATAAACAAACAATTTATTAGGACGGAGAAAGTATTAACCGGTATCATCATCGCAAATAAGAAAATGTGATTAGGTTATGGCAAAATTGAAATAATCCGATGGAATCAGGATGTACCCGTGTTATGGGCTGATTGGGCAATCAATATACCGATGTTACGCGATAACTCGGTGGTCTCCAAAATATCGACTCGTGTCCAACCACACAGTGTACTCGTACTCCCCTCCCCTCCCCTCCCCTCCCCACCAAAACCCTATTAATACCCCCCTCTCCACTCCCCCATTTCCTCGCTTACCCCCCCTCTCTCTATCTATCTCCTTCATATCTCTACTATCTATCTCCTTCTCCTTTCTCTTCCTCCTCCTATCTTCTCCAAGCTCTCATCAATGGCGTTGTCGGTCGAGAAGACGACGGCGGGAAGGGAGTACAAGGTGAAGGACATGTCTCAGGCCGACTTCGGTCGCCTCGAACTCGAGCTTGCCGAGGTCGAAATGCCTGGTCTCATGGCTTGCCGTACCGAGTTCGGCCCTTCTCAGCCTTTTAAGGGCGCCAGAATCACTGGATCTCTTCACATGACTATCCAAACTGCTGTTCTTATCGAAACCCTCACTGCTCTCGGTGCTGAAGTCAGATGGTGCTCTTGCAACATCTTCTCTACTCAGGTACTAACCTCCTCCATCATCTTCCCTGCTTCTTTCAATCACTGATTTTATCAATTTGACGAAGAGATTTGTGTTTGTTTGTATTAGATCTGCAGACGTTGTTTTATAGTGTGTTTGAATTATGTTAGATCTGGATATGATGAACTGATTTGATTGTTTCTTCTTCATTGTTTATTCATGAAGTTGTTTTATTTACTGTGATCTGAAATGTTTTTACTCAATAGTTAGTATTTTCAGATGCTGGAATTGTTAATGAATCTGTTGATTTGTTGTGTAATTGAAACACTGTCTAATCTCGTAACCAGGGAATTGTATCGATCATAGACGAAACACTGTCTAATCTTGTAACCAGAGGAACACTGTCTAATCCCGTAACCAGAGGAACACTGTCTAATCTTGTAACCAGAGAATTGTATCGATCATAGAGATACATTGTCTACACTAATATCCTTAGGTGTAATGGTCTAATCTTCGAATCTGTCGGTTATGTTTTGCATGTCTGAAGTACGGAGTAATGTAAGTGGATCTGGGTATTTATGATGTTTGTGATTATTTGTATGGTGTAGGATCATGCTGCCGCTGCTATTGCTAGGGACAGTGCAGCCGTGTTTGCCTGGAAGGGGGAGACCCTCCAAGAGTACTGGTGGTGCACTGAGAGGGCTCTTGACTGGGGTCCCGACGGTGGCCCCGACCTGATTGTTGATGATGGTGGTGACGCCACTCTCTTGATCCACGAGGGTGTCAAGGCCGAGGAAGAGTATGAGAAGTCCGGAACAATTCCAGACCCTGCCTCTACTGACAATGTTGAGTTCCAGCTTGTGTTGGGTCTGATCCGTGAGAGTCTCAAGGTCGACCCCAAGAGGTACCACAAGATGAAGGACAGAATTGTGGGTGTGTCTGAGGAGACCACCACCGGTGTTAAGAGGCTTTACCAGATGCAGGCCAACGGAACCCTCTTGTTCCCTGCCATCAACGTTAATGACTCTGTGACCAAGAGCAAGTTTGACAACTTGTATGGATGCCGTCACTCTCTTCCCGATGGTTTGATGAGAGCCACTGATGTTATGATTGCCGGTAAGGTGGGTGTTGTCTGTGGTTACGGAGATGTTGGAAAGGGATGTGCTCTTGCCTTGAAGGCAGGTGGTGCCCGGGTCATCGTGACCGAGATTGACCCAATCTGTGCTCTCCAAGCTCTTATGGAGGGTTTCCAGGTGCTTACCTTGGAAGATGTTGTCTCTGAGGCCGATATTTTTGTGACCACCACCGGTAACAAGGACATCATCATGGTTGACCACATGAGGAAGATGAAGAACAATGCGATTGTTTGCAACATTGGTCACTTTGATAATGAAATTGACATGCAGGGTCTTGAGACTTTCCCAGGAGTGAAGAGGATCACCATCAAGCCCCAGACAGACCGCTTTGTGTTCCCAGACACCAACTCGGGTGTGATTGTGTTGGCGGAGGGTCGTCTGATGAACTTGGGATGTGCGACAGGTCACCCCAGCTTTGTGATGTCGTGCTCCTTCACCAACCAGGTGATTGCCCAACTGGAGCTGTGGAACGAGAAGGCGTCAGGGAAGTACAAGAAGGAGGTGTACGTATTGCCCAAGCACCTGGATGAGAAGGTGGCTGCACTTCACCTGGGGAAGCTGGGTGCTAAGCTCACCAAGCTGACCAAGGAGCAGGCGGAGTACATCAGCATCCCAGCAGAGGGTCCTTACAAGCCCGCCCACTACAGGTACTAGAGAAGCGAGCGAGCAAGCAAGTGGGTCGTGTGGAGTCTGGATTTCGGAGTGCCATATCTGTGGCTTAGGAATGTTATGAATATTATGATGTTAATGTTTGGATTTTGTTGGTATTTGAATTGGAAAGAGTCGGGTTCAATTAGATATTTGAATTGGAGATGGGGGAGTTTGAGAATAAAGGGGGTTTGGTGGGTAATATAGGTGTGTGTCGTAATCGTTGTAGACATTTCAAAAATTCAAGTGAGCTCAGGTATTTGAGGGCGTTAATTGGGTACTCCATGGTCGTACTAAGCAGACGTAGTATTATGTGTTATGCAACTCAACTCAATTGACGCAGTCAGTCTACAACTACTGACTTCTTCCTAATGCGTTTAAGCATTTTAAATCTGGGAGGATAACGTACGGAGTATATTATAAGCAAAGTGTAGAGGTGTCGTGTCGTCCATCCACTCGTCTCTTCTTTGTAGTTTGTACCAACCAAATACAAGCCACATTTTCAAAATTTGACCAATTAAGGTTGGTTAGGTTAGGTGAGATCCAACGCACTGTTAACTTACAAGTAAGGATATTCAGAAAATTTATACACCCACCATGCTTGGATGATTAATTTTATATCCATCTTCCTTATTGACACACCCTCAATTCATAGTTAATTAAGTTTCAAATGATATACTCGGGACGGGACGGAACGGAAGGAGTAATAATAAATATTCCTAATTTTCGTTTTCTTCCATTTTCCTTTACTAAAGTTGGTTTTTTGGATTGCATTTTAATCAATTATTTATTCTTTTAATCATTGATGATAATAACAATTACTTTGTATAATGATAATATCACATTCAATTAATATTCTTTAATATTTTAAAAATTACACTTTCTTCGGCAGTCGAAATTATTTTACGAGATAAATTGTAGTTACGAGATGTTTGGGTTGGGAGAAAAATTACCGGTTTTGAAAGTCGTAGTCAAGTAATTGACTTTTTTTTCCAAAACGGAAGGGTATATGTGAGCAAAATTAATACTCATAGTTGGAACTTGGAGGGTGCAAGTGAAAAAAAAAGAAAGTATAGTACTAATTCTCCTTTATTTATGTGAAACACGCCTTGTTCTTTGCATCAATGAAATATATGCAGCTCGCTTGACCTTTCTTTTCCGTCCTCTTTCTGTCGTCATACTAAGCGTGGTGGTAATTTGGTTGCCCATTATATGACTCGTTTATATTTCTCTTTGAATGTCAATATTGTAATCAACTAAAATTTCCCGGAAGTCATCATGGACTTAGCGGCCATGCCATTGGTATAATATGAAGTGCTCTCGGGTTTCAAAAAAAGAAGTGAAACACACCACTTTAAGGGATGTTTGGTTAGAGCTTTTGGAATAGATCGGAATGAATTCAATCAATTCAAACGCTTGGTTGGAATATTTTGGAAAAAAGTTAGATATCAATGGATTGACTCCAACCTCAAAATTCCAACTTCATTCCACCTACAAATATGGAGTTCTAACTTCATATATCATGAAATCACATTCCATCCCAATACCTCCATTGATTGTATATTTGTATTACTACCATTGCTTCCATACTTTCTTGTGCTTCCAACATAAATTTTCATTAGGAATTGAATATATCAATGATAGATGAATAAATTATTTATTTTTTGCTCCCTGAATATATAAATCAATTCAAACGCTTGGTCGGAGTAAGGGAACCACTTAAATTTACCTCTTCTTCTCAAATGAGCATACTATATTGCGAGTAAGAATCGAACCTCCAAAAGTGAAACACATCTTACCACTTTTCCCAGTGAATAATTCGGCATTTGTTCAGCAACTCACTCACTCAATAAACTGACTACATTTGATTCCAAACCATGAAGCCAACACATGTGAAACAATGAAACAAGTAGTACCATGATCTTAAGCTGGAATACTGGGTAGCAACCACACTGCAAGTGCTTTGTAACGCGAGCACAATATGAGTGCAGCCGATATTTAACACCATGGTAACGACACAACGCATTTTCATCGGAGATTGTCTACATATGGAGTGGCCACGCAAATAAATCATTTTAATGTAAATCTCACTTCTCCACACTGCACTGCCGCAGCACTAATGAAGAATACAGCAAACTTACTTGCTTAACCTCTTTCAGACCTGCCCCTCACCGTTCTGATCCTCCAAAACCTTGAGCTCTTCACGCCAACCTTCCAACTTTTTCACTTTCTCAACTTGCTCTGGCTTCATGTCCTCCGGAGCCGCCTTTTGTAGCTGACCCTCTGCTAGCCGAATCTGAACAAATACTCATGTTTAGAATACATATTTCACACCTTCAATTTAGATGCAAATTCGTGGAACTTAAATGATAGGTAACCCTTTTGGTAGCACATAATACAAGTAACGTTGTTTTTATAAGCTAAGACTAACAGTGTGCTACTCAAGCATACCGTGTGCTTGTTTCCAAATGACCCATAATGAAAATTGTGCCAAGAACTGCATGGAATGACTGCTACTTCACTATGAACAGAAGTGTAGAAAGTCTAGCGAATCATTTTGATGCTATATTCCATCATAGTCCAAATTCCAAAACCAATGAATGATGTCTCTTTGGCTCCACTGAAATGGAAACATCAGCTAGGATCAATCAGAAATATTATGTCTTTGAAAGTATTGAGTATTGACAAGTTAATAGGCACGCATTATAATCTTATCAACCACGTGAGTCCAACTTCAGCTTCTCATAAATATTTGAACATTAGCCTCACTTTCATGATAATAGCAACAGAGGACGTTACCTTCTTTTTCAAAGCTCGGATCTTTTTGCTAATGTCTACCCCTGCATTATCCGTGTTCAGGTCTTCTGTAGAACTTTTACCAATAGCCGAGCTCGTTGAAAGAGCCAGCTGTCTGACCTGAGAAGCAACAGACTCAACAGCCTGACCATGTTCCATTGCCTCCTTGCTGTCATCTATCTCATGTTCTGAATTTCGAGATCTTTCTAGAGAAGCCTGTTAAGCACCATGTACAATTTATCGCCTCTGTATGACAAGACAAGAAAAGAAAAAGGAAAACCAAAGGAATATACAGACTACATAATCTTCAGATTCTTCACCCACATAATAAAGATATCAAAATTCAGCGAAATTAATCACAAGAAGCTAGATCATTGACACTAAAACAAAACATCCCACCAATATAAGGCACATCCAGGGAGATTAAAAAAAACATTTACAAAATCAAGTGACTGCAATGTTTTAAGTTCAGCCTCCCTAACCACTTTCCTTAGTTCCACCAGGTACTTGGGAGTTAGATGTCTTAAATTTATGCATGGTAATGAGCCCAAATATATGCCCACAAAAGTCACCTTAAACCTATCTGTCAGTCAGTCAGTGATGTTGCATCCGTACGAATAAGATAAAAACAACTCACCTATATATGATACTACATTATATGCGACAAGAGAGGATCAATCTTCCCATAAATTTAGCAACATTACTTTTATGTTGAAGACACAAAGAGGTTGTTTAATCATGATCTTTAAGACTTTATTAGTATTGAATGATTTGAAGGGAAATAGAAGGAATGGATACTATTCCCTTGTTCGGATAGCAAAATGGGTTGAAGGAAAAACCCACTAACTCCATTCCCTTCGCTCCCATTATTCGAAGGAATCCCTGTTTAGAGACTCTTAGAGTTTCCTTCTTGTATGAAATTATTTCTGACAGAGACGATAAGATGTTTTAGTTGCACTGATATCATTTTCAGTCACAAACTTTTGCAACCTTCTTAAGGAGCTCACGAGTGAAACTTTCTTTTCAGCGCATCTTAGAAATTCACTTCCTAGTTCATGCGGACGTCTTGTAAAAAAACTCGAGCGACCTGCTTCTTGGCTTGATAGCCATCAAAGATATCATCCCCACTGAAGTTGTTTTCAAGAAAAAAAACATTATTATAATTAGTGTTGTTCCTAATACCTCAACAGTGAAGAATTGGTGGAAAGCCTCATGTTTTATTGCGCTTGGGTCATATCTCTTTGACAATGTAAAAGATGTTTTCATGGCTCAGAAAATAAAGTGAAGGTTCAAGTTCCTAATGTTATCATGTCCTTCGTTTTCTAGTGTAATACATGGAGCAAGAGGAATCATCTAATGTTTTCGGATATTGCATAATGGAATCAGTGACATTTTTTTTGTGTTTTAAAGTTATTTTGTAGTTCGACCTAGTGCTCCTTTTTAAACATCACATGTCTCTTAATGTGTCGGTAAGCGTCTACGATAGCTCAAGAGTATAACTATTAGCCATGTATCCAACCCATATTGTACATGATCGTATAAAGTCAGCCCCCAGATCTCATTCTTAACCAACTAATTACAGAGTATTATCATATCAAAATAACTCATTAAAGACATTTTATGAAACAGAAGTAGAGCATCAATCCACTCAAATGGCTTAGCATACAAAAATATCACATTACAGTATAGTATGAGCTGAACAGATCAAACTCGCCTATCAGCACACAATAGTAGACTACATCATCCTGATATGCTTTGAAGAGCAGAAGAAGGCAATAGAACAATCTTGAAGACAAAAAAAAAAAACAAGCACCATTACAAGCCGCATAAGAAAGCCACTAGCTCAGTACTCTGATATACAAGCATAGAGCAATTAATAACAAAAGAAAAGGTACCTGTTGTTTTTTCTCTTTCTTTCGCTCGGTCCTCTTAGCAGCCTTGTTCTTTGGCTTAGTTTCTACTTCAGGGTCATATCCAGGTGGACCCACTTGTGACTCCTTTTCTTTCCTCAACTGTGACAAAAATTTACCCACTTCTTTCAGATTTTCTATAAAGACCATACTGCAGTATCTCTCAGATGCTATCAATTGAAACCAAGTCCAATCTTAACAGAATATAGATAGCACCAACATATAGTAATGATCAAAAAGAGAAACTCTCGCTAAAAGCATGTTGCATGCTTAAGCATCAACATCTCAGATCCTCAAAACTGTACATAATAATATAGGTTCCTTTTCATAATGAAAAGAAGAAATTGGCATAATCACGAAATAAGTCGCAGTTACATTCACGCATAAGCCAATATTTACCATATATTGCCAGTCACCACCGTACACCAGTTGAAGCACAAAGGAACACATGGCCACATCACGGATTGAAAGGTGTGGAACTAAACTTCGAACAGAAAGGAAAACTGAATATAAACCCTTCCCTACCAAATACACACCAAATATAAACCCTCCCCTAGCAAATACACACCAGAACGGCGAATAAACTAATCTCTCCAATGATTATTGTTCCTCCCATTTACCTTTTTGGAGGTCAAAATTATAGAACTTTGACCATGATTAAAGTATAAAATATAAGTAATATCTTATACTCCGTGATATGATATTTACATAGTTATATCTATTATCAAAAAAGCTTCGTAAAAATAATTTTCTAACAAAAAAAAATTATATATAAGTGGGTAATTTGACGAGCAAAGTGTCGTCTACGAGGCCATGTTCAAAGTAAATGGGAGAAACAATAACAAATGGAGGGAGTACTTATATCACACCATAATATAAGTACAAGAAGCTCACAAAGTCCTAGTGTAAGAAAACACATTGCCCTCCAACATGACAAAGGTTGTTCGCAAAGAGGTTAGGGGCAGTACAGAAATAAAGCGCACTATTTTGCTTACCAAATTTCGTTTTTCAAAAGTAAGTTTTTGTGCATTAATACCTTTGTGTAGGATTAGGAATACCCTTATCGGGATTTAAATGGTGCTAATATGCCAAGACTTAAAAGCTGGGGATAACAGGAAAAGGGAAGAACATATTATAAAGATTGATATGAAAAATACAAAAGCAATGAGTCTCACTAAATGTGTTCCATGTACAAAAGACGGCCCATCGCTTTGGCTAGTGCCTTAATGAGCCTAGTGAACACCAATGTGCCCTTTTTTCCACTGAGCGCTCACTTGGAACGAGAGTAATTATTAGAAAAACAATTGAGCTTGGAATGAGAAAAAAATTTGAGAAGATTGGTGGTTAGTGGTGGTAGTTTCGGGTCAAAAGATACCCATATGAGGCAATGCATTACTTAGGAAAGTCGGTAATCATTCGAAATCTATTTTCCGTCGTCTCCACCTTTTGCCGTCGCCCATAACCAAATTCATCTTAGCTTCACTACTCCCCTAATAACTAACTATTCACATTCCAAGCAAAGTCCTAAGCAATAAGCATGGCGGTATCGTATAGGGAATGTCATACTATCATAAAGCCAAATGTTCAAAATTCCTTCCCCAATTTAGCCCAAATGTACCAAGAAGGCAATAATAATCTGAAAAAAAAAAACCTAAATTACTCCTAATTAGAGATCTTATTACCCAGAAAACAAGAGCAGCAGAAGGCAGAAGCCAGAATCAAAAGAGAGAAATCAAAGTAAAACGGCATGAATGAATGAATGGAATTACCAAAGCTCCTTTAGATTGATAGACGGCAACTTCATCCTGAGGAGTATAACCGGCCCTAATTCTGATGGGCTTTCGGTAGGTGCCGTCGGGTCTACGGGTCGGACCCACTAATCTCTCTCCCTCTTTTAGGGTTTTCCCCAACTCTTCTACCATCTTCGTTTCCATGTTTATTTATTATTGTAGTGGGCTACTGGTCTACTTTCCTCTTTGTAGAACAGCCTTGATTTGGACACCACCTTGAACAGAGAGGGTTATGATGATTGATGAGGGAGCTGTGCTGTTGTCGTTAATGGTGGAAGGAGGTAGGGAGGGAGATCGTTGGTGTCCCAGGTTGTCTAAGTTCGACTATGGAGCTCTAATACGTATGTGTGTTACCATACTTACCAATTCAATGAGGGCCAAAATATTTGTATTCCTATTGGAATTAATCTCATACTCTCTTCAAAGTTCTAAAATCTAAACCCCGTCAAACGGGTCGAATGGATCGAGATTTGGGTTGGATTGGATTGGATGATAGGGATTTAGGGAGGCTCACTTACGGGTGAAGAAGTTATGCAAATCAAATGTTGGGTTGTCACAATACGGTCTAAAAATAAGTATCGAACAAATGCAAAATAAAAAGACAAATTATTGGCGGAACCCGAAAAGAAAAGTATAGACTATTCACCGAACAGAGGGATTAATACTTCAATAATATGATGACTACTTATTTAATGAGTCGGGTCAAGTTTGGACCCTAAATTATACTTCCTCCATTCCAATGAAAGTTTTTCACCTAAAAAATAAAATATTCAAAAGTACGTGGACCACTTAGGCAAGAGATAAGAGTAATACAAAAAAGAAAGTGCAAGCTATCAAAGAAATTTACGAAAGAAGAGTAATACTCCCTCCGTTCAAGTCCAAGCTTCCCTTTTGCTTTTTCACGTTTGTCAACGCGCATTTTGCATCGTTAATATCTTTCGTAACATATTAGTAAAAATTATGAAAATTGGATATTAATAATGTACTTTTAAAGACGAATCAAACAAGATCTCACATGAATATATATTTTCTAATAGATTGTCGTGAATATCGAAATTTATCCTTGATTGTGAATAGTGTCAAAACAAGAAAGGGGAAGCTTGGACTTGAACGGAGGGAGTACCAAAAAGAAAGTAGAGCTATCAAAGAAATTTACGAAAAAGAAAAAGTGAAAGCTTTCATTGAAATAGAGAGAAAATCATTTTGGGTTGGAGTCAACCATGTTGCAAGTCAAGTTTAAAGGTTTTGACCTCATAAAATACAGGTTGGGTCGGGCGAGCTTACTGGTCAAGTCGAGTTTTGATCAATTTTGAGTATATTTTTTCTTATGAGGTCCATCTTACAAATTCTTTCATACTCCCTCACATTCATTCAATTTTTTACACACTTACTATAAAGAGACAATCTAATTAATTTTTTACATTCACTTTTTGGTTAAAGACTTTACCTTATAATCTTTGTATCTCCGGTCTATTTAATATTTACCCAAAATTTCATTACTTTTCCTTCAGGTGGATCCATAGCACCATTTGATAATACAAAAGATTGAATGGACGAGAGAGAATATTAATCAAGAGTAATTGTTTGTGACGAATAAATTTGTCATAAATCGGGTAATGGATCAAATGATGTAATATGACTGAATAATAATCATAAAACAACCCTAAAGAATACTCCCTCCGTATCTATATGTTCGTCCACTTTTAATATAATACTTCACCCATATATTAAATTTTGTGGACGAACATATAGATACGGAGGGAGTATCATTTGATCGACCAAAAATTGTGTCCGATTCAAAAATTTAGCGCTAATTAATTTTGATTGTTTCTACTTATACAACGTCAAATCAATTACTTATTCAAGAGTAGTGAGGTGAGTCAAGGTCAGCTTTGCTTTTTTCTACTTAAAAATTGAGTAGCAAATCGTTGGTTGTGGATTTGTTTAGAAGGCTGATGAACCCCCAAAAGCACAAGTTTTATACCCTTCATCATTTCATCCCATGAATCAATTAAATAATTTGTCAAAGGCCTGATTTGGCGACTATCCTTATCCTATACGGACGGGTAATGAATTTCAGAATAATATACCATCTAAATACCTCCAAATTTATTACGGAATAAAATACTCCATTATTCATGTATATTATGGAAATTTTCAAAGATTTAAGGGTGGGTCTAGTATTAAATCGGACACAATTCTCTGATTGTGGCATAAATGCAAATAATAAAATACGATATTTTATTAGCAATACTAGTTGGACACAATTATTTGTCTAATGTTGTAAAAAAAAAATATTGTATAATAGAGTAATGAACTATTGACCCAATACTCCAAAATTATTGTAAAAAAAAAAATTATTGCAATAAAGGTTTCAAAGAAATGAATCATTTTGGCAGCAAAACCATGGTTTTATAGTTGTTGTATGATAAAACCATTGTAATTAGAGTTGAAGACGATTTTTGTATCACGAAATCTAGGGAGATACGATCTTTCTATAAATAATTCAGAGACCACTTGTCAGTACCACTTTATGTCTTATTTGTATCTATTTTATGATTAGATGTATAACTTTTTCTGTACCATTGTACTTCATTTGTAATTAGTCTCTCAATAAACTTAATAAAATATCGTCTTTTGGTAGACCTACTCTTTATATATTTGGCGAGAGACTGCCAATTAAAGTTGATAAAATCTTGAAAATGGGTGCATCTTTTCCATTTAAGTTGATACAATGCATTAAACTAAATTTGGGTTATCTTTTTTATGTGACAAAAAGGAAAGGAAACCATGATATTAATTGATAACAATATCATAATATTAGGGAAAAAAATATCATCATAGATCATGTACAAGATCTTGAAAATGGGTGCATCTTCCCAATTTATAACTCAAATTTCATTTTATTGGTCATTTCCGTCTTGACTTGTTCTGACACCCAATTTTATATCGTCTTAAAAGTTCTTCCTCAATTACAAAGTGGTACTTATAGGATGAATACCACAAATGACCCAAATATTCAAAAATAAAATAATACCCACAATTATTGTAATAGAACTGATAATATTTGACGGTAGAACGCTTGAAATAAAACTAAATAATTATTACGGAATACTTGGTAATTACTAAATATAAGAGTATTATAATGCTACTATGCTAGCTATTTGAGTTTGTAGAAGAGTTTGTAAAACTCTAATTGTTATTGCATTTGTGTACTAATTATTAAATTATAGAAGTAAATTGTTATTTTAAGATATTTTTATCTTTATCTTTATCATGTCAATGTCTTATACGAGTAAAAATTTAGAACGTTATACTTTTTATTTTTTTTAGTTCAACGAAGAGCGCACTTAGTCGCATTATAATATAGGGGAGGGGAATTCGAACCTGAGACCTATTGTCCCAGAGCGCCTAGTCTTAACTATTAGGCTAAGACATCTTCGGTTAGAACGTTATATTAGATGTCAAATAGATCCCTGTAGCTGTATCCATGTTACCACTTTGTCGGTTAATCTAGATTGAGATAAGTTAAACTGAATTGGACTGAACTAATTGAGATAAAATGAATCTATTGGAATCGAAATAAACTGAATTAAACTGACCTGAACAGAAATAAACCGAACTTTGAAGATAAAGGAGATTTGAAAAGGAAAGGTGAGAGCGGCAAGGAAAGGGGATACGAGTATATGATTATACCACCAGTTGTATGTACAACTACTTATTGAGTTTATACAAATTTATGAGTTTAGTTGTACGTTTTTGAGCAAAACATTTACTTCCATGTGATTTACTTCAGGAATTTTAGGCTAAATCTTAAAAAAATTACGATACAAACTCAAATTTTTTGCAATAACACTCAAAATCGCAAAAATAGGTGTAGATGGAGGTGGATGTATAGAGTGATTGGAGGGAAAGGGCAGAAATAAATAGCAGCGGAAAAGTGGGAGATCCTCCTCCTCCTTGTTCCTGGAGTAGTTTCTAAGTCGCCACTCGCCAGCGCCATCTTCTCTTGACTTCCTTCCATCCTCCATACCTGTCTCTCTACTTCTCTTCTTCCATTTCAATTTAAATACACTTCTTCTCCCCTCCTCACTCCCCAACTTCCATTCGACTCTTCTCTCATTATTAATTCCTCATTTTTTTCCCCAACAATTTCATCATCTTCTTCATCTTCATCATCCAGCGAGCATGCAATCCCTTGCAAGCCCAGATACCATTTCATGCTTCACTTCTCCCATCAAAACCCCCCTTCCATCTCTCCCAACCCCAACCCCAACCCCAACCCATGTTTCCCTCAAATTTCCATCCAAGATTCAACCTTTTGCTCTGAAGGCTGTCTCTCACGACTCTAAAACCACTGATTCCAGGCCCTTCGTTGTTATTGACAACTATGATAGCTTCACTTACAATCTCTGTCAGGTTATTTCTTTACTCCCCCTCTTTCCTTTTCTTCTTTTTAATTCACTTTCTGGGTTGTTTCAAATGAATTTTGTTGTTGTTGTTGTTGTTTTCTGATTTAAAGATTCCTGCTTTATGCTTTATGGTTGGTGGGTGTTTTCAGGATGATTCATATAGTCATATAGATCAATGCAAATTGCTGTGTACCCTATTGCATTCTCCTTTCTTCTTTCTTTTGCTGAATCATTGATGCATCTCTGATTTCCTGAGTAGATTATTCTTTTGTGGGGTCTAAAGTTTGTGCTTGATGATGGGTGATTGAGAATTTTGAGAATCGAATCGAATCGACTCAAGTTGGTGTAACCCTGTGATGTGAGTAAGTGGTTGTGTTATTTGGTGGTGCACATTTGTACCTCTCCTGTTACTTATGTGATGGCAAAAGGGGGGATTCGAATTCAGGAGTTGATGTAGATTACATTTTAGTTTGAAGAATCGGGCTAATCCGTCCTTGGTTTTTAGTTTTCTGTCGGAGAGTTTGCAGACATTAAGTCCCATGTTCAATCTCCCTCTCTTTCACAACTGTATTGGCCTTATTCGTCGTTGCATGCACCTTGACTCTTCTGTAGGACCATCCTATAGTATAGGACGGCCCAAAAGAGAAGAAACCAATTTAAAAGTAGCGGATTTAGGCTTTCATTGTTATGGTGTCAGTCTTGTCATATGAGTAGGACGGTCTCATACAACAATTTGCCTTGGTTCAATGTTTCTGCATTGCCTATATGCTAAGTTGCTTGTGAGCTGAATCTGTAAATAGATTACTCTTTTTGAGGGTTGGGTGGGCAACGGAGATGATTGGATGGGCAAACACGCCTAAGGAAGTAATTGTGGAAGGATTTAAATAGGCAGATATAGATGGCACTGAATCATTTGTGATGGGGTGTGCAATTAATTGTTTTGTCTTGGCGCATATAATTGAAATGAATGATTTGTGATGGTCTGCGTTGACGTTTCATTGAATAAACTTGTGAAGCGACAAAAAGTTATGACGGTGTCAATTTTACCTTGTAGTAGTTGAAATAATAGTTCGAAGCTTAACCGTTCTGGTCTGTATTTAACTGAAAAGAGTCTAGAAGCGACAAAAAGGTTTACGTTATACAATTTTTTTGTTTGAAAAGTTGTAAATTCCACACATGTCAAACTTAATTGCATGTTTTTATTGAGAGATTGTTGCCAAGATGGAAGTTTCTACCGTCTTGTACTTGGATATCACAGCCCTCGTGCCCAATCTCGTGTTAGAAGCTTCTCTTCATTAAGTGATTATGACAAAAGACTTAGAAATTTAGAAACTACTTTGTTGTAAATGTTGCTCCACGTGTTTATCATCACACGCCACCTTCTTTCCATTTCAATTGAATCTTTTATTGCTTTAGTCATGTTTTACATCTCAATAAAATCAAATCTTGAGTGCTACATGCTGCCACCCTCTATAAATCATCAATAAACAGATAATGTTGCCTTTTACGAATGTCAACTTTTGAGTTCTTGCATTGCCCAATGGTCATACGTAATTTCTGGGATACTTTTACCTCTCGCCAATATTTGTGGAAGTCATGTATGCTGAACGTTGCATAATTGGGTAATGTGTAATATATTTTTCATCCAGTTACGTTTTCAAGATAAGACTTCAAATTCAACATAGTCTTGCATAACTGTCTTCTATTTCTGAATTCTTCTTTTCTTTTGTTTTAAAGCTATAGAAGGAAGGACAGCATTTTAGAATCTATATCGACTATATGAATATGACCTAACATTATGTTGTTTCTGTGTTTTAGTACGTAGGGGAATTAGGCACAAACTTCGAGGTGTACAGGAACGATGAGATTTCTGTGGAAGACTTGAAAAGGTGATGAACGATAACCCTGGTTGTCAACACTTGTTTTGTTTTTGATGACTTATTTCCGACTGGAATCACTTGTATCGTTTAACTGAGCACTATCATTTTTCGTTATGGTGTTTTCTGACTTCACAATTCAAATGGTCACCACAGGAAAAACCCAAAGGGAATCCTAATTTCTCCTGGTCCAGGTAATGAATCTTGCATATCTACTTGCAGTAAACTTTTTTTACTATACTTTATGCGATGCTCATGTGTAGCATACCGCAACTATGATATTACTACATCATTTACGACAACCAATCCTTAAGAAGGAAATATGATTTAAAGAACATAAATAGAAAAAAGGGGAGATTTTTCTTAAAACCTGATTTTCCGTTGAAACTTCTGATTCTTTCTCCACGAACATTAATTATTGAACATATATATTGATTAGAGTTGGGGTGATGAGTCTAATAAATCATTGTTTAAGATTTTCCCTTTGTTCTGGTGAATTACATAAAATGCCAAGAGCGTAGCCGTGGGAATTGGGGTATAAGTAGAACAGATAAAAGTGTATCTCAACGTCACTTAAATGACATATCTATTTCAGAATATCAGTATATGCCATCTATAAATTTGAACAGCTTAAAATTTTCATCTTTCATTGAATTTGTTCCAACCTCCATGCGAATGGTCATATTACTGCTGTTTTTATTTTGTTTATCAATGCGACTACTCATAATTCATATACTACCCTTTACATTAATAGGAGCACCACAAGATTCTGGAATCTCATTAGCTACTGTGTTGGAGCTCGGCTCGACTATCCCCATATTTGGTGTTTGCATGGGACTGCAGTGCATCGGAGAGGCTTTTGGAGGCAAGTGCTAAAGTTTCTTCAAATACTTTATTGACGTCTGTGTGTGTAAAGGGACTTTGTTCTATTTCTGTCATACTATCCATCTTGTTGTGTCTATAGTCCATACTTTTTGCGGGTGGGACTTACTTCATTGCGTGTGAAGTTGCTTGTGTTTTGAGTCGGTAATGTTTTGAGTTGTGTTGAATTTTAGCCTAAAGCTGAAGAATCGATTCTACTTATAAGCACAAACAAAAATCAAAGAGGGTCTTCTAAAGTCCCGAGTGACATGGACATGACATTCAATTGCCTGAAATAACGAATAATATGAATGCTAAAGTCTGCTGTTCTTTCAGTTTATTTTGTGCTGTTACTAAAATATTTTCACTTTTCCTAACATTTGTAAAACATGAATTGGGGGTTTTCAGGAAACGTGGTGCGTGCTCCACATGGGGTTATGCATGGAAAAAGCTCTCCTGTATACTATGATGAGAAGGGGAGCAATGGCTTATTTTCAGGCTTACCCAAGTATGTATCTTTCATATGCAATAATGACAAACAAACACAGTTGTTGTTTTTCCGTCTCTTATCTTATCTTTCCCACTTCAATTGGATTGTGAAATTTTGCTTTTGCTGTTAATATCCTAGAGTATAAAGATGAATCATCTGTTTTTTCAGCCCTTTTACTGCTGCAAGATATCACAGCCTTGTTGTTTCAAGGGATGGGTTTCCTGATGAACTTGAGATCACGGCATGGACTGACGATGGGCTGGTCATGGCTGCTCGCCACAAAAAATACAAACATTTACAGGTAAAATATTTGTTTTATTAACCAAAGCCTCAAAAAATAAGCGTCAATAATATGTGGATATTTGATTGGTCCCGTTTTCTTGTGTGATATGTGCATTGTTTATGGTGCTATAGGAACCTTTCTTCCTATCCTGATTTGAACTAGGTTTGTTGATAAAGTAGTCAATAATAAGTGCTACTTCTATTTGACACTTTATTTTCGTTCCCTTTCTAAGTCATGTTAGCCAATCTGATTTTTTTTTTGGAGCGAATAGATAATCTCATCAATATATCACATTTGAAGAGATACAAATCTATTAGAAAATCGAGTAATAAAAAAAAAATCTCATTAAAACAAAGATTTTTCTTGTAAGCTTCAGTTGGCTCCTCTGCTGCCATATCGATGTTACAAGAGGGTATTTGAATCTTCTAATGCTTTACTTGATAGATTGTTGTTGACATTCTGACAACATACGTTGATATGTAGTACTATGAAATAAAGAGTCATTTAAAATTGCGACTGTGGCGTGGGTTTATTATAAACATATACTCGTAAGTTTTGGTTTGAAGTATAAGAGAAAGTTGAGATAGTTGGCGGGTGTATTACAGGGGGTGCAATTCCATCCAGAAAGTGTGCTGACTCCAGAAGGCATGGGAATCATCAAGAACTTCATCAAGATGATCGAGAGTAGTGATAAAGAAGAATGATAGGTGTTTGAGGAGTAAGTTAAATAAAGCGTGATCCGTGAAATAGTATGTGTAATGTTATCTGGTTAGCTGAGGAGTACAAGATCATGTAATGTTGGATCATCAAGTAATAAAATTGTTACTACATATTTATATACATTCTTACCTGCATCATACATTCATACTCCATACAGTATATGATATGGTGCGACGACTGAATCAAAGTAAAAGCAAAAACAAATGCAATGGTGATATATAAAAGCAACACGAGCCCTTTTCAGGTCTTTGTTACTCGTACTCCATAACATTCTAAACTGTAATACGAGTAATTATAAGTAACAAATGAAGATATTAGAATCGAGAATTATTAAAGTTACAAGGCAAAAAACACTAATCTAAAGAAAGTTGAAGTGAGCCGAGCCGAGCTTTACTGAACTCTGATTCAAACAAGCTCGGCTCAAAATGAGCTTGAACCGATGATTTACAGACCGAAAAAGCGTCTAAGAAAATCTAGCACACTGTGTAATAACACTACAGCCTCTATCGTAATGATTAGCAGAAGCAGAAGCAGCATGGGAAAATGCGCAGTTGTAATAAGAGGAGCCTGCTATTGAACATGGCACTACATCTCTTTTCAATGTCTCATAACTTATAAATCTCCTCTCCATCCTCAATTTCCTCCTACTCCTACTACTTCCCTCTGACCACTTCTTCCCTTGTTCCGTTTCCTCAAAATCACTTGTTTTCACTGAATCTGAATCTGATGAGTTGCAGTTTGAAACCCCATTCACGTTGACGTGGGCTTGCAATTGCAAGATCACGAGTATGAGTAACAAAAGAAGAAGAAGAGTGGTGAGTCTGAGTGTGATTATTGATTTTGTGGGCATTATTGTATTGCTAATTTTAATTTACTAGAGAAAAATAAGGGTTGTGGGTTGTGGTGATTTGAATTTGGGATTTTGTAGAGATTGTGTAGGTTTTTTTGTATGGGGAATTGATTGAATCAAGTTAGGTAGTGAGTGGAGTAATACAGTACTGTAGTAGTTATGACAATGATCATGGTTTTCAGCAATCTCTCTCTCTCTCACACTTCCATGAATTTGTCACTTATTCCATTACTTATTACTCACACAGCCCACAAGTGTTAGTTTGCATCAAGTTGTTGCTCACTTCTTTCACTTGTTTTATTCATGCATCACATCACATCACGTGTTTTATATTTATATTTAGGTCCACTCTATCTACTCTCTACTCCATCACTATTATTAGACTTTATCTATTTTTGATTTATGATCTCTTACCCGATTGTTTAGCTTTCTATTTTTCAAAGGTTTATTATAGGTAATTTCATCCCTCATCTATATTTGGATCCACGTGTTATTCAATAACAAGACCAACAAATGGTCTAGTGTAAACGACATTTCCCCGTCTTTTTCAAGTGTCGGGTTAAGAGGATGCTCCCAGCTCCTTGTATTGAAGGTTGGTGTAGGCTCAAGTGTCGATCATGTAGTGCTTAACCGGTGGTGGTTATGGATGCCCACGTTCGGATCACTAGGACGTCGTGTGGATGGATTATGCACTCATAATCTATGACTATGATGCTCGTATTACCATGTTTCTGGCCGTTGAGGTTGATGACGAGATTAATCTATTGGGCTAGATTCCTCTCATGGCCCTACACGGCACCTTGTTTTCATCTCATCCATGGATTATACAGATTACTAATCGTTACTCAATATAATCAAATGATATATGTAAACCGATAATAACTAATCGATTGATTTGATTTACATATACTTATTGTTAAATCTCTATTTATTAATGATAATTTGAATTAATATATACAAAATGAAAAGTATAAATATTACTTGTATTAAACTAAAGTTGTTAATTTTCGACTCAAGCAATCATCACCAAAAACCTATATGAAGTATATTCAGTATTAACCCAACCCGAATAATACTTGAAACGAAAAGGCACAAATTGATGAAAGTAACCCACTAAAGCCATCGAAATCGAATCAATGTTAACCCGATTATACCGAACCGATTTAACCCTGAATCATTTGCCGGGTCTCGGGCAACAACACAGAGAGAACTTCGTCCAACGCTGCCTCCTCCTTCACTTCACTCGTCGTCTTCTCAAAAGTTTAACAAAAATGGCGGCAAATTCCGAGGTAAGCTTCCAATATTCTCACCTTCTTCAACTTCATCTTCATCTTCATCTTCATCTTCATCTTCGAACCGATTCTTATGACGATTCTTTGTTAATCTTATTTAATTTTTCTTCCATTAGAGCACAAATGCCAATTCGTTTCGACTGTTTCAATCAAATGAAGTCGAAGAAAATCCCAAATTAGGAGGATTAGGGTTTTTCGATTTTCCAGGAGCCCCCCTTCCTCCTCCCCCTCCTTGTCTTGAACTTCTTTCCTCTCAGGTTAGTTCAATACCTCTATTCTTGTACACTGCTGCTTTGTTTTACGACGGAGTATATATTTATTTATTTATTTATTTATTGAATGATGAACTAGGTTTCGACATCGGCGAAGTATACTGTCGAGCAGGTTGATTTGGGATTTATTACTTTGATCAAGGTAACCCGCCCCTCCCTATTTGTCCACAGTCTTGTTAAATCTTGGTTCTTTGTTTAACGTTTTATTCGATTGGTATCAATGAATTATCTCAACCAAAATCTCAACGAGACTCAACTAATATATTGATGTCCTATTACGCCCCCTAAATCGAGTGTGCATTGGACTTGAAGAGTGATTAGTGCACAAGCTCTCCGTACCCTGGGCTGAGATTGTACCGGGAATTGGAGGCTACATGTGATGTTTAGTCTATTACGGATGTTTATAATGTATCTTAACCTCCATATTTGTTCACCGTCAAGTGTCATGATTATATGAGCATTGAGTTTAAACAAATGTTTGAATGTCAAGCTGACTAGCAAATGTTGAACATTTTAATGAACTTAATGACGTAGCAAAAATATGGGGTTTGAGCGAGACTGTGCGTGATTGGAAAAGTCATGGAAACCATATCCCTAAATTCAGCATTCTAAAAGCAGATGGCTTGAAGTCAAGTTTTGTGAAATATTGAATGTTAGGCCAGATTTTCCTGCATTCTCAGTAGAGGATTAGGCTTGGACTTTGTAATGTTTCTCGTTTGAGTTTCTTGTGAACATGCAAGCTAACTGATCTTTGCTTGCAGGGACGAGTGAATACACAAGAAGTTTTTGCATTGTCCAACTCTGACTTGGTACCTGGTCAATATGAAGGTCCGGAATATATCTCTTTAAATGCTGTAATTAGAATACTTATTACTCGTGGTTTATTATGGTTTTAGTGGCTTTTTCCAAAGGTTTGTCCAATTTGGCATGATTGTGGATCGCAGGAGGCCTGAAATTATGGGAGGGTTCACTTGACTTGGTGAAAGCCCTCCAATCAGAGATTCAGAAAGGGGATTTCTCATTTGATGGGAAAAAAGTATTAGAGGTGGGCATCTATATTTTCAGGTGATGCTTGCTTTTTAATTGTTTTATTAACCTTATATTGATAACTGATAAGTACATGCTATATTATATTCCGTATCAGAGTTCTTAAAGTTCTGATGATGTCTTGTGAATTGTGATCGCCTTTTTTGTGTTTATTAGGGTATAATCGTACAAATCTGTGGACACTATTGCTTTGTTCCACTGCCTTTCAAATAGTGGATATTGTTTACGGAGTAATTTTTGGATGCTACCTGTTGCCAAATACGAGTATATATTACTGGCTTGCCTTTTCAAATCTAAGCGTATTTGGTTGACTTCTTTGAACGATGGTGTTTTTAAAATCTTAGTTACTCCTATTAAGCTTGTTTTTCGATTCTTAATCATACTGAAGTCTAGTCCATAGGAACACTAAAACAGCTGAACGTTTTGAAGACATGGATGCTAATAACCAAGCATTACCAAATGGGTTGTGGAGTATATAACTGACACTAGCTTGTATTTGTGAGTTATTAATTCTGTAATCTTGTGGCTTATTAATTGGTAGCATAGCCTTTTCATCGAAGAAGGGTGAGAGAGGTTATATAATTATGTTGCAGGAAAGGAGCATGGCTTCATGATTGAGCTTTTGTTGACTCAAACTGCATTTTCATCTGTTAGAACAAGCTTACTGACAGTATATATTCATAATTTGTAGCTTGGATGCGGCCATGGGCTTCCTGGGATCTTTTCATGGCTGAAGGTGATTAAGTGATACTCTCTCTGTCCCTGCGAATAGTTAACCATTGATTTTGGCTTGACTTTTGGTTGAACTCATGCAAGAGGAGTTGGGGAGTGCAGTATCAAGTACCAACTCTTCTTTACACCAATATTTGACCAAAAAAACACAAATATTTATCGGAAAAAATTGAAATAAAATTGGACTGAATGGAATAGGTTTAATACATTTCCTTTTTCTAGCCTTACCGTTCTTGGTGAAAAATCTCTCCTTTGTATCAGGGGTCAGCCGCTGTGCATTTTCAGGATTTCAATGAAGAAGTTTTAAAATGCCTTACTATTCCTAATGTGAAAGCAAATCAACCACATGGAACCAGTTTCAATGATGGTTGTGAAATTCGTTACTTTGCTGGTGATTGGAATGAAGTAGACCGTATTCTTCCCTATTCTCGTACTGACACCAAGGATTCTACACCATCTGATGATGTCTTAACGACCAGATATGATGTCATTCTGATGGCCGAGACAGTTTACTCTATCTCGACTCTACCGGTCTTGTATGGCCTAATTAAAAAGGTAAGTCACTTGATTTGCTGTATTGTTTACTTCCTCTTGCATCAGTATTACTTCCAAAGGTTGAATGTATAAGTATTTCTGTTGCAGTGTGTTAGCCGTCCCCATGGTGTTGTGTACATGGCTGCGAAGAAGCATTATTTTGGAGTAGGTGGAGGATCAAGGCGCTTCTTGTCAATTGTTGAGAAAGATGGTATGTTTTAGGTTTAGTAAAGTGTCCTGACAGTTACGGCAAGGAAAAAGAGATTTGTGTTAATTCCACATCCCGGTTTTCAATGTACTAAAGGCCCCCGTAAAGAGTTCATATAACCAGGAAATTCAATGTAGAGAAACCACATCTTTCGGTTCTTAGAGCTTTGCTGGGTGTTTGTAAGACTTAGTTTTGCACTCTGTTAATTTTGTAGGCTTGATGGCAGCAAGCTTGATCGCTGAAGTAGCTGACGGCTCATCTAATGTGAGAGAAGTATGGAAACTCTCATGTAAGCAAGGTTGAGCTTCAAGGAATGCTATGCCATACTAATTTCTGCTGAATGCAAGGTGATGTAGACATCTAGTGTCAATACCCTAGTGCTCTACACATTTCAAATTTTTAGATTCATGTAATTTTATTTTCAGCCGACTTTTCAAGCTTAAATTATTAAATTATCGTTCGATTGTTTTATTTTTCCATTATGACTTAATCTCTATATTCATAATCAAAGCCGAATAATCAAAGCCACAGTAAATGACTGGAGTACAATCAAATTTCGACAGTAGCTCGGAAGTCAGAACACATTCTATAGATGGAGGCAATCACACGATTAGCTGGGCAAATTTTCTGCTTCCATCTCCAATTTCCAGACACTGATATATGCTTTAAGCTGCATCGTTTCCTCCTCGACAAATTTTCCTTGTTCTTATCTCAAGTTTCAGCATACTTCCATCATATACCAGATCAAAATGGTATTTTCAATCTTGGAAGCATCATTATACATGCATTGCATTACAAAAACAATGCAATAAAACAAGCCTCTCAGTTCAGGACTCAGGAGTAAGGAAATACTCCAATGCTTCCTATGATATTACAAGTTTACAATTGACCAAATACATATAACGATGCAAATACTTATCCTTCACCCAGTAGGTGATGGGATATTCATACACTGAATTCAGGCAGTGTACCTGTCGAGAAAGTCCTACCAAAAATCTCTACAGGAACAAGCACCGTCTTTAAAATGATGAAATCTGCTGATATCCCGAACAATAATCTCCCTTTTCACAATGCTGCTAATGAATTTCAAAACTGTATGACAATCCCCACAAATGCGTAAATTTTTCACTATGCGTATTGTCGTACCAGGAACCGATTTGAGCAACCCATATGCTACAGCCCACCTTTCACTATGCCAAAAAAGATGCTTCTCTTTCTCATGTTCTTCAAGTTCATGTAAAACGAAGCTAGTATCTGGAATATAACCTCTTTTCCTCATCTCGATATCCAACTCCTCCAACAAACTGAGAAGCTGGTCTCTCATAGGATGGTACATCTCCCCTGCATAGAACACCTGGCTCTCTTTTGCAAGCCCGATCTTGCTATACCCGGGTTCTTTCTTGAACTCCATCAATGACAGCATCTTTCGAACTGTAGCCACATCTTCCCACATCGAAGCACTTGCATATGTGTTTGAAACTAATATCAATGTAGAAGGATCTTTGGGTCCCAACTTGAGTAATTCATCGGAAACCCTAACTGCAACCTCAGCACTATTGTGCTGTCTGCACGCACTCAACAAAGCTACCCAAGCAACTTCATCGGGCTTGTAAGGCATTGTTTTCAGAATCCTTTCGGACTCTTCAAGTTCACCAGATCGGCTTAGAAGATCCAATAAGCAAGTGTAATGCTGCAAAGACGGCCTTATTCCATAGTCCTCAATCATAGAGTCAAACAACTGACGGCCTCTACTAACTAAACCGACATGGCTACAAGCATAGATCAATCCTAGAAAAGTCACTTCATTTGGCTTCACACCTTCTAAAACCATTTTATCGTAAAGTGACAATGATTCCTCTGCTAGACCGTGTTGAGCTGTCCCAACAATGATCGAAGTCCAGGACACGACATCTCGCCTAGACATATGGCTAAAAACATATTTGGCAGCCAAAAGATCACTGCATTTAGAATACATGTCAACTAGCGAATTGCAAATGAACAAGTCACGCTCAAACCCAAGGAGTATAACCAAGCAATGCACCTGTTTCCCTAGTTCTAGTGCCGCCATATTAGCAGACGCAGCAGCAATACTCGAAACTATAAATGGGTCAACATGAAGTCCCGTCTCCCTTCGCATTTTCAAAAAATAACAAAAAGCATCAAACCCATGATCACTCTGCACCAACCCACATATCAAAGCACTCCAAGACAACAAATTCTTATCAGGCATCATGGAAAAAAGCTCCAAAGCTTCCACCTTTCGCCCACTTCTAGCGTAACCGGAAATGAGAGCCGTCCATGGAATCGTACTCTTAACTAGAATGGAGTTGAAAACCACCCTAGCATAATCAAGAAACCCACATTTGGAATACATATCGACAAGCGAAGACCTAACGACATCATCATCATAAAAGGGAGAGACAACAAAGTAAGCATGAACTTGTTTGCCAAGCCTAACATTAGTCAAGCTAGAACAGGCTTTAACAAGGGTAGCAATGACAAAATGGTCAGGTTGTAACTGGTCAACCTCCCACATTCGGCGAAACATAGAGAGGGTTTTGTGAGGAAGATCAGCGCGATTGTAGGCGGTAAGAATGGAAGCCCAAGAGACAAAGTCTCTTTGAGGCATTTCGTCGAACAGTTGGAGGGCATTGCGTAAAACGACGCCGCATTTAGTGTACATGCCAAGGAGAGAGTTGGGTAAGGGACCATAGTTATGGAGGCCGAGTTTGATGATCTGGGAATGGAGTTGTTGGCCAAAAGAGAGAGAATGGTGCTTGCTGCATAGTTTGAGTTGATGGAGATAGTGAGAGCAAAGCATCCGATTTTCCTTGAATTTAATTTTTAAAAGAAAAGAGTAAATTAAAAATTAATCCCTTTTAAGATGTCAACTTTAAAATTTACTCCCTTTTGAAATTTTTGTCAAAAATAACTTTCAAAATCTATCAAAAGTTCAAAAATTGCTCCCAAATTTATTTTTTGGACGGAAATGCCCCTGGTTAGAGGGTGAGGTACTGAGGTAGAGTAATACTCCCTCCGATTCTTTAGATTCGCAACGATTCTTTAGATTCGCAACGTTTACTATTTGCACAAATAATAAGGTTGTGAGTGGAGATGGTGGATCTCACCAATAAAGTAAAAAACTTACACAAACAGAAACCTACTTATTGTAGAAATGTTGCAAACCTAATGAATTTGCCAAATATGGAATATGTTGCGAATCTAAAGAATCGGAGGGAGTATGGCATAAAAATGTTAGGGGCATTTTCGTCCAAAAATTATATTTTGGAGTAATTTTTTAACTTTTGATAGATTTTGGGAGTTATTTTTAACAAATTTTTTAAAAGAGAGTAAATTTTAAAACTGATATCTTAAAAGGGAGTAATTTTTAATTTACTCAAAAGAAAAACATGAAAATAAAAAAGAAAAGAAGAGGGTCGAGTTTCAAGTGAAGAAGACGTCGTAGCAGACCATAATTTAATTTCTCTTGTGAAAAAATTGAATGAAAGGGTTTAAATTAGGTTTGATTTCGACTATGAAAATTTAATGGGTTGGTTAACTATCATTAACGTTACAAATTCGATTATTATATGGAGTAAAATATACTATAATACTGTAAATAGGGCAGTATTATCTCATCCAAAAGTTTATATTTTCGATTATTAAGTCAGGAACGACATTTTTTTTTAATTGTAAGTTTCCAAATTGGAATCTCAAAAAGAAAACAATATTTTTACCACATGAAATTCCTCACCTGATTTCTGAAAAATTAATGAGAAAATGTTTGTATATCTATATGCAAGATCAGCAAATCTCTATTGTAAGTTTTGTAACAAATATATCTATCATAGGTTTACGACAGGTCAAATATCAAGTCTATGATTTAATACAACCAACCCATGTGCTAGTCACCCAACATGTCTTTTGTCTTTATCTCTTATATTTGACCCGTCACAAACCAGAATTTGCAATGCAAGAAAAGGAATTAAGATCTACCAAATCATCACAAGCCACGTTTCAGCACTTCTCTACTACGACTACTAGTGCTACCAAATAGAGTGAGTACTACACAGTCACACATAACCCCAACCCCAACCAACCTCACCCCCTTCTATACCGTTCATCGTATCATACAAGGGTCGATTCAAAATAAAACTCCGGACAAAACCACAAGCTGCAAACACGCAAAAGGCAACACGTCTAGCAACTATTCCGACACGCACGACAAAGACACGGGAACAGGGTAGGCAAGGTGTTAGACGGGACAAGGCACAGCAGGTGAGGTGAGTGCACGGTGGAGAAGACCAAGTTGTGGGTCCTAGGAAAAACAGGGGTACGGTGGCTGGCTGGGCGACGCACTAGGAAAAACATTAGCTATATTTTCATTCTTCACCAAAGAGCCACTCCTCCACTCCAGTAAGGCCAATACCAAAACAAAAGGCTCCCAATCCGTCTTTACAAAAATCAGACAGACAAATTACTAATTTACACCTACGTTCGACTCCTTACAAGGCAGCAACACACTAGGTAAATGTCGAACGCTTCAATTGCAAGGCGGGACTGGAGTTGATCTTGTACATTTTAGTAGGGTGCTCGCTGTTTATGACCATCACCTACCTAAGCAAATAAACTTTCTTTTAGTAAATAAAAAAACGCAAGATAAGGTAAAAATCTGCCTGGAAATTGCAATGAATACAAATATACACCGACAGAACAACATTCACGAAAAATAAGCTACTCCTAGTCTAATGCACAAGATGTGAACTAATGAAATTGACAGCAACTTAAGTAATGCAGATCAATAGACGACAGAAGCTTACTTAAGAACAATGTTCTCGCTCTTCCTTTTCTAACTTGCGAAGATCTTTGAGAGCCTTCTCTGCTGCAAATATAGTCATCTTTTTCACCTACATCAGAAAGGGCATTAGCGGCCCGTCCTGCAATATTTAATCCATTCCAAAAAAACAGGGTGAAAAACAGGGTACCAAAATTGAGGTAAAGCATGATGGATGTACCTCCAATTTATCGTCCTTCGCGCGGTGGTTTTGAGGCAAAACACGAAATTCATCTGATAACCGCATACACACTTGAGCATTTTCAGGTGACACAAAATCAAGAGCCACTTTTATGCACGACTGTAAATTAAAACAAAACAAAAAAAATCAACCTGATACTTCACCAGCAGCACAGGTGCCCATAACAATATTTGGGTTTTGCAAAAGATTGTATCAACAGTAAACATACGACTAAAACAGCACCGTTTACAGACCCTATATGGTTAAAGTGGTGTTAAACAACCAATCACTGAAGCCAAGCAATGGTACCTTCAAGTTTCTAACTTGATGAGGACAGCCAACGGGAATTAAGACCGCTTCTCCAAGATTTTGTACAAATGTCCAGGGCACAATTCCTAAAGACAGTAGGATTCAGATTTAAAAAAACAAAAAACAAAAGTAAGAGCAAGGTCGCAAAAGATTGATGATGCATTACGGGCTGGTAGAAAACTGTTGATAGCTTCATGCCTAAAATAGCTGTACACCTACCATATTCTTCCTTCAGTTGCCTTTTGTGTTCCTCAAGCAGGTAGAACGTTTGATCGTGTATAGGGTGAATGACCTGACACATTAAAGAAAGAAAACATACATGAGAGATTATACATAAGATAATTCACGACTTTTCAGCTACCTATGAGCTTGATCCAACAGCTAATATTGATTATTATTTCACATATAATCTCAAACTAACCTTCTTTAGTGGAGCACAATCAATGTGCCTAAACTCCCGATAATGGGTATTCAAGAAATCTTGTAGGTTAGAGACATCTTCTCTTCGGAAAATATCCCAAAGAGCACCTCCACTGCATTGCTCAGAACCTTCAACTTCCATAGAAGAAACAGAGGCTTCGTTGTCAAAAGTAGCATCGGGAGTGACAACTGCTTCAATGCCTGGATCGGTTTCACCATCTACCGTCTTTGCATTTGGAGATCCAATACTACCATCCAGTTTGGTTGAGCTGGTTGACTTAGATGCATGATTTTCCACTTCATCAGACTCAACACAATTTTTAGGGAGCTCCTTACCAAAGATTTCCTTTTGGTCTTGAGCAAAATGCTTCTTTTTCAATTTGGAAATAGCATCCAGTTTATCAGGCTCCAAGGTAACTTCAGCAGTATGTGTCAATATATTGACCTATATTAATCCAAAAAGAAATGCACTCAAACACAGACAAAATAACACCCTCAAAAGCAATGATATATATTCATGGCGCAAAACAAATATGACTGAAAACTCGTCAATCTACAGCAAGTAACTAATCACAGTTGGTAACACATCCTTCAAGTAGCAGCAAACTACAAGCTTTTCAGCCAAAACGGTAGAAATTCAGTACCATGACCAAAAACTTGCACTCCAGAAAACAAGAGATACAAACGTTGGACTTTTTTTAGGTCACAAAAAGTAAGGGTCTCACAAATTCACAAGTACATAAAATCTGGGTGATGTTCGAGCAGAGATCGAGGGTGGAGATACTTGGGTTTGATGTGGGGGTTATTTCATTATAATTCCATCACTTAGTTTCAGACTATTTTGGTTCTTGCTCTGTTTTTTTTCTCCTTGCTCTCGTAGGAAAAATGAGGCAACACTAATAAAGAAAAGGATCTAAGGGAAAACGAGTTTACTTGTAGGATACTTGTGGAGAGTCAGAATCAGAATAGCCAACATATGAATGAGTCTGCAATTGCGGAGTTCTTGTATTGGCAAGTGGATACATGCATTGAATTAGTTTTATAAGTAACGTAGGCAACAGGCAAAATGTTTACCTATTCAAGTTCCACACATCAGTTAAGTAAATCACAAAAAAGTGTTGGAAGGTTACAAAAGAGCATACCACATCAGACATATCATAGTGAAGTTGTGTGACTGAATCACCACGGCCTAGTTCTTGAGAGAAACCATATGCAATATAAGGTTTTGGACCCATGTCATGCATCAGGTACTCTAGAGGGCACTTGGCAGCTAGGTTTAGAAATCCACTCCTGGGGTGTGTGTACTCTTTAAATGGCAGTGCTCTAATGAATTCTGCTCCATGACGAGGCAAGTGCTCTTCAAACTTACCATCTGGTTGCCAATCTTTCAATTTTAATACCACTGGCCAATTCTTGTCAACAAAGTCTCCCGTTGTATATCCGGTAAAAAAAATTGTGAACACTGATATCAACCTACAATAGATTAGAGAATGTCAGCCTGGTAGTGATAGCACTGATCTGATAGGTGCAAAGAGCAGGAAGTGGAAATGTTATATAACGGCAGTTCGGACTATAATGACTTGGAAAACCCTACAACTGACAACAAAATAGACTGACGAAAGAAATGACAGTATTTTAAATTTCAAATATCAAGATTATCGTTTACACAATTAAGACATTAATCACTCAATTACTAAAGCGAAATTTAAATGGCTGTAAGTTGTAAGTACACCTGGAAACAGCATTGTTCAAATAGGGTTCATGCATATCAATTTCAGATTTTCACTATGGCTAAAATTTGCTCGATATATAGTACACAGGGATATAGGAGTTGAGATTGAGTTGGTTCGTGTCTTTCTTTTTTGAATCTGTAAAGGGGCTCCAATTATGTGTTTACCCACAAGTAAATGTCCCCACATTGACCAGGTAGAAGAGAGTTCACTATCTTATAAACAAACGGGGCTTACTCCTATTGCCAATTGGTTTTAGGATGGAACCCTTCTTATAGACTTATTAAGTGGACTCCCTTCACAGATTAAAGTTAGAAACGCCTATCAAATCGTGCAGCAAGCAGGTCGCAGTATTTAACTGACACCAATTAGAATGAATTTAAAGGTAGGTAAAGGGAGACGAGATAGGGGAAAATAGATATTACTCGTAACAAATTATTAATGAAAAGAAAACACAAAGCAAGCAAGCAGTGAAAGTAGTCACCTCACACCAATGCAAGCAAGAAATAGCTTTCATAATATTCAGTAGTCTGGAGTTGTTTGTTTTCTTAATTTGACGAACAGCACGCCACATGACAAATGGTTCCCAACTTAAACCAGGGGTAGTTTCCAGAACACTTCGTACAATTACTGGTTCTCCTCGAGCCCAATGACTCTGGAAATGCTTCATGTCTCCCTGCTGAATATCCCTGGCATCTGGACAATACAAATAGTTGTCGTTGCTGCCTTCTCGTGAAGCACATTTTCGCATATTACACTCTAAAACATCATTAGATGAATCAGGGGATAACGAAACATTAGAAGCCTCAGAAAACCTTTCCTTTTCATTAGCTGTCACCTTTTCAACATTATCGATCAATTGTGAAACCCAGTTTTCAGACAAGATAGACTTCAAATAAAGAATTGCATGGCCACGCCCTTCTAATTTGTAAGGTGGGCAGTCTGGGCACCATATTCTGCCCATTTCATCTGCTTTCCATTTCAGCATTGCCTTCTTTTCATCAACAGATTCAACGGGGTGAACTTCAGGAACATCATTGCCATCAATCACACTATCAAACCGGGCTGTCTCAACTTTGCTCCTACTATTTCTCCTTGATTTTTCTCTCTTTTTTACAGGCAGTGGAGCAAGTCTAAAGCCATGCATAGAGTCAAGATCTGTTTTACCAAACTTCATACTAACTTCTTCACAATCCTTTAGCTGTCCGGAACGAATGTCCCGGCAACAAGACAGACACAAATCATATGTACAAGAGGGGCAAGTTCTGTGGAAGTCGAATATGGAAGTTTTGCAGTTGTTACTGCATAAGACATGAAAGAATCAGGCGTTGAAGAGCCAAATAAGTCATCAACTAATGGAAAAAAAGTATTCTTATAATGTAGAAAATTTACCAAAGTACACACTCATCTCTGCGGACAGGTGCCGTTGGAGTTATCCACTCACTAACTGGAACACCTACAACGAACAAGTATGCCATGTTAAGACAAAGAAAACCAAACGGAACAAGAATCCAGCACACTATAATATGAGATCATAATGACACAGATATGGCACTCAGTAGGGCATAAAGTTGAGAATGTTGAATAAACAAACATAAACATAGCCATATATAAGCCCGTACATAACATATACCTTGAATATTGGCTTCAATTTCCTTCTCCAGCATCTGTTCTTGATTGATTTGTCTCAGAAGCGGTAAAATCGACCTCAACAAATTTTTGTTATGCTCAATTTTATTTTCTCTACTAACTTCCTCCTCAAATCTATCTTCCATTTGTTTCTGCCACAAGTCAACCAACATATCGATCTCAACGATTATCATCTACAAAGGAAATATTGTATCATGGCTTAAGTTTAGGATCATACTTTGACAGGTCCCGTCATACGCAAGCAAGCCCTGCAGTTGCAATTGTGAAGACAAAACGGGCAAGCTTCAGCAATCTGCTCCTCAGTCATTCGTGGATACATGTTCGATACAAGTACTGGCATAATAAGGACATATTATTAAAATGCTCAGGTAACTTGATCAGCCAAACTAATGATACAATATAAAAGGACTGAAGCTCAGAGTGTGAGGCAGATGCAGATCAACATAATTGACCAATACTAATGTGATCTATCATTTGAAGAATGCTAACTTCAAGCCTGCTGCATGGATTTATCTAACCATTACGAAGTTACCCAATCTCCAAACATGATCTCTATGAGAATAGTTTTATACTAAAACATCAAATTCCTAAATCATAACCATTATGAAGTTAAGCATTCTCCTAACACCGCCGTTATAAGACCGTGTTCTTTTCGGCTGAAGTGGGCTTAACTTAACTAAATTCAAATGGGCTTAACTGAACTAGACTAAAGTGAAGTGAGCTGAATTTGCAGAGACAAAATTAACCCAGTGAGGCATAATTAAATTGAAATAGACTAAACTGAAAAGCCTACAATAGGTTTGTACTAAAACATCGTATTCCTAAATCCTAAGCATTATGAAATTCAGCATTCGCCAAACACAACAGTGATAAGAATAGTTCTGGACTAAAACATCAAATTCCCGAAAACAGAACTACACATAATGACATTAAACGAAAACATCTACCAAAACAAAAGCTGCACAGAAAAATGATAAGCATCACACAAACCAGTTTCCAATGCAGGGAACGCAGAACCGTTTCGTCTTACACTTGGTGCATCTAACGACTCGACCCTTATCATTCCTTTGACACTGATGACACATTGTAGAATCAATCTTAATCCCCTGTCAACCAGAAGTAAAATCCACAGCATACGGTACCTCATCAAAAACATCAAAGTTGCTTAAATCAAACAACAAACGAATACTCGGTAATCAAATTAAAATCATACATTTTCATCAAATGTAGCCTTTCTCTTATTTGCATTCTCCTGATACGAGACAGTCGTCGTAGTCTTCCCCTCCATGCCATCATCTCCTGAACTGTCTTCGACATCGTTTTCACAAACACTTGGTGTGCTCTCCTCCACTTTCCTCTTTGAAACCTTCTTAACTATATTAGTCTCACCTCCCTTCTTCTTTCTCCTTATTTTTTTTCTTCTTCTTCGCTCCCTCTTCTCCTGCCCCTCTTCATATTCCATGAAATACGCTACTGCGTCGTCTTTCTCGGTAATTCCATCATTTTCACCGTTAGATTTTTCACCATCCGTGGTAATTTCATCAGCTATTTTACGCTTCTTTTTAGGGTTTTCTTCACTATCTTCAATTGCATCATCTTCACCTGTACGATTTTCACCATTCTGGGTAGTTTCCACATCATTTTTACCCTGGTTTTCTTCAATTACATCATCTTCAGGAGTAAAATTTTCTTCAACTTTGGGGGTAATATCACCCTTATTTTCGGTCTTAGGGATAATTTCACACTCGTTTCTAATGTTTTTCGCCCCTTTCATCTCATGAGCTTTAGATATTTCTTCACTTACACAATTTCGGTTAATATCATCGTTTACTGCATTTGAACCTTCTTCAATCTTCGGTTCCACCAAATTCGCAATCTTCCCGCCACTATCTTCCATGATTCCTTGCTTCTAATTTGAACTCCTTGCCAAAAAAGAAAAAAAAGGTTTACGATTTGGATTCTACGGAGGACTCGTAACTTCCAAGTAAAAACACTCAACTACCCAAATTTACAAATTTCTGTAACTGACTAATGCTTACGGTGTTACCGAGTATAACAAGTCAAATATTTCCAACGGAAAAGACGAAACCAACATCAAGTTTTCTCCACTTCTTGGGCTCATGTGCCCTACACAATTTCCATCACATTGAACAAAGGATTCTCGGTAAGACAAAATATCCGCAACTAACATGCCCATCTGATCTCTCGTATATGTCCCCTTCTCCACCGCATCAATTACCGTCTTTGAGTCGCTTTACTTATTTAAGTGATCCGTCAAAAGAAAGAATAATCGAAATAAATTTCATATATCTATGATTCCATTCTAGTGGAGAGTTAATGTTTAAATTATAAAAAATATTACTTACGAGTATAAATTACCACCACTACCGCTATATATTTTATTTTTTTTACAATTTTCGCCCACATTTTTAAGTACTCCGTATATATTTTCAAATTCCCGCTATTTATAAGTTACAACAAACGTTCATTCTTCAGTACCACACCACTCTATGTCCTATTCATACCCTTAAATGACAATTTTTTTAATGTTCCATTACTTAACGAAATCTTCCATTTATTGTAGATCATGGTCATTTGTTGTGTCAAACACACCTATTTTCATTACTTTGGGTGTTAATGTTACCAACATTTGTAATCATTCTCCCAATAAACATAACGAAAGACATCTTTCAATAGAGCTACTCTTATCTGTATAAATATGGAGCAATGTTGAAGTTTCAAACAAAATATTAACAGAAACATCTGGGACAGTAAAAGGTTCAGTTTATTCAGGAGATACACTGTGATCCTACTTAAATGCAACTGGAATATATCTAAGCATCTTAGATCCAGATATCGGAAGTGCAGTCACCGCCAGGGTATCGCATTTCATGGGCTAGTGACGGACCATTTGGTTCCAAACCGAAATCAACAAAGAAGTCTGGATTTATAGCAAGACCGCCTTTCTCCGTGTCCACATTGATTTGCAGCATATGTGACCCTTCCTCCTTTAGTTCAGGGTAGAATTGATTGTCCCACGTGCTGAACAGCGAGTTGGTCACGTACAGTCGCTTCCCGTCCAGGCTCAGCTGTATCATCTGAGGCCCGCCCCTCAATTTCTTACCCTATACACACAAATTTCAATGTCATTCAGCTAATTCTATGTTTAATGGCGCATAAGATTGACAATGTTTGATTAATGGAAGAACATATATATATATATGTACCTGGACATCAGGAACATCAACCTGGTAGGTTGAGCCATCATCAGAAACCACAGAAACAGGACTTCCCTTTCGAATCAGTCCTCCAACCCAGACTTGACCGGTCAGGACGGGGTTTTTGGGGTCCTCAATGTTATACTGTCGAATATCTCCATGAAGCCAGTTCGAGAAGTAAATGAAACGATCATCTAAGGAGATTAAAAAGTCAGTGATGAGCCCTGGCATCTCAGGTAGAATCCAATTCTGCACCTTCAGCGTCTTCACTGATGCTGCAACCTGCAATAACAAGCAACAAGATTAGATTGCAGTATAATAAATTCATGTTCAAGGGTTCAAGGCAACGGCGACAAATCGTAAAAATACCTCATGACTCCAAGAACCATCGGGGGTTTTGAAAAATCGAACCATGTTACTCGAAAGTGCACATCCGACATACCCAGTATCTTTAGCAGGGTCATGCAGGAACCGTATCTGCAGACGCAGGGAATGCATAGGTAAGTGAAGAACAGAAGGCAGATTATTACAGCAGTGAAATGCAAGTTAGAGAGAGTAGTGATTCAGACCTCCAAAGGAAGGAGTCCAGTATCACCAAGGTCTAGTGTCTGTTTCAATTCACCACCAGGCCAGCTGTAGACGAATAAATGCCGTCCATAGAGACCCTCTGCTACATGCTGAGGGTTGAATCCCTTGGAGAAAGCTGACGGGGCACCCCACGACGAGCTAATCATTGTCTTGTGTCGCGGCTGGTACCAGAAATCGTACCCGAAAGATGGACTATTCCCTGGCTTCTCCCACCTATCCTCAAAAATTACCCATGAGACGGTTTTACACGTAAAAATAGGACATTCAGATAAAGGTAAGGTACTTATGAATGTGTACCTTCCTTTGACATTGAAGTCGGAGTCGAGAAGGAGAAAGCCATTTCCCTCAGCTTTGCCGTCAGCGCCACCAAGGCATGAGATAAGGAGATCACCAGAAGCAAGGCAGTGAGAAGTGTGTGGATAAGCTAACCCAGTCTTCTTCACAATTTCCTCTGATTCAACAACTTTGTGCAACGAGGGTGCTCTTTCATTTGTTTTGGTATCTACTATGTAAACTCTCCCAGATCTGCAACCAATTAAACAAACAACTCAAACTTCCAAAGAAGCAGACATGCATAGAGATTATTAGAGGAGGAATTGAAGAAGGGGTTATATATATACATCAAGGATGGAAGGACGAGAAAGCGTCTGCTTGCAGAAGGATCACCATGGCAGGAGCTGCAGGAATTCCAACCAGAATGATGGAGTTCATCACCCAAGTATGGGACAGGCAGTCTATGTATCACTTTCGAATACGTTGGTGAATTTGGATCAACATCAACTGTTGCTAAATAGTCTGGCTTCTCAATTCCAGTTCCTGCACAATTTTACCCGTATATACGTCACATATGTGTGATATCGACAATTGATGATATGGTAGGAATTAGAATGAAAAGAGGAGATGAAGATGAAGATGAAGGGAGTAGGTAGGTACCAGAGTAGACAGAAGTGACATAAAGGAGAGTTTCTTTAGGGCCAGAGAGCATGGCGTCCAAGGGGGTGGCATAGCCAGGACCAGAGGCTGCTTTGCCTTTGCAGCAACCATTACCATGATGATTTTCCACCTTCTTCTCTTCTACTGGAATCACTGCTACATCTACGCTTGCCATCAGATCAGATCAGATCAAGTTATCTTTAATCTTTGTTACAAATTTTAATGATGTGATTGTGAGTGAGGTATGAATGAATGATGGGATGGGATGGGATGGGATGGGAGTAAAGTGTTCGGAGGTTTTCATGTGAGCAAATTAATGTAGTGAAGTGGGAATTTAAGGAGAAAGGGAAAAGGATGTGTATGTATGATGCATGATGTATGTAGGGCCAAATGTAGGCAAAGTTCAGAATTAAGTAAATAAAATAGTATATCATGAATACATACATAATTACGTTTAACAGAATTAAGAGCAAATCTTCTTTATGATATACTCCCTCCGGACACTATTTTTCGCCCCACTAGCCCAATATATGTGAGGAATATTTTAATGAAGTGGGGCAAAAAATAGTGTCCGGAGGGAGTATATACTACCCGTGACAGATTGTGAAAGAGAGTTGTATTTTGTAACAATAGTAAACATCTGAATTTAAACGATTATCCCATCTCAATATACTCAACACATATATTCCACGATTAGGTGGACGATTTAATAATCGGAAGTTAGTAATACTGAAACATATCAGATGTAGATCAGTAGTGACAACACAAATATTATTATCGACTTGATAAAAAGATTAAGATAATAAACGAAGGTGTTTATATAATTATCTGTGACGTTAAGTTACGTATTTGTAATTTAAGATAACCCGACACAGAATCTTGAAAAGAAAGATTAGTTTGACACGTCACGGAGTTATGAAAGAATATTTTTATAATAGAACGTTAGTAGGAACATAAAATTGGAAGTGTAGTTTGGTAATGATAATACGAATATTATTTGCGACATTTGATTTCAAATTCATATAACAACGAAGATCTTTACCTATTGACGTTAGGTTAAGTGTCTATCGATTAGAGAACCCGTCATAAAATTTCGAAAAAGAACATAGAATGTAAAAATTGAGAGGCCAAAAATGAGGATATTTTGGGTGATTGTGGGTAGAAGTCGTCATTGGTAAAGGAATTTCTTAGAAATGAATTGATCGTATTACGGGTTTATCAAAATTTTGCACATGTACTTGCTCTGTAGCATATATAATAACTTACGAAGGTGAACTAGCTAACCTAATACTATATCTCTTATAATTTGAGATAAGTTCCTTTTGTGGAAGCTAAGAAGTGTTCTATAATTATATCTCTTATAATTTACGGGTTCCTTTGTTTATTTAGATCAATTAAGAAGTGTTCTATTTCCTTGTAATTGTAGTAGTGAAGATAAAATTCGTAAACATGTCACTACGTGCGACTGTGCGAGGCGTGGACGCGTGGCGGTTTTACCATAAGTTTAGAAGGTAATACTTCGATTTTAATATAGATATTTAATAGTTGGACGATCAAAAAATATGTTACAAAAAAAATGGTAAAACTAATAAAAATACGAAAAAGTAGTAGACATGCCCCAAAAAAATTAATAAAATATTAATATTTATATACTAACTTTTTTTTTTTTGCCTCATTTCAATAATATATATTCCTCGCATATATTGAAAAATGGGGTAAACATTTTAATATGGAGGAAGTATTGAGATTTATAATAAAAAAAATAACACTTTTGATAATTTAAATTACAAATATAAAAAATATTCAATTTAGCACATTTTTTATCATTTGATAATAAATTGATTATTAAATAATTTTAAAAATTTATTTTAATATTTTAAATGTTAACATTATAATTAAAGAGTATAATAATACTATTTAAATAAATATAAATTTAGCATCAATTTTTTTTTACTCAAATAACGGTAAAAAAAATTAGGCATTCGAAATCGTTTCTTAGTCGTACTGCAACCTAACCTGACAATTAAACCTAGATAATACGACCCATATTTCTCGTGTAATCATCTACTGCCCCATTTAATGGCAGTAGATGTTGAATGACTTTTTCTTTTACCGTGTTAGAACGGAGTCTCAATCTTTACTTGAGTGACCCACTATTTCAACCAATGAGATGTCAAATTGAATGAGGGATTAGGAATTCAAAATGGTGAGATTTGGTGGTGTGAAAGCACAAGTCTTGGACTCTTCTTTAAAAGAAAGAAGATCTGTCACAAATTTACCATGATTGATTACAAGCAATTCATTCGTTAGTCACCCAACATATTTTCTCTTATTCTTGTATTTGACTCATCATAAATTTTATGACGGATAATATCCACCACAAAAAAGAATTTGGATGGAATTAAATGGTAACGTATTTAATGGGATGGGAATTCATTTATCAGGTTTTAATTTTCTGTATTTTCAGTTCTGACGGCTCACTTTTTTTTTTTTTTTGTTTTTGCTATTGTTATTGTTATGGTAGTCTAACAATTTGCTTTCTATTGTCTGCCCGCCATGTGACTCATTGTCATCATCCTTTAGGCCTTTGGATTATTCATCGGATCCTCTAACAAGTGTTACGTATCTCTGTTCCAATGCCAACCAACCTAATTGGTAAATGAATGACGGATCATATTTATAATCTAAATTTGAATCCCATTAATATTATAATCTTTATTCTTGTGACTAGAGATAACATGAGTACACGCTACAAGTTTTGTGAAGAAAAAAAGTGAGCCTATGTTATCTTTAGTTTGGATGATAGAAATACAAAAGTACTAAGAAAAAACGGTCTCTCAATAACTCATTAAAAAATCACTTTTGTTATAATATTTTGATGGGTTAGTTATACTCGTTTTATTATTAGATGTACCTAACCAGTCATACCTCCTTTATTGTACACTGTGACCATTTTTAGTACTCACACTAGAGTATTCCTTCCGTTCCAACGAATTGTATACATTTGCTTTTTTGACACTATTTATAAGTAAGATGAATTTTCGATATAACTTCTAATATATAAGATAAAATATATTCATGTGGATCTTGTTTAAATCGTCTAATCGAATACATTATGAATATCAAATTTTTATAACTTTTAGTAATACGTAACTAAAGATATAGACAAAAGAAAACGAGTATCGACATACGTGTATAAAGCAAACATATACAAATGGTTGGAACGGTGGGAGTATATTTTTTGGTATGAAACATACCTATTGTTTGTAACTTGAGTTGCTGCACATCTTCTGAACTGATTGGGTTTGCCATGATTTTGATTGGTATTCTGCGTCTTTTGTAGAGTATATATATTCTAGTGATAATAGAAGTCGAGTTAAATATTGTTATAACGGGAGAGAAAGACAAACAAATAAGAAAGTAAAATTAAGAGATAAATAGATTTATGTGGTTCACTAATAACCTGTTAGTAACATCCACATACAGAAGGAGGGGAGGTGCACCGATTTCAGACTGATATCCTAATTATTAGGATAGGGCTAGGAGACTTTCGACCTTAAACAGAAATCCTAAACAGATTAAGAAACCTTATACAATAGGAAAACCAGATACTCAGATATTGATTAGTAAAATTATCTAATCAATTAGATATTAATTTAGAAACTTTACTAGTTAAACAGATTGCCAATTCGAGTTCCGAAAAGACAATTGCTAGATACTTTGGGCCTCTAATGCTTATGTTGTGACGATTTACTCAATGACAAATTGTTTGGCACAACAGTCTTAGGCTATAAGCTTTTAACCCAAAAATAAATCAGTTCATTTGATAATCTCGCTTATTTCGATTATACATTTATTTATACTCGTAACTCCCATTTTCGTGTTGGGCTGGACACATTCTATACTATTGGACGAGCCTATAGGAGAGTTGTTCATATGGACGAGTTCTCAAATGTTTCATTAGGATTAGATGTCAACAAAGTCTAAGCAATATAGCATGAATCCAGTCCGACCAGTGCCTTACATACTCAATTTCAACATCCCTACTAAAAGCAAACATCTAACTAAGATGAATAAACACGCAATTACTCGTAGTTAACTAATGTATGTAAACTAAGCAATAAACTTGAGTGAAGTCGAGTGAAGATATATCCTCTGGTTCTACGTCCGTTAGCTTCGAATCCTTAGACGTCTTCATAGTGTCACGCTCGGAAACTTACAAGTTCCATGACCTGCCCATATAAAACAAACAAAATGAGACGGAAAGACGGTCTTATGTGTAAGGTCAATCCAATTACGCGTAACTAAATGACGTATATCTCGTTTATCAAATAAGAGGTGTGTATAATAGGAGCTTACTTGGGTTATTTGTTGTGAGAGTAGCCAATCCATTGAAGTAACAAGAGGTGCCATGGCGCCTAGATTGGGCCCAATATGCATTGAAAGCGTAACTAGCGTGCCATAAGATCGAAACAGGCTGATAACAATCCTTTCCTGGCCCAAGTACCGACTCACACGTTCCATTCAAACCGGTACATAGGTCCGTCAGCATCGGTCCAAGTTCGGTCATATTGGCATTCACACGAACCACACACCACACCTCGCCCTTGTAAGGCAAGTTGTTTCTGGGCTGCGGCAAGGGTTCGAATTCAGTCTGGTTTCCGCTCAGATCGATTGGGTAGATTGGTGTTCCATCGGGCCTTAATAGGCCCCAATGTCGCTCCGTCCCTGGTCCGGCCTTTAGGTTTTCATCATACAAAGAGAATAAGAATGTAGGTATGATGGTGCCCGGACGAGCTGGGGTGCCCAAGGGTGGTTCGGCTACCATCTTTTTTATAAGGTTTCGGTTGTAAGTGGCTGCGTTGTACACATTAGCACCGGGTTGGTCGAGGTCACCCTGGTTAGGCCATCCGGTTTCAGAAACAGCTATGGGTATGTTCGGAAACCCTATTTTCGACATAGCCGAATAGACTGAATCCAGCATTTGATCTAGGACGTTGTCGTAGATTAACCCACTATAAGGGTCCTTATATGTGAGATTACCACTCTCAAATAAGCTAAAATTCAAATTCATGTGTAGGGGATCCTTAGACCAAGGCAAGTAAGGGTAAACATTTAAGAAAAAGAAGGAATTAGTCTTATGTAACAACTGTAGGAGGGGTACCATAGTTGTTAGGGTATCCACTTTAAATGTCCCATTTGAAGGTGGGAATGTATCGGAAAGTGTGTCCATACCTAAGGGTGTACCAACCTTAATGTTGTGAATTTCATGTGACCTAAGGACATTCCTAATATGAGTCATGGCTAGGACTAGGTTGTCCCATTGGTCCGGGGCGACACGGTTATTACTACTATAAACTTGATCTCCGACCATGATGAACCGAATCATGGTCCTCGGGTAGTAAGCGAAGACATTGTCGTGGACCCATTTGCTAGCTACAGACTCTTTTCGAGCCAGGTCCACGATCTCCTCATTGGTAACCGTGATTGTGACGTGGAGGCTCGTTCCAGCTAGAAGTCGTAACGTCTCGGAATTGGCGTCGTAGAGTTTCACCATCCCGGCTTTCATGTTTGTTATGGTGTCTATGGACTGGTATGGTGTAGGTAAGTTGTTGCCTTGTTTTCCATAGCTGATGCCGATAATGCGATCCACTCGTTGCGTATCTATCAATGTGCAATAAGAGAGATACAATATGTTTAAAAATTACGTTTTTTTTGTATATATTCACAAGGATATTGTCTTTAATGTCGATTAATATTCAATTTCTCGTAATAATACTACTGTGAATGTTGTTCTATTTAGCACGTTGATGTAACAACATGACCCACGTTGGAAAAACAGCTAACAAAACTTGTAAAAACATGATAATTCCTTATCGGAATAAGTTATTGAACAAGAGTCATACGTAGGAACAAATCAAGTGAAGAGAAAACTCACTCGAAAACTTTAGAAAATTGAAGAATATCAAAAGAAGAGGCAAAAATGTCATCTTTGGAATTTGGATGGGTCTCTAGAGTATTCAAAATGACAAAAATGTTTTGGTTTCAAAGGAGGAGACAATCTTATTATGTGTGCAATTAAGTAGATGCATGTTTGGTGATGTGACCAATTTATAGGAAGAAGGTGAGAATAGTAAGGGAAGTAAGGGTGAATCTTGATATTGTTCAACTACTCCAAATATAATAAGAGTGCTACAACTTTTCACAATAGTATTTTCTAAGCCTTGTTAGATAGACAAAGACTCAAGGCATGAGAAATAAATTACCATAACATATAAATTGGATTGGAGTTATTGTAGGTACATACTCCCATAATGGGTTGAGATGTTATTTTTATTTAGATCATTACATGCAAATAATGTGAGTGGGTTAATTAAGATTTGTTAATTGATCATTCCATACAAGTAGCTTGAATGAGTAGTTAAGAAAAAAAAATTAAATTCTATAGGGCTAAAAAATCTCGTAAAGACGAAAAATGTTACATTGATTCTTCATCACGATTCCTGTAGTCTTGTGCTTAATATACGCTGTATTTTTATTTTACTAGTTTTTTTACATTTTGTCGGACAAGCAGGTCGGGCTAGCTTTGCAAGACCCGAACCCGGTCCAGGTATGGGGCAGGTTGGACCAAGCTTGTCACGTGCGTGTCTAACGAGCGGGGTCATAAACGATCCGATGATCGGATCGAGTTCAGGCTGACCCCTAGGCCGACCTCTATATATATGCATAACACGATTTTTGACAAGTTTACAACTAACTAGATATTGAAGTGGATACATTATTGTGTCATGTCTCATACCGGTTTCACTATATTTGAAGAAGAAAATAACACAATCTAGACGTAGGAAAGTGAGTTTCTTGCTACACTGTTCGGCAGGTGAATCGAAAGAGTGACCTAGGCTCAACCATAGCTAATAATGGTTGTACTATGTCATATTGAGCGGGAGCATACCAACAACCAATTCCTCAAATATAGTCCTTTTTATTTTTATTTTTTATTTTAGGTCATACTCGTGTGCGTGGGTCGTGTTGTGATGTGCTTAATTAACACGATCTTCTTTCCCAAACTCAAGGACAAACACAAGTACATAACCATGACACAATGTGTCGTATATACTAGGTCATGCTAAGGTGGACTCATATCTTATTGAATCATTAACCATATTAAACCGTGCCAATTGATAAATCAACTTATCTTTTTATCATCAACCCATGATTAATACGGACTTACGGAGTGCAAATTACTTCAACAACAAAAATGATTTGTTCTCAAAAAAAGAAAAAAAGAACCCACAAATTAAACCACGATTTAAACATGAAAGTAATTAATGTTTTAGACTTTGGCGCCAATAAGAAGAATTCCCGCCAAAATTAAAACTCAACACTCCCACTCCCTCCAAAATTTCCCGCCAATTATACTCCACACATATAAACACACTCACCACATCTCTCTTTTCCGCCGTAAACCCCTCTCTCTATCCCTCTCTCTCTCTCCCTCAAAATGCAGGACTCCATGGAAGCTGCCCAGAAAACTTCAAAAAAACGAAAGCAATCTTCAGCTTCAGCAAATAGCCCCTTTTCCGGAGTATTAACCCGTCAAAAATCCCAGAAATTTTTCGTCAGCCACAATCGATCCGGTAAATCACGAGTATGCCGCTCATCACTTAAACAACAAGTACCCACAAAAATTCATCCCCAATTTGATGCTGACTGTGCTGCAAACAATGGCGGCGGCGATGAACAGCACCATGTTTCGATTAAGGATCTTCGAGCAAGACGGGTGTTTTCAAAGCCGCCGAAGAATGAGATCCTTGGTAAGGCTGAAAACCCTAGCTCTGATTCTGATTCTGAGTTGATTGATTGTAAAGTGAAGTTTATTAGGGAATTTGGGGGAAATCCCAGCTCTTCAATCAAGGAAATTGATGGGTTTGAGATTAATCTGAAGGGGGAGGGTAATGATAGTGAAAACCCCAAATCATGTCTGCTTGAAAAACATGATGATTATGATTCTGAGTTTAATTTAATTGTGGAAGATTTAACTGCTGTAAATTATAATTCGTCAGAATTACCCGAGAAATGTGATGATTGTGGTGTTGATTCAATGGTTGTGAGTTTGGCTGTTGAAAACCCTAATTTACCGGTAAATTCAGAAAAATGTGACATAGTGATTGATAGTGGAAACCCCAATTCGACAGTGGCCATGGATGTCGATGTCGAAAACCCTAGTGTTAATTCTTTGGTGCTGAAGAAATGTGGTTCAGGAGGTAATGGCGATGGTTCTAGGGTTAATTTATCATTCGAGGGTTCAGAAGGTGGTGACTGTAATCAGTTGACAGAATCCGGGAAATGTGAGCCAGTGATTGATTCTGGATTTCTTAATTCGTTGGATGATTTCTATTCGATGATCTGTTGTGGTGAGAAAACTTTGGATGCTATGAGCCCTGCCCCTGATTTGAGTATCCCTTTTGGTAAAAGTGGTAAAAGCGGAGTCGATAATAATTCTGAGGCTGTGAACGAGGAAGCTTTGCAATCAACACCTCCAGATTCTGTATTTATAATCAGGAGATCTCCGACCAAGCAAGTGAGTCCAACTAAGGACGGTTCTTCTGAAGGAAAGAACGTTCCGAATTCCATCAACGGAATGGTATGATCATTTACTCCATGCTATTTTTCTTGCTATATGATTATGGTTCCTAATCTTGCATTTCTCTTATTAGTGTTGATGTGATTATGTTTTAATTTCTGAGTCAAAAGATTAGCATTTGCTGATTTCGTTCACTTGGTTTGTTGTATGATTTTTAGACTTTAACCAAGTGCTCAAAGCGGAAGGTGTTCAAGGTTCCAAATTCATTTACCTACAAGCGATTGCTCCCTTACCTAATGGACATGGCAAAAGACGAACCATGTAAAATTTCCCTTCCTTGCCTTTCCCCCTGACATTTGTTTTGTTGTTGTTTCATAAAATGGTCTTCCATGAGACTAACCGAAACTATTTACAGGTGCGATGAAGGCTAATCCAAGTGTAAAGATCGAGAGTAATGTTGAAGAAACACCTTTTGTTTCTCTTTCTCAAGAAAACACTTGTGATGCTATTAAACTACCTGAAAATCTGCCAGCTACTGCGACAACTTGTGTATCAGAGGATATTTGTGTTGACAGGAATGATGAGTTTTCATCTGATGCGAATGCCAGTGAACCTGTTAATTGCTGTGCTGATGACAGTCAAACAGATTTGGTATCTAGTGAAATAGAAGTACCTGATAGTTCAGAGAAAGGGGTATTATCACAAGATGAACATGATTTGCCAGATACTAATCCTGCAGCTACTTTCATAAGCTCTAAGGCGATTGTTGAAGTATCAAAGAAAGATACCTCTTCAACAGACCTGCCTTGTCATTTATTTGTTTCTTCTCAAGAAGAATTGGAAAAGGAAGAAAGTTTGGTGAGCAAATGTAAAAGCTCAAACAAACGTGCCACTCTTGGACATGTTGGTGGTTCAGCCAAAGGAATACTAAAGAGAAATCCTCGAGGGTGTAGGGGGATTTGCAGCTGCTTGGAGTGTTGTTCATTCCGTCTAAATGCGAATAAGGCCTTTGAGTTTTCGAGGAACCAGCTGGCCGAAGCCGAAGAAGTTGCACAGGATTTAATGAAGGAGCTGTCCGGCCTTAAGTTTATGCTCAAAACATCTATTACAGGAGTCACTGAGGTTAATCAGGTAAAGAACCACATCTCTATTGAATAATCTTTTCGTTGGGGTATGCACTTAAGAACAATGTTGTCACTCTCTTCATATTACCGTGTGCGCCCCGTTCAGACACAAGACATGATTACTTCATACGCACCAATCTGAACGTTTGAGTATTAGAATGACATTTGAACACTGTATTTGTACAGGTTGAGGAAGCCTGTAGAAGAGCCTCCGATGTGGAAGATATGGCAAAAAGCCGGCTTAGCCAGATGCGTGAAGATCTTTATGTGCATTCCAGAGCCAAGGTAACATTTGAGTGCTGTCAACTCTAGCTGTAGTTTTATCTTTGATGAGTATTATTTGAGTGGCAGTAACATTTAGGTGCTGAGTGCTGACTCTATATATCTTTGCTATCTTTAAACGCCACGCAGGCTTTGCTGCGACCAAGAGTGAACTTCGCTATAAACGCCTGTGAAAATGAGCACCTGGTTTAGCCTGACAGTGGGTATGAAACACCAGTCTCACTACACTCCTTGAAGACCATTTCTTCTGAATTGTAATCAGACTCCTTCAAAGCTTCTTGTTTCCTGGTTTAGTCTGACTGACAGTGTCGGTACTCGGTATGGCTACTGCAGGACTGTTGCAGTAGCCAGTTTGAAATACTGTTTTAATTAGCCTATTAATATACTTCTTATTATTACATTGTTTTTATCTTTGATATGATATCAATGAATTGCTTATCTCAGCTCATTTCTTCTAAGGCAACTTTTCACTTTGAAATGATCTAAAAAGATCATTAACCTGTCTATACTAAATGAATAGTCTTTTTATGGGATTTGATCGTTTTACCTGTGATTCGTGAAACTGTCTTACATTATAATTTGTGAAAATCAAAAGATATGAACGGAGTTTATACTCATAGAGTCATAGACAGACGAAACAACACTTAATATGATGGACATATTGACATGCCATTGTATACAACCTTAGGTTAGGTAGATCAGGTGTTGCATTCAAGTGGAATACCCTGTGAGAATCTCTTCCAGTCTTTACAATAATCATAGATCATGAAATATTTTTGGACCCATCTCAATCTTCTCCTACCCCATGCATCAAGATCATGAGTCCTCCATGCCCCACCTCTAACGACACAAGAAAAGGCGGTTTGGGCAGTGCAAGCGTCAATGTTGAAGTTGCGATAGTAGGCGGAGAAAGGGGCCTTGGACCAGTCGGTCTTGACCAAACCGCCTTGGGTGGCCCAATCATCGGCGTTCCATAGGCTGGAGTATATCTTCATCGGCTGCTTCTTTGGAAATGGGACTCCTCTGCTCTCTTGGTTCCTGAATACTCTCAATGGTGTCTCGTCTACTAAGAACCTGCAGGATGTTTCCAATCCAAAATCAGATGATGTAACTTTGTTACAGATATATTATTCATTGCAAGGGAGACGGATACATATATTTAGGATGAACTTACATAATGAGTCTTGGATTCCAAACAATGGAGTAGGTATGGAAGTCGTTGGTCGGGTCGAACCAGAGATGGAACTGCTGCTCTCGGTTGCCACTCCCTTGGCTAAACACATTGGTGTGGAGTGTATAAGGCTGCCCACTCACATTCCCTAAGAACTCGAAATCCACCTCGTCGTGTCTACCACTGCTTTGGTCAGACGACAACTGCAATTTAGTTCCAAACACAGTACGTGAGGAGTATTTTAATAACGAATGTAGTAATTCCACATAACAGTACAAAAGGGTGCACGTGCAAGTACTACATGCATGGAAAGTGAAATAGACTTACGTAAAGGGTAGTGACGGTGCCAGCTGAGTTACCGGCGACTAGCTTCATTTGCATATCGATCCGTCCGAACAAGTACTCGTTCTTAGACCGGAACCCAGAACCGGAATACTTGTCTAGGGAGAGGGATAAGGATTTGCCATGACCGGGTATTTGGACTCGACTATCGCCGAATGTTTTCTCAAAATCAACGTTGAAGTTGCCACCGTAAGCAAATTGTGTGAAAGCCAAGAATACAAGATACTTAATACATTGAAACTTATGATTAAGTGAAATACTAGCCATAATTATAATTAATTAATAATTAGATTAGATAGTGAAATATAATTAATTAAGAGGATGATGAAGAGTTAATGTATGTAAGTGTGGAATTAGACGGGGTTATATATAGGGGAATGACGCCGAAAGATGAAGCATAAGTGGCCATAAGAGTTGAGGAGATGCTCTGGATTTGGTAGAATAATTAGCTGTCTTAATTAATTAGTATTTAGTGGCTGTAATTACTAAATGCCCAACATCATTAGTAAGGAAGGGGGTTCACTAATTAATTTGAGCTAAATAATTATGTTTGTAGGGTCCTCACTCCTCTTAGTTGCATCAATTGCAGATGATTGTGAATCCAGATGCTTTCTCTTATCATTTCTCTGGTGAAAACCGTCTTACTCAGTAATTTATGCAATACTCCGTAGAAAATCGAACCTTTAACCTTATGAATGAAGTAAGAAAGCCCTAGTTATATAAACTAACTCTTGTTCTTATTAATTACGAGTACTAATCTTTAAAAGTCAATTATAATTTGTTTTCTACTGAGTATTTCACTATTTCCTCCACTTTTTACTTAAGCCTTGTTGATGTTTGTGACATGGTGATGTCCCAAGTATAGGAGGTTATCGTTCATCGACCCTCTATGGCTCTATGAGAGATGATAGAGAGAAGTGACACGGTCGAAATAGGATGGCAATGGATCAGGTTTACGAGATCCTAACTCAATCCGCTTACTTAATGGATCACTGCTTCAAATATTGGAGTGAGTATGGCTTCGGATAGGAGTTTTCCGTTTGAATTGGTTTCCCTTTTTGTCTAAATTGTCGTCCCTAAATGAAATAGTATTTCGAATTTTTCTTACTATTACAGAGTATTATTATTTCATCCAAGTTTAATCTACTGGTAGTACGTATCTTTGTCGTTGAATCAGTGCAAAAATTCATAGTACAAGTGGAAAATAATAGTGTTGGCAAACATCTGGTGTGCACATGCACTCATCCAAAGAACATGAAAAGTGGGATTAAGGAGTGAATTATACTCCGTAGTTTGTAAAGAATTTAAATGAGATCTAATCGTCAACTTAGTTGCATATAATAACACCCATTTTGACTCTTTCTCACTACGGTCGCAGTGGGTCTCATGGACTTGCAGATTAAACATGTGCACAACCACAACCACAACCACAACCATTAATCTTACTCACTACAGACTACTCCACATCATTGCTCAATTCCTCTTTATTCTCTCTTCCGTCATTTGTTCAACTTTTATATTATTTGAGAATAATATTTTAATCGAAACTAAACAATGAAACGAAGACAGAAGGAATAACTTTTTAATTTTAGGCAAGTATCAAATGCACTAGAATAACAATGAGACAGTATCAACATCCTTCATTTACTTCCACTCAATACACTGTCAAGATTTACAGAACTACCTCAAATGCCACTTTTTCTTTAGCTTTCCAATTCCATCTTCATAATTTCGACCCAATTTCAACAGGAATATAGCTAGCTGCTTATTCCCGATTCTGTGGCGGATCCGCTGAAACATCAAAACCTGGTGGTATGAACACGACATCATCCCATTTTGAACACGAATCATCCTGCAATGCTTGGATGTTACTTATACACTACATTGGATTCAATAACAACAAAAACAACACTAACGCAGGTACCCTCAATGCTTATGCTGAAAACTAAAAAGGCTACTTCCAGTCGGCCCATATATAAAATACGGACCAACTGTCATGGCCTGCATTGCCCGACTGTTACTACTTAGTACTTACTAGTATACACTACCAACAGGCAACAACACCAACAATTTAGTGAGTCATTTTGCTTAATTCTCAAGTACTCCAAAACTAAGAGCTAGTATTTTCCGCTCCAATTGAAACATAACTAGAAAATTGTGATTTCAAAAGCAAGAGTTGTTTTTTAAACATGGTCATTTTTTATTTTATTTTTTTAAATTTTTTTTAGTGAAGATCCATGAAAAGTTTAGAAATGCAGCAGTGTCATTGAACACCATTAGATAGACACAAATGCATACATTTTCAAAATATACGAGCTTTTCTTTTTTGAAAAATACATACAATTGACAGTTGACTGGAGTGGAGGAAGGATATGTGAAGAGGAAATATCGAATAATTTTTACCTTCATTCTTCGTATAATCTCTTCAAGGACACCCACCTACGAATTAAGAGAGGGTAAAGAATCAAAAAGATACTTAGCAGAAACATGATAGGATTTTCAATTAAATCAAACTAAGAAAACAACAAGATTACGAGGCTAAGCTATACACATACTTCAATGTCACCTTGTCTGAACATGGGATTCAATCTTTGCTGCTGTTTTGAAGCTCTAAATAATGACTTTTCCAGGTCCTCCTACAAGACAAGAATAAAAACAAGGTTGGTTTATAACCGGAGATAGCAAAAGGTTTAGGTGTGAATTGAGATGACTAACCTTTCTGAAGAAAACGGGACGGTATGTTTTGTTGTCGGCCCTCAAAGTCAAACTCCTAGACTGCAAAATGTTTACTAAATTCAGAATAAGAAGGCATAATGAAACAAGAGACGCCTAATTCCTATCTCACAGAACTCGCAAAAATGACGAAGGATACGAAATTTCAATTTCCCAATCATCCCTATTTGTATCACACTATCACCCAATATAGTGTGTTCCCATAGTATAGCTGAACCTAATTATAACCTAGCAAGACATAAAAGGAGATCAATTTTCTTCCATTACCGGAAATATCACGGATTTTTCACCACTAAAAGGAAATAAGTTCCATTCAAGCCAACTAAAACTCAACGTCTCTAAACACCAACTTCACAGCCAACCAAATGCTATGCTATTAAACTGGGCAGTTAAAATAACTGAGATGAAGCTATTAGGTAGAACCTGGAAAACAGGAACTCCAAAGAATCCATCTTCTTGAGAACCGGCCTTTACCATCTCCTACAAAACAGAGTAAAATGTGGTCAGGATGCAAGGTACCTTTGCATTCACACTCAGAGAACTATGCTTATAACCATCAATTTGTGAGAAAATTTTATCATGTTTTGTCCAAGTGTTTTGAATACAATCAATATACTTTAGGAAAATTCAACAGCAGAAATGATATCTGCTTCACAGCATTGTCCAAAAGAATGCACAATTAGCAGATAAACACGCTCTTTCTACTCCTACTCCTTCAGGTTGACATTTGAATTTCAACTAAAAGTATCTTAGACATTTATTTACGACGAGCATAAACGAATGTAGTTATATGACGAGCATAAAGAAATAAACAAATTAGCCCATAACCGCTATATTATGGAGGGTCGTTGACTCTGGTATAACCAAATTAGCTCATAAAAGCAGCTTCACTCACCTAACAAATATAGAGTGTAGGGAATCTAATCATAGTACTATAAAGTAAACAGCCAAACAATGTGCACACAAAACAGCTCACCTTCAAAGCATTTTTAATTTGAGATGCCTCGGGTATTAACCTAAGAGCAGCTCCATTCACCTTGAGCTGGATAACCTGTAAATGCATCCCAGAATAGTTGCAGGATGTGAGTACTATCTATCTTGTTGTGAAAGCCGCTATAAAGTCAGCTAAACTGAGTAAATCTGAAAACACTATCGGCTAACAAAAAAACATCGACATCCAAGACCAACAGCAAAACGAACTTAAAATTTAATAATTCCATGAAGGAAACTATTGTTCTATACAGTTTTTTTTTTTTTTGGTAATCGGTCAATATAGTCATCTTATTATTCATTGTCCTTCACAAAAATCTCATACCCCACACCTCAATCGACATAGTTTATCATTCACAAAAACACATTTTTATTTTCATTTCGAAACGGTTGATCCTTTCAATCTTTTGCTGCGAAATATAGACTGAAACTATAGTCTACATTACACCAAGTTCGACATGTGAATAAGATATGACAATTGTATGTTTTTAGGCTAGAGAAGCAATTCAATCGTACAAACAAATTCATCAGCATCTATCTGTACACGGAAAGCAGGTAATCATGAAGGATGTGCGGAGGCTAACTGCCAAAACTTATCTATTGCAGAAAACGGAATGATAGAGTAATATATCTAAGCCTATAAGTTATAGTAGCAGATTTTCAAAGCTCCTTCCTCAACCATTAGAATCTATGTTGCTCATAGTTCATACTACTTCATAGGAGAGAACAAATGTCAACCACATTTAAGTGTGTTATACGTGAGATCGAATGCATTTCTGAAAAGCGAACATATTCTGATAGAGTAATGCATTTCTGATAGAGTAATATATCTAAGCCTATAAGTTATAGTAGCAGATTTTCAAAGCTCCTTCCTCAACCATTAGAATCTATGTTGCTCATAGTTCATACTACTTCATAGGAGAGAACAAATGTCAACCACATTTAAGTGTGTTATACGTGAGATCGAATGCATTTCTGAAAAGCGAACATATTCTGGCCGAACTGAATGGCTCCCACAAATTACAGAATGGAGTTCGCATGTACACAACCTTACATCTCCAATAACAACACACAGCGGCCTCTTCAAGATTACCCAAAATAAGAATTTGAGGGCACCCGTACCAAGTCATTTTGCTTCATCCCATCGTAATACAAAACCAAAGAATAACGAGTGTTTTGCTCAATCGGAAATAAAAATATAATCTAATCCAACGACTATGATAAACCCAACCAAAATCAGATTATTGAGAAAGACGTGACCAATTCCATACAAAGACAATTCTTTACGCGGTGTGAAACCGTCTCATCCAATAAACCAAAATAGCTCCGTAAACAAATAGTACCATGGTTAACTAACTAACTGACCTACAAATCAAAATTGCAAAGTACAACATTTGAATCAAAACATAAACCAAATTAAAACAGAAAAGGATGTAAGATTCGACCTTATTCAAAGCGACAGGAACAACTCTAGAACCGCGGCGCATATTGGGGTCAATCAATTTCATCTGATCAAGCAGAGAAACAGCATCCTCTTCCTTAAAACAAAACAACCCAACTGATTTATTCGACTTCGCTCCGGAAACCAGTACAAATTCTTCATTGCCATTGCACAATGCATAAACGGGTACCCCAGCAAGCCTCTCTTCAATGGCGTCATTCGACATGGAAACACCACCATGATTACTGCTGCTACTACTAAGACTACTTTTTAGCGGAGAATTTTGGGTTAATTGAGGAATTGAAGCGAAGAGGGGAGACGAAACAGTGGAAGAGAAATTAGGGAGGTGGGTATTGAGGTGGGTTGTTAGAGAATTGCAAATGTTTTGGAGGATTTTTGGTAAGTTGGTTAGGGTTAAGGTTTGCTCATGTTGTTCCTGGGAAAATGTGAAGGACGTTGTTGATTTTGGGGGATACATGATTTGGTGAATAATTGAAGGGTTGAAGATGGAAATGGTAGAGAGTATGAAGTTCGGGGTTTAGGCCTTAGGGTTTATGATTAAAATTTGGATTAATTCATATGAGTAATCGATATTTCTTCTCCGTTACAAATGCGTGGGACATAAGACCAGATTACATTATCAAAATAAGAACTAGCATCGATAATCTATATCTATATATATATTAATCCGAGGCATCCTTGGCCACATGGCAAGGTGTAAGAGAAGTATTGATGACGTGTCAAAACCATATTAACTATCCATAATTAACCTAGGTGCATTATTATAAAAAGAAAAAAAAAAAAAATATTCCTTTCCAATTCATATTTATTAACATGAATTAGATGAAAAAAATTCATTTTTGCATAAAAAATTGTTTACATTTGCAATTAAGGTAAATAATATAAATATTATTTACAAAGTTTCACAAAAATCACATTGGCGTACAACATTTTTCACAATACATGAAGCAGAACATGTATTTCAAAAGAATTAATTAATCGGTTATTGTATAACTATTTGGGATCAGAGTAGGTAACACTCGACCTGTATTATGACCCGACCCATAACCTTATTATCCATCCGACCCGTTTGACATGTCTAATCACAAGTAAGAAATACGTATGTATCATCATTTCATCATAAAACATGTAAATAGCGATTTGGGAGAAATTTGTACTCTAAAAATATTTTGGACATAATTTTAAAAAATATATCATAAAGAAAGTAATATTAGAAAAGTGTGTATAAGGCATATAGTATTTGTTAATTTATTCTACCAAAAATGAAAATTTGATGAGTAACACTATAAGGAGTGAAAGTTAAAAAGGAAAAAAAAGCTTCAACGAGGGAAAACATTCCTACTAATACACCCCCAATCTTTCTGCGATTTTTTATATAAATTTATCATCATAATATTTTTATTATTTTTATCCAGGAAAAAAAAATATACTCCCTTCAAGTTCTTGGGTTCTTCCCCCTTTCTTTTTGGGTGGAAAACAAGGAGGGAGTATTATATTATTAAAAGGGGAGAAGTGGAATGAAAAAGTAAGAGAGAGAAATATTATATTAATTAAATGAAATAAAGTTGATTGAAAAAGTATGATAGATAAATATTATATTAATTAAAGACGATAAAGTGTGTGAAAAAGTTTTTTCATAAATGGAAATAGGGAAGAAGATCAAACCCAGCCCAATAAGGAAATAGGGAAGAACATTAAAACTCGGAGGGACTATTATTTTTTATTATTTTAAAAGTATTATTATCATAATCTTTAATAATATTGTTTGTACTTCAAAAATATTAATTCAATTTTAAAAATTATTTTATTATTTAATTATAAAAAAATGTTTGATAAAAAAGTAATATTAGCACCCCGAACTCTTTAACTTTACAGTTAAGGGCTGAAAATTAACATCGCCAATTAATGTTACTCAACCCAGCAAAAAAAAAACAATGGGATTGTAATATAAAAACCTATCAAACGGGTGCAGCTGATTGGGTCATACGAGTCGGATCAAATATGAGTCGGGTTATACGGGTCAAGGAATCGGGTTAGGGTTAGGGTTAGGGTTAGAAATAGTATCGAATGCATATATTTTTTAGCAACTTTTTAAGTCCAGCAAATAAAAAATATATATATATTTTTTAAAAAGTATTATTATTATAATATTTAATAATAATGTTTGTACTTCAAAAATATTAATTCAATTTAAAAAATTATTTTATTATTAAACGATAAAAAAAATGTATTTTTAAATTGAATATTTGTAATTTAAAATACATATTTATTTTTTAAATATAATATCCAAATATAATACTTTATTAATTTCAATAAATTCTCATTGACCCAACGGGTGGAACGAGTTGGGTCAGGTTTCTACCCTAAATTAACGAGTCATATTAGGGTCGATCAAACGGGTCGTGGGCCAAAAAAATGAGTTCACGATCCTAAATAATTAATCATGTTGTGGACATGACGTAGGTCCACCCCGACGCGGCCACGCGCGGGTTTTGGGTTAGGCGAATGCACCTCCATATGAGAAGGATCGAATTGAAATTTAAGTCGAAATGGAGTCGCCACCGAATTTTATGGTTATTCGGAACCATTCGAGCCCACTCTATATCGCCATGGTCCATACACAAAGTATGACCCATTTTGGCTTGAGAGTTTATTGGGCTCGTCCCTTTGCATATCGATATAGATGCCGACTTGAGCGGTTAATCGTATATTGAATGACTCTCGTTGCCAATGGATTCGGACATCCGGAAACCACGGTTCTGAGTAAGGGGTGAGGGTACGTGTTGGGAAGCCCACTAAGGACACCCAACCCCGCCCGCACTTAGCGGCCTCTACTAGGACATCGTTTGACTTTTTAATATGCGCGTTAGTGATTCGGTGAAATGTTATGCAAACAGCGTTTTAGCTAAGCATGCGAATTAAATGTGAGCTACGTCAATTTAATGCATCTTGATTTATTGTCGAAGTGATTTAGCATGCGAGGGTTCCTTTATAAACGGTAAAACGTAAATAAATAAAGCAAAGCAATAATAAATCGGTTACAAATTACACGGGCAGAATACAACCCGGAATTCACAATACAACGAACAATAATAATAGAATAATCAAAATATATAATTGAAATGACTAGCAATAATTATAAACGGACTCGTGTATAAACTAGACCGCGAATTTGCGTAGGAGGACGAACTTCAATTAAATACGTATTATATTGCGTACTAATCAAAGGACGGAGGTTCGAGACCTAGACGTGGTGCTAGCCCGATCTCGAACCTCGATGCCTTGTCCCGACTTATCACCTCGAGAAATTGAGTCTAAATTAATTTTACATCGGATACGACTAAAGAGTCGTCGACATAAAATTAATAATGTGAGACCGTCGATCAAAATCGTTTAAGTGATGATATGCATGTATTTTGAAAAGGAGATCACGTGATTGACTTTACACGTGTCGACTAAGTCGCTTTTAAAAAGACGAGGCTCGAATGCTATAAAAAGAGCTCTCGGTTTTCTGGGCTACAGGACCCACTCGATCGAGTCGGGGCTGACTCGGTCGAGTGTGTCCTTAAAAGGTTTCTGCCCACGATTTGGGGTGCTACTCGGTCGAGTGGCAGGTGTACTCGGCCGAGTGACACTTGTACGAGTTATGACTCGTGTGATTTTATGCGTTTTAAACCGAGGGTTGGCCGAATTAAATAAAAATATTGACGAATTTAGATTTAGTTCGGTTTGCCGGTATTATAATCATGTCTTATATGATTATAATACCGTTATCGGAATTTTGTAGAAAAAGGTTATTGTTAGATAAAAAATTTGATTAGTGACGGAATTGCGTCCCTCTACGTCACGACATCGATATTAATCCTTGCGGATTATGTGACGTCGGTTTTCGTGTCAACGGGTTCCGTACTAATCTTTGAAATGGATCGATACGCGTTCAACTACGAATGATCGGGATCGTGTTAATAAACGAACCTTAAAAAAATGATCATCGTAATCAAACGAGTTCGGATCCGAGTTTTGATATTATTATATATATACACGGTACATACGATATTATAGTAAAATATAATAACAATGATTAAATGCAAAAGGTAAAATGTTAGTGTTAGTAATCATGTCGTTACTATCGACTAAATATAATACTATAGCATAAATGAATGTACATAAAAAAAGAACGAGAAGAAAGGAAGAAGAAGGAGAAATCGGTGTTGAATTGTTACACCCTCAACCTACATGCTCTTGCTTCTCGGGATACGGTTCGTCTAATGGCGGCAATGGCGCGGGAACGTCGAGATATGTAGGAGGAGTTGATGGTATGTATATGGCTCTTGGTTTGTGTGGATTTTTACGAGTTTGTGCTCTCGAAATGCGTGCAAGGATGACGGCGTTTATGGCTGAAAAATGTATGCAAAAGGGTTGTGTAAGAGTTGATGATTGTGTAGGAGGTAAAAGAGTTGTCCCTTTGTGCTTAGGATTGACGGGTATTTATAGGGAACACGATATAGGGTTACTCGACCGAGTGGCGCGGGTGTACTCGGTCGAGTGCCCTCGCGAATGCACCTGGACCAGTTTTTTGAGGCTCCACTCGATCGAGTGGTCAATCCACTCGACCGAGTGGATCAATTAGGCCGTGCTAAATAGGGAATGATTAGCCTTTGATTGCTCTTGATTGATTATGTTTGATTTGGCTGATTTTTGGATTGTGGCGCAAGTTTCGAGACGTATCCGGTCGCTTTTTGTGTCGGGTTTGTCTTGACCGGGTTTTGACCCGGTCGCTAAAAGACGGGAATTATTTTTGGTGTCGATTTTGGCCCAAATTAGTCTTGTTTGACTCGGAATGACCCACTGGGCCTGGTTTTGAGGTTGGTTTTGTGAGATTTGTATCCCGTTAATAGCCCATGCCGGACATTACTGATTTCGAGCCCGTATCCGAGCGCATTAGAACACGTTAGCGTCCGATCATCATCGGGTGTTTTTTTGGAAACTGCTATAGACACCTGGCGGTCAAATTTTGGGTGTCTACACATGTACGTATTCGATTCTTTAAAGAGTTTATATATGTCTAAAAACATTGAGAGCAAAATTGATTAAAAGATATTTAAGGTTAAATTAGTACCTATTTTCAAAAAAAAAAGGTTAAATTAGTACCTGGACTGCGCTTTTAATTTCGTTTAAGGGTCTAAACTCTAATCTTTAACTTTACGGTTAAGGGTTGAAAATTAACACTAAGAGGGTGTTTGGTTGAATGTTTAGGAGTGGATTGGAATGGATTTAATCCATTCCAATGTTTGGTTGAACAATTTTGGGATGGAGTTGGAAACTCAAGAGGTTGTAAATTCACTCCAAACCCATGGAATTACAATCCCTCCCCCTCACCCCAAGATTCCAACTCCATACCCATATTCACACATTACAACCCAATTACAATCCATTAAAAGATCGAACCAAACAACTATTAATAAGCATGGGGTTCGAATTCCATCCCTCCCCCTCTATTAGAATCAATTCCATTCCATTCCATTTGTTTGAACCAAATGACCCCTAAAGTGATTCAACCCCTCAAAAATAAAGCCGAAACGTAGTATGTATACGTGTAAAATGGGTCCAGCGGGTCGGGTTATATGAGTCGGATCCAAATACGGGTCAGACCAAATATGAGTTCACGATTCGGATTAGGGTTAAAAATAGTTTTGAACGCCTATATTTTTTTACTAATTTTTTAAGTCCAATATAACAAAAATATTTTTAATATTAATTTTTTTAATATTAATGTTGTACTCTTTAATAGTAATGTTTATATTTTAAAAAATAATTAATTCAATTATTAAAATTATATTACAATTAAATGATAAAATAAGTTGTGTTAAAATGAATATTTGTAATATATTATAATTATAAATCCAAATATAATATTTAAATATAAATATTTTATTTAATTTTAATAAATTCTCACTGGCCGAACGAGTCGGGTAGGATTTCAATCCTAAATTAACGAGTTATTTTGGGTTCTGTCAATCAAGTTGTGGGTCTAAAAAAATCAAAAATGGGTTTATGACCCTATAAGGAGGGGGGGGGGGTCGATTTCTTTTTTTATTAACTAATATTTGAGATAGTGTATAGCCATGTTTCTTTCAGTTTTTTTGGTTAATCAGTATGATAATGCATGTACATAGTGCGCGTTTGATTAAAATAATCCACCGATATATATATTGATGAAATAGGGCAATAAATAAAAATCGGAGGGAGTATCATGAATACTCTTTTTCTAATACATATTTTATTTGAGTTCATATATGATATATATCTCATTCATAATTTTTTATTTTATTTTAATTTATATATAACACAACTATAAACTGACCCGTGAATCTTCACGGGTGATAAAACTAGTTTTGTTTATAATTGAGGACATATTGCTTCTTCTTTTACTCGCTTTCTTCAAATAGTCGATCACCGTCTTCGAGTCGCTCTCCGCCACTATGTTCCCGTGGCCACGCCTCAAAACCTCCGTCATTCAATCAAGAATAGGTTCTACTTCCACCTCGCTAGCCTCCGGTGTGCCCCACCTTCTCGAGCCCACGGCCCACAAACGCCAGCCATCCGCACTTCGGCCACACCATAAAATATTTTCATCAACCACAAATCTTCTTTATTTTCTTCATATTTTGAGTTTCATTAATCCCCTAATAATTACCGTCATTCTTGTGAAGGAACATCTCTCGGTAGCGAAAGAATGGCATCGGTCGTCAAGAAAGGAGTAGTTAGGATATCGTTAAGGTATTTGAGAGTTTGATTATTTTGAACGTGACTATGATAGTTTAGTGAGAGGTCTCACAATAAATATAATGTGAGAGTGTCTCATACAAGAATTTGTAATGATAGTGAATCTCGATTTTCAAGCTCAAAAACTACTTTCTATCATGGGCTTATTAGGCTTGAAAAATGGTAAAAGGCATAACCCTAAAAACAATTTCGGGATGATTCAGATTTAGACCCTCGTATTTACATATGAAGCGATCCACCTACTAACGATTTCACTCAAAAATATCACAATGACTAGTCGTAGGATCCATGTCCCATATCTAGGTATGGTGTAAAGGATCCGAGGATACGGAATCCGTTGTGGTCTCAACTTCTGGCCGACTGACCCCCTCCTTTTTTCTTCGCCTTTCATCACTGCAGTGGGTGTCACACTTTAAGACTTCAACTGCACACATGAACTGACAAAACACACGATACAGATACAGATACAGTCATTCAGATACTCGTGGATCGCATTTCTCCATTTCCTTCCTTGTACCCACTTTTATCTTCTTTTTCCTCTTCCACTTTCCCATACACTTTCCTTCATCCATGGAAACCCAAGATCACTCAGGTTTGCAATCTGCCTCTTCGATTTAATCCTCTTTTCATCCTGTAAACTGTCACATATATTGCTTATTTGATTTCGTAATGGGTAATCTTTGTGTATTTTAACCTGGGTTTCTCTTATTTTTTGATTTTAAGCCATGGATGTTGCTTTGTTGTTGATTGCCTGTTAACTGTTTGATGAAATGCTTCAATGAGGAGTGATTTTTTTGTTTTGGGGCGGGGGGGTTGTTGTATTGGTTTTTGATGAAAAGAGCATGATGGGCATGGAGGAGTTCATGTATGTCATAGATGTGGATGGCCATTTCCAAAGCCTCACCCTAGCTTTAGGCATAGGAAGGATATTAAGAAGGTTTGTGGGACTATTGAAAATTATAAACTTGACAAGGATACTCATGACAAGAATCATGTGGAAGGTTACGCCGGTGAACCTCATTCCGATGACAAGAAACTATATGTCTTTCACCTTTCCCTTTGTGGTTACAATCCGTTGTTTGTTGTGTTGTGTGAGTGAGTGTGAGTGTGAGTGTGTGTGTGTGGAGCAACTCTAATCGATTGATTTATTGTCGCAGAAGGTGGTATGGATAGGACTATTAGCAGGAGGAGCAGCAGTGGCGTCGGCAGTAGGTCAAGTCGATCAACTAGATCGGAGGATGAAGTTTTTACAGATGCAGTCACCGAGTTCAGTGAAAGTCCAGCTTTTGTTGCCAGAGAGGCATCTGGTAGTGGTATACAACGATATTATTCCATGCAAAATGAGAATGAGGTGGATGACGCTAAGCTTTCTGTGGAAAGTCCCATTGCTGGTAAGTTGTTTCATCATCAATAGTCATTGATACTCTATATCGTAGTCCATGTCTGTCTAGTCTCTTGCTTGGACCATGTGTAGATCTAATGCAAGATGTGTCTCCACTCAAATCATACTAAATTGCTACTTGTGCATTTTTTGTGTGTGTAACGTAATTGTATTGAAGTAATACTCAAAACTCAGTTTGCAAATCAACCCCTCAAGGCTAACCCTGAAGGACTAGTATCTAAGCAAGCATTGATAATACATAAAAAAAAAGACTGGTACATGTGAAATACGGAGTACTCTACCATAAACCTGTTAGAGAGGGGGAGATTATGGTTTATTGATGCTGTTTAAACTTTGGTCTGTGAAAAAATCGTTTGGCTGCAGCTAGCATTTTTTTGGTAATTATTTTTCTTGCTTTCCTATATGTTTATAGTGTTAGTATGCATATACAATGACATTTTCTAATGTTGGCACAGATAACTTGTATACAACTGATCTTCTAAAAGATAGTCAACCCCATACTGGTCAAAGTTTGGAAGGTGAGAAAGACAAGGTGGAAGCTGGTAGTGTTTCTGCTGCTTCTACGTTGGGGATTGAGGATGCAGTTGATCTGAACGTTACACAATGCTCTGAATCATCGAGTGAGCTGGATATTGTCACCGAAAGAGGTAAAGAAATCATATCGAGTAAGGATGACCCCAAACTCAGAACCTCGTATAGTGAGACACCTGAAGAAGGTGCGGAAGATCTCAATGTGCTGAAGGGTGCTTGTGATGAAGATGAGGGTGCTAGCAATAAACATATGGATTCTGTCTCTGCTAATGTGTCTGTAAAGACTGAAATTGATGCTGTTGAGAGCGAGGATGGCTTTAAGCCACTGGATTCCTTTGAGAAATGTAAAGTTGAGAGCAATAATGAAATAAGTTCTCCCAGAAACGTTTACTTCCCAGAACATCAAGATGAAGCAATGAACTCTAGAAACGATGATACAAGTAAGTCAAAGGTCATTGAGGAGGGGGACTCAAAGAATGGCGCTAATGAAAATGTCTGTGCTCTCACTGCCCATGATGCGTTACCTTTGGAACAGCATCCTGCAACAGCCATTGAAGATTTAAACGAATTAAGGAGCAACACCGACTTTTTAGACGCCCCAGAGGCCACTGCTAAGACTGTGGAATTTTCTACTGAAGTCCTTTCTGAAAATGTGGATGCTTTCTCTTTGGAGGATAAGCAAAGTAGAAATACACAATCTTTGGAGAATAAGCCAGATCATATATCTAATGCCATTTCATCTAGTGTCGATAATAAGGTATTTCAGAGTGAACTAGTACAAGATTTGAAAAACAGCACAGTGGAAGATGGAAAAGATAGCCATGATGAAGAGAAGAACCCATGTGTTTCACAGGGAGGCATCTTCCCTGAAGGCACAGCCATGGATGGTGGGGATACTACCTCAAATGCAGATTCTATAGTGAGCAACATCGAAGATGATAGGGAGTATTTTACTGTAATGGATGCTGATGGTGGTAAAATTTCAGTGGATAGTTTGGCTGCTGGAAATTCAGCACATATGACAGCTGCTCGTGATGAAGTTGCATTGCAAGATTTGGAGCATATTCATACCGATAATACTGTGGGTAATGATGAAAAGATCACTGTTGAAGGTGGCATTGAGGATAACTCCAATAAAAAAGCAGGAACGGAAGGATGTGTGATTGACAATGGTATTGATGCTACCTTGAAAACTAACAATCTTAATCCAACTACAAAGGTGGATGTAGATGGAAATGTTGAATCTTCTCGTCAAAGCTCGGCTTCCTTGAATCACGGCTCCAGTGAAAAGTTCTCCGAGGATACAGCTTGCATCACTGAAGGTGATAGAGTAATTAAGCAGCCTGTTGCAGTTTCAGCCATTGATACTAATGTCGATTCAGGTAGCATGACTGAGAGCCTTGATGGCAACTGGGGATCTGTTTCAGGTAAAATCTTCAGTAAGCTATGCTGGTTTTGCTTAGTATATTTGCTTTGTATGCATAAGACAGCAATTCTCATTTCATCTTGTATGTTGCACTGTTATCAACAAATCGAACTATCCTAGTTGTAAACCCTCAAAGTGGTATGTGGCATATATGTACCGTGATTAACATATCAATACTTCCTGTACAACACTACAACTCGTTGTTTATATGTATCATAATTCCTGTATTACACTACAACTTGATGGGAATCTTGTTGCCGTCATGACTAACTTTGATATACTTTTCTGTTGGTGTATGGAGCAGTCATGTCTGCCACTTCAGATGCTATACCAACAGCTGACACTATTGCACTACACCATCCTCAAGCATTAGAAGAAGAAAACCCGAGCATGGTGTCAGAACCCGTGATTGACAATTATCACTCTCCAAATGAAGTATCCATTAAGCCGAATCAACCAACTGTGAAGCCAGATGTTGAGATCGAGGTAATGGAACCAGCCTCAAATGAGCCCGGTAGAGGGAATAAAGGCAAAGAGATTATCGACAAGGTAGCCAACTGGGACGCTGGAAAGCAAAACACTCCACTAAAAACGCTTTTGGGAGAAGCCACTGCCAGAAGTAGAGCTGAGTCCCCCATTCATCACAATCATAGCTCGAGTGGGACTTCTGATGTAATCCCAAGAATAAATGAGAGGCTGCCAGATATGGGTCCCAACGACGAGCACCCTGATAAGGAGACTGTGCAGGAAGAGATGGGAAAAGAATGGAACTCACCTGCAAGGTATCCGGTGGACATAAAGACAGAGAAGAGACGGTCAAAAAGCAAGCATTATTGGACGCCATTTCTTTGCTGTTCATCTGTTAATGCTAGGTAGATGAGAAATATGAAAGGAAATAGAACGTCATTGGTAGCAAAAGCATATCCGACTACGACGTTGCAGGGATTGTAATATATAGTATGAAAGTATGTCAATATGTGGGGATTTAGCAGGATTCTATCATTCTATGATTGTCTCAGGATTTTCGGTATTTACTGTACTATGAACAGTATGAAATTCAAATAAAATGAATGCAGTCGGCGGCATTCTATCAGACCGTTTCTTCTCTGTGCAGCACCGGAATTGGTCATGTATAGTGGCTTATTGGACGTATGTTAAGTACTCTGTATTTGTTTTCACTTGTAGGTCTAGTATTTGTTTACGTTTAATTTCGACATAAAGATAGAACTTTCGACCCTTTTTTGTTCAAGGTCTTGACCCGTTAATTTAGGGTACAAACTCGGGCTGACTCGCTCGACTAGTAGTTGTGTGGGTCAATAAGAAATCATTAAAATGACTCGGATGGAGGGAATAACTTGTTTCTTATTCTTTCTTCTTTTCGATTTATTTGCGAAAATATTGATAATAGGGAAAGTGAACTTGATGAAGAACATTCAAAAAGAAGCAAATGAACTTGGATTTGGAGAATCAGCTGAAGAAGTCGACACGGACACACGGTGCTCGAAAGTCAACAGTTGGACTTCTTTGAAGCCGGTACTAGCTAGTGCTAGTAATAACTAAAGATAAACAAATGATTTAGAATAAGTGGGAGAGTTAATAGATGTTGCTTTAGGCGAATTTGGGCGCCACCATAAAGATAAATTCGTTCCAAGACGATGAGCCAACCAGCAGCATCAATTTATTCCTCTGAATTCCAAACATGCATACCCGGTTACTTGTACAAGAAGTACGATAGCAACGAAATTACAAATTATCATCACTCTAATAAGCTCTAAGCTACAACTTTCGAAGTTGTAATGCGACTAAGTATACGCTTAGCTAAGGTAGTAGCTAGCTTAATTAGTGCGTTGAAGGTCCAAAGTTGAGCAATTGTTTGGAGTGAACCCAGGGCTTAACAACTACAACAGCGTCAAAAGTCCTAGTAAGTCCATTTTGCATGGTGGCTGCAACTTTCAGGTAGTACTTTATCCCGGACACCACCTGTCGTTGGGCCTCCACCACCTCCCAAAACCTTAACGGACCCTCACCACCTCCGCCTCCGCCTCCGTCTCGGCCCATTATCTGTTGGAGGTTCCTGTTGTACTCTTGCACTGAGAATTTCCCAAGTTCCTGAACTTCTTTGTTGCTCTTAACGTCTTTCACGTCCGACCTTCCTCCTAGTACCATTTTTGATCTATTATGGCCGCCGCTGCCATTTACTTTTGTGTTGCTTATTACTAGCAACGTGATCAACACATATACTATTATTATGTTAATGGCCCACTTTTTCATATTTTTTTTTAATGTAGTTTAGAGTTTTGTTTAAGAGGAAATAATGATGAAGAATTGGAGATAAGAGTTAGAGATGCGCTAGGGATGGGTGGGTGGGTATATATATATACCCTATATATATAATACTCGAGGAAATGTTTTTGGGATGGAGATAATAATATAAGTAGGGAAATTAAGTGTGGGCAGGAAAGGAGAAAGGTGGATGCAGGAACGGCGTGCCGCGTTTAAAGGACATGCAGGCAAACAAACAAAATACTCACTCACTTTACTTATTCCTTATCTACTGCGAGTACGAGTATTCACGTACTCTACGGACGTACGTACGTACGCTTTTGGATGGCAAGGCGGTGGGTATTGACTCATCGTCCGTTAACCAACGAAGAAGTGACATGTGGAGCCATGATCAAATTATATATAAAAAAACGTTCTTAAAATAAAAAGACAAACAATTTATTGGGACGGAGGGAGTATACTATATCTCATGTGTATATATTTATATATCATCAATTTTAAGTTTATTAAATGTTTATATATCATCAATTCGAATTAATTAAATTAGTGAGAAAGTAGACATTATTACAGTACGATGGAGTACATGCATGTTATGTTATGTTTTGTTTTGGGGAATGCATGCAAAGTAGAGAGAATGGTGGGAGTTTTAGGGTAGGAAATGGGCACAAAACAATCAAGGGAGTATAATGTACTGGTATGTCCGAGTGGCAGGCATGCAATGAGATAATGGCATTCAGCATGCGGTCACACATTGGGCTTTCACGTGCTACTCCATCCCTGCGCCAAGTCCACGTCTCCCACACCATCTCTTCACTATTTATCGCTTCTTTTCGGACTTAGACGAACGTTAAAATGAATTAAATACGTTCTCATTATGATAGACTAAACACGTACATAAATTTATCTTTATCTTAAATATTTGACTGAATGGAATAACCGTCTTAAACTTTTTTAATAATTATAAGGCATTTAGATAGTATAGTATTTACATCATAAATAAGTTTACGTCATAAATAAAACGATTCTTTGTACGATAGTTGATACTCAATAATCTACACCTTAGAATACGAAAATATAAATTTAGGCCATAAATCTCTCCTTCCACTATTTTCTGTTCTTATTCACGGAGTAAATACTCCTACACAAATAATATACGTAATAATAGTTAAACAAATAACTAATACGGAAAGAGTATTTTTTTTTTAGTATTTTTTTCAGAAAGATAAAGACGGGACATCCATAAGCTTGTGAAGAAAATAACATCCATAAAGACGGGACACTACCACATTCGAACACATTAACCTGAAACAAAAGCGGAACCAACTCCGAAACCGGTTGACGGGTCATTAGGCATGGTAAACAAGTAAACAACGACAGGAAGAAACTTGCCCATCAAATCAAGTTTCTGAGACGAATTGAGTAAACGTTTATACTCCTTGATCATAACATAATAGGGTACTATTGTAATGCGACTAAATGCGCTCTTCGATGAACCAAAAAAAAAACATAATATGGTACTATTATCGACGTCGCAACGTCCGGCCCATGGATAAAACACGGTTAGGGTTTCTAAGCGAAGTTTTTAGTTTCGCACAAATGTTGTCGTTCACAAGGGCAGTAGTATTACGATTATTATTCACGTAAATTAAAACGACAAGCGAAGTTGAAAGGGTGAAGGGAAATTTTGATCAATGAAGGATAGCGTGAAAATTTTGCGATCCAGTGGAGTTGGAGATGATGGCTTAACAATTTCACACGACATTATTTTTACTTCGATTCCTGATACCGAATCCATATTTTTTACTTCTCTTATCTTGAAGAGATGATTTTTTTGGTTCTTCTTGGTTTTTTTGTTTGCTATTTGGTGTATAATAAATTGATAGGGAAAGAGGGTCCAACACTAAAATCAATTGGCAATAAATAGAAGAGTTTCACTTTAAATTAATTGGGGGAGTAACCCATTGATTTATAGGGCTTGCTTGAGATGAGAGTAATATGTTAAGGGGTAATGATGCTCAAAATTAGAAAGAAATGAAGGTGAGTGGTGGTGTTTTGTGGTATAAAGACGAGTTTGAGGAGGAACAATTACCTCCATATGGGTAATACATTTCTCCTCTCTTCCCCCTCACCCCCTCTTTAGACCATGTACAATGGAGAGTACATCTCCATCCTCTTATTTTTTCTTTCCCCCTATATTTTTTTGACATCTCATAATCTCTTTCTTCTACTACATTTTTCACTATCTATCTCCTCTTTCTCTTTCCTTCTTCAAATTTTCTCCCACAATAGGGAGGATCCTCTTATGTTATTTTTCTTATTATTTTAATAATTGGATAATTAATATTGATTTACTTATATTGTTTTCATAATTCACTAAAGCTAATTTAAAAAAAATGGGTTAATTAAATTAAATCTAGTAACATAAAAATTATAATAAAATACATTAAATGAAAAATACATGAAATATAACATTAAAAGTACATATTTATTAATTTATGTTCGAGCCTTGGAACATAGTCCATATATGCTCGACTAAATCGTTCTTTAAAGCCATGTGTATTTGTTTGTCATGTAATTCTTCCCTCCTAGCCATAAAGTTGGGTAAATTTCTCTCCGCATACGTTCCAGGAGTAACAACAAATGACTCCGAAAAAGAGATAGATGAGTCCCCGTCATTTTCAAGTAGTCCCCGCACAATATCAATTTACCCGATTTTTTTTATCATTCCATTTTAGTAAAATATACCTTATACATATAAAATGGGACAATAAATAAAAATTGGAGGGAGTCAAAGATAAAAAAAAAAATGAAAATATACAAAATAAAAACAAATAAAATCATTTTCAATTTTTATAAAAGATAAAAATAAAAATGATATCTTTTACTAAGAATAGGATATATACCAAGAATAGTATATAATTTTGACCAATTGAGTAAGAACCTAGCACAAGGGCCAAGATTGTTTTTCCTCTAAAATTAGAGGAAGAAAAAGTGATCTTCTTAGCAAGAGGATGAAGGAGGAAGATGCTACAATGGAGAGGACCTCCTCTTAGAAGAGAGAGAGGGCTAAGAGGAGGTCAATTCCTCTCTATTGTACATCCCTTACACCATAAAACACCATTCCTCACCACCACTTTCCTCCATTTTCTTCTCGTTTAATATATTACTCTCCTTTCAAGCAAACCCATAAAAATAGAACATCTTTAATAATGGTTCACTTTGATTCTCACAAAACTCTACAACCCTAATGATCACCACATTTTTCATTAAAGTCCGAAAATCTTCTTTATATAAAAGAAGACACCACATCCAATGATGTGGCACCCCCCATTTGCCCCAATTTGAAAATAAGTCAGTTTTTTTTAATGTTTTGATTTGCAAGGTTTATGTGTAGTAGTGTAGGATAAGTTGTGTAAGCAAGAAGTTTCTCACTAATGGTAGCCTCGAAAATATAATTGCATTAGAGAGGACTTATTTAATGCGGTGAAAGTTGCATTTATCGAAACAATGAGCCATAATCACGGTTCATTTAACCAAATTGAAATTGAATAGTATTGAATTAAATATCCCGAATATCAAAAGTCTAATTACAATTAAATACCCTAAATACCGCACCTTTGTCATTCACACTTCTTTAATCTCTACACCTCTAGAGACTCCCAAATCCTCTTTTTTCCATAAATTTCCCCTTCCCCATATTCGAAGTATTTCTTTCTACCCCTTCTCCATAAATCTACATACAATTCTAGAAGATCAGGTAGTATCTCTATATTTTGCATCTCTCTCGATCAATTCTAATTTTAATATTTCAATTGTCTTTTGGTTTTGTTGGTGTACTCGGGAAGAAAAGTAGAATAGATTAGGTTATAATTTAACTAGAAAGAAACTAATGACAATTTACATTTTGTGTTATAGGTTACAATTCTCAAAGAAGTTAAGAAAATTGGTAAAGTCTTCGATTTTTCCCAAAGGTAAGTTTTCAGCTTTTTTGTCCTTTCAATTTGTACTTTCTCGGTTTTTTTCCTGCTTAATCATGCATATTGCAAGTCAATTATTGGATTCTTACGGTTAATTATTTACTATTATAGGTATCTAAGATTAATGGGGAAGATGTAGTCCGCCTTATGAAACTATTGCTACATCTTTTACATATAATAATAAAGGACAAGCTAAGAAGAACAAGATGTATCCAAAAAATGAATGAAATTACTTACTGTACTGAATATATTGTCGTGTGGCAGGAGGTAATAATAAGTCGCTGATAATCTCCATCTTCAATATATAGATGTAAACTGTAACAGCCCTAAATTTTCGCAACCAAAATAATAAACCTGTTCCGGTTAAGGAATCAATTTACCCGATTACGAATTCGGGTCCTTAGTGTTCAGGTATCGCTTTGCTTGATTTCCTTCAATCTCTCCTTCCCCTTCTCCTATAGTCGGACCTTCCCGGCGAAGTGAGTCTGCTCCCTGCACAAGCAACGCACAGGGCCTCGGAGGTTGTCCGAGGGAACCCTCTCCGATGCCTAAGTCAGTCCGTGAATGCCTTGACGAACCTAGCTCGTGAGGAACTAGGTGGCGGTTTTTAGGAGTAAGGGTCTAGAGAGAGAAAATCCAACCCTCTCTATGTGGGAAATGGGTGGGTATTTATACCTTCCCACCAGAGAGAGAGAGGAAGAGAGGGAGAAGAGCGGGAGAATGGGTGGTCGAGAGGACGACACGTGGCTTCTCCTCGTCCACCCACTTTCCATTACCTGAGACGGAATGACGGATGGGCCCTCGGATTCCCCTGCCTGTACTGGGGGTTAGGGCACCCTGGAAACCAGCACGATGAGAACTTGGAGGCCCTGCTCGGCTGGCAGAAGGCCCTGCTCGGCAGGCGCAAGCCCTTCGGGGTTCTCTCCGTAGTCCCTCGCAGGGAGGGCTGACGGATGATTCCAAATTCGCCCTGGGGGCGAACCGTTCCGGGGCCCCGCCGGCGGGCGACCCGTGGTACTTGGTCAACTCCCATCAATTGGCCCACGCCGGCCAGAGGGAGGCGGGGTCTTCCTCTTGGCAGGCGTCTCTTGAGATGGGGTGCAGTTGACTCTTGAACTCGGGCATTTAATGCACTGCTTGTTCCCGAGGTTGGAATATTGTTTTAGTGATGATTGCTTTCTATTCCCAGCGGATTTTTGGGCAGCGTGCGGGTGCGCTGATTGGCCGCGCCCCCTATCAAAGTGGTTGTGGCGCCATTTAATGCTTTGGCTACCCTCCGTATAAATTGCGGTTTCTTTGCTATTTTCACAACCCATCTTCAACCTTCTCTTCTTCTTCCTTCAGAGAAAATGTCGTGGATTACTAGAGTGCTTTTCTGTCGTGGAGCTCGCGTAGTGAGCCGTCGCTTTGCGGGGCGTTGGAAGCTTAGGTACTCCCGGGCGTCTTTTCTCATTCTGCGTCGTAGCCGGCGATCCAGCGTTCAACGTCCCCGAAAGTTCAGGAGGGCTCTTATCAAAGCGGGCAAACGTCCTCAGAGGGCTTCTCTAGCTGCTCCAAGGTTCAGGCGCTGCCCCCAGGGTGGGGGTTGTTTCGACAGGGGCTGCCATGAATGTTTTCCATGGCTGCACCCTGAGCAGTTCGACCCCGACTGCTCAGGTCTGTCTTCTTCCGAGTCGGGCCCTTCTTCTCCCCTGAGGAAGAAGGTTGGCTGCGGCTCCTGTGATGATACCGAGACAGTCCTTTATGGTAGGGACTGGGATGTCAGTAGCCGGGACTCCGGCGACAGTGACGGCCAGGGCTACTTCTCTGGTCGTGGGGATGATGATGATTCGGCAGATCCCTTCAAAGATTCCGATGATTGGGACTGGGGATCTGACATTGGAGGGCGCGACAGCCCTGGGGATTACTCCCCGGGCTCTGACGATGACTAGGCCTGCCCGAGGGGTGCAGGCATAATGAGCCGGAAATAGAGGCTCCTTTTGTATTCCTGGCTTGCATGCTATGTAACTTGCCCATTTTTCGGGTTTTCTTTAGTTTTAATGAAAAGATCAGGCGGCTTGGTTTACATGTGGCATTTTTATTATTTGCTATTATTTGTTTTTGTTTTTATTATTATTATCTGGAGGGAGAGTGACGTCGTCGAGAGAATAAATGTTCCTGGCGTCTATTTGCCTTCTCGAGGCTTTCTTGGGATGAGGAGGTTAGTTGTTAGAGTTGTGACACGTGAGGGATGACTTGCGGGGTGAGCTTTGCAGAGAGAGGCGACCCTTCGACTGCCCAAACCTATATAAGCCCATTTTCTTCCCCTAATTCTCTTTTTAGCGCTTTTCAAAACTCGAACTTCCACTTCTTCTTCACTCTCTTTGCTGCTGAGAACTTCTTTCAAGATTTCGAAGGGCATCTAACTTCGGACCTTTCTCGGCGACGATCATCTTTCTAGGTTAGAATCTTGATTCCAACTCTTAGTTTTTCTTCCTTTTCCTCATATTCTTTCGCGAAATAGAATGTCTCGTGCCCGCGCTCTTACCTTTAGTCCGTCGTCTGGGGGGACGGAGGACAGAAGAGGGGGGAGATCTGACTTGGCCTCTTCCTCTGGGGTCAGGCCTGGCGAGGAAAACCGCCCCGAGGAAGATGGGGGTGCCAACTCACCCGAACCCGCGTCCTTTGACGTCGTCGACTCCGACGATGGTGCATTGGAGATTGACCCTTCCACCGTTGCCGGCCTTGCTCCCCGGGAAAAAGGGAAAAAATACTTCTTGGACAAACACAAATACCTGGTTCCTTTGAGAACCTACCCCGAGACCAAAAACCGAGACCTAATTCTGGAGAGTAATGCTGCCGGGGAGATTGAGAAGTTCTACAACTTCGGGGAGGGGTACACCGTTATAGTCCCAGGGGAAAAAGATACGGTGTGTTGCCCTCCTGACGGCTGTGTGGCTGTCTACCACAAAAGCTTGGAATTCGGCCTACGATTCCCTCTTCACCCCTTCTTGGAGGAGGCTTTCAAGAGGATGAATGTGGCCATTGCCCAATTGACTGCCTCAGCAATCAGGACCCTGGTGGCTTACACCTGGACCTGCCTCTTCCACGGGGAGGGCCCCTCTATTGATGCTTTGCGTGCCATGGCTTGGCTGCAAATGGTATCCTCATCAAGGGGGGATGACTTCCCTGGGTACTGGTCCATTCTGAAATCGAAAAAACACGCTCTGGTCTGGCCGGCCTTAAACAGCCTGAAAGACTGGAAAGATAATTTCCTGTACGTACATAGTGCTTCAGGGTGGCGGATCCCTAGGCATTTTAGGAACCACGTACATACCCGCCTGGAGACCCGTGAGGAATATCACCCGGGTGTTGGGGGAAAAGACTTGAAGGTGAAGCTGAGTCAGGCATATGAAGAATTGATTAAGAAATTTAAGGTTACTGAGGGGGCTCCTCCCAATGAGCCTGCTTTCTGGCTTCCTCACGCAGACCTTATCACTACGGATGAATATCTGCTCCCGCTGGGTTTGATTCCCGGCCTTGAAGGTAGTTCAGGGGCTTCAATTGGCCTGGTGATTTTTCCTGAGGTTTTCATCCGTTTTCTTAACTGGCCTTTTTACCCGTCTTGCAGGTGATGCTTCTCGCCTTTGGACCAGGAAGCAGGTGAGGAGGCTTGGTCTGACTGAGGAGTTCTTTGTCACTCGAAAAGTCCCCCTTCTTCCCTCCAACTTCAAGAAAGGAGAGAAGAACTTGATGAGGTTTGTGAAGGGGCTCGCTTCTGGTCGACGGCTCCCCTTCCCTCCCCGGCTAAAGCCGGCAGCTCCCTCTCCCAATGCTCAGGGTGGGGAGGCTGAAGTTACTTCTGTGGCGACCCCCTCCTATGCTCGCCGCCAGGATGATTCCCCTGCTAGGGCACATGCTTCCCCGGGGTCTCACCCTGCGGAGTCTGAACAAACTGGAGAGAGCGCTCCCCTGGTCCGTAGGAGAAAAAGGAGTAGGGAAGCTCCAGGGGCTGTGCCTATGGTTGACTTAGAGGCCGATGTGGAGACTCCGGAGGCGAAACGCCCTGCTCACGACGTCCCGGGCACTTCTCTTCTGGAGGGGAATGCAGAGCTCCACTATGCTGCGGGCGACAGTGTTGATGTATCAGGCTTGCTTGCGGACTCTAGTACTGTTTTGGCAGATCGCCTCATTAAGTCGATAACCAACACTTCTCACCAGGTGATTCAGTACATACAGCGTACTTCCAGGGTGTTGCAGGCTTCTGCCGAGCTGGCGGCCCTCAGTCGTCTAAGTGACGAGGAGCTGACTATCACCCCTGGGGCCCCTCCCCCTGATCGCCTGGCCGTGGTTGAAAGGGACGTGACCCTGATTGGGGGCCTGAAGGACCAGCTGTCCAAACAAGAGAACGAGCTGGAGGAAGTGAAGGGGCAGGCCAACCAATGGAGGCTTCAGTGGGAGCAGGCTGTGAGGGAGGCGTCCAAGCTCGAGGTGGAATTGAGGGAGAGCCGCCTGGCAGTGGAGCGCGCTGAAATGTCCCTGGCTGAGATGGAGCATCTCAAGAAGAAAGCAGCTGATCTGGAGGAAGAACTGTCCAAAACCAGCTCAGACTTCAAACTGGCTCAGGCTGGGTGGCAAGATGAGAAAGATGCCATCCTGAAGGAAGCTGAAGCTGCCTCGGACTTGAGTTTTGAAAATGGGGCTACTTCCTCCTTGGAGCTTGTTATGGAGGTAATCAAGGAAATGTTTCCTGTCTTTGACGAGGACGCATTTCGAAACCTTTATGCTGCCAAGAATGAAGCTCTGGCGGCTGGAACCCCCAAGGAGCCTGCCGGTCCTGACCATGGTGCGCCTGATGCCTAGGCCTTTACTCTTTGTTGATAATTTTTGTGCTGAGCCTTAGAATGGTCAGCTTTGTCTGTAATGTTCTGACCCCTCTGGATCTTTATTTTGGGCCTTGTTAAAACCGTTCTACTCTTTTCTGGATTAATCTTTGAATGCTCGTCTTTTCTTTACTTTCTTCGTTTTCCAGAGTTGGGCTGCGTTTTTTATACAAGGTTGGGGGGCTTGCCCCCAGTCCTTGTTCGTTTGGCCTGTTCCTGGCTCTTGGTCAGAGTCCAGGGGCCTGCCCCCTGCCTGCCCAGAGGCTGGCAGGGCGGCATTATGCGTTTTTTATACAAGGTTGGGGGGCCTGCCCCCAGTCCTTGTTCGTTTGGCCTGTTCCTGGCTCTTGGTCAGAGTCCAGGGGCCTGCCCCCTGCCTGCCCAGAGGCTGGCAGGGCGGCATTATGCGTTTTTTATACAAGGTTGGGGGGCCTGCCCCCAGTCCTTGTTCATTTGGCCTGTTCCTGGCTCTTGGTCAGAGTCCAGGGGCCTGCCCCCTGCCTGCCCAGAGGCTGGCAGGGCGGCATTATGCGTTTTTTATACAAGGTTGGGGGGCCTGCCTCCAGTCCTTGTTCGTTTGACCTGTTCCTGGCTCTTGGTCAGAGTCCAGAGGCCTGCCCCCTGCCTGCAGGGAGGCGTTTGAATTTTTGTTGGGGGGGCTATTTTCCTTAGTTCTGGCAACAGGGGGGCCTCCCCCTATTGCCCCCTGCTCGTTTGTGTGTGAAAACGCGGGTTTGAACAGGCAACGAGTATAGACTGAGGATCTTTTCATTTCTTCGTAAAAATCTATCACAAGGGTGGTCGGAGCCGTCGACATTCTTTGACCGTTCTCCGCCAATTTTAAAGAAACGAAGACTACTTTAAGATTCTGGTTTAAACATAATATTTCTTCAGGGTGTCTGCGTTCCAGTGAGCACTCAGCTCTTGGCCCTCTAGATTGGCGATTTTATACGTGCCTGGCCCTAAGATTTGAGTTACCTGGTACGGACCCTCCCAATTAGCGCTAAGTTTGCCGTGCTCTCTCGATCTTCCTACGGCCTGTGTCTTTCTGAGGACTAGATCACCCATCTGGAAATTTCGCGGATGCACTCTTTTGTTGTACGCCTTCCTCATTCGTTGCTGGTAGGCGACGATATTGGTGCTGGCTTCCTCCCTTAACTCACTAACTAGATCCAAGGCCTCTGCCATTGCTACTTCATTCTCAGCCTGGTCGTATTGTAAGGATCCTGGCCTCAATTGGTAGTAAGGCCTCTGCACCATACACCAGGCCGAACGGGGTCTGGCCCGTAGACTCCTTTCGGGTGGTCCGGATTGACCAGAGTATGCTGGGGAGTTCGTCGGCCCACCTGCCCTTGAGGTCATCCACCATTCTCTTTAGGCCATTCAAAATCTGCTTGTTGGCTGCCTCTGCCTGCCCGTTGGTTTGAGGGTGGCAGACGGCAGAATAAGCAACCGCAACGCCGTGACCCTCCAGCCATAATCTCAGGGGGTCATTATCGAATTGTCTTCCATGGTCAAACACTAGCATTTTTGGCAGGCCAAACCGGGTGATAATGTTCCGCCAAATCACCTTCCTGACCGCAGGCTCGGTGATGTTAGGCACTGCTTCAGCTTCCACCCATTTGGTAAAGTAATCAATAGCTACGATCAAGAACTTTCTTCCCCCGGTGGCTACCGCGAAGGGGCCCAGTATGTCCATCCCCCACTTCCAGGGTGTTGCAGGCTTCTGCCGAGCTGGCGGCCCTCAGTCGTCTAAGTGACGAGGAGCTGACTATCACCCCTGGGGCCCCTCCCCCTGATCGCCTGGCCGTGGTTGAAAGGGACGTGACCCTGATTGGGGGCCTGAAGGACCAGCTGTCCAAACAAGAGAACGAGCTGGAGGAAGTGAAGGGGCAGGCCAACCAATGGAGGCTTCAGGGGGAGCAGGCTGTGAGGGAGGCGTCCAAGCTCGAGGTGGAATTGAGGGAGAGCCGCCTGGCAGTGGAGCGCGCTGAAATGTCCCTGGCTGAGATGGAGCATCTCAAGAAGAAAGCAGCTGATCTGGAGGAAGAACTGTCCAAAACCAGCTCAGACTTCAAACTGGCTCAGGCTGGGTGGCAAGATGAGAAAGATGCCATCCTGAAGGAAGCTGAAGCTGCCTCGGACTTGAGTTTTGAAAATGGGGCTACTTCCTCCTTGGAGCTTGTTATGGAGGTAATCAAGGAAATGTTTCCTGTCTTTGACGAGGACGCATTTCGAAACCTTTATGCTGCCAAGAATGAAGCTCTGGCGGCTGGAACCCCCAAGGAGCCTGCCGGTCCTGACCATGGTGCGCCTGATGCCTAGGCCTTTACTCTTTGTTGATAATTTTTGTGCTGAGCCTTAGAATGGCCAGCTTTGTCTGTAATGTTCTGACCCCTCTGGATCTTTATTTTGGGCCTTGTTAAAACCGTTCTACTCTTTTCTGGATTAATCTTTGAATGCTCGTCTTTTCTTTACTTTCTTCGTTTTCCAGAGTTGGGCTGCGTTTTTTATACAAGGTTTGGGGGCTTGCCCCCAGTCCTTGTTCGTTTGGCCTGTTCCTGGCTCTTGGTCAGAGTCCAGGGGCCTGCCCCCTGCCTGCCCAGAGGCTGGCAGGGCGGCATTATGCGTTTTTTATACAAGGTTGGGGGGCCTGCCCCCAGTCCTTGTTCGTTTGGCCTGTTCCTGGCTCTTGGTCAGAGTCCAGGGGCCTGCCCCCTGCCTGCCCAGAGGCTGGCAGGGCGGCATTATGCGTTTTTTATACAAGGTTGGGGGGCCTGCCCCCAGTCCTTGTTCGTTTGGCCTGTTCCTGGCTCTTGGTCAGAGTCCAGGGGCCTGCCCCCTGCCTGCCCAGAGGCTGGCAGGGCGGCATTATGCGTTTTTTATACAAGGTTGGGGGGCCTGCCCCCAGTCCTTGTTCATTTGGCCTGTTCCTGGCTCTTGGTCAGAGTCCAGGGGCCTGCCCCCTGCCTGCCCAGAGGCTGGCAGGGCGGCATTATGCGTTTTTTATACAAGGTTGGGGGGCCTGCCCCCAGTCCTTGTTCATTTGGCCTGTTCCTGGCTCTTGGTCAGAGTCCAGGGGCCTGCCCCCTGCCTGCCCAGAGGCTGGCAGGGCGGCATTATGCGTTTTTTATACAAGGTTGGGGGGCCTGCCTCCAGTCCTTGTTTGTTTGACCTGTTCCTGGCTCTTGGTCAGAGTCCAGAGGCCTGCCCCCTGCCTGCAGGGAGGCGTTTGAATTTTTGTTGGGGGGGCTATTTTCCTTAGTTCTGGCAACAGGGGGGCCTCCCCCTATTGTCCCCTGCTCGTTTGTGTGTGAAAACGCGGGTTTGAACAGGCAACGAGTATAGACTGAGGATCTTTTCATTTCTTCGTAAAAATCTATCACAAGGGTGGTCGGAGCCGTCGACATTCTTTGACCGTTCTCCGCCAATTTTAAAGAAACGAAGACTACTTTAAGATTCTGGTTTAAACATAATATTTCTTCAGGGTGTCTGCGTTCCAGTGAGCACTCAACTCTTGGCCCTCTAGATTGGCGATTTTATACGTGCCTGGCCCTAAGATTTGAGTTACCTGGTACGGACCCTCCCAATTAGCGCTAAGTTTGCCGTGCTCTCTCGATCTTCCTACGGCCTGTGTCTTTCTGAGGACTAGATCACCCATCTGGAAATTTCGCGGATGCACTCTTTTGTTGTACGCCTTCCTCATTCGTTGCTGGTAGGCGACGATATTGGTGCTGGCTTCCTCCCTTAACTCACTAACTAGATCCAAGGCCTCTGCCATTGCTACTTCATTCTCAGCCTGGTCGTATTGTAAGGATCCTGGCCTCAATTGGTAGTAAGGCCTCTGCACCATACACCAGGCCGAACGGGGTCTGGCCCGTAGACTCCTTTCGGGTGGTCCGGATTGACCAGAGTATGCTGGGGAGTTCGTCGGCCCACCTGCCCTTGAGGTCATCCACCATTCTCTTTAGGCCATTCAAAATCTGCTTGTTGGCTGCCTCTGCCTGCCCGTTGGTTTGAGGGTGGCAGACGGCAGAATAAGCAACCGCAACGCCGTGACCCTCCAGCCATAATCTCAGGGGGTCATTATCGAATTGTCTTCCATGGTCAAACACTAGCATTTTTGGCAGGCCAAACCGGGTGATAATGTTCCGCCAAATCACCTTCCTGACCGCAGGCTCGGTGATGTTAGGCACTGCTTCAGCTTCCACCCATTTGGTAAAGTAATCAATAGCTACGATCAAGAACTTTCTTCCCCCGGTGGCTACCGCGAAGGGGCCCAGTATGTCCATCCCCCACTTCCAGGGTGTTGCAGGCTTCTGCCGAGCTGGCGGCCCTCAGTCGTCTAAGTGACGAGGAGCTGACTATCACCCCTGGGGCCCCTCCCCCTGATCGCCTGGCCGTGGTTGAAAGGGACGTGACCCTGATTGGGGGCCTGAAGGACCAGCTGTCCAAACAAGAGAACGAGCTGGAGGAAGTGAAGGGGCAGGCCAACCAATGGAGGCTTCAGGGGGAGCAGGCTGTGAGGGAGGCGTCCAAGCTCGAGGTGGAATTGAGGGAGAGCCTCCTGGCAGTGGAGCGCGCTGAAATGTCCCTGGCTGAGATGGAGCATCTCAAGAAGAAAGCAGCTGATCTGGAGGAAGAACTGTCCAAAACCAGCTCAGACTTCAAACTGGCTCAGGCTGGGTGGCAAGATGAGAAAGATGCCATCCTGAAGGAAGCTGAAGCTGCCTCGGACTTGAGTTTTGAAAATGGGGCTACTTCCTCCTTGGAGCTTGTTATGGAGGTAATCAAGGAAATGTTTCCTGTCTTTGACGAGGACGCATTTCGAAACCTTTATGCTGCCAAGAATGAAGCTCTGGCGGCTGGAACCCCCAAGGAGCCTGCCGGTCCTGACCATGGTGCGCCTGATGCCTAGGCCTTTACTCTTTGTTGATAATTTTTGTGCTGAGCCTTAGAATGGCCAGCTTTGTCTGTAATGTTCTGACCCCTCTGGATCTTTATTTTGGGCCTTGTTAAAACCGTTCTACTCTTTTCTGGATTAATCTTTGAATGCTCGTCTTTTCTTTACTTTCTTCGTTTTCCAGAGTTGGGCTGCGTTTTTTATACAAGGTTGGGGGGCTTGCCCCCAGTCCTTGTTCGTTTGGCCTGTTCCTGGCTCTTGGTCAGAGTCCAGGGGCCTGCCCCCTGCCTGCCCAGAGGCTGGCAGGGCGGCATTATGCGTTTTTTATACAAGGTTGGGGGGCCTGCCCCCAGTCCTTGTTCGTTTGGCCTGTTCCTGGCTCTTGGTCAGAGTCCAGGGGCCTGCCCCCTGCCTGCCCAGAGGCTGGCAGGGCGGCATTATGCGTTTTTTATACAAGGTTGGGGGGCCTGCCCCCAGTCCTTGTTCGTTTGGCCTGTTCCTGGCTCTTGGTCAGAGTCCAGGGGCCTGCCCCCTGCCTGCCCAGAGGCTGGCAGGGCGGCATTATGCGTTTTTTATACAAGGTTGGGGGGCCTGCCCCCAGTCCTTGTTCGTTTGGCCTGTTCCTGGCTCTTGGTCAGAGTCCAGGGGCCTGCCCCCTGCCTGCCCAGAGGCTGGCATGGCGGCATTATGCGTTTTTTATACAAGGTTGGGGGGCCTGCCTCCAGTCCTTGTTCGTTTGACCTGTTCCTGGCTCTTGGTCAGAGTCCAGAGGCCTGCCCCCTGCCTGCAGGGAGGCGTTTGAATTTTTGTTGGGGGGGCTATTTTCCTTAGTTCTGGCAACAGGGGGGCCTCCCCCTATTGCCCCCTGCTCGTTTGTGTGTGAAAACGCGGGTTTGAACAGGCAACGAGTATAGACTGAGGATCTTTTCATTTCTTCGTAAAAATCTATCACAAGGGTGGTCGGAGCCGTCGACATTCTTTGACCGTTCTCCGCCAATTTTAAAGAAACGAAGACTACTTTAAGATTCTGGTTTAAACATAATATTTCTTCAGGGTGTCTGCGTTCCAGTGAGCACTCAACTCTTGGCCCTCTAGATTGGCGATTTTATACGTGCCTGGCCCTAAGATTTGAGTTACCTGGTACGGACCCTCCCAATTAGCGCTAAGTTTGCCGTGCTCTCTCGATCTTCCTACGGCCTGTGTCTTTCTGAGGACTAGATCACCCATCTGGAAATTTCGCGGATGCACTCTTTTGTTGTACGCCTTCCTCATTCGTTGCTGGTAGGCGACGATATTGGTGCTGGCTTCCTCCCTTAACTCACTAACTAGATCCAAGGCCTCTGCCATTGCTACTTCATTCTCAGCCTGGTCGTATTGTAAGGAGCGCAGGGAGGGGATCCTGGCCTCAATTGGTAGTAAGGCCTCTGCACCATACACCAGGCCGAACGGGGTCTGGCCCGTAGACTCCTTTCGGGTGGTCCGGATTGACCAGAGTATGCTGGGGAGTTCGTCGGCCCACCTGCCCTTGAGGTCATCCACCATTCTCTTTAGGCCATTCAAAATCTGCTTGTTGGCTGCCTCTGCCTGCCCGTTGGTTTGAGGGTGGCAGACGGCAGAATAAGCAACCGCAACGCCGTGACCCTCCAGCCATAATCTCAGGGGGTCATTATCGAATTGTCTTCCATGGTCAAACACTAGCATTTTTGGCAGGCCAAACCGGGTGATAATGTTCCGCCAAATCACCTTCCTGACCGCAGGCTCGGTGATGTTAGGCACTGCTTCAGCTTCCACCCATTTGGTAAAGTAATCAATAGCTACGATCAAGAACTTTCTTCCCCCGGTGGCTACCGCGAAGGGGCCCAGTATGTCCATCCCCCACTGAGCGAAGGGGATGGGAGACAGGATCGGCCTGAGCTCCTGGGCCGGGGCATGGATGGATGGGGCGAAAAGCTGACATTTTCTGCACTTTTGGGTTAAGTCCTTTGCGTCGGCCAGCAGGGTCGGCCAGTAGTATCCGGCTCTCAAGGCCTTGTGTGCTAGTGACTTCCCTCCTATGTGATGGCCACATATCCCGGAGTGGATGTCGTCCAAGACCTCCGCCGCCTGCTCTGCCCCCAGGCACCTGAGCAGAGGGGACGAGAAAGATTTTTTGTACAGGTCTTCTCCTATTATGATGAACCATGTGGCCCTTGCTGGCATTTTCCTTTTTTGTACGGGGTCGATTGGTAGGACTCCGCGTTTCTTGAACAGGATGATGGGGGTCCTCCAGTCTTCAGGCCCTGCTTCCTCCACCGCACCGACGGTTGGACAGGGGACGGTAGATTTCTCCTGGACGACGTCCACCCATACTGACCTTCTTATATCTTGCAGGCTGGAGCTAGCTAGCTTTGACAGGGCGTCCGCTCTGTGATTCTGGGATCGTGGGATCTGTCTGATTTCATATGATTTCAAACCTGATAGTTCCCTTTTTACCACCTCCAGGTACGCGGCCATTGTTTGGTCCCTAGCTTCATACTCTCCATTAATTTGGTTGGCGATGAGCTGGGAGTCCGTGGCCAAAACGACCCGTTCTGCGCCTGCAGCCTTGGCCAGGTTGATGCCTGCGAGTACTGCTTCATACTCGGCTTCATTATTCGAGGCGGGGAAGACAAATCTGAGCGCATGCTCAAAATCGGTCCCTTCCGGACTGGTCAACACTACCCCCGCCCCTGCTCCGTTGGCCGTTGAGGACCCATCGGTGTATACGATCCACTCGCCAGAGGTTGGGCTATCGTCCTCGGAGTGGGAACACTCTGCCAGAAAGTCGGCCAATGCTTGGGCCTTGATGGCTGTTCTTGACTGGTATGTTATCCCTAGTCCACTCAACTCGATGGCCCACTTCAGCAATCTGCCTGATTTCTCAAATTTCTCTAACACCTTTTCCAGGGGCTGGTCTGTTAGCACCACGATAGGGTGTGCGTCGAAGTATGGCCTCAATTTCCTGGCTGCTATAACAACCGCGTAGGCCGCTTTCTCGACCATGGGGTAGTTCTTCTCTGCTGTCCCCAGGGCGTGGCTTACAAAGTATATGGGCTGTTGAGCGCCTGCTTCTTCCCTTAAGATGACTGCGCTGACTGTCGCGTTGGTTACAGCGATGTAAAGGAAAAGCTTTTCTCCTGCCACCGGTCTTGCCAGGGTGGGGAGTTTCTTTAAGTGTTCCTTCAATTGTCCGAACGCTTCTTTTTGCTCGTCTTCCCATTTGAACTGTTTATTGCCTTTCAGCACCTTGAAGAACGGGGTTGACTTGTCTGCTGACCTGGCGATGAATCGTGCCAGGGCGGCCATGCGACCTGTCAGACGTTGGATGTCCCTGATGGTCCTTGGCTCGGGAAGGTCTAGAACAGCCTGAATTTTCTCGGGATTGGCGTCTATCCCTCGAGAACTTACCAAGAAACCCAAGAATTTTCCAGAGCGCACCCCAAACGTGCATTTCTTCGGATTGAGCATCATTTTGTAGGCGCGCAGGGAGGAAAAGGTCTCCCGCAGGTCTTCCAGGTGTTCCTTGTCTCCCTTACTCTTTACAATGGCGTCATCGACATAGGCTTCTATGTTTCTGCCTTTCTGATTTTCGAACACCTTGTCGACCAGGCGCTGGTACGTGGCCCCTGCGTTTTTCAGCCCGAATGGCATCATCTTGTACATGTAGGTGCCTGAACTGGTGATGAATGCGCACTTGACTCTGTCTGGCTGCCATAAGTACACCTGATGATATCCTGAGAAGGCATCCAGGAAGCTTAGCATAGTATACCCACTGGTGGCGTCCACCAGTTGATCGATTCTGGGGAGTGGGTAGCAGTCTTTTGGGCAGGCCTTGTTGAGGTTCGTAAAATCCACGCACATCCTCCACGCGCCTGACGATTTCTTGACCATGACCACATTCGCCAGCCACTCAGAGTAGTCACAAACTTCTATAAAGTCTGCCTTCAAAAGTTTTTCGATTTCTTCCTTGATTGCCAAGTCTTTTTCTGCGGACATGTTCCGCTTTTTCTGCTTCACAGGGCGGGCGTCCGCGTTTACGTTCAGCTTGTGAACGATGCACGCTGGATCGACCCCTGGCATTTCATCCGCCGAGTAGGCGAATACATCCTTGTTCTCCTTCAGTAGCTCGACCAGTTCAGCCTGGTAGGATTCTTCCAGGTCAGCCCCTACAAGGACTTGTCTCCCTGGCTCCAGGTCCACCAGCATGCTTTCTCCCCCAGGTTCCAGGTGGTTTGACGCCTGGTTACCGGCTGGAATCTCGCCTTCTCTGCTGGGGGAGCTGTCGGCTTTTCTTTTCCCTTTTCTTTCGCTCTCATGGGCCTGCAGGGCCACGGAGTAGCACTGTCTGGCCGACTCTTGGTCCCCACGTATTTTGCCTTCTAGGCCGAAGTCAGTGACGTAGGCTATGGTGAGAGCCCGGATTGATATGGCTGCTTCAATCTCGTCCAGGGTGACTCTGCCGATCAGGGCGTTGTAGGCAGACTTCGCATCTACCACAACAAATGACGCTCTGATATTCCTGGCAGTAGCTCCTTCCCCAAACGTTACAGGCATGTCTATGATTCCTACGGGCAATACGCCTGCTCCGCTGAACCCATATAATGACCCGGGGGCGGGTCGTAGGTGCCTTTTCTCCAGACCCATTTTGTCGAAGGCGTCTTTGTACAGCAGATTCGTGTAGGCACCGGTATCTACCATGCATCTCCGGACAATGTGGTTGCTTATTACCAGGGATAGCACCAGGGGATCGCTGTGAGGGTACACCCCCCGCCCTGCATCCTCGGGGGTAATGCTCAGCGTTACTCCTTTTGGGCTTCCTGCTCTTTCAGCGTAGCAGATTTGGTTCCTTAGCTCACGAATCTGCCTTTTCTGCCCCCTTCGACTGATTGGACCTTCTGCATCCCCTGATATCACATGGATTACCAGGCGATTCTGTACCGAGCCCTCGGGCTTTTCAGGCGTCTCTTTCTGGGATTTGTTCCTGGCTGCGTAGTTGGCCAACCAGCCGTTCCTGATCAACTTCTCGATCTCGTCTTTCAGGTGACGACATTCTTCGGTAGTGTGGCCTACGCAGTCGTGAAAAGTGCAGAATTTTTTGGGGTCCCCTCTTGGACTGCGAGGCTTGCTCGGGCGATTCCACTTGGCGGTTTCTTTTTCCAGCTCGAAGATTTCTGCCCTGGATTTATTAAGGGCCGTGTAGCTGTCGAACCTGGGCTGATAAGCAGTGCGCTCCTTTTTGGGGGTATCCCCTTCCTCGGTTCTATGTCTACCGGAGTCGTTTCTCCCGCGTCCACCCTGCGGTCCCACTTGCTGCCTCGTAGGGCCTGCAGGGGTCTCTGGCAGGCTGTGGAATTCCTCCTGCAACATAAACCCCTCTGCGATTTTTCTGGCCTTGGCCAGGGTCTCCGGCTGGGCCCTGATCATCTGGTTCTTCATTTCGCCGGGTAACAGGGAATTGGTTAGTGCATATGCTGCCGTTGGGTCATCAATTTCCTTCACCTGTTGGAATGACAAATCGAACCTTTTCAGATATTCCCTGACAGTTTCGCCCTTCTTTTGCCTGAGGGTCATCAGGTCAAAGCGGGTGAGACGTCGTCGTTTGTTTCCGGCATACTGGTCCAAGAACATCTCCGCCAGCTCAATGAAGAAGGAAATTGATCCCTGCGGGAGATCCCTGAACTAACCTTGGGCCAGGCCTACCAGGGTGGTGGGGAAGATTTTACACCAGACTGCGTCGTCGGCGTCGTACATGCCCATGTGGCTTTCGTACGCAGCCAGGTGATCTTCCGGGTCTGTAGTTCCGTCGAATTTTACAGTTGGCATTTTAATCTTCGGGATCGGGTACGCTTGGACCTCAGGGTGAAGCGGGGTTTTAGTTGGCCTACCCACCATTTTTGACCTGACCGCATCTGAGTAGCGACCGTAGTCATCCCATTTATCAGGGGTCGGTCGCCTGCCCTCAGGGGAGTGGTGCCTTGGTGGGGGCCTCGGCCTACTAATCGCCTCGTCGCCTTGAGAAGGGGAGTGATACCGCGAGCGCTTCTTCTGGGCGGACTCGAGGTTATCACCCTGACGGTACCTGGGCTTCATGGGTTGGCCGTTGTTGAGCCTGGATTGCAGGCCTTGGGACAGCCCAGGGGGTGGCTGCAATCCCTCAACTGGCGTCAACCTGGAGAATACATCTTGCTTCTCTCCCAAGCGCTTGGATACTGGCTCTTTGTGCCTCATGCGACCCCTCAGGTCTTGGGATAGGCCTCTTTTTTCATGAGCGGCGGTGGATTCTGTAGTATGGATGGAGAATGCGCCCTCCGGACCAGCTACTCCCTGCCGTGCAGGCGGCTCCTGACGGGCCTCTGAGATTCGCCTTTGCACTTGTGCATAAGCATGAGCTGTCTTTCTGGCTTTTTTCTGAGCGTTTCTGACGGCGGTTCGCTTCGTGCCCCCGGTTCCTTCTCCACTTTCAAAATGGAGTAACCTGGGGGTCGTCGCGACCCTGCCTATCAGGTCGTCAGGGGTAAATTCCTGGTCCAGCATGGCTGAGAAGAAAACCGCAGTCTGTACCATCTGGGCAGGGGTGAGGTTTAGGACTGGCCTCGACTGGCTCCCCTGTCCAGCCATGGTAGCTGCTCCTTGGCCCGTTGCCCCCTGCAGACTGGCCCGCCCCACACCCGGAATTGTGGCAGCAGGCGTCGTTTCGGGCGGCATGCCATACTGGGGGGCTTTGGGTGGGTTTGCCACTGAGCTGGTGTCGAAAATCTCAGGCATATTCAATTGCTAGTGATTAATTTTGAGTTTTAGAGTGGTTGATTTTTTGTGGGTAATCTCGTGAGCACAACCTAGATCTTCCCCACAGACGGCGCCAAATTGTTCCGGTTAAGGAATCAATTTACCCGATTACGAATTCGGGTCCTTAGTGTTCAGGTATCGCTTTGCTTGATTTCCTTCAATCTCTCCTTCCCCTTCTCCTATAGTCGGACCTTCCCGGCGAAGTGAGTCTGCTCCCTGCACAAGCAACGCACAGGGCCTCGGAGGTTGTCCGAGGGAACCCTCTCCGATGCCTAAGTCAGTCCGTGAATGCCTTGACGAACCTAGCTCGTGAGGAACTAGGTGGCGGTTTTTAGGAGTAAGGGTCTAGAGAGAGAAAATCCAACCCTCTCTATGTGGGAAATGGGTGGGTATTTATACCTTCCCACCAGAGAGAGAGAGGAAGAGAGGGAGAAGAGCGGGAGAATGGGTGGTCGAGAGGACGACACGTGGCTTCTCCTCGTCCACCCACTTTCCATTACCTGAGACGGAATGACGGATGGGCCCTCGGATTTCCCTGCCTGTACTGGGGGTTAGGGCACCCTGGAAACCAGCACGATGAGAACTTGGAGGCCCTGCTCGGCTGGCAGAAGGCCCTGCTCGGCAGGCGCAAGCCCTTCGGGGTTCTCTCCGTAGTCCCTCGCAGGGAGGGCTGACAGATGATTCCAAATTCGCCCTGGGGGCGAACCGTTCCGGGGCCCCGCCGGCGGGCGACCCGTGGTACTTGGTCAACTCCCATCAAAACCAAAACGGAAAACTCAAAGCTGTTACTCCACACTTAGCTTACGGAGCCAAGTGCAAGGAAATAAATAAATAAATAATAATAAATAAATAAATAGGAATCGGATAGCTAATTAAAGTGAAAACGTTGCAGCGGAAGTCTTTAAGTCTTACAAAATCCAAAACGGTTTAAAACAATAGCAACCCAATAAATCCAATAATAATGTAAACATCTTTAATCTTAGCAGGATCCACTGATACCCCATCCTTAGATATAATATGCCCCAGAAAAGCTACTTGATCCAACCATAACTCACATTTAGAAAATTTGGCATACAACTGCTTCTCTCTCAAGGTACCCAGGACAATACGTAAATGTTCCTCATGCTCATCCTCACTCCTCGAATAAATCAGTATGTCATCAATGAACACCACAACAAACTTATCTAGGTAAGTCCTAAAAGTTCGATTCATCAAGTCCATAAATACAGCAGGTGCATTAGTCAACCCAAAAGGCATCACAGTAAATTCATAATGGCCATATCTAGTGGAAAATGCAGTCTTAGGTACATCCTCAGGTGCTATCTTCAATTGATGGTACCCAGATCGCAAGTCTATTTTAGAGAAAACAAAAGCCCCCTTCAACTGGTCAAACAAATCATCAATCCTAGGTAAAGGATACCTATTCTTGATAGTAACTTGGTTCAATTCTCGATAATCAATACACAACCTCAAAGTTCCATCCTTCTTCTTCACAAATAAAATAGGGGCACCCCAAGGCGACACACTAGGCCTAATATACCCTTTCTCCATCAATTCATCTAATTGTTTCTTAAGTTCTTGCATTTCTAATGGTGCCATTCGATATGGTGATTTAGCAATTGGACCCGTTCCTGGCACTAGGTCGATTTTAAACTCAACTTCTCTAGCAGGAGGCATTCCCGGGATTTCCTCAGGAAACACATCAACAAACTCACTCACTACTGGAACTTCACTCAAGTCAGGATATTCCACCCTCAAATCCCTTATATGACACAAAATCAACTCAGCTCCCCTAGATAAATGCTTTTTCACTTTCATAGCAGAAATAAGTTTCACTCTAGGACCCTTTACATGACCCCTATAAGATACTCTCACATTTTTAGGTCCTCTCAAGGAAACTTTACTCTGTGCACAATCAATATTAGCCCGGTGAGAACCAAGCCAATCCATCCCCAAAATCACATCAAAGTGAGGTAACGGAAATTCTATCAGGTTTGCCTTAAAATCATGATCACCAATAAACACAGACACATCCTTAAAAATTCTTTTACAGTTCACTAAGTCCCCAGATGGCATAGCAAAATCATAATCCACAATTTCACTAGATTCAACATTCATTTTATCCATAAACTTAGTTGAAATAAACGAGTGAGATGCACCAGAATCAAACAGAACATGAGCTGAAATAGAATTCACAAGAAAGTTACCCGAAACGATGTCTGTATTTTCTGCTTCTTCTCTATTCATGACATAGAGCTTCCCAGTGGGCTTCTTAGTACTCTGTGCCCCATTCACTTGTCCTGCGGGCTTACTAGCTGCTGTAGTGTTGCCCTGAGTCGGAGTTGGGTTCTTATTAGTGTTATTAGATGCAGACCCACCATAACTCTGAGTTCTTCCCTGACCCTGAAATCGGTTACCCTGATTCACACTCACACTAGCAGATTGTGCACTACGGGGTCGTCCTGCCTTCTTATTAGTACATTCAAACTCACGGTGTCCCAACTTTCCACACCAGTGGCATGTCACCCTATTTCCCTGACAATCAACTCCTGGGTGATCTCCCTTGCATATCCTGCAGTAATAGTGTCTGGTAAAAGCTTGGCATGTCCCCTGACTCTTACCATTCCAGTTATTCCCTTCTTCTTTCACATTTCCGCCAAAAGATCGAGACTTATTCTGAGGGTTGTTATTATTATGGAAATTTCCTCTCTTAGCTACGGTGTCAGATTGACTCCCCTGATACTCCCTCTTTTTGGTCACACTAGTTCCCAACTCAGCCTCCATTTTCTGGTTACTCCTCTCAATGTTCACAGCTCTAGCATAAATATCCCTCAATGAAGTGAAGGTCTCCCCAGCAAACCTACCCTTAATCTTCCAATTTAACTTATCCTCAAACCTTGCCGCTTTAATTCGCTCAGTTGGCACCAATTCCGTAGCGAATCTGCTGAGTTCAATGAATTTGTTGTAAAAATCCTTCACACTCATCTCATTCGTCTGCTTTAGATCCCCAAATTCAGCCAATTTTTGGTTCTTCACATGGTCGGGGAAAAATTCTTCCTTGAGCAAGTCTTTAAGGTCATCCCAGTCTTTATCATGAAGTACAACGGTACCATTAGCATTTTTCACCCTCTTAGGTTTCATGAAATCATCTTTCACAGTCTGCCACCAGATATCTGCTTCCTCCTTCAAATAGAAAACAACGATCCTAGCCTGAAACTCATGCGGGCACCCAACAACCAAGAAAATTTTCTCCATTTCCCTAATCCAGTTATCTAGCTCAGTAGGGTCCCCTTTCCCAGTAAAAGATGGCGGCCTCTTCTTCTGTACCGCTTCAGACATCCCAGCGACAGTAGGTGTAGGATCGTTTTCATTCTCAGCCCTCTCATTCATATTCCGCGCAACCGTAGTCATTTGTTGCACAGGTTCGACAAGGATTGTGTTCTGAGCTATAAGTTGCGTCACCATAGCAGTCATATCAATATTGTTGTTTTCATTTTCCCTTCGTGGAGGCATGGTTACTATAGATATAAACAATGTTCTATTAAATACTGACATAAAATCGCTCTATCACAAATAATATCACAAATAATAACATAAGTAGCATTCACAGTTTAGGTAAGGGTAATAGCACAACATATTATCTTATATATATATATACAAGTATGAATATATAAATCATGCGTATGCAATGCACCCAAACCACCCAACACTCTGTTTTTTTTTTTTTTTATAAAAGTAAAAGTTTTTTTTTTTTTTTTTTTTTTTTTTTTTTAAACCATTTCAAATTTTGCAAAACATTTTGGAAAGCCTATTGCTCTGATACCAACTGTAACAGCCCTAAATTTTCGCAACCAAAATAATAAACCAAAACGGAAAACTCAAAGCTGTTACTCCACACTTAGCTTACGGAGCCAAGTGCAAGGAAATAAATAAATAAATAATAATAAATAAATAAAATAGGAATCGGATAGCTAATTAAAGTGAAAACGTTGCAGCGGAAGTCTTTAAGTCTTACAAAATCCAAAACGGTTTAAAACAATAGCAACCCAATAAATCCAATAATAATGTAAATAGTTTGTAGTCAAAGTTAAATTATAAAAGTCCTTCCTCGCTCAGCATAACCCGACACCAGAATGCACCCATGCAGCAATTCAAGTGTACCTATCAGCTGTACCCAAAAACACAAATAGGTACAGGTTCCAGCGGGGGAACGACCCAAAACAAAAAGGACGTCAGCAAAGCTGAGTAAAAATATAATAATAAAATAAATCGCGAAATAATAATAATAACAATAATAACAATAACAATAACAATAATAATAATAATAATAATAATAATAATTTATAGTAAACTGAAATCGAAGTTAAAATCACCATTTAAATACCAAAATACCATAAAAGAGTAGTCAAAACCAAACCAACCAATATATATATATTTTTCGCAACCTGTGTGCCAAGGTCCTACCCTTGCACGGTCTAGAGGTAACCACCTGTGCTTAGCTAGACTCATAATAGTGCGCACCTCTCACAATTGGACAGTCAGTAGGATGAAACTGCCAAAGGAGAAAGTCTAACTCCCTAGCGAGTGAGGGCCGGACAATCCTCACTCAAAAATAGTTTCGGGACAAAGTCCCAGGAACGTCTTAGACGCACCTTAAAACCGTCTAGACCAACAGAACTCTCAGAGTCTGTTATAAGTTACTAATTTTTTTACCAAAATAGTACCAATATGTGAGTCGTGTCACAAAGTTCAATATCCAAACATTACGAGTATTATAGAAATATTAACGATCGACGAAATAATTTACAAAGCCGTTATAAAAATATATTTTGATCCGAACATGCTCTTTACTTAAAAGTGAAAAGGGTAAAACGTTCTTACCTCTCAAGACGGACAAAACTCAGCTATTATCAGTCCAAAAACTGAATCTCCTTGAACCCACAAGCTACAAATATAATATCCCAATCAGAATCTGACTAATTAAAGCACTAAACAACACAACCCTATATACCAACTAATTATTGTACAACCTTGTCCATCCTCTTGCTCTGAAAGTAATTTCGCCCGGGAGTATAAATGTATGTGCTAGCTAGTACGTCGGAACACTGACCGCTTAACCATATGAGTCTATACTCACAATATTGATGAAATCCCAAATCAAGTGTTAAGACCTTGCTATTTTAATGCCTAAAACTCTTGTCTCCTTATACAATTTACTTAACCACAACAATTTCCCTCAAACCTCAACATGACTCCCTTACTGTAATTAATTATAGTAGCACACATGTCCTTGCACCAAACTCCCCACTCTGTCTTACAAACAACCGAAATCACTCCCCGGTTAATTATTTGAGTTTAGATAAAATCATACCTCACAAGTTTGTCCAATGTTAATAATTCACACAATTACTAAGTTTATGTCGGGACAACGTTTTAAGAAACAAGAATTTAAAACACTCCGACAGAAATATAAAAGAAAACAATAGTTAAGTAAAACACTTACAAATTTGACGAAGAAGGTAGAAACGTGTTGGTTTAAGCAAGGGTGAAGAACCGATTATACGACGACGACGATAGAGTTTAGAAGTGAAAGCAGGGGAAGAAGAGTGGCGGCAGAGTAGTAAATAAAAAAGAATGAATATGGGTGGTATGTCTGCCGCAGAAACAAATAAACAAGGGGTTATGTATTAGGTTTTTTTTTTAATTTATATATTTTCTTTTTTCCTTCCTTATTGTGTTTGACCCAAATTTCAACCCGATACAAAGTCGGTTTATAAAATAACGTTCCACTAAAAAAAAGACCAAAACCGATTATTATAAGACAACCCAAAATACTTTAAATAAAGACCTCGAAAATATTTTTTCCAACTTAAAAACCCGATTTAAATAAATTAGAAAAGTAACGCCTTATAAAAGACTCTGAAAAATAACGGGGTGTTACATAAACATATTAATAGGTGGTTTCACAAACTCATTTGCAGAGGCGAATTACAAAGAAAAAAAGCATCTTATTGAATCAAGATTACAAAGGAAGTATGGAAATTAAAACCTACTCCTGATGGTAATAGTCAAATGACTCATACAGAGAAAGTATCGGACAAGCCAAAGTCAAGCCCCCATAGCTCGAATGCTCCTTTCACAAAGTCATAGTATCCGTCCTTCGATGTTAATGTCTTCTTTAGCAAACCTTCCCTCACAAATGGGTAAGTGAGCAAATTGTTCACCGATTCTTGCCATCATATCATAATGTATATACATTTAATAAAGTTGATTTTGATGGTCTTTGACAAATAGGTTATGTATTAGTTTGGGATTCCTTTCTTCATAAAATGTTGACGGTCTTTGATAATGCTATTTATTATGTTTGACACTATTTTTTGATTTTTTGTGAGTACATATCTCAAATTCTCAGAAGATATATTTTACGTCATAACTCATGAGCTCACCTTATTTTATACCTCAAGTAATAGTCGTTTTTTAGCCATTTAATCAGTAGTTTATATTTTACTAATACGGGTCTTACTTCAAACAACGCCTTACCATTTATGTCATAAATTTATTAGATCAGCTTCAGCTGAACATTATGAAACGATCATGTGTTGTACTTATGTTGAAAGAATTAAAAATAAAATGACAATTTAATAAATATTTTAATAAAGTTTGATATTACTCCCGTTATTTTGTTCCCCTTCTATCCTATTTGATTAAAATTTCTTGCGTTCATAGTTATGGGCAAGGTACACACTTCATATTGCTGATGTGAAGTAATGTTTCATCTAGGTGCACCAAATTAAATCATACTGGAGATAATTAACACTAAATAACCAGAGTCTACAAATTTGCAGAACTGTACAGACTACGAAGGAGGATGTGATCTCATTATCTCAAGTCACAAACAAATGGAATAGTTGAATACGGTTGCCTAAAAGGGCAATTTATAATTTAATTAATTATACGTTAAAACCCTTCTCCCTCCTCCCAAAAAATCCTAGCCCTTCCCCCCAAAAAAAAACTTGGGGCTACCACCTGTAATGGTGGTAAGCCCCCAATTTTAATTAATTATACCGCTTTTATTAGTATTATTAATATTATAATTATAATAAGTTCTCTCCTTTTGGAGAGTTTTGCCCCCATCAATTGATGGGTTTCGCTCTCTCTTTTAGGAGGGGTGTTGATTCTATTAAAGTAGAGAGGACGCGAAAGATCAGTACCACAATCGTTCAACATGTGGTATCTCAATTTATGTCAGACTGGTGGCTACAATCTATCAGGTTAGATGAAATCGATTCTCTTCAAAACCTTAGAAGATCCGAAGACCCTCTTGTGAAAAGTTGTATCATTAAACAGCGATATGTTGAAAGAGGATGTGCAGAAGCGGAGATCAAAATCTTAGTGAGAGATCTTTGTTTTAAAGAGAATTTATTTTACTCAAATTTTATAGTATTGTATCCATTCAATTTTGATGTAAGTTGCAGATGTCATATGACTTTTTATTAATGAAATGATCTATTCGCTCAAAAAAAAAGGACAATTTATTTATGTATCAATTGACCTCCCACCTCACCCCAAAAGTGCTCACACAAGTTATGCCTCACCCAAAATCCCATTTCAGTTCAAATAGTAGCTTTTGATCAACCCCGACAGCCACACAGCTGAAAATATCATAAGTTCATAACAGAGAGAGAAGGATTTTCCCACATGGGATAGTATCACAGAACAGATGAACAAAAGGTCACTCCAACAAAGGAACGCCATGAATCTCACTCCAGAATTAGACATATGAGGCGTATTAACACAACAATATCAGTCATGTTCGAGGAATGCATAATGACGTATTACATTTTAAACGTAAATACTACGGGGTATTAAATTGTTTTCAAATATATTTTTGTCGGGTAAAAAATGTGGTAACACAAACAACAAAACATTTACGCAAAAATGTTTTTTACTATATAATATCATATATTCTCTCCATTTCAATATAAAGTTTACATATGTTTTTTTACATAAAGATTAAGGTAAAGAAAACTTAAACTATTAAGTAAATCAACCCCTCATACGGGCTAAAAAAAATCAAATTACACTTTTTAACTATGGACATCCTATCTACAAATATTCACCAAACATTATAAATCAAGTTATATTCACCACAGATTATAAACCGCTTACAAGTTTCGTCTTTAATTTGTAATACAGAGTGTAACGCTACAAAAGTAATACACGTGATAAATCACAGGAGTCTATGTTCTTACATTTCTAAGTTTGAAGTATTGTGGGGTTTATTATCAAGATTGAATGCGTATATTGAAGCAATAAAAATTGATTTGTCTACATTACACATTCCGATGAAGGCTATCGGGTTGTGTACGTTCATTAATATGACATATGGTTTGATAGTTTGACGGACATTATTTTTCACCATTCTTACGTGACGAAGATGTCAACTAACTACTTACAACTAATGATAATCGATCAAGATGAAATAGTTATTTATACGGGTGATGATAATTGAATGATAATTGATCAAGATCTAAAGAGTAATTGGGAGATTAGGGTTGGGTGTATATGGGTTATTAATTCATTTTATAAACATTAATTCGGAGTAGGGTTATACGGGTTTCTACACTTAGTACTAGTAATTACACATATATTTAAGAAGAATAGATCTACCTACCTTCATCAAGTTCATGTCAACTAATTGAATCTTCCCCAAATCATTTTTTTACACATAACAAACTTTGACTCGATTCATTGAATTTCTTATCATTATAATAATCATGTGATAAAAATATGATTTAAAACATACTACTCCGTATTTTTTTTATAATAATATTATGGAAAATGATAAATACAACCCTTAGGACTGTATTTAAAAGGCCATAAGAGGAAATAATTTTTCAGTACATGCATTAATTGCATCGATGCACGTGTAATTTGGGCTTCAAATTCTATTTTTATACTAAATTTGGAAGCTTTTAATGCCTTACATACAACCCTATGAGTTGTATTTAACATAACCGTAATATTATTACCACAGAAATTTTGAAAATACATAATAAATACTCCCTCCCCTTCTTTTATATGATCCACATTAGTTTTGGGAGAAAATTAATAAGGGTGAAAATGAAAGTGGAATCACAAATAATAAGAACCACAAAAGACGTACTAAGTCGGCCTGACATGGTGATGACGTGTCGAAAAGCACGGGCACGACACGACCGGTCCCAAGTCGGGCCGCGGCGCCAATTTGAAGAAAAGTCTGTGCCTAGGCACGGCCAGACACGAGGCACGGTTGGGCCGACACGACTCTAAATCCCAAAAAAAAAAGAAAAATTCTGAAAATTTGGTCAGACACGACTTAGGCACGACCGGTCTGGGCTAGGAACCGTGCCTCGGCGCATGTTCTCAGAGTCAGGCACGACACGGTGGGGTCTGCCAGGCACGACTGAGCCGGGCTGGACGGACACGAAGTACGATTGAACCGGCACGAGGCACGGTCCGGCACGTCCGATTTGCTAGCTCTAACTATACACGTATTCATTTCGGCGTCATATGTCGTTATACTTAAGACATCTACATTTATGATACACTCTCCGAAATTATTATTTACCTACATACTCACGTGGGTTCTCTGACTTCGATATTGAACACACTATAATAATCATATGCGTCAATATTCATTTCATTTACGTTATTTTAAGTGAATATGTCCATTCACCCTCATATGGATTGTGCTTTAACTTTTTGATGCAAAAAAATGCTTCAATCCCGTGAATACGGGTATTACACTTTATTTCTAACCTTTTATTATTTTCAAAAAATGTTCACAAACCCGTGACGTGTCACGGGTATTACACTAGTACATAATCAATAATCCTAACTTGTAAGTTGGCCAGTTCAAGTATAATGGATCGTATCCTCTACCCTTTAAAAAGGGAGAGATTGTAGTTACTGTAGCTTAGCTGCAGTAACTACAGTAAACCCTAAAAAAAAAATCATATAAATAGTGTCTCTTGCTTTCTCCGCCCTCTCCTTCCATCGCTCTCTTCCGCCATTTTTTCGGTCCCTTTCTCTGTTCCTCCTGTTTTCTTCCCTCTCTATTCCTCGTCATCACTTCGTGTTCTTTGACCTCGGGAATTGATCGTTCTTTTCTTGCGTTTGTGTTCGCTATTTTCTTCCGCGGGTTGCTGTTTTTTGGTTGTTCTTGCTTCTGACGATTTTGTTTTCCATTCACGATTTAGGGGTCGGCGGCGGCGGCGGTGGATCAGGATTCTGTTGATGATGATGGTGCCGCTTCTGATAAGCAGGTGATTTTGTCTGCCCATTTCTGTTTTTGGGTTGTTCAAGTTCCAGTCTTTTATGGATTTTTTTGGCTTTCATCCCCAATTAATCAATCTCACGAACCCTAAAATCACTGCTCTGATCGATCGATTTCTGTGCAACCCCGAATTTCATCCCTCTCATTTCAACACCCTTGCCGTCGCCGACGCCTTTATTGAGCTCAATCCAAGCGATCAATCATAATTTTACACCTGTTTCATCACTCAATCAATCATTTGCCTATCAATTCAAGGTACAAACTTTCGTTGCGTATTTCAGTATGTAGAAGATTCAGTTCTTTCATCAATTCATGTTTTTGGATTAAAAATTTCATTAATTGCATGTTTTTGGGTTAAAATTTGATCAATTCATGTTTTTGGGTTAAAATTTCGTCCATGGCATGTGTGTGAACTGTTTCTCCGACAAACTGAAGTTTCTGCGTCGTAGTTCATTCTGATCAATCCGCCTTTTCTGCATCTCCTGCTGCCTTTTCCAGGTGACTCATAGTTCGTTGGCCGGTGCTCCTGCTACTTCGGATGATCAGGTGATCTTTTGCTTGCTTTCTGTTTTGGGGTTGCTGCCGATGTTGCTTTTTTGCCGTTTCGTTTAGGGTCGTGCGATCGATTCGAGTGGATTTATCGGCTCAGCTAATTTCTGATGTAAATTTATGTGCCTTTGCCTGATGATGCTGGTGCCGCTTCTGATAAGCAGGTGATTTTGTCTGCCCATTTCTGTTTTTGGGTTGTTCAAGTTCCAGTCTTTTATGGATTTTTTTGGCTTTCATCCCCAATTAATCAATCTCACGAACCCTAAAATCACTGCTCTGATCGATCGATTTCTGTGCAACCCCGAATTCCATCCCTCTCATTTCAACACCCTTGCCGTCGCCGACGCCTCTATTGAGCTCAATCCAAGCGATCAATCATAATTTTACACCTGTTTCATCACTCAATCAATCATTTGCCTATCAATTCAAGGTACAAACTTTCGTTGCGTATTTCAGTATGTAGAAGATTCAGTTCTTTCATCAATTCATGTTTTTGGGTTAAAAATTTCATTAATTGCATGTTTTTGGGTTAAAATTTGATCAATTCATGTTTTTGGGTTAAAATTTCGTCCATGGCATGTGTGTGAACTGTTTCTCCGACAAACTGAAGTTTCTGCGTCGTAGTTCATTCTGATCAATCCGCCTTTTCTGCATCTCCTGCTGCCTTTTCCAGGTGACTCATAGTTCGTTGGCCGGTGCTCCTGCTGCTTCGGATGATCAGGTGATCTTTTGCTTGCATTCTGTTTTGGGGTTGCTGCCGATGTTGCTTTTTTGCCGTTTCGTTTAGGGTCGTGCGATCGATTCGAGTGGATTTATCGGCTCAGCTAAATTCTGATGTAAATTTATGTGCCTTTGCCCTTGTTTCATTTGATTTCGTGACTGTGCTTTATAGTTGATTATGTACTAGGACACGAGTTCTGTGTCGTAGTTCGTTCTGATCAATGGCGCTCCTGCTGCTTCGGATGACCAGGTGTTTTTTTTTTGCTTTCTGTTTTGGGGTTCCTGCCGATCTTGTTTTTTGCCATTTCATTGTGGGTCGTGTGGTCGATTCGAGTAAATTGATCAGTTCAGCTAAATTCTGAATTAAGTTAATGTGCATTTGCCCTTGTTTCGTTTGATTTTGTGACTGTCATTTACAGTTTATTATGTGGATGCCTCATTTCATTTGGGATTCCGCGGTCTGATTCTGCTGTTTCAACTACGCCGTTTGGTTTTTTGCAGTTTGCTGGTTCTGTTTCAGGTACATTGATCCTCCACCTGGGTAAATTAGATCTTCTTTTTGGATTTTACTCTGGGGTTTTGATGTTCTTCTGTTCCCTGCATTTTTTTTGGCCAATCATGCGATTCTGTTTGTTTCTCTTTCTTTTGGGGTCACCACCACTCCTGCTTCGCGATTTGGGGAAATCTGGTAATGGAAAGTGAATTAGGTAATGAAGATCGTGTTGGATTTTGGTTGATTTGGTAGTGCATTTCTGATGGGAATGAACGCTGTTTTCGCTTTATTCTTTACTGTCGGCCTGCTGCTGCTGTTTTGTTCCTTTGTTTTCGGGGAAGCCGCCCGATTCGAGTCCCCCCATCGAGACAGGTTCATTTTTAATGTAATTTATCTAATTTCTTGTGAGTTTGTTGTTTGGATCTGCCGGTGGGTTTTTGACAATCTTGTTTCTGTTGCTCTTGTTTCGTTTCAGGTAAGGTGAGCTGTTCAGGTAACTTCTCCTCGTCTTGGCTTTGTTTTACATTTGTTGCCTCCTTTTCGATCCAATCGAGGTGCTCGATTCGAGTTCCTACGTCGATGCAGGTGGACTGTCGTAAAGTTGGCTTCTCTTTATTTTTTACTGTCGGCCTGATGCTGCTGTTCTTTCCTTTCGTTTCGGGTAAGCCGACCAATTCGAGTCTCCCCATCGAGTCAGGTACATTTTTAATGTAATTTATCTAAATTCTTGTGAATTTGTCGTTCGGATCTGACGATGGGTTTTTTACGGTCTTCTGTTCTCTGCAATTTTTGTTTTAGGGTAATGGAACGTGAATTTTTTACAGGTGGACTGTCGTAAAGTTGGCTCAGCTTTATTTTTAACTGTCGGCCTGCTGTTGCCGTTTTGTTCCTTTGTTTTCGGGTAAGCCGACCGATTTGAGTCTCCCCATCGATTCAGGTCCATTTTTAATGTAATTTATCTAATTTCTTGTGAGTTTGTTTTTTGGAACTGACGGTGGGTTTTTGACAATCTTGTTTCTGTTGCTCTTGTTTCGTTTCAGGTAAGGTGAGCCATTCAGGTAACTTCTCCTCGTCCTGGCTTCGTTTTACATTTTTTGTGCTCCTTCTCGTGTCAAGTGAGGTGATCGATTTGAGTGCCTTCGTCGATGCAAGTGGACTGTCGTAAAGTTGGCTTCTCTTTATTCTTTACTGTCGGCCTGATGCTGCTGTTCTTTCCTTTCGTTTCGGGAAAGCCGACCAATTCGCGTCTCCCCATCGATTGAGGTACATTTTTTTATGTAATTCATCTAATTTCTTGTGAGTTTGTTGTTTGGATCTGGCGATGGGGTTTTTACGGTCTTGTGTTCTCTGCATTTTTTTTTCGCAGATTTGATTTCTGCTGCTCTTGTTTCTAGAGGTGGAAGGTTTCAACTTTCTGGCAGGCTACAGATCCTACTCGTTCTCTGCCGATTAAAGTCGCTACATCGATTCGAGTACATTTCTAATGTAACTTATCTAATTTACTGTGAAATTGTTGTTTGGGTTTGACAATGGGGTTTCGCCGACGTTTTTTTTTTCAATTGGTCGTGGTCCTTGATCGATTCGAATAGTTTATTGCTGCCCCGGGCCACTGGCTTCGCTTCTTTTACAGGAATTCCGTATGGCTTTTGCCGTTTGTTTGGTTTGGTCCAGCTAAGCTGAACATCCACCCAGCTAATTCCGCTTTCGTTTTGTCCCTGTGTCGCTGTCTGCGACTCAAATTCGATTTGCGTTGTCCTTGTTTCTAGAGATGGAAGTCTTGCACTTTCTGGCAGGCTGCGACTCCTACTTGTGTTGTGCTTTCGTTTGTGGCCGCGATAAACCTGAAGTCTTCATTTTGTTTGTTCGTTTCTGCTTCTACGGTGTCTGAATGAGCTGCGAATGAGGACCGAACGCTCTTTTCCGCTTTCGTTTCAGGTAAGGTGAGCCGCTCGGGTAACTTCTCCTCGTCCTAGCTTCGTTTTACATCTTCGTTTCTCCCTTCCGTTTCAGGTGAGGTGATCGATTCGTGTAGCTTCGTCGACGCAGGTGGACTGTCATGAATTGCGATTTGTTTTACTTTTTAATCCCGTGCCGATGCTGCTGTTGTTTTCCTTTCGTTTCAGGTAGGGCGCCCTCTTCAAGTCGCTTCATCGATTCAGGCTCATTCTCACTGTACTCTACCTACTTTTTTTGTGAGTTCGTTGTTTGGATTTGAAAGTGGGTTTTTGACGATGTTGCTTTCTTTCAGTTGGTCGTGCTCCTCTATCGATTAAGTTAGTTTATTGCTGACCCCGGACGCTGGTTTCGCTTCCTCCACAGGAATTGTCGTACGGTTTTTTGCCGCCTGTTTGAATTGGTTCAGGTAAGCTGAACATCCACCCAGTAAATTCCGGTCGCTTTATTTCCCTGGGCTGCTGTCTGTGACTCATATTTGATTTCTGCTGTTCTTCTTTCTAGAGATGAAAGTTTGAACTTTCTGGCAGCTTACATCTCCTACTTGTTCTCCGCTTTTTTGGGGTGGCCACAATAAACCTAAAGTGTTCATTTTGTTTATTCGTTTGTGCTTCTACGGTGTCTAAGTTAGCTGCGAATGGGGAGCATTTTCGCGAAAAAAAAAGGAAGGTACCATAGGTGCCTTCAGCAGTCATTCTCTCTCACTGAAAACCCGCAGGCGCAAGCTTGGAGATTATCAGACACAGGTTTTTTTCAGTTCCTTTGCTTTCTCTTTCTCGAATTTGGCTTACAGGTTGTAGTCAGGCTGGTCTGGCGTCGGTTTCTTTGCTTTCTCTTTCTCAAATTCTGTTTACGAGTTGTAGTCAGGTTGGTCTGCATAACAACCACAAATACTGTTCGCGATGACCTAAACTCCAGCTGACAAATGGAGAGGTATGTGTATATGTACTCTGCATCAGCCCCACCTTGTTTTATTTGTTTGCATGGGTGCTTTGGTTGAGTTTCGCTAAAAGGAATCGGGAACGCGAGTTACTCTGGGTTACTGCCGCTGGCTTTGAAGTCTGTCGGGAGCATTTTCGATTGTAGGGTTGTAGTTTTCGATTTCTTTGGTCTATTTGTCTCATAGGTTATTTTTTGTTTCCTCGTAATAGGAGTCACAATTTGACGCTCGGTCTGAACACTAACCGAGAAATCCAGGCAACGTTATTCCGTCTGTGGAATGTTGGGTTCTGGTTTTGGGGTTGCCTAACACGCAACTCGATGTAATTTCACTGTCTGCTGAGTTGGCGCAGGTATTTGCGGTTATTTGCATTTGCCCTTGTGTCATTTGTTAGAGATCCCTTTTTCAGTTGCGCTTCGGCGTTGCTGATGCGGTCGGTCCCGACAGTTGCGGTAGCATTATGTCATGTGTTAGGATTTTTAAAAATTCGGGGTCTTGTGTTTTGCTTCAACTCCACGTCCTGTTTTGGGATGCTAATAGGTTTCGTACTGAACACTTTGTGTCGCCCTCTCCCTATCTTCCTCTGCTCCTCTTTCCTCTTCTTTCCTCTCTAATCTAAGCAGTTCGCAGCTCATATCAACTACTTCTGCCAGTCCTGTAACCATAGAGATGCTCCGTGTACTGCAGGTGGGAAGCAGGGGGCTGTCTTTGTCCCAGGTGCTTGTAGATCAGCTCTGGATCTGGAGGGGCTCTAACGTCGAGTGCAGAAGTTCCGCTGCTTATTCCACGCCCTCCCACCCAGACTTTGGATGCCGGTTTTGGAAAAAAAGGGACAAATTTCCCTGCCCATGCTGCGGATTTCCGGTTGCCCATTAGCGTCTTCGAGCTGCTCAGGCGCGTTACCTTTGCATAGATACACCATGCCGACAAGCTTAAGCCTGCGCGCTGACAACATGGAACAGTTGCTCGCTTGTTGTTAGTATGCCACGTCTACAAAATTCTGCCCCCCTTTCCTTGAGTCTGTCTTTTCACTTACGCATCCTCTGGCTTTGAAGTATATCGGGAACATTTTCGGTTGTAGGAATGTACTTTTCAAATTCTTTGATCTATTTGTATCATAGGTTATTTGTTCGTTACCTCCTAACGTCTATACATTGACAAATTTCTTGTGAAAAGAGGAAGTACTTATTAATTACGGCAATATCATTCGGGCATAGAGATGCTCCGTGTACTGCAGGTGGGAAACAGGGGGTTGTCTTTGTCCCAGGTGCTTGTAGATCAGCTCTGGATCTGGAGGGGCTCTAACGTCGAGTGCAGAAGTTCCGCTGCTTATTCCACGCCCTCCCACCCAGACTTTGGATGCCGGTTTTGGAAAAAAGGGACAAATTTCCCTGCCCATGTTGCGGATTTCCGGTTGCCCATTAGCGTCTTCGAGCTGCTCAGGCGCGTTACCTTTGCATAGATACACCATGCCGACAAGCTTAAGCCTGCGCGCTGACAACGTGGAACAGTTGCTCGCTTGTTGTTAGTATGCCACGTCTACAAAATTCTGCCCCCCTTTCCTTGAGTCTGTCTTTTCACTTACGCATCCTCTGGCTTTGAAGTATATCGGGAACATTTTCGGTTGTAGGAATGTACTTTTCAAATTTTTTGATCTATTTGTATCATAGGTTATTTGTTCGTTACCTCCTAACGTCTATACATTGATAAATTTCTTGTGAAAAGAGGAAGTACTTATTAATTACGGCAATATCATTCGGGCATATTAGTTTTGAGGCAGCTTCGGTGGCGCTTTAGCTGACTTGGGTTTCCGCGATTGTTTCATGTTGTTCTCAACGGGTGTTCAACTGTTTTCAGTACTGATTCTCTTCGGGACCATATCATGTTCGGGTTCGCTCCCGAACCACTGCTTTCACCTTCGTGCGGGTTTGCACACTGCACTAAACACCGCGCCAGAACCGACGAGGCCGCAGCCTCAAATCACTTCGGCCCTGTTCTCGCCAGCGCGAGGCAGACGAAACGATGCTAAAATACGAGCATGTTCCTACTCCATCCCACGTGCTGTTAAGGGCCAACAGTGCACACGACATTGGTTTTCAGATACGTCCGACGTGTTACAGGTGACGCATGGAATCCATTAGATTTCCCACACACTCCCAAACCCATCAAATATGGGCTGCCGGGCTAGGTTTGTGTAGGGGTCATGATGACACCTTTGCATTAAATGCATGAACAGTAGCCCTTTAAAAAAAAAAAAACATGAACAGTACCATATATTAAAAAAGGGTGTCACTTCCTTCACCCATTCCTAAGCTAAAATACATACTTTGGAAGCACCATATTGTTAGCATCTCATATTTACCGGACCCCTAAACTTGCCCGCGACCGTCGCTAAGAGTATCGTGGCGCGGACCGCGCGGCTGCGCCCTCGGCTGCGCGCATCTCCCTCGGCCTCGGCCTAGCGCACTAGCACGTTCACTAACGAATGACGCTTCGGCTAATGGATCACATCGCAGTTCCTGGGCCGGAGAACCCCGTCGGCCCTAGGCCAAAGTAAATGAAAAAAAAACATTGGAAACGCCAAACGAAGACATAAAAGAAAAATAATCGAAACGGGCCGTAGGTAACTTCGGGCCTCGTCGCGGTAAGTCCTCTCGGCCCGAGGCCTGTGTACGTTCCCGCGTCTCGCGTTCTCTGCCCCCGAAACAACGGCCCACATCGCCTCATAGTATGGAAACAAAAACCGAGAACCCGCCCCGTGGAACGGCCCTCCCTCCAATAGCGAGCGCCCTCCACAAGTGCATACACAAACTGTAAACAGAAAACGAAAAGTCACTAACACTTAGTACTCCTTGCTGTCCCTTCTCATTGGATGAGATCATCCTCTCTCACAACTGCCCATACTACCAGTTAGCTAGCTCCCTCACCCACTAATCTTCCCTCAGAAACTTCTCTTCCCCGGAATCTCCTCGGTGATCAGCGCAGGGAAAAGAGAGTGTCAGCCCTCTGAGACGTCTTCGCTCCCGACGGAGGGAAGGAGTGTAGGTTTTCTGCCGCTTTCGCCCCTTCTCATGTGCCAGGTAAATCTTCCACTTCCTCGCTCCTCTTGCTTGCCATGCATGCCCTTTAGATTATCTGCCATAAGATCCTTTTCCTTTTCTTGTCTTCTTCTCTTTTGTTTTTATCGATTTAGCTGCTCTGTTTTCTAAACACCCCTTCTGGGTATGGCTTACTGGGTTCATGGGGACTTACCGACCTTGAGCTGAGATCATTGCTGCATTTTTGTTTACTCTTTCTAGCCGGCCGTGAGTTGTGTTTCTGTGCCGCTCTTCCTTATGTTACTGTAGATGTTCAGGGATTTTTTGTTTACATTTGTTAGGGATTATGTGGTTGGGTTGTGACTAGTGAGTGTTTGTAGTTCCCCACTTAAGTGCCAGGCTCAGGTGATCCTGGAAACAGTTGTTGCTCTTGAGGGACAGTTATGTATACCAGTTTCTGACTACTTTATAATGTTGCACCATGAGACCTGCAATTTCCCAAAAAAGATGTGGAGACTAAGGCCTTGGAGGTCTACCATGTTTTTAAGATTTTGTGATGTTTAATAGTCATGCCTCCATGACAGAGGAACCCTAACCCTATCCTTTCTGTTTTTGCCTCATGTCCGTCTTTGTGGTTATATCTACACCAGTTTTGCATTCCGTGCGTGGTCTTGATGTCCCGTGCTCGGTGTATATTGTGCCCCACTCTAGACTCTGCCATCTGATTGCCTGGATTCGAACTTTTAAATATGCCATGAGAGGACAGCTCCAGGGTTTGGTTTCCAGTTTTTTCTTATTTTTAGAATTTGGCATCAACAGCAGCTACGCTGTCACAGTAACAAAGTGAATTTAGATCTGTTTTCTTTGTTTTTTTTGGGTTTTGGTCGGCTATTCATAGTGTTCCTTGGTGCTTTCTTTGATTTTGTTGGTCATTTTCTGCCTCTGTTGTCTTCTCCACCGTTTAAAGCGCAACTACCACCAAACCCCACACCAAACAAGTCTTTAACTCCACCGTCCTTCCCTCACACACTCTACTTTCACCTCGACTGCAACACGATAAGCCAGCCAGCGCTACCGGAGATCAGGTTTGGGTTTTGTTTGTCTATGTCTAATCTGCGTACAATCCTGCTTGTTTCATTCTGTGGCTGGCCGCAAAGACCCTCCAAAAAAAACACCCGCACATTTCTATGTGACGGATTTGAACAACTACAAGAATCGCCCACAAACTTTCATCCTTGCCACGACCTGTTAATATTTTGGGAATATTGGGTTTTATTCCATAATGATTTATAAAGTCTAATTTTTGTCGGATTAGTATATTGGTTTTACTGCTTCAGCGACATGCTATATGCGCAGTAAATAAGCAACGCGTGTCCACTGCTATACTCCCACGCTTCTGTTTATACTCTTGTCGTCTCCTTACTAGCTGCATAGATTAAATTGAAGGTATAATTTAAGAGCCGGCAATAAACTGTTTAGAGCGTCCACAGTGAAGAGAAAGTAACATTGCCAGCACAGAAAAGGTCACTATGCCTCTGTGGGTTAACCGTTTGCCTGTTTTATGTGCCGCACTACGCTCCCGCACTCAAAGATTTCTAAGCTCCGCCTTGACTGAACTGGACTCACTCGATTTTTGAGTGCCCTGATTTCACTCTGGTGCTACGCTTCCTTGCAGGTTCGTCGCCGTTCACCGAAAATCAGTGGGACAACTGGAACTGATGTCCAACAGAACACCAGCACAGAACGCAGGTATGGAAGGCGCGATGACATAGAAGGTCCTGTATGTGAATACGCATACCCTGCTCGCTGGATGATAAGTGTAGTTTGTAGTGCCTAATTTGTTATGTTTTGGTCCCGTTTTCCTTGTGGAATCGCTCTTTGGAGCGATTTCTGGGCTACTCATGCTTATTTTAGTTCGTTTTAGGTTCTCGAGACCGTTCATGGAGAATTGGAACGATTCCGACTCGTTTCATACACTTTTGGAGCCAACGAAGAGAAGGAACGATCACTTGGTGCCTTGGATTCGATCCCGAGACCTTGGGACCCATTCCCGAGCCCCTTAGACTTGACACGGTCTAGTCGTGTTACCGATATCAAAATAATCCTAAATACAACTAACTGATAGATAGTGATAAATAGGGTCGATTCCACAGGGAGGCAAATTGAATTTATAAGTCGGTCGATTAAAAGGTCCAATTCACAAAGTGCGATTTAGTTTGTTTCAGACTGACAGACTACAGCAGACAATAAACTATGATGCTAAAAAAGACTAAAATTGAGACAGTAAACTAGTATGCAGAAGAAAATAATAAAATTAATAGAAGAAAGACACCAGAGTTACAGGATCATCATAAACCAAATTAAGCACAAATACAGTAATCAAACAATCGATTAATATGAACTAAAGGGTGTAAACACGGTCCTCTCGGATCACTAGTCGCCCTAGAATTTACCTAACGGGCTCTCGCATCTTATTAGGAAATTCCAACGATTACAACGAGTCTAATCCGTTCCAGGCTTTCGATCTTAGGTCGGGATTTACAGGATACAAACAATCAATTAAGGCCTATAATTAATTATTCGTCGTTATAATGTTGCAAGAGCGATTTAACTCATAAAGATCGATTATTTAGTCATCATAAATAAATCTGTTTCAATTCGTAATTCACCTAGAACTCTAGTGACGGAAAATTAGCTAAGCATATTTACGATGATAATAATACTAATAGATTGAATCATGATGAAATAACAGGATGAATGAAAATAAAGAGAAAATAAAGAAGCAGAATAAACAGTAAACAGGAAGGAGAAGAAGATTAGGGAAGAGGAAGAAAGTACCGGATTGGAATGAATAAAAGAACAGAGACGGAGAATTAGAATAAAAATAACCCAATCGAGAATATGAAAACCGGAATTCTGAGAAATAAACTTGATAAAAATAAAAGCTAAATATTTACATGAAACTAAACTAAAACTAATCTGTGTGAATTATTGAATGAAAAAAGGATAGATGAAGAAGATGAGAAGATGATGTATTTAAACTGGTCAAGCCCTCAATAACTGCTCCTTTCTTTCCTCCTATCTTCAATCCCATTAACAAGGTAGTGGGAAGAACTGAAGAGCGTAATAGGGGGAGTAGTGGGTAACGGTCAACTGAATTAGTCTTGGAGTGGTATCTCATCCTGCAGACTTGGATTTTAGGCTGGTAGACTTGAGATCCAAGTCTGCAGACTGAGTTCAATTTAAGCTTCCAACGGATTTCTTCAGTCTATAGACTTGTTTCCCAGTCTATAGACTTGTGCTTACTTCCTTCTTCTCAGTCTATAGACTTACAGTCTAGTCTATAGACTTACTTCCTTCTTCTTGGTCTACAACGAATCGGTTTCAGAGCTTTAAGATTTTTTATGCAATTTTTAGCTCTTTTAACTACTCGGTCTCGATTATCCGCAAAACAACAAAAGAATACCCGAGTAGCACATATGGGAGAAAATAGCGTAATCCGACTCCTAAAATAATAAAACGACACGGAAATGCGTGCCAGAATAGGTGAAAAATCGAATAGGAACGGCACGCATCAAATCTCCCCAAACCGAACCATTGCTTGTCCTCAAGCAATCAAACACAAGACCTATGGGAACGCTATACAACTCAAAGCTATTTACACCAACTGCACTCGCTACAAAAACTAACTCAAGCTAGCGACACTTAGAAAATATGAACTGACTCAAGCTATGGCATAATCAAAAGAATAACAGTGAACCGTCAACCTTGCTAGGCTTGTCATTGTCGGACTCTCGCGGTTACACTCTACTCTCATAAAGGGATGTAGAATACAAATGTGAGATAGAGAGAAAGAAAGACACTCGCCTAATCTGCGACCTATAAACACATGCATGCAATCTAATGTGATGACAATCTCTACCAATCATTTGCACATTCAAACTAATCGAGACCAAAACACATATCGAGGCATAAAATGGTAAAATGGGATTTGAGTTTAATAAGTGACGGGTAAGAAAGGATTATAAATATGGGAATGTGGAGGTAATAGTCAAGCTAGTCAATTCCAAACTTCCAAATTATACTGCCAAAACCCTAAATCACAAAACAGATAAAATCAAGCCGATTAATGACGGCATTCTCCATATCTCGCTTATTTCACCAAAATCAACTCTATAATATTATCACAACGAAGTATCGGAGTTCACAACTCAATTCTTTTTCCACTTTTCTTTTATTCTTCCCTTTTTTTTCTTTTTTTTTTCTTTTTTTTTTTGGAAACATGTATACACCAAACCGACTCAATATCACCATGACTAGCTCGACTAGGGTAGGCAATTTAGGCTTGTGGTTAATTTTGTGGTGAAGGGATAATTCGATTTTTGAGTAAAAACGAAAACGGGAAAGGGAAATAAAAAGTGAGAAGGGAAAGCATCAATACATGCTATAGTTACGACCCGAATGCACAAAGACTTAAGAGACTGACTTCACACTTATGCAAATTAATGTTACATGTGAAATAGGGAGAACTACTCTCATTCCTAAATAGACCGATCATGGATGTCATCGGTCTCAAAAAGGCCCTAACCTCAGAATTTAAGTAGATTGTCAACAATTTAAGCCAAGTTTATTCGTTCAGTGAAATTGCAATCGATTTATGCCATAACCTAAGACTTGCTCAAGTAAACTAAATTGTCACTAAAATGAGATAGTAATTAAAACGATTAAAGGATGGGGAAAAGCTATTTCATCATCGTTGTTTATCCCGCTCGGACACCTAATACGACTCAAAAAATGAAAAAACTATGCTGAAATGCAAAAAAAAAAAAATATGCTGAAATGCAGGAAATATGCAAACTAATGCGAATTAATTACCCTCCCCAAACCAAACAATACAATGTCCTCATTATATTAAACACAAATAGGACAACAGAAAAGAAGGGAAAATGTAACTAATAAACATAACTAAGAGTGAGACTGAGAGATACCGAATATGTACCAGGAGGTTCCCCAAACCAGACTCTAGACACAGTCCAATTCTGACTCCGGTGCTGACTCCGTGCCCACCTTGATTTCCGTGCTTCTGCAGGCCATTCTTGGGTTTGGTTCGAGTGCTCCATTTGACCTGTAAGCCTGAAAATTAGCACAAAAACACGTAAATCCTGAAAACACCTAATAACCCGACACTCAGATTTCAACAATACAGGCTGAACCAAGTAACCACAATCATTCCACGAGCTCAGCAGTCTGATTGGAGAACGGAGTGAAGTCAGGAGAAAGACTGAACTGAACGGCCGTGTTGAAGGTCGACGGCGGAGAAGGAGCAGGCAGCCGGCGGCGAAGTCCGGCGAGGGTGGAGAAGAAGGGGAGATGAAGAGACATGGCGGAGGGTGAAGCAAGGCGAACGGCAGGGATGAACGACGGATGGACTTCAGACGGCCGGCGACTGGAGGGACAAAGGGCGGGCGAGCGGTGGTGCAGGGCGTAGGTAAGGGTGGGTTGGCAGTAGTAGTAGTAGGAGGATGCGGGTTAATGGAGGTTAGGGTTTAGATTAGGTTGAAGGAGGAAGATGAAGGGTTGGAGGGGGAGTCTGGGTTAGGGTGATTGAGGGTGGGTTGGGTTGAGTTGGGTAGACTGGGAATTAGGTCGGGTGGGGTTAGTCTATAGACTGGGGTGGATTTAGAATGGTATAAGGGGATGAGTCTGAAGATTGGGGTAGGTGAGTCTATAGACTGGGGTATTGGTCTGGGAGTGGGTCTAAAGACTGGGTAGAATTAGGAATGAGTCTGAAGATTGGGATGTTAAGTCTAAAGAATGGGTAGACGGGGTTGAGTCTGTAGACTGGGATCTTCAGTCTGGTATACTTCACTAGACTCAGTCTGGTATAGTGTAACTCAGTAATCCCTGCACACCAACTTGAGATAAATATAAGTATCCTTGTTCTCGCTCAATAAATGCAAATTATATTATTTATTTACAAAAACTAAAAAAATACTAAAAACAAAAATACTCGGGTTGCCTCCCGGCCAGCGCTGGTTTTTACGGTCCCTCACGACCTTGATTCGGTAGCTTCATCATTTTATTTTAAAAAACGAATCAATGCCCTCAGTAGCATGTCATATTCTCGGGCATAAGAAATATGAAAGCATATATAGGCCCACGATAAGATGTTAGCAGCATAAATTGGAATTATAGAACGAGACATCTTATCACTGGCTGGCAGACCAAATCCCATCTGAAACACCGAACTAATCTCCTCGTCAGCCAGACATAAGAAATTAGTGTTAAAACCAGAACACAAAGTGTCAGTGTTCATAGAAATGTGGTCAGAAATTAATGGAAGTGGGGCCGACAAACATGAAGGAGGAAAAAGAAGCGGAATGGAGGGAACAAAGGACAAAACCTTAGAAGGAGAAAGGATAACGGGCAAAGAAATCGATGACTCCTCTACAATGTCGTCCTCATACTCGTCCCATCGAACCTCAATATTTTCCTCGAATGTGTCATTCTCATATCGGTCCCACTTGACCTCATGTTCCAAATCAAAAGGTTCTTCACGAACCTCATCAAATAGATTCTCACAAAATGGAGCCGCGAGACTCGTGTCATAGCTTTCGTCACAACCTGTCTCACAGTCAAAACATGGATTCTCAAAAATATTCACATCACTAATCTCACCAATGGGTTCATTACTAGGCAAATAAAGTGAAAAGCTAGGTTTCACACTTTCTTCAGCTAGCCAGTCAAAATAATCTACTGCCTCATCGTAGGATTTGCTTTCGAAATCCTTACATGTAGAATATAAGTAGGCCTTAGTAGACTCCGTCATACCCTTCAAAACGGTAAGAACAAGTGTTTCATTAGTAAAATATTTGCTTTTCAGAGAACCAAGCCAACTGCAAAACCGTTGTATGTAAGCTCCAAAAGTCTCATCGGACTCCTGAGGAAAATCTACAACCATTCTCATAGAAACAGTGAGATCGGTCTCAAGGAATAAAAATTCCCCGAGACGAGAGATAAATTAATTAACTAACAAATAAAATTACGTTGCCTCCCCGGCAACGGCGCCAAAATTGATACGGGTTAGTCGCGTCACCGATATCAAAATAATCCTAGATTACTACTAACGGATAGCTAGCGGTAAGTAGGGTCGATTCCACAGGGAGGCAGGTTGAAAATTATAAGTTAGTCAATTAATCTATTGGGTCACGATTTTATAATGATTTGGGATGAACTGACAGTAACACAAAATTAATAAAAGTATGAATTAATGAATTAAGAAAAGTACCAGAGTCGTCGGATCATTACAAATCAAAACAGGCATACATACGATTTCCAAATAATCAGTTAAAATGAGTTAAAGAACATCGACACGGTCCTCTCGGATCACTAGTCATCCTAGAAATCACCTAACGGGCTCTCGCTACGTATTAGGGAATTCTATCGATTACAACGGGTCTAATCCGTTCCCGGGCTCTCGCTACGTAGGTCAGGACTACGAGATACAAACAATCAATTACGGCCTATAATTAATTATTCGTCGTTATAATGTTGCAAGAGCGATTTAACTCATAAAGATCGATTATTTAGTCATCATAAATAAATCTGTTTCAATTCGTAATTCACCTAGAACTCTAGTGACGGAAAATTAGCTAAGCATATTTACGATGATAATAATACTAATAGATTGAATCATGATGAAATAACAGGATGAATGAAAATAAAGAGAAAATAAAGAAGCAGAATAAACAGTAAACAGGAAGGAGGAGAAGATTAGGGAAGAGGAAGAAAGTACCGGATTGGAATGAATAAAAGAACAGAGACGGAGAATTAGAATAAAAATAACCCAATCGAGAATATGAAAACCGGAATTCTGAGAAATAAACTTGATAAAAATAAAAGCTAAATATTTACATGAAACTAAACTAAAACTAATCTGTGTGAATTATTGAATGAAAAAAGGATAGATGAAGAAGATGAGAAGATGATGTATTTAAATTGGTCAAGCCCTCAATAACTGCTCCTTTCTTTCCTCCTATCTTCAATCCCATTAACAAGATAGTGGGAAGAATTGAAGAGCGTAATAGGGGGAGTAGTGGGTAACGGTCAACTGAATTAGTCTTGGAGTGGTATCTCATCCTGCAGACTTGGATTTTAGGCTGGTAGACTTGAGATCCAAGTCTGCAGACTGAGTTCAATCTAAGCTTCCAACGGACTTCTTCAGTCTATAGACTTGTTTCCCAGTCTATAGACTTGTGCTTACTTCCTTCTTCTCAGTCTATAGACTTACAGTCTAGTCTATAGACTTACTTCCTTCATCTTGGTCTACAACGAATCGGTTTCAGAGCTTTAAGATTTTTTATGCAATTTTTAGCTCTTTTAACTACTCGGTCTCGATTATCTGCAAAACAACAAAAGAATACCCGAGTAGCACATATGGGAGAAAATAGCGTAATTCGACTCCTAAAATAATAAAACGACACGGAAATGCGTGCTAGAATAGGTGAAAAATCGAATAGGAACGGCACGCATCAAGACTCGACCCCGAGCTCCGAGATTCGATGAGAAACCCATGAGAAGCAAGGAGGGACCTTAGAGCTCATATTGGAGGCCTAGAGACCCTCCCGGCCGAGAACAAGTGCCTTCTCGGTCGGGAAGGAGTGCAAGAAAGAGCAGGCCACTAGAGGGGCCGTCTCGGCCGAGACCAAACTCGTCTCGGGCGAGACCACACCGTCTCGGGTGAGACCACATCCATCTCGGCCGAGATGGACCCAGAAATGGGCTGTTTCGCTTTTCTCGCCTCCTTTACTCTTGAAACCCTATATATACTCTTCCCTTGTTTTGTTAAGCTTATGTTAGATATTAGACACTAAACCCTAGATTATTTTAGCATAGATTAGCATAGATTAGTGTAGATTAGTCTTTAGATTATCGTTAATCTTAGATTAAGCCTTGTATTAAGAGAATTCTTCAAGATCCATTCAAGATTGACAACCTTGGGTGTTTGTTTTGGGTTTTTCTCATTTATGCAAGTTTCCTTCATCCATTCATCTTGTTAGTAGGTATAATCCTCTTTTCTCTTCTCTTATATTTGTTTTATCATTCAAGTTTGAATCTTTATTGATTGTTTTGTTCATTGTTCATTGTTTACTAGCTTCATTATGCTTGTTTTGTTGTTTGTTTTGATTTCTCTTGTTAGTGTTAGTTTTAGATTAGATATGTTAGAGTAGACTCTTGCTAGGGTTATTAGGGTGATTGGATGTGATTGTGGGTGATTAAGGGTTTGTTGGAGATGTTGGTGGAAGTTTTGGGTTTCATCTTTGTTTGATGCATGGTACAAGTTTGTTGAAATGCTTGAATGTCATGTTGATGTAAATCCTTGTGTTTTTCTTGCCTTTTCTCTTGTGGGTGATAATTTGCTTGTGGGTTTGGTTCCCTCACTACGTAGCGAGAGCCCGGTGAGGACGACCCTTAGGTCGGTCTACGTAGCGAGAGCCCGGATGCGACCTAGGCCACGATAGCACGCTAGTAACCCCGATTGTGTTGTGTGTCGCTAAGATGGGTCCTATCAAGGACCTCTAGGTCGGTCTACGTAGCGAGAGCCCGGACTAAACCTAGATTATCTGACTACCCCTTCACCTTAGCTTCTCCTCGACCATCCCATCACTCCATGAACCCGACCTAACCCTAGTCTTCCTTCTTAGTGTTATCCTAGCTTCCCTTAGTCCTAGTTTTAGACCTAGTTTAGTCCTTAGCCTCCCCCTTAGAATAGCTTGTCTCAAACATAGTCCTTGACCGTAGCATACCTTAGTCCGACCTCCCGTCCCTGTGGATTCGACCTGACTTACCCTAGCTACCCTAGTTAGGTTAGTTGGTTTTATTTGACGGTTGGGATCCACGACAAATCCTACCCATCACTGGATAGTCGACGACTTGCCTTTTCGCATACGGTCCAGTCGGACAGCAGCGCAGCGTCACATGGCTTTCAAGGACACGCTAAGAGACTTGGGTTACCCAATTGCGAGCTTCGAACCAGTAACCAGGCACACGGGCTTCGATTTCGCAAACGCTGTAGTGCTAGAGTTTGAGGAGGGTATGGACAAATACTGGCCTGCCATTAAGCTTGCACGCCTTTTCGAAAAAGCGGGCTGCGGAAAGGCGCAGATAGACGATGCTACAGCAACGTTCAGGTACATACATCTGTGGGCCGCAACCCGTGAAGACAGCACATATTTGCCAGAGCATGCGCAGTATCGGTTCATACCTGCTGAACTGAAGGCGAGCGCAGAGGCTGCAGCACATCGCGCTAGCATGTTTGACTTCGACGCTGTGCACACTGAAATCCTGAACATATACCCAGAAACTATGTTCCTAGGACCTGTGGCGAAGCCTGGGAACAGCACCAGCAGTAGCAGCAGCAACAACTACTAAATACTCTATATTTGATTCACTAAACAGCAGTACTAACTATGGTTTTAAGCTTCAATGGTTAATTAGTAGTTAATTAATTACTCTTAAGGGAGGGAGGAGTGGTATCTCCCTCAGTTTTCCAACTTTGTTTACTGATATATAAAGACATGACTTGAGTTGAGGTAACAATGTACTGGTAGTAGTAGTAACATTTCTTCTTATATAATCATTCCTGTCTATTTTTGCTGCACATTCCTCTTGTTTTCATTCTTCTTCGTATGCCTATTTTACAAGCATCCCTTTGACCTTATAACATACTTCACGAGGCTTCTCCTTTTAAGAAGTCGTTTCTCGGACTGACTGCTCAGCCTCCAGTCATGAAATCAATTAAATTTCAGATTAGATCCTCCATTAAAAACCTGGTATTTTTCTGACTTACGCTGGTTGTTCTCTGTTTTCCTTGATTATGGTAGGGTAGCGAACCGATACCAAGATCAAGGTTGATAACTTGAAAGTTGAAACCGTATTTGAAAAAAGATCCTAGGGGAAAAGTTAGCAAAATACCTCCATCATCGCGAAAAAAAAAACTAGAAGTAGACCTGGTCTGCTATTTGAATGTGGAAAGTAGTTTGATGTAATTTTGGAAAGTAGCTTGTGGAAAGTTGTTTGATGTAATTTTGATGCTGCAGGTTTTTGCAGATCATGCAGCAGGTATAATTTGCTATAAAGATGAAAGCGGGGAAATCATATGTGAAGGTTACGATGAAGGTCCTCGTCTTCTTCATCCACATCCTCCAACGCCCGGTCCTTTGAGGTATTGTTTGCTCTTTTTTTTTCCCCTTGTATAGAGAAGAAAGCTTCACCTAAATCTGTGAGGTTCTTATGAGAGTTTGTGATGCGGATGTGAATACAGCGATGCTGACATACTAGATGGCCTTCAAAAGAGATGACTTCAAATTATGGACAGACAAAGTGTGAACGACGACATCCTTGTACAGGAACGTAGATGTAATGGATTGCATCTGCTGCATTGACTTCCGGCAACGCAGGAAGGCTGCGACTGTTCGCTTTGTATTAAAAAACAAAAACGTCGCTTCGTTGAGACCTCTACCGGTATCGTCGTTCAGTGACATAAAGCTAGAACTTCCTTCAGTTTCAAGCTCTGTTATATGCAGTTTATGCTACCAGACAAATGCACTGTGTGAAACATAGGGAGGTTATAAAATGTGTAGCTTGTAAATGAGTTGTTACTCAAGTGATTCAATAAGATCATCACTTGAGATCATGTAATATTAAGAGCAGCAAGAGCAGCAGTGGGTGTGCTGTTAGCCTGTTACCACAGTCCGCTTCCTACATTTTCCTGTCTCTCTTCTCTCTGTGTTCCTCATCTTCACTTTTATTTATTTGTTTTCTGTTACTAATGTTGCAGTTTCACGAGTTCAGTTCACGTACAATGCTCCAAACACGCTAATTAATTAATTCGTGCCATTTTTTGATGTACACTTATTTCCATCGAACCCTTTCTCGTTTTACTTCGTGCTTCTCATTGATAGGTTATTATGTGCTACGACAAGAGTTCTGCCCTTGTATGCTATCTCCGATACCGCACTCGATGCCTAGTCCTTTGTCTTGTGAGACGGTTGGTGAAGAGGATCCTTGTCGGGCGGTGGAAAAGAGTTCCACTCTCGACCCCGTAGAAGAAGCGACACCCTTAGGGTGTGTTCTCCCACATCATAACACCGAGCACGACTCTAGACCACTATACCTACCGGATGGTCATAAGAGTCGTCGCTACCATGGTTCCGAAGACCCGGAAGATCACGAGAACCCCGAGCATAATGAAGATGATCGCTTCTTCCCTCCGACTTGGAAGCTCTTGAATGTGGCTAGGCTCGGCCATGTGAGCTTAAATGAAGATGTTGCTAGGGCATTTGACTTACTCCTTCGAGCTCTTGATGGCTATGGAGGCGTAGTTGGTGAGTGTAGCTAGTGTAAATATCTTTTCCCTTTTCTTTTGTGCTTGTATTTGTGTTTATGTTTGTTTGTATAGTTTGGTTTCTAGGATTTGTTAGCTTTGGTGGAATTCTTGTAGTTCGGTGTTTTGATGAGCGATGTGAGGGAGGGAATTTGATGTTGTATTTGAGCTTGTTTGCTAGATATGAAGTGAAGATGAAGTCTTGAGAGAGTAGTTGATGATAGAAGCTTGGATTTGGGCATGGGAGTCGGTTTTTGAAGCTTTTGACAAGCTTTTGGGGACGATATTCTATGTCTCGTTGTATTGGTGGACATGTGGGTGAAGCTAGCAAGGAAATGAAGGGCTAGAAGACTCATCCCGACCGGGAAGGATGTCATCCCGATCGGGATGAGTGTGCTGAAAATTGGACATTCTGGAGAGTCATCCCGACCGGAAAGAGGGCTTCCCAACCGGGACGGGTGTGTCATCCCGACCGGTACCATCCATCCCGACCGGGATGGTCCCCTTCTCCTCTTTTGGCCTCTTCTTCACCATGTGAGCCCACCCAACCATTTTATACCCCCTCCCAACCTCCCTACCTACCCTTGCACCTATCATATGACCTAGCACTTCATATGCATACCCTCACCTCACCTCTTCTTCACTTTACACCGACTTTCCCATCAAATCCCACCCCCCTCACACCATTACTACCTTCAACCATGCGGTATTATCGAGAATGAAGAGGAATAGTAATGATGATGACTAGCTATGTGCTTACATTGATCATTGAGACGATGGAGTGAGTAAGTTGCCAACCAATCGGTATGGCCACTATCCTTTCTTTCCCGTCTTTTATAGCTTGTCTCCCTTTGCATGTTCCCCTTCCCCTTATATTTGTGTCATGGTGGCCTTCGAGGCCTTGGTATTTGTTGCTCCCGACTCTCGATGACGTGACTACATCGAGAGTCATTTCAAAATCCAAATTTACAAGATTTTCACCCTTCTTTGTAGGATTTAGTCGGATTTGGGCGGAATCCGGGCTAGGTGACTTGATTACACCTAGCCCTCCCCTCCCATTTCCTTTTATTTCCTTCTTTTTATTTCTTCCCTCATCCATATCTTTTCTCGTCTCGGCCCATGGTGACTTGACTACACCCCGGCCGGACACCTTCTACCCTTTTCTTCACTCTTCTGTTTGATTTTTAGCATTATTTTCGTAGTTTCTTTTCTTTTCTTTTGTCTCTCCGCACAATACGATCGAGCATGAGGACATTGCTCGGTTTAAGTGTGGGGGAGCGATATTCTATCGTAGTTAGTTTTATTTTAGTAGTTTTTCGGAAAAAATCTTCAAAAACCCTAAAAATTTGAAAAATTCCACAAAAATCAAAAAGATTTTCTTTTTTGTGTCTTTTTCTTTTATGTCTTTGTGTCGTATACTTGTTTTGCTGTGTGTGTTTTGCCTCCCTTTTCCTTATAGGTTGCTTAATCACCGTTACTTTTGGAACGCTTTCAAGACATCCGGTAACATCTTCTATCCATTTTCCCTCTTTATTTCTTGTGGAGTTTGGAGGAAATTGTGATGTTGTGTGCTCGGGTGGAGCTTTGTGCATATTAGTGGATGATTTAGTGACTTGTATGGAATATCGGGGTGGTATTTGTGTTCTTTATGTGTTTGTTCTCCTTGTTTTGTTGTGTTATCTTTTGTCTCTTTTTCGTTCATTTTCGTCATGTCTTCCTTTTGTGTTGTATTAGTTGTGTCTTGTGTGTGTAAAAGGTTTTCGAAAACCCGGTTTAGAGGCTAGTGTGCGAGTGTTTACTTTCCCTTCCTAGTAGTATAAATCGAGTCTTGGACTTTAGCCTAGTAGAATGACCCTAAATCAATGATTTCGTTGGTCCTTTACCTTGAGTCCACCTAGCTTACTAGGGATTTACTACGGGATTTGCATTTTGACCATTATGACCACCCACGGTGTGAAAAGGCCTTGGTTGCCGAGTCCCGTCCCTTAGGTGACCGTGTTTAGGATCGTTTGATTAGTCCAAGTTCTCCCCTTTTTTGTGAGTATGAAGGGAAAGACGTCATCCCAACATACCCATTTCCCTACCTCCTACACAAATCCACACAATAAATTGCAATTTGTTGAAATCTCTCTTTCTTGTTACACAAAGAAATGCCAAAAAGTCAAATGAAGCCAAAAAGGGCAAAGAAAAGAAAAAGAAAAGAAAAAGAAAGAAAGAAAAGATTGAAGAAAAAGAAAAGGGCACAAAAAGCCAAAAAGAAAATAGAAAAGAAAAAAAAGAAATGGCATAGCAAAACAAAGAAAAAATGCAAAAGAAAAGAGAAAATGCCAAAAGAAAATCGTCTCACAAAAAGAGTCCCCACATCTCAAAATAAGCCTTTTACCGACTATTGCCGTGAAGAGCCTACCAAATGACCGAGTCCCTAGGAAGGATGATAGCGGTAATGGTCGGTCTTCCCTCACTTTGCAAATATTTCCACATTTTTACTTGGACCAGTTAGGCGGTTTTGGACATGGGACGACCCTCTTGGCTCATCGCTAAAGGGGGCGGGGTCTCACTTACCTACAGTGTCGACTAACACCGTGGTTCATCCTTTTTCCATTCCGCCGATCGTCCCGTAGTACGTTCTTAGAAAGTTAGGAGGACCTAGGTAAGTACCAATGTTTTTATTGCTTTGTTGTCATACTATTAGGGTTTAGTTCATCTCGTTTTGTATGATTAGCTTGGGAACATTGTCACTTGCCTCGAGTCCTAAACCGGTGCTTCTTTCACCGCCTGTTTGAGGGAAGCGGTATTTGTTTTCTTTTGGGTGCAACCTTGTGTTTGTTTGTTGTATGCTTGCTTGTTTATGTGTTTGTGTCCTGTTGCATCCACAGTTTTGCCGCAAGACCTTACTTGCCTTGCGGAGTGCACTCTTCCTCTAAGTGTACTCGCGTGAGTTGAAAGGGCGTAGGGTGCGCTAATACCCGCTCGGCTAGTTTAGTAGTTAGTTTATGCTTACTCGAGGGCGAGTAAGGGTTAAGTGTGGGGGAGTTGATAAGTGTAGTTTGTAGTGCCTAATTTGTTATCTTTTGGTCCCGTTTTCCTTGTGGAATCGCTCTTTGGAGTGATTTCTGGGCTACTCATGCTTCCTTTAGTTCGTTTTAGGTTCCCGAGACCGTTCATGGAGAATTGGAACGATTCTGACTCGTTTCATACACTTTTGGAGCCAACGAAGAGAAGGAACGATCACTTGGTGCCTTGGATTCGATCCCGAGACCTTGGGACCCATTCCCGAGCCCCTTAGACTCGACCCCGAGCTCCGAGATTCAATGAGAAACCCATGAGAATCAAGGAGGGACCTTAGAGCTCATATTGGAGGCCTAGAGACCCTTCCCGGCCGAGAACAAGTGCCTTCTCGGTCGGGAAGGAGTGCAAGAAAGAGCAGGCCACTGGAGGGGCCGTCTCGGCCGAGACCAAACTCGTCTCGGGCGAGACCACACCGTCTCGGGCTAGACCACATCCATCTCGGCCGAGATGGACCCAGAAATGGGCTGTTTCGCTTTTCTCGTCTCCCTTACTCTTGAAACCCTATATATACTCTTCCCTTGTTTTGTTAAGCTTATGTTAGATATTAGACACTAAACCCTAGATTATTTTAGCATAGATTAGCATAGATTAGTGTAGATTAGTCTTTAGATTATCGTTAATCTTAGATTAAGCCTTGTATTAAGAGAATTCTTCAAGATCCATTCAAGATTGACAACCTTGGGTGTTTGTTTTGGGTTTTTCTCATTTATGCAAGTTTCCTTCATCCATTCATCTTGTTAGTAGGTATAATCCTCTTTTCTCTTCTCTTATCTTTGTTTTATCATTCAAGTTTGAATCTTTATTGATTGTTTTGTTCATTGTTCATTGTTTACTAGTTTCATTATGCTTGTTTTGTTGTTTGTTTTGATTTCTCTTGTTAGTGTTAGTTTTAGATTAGATATGTTAGAGTAGACTCTTGCTAGGGTTATTAGGGTGATTGGATGTGATTGTGGGTGATTAAGGGTTTGTTGGAGATGTTGGTGGAAGTTTTGGGTTTCCTCTTTGTTTGATGCATGGTACATGTTTGTTGAAATGCTTGAATGACATGTTGATGTAAATCCTTGTGTTTTTCTTTCCTTTTCTCTTGTGGGTGATAATTTGCATGTGGGTTTGGTTCCCTCACTACGTAGCGAGAGCCCGGTGAGGACGACCCTTAGGTCGGTCTACGTAGCGAGAGCCCGGATGCGACCTAGGCCACGATAGCACGCTAGTAACCCCGATTGTGTTGTGTGTCGCTAAGATGGGTCCTATCAAGGACCTCTAGGTCGGTCTACGTAGCGAGAGCCCGGACTAAACCTAGATTATCCGACTACCCCTTCACCTTAGCTTCTCCTCGACCATCCCATCACTCCATGAACCCGACCTAACCCTAGTCTTCCTTCTTAGTGTTATCCTAGCTTCCCTTAGTCCTAGTTTTAGACCTAGTTTAGTCCTTAGCCTCCCCCTTAGAATAGCTTGTCTCGAACATAGTCCTTGACCGTAGCATACCTTAGTCCGACCTCCCGTCCCTGTGGATTCGACCCGACTTACCCTAGCTACCCTAGTTAGGTTAGTTGGTTTTATTTGACGGTTAGGATCCACGACAAATCCTACCCATCACTGGATAGTCGACGACTTGCCTTTTCGCATACGGTCCAGTCGGACAGCAGCGCAGCGTCACATGGCTTTCAAGGACACGCTAAGAGACTTGGGTTACCCAATTGCGAGCTTCGAACCAGTAACCAGGCACCCGGGCTTCGATTTCGCAAACGCTGTAGTGCCAGAGTTTGAGGAGGGTATGGACAAATACTGGCCTGCCATTAAGCTTGCACGCCTTTTCGAAAAAGCGGGCTGCGGAAAGGCGCAGATAGACGATGCTACAGCAACGTTCAGGTACATACATCTGTGGGCCGCAACCCGTGAAGACAGCACATATTTGCCAGAGCATGCGCAGTATCGGTTCATACCTGCTGAACTGAAGGCGAGCGCAGAGGCTGCAGCACATCGCGCTAGCATGTTTGACTTCGACGCTGTGCACACTGAAATCCTGAACATATACCCAGAAACTATGTTCCTAGGACCTGTGGCGAAGCCTGGGAACAGCACCAGCAGTAGCAGCAGCAACAACTACTAAATACTCTTTATTTGATTCACTAAACAGCAGTACTAACTATGGTTTTAAGCTTCAATGGTTAATTAGTAGTTAATTAATTACTCTTAAGGGAGGGAGGAGTGGTATCTCCCTCAGTTTTCCAACTTTGTTTACTGATATATAAAGACATGACTTGAGTTGAGGTAACAATGTACTGGTAGTAGTAATAACATTTCTTCTTATATAATCATTCCTGTCTATTTTTGCTGCACATTCCTCTTGTTTTCATTCTTCTTCGTATGCCTATTTTACAAGCATCCCTTTGACCGTATAACATACTTCACGAGGCTTCTTGCAGATCATGCAGCAGGTATAATTTGCTATAAAGATGAAAGCGGGGAAATCATATGTGAAGGTTACGATGAAGGTCCTCGTCTTCTTCATCCACATCCTCCAACGCCCGGTCCTTTGAGGTATTGTTTGCTCTTTTTTTTTCCCTTGTATAGAGAAGAAAGCTTCACCTAAATCTGTGAGGTTCTTATGAGAGTTTGTGATGCGGATGTGAATACAGCGATGCTGACATACTAGATGGCCTTCAAAAGAGATGACTTCAAATTATGGACAGACAAAGTGTGAACGACGACATCCTTGTACAGGAACGTAGATGTAATGGATTGCATCTGCTGCATTGACTTCCGGCAACGCAGGAAGGCTGCGACTGTTCGCTTTGTATTAAAAAACAAAAACGTCGCTTCGTTGAGACCTCTACCGGTATCGTCGTTCAGTGACATAAAGCTAGAACTTCCTTCAGTTTCAAGCTCTGTTATATGCAGTTTATGCTACCAGACAAATGCACTGTGTGAAACATAGGGAGGTTATAAAATGTGTAGCTTGTAAATGAGTTGTTACTCAAGTGATTCAATAAGATCATCACTTGAGATCATGTAATATTAAGAGCAGCAAGAGCAGCAGTGGGTGTGCTGTTAGCCTGTTACCACAGTCCGCTTCCTACATTTTCTTGTCTCTCTTCTCTCTGTGTTCCTCATCTTCACTTTTATTTATTTGTTTTCTGTTACTAATGTTGCAGTTTCACGAGTTCAGTTCACGTACAATGCTCCAAACACGTTAATTAATTAATTCGTGCCATTTTTTGATGTACACTTATTTCCATCGAACCCTTTCTCGTTTTACTTTGTGCTTCTCATTGATAGGTTATTATGTGCTACGACAAGAGTTCTGCCCTTGTATGCTATCTCCGAAACTGCTTCGATGGGGGTCTGAGTTTCAGTATGGCTCCACAGTCAGAACTTCTGTTATACTTATCGTCTTTGGTTGGGATACAAGACACGACCCTTAGGTCGACCCTGACTCCTTCTAAGGACCAGAATAAACATAATCCGATACTTAGGCCGCCAAAGAAAATTGCCCAATTTCCCAAAAAAAAAACCCCACTCTGTACCGCTGGACCACTCAATACCCAAAAGTCACCACAAGAAATAGTGCACCACTCTTTCCTGTCCCACTACACCTAAAAAACCAAATAAAAGAAAATTCACAAAACTACGAATTAAGTAATTCTGCCACCAAACAACTAACCCCCTCATTTAAAGCTTACCCACCACCAAACCCCACAGAAAACAAGTCTTCAACTCCACCGTCCCTCCCTCACACACTCTACTTTCAGCTCAGACAGCGCTATCGGAATTCAGGAACAGTTACGCCATCCGGTATATCTTCCCACTCACTTCCCTGCTTACCTTACTCTCCAATGTCAACTGCTTATTACCCGCACCATAGGCCGCGTGTTCCTGCAGTCGACTATCACATACTTCACCTCAATTCACCTGGTGTTATCTCCACTCACTTTGCTGGTTTATGTTAGCCTTGACCTTTAGTGTTTAAGGCTTCCCGCTATTCTGCTGCTCTGTGTTGCTCTAAACTGGTTTCGATTCTTTTTTTGCCTGTTATTTTGCCTTGATTGTTTCCGGCCTTCGCTTTATGTTCATTTGTGATTCATGGCGTGATTTGGATTGTTTTAAGCTTCCGTTTGTGTCAAATTATGATCTCTGGGGTCACTTTGATAGTTTCAGATCTTCGGTAATTTTCGCAGGTGTTTTCTTCGAATCTTTAGAGACCCTTCTCCCTCAAATTCCTCCCTTTCTTCGGCGTCTCTTTGCATCTTGAAAAAAATGGTTGACACAAATTGGCGATCTCTTCCCTCAGCTTTATCGTTATCTGATCCCTCGGTTTTCAGAATAGTTTGTCCAGAGTGGAACTCTCCATGCAGCTCTAGACAGAGAGACTATTAAGGAGAGAATTAGTTTTTTCTAGGTTGTGTGATTGAAGTTTGCCTCTTTTAGGGTATGGGGATGATCCAGCTATTACTAGGGTTTCCCATGGGTACATTGTACATGAATTTCTCTCTGAAAAAATAGGGAACTCAGAGTTTAATTAAGTAGTAGTGACACAATTCGCCCACAAAAATGTGGCTTGCGCCGCCACGTTTACCATACTCCAAACAAGGGTGAGGCTCGCACCGTGAACCACTTCGCGTAGGCACCATGAGCATGCGGCACACACATACCCGCCAAAAAACACCCGCACATCTCTCTGTGACGGATTTGAACAACTGCAGGCATCGCCCACAGACTTTCACCCTTGCCGCGGCCTGTCAATATGTTGGGAATATTGGGTTTTATTCCATGATGATTTCTAAACTTGAGTTGTTGTTTGATTAGTATGTGGGTTTTACTGCTTCGGCGACATGATATATACCCAATAAGTAACCATTGCACGTACACTGCTATACTCCGACGCTTCTGTTCACACTCTTCTATTCTCCTTACTACCTGCATAGATTAAATTAAAATTACAATTTTAGAGTCCCCAGTAAATTGTTTAGAGAATTCACAATTAATCGCCAGCACAGAAAAGGTCATTGTGCCTCTGTGTGTTCACCGTTTCCCTGTTTTGTGTGCTGCACTACGCTCCCGCACTCAAACACTTCTAACCTCCGCCTTGACTGAACTGCACTTAACTGATCTTTGAATTGCTTCATTTCACTCGGTTGCTGCACTTGTTTGCAGGCTTATCAGAAATGATGTCAAACATAACAGCAGCACAAAACGCAGGTATGGAAGCCACGAATGACGCAGAAGGTCTTGTATGTGAATACGCATACCCTGCTCGCTGGATAGTTGACGACTTGCCCTTTCGCATACGGTCCAGTAGGACAGCAGCGCAGCATCACATGGATTTGAAGGACACGCTAAGAGGCTTGGGTTACCCAATTGCGAGGTTCGAACCAGTAACCAGACACCCAAGGCTCGCTTCCGCAAATGCTGTGGTGCTGGAGTTTGAGGAAGGTATGGACAAATACTGGCCTGCCATTAAGCTGTCACACCTTTTCGAAGAAGCGGCCTGCGGGAAGGCACAAGTCGGCGACGATACAGCAACGCTCAGGTACATACATCTGTGGGCCGCAACCCGTGACGACAACGCATATCTGCCAGAGAATACGTAGTATCGGTTAATACCTGCTGCACTGAAGGCGAGCGCAGAGGCTGCAGCACGTCGCAGTGGCACGTTCGACTTAGACGCTGTGCACACTGAAATCCTGAACCTATACCCAGACACTAATTTCATACGACTATTACGCTGTGGACACTGAAGCATAAGAACAGCACCAACACCAGCAGCAGTGCCAACCACTAATTGCTCTTCATCTGATTCGCTAGACTTCTCTAAATTTCGACTTACGTATTTAGTTCTGTTTTAAGGGAATTATAGCATTTCGAATACCCTTGTGCGATCTATGTCAGCTTTCTGAAAACTTTGCGGCACCTATTATCTCTCGAGTTGGATTATGTCAGCCTCTTTAGATTTAATGCGGAGCACTGTATCTGCCGCTTCGCCTCCGCGGACACTTTTAAGTGCACCACGAAAATTCCCAAAACTATACCGACACGGTTGCCCGACTATCCCCAAACGGATGCCTAATTCACCGTAACCGCCCCGGACACCGCGCGCATCGCGCGCGGCCGCGCAACTAGTATCCAAAAATACCGAAGTAACTAAGATGTACAGTATATCCAAATCCAACCATCTTCAAATATAATGGATCGTATTCGACACGTATCAGACGGATTGGTTCCCTCCAAACTTGCAAGTTGGCCAGTTCACCCGCAGAAACCAGGAATTAATCAGCCCTAAAACAAACCCCTCTCCTTTCTCGTTCTCTCCATCTTCTATCCCTCTCTCTCTCAGTCTCAGTCCTCTCCTTTCTCATTGATTGATTTTACTACTACTCGGAGTATCTCAATTCAACGACCTCCATTGTTGATCCTCCCTCAGCTCCTTCCTCCATCACCATGCCTCCCAAAGTTCTAATGGTGACTCTATAATTACCGACTACTAGTTTGCTACTTTTGTTTTCTCTTCTTCTCTAACTTCTTTTTTCGTAATTGCTGAATGAATTTGTAGGTTGCGGAAAAGCCTAGCATTGCGCTCTCCATTGCAAATGTTCTCTCCGCTGGTCATGTATGTTTTATGCCCTTTTTTCGTTTTTCGTTTTGACCGCCATTTTGGTGGAGGGTAAACAAATGATTGCAACGGACAAAGTTTGTATGCATATGGTTGGCCGTGACCGAAATGAGGTTGCGAGGCGATGCGTTTGATACAAAGTACAAATATACCAAAGATGGGCTTCTCTGAATCTCGTATGAAACGGTTTCACAATAATTTGATGGGTAGTCGGAATCTTGGCAATGTTTTAGTAGTTGGTTAAATGCGAAACAGGCTAGTAGGAGATTAATAGATTTGCAGCATGATTCTGTAGAGTTCCTATGATGATTTCCTTGAAGTTTAGTGAGATCTAGAGATGAAATTTGATGAGGAGACGCAGTTGGCGCTGTGTGATTGACTGATTGGTATACCCTTGAAGTGACCGGTGACCTTAGCCTTAAACTCAAGACCAAGATAGAGTAATTCTATTAATTGCCTAGCGTTAGCATTGCACAGTTCTTAACATGCCTTCTGCCCTGCTACTTCTGATTCTGAGAAAATACGACATATACTCATCGCAAATACTTTGCGTTTAACTCATTTAGCCAGGACTCTGTATGCGTTTTATTGGTCAACATCACAGCACTTCCCACCTTACGAGAATAGAGCACCGTGACGTACTCCCTCCAATTCATAGGAATTGCCTCATTATTATTCATATGTGAGGTATATTTTATTCAAATGGGGCAATTCCAAAGAGTAGGAGGGAGTACTATCTTATTATACTACCTTGTACCTCCATATGATGGCAGACTATGGATTAGAAAAGGAATTTCACCTGTTATTGTTTGAAGACATCCCAAAGTGGAAATGAGGGCAGATTTTAAAAAATGGAAGCTCTCTTATTGCAAGAGAAAGGATACACATGTCCCACCTTTACCTCAGTTGCAGTGGGACCCTTTTTGAAAGCACATAGGGCTGTAAATTATGATAACTAGGGACTGAAGGGAGTCTCTATATATGTATCAATGTCATAAGAAGTAGCAACACATTCTCATGCATGCTATGCCTGTTGGTAACAGAATGAGCAGCATCAGCGTAGGATCTAGCTTAGTGTGTATGTTTTGATAAGTCATAAATGCTTATTTTTATGGACTTCACTCCGTTTGCATATTGATCAGATGTCGACAAGGAGGGGCAGTACCGAGGTACACGAATTTGATGGGAAGTTTTTAGGTCTTCGCTGTCAATTTAAAGTAACCTCCGTGATCGGGCATGTTTTTAGGTCAGTCTTTTGTTATACTCCTTTTCTCATGGGTTGTCATACTCATCTGTGATGCTCTTTCTTTTTATTACATTGTACTCTGTATGCTGTATACTTGTATTACCTGTTGCCTTTTCTTTAGATGCTAAGAATTTTCTTTGATATTTGCTTATGAAGTTCCATCAGCACAATCACAATAAATGTTTTTCAAAGTTTAGGAGGAAGCGAAGCTTGTGGTAAAAAATGACTCAAAATTTGATTGTACCTAAAAATTGATCAGTTATGTTCTAATGCCTTATAATAATAACTCAAGCAGTCGTTAGCTAAATCTTTCTTAACTTGAATAAGTCCCCATATTGATGGTGTAGTTGGTACTTTAGGCCCTACATTATCAACTTACTGGTATCTGACTTGTATTTAATAATTTTACTAGAATTGATGATTGGCTTTGGATGATTTTAGTTTAGATTTTCCTGCAAAATATCAAGACTGGAATGCTACAAATCCTCTGGATCTTTTCCAAGCTTCTACACAGAAATCGGAGGCTAATCCAAAGGTACTAGCTGGCCATCACATCCTGCATCTAAAAAAAATATTACTTCTTTCTGCGCACACGTAGTGCATGATTCTTCAATCTGTGTAAATTTATCTTGAATGCTTCATTGGTTTTGTCATTGTGATGATGCTAACTAATTACAGACTGAACTCCTACGTCACAAAATAACATTACCTTGTTGCTTGACCTATGGCGAGCTTTGGGGGTTGATTTACACGCGTGTATCCCTGTCTTGAAACAATTATTTTTTTAAGAGATAGTCCAACATACTAGCAATCTGAAACATGTTCAGTTATTCATGAGGCTGACTCATAAAACTACAGTAATATGTAAATCACATATATAGCGGTCACTAAAGAAATCTGTGACACTGTTGTCTGATTGGAGAGTTTTGCAATGTTGAAAACACTTAAAGAGTCTTAGAGATTGTTTCCGATGACCTACCATGGAAACTGCGTACAGAGTTGTATTGTCTGGCTATTATTTTGTAGTACTAGAAGAGCGAACCATTCAGTGAGCCTGTTTGCTGCATCCATTGTATCTCAAAGCCCACACAGAATGGTAAATTATGACAATTTTTTCTGGTTTGCTGAAAGATCATTAAATTGTGCAAGTGTTCAATCTGAAGAGCTCATTATCCATTTTAAAAATATCGTTTTGTTGTGCTTTCTTGTGGGATATATGTGTTTGCAATATTTGTGGCTTGTTTGTTACAGAAATGCTTTTTTGCTCTTTGAATCGGTGACTATAAAGCCTATAATTGTATCTAGCATGGCAAGAGCAAGTTGATGTATGAACGATCTTTCTTGCTTAAGTTATCTGAAGAAGTCTTACAGAGTACGGAGTATTATTTTTTGAAAGAGTGCTGAGTAATCGGAGTTATTTTATGGAATCACCGATTCTCCTCCTAAACTGTAGTCTGAAGAATTTTTCTTCTTTCTCTCCAGGCAATTGTTCTATCGTATTTTCTTCTGCTCCCTTTTTTGAATCTGTAAAGAGTGTTATCTGCAGGCCTGCAGGGATCATGCTTGTCATCTATCTGATTTAATCTTTCTTTTTCTATTGACTGTTTGATACAACGATGTCCTAAACTTCTAATGGTTGACTTATCTTTAGGCTCATATACGGAGACATTTGAGTCAAGAAGCCCGTGGTTGTAGCCATCTTGTATTATGGCTGGATTGTGACCGTGAAGGGGAAAATATTTGTTTTGAAGGTACCTTTGGTTTTCCCCCACTTTTCACAACAGATAAGATTTTCATGTATGTGTGTATGATTGTATGAGTTGCACACCAAGAGTTCAAGTTTCATTTCCGAAGCCTTTATATTTTGAGTCTTATACTCCATCCACATGAAAACTTAATTTTTCTAATTTTTGTAGATGAAGTTAGACATGATAGTTTGAGAGCGTAATTTCTCACCTTATATTATGTATATAATATGGGTGACATTTGTAGGGTATTTTTGTTTATGGCCATCAGTTCGTCACCCCATTATGTCTTTTTTTTAATAGAGGTTCGGCTATGATTTCTTTTGTTAATGGGTGTTACCCCCTTGGCATCCTTTTATCAATATAATCATATTTATCTTATGAAAAAAAGTACTCCACTGTTAACAATTACCTCAGTCTTGTATACTCAGTTATTCATTACGTGCTTAACAATTGATACTCATATCCATGCCTAGATATTCATTGTAAAACATTGATGTCAGTTTTAAAGTTTTTTACGTCTCATTGTACTGTAGCATCTTCCACTTTCTAACTAAGAGGCAGTATTGTCTTTTGAGTACGTACCCACAGAGATAGAGGATCTCAGCAAACGACTGTTCTAAGGAGAGTAATTACTAGACAACGTCAGTGCCGGACCCTTGTAAGTATAGTTACAATGTAAAAGGGTTTCTACTTCCAACATAAATGTTGTAGAGGATTTGAATAAAGTAAGTGAGATAATTATAACTTATGATAATAAGGTGTCCTTGCGGTACTATCTCGGTCATCCAAAAGTATACTATTTTCGCAATGAGTAATGGCTAGTGTCACACGGTAGTTATTCATTTCCTACTCCCTGCAGTTATTGACTGCACTGGTTTTCATGCAAGGGAGGGTGAAACAAGAGTTTATCGTGCTCGGTTTTCTTCTGTTACTGAGAAAGATATTTCGAAGGCTATGGAAAATCTTGTTCAGCCAAACAGAAATGAGGCAATGGCTGTCGATGCTCGACAGGAGATAGACTTGAAAGTTGGAGTAGCTTTTACACGATTTCAGACTGGTTTCTTTCAAGGCAAATATGGAAACTTGGATTCTCGAGTTATCTCGTCAGTTTTCTTCTCTGTGATGAAAGTTGTGTTACTATCATCATTTTTCCTGATTCACATGCCTTCGATAGTATTTTTGTTCATCTGAATTCTTATTATTTTATCCTTAGCCTCCTATATGCTATGGTGTTTTTCCTTCTTTTTCTCAGCATGTCTGTCTCTCTCTCTCTCTCTCTCTCTCTCTCTCTCTCTCTCTCTCTCTCTCTCTCTCTCTCTCTCTCTCTCTCTCTCTCTCTCTCTCTCCCTCTTCTTATTTTTGTTTGTGGGTTTTTCTTTTATCCAAGGGGATTGTAAAGGAGGTGGCCGATAGCAAATAATATTTATCCGATTTTTTCCTCATGTCTTTGGATTTTACTCTACGACTATTCCTTTATCTTATTAAATTGTTGCACCCTGTCATTTCAAAATAGATTGGATCCATTATCCACATCTGTTATCAAATTGTTTCTGTTATTGCAGATTGAATGAGTTCACTACTTTCTTACTGTTTACAACTTGTTATGCTTCCTCAACTTTTGGCTAGTCTAGTAATGGTGATTTCATACCTTATTGCTGACAGGTATGGACCTTGTCAAACTCCAACTCTTGGATTCTGTGTCCAACGGTATCTTAATATCAACACTTTTAAGCCGCAGAAATTCTGGGTTGTGCATCCGTACATTGTGCACAATGGCTATGAGTTGAAGTTGGAATGGGAGCGTGAAAAGTTGTTTGACTTAGATGTAAGCACATCCCCCTATTGTATTTGTGATTCAAAATTGTATGTGTATGACTGCACAGGTATAAGGGTTGGCTGTTTTTATTGAATTCAGATCTCGTCGATGTTTCAAAATTTGGTCATTGACGATGGTACACTCGAAGTGGTCAGTGTATTTGAGAAGCAAGAGCACAAGAGCAGACCTGCTGGTCTGAACACTGTGAATCTTCTGAAGGTCCAGATCTTGATTTTAGTACTTCATTTAGTGTGGTGTGTCTCACAATTGCTTATGTTGCCCAGCAATTTTCCCTCTCTTTATAAACATAAATTATGTCTAAGGGTTAACTTTGCTGTCAGAAAGTTGTTTTCCCTGATGATTCCTACATTTCTGCCTGATACTGGAGGAAAACTGAAGGTTTATTTGTGGTTAGATATTAAAACTCCGGAAAAGTTTCAAATATTAATCTTCCCGCCCTCTTACTCAAGAGAATATCACATTTCAGTTAATTCAAACTATGTTTGATGATATACCTTTTTAAGCTTATACTCGGTATTATACTGCCTTTTAAGTTACGCTATGTATATGACCAAGGTGGTTCTATGCTTGCTCATTGTATCAGTGTGGAACTTATGTTTTTAAATAAATTTCTCCTTGGGGTTTTCCACATTGATTTTACTGCCTTTGGTTGCTTTATGTGACAAAAATTGTTGTGCTGTAAGTTTAGAACAACAAAAACCACAATGCCCCCAGTCTCGTGTAAGGGGATAAAGAGTCACATTTATCCAGCCTGACAATATTGCTTTGACTTGCTTTAGTTGCTTTATGTTACACATGCGTTACACTAGAACAACAAGAAACAACAATGCCTCTGAGGCTCCTACCTAATGGGTAAATGGTACTCTGTAGTATGTGTGCAACCTTACCGCTGACTTGAAACAAAGAGAATGTGTCTGTCTTCAGATGATCCGCAATGAAAATTGTGTCACCTGTTGGATGAACTTATTAGTGAAAACAGTTTAGCATCAGTGTGGTTTATTTTATCATACTTACAAGTACGGTGAGTGTTTGTAGGAAACGAAAAGCGGTCCCTTGGTACACTAAACGTAGATATTCTGGCCTTCTCTGATTGCCATTTAGCCGACAATTTATGTGACAGAAACTTGCCACATTGTTCCAACTTTGCTTAGGTTGCTTCAAGCGCACTAGGCTTTGGGCCACAGATGGCTATGCAGATAGCAGAGAGGCTGTATACTCAAGGTTTTATCAGGTGATGACTGTCCCAATCTTGTTTATTTGTGTTGTGCTGTTGCACATAACACCTTTGCGGCTTTATATAGTAATCCCAACTTTTGATTCCTGCTTAGTACATTATTTGTAATCTACATAATGCTGTAGTTGAAAGTTTATGGTTAGTGGCCGTCATGAGAGGGGGGAATTTCTAATTCAAGCTTTCACCAGCAAGAAAATGTAAATCTTGAACAGTTGCGGAGGATTTATTTTACTTGTCTCCACCTTGCAACTACACTACCTGATTTACTAAATTGGATTGACTTGTAGTAAAGGAACTTGTGTCAGAATCTCGGGAGGGGGAACCTCGACCCACAATAGTGAAGTTACTTAGTTATAGAAGAGCATTTCTTGTTTTTCTGATCTCTTCAATCAGAAAGTTATGTAAATGAATTCTGCTCCATGGTATTGCACCATGGTAAATAGGTGAGTGCAAAAGAACTCATTTGGTGAATTTTTTCTTTTGCATGTTGGTATCAATCAAACTGAGATTGTTTATGGATGACCACTGTGTAAATTCCGTGAAATTACTTTTATTTATTTAAATAGGGGAGGGGAAGCCAATATGATTTGGTAGTGTGCCTTTTCCAATACTAAACAAGGTTATTGCTGGTGCTTCTGCAGTTATCCTCGCACAGAGAGCACAGCTTATCCTTCTTCTTTTGACTTCCGTGGTGCGCTTGAAACACAGAGAAACAATCCTGTATGGGGTGTTTGTGTTCAAAAGTTACTGGCTGAAGGTTATAATAAGCCTCGCTCTGGTGCTGATGCTGGTGACCATCCACCCATAACCCCAATGCGTTCAGCCAGTGAAGAGATGCTGGGATATGATGCTTGGAAGTTGTATCAGTATGTCTGTCAGCATTTTGTAGCCACGGTATCTCCAGACTGTAAATATATAAGGTGAGTCATTTTATTTTCTTTGTATGCTTCAGTTTCACTCCCTATGTTTTCAAGTTTGTAAGTTTGAACTTACATCTGGTTAACATGATTTAGTCATGGGAACAGTACATTACTGCACTAAAATCTCAGTATTTTTGTCAACTATCCATGTTTCACGACCGATGTTGATTGGTTAGTTTCCATTAGCCATTGCATAAAGATGAGCTGCTTTATTTCAGGAAAAAGATTGAGTTTTCATCTGGTGGAGAATCATTTCACTGTACAGGACAATGTGTCATTGCCGAGGGATTTACAGCGGTTCTTCCCTGGCTGGGTTTAAGTGAGAAAAAGCTGCCAGATTTTACCAAGGGGGAGAAAATTAAAATATCAAAAGTTGAACTATACGAGGTAAAATTTCAAGACCCGAAAGTGGTGTGTTCCATTTCTGCACGTTATTAAGGAAGCATTCTGTGTACATTAGAGGAGTTGGTGGTAAAGTTTACTTTGTAAACATAAATTGAGTTTAGATCCGCTGAAATTCAACCCCACCATTTTTTAATTGCACTGTCTATTCTTTTAAATATAACAGGGTGATGTTCTAGAGCTATAACTATATACTAACATCTTTGTAATTCTATTTTACTTTCACTTGATATTTTCTCATATACTAACATCATTGTAATTCTATTATTTTTCTGAGTGACACTTTGTGTACGAGTACTAAAAGCTAAAATGGAAAGGTTGATTGGCATTTTGTATGCTGACAAAAATGACAAATGTAATTTTGTTCAACTGGCATGATGTTTTTGTAAAATCCAGGGGAATACTAGCCCTCCTGATTACCTTACTGAAAGCGAGGTTATCTCCCTTATGGAGAAACACGGGATAGGAACGGATGCATCGATTCCTGTCCACATCAACAACATATGTGAGCGCAACTATGTACAGGTCAGTATGTTATTGAATTCCTTCAAACATGCTGGTGTCTAATCAAAATTAAATTTGCTGCCTCTACGAATTTAATTTTTTTTTTAGATCAAATCCTGTTCCTCTAATGTGCTTTGAACTCCAGGTGCAAAGTGGGCGGAGATTGGTTCCAACAGCTTTAGGTGTCACTCTCATTAGAGGTTACCAATGCATTGATCCGGATCTGTGTCTGCCAGACATTCGTGGTTTTATTGAACATCAGATTACTCTTGTTGCCAAGGGTCAAGCAGATCATTCACTTGTTGTAGAGCATGTTTTGGAACAATTTAAACAGAAGTTTGCGTATTTTGTTAAGCAGGTGAGTGGTGCTTTATTTTCCTTAACAAACTACGTAGTGTGACGGACGTCAGAAACTTATAACCTGGACAAAACCTTAGTTTGGAGGATTACTATTTCTCCTTGAAACTTAACAAACAAAGTAGAATATGTGCAAACAAATGCTTTAGTTTGTGTAAATGTCTCTAGAAGTAGAGGAGAAGAAAGTTTGACTGAGTAGCCGAGTACGTGATATTGCTCCAAAAAAAATTGCTGGAAAGATGTTGCTTTTGAGTATCCTCTCGAGTTTCATTTCAATAAGTACATCAGTGCTCAATATTATCTGTCAACTTATCGCTCATAGGTGGCTGACACTGGTAACAACATGCTTTTATCTCCAATCTCCCTGGCAGATAACTAGTGGCTGTCTGTAGGAATGTGATTTTCTGCTTTTAGTGAATTGAAGTACTTAATCATATATTCCGCTTGTTTTCGGGGAGGCCTTCTGAGTCGTCCATGTTCTTGCATAAGGATTCTAATGGCAAGTTTGTTGGTTTGAGTGCTTTTAGTAAATCGAAATGCTTAATAATGTTCCTCTTGTTTTCGGGGAGGCTTTTTGGGTCGTCCATGTTGTGGCATAAGGATTCTAATGGCAAGTTAGTGGTTTGAGCATGATGCTGAATCTATTTTGGTGACCTGATCTCAGAAACGGGCATCATGACCCCATCTCAATCTTTGTGTCATAACTCATAAGTGTCGCCTGTGACGCCTCAGAATGCGTTCACTTGATAACTCCGTGTTTGGGCTTTCGCAGGCTCCATCATATTCTATGGCTTGCACTTTGACGTCCTTAACATATTCTTTAAGTCTTTAATTGATGAAAGATATCTCGGGTTTCTGTCTTCTATGCAGATAGAACATATGGACGCACTATTTGAAGCTCAGTTCTCTCCTCTTTCAGAAACAGGGCGTTCAATGTGTAAATGTGGTAAATGTTTGCGTTATATGAAGTATATTTCTTCTCAGCCTCAACGTCTCTACTGTGGTACATGCGAGGAAGTCTACTACCTTCCTCAGAAGGGATTGATCAAGGTTCTTTCATTATCTCTTTGTTGTACTAAAATTTAAAGAATTAGACTCTCTAAGGCGCCTTGTTCTTTTCGGCTGAAGTGGGCTTAACAAGGCTTTGAATTGGCCGACACAAAATGAACTTAATGGGGCTGAAATGAAGTAGGCTTAACTGAACTGAGTTGAATACCAAGGCGTAAGAGTATTGATTTTCACCCAAAATACTGTAGTTACTTAGTAGGACAAATTTTGAAAATTGATAATTCGAAAACTGCCAAAAAAAACGCGTCAAATTTACATTTCTATCTCCGTTCCAGTCTCGTTGTTCCTTTGACTTTTCCTGTGGTTTCATTACATATAATGTGACACTTGCAGCTCTACAAGGAACTTACATGCCCATTGGATAACTTCGAGCTCTTACTCTTCTCCATACCTGGCCCGGAAGGGAAGTCATTCCCTTTGTGCCCATACTGCTACAACAACCCTCCATTTGAAGGGATGGATGCCCTTTTTGGTGCTCCGAAAACAGGGTCTGGAAATCAAGGCAAGGGAGCTGGTATGCCGTGCTTCCTGTGCCCCCATCCCACATGCAAGCACTCTTTGATAGCACAGGGTGTTTGTGCTTGCCCAGAATGCAGTGGGACCCTTGTCCTGGACCCCGTGAGTGCTCCCAGGTGGAGGCTGTTCTGCAACATGTGCAACTGCCTCGTCTTTCTGCCTCAAGGTGCCCATCGGATCTCAACCACCAAAGAACACTGCCCCGATTGTGACTCAACCATCATCGAGGTCGACTTCAATAAGAACAACTCCCCATTGGCTGATGGAACTACCTTACATGCTGGATGCATTCTGTGCGATGACCTTCTGCATTCACTTATCGAGATGAAGTATGGGAAGTCGTCTTTTAGGCGGTTTGGAGGGAGGGGGAGAGGGCGGGGGAGAGGAAGAGGGAGGGGCCGAGGCCGAGGTGGCAAGAACATTGATCCTAAAATGAGTTTTCGGGATTTCTGAGTAGGTTTAGGTTACATGAATTGTTATGTGCTTGACGACGACTTAATGAGGAGGCTGTTGGATTGTATTGTACTCTGTATGCATCCAACAGTTCGTATCGCGTTAAACTATTCCCTTTTTTGTGGTTATAGTCTAGCGACTTGAACTCCTACACCGTTGATGTTTGGAGTATATTTTAGTAATTTTCTAGTGCTTGTAATTATGCACGAGTAATGTAGAATCTTCATTTTGATTATAAATTTATAGTGAAGACTCAAGACTGAAGACTGAAGACTGAAGACTGCAAGGGATTTCTTCTCCACAGGCCACAGGGAATAATACATGTTATACAGTCACTTTTAGGCTGTGGTTTGTCCTCCGTTCATTTGTAGAACCCCAGTGGAGTATTTTTTGTGTAGCCAATTCTAAGTTTTTATTTTTGGTCCGAAAAAGTTTGCGTTAAGTTGCAGATGAGAATCGAACCTCACCTCTTGACATAAGGTGGAAAGTTGTTACCATTTGAACTAACTTTTGTTCTCGAAGATATTGTTTGTATACACGTGCTTGTTACACGAAGCAGTTTAGTGCGGAGTATAATTTTAATTCAGATAATTGTATCCAAATTTAATGCAAAGTCTTGACTTTAGTGGAGTCTGTTTTACAAGGCATGGGTCAGTTTTTGAGTTGGGATATCAAGTCCGATTTGGATCAGGTTATTTCAGGTGGTTAAATGTGAGTCGGATCAATTTGAAGCATAACTACCCTAAGGCTATAATGGATAAATATTGAAGATAAGATGGATGAGCCCCGATTATTGAGTTGAATAGCCAGTAAGCCGTGGGGGAATGGGACCAACCAAAACACATGTGAGCACAGAAGAGACACATCACACATTTTTGCATTGCAACTCCAACTCCAACTCCAAGTGAAGGAATATAATCAGAGAATTTTGACAAAAGATAACTAACTAACACGGGTTTTCCAATCCCAATCTTAATCTTATCCATCAGCCTCAGCCTAAGTATCTGAGTTTGAAGTTGAGTTTTGAGTTCCAATGCCAGAAACCCATTAATAAAACCACACCAATTCATTATTCATTCCATACTGTAAATAATGCAGATATTGGGTGGTGCAGCAGCATCATGTTTAGGAGCAGTTTCATTCACAAGCACAAGCAGAAGCAGCACCTTGTATATGACGCATTCACATTCACCTCTTGATGCCTCATGCTCTTCTTCTTCTTCTTCTTCTTCTTCTTCTTCTTCTTCTTCTTCTTCTTATTCTGGTGCAGCATTTCCCAATAGCAGCAATAACAAGAATCTGTTGTTTTTGTGGCGTAAATATGAATTGAGTAGATACCCAGTTTGTGCTACTCCTCCATCATCTAATGCATCTTCTGCCCCTAAACTTGATCACTTTCTGGATGCTTCATCCCTCTCCCCTCCTCCCACCCCCACTACTCCTACTCCTACTCCTACTCCTACTCGGGTGAGTGACTTTTCTTTTCTTTTCTTTTCTTTATTTATGAAATTGGGTATGCCGTTGAATTACTCCCTCCTACTGATCGAGTAGAGTCATTTTTGTGTTACAATATCATCATCCCATGTCTAAAATGATGGGATAACGTTTTTGATAGGAGGCTCACAATTGGCTGACTTCGTATCGTATGATAGGAATTGGGATTTTTAGAGGAATGTTAAGATAAGGTGGGTGTTTTGAATTAGAATTCGATAAGTGGTTAGTCAAGGTTAAGGTTTTGGTTGACTGACTTTGTTCATTCCTCAATTCACTCACTCAACTACTTAGTCAAGTGATGAATAAACTACTCTCAATTTCTTTGTTCCCGCTCTATTCACCCTTTTTTAGTTCACCCAACCTTATGCATCCCGAATTTGAATTGCCTGTAATATTCTGCTTGTGTTTCTTGTAAATGGCGTTCAAGTCGTAAGCTGTCTAAACATTTCTGCAGTATAGTTTTTCGGAAAAGAAGCAAACTTTTCTGTGTATTTCTTAGCTTCCATGCCGTCAAATGAAGCTTAGTTGGAACTGAAGCCTCTCATGTCTTTACCAAACCTTTTCTTACTTCTGTGAATAATTTAGTTGGAGGTCAGTGTGTGTGTGTGTGTGTGTGTGTTTCCTAATGGATGTATTTCCTTGAAGAAATAGAGGCCTGTGGATTGGGAGGCAGCCAAGAGGTTTAAAGAAACTGGATCCATCTACGAGGGCAGAATCGAAGGTTTTAATAATGGAGGATTGCTAGTTCGTTTCTATTCACTTGTTGGTTTTATGCCTTTCCCACAGTTGAGCCCCTCCTATTCCTGCAAAGGTACTACACTGTTTTATGTTCTGTAATAACGACTGTAACTAATACTCCGTATAAGATGCTACTCAAATACAGTATCTCTTTTCCCACTGTTGAGTGTATGGCGTATGGGTGGTTGAGTTAAACATGACATGAATTTCTCTGTTGCCACTTCCTGCAGAACCAAAGAAGACTATACAAGAGATCGCAAGGGGACTTGTTGGGTCTACCTTGCGCATGAAGGTACTTATTCCTTGACTTCACGCTTTTAAAATCTCAAAATCATGATTACGGCTTTGCTAATGTTCTTCATTGAAGAACAGTATGGAGATAAAATCATATGGAGGTTACAGATGTCTTCAAAAAATAATATACTCCGACTCTTCAATATACCATGTCACTGTAATCTGTTGGATTTGTTTCTATTTCCCCTGTATGTATTGTGATCTCTCTCCCATGCTTATTAGCCTCTTAAAGAATAGTGTATATCTTTGTGGTGCATAGATAATTGAGGTTGAAGAAGAGAGCAGAAAATTGATATTCTCTGAAAAGGATGCCGCTTGGTCGAGGTATGCTGAAAAGATTAAGGTCGGAGACATTTTTGAAGCAATTGTTGGTATGGTTGAGAGCTATGGAGCCTTTCTTCACTTGCAGTTCCCAGACGGTAATTCACTCTTGATTCTATTATTGTTCAGCAATTGTTTGCCTCGCAAAAATTCATGTATTGGTTGATTCAATGCAAATGCAGGCAATTACCATCTTACTGGCTTAGTTCACGTGTCGGAAGTTTCGTGGGATTATGTTCAAGACGTAAGAGATGTTTTAAGAGAGGGCGATAACGCTAAAGTTAAAGTCACTCACATTGACAGGTATCTATGGACTCTCAATTTTTCGCAGTTATACAAATTTTCAATGTTCAACAGTTTTATCTGTATACCATATAGTGGATGGTGATTCTTACGTTGTTTATGCCTGCCGTATTTACTTTTACTATTCTATTTGAATCGTAATAGAAGATATATACAGGCAGAAATCGAGAATCACACTCTCAATCAGGCAGCTGGAGGAAGATCCTCTTTTGGAAACCTTGGACAAAGTCATTCCTCAAGTATGTCCGATTTGGCCAGTTTCTACATCGTTCTTTCATGTCTATCTGGCCCCCTTCTACCCATCACAGTAGCGTGTTTTGTAAACAGGACAGTCCAGAAAGCCCTGATTCTGCAAGCACGAGCGGAGAGTATGATATCGAGCCACTTCCAGGGCTTAAGGAGATATTTGCAGAGCTCTTGAAGGAAAATGGGTAAGCTTGTGTACCTTCCTTTACCATATTTAGGATACTTTACTTGTTCCAGGCCTTTGTTACTCCGACTTGGGTGCAAGTATCAATATGAAGCATCGGAGCCCCATGTAATGTTGGAATTTCAGCAATGAGTCTATTATTAAGAGGGTGATATGTTCACAAGCTAGTTCATGTGCATATGGTCGAGTTACTCGAGTATTCACTTTCCTTTGCGCAGGATAACGGATGTCAGAATCAGAAGGCAAGGCTTTGAGAAGCGGGTTGTTTCACAAGATCTCCAACTATGGCTTTCTAATGTCAGTACCTTGCAACTATGATCTATGCTTATTTCTAGATAAGGAAACACATATGGTCGTGTTGGGTCACATGTAAACAGATCACGAACCCTTGAACCCAAACCCGACCCAATTAAGTTCCGTATTGTATTGTATTCTTGTTGATCCACTCACACCAGTGGGCGGTGGGCCATTAAGTCTCGACCCAAACCCGATCAAATTAAATTTCATGTCGGTTTCCCGTCCACGCACTTAGATAAATGGGTCATTAAGCCTCAACCCGAACCCTTTAATTGCGTGCCGGGTTTATGTCATGCTCCATGTTCATTTTGTACCCTGAAGTTGAGTGTAAAATGTCATTTGACAGGCACCAGCGACTGACGACCAATACACTCTACTTGCTCGAGCTGGAAGACAGGTACATGAACCCGACAGACGATCGTGTTAATTACAGTTTCATAACCACTTGTTGTTCTCGAATTTTAATCAATTGCCCGCTAATAAGTTGATCCAAAGTTCATGAATTTAATTTCTCTCTTTGACAGTATCAGTTAAATTGATTTGTCTTGTGATTTTGAGCATCATATGGACATATCGAACATGGCCCTCTTAAATTCATTAATTGTGCATTCAAGCTTGAAAAGACGAATTGGTGAAACTGTACTATCTTGCTTGTACAGGTTCAGGAAATTCAAATGACTACGACACTTGAGCAAGAGGGCATAAAAAAGGCGTTGCAGCGGGTTCTGGAACGTGTTCCGTGATAGGTACTACGGTGGAGACAGGAGCTCAACAGCTGCATTTGCAATGTACATAGATGAGCATGGTCTATATGCCCCCATTACATAATTACATGATACATGTATCATTCATTAATGGAGATTTGCTGTTGCAGAAATCATGTTCTGCTCATGAAAACCCTCCCGATCTTTCCTCTCACAACTCAACTTCACAAGGCTCATACTGTCCATGTATCCCATACGTGGAAATATACTCGTATATATTACTCCGTATTATTAATTTCTTTTTTCTCATTATGGAATTTTTATCGATGGATCAGATCAATTTTTACAAGAAATTGGTGGCAACCCCCTCAACAATAGCGAAGCTAAGTCAAGTAAAAATAATTAAGATATCTCTACCATTACAGTAGTGGCATTACTTCATTAGGTTAACACTAGCTTCGACAAACAATCTGAAAACACGACACAAATTCAACGTGTTAACGAGCTTTGGTTGAGATTTAATGACTTATTTATACAAGTGTGTCAATGCAAACACGAGGACAAGATTAGAGGGTTGTGTTTGGAATGAACTCTTTAGATACGAATTTGATACAAATGATATACTGTTTTTATAAATGTGTCTATTTAAAATCGTACGTACCTTTTATTACACGAAGATATTTCTAGTATGAATTCTACTATGAAGTAGTTACCGTGCGAATTTAGAGACATTTTATTTCGGGACAAATTTGTCCGAAAAACGTGGACAATAACCCTCAAATTCGTCTGTTTCAGGTGATTTTTCAAAGGCCTTATAGATAGAAGTATAGAATTCTTATGCCATAAAATGATTGACGATTGTTAAAAAAAAACCTCTAAAATAGTTCAGATTCGAGTATATATCGAAGATTTCGCCCTAATCCGACGTTACTCGAAAGATAGTCGATGGTCTTTTAAATGTGTCTATTTGAAACAGTACGTACCTTTTGTAACACCGAGATATTTCTACAATGTATGGAGTAGTTATCGTGGGAATATGGAGAAATTTAATTTCGGGTCCACATCAACCCGAAAAAGGTAAATCATAATCTTCAAATTCGCTCGTTTCAGATGATTTTTCGAAAAAATATGAGATATTTCGTTGGTCATGTAAATAGTACCCTTATACCATAAAATGATTGATGATTATTTAAAAAACTCTAAAATAGTTAAGATTCAACTATATATACCGAATATTTTGCCTTAATCCGACGTTACTTAAAAGATAGTCGAATGTCTTTTAAATGTGTTTATTTGAAACCGGACGTACCTTCCGTTACACTGATACATTTCTACAATAAAATGACTTACGGTTGTTAAAAAACTTTAAAATAGTTAAATATATATCCGAAGAAAGTATTTTAAATATAGTTAAGATACAAACAGAAGAATCAAGTTGACATCAAGAGAGAGCTAAACAGAAGAACACTATGATTTGAGCCGTTTCCTACCGGACAACGTGTCGTTTTCTTCCAAATTTTTTTATCATGTTTCCGCGGGCTCTTCAGGATATATCTCCAGTTTAATTTCAAACACAAATAACAAATACTCATATATCTTGCACGAATTTCTCATAATTACCGACGTGAGTTTATCGCTCCGATACTCTCAATTCCTATATTTCACTTCTAAAAATTTAGGAGGATGAGTTAACTGACTTAAGAAATAGACCGGTTTATTTTCGGTAAGTTCTATTACGGCCCAGATCTCCGAAAACAATACTCGTATGTATTATACACTACAATTTGAGCCGTCCAGAAGGTCCAACCGGACAATGCCTCGCTTTGTTCAGTTTTCTTCTAGTTTCTTCGAGGACTCTTCATGATATCCACATTTCAATTGCACCATCATATACTCGTAATAAGTAAACGTTCATTTTGCACGAGCTTTCGACTTTTAACTGACACACGAGTTTATCGTTTTCTTAAACTCTCATTTCTCCTCCGTTGGTCCGAAAAATATGGGAGCACGCGTTATGTGACCAAAGGAATTGACCAATTGTTTTTCAACAAATTTTGTTCCGGTGTTATGGATCTCCTATAATCGAGTATTATACACTTCGATTGAGCAGTTTGGCAGGTCCTACCGAGCAACGTCTTGTTTCTTCCGGTCTTCTTACCACATATTCGCGGTTTTAGATATCTCAAGTTCAATTTCAGCCGCAAATAACAAATACACGTCCAATTTGCATTATTTCCAACTTTTAACTGATGAGAGTTTATCTCATTATACTCTCATTTTTCCTCCGTTAGTCCTAAAAATGTGGGAGGACGCAATATCTTACCTAAGGAATACACCAGTCAATTTTTGTCTAGTTTTGTTACGGGGTCCCAGATACTCGAAAATCGTGTATTATACATTACGATTTGAGCCGTCCAGAAGGTCATACCGGATATATAACATGTTGTTTTTCCTAGTTTTGTTACCACGTCTCATCGGTGTCTTCGAGATATTTCTTGTGCAATTGCAGCATCATATAACAAGTACACGTCCATTTTGCACGATTTCCAACTATTAGCCAACGTGAGTTTATCATTATCTGACCCAAGGATAATGACTAGATAATTCCTCACCAGCTTTCGAGTTTTCTCAATTCTCCTATATGGCTTCTAAAATTTTGAGAGGACATGTCATTATCCGACCCAAGGAATTAACTAGTCGATTTTCGACAAGTTTTGCTACGGGCTCCCGGATATACGAAAGTCATGTAGTATTATACACTACGATTCAAGTCATCCGAGAAGTTCTGCCGGACCTCATGTTTTCCTCAGGTTACATGGTGGTGCGTGTGACTTAATGCTTGGGTTTCCCTGAGGTTACATGGCGGTGCTTGTGACTTAATGATTCCGTCAAGGAACCCAAATTTTCGTCTTGCATAGAACGAGAATTGCAGAGTGATCCCAATCATTGTAGTTGTGGTTTTGTGGAGGTTGAGTTCCGTCGATGTGATATAGTCTTCAAGTCGATCATGGAGACCTAAATAGTAAGGAAACTACGGTTCAATTTTTTTTACCAGTGGTGCCTTTTTTTTGCCATCGACCATCACTACAAGAATACGGAGTATTCCCTCCTAGTTTGAGATTCCTCCCACTTTTCTTTTTCTTCCCACTTTCCTTTTTTGGATCTACTTTTAATCATTTTTTATTCTTTCTTCAATTTTTTATTCATTTCCTCTACTCCTAAACACGACACCTTTTCACTTTATACCTCACATTTTATCCTTCATACCCCACCTTTTACCCTTCATACAATCATACCTCACTTTTTATACATTTCTTAAATTCTCCACACAAAAATTGGGAAGGAATACTCAAAATATGTAATTATGTTAACAATGCTGTTATAAATTAAGTTGAAAATTTTATAGAAAATAAACGGGGATAGATAGACAATACCATAAAAGGACAAATAAATATAAACAATTTCAAGTAATACGCCAACGATAAAGAGTAGTTCAAATCCAAATTGGGAGGGCAAACCGATAAAGGGACACAAGTATCCCCAAAATCAGGCATCAATCATCAAGATTCTATTCTCATCACATAGAGTCATAGATACATATATATGGAGAGAGTAGTACTATAGTATAAAAGTAAAGGCAGAATAGAATCCTCCTGTGATGGATGGACAAGGGACAAGGGATCACTGTTTGACAATACACTACTGTACAGTTTATTATGCATGCATTCTGAATTCTCACAACTGCACGCTATCTCCTATCTCCCCCTCTTGGATGCCAAATTCCACCGAATAAGACGTTGTTGTTGTAGTAGTAGTAGTAGTAGTAGGAGGAGCTACATACATACAGAAATCTCAAGATTTGCATTGGATTGCTCAAGATCACATCTCGGATTATAGCAAACCGATATATAACTAGGCAATGCAAATTCTGTCTTAACATGCTAACGAGTACGTGTATATTACAATTATAGAACGCGGTTAATGGGTTAGTCTAATAAAATCAAATCAAGGAAAGCTGACGAAATGCTTAAACGACATACGGAGTAGTATAAAATGATTCATTGGGATTGCCTTGATATTAATACTGGTACGAGTAATTGACAACGCATTGCATGCTAATTTTGGTCTAGAGAGTTGAGTGTCCGCTTCTTAGAAGAGCCTTTGGCGAGATGAACTGGGTATTTAAGGGCGTTCAGTTCAAGCTTCCTAAGAGCAGCTTTACCAAGATCAACACCACAAATATCAGACAGCCTTACTAGATACAGAAGCACATCTGAGAGCTCCTCTCCTAGGTGTTGTTTCTCTTCATCGCTCCACCCTGGCAACCCTCTCGGCACCTCCCCTTTCCACTGAAATATCTCTGATAATTCTCCCACTTCCCCAACCTGCAAATATATTTATGGACATAAATATAAACATACAAGTGACCACCCGTCGCATGTACGGAGTATACCCGTGATGACCAGCAAACCATCCAATAAATCCTTGTTAAGCCATGATCTTAGGGTAACTATGTGTACACACCCAACTAACAAGACGGCAGATGCACGAAAACACAAGTCAGGCAGTGAATTTATTCCCCATTATGTTGGATTTGTAAGTTGCCAACTTGCCATTACCTATTTTTGAAGTATAACCCTATCACAGCAAATGTCCAAATCTTCATCTAGCATAATAAAATTGAGCAGAAAAGCATTTACAATGACACGGGGCGTGCATTTGTGAAAAAAAGAAAAGAAAAGAAAAGAGGTCATAGAGACAAAAACAAGAACATCTCCATTCAAATTGCATACTGCAAAAATGAAAAAAATGACACTCTTTCGGTAACATCGTCTAAATGACCGCTGCTATAGCTTTCATGGTTCATTACTTTCGACCAATAATAACCAATACAGCATTTTCCGGAAACATGCTCGCTTTGATTTATTTTGGAGATAGATTATACAAAATCACAAAATTCAATAAGCAAAGGAATGTACATTCCCGTATAATTCATGAAATGACAAAAAGTAGACATGTTTATTATGGAGTATGGAAAATGGAGGAATTTGGGTACAAAAACAGTGAAACATACCCATATTTTGAAGCATTATAATGTGTAGGTGGGATGGGAACAGTAACCCCTGGGTCATGGGTACTGGACTACTGGGTCCTGCCATTATTGTCTAGTAGTACTTAAATGTGGTAGGATGAACCAAAATAAAATTGCCATTTTAGGGCTTCATTCTTCTCACTGTTCTGGATCTTCATACAGCAAAAAGCTGCAAACTTTTGCATCCAATCACACTCTCAAACCACACCATACAAACTCTCAATCCCTTAATTCATCGATAAGTAAGTCTTCCTTTTGACGGGTATTAACCACATCACATACAAGCTGGAGTAGTATTTTCTACCCACCCACCCCCTGGTCATTAATGAATCCTACGACTATGGAGTGGAGTATATGGTATTGTAGGGCATAATAACATATCATTTTCATGGAATTTGGAAAGGGGTTTTGGCAAAAAGGTAGAAACTTTAGAGTGAAAAACCCTAGAAATTAAAAGAAAAGAAGATGTTACCAGGGCTAGAAGGAGATTCCTGGGGCTATGAAATTGATCCCAATCTCTTTCAGTAGCAAAGGCAGCCATTTTAGTCTTCAATTCTTCAAGATCAACAACACTACTACTACTACTACTTCCACTTGTTTCTTTCTTACTACCTTGACCTTCCTCCTCCATTTCCCCTTTCTCTTTTCCGCTGTTTCCTTCAAGAGTCGTTGGAAGAGATCGAGTGAATGGGTGAGTAAGTATGAAGCCCACTTAACGTGTATCGTATCGTATCGTATCGTATCACCGGTCATTTTCTACGTATTACGTGTAAAGTGCCAATTGCCAAAGCTAGTTCATTCATCCATTCCTCTCACCACATACGTTACGTGTTTTACATTACTCACTCGCCCCACATTCTTTACATTTACTTTTGACATAAAAATCGAAAAATAAATAGTATTAGTATTCCTCGTATTTAGAAGTTAGAGTCGGCAAACAATGATATGATCCATAAATTCAATAAAATATTACGAGTATGTTGTGAATCAACAATCCATTTATGTACGTGAGCGGACATGAATGCTTTAACAGAAAGCATGAAAAATGAGTGGTACTCCATAGATAAGAGGACGGGGGTTCTAATAACCCAAATAGTCTCGAGTCAATTGAATTACTAGTGAACTGGTGATTTAATTATTTTTATAACAAAACAATACAGTTTTGTAAAATAGAAGGTGAAAATTTGAGTTTTTAAATATTGGTGGGGTCGTAAGGGATTATAGCGTGATCAATCAAAGTAGTTATCATATGTTATTATGAATTGATTGTAAGTGATGAATGTTGTAACATAGTTCTTTTTTAACGTGGATGATTATTGTGGTTGTGACACGGTTGTTGAGGTAAGGTTTATCTGTACTCGGTATATGTTGTTCGTATGTTTGTGATGTTTGTTGCATTGCATTTTGAGTCGTCGTCATTGTTGGTTGTATGTCATTGACTCAATATTGCATCTCATTTGACTTGGTTCATATGGGTAGTTGATGTTGGAGTACAAAAACGTATGGTGACGATTTTGAGATTGAGACGTGATGCCTATTGATTGTGGCTTGATGCCTATTATCAGAAGCTAACAAAGAATAGCTAGGTAGTAGGCCCGGTTGATCTTGAGATCTTCCTTAATTTCTTCTCCTGTGGGAGGATGTGCACACTTTTGGAATGGCAGGACATTGTGATGTGAAGCTATGATGGTATGTGGTGATCGATGTTGTGACGTTGTGGAGGTAAAGGTGACATTGGTTAAGTTGTGTCGGTTTACATTATGTAATTGATTGAATGTCGTTCTAATCTTAATGATATTCGCATATCTGTTGGAGTGTCGGTTAGGTTTGTCTTTACTCGACTTATATGCTGACCTTGTGTTTGTATCTTAATTGTCCACCCAATAAGATCCTCGTGATTGTGACCTCGAGATGGTAGCACCTTTATTTACTGATTGGAAATATCTTGACAAGGTTATTGGATAAATGAGAGTACCATTTAGGCAATAGGATCCTCATGGTTGTCGTTTAAAGCAACAATCAAAACAGATTTAGTACATAGTTCAACAATGAAAAACGAGAGACGGCCAATGGGTTTAGTGGGTGCGGATTTTAGGAAAATGGGAAAGCGGGAAATGGTTGGATTATCATATTTATTAACCTAGTAGAGTGTAGCTGAAGTGAAACAAAGAGTTAAAGAAATGAAATGGCTCAATGTGAAGTAAAGCTAAACTCACAAGGAGCCGACAACATTTCACAAAAAAATCGGCCCAAATGTAAGCTCATCCTATTGACTCACGCAAGTACGGAGTATTTGTATTTGTGAGAAGACCAAAATCATCCATAAACAAGGCTAATGAGTGCAATGACTATAAGTACGGTTAGGTACGAAACTACTCCAACAAATTATATTTTTTTCGGTTCCAATCAATTCTATACCCTTGCTTTTTTAACAATATTTATAAATGGGAAATATGCATGTGAGATCGAATACATCATGAATATTAATTTTTTTTTTTACAATTTTTAGAATAGTATAATTAAAAATATAGACAAAAATACTCCCTCTCGCACTGAGATCTTCTCACTTTTCTTAAAATGAAACTCCATTAAGATTTTCTCACTTCAAAACTTTCCTTATTTATTAATTATACTATCTTCTTATTGGTTACTTTTTGTGATTTGATATCTTGAACCCCATCAAATATTACCACCTTTCATTATTCATTTAATCCATGTGTCATATTAAAATGGGAAGATCTGGTGAGGAGGAGTACTCCCTATGATTCACAAAGATCTTCCCCTTGGTTAAAATATGTCTCACATATATTAAACAAAGGGGAACATTTTTGTGAATTGGAGGGAACATTTAAATATACATATAAAGGAAATTGATAAATACAACCATAAATAATTCTCAACGCATACATTAATTACATTGATTTATGTAATTTTCTCTTTATTTCCCAAGTTAATACCAAATATAAAAGTTATTTAATATTTAAATACAACCATAAGAATCGTATTTAACGTAAACCATATAAAAATGTAGTTCCCCTCATCCAAACAATGCAATCAATTCAAACATGGAATTGATTGCAAGGGATCAAATAATTATAGAAAACAATGTTGAAATAGTTGACTGAGTAAGAAGAATCGTACAGCAAGTAGCCTTGACAAGTCAAACCCAACTTACCCAAAATGGACCCCACCTTCCTCCTTCTTTCTCCCACCATCTCCCCTTCCCCCTCCTCCACCTCCCTTACATTCCCTCTCCTCTCTGCAACTCCCTTCCCATGGTCAACAATGGCGGACGCACAACCTAACTCACTATCCAATCCACTTTCCTAAACCCTCGCACACCTCTAAATCCCAACTTACCTTCTCTCCACTCCATTTCGTACTCCAATTGCTACTACTGCTATATTTTCGACGGAATTTCGCCGCGGTTTCTGTGATCTACGATGGAGGAGGATTGGGTGGATGACGAGCCGTCGGCGAAGGAGAAGAAGATGCCGATTGAATTGAGTGCGGTCGAATCGTTAGGGTTAGGGTTTGATTTGACTTTTGATTTTAGGATTAGGTTTGCTAAGCGGGAGAGACTCGTTGTCTTGGATGATTCTAATAAGAAAGATGTTCTTTTTCCTGGAAATGTTACCATTCCTGGTGTTTCCGCTGATATTCGATGTGACAAGGGTGAACAAATGCGATTCAAGTCTGATGTTCTTCAGTTTAATCAGGTACTCCATTTGTTATTTTCCAATTTCGCCTTTTTTTTGTGTATTTTATTTGGTATGTTGGGATTGCTGAATTATCTTTGAAATTATTAGGAGTACCTCGATATCGGCAATTTATAATTGGTGAATTCGTATTGAAATTATTAAGAATATGTCGGAATTGGTATTTGATGATAGGCGAATTGTCGCTGAAATTTCCAGGGACACCTCGAAATCAACGATTAATAATTGGTGAATTCTTGTACAGTTAAAAATTAACTGGAACACCACAAAATCGATACTTGTTGGTTGTTGAGATGATTAAGAACGCCTCAAAATCAGCAATTGGTGAATTTTGATTGAAATTGTTCGGAATTTTTAGGTTAGTTAACTACTCATAATTTGAATGATTGATTGGTCAGTTACACAGTTTACACTGATAATCTAAGTACGAGCTTTGATAGGAATACATGCTGTGAATACAACAATATCAGTGAGTATTACGTTGGCGTAGATGATATGATAGTTAAATTTAACATAGATGTCATGTATTCGACCTCTGTAGTATGAGTACTACTTTTTAGTTTTTAGGCCTTCATGTTAAAGGTGGAACATATGCCTCCAAATTTCGTGGGACGACCCTGTTGTAAGCTTGGTAGAAGTACTTTTATATCCTGAGAATAACATCATTCACGATTGTAGATGTCAGAGCTACTCAACCAAAAATCTTCGGTTCAGGGGAAAGTTCCTTCGGGCTACTTCAATGCAATTTTTAATTTCAGTGGAGCCTGGTTAAACGATGCTTCTGATAGCAAGAACCTTGCTTTTGATGGTTACTTTGTTGCTCTGTACCATTTGCACTTGATGACATCTGCTCTCGTCCTCCATGAAAAAGTGAAGAAATCTGTTCCTTCGCACTGGGATCCTGCATCCTTATCGAGGTAATGTTTTGTGCTGTTAACCTGGCCAGTTACCACTTGATTTACCTATTAGTCGAATTTTATTCGGGAACATAGCATTAATTTATCTATTTGGTGTTCGATGTATATAGTTGATATTTCTTGCATCTATTTTGTGCTCCATACTATTAGGTAGTGCATACCGTTGAAGCCAAGGCAACCTTTGTCCTCCATATGAGTGATATAACCATATTGCTTGTCCCTAGGGAACATAAAATGTGCTATTTTGTCCCTAGTGTGGATGATTAAGATGTGCAATTTTGTATTTTTCATAAGCTTCTTTAGACTTTAGAGGTACGGATTTATGGTTAGATCAAAGGTGTCGTGTATGCTTCGTTGGTTGCTGATCTCACTTGTTAGGCAGGTTCATCCAGAAGTATGGAACACACATAATTGTAGGCTTGGCTGTTGGAGGTCAGGATTTAATTTGTGTGAGACAAACACCCTCTTCAGAACTTCCTCCCGCTGAACTGAGAGCACATCTGGAAGATCTTGGCGATGCCTTATTTTCAGATGGAAATGATCCACCATTACAGCGAAAAACTAGGGATGGGAAACAAATGGTACCAGTACAACTGGATGAAACAGTTTGTCCATCTTTTTCAAGTTTTATAATTCTATTTTTGTGTATAACCTTCTTTTCATTGTCATATAGGTTCCCGACGTCTTTAACCGTGTTTTGCGGTCAAATAGCATACAGATGACCAGCGTTGTGGAGACATCAAATAAGGATGTAAGTTTACAGTTGCAAGATGCGCTTTTGGCTCTCTGTTTTGGGTTTTGAGGCAGCATCATCATTAGTTTTTCTAATTTTCCTCAGGGACTCTCTGTTGTACGGTCAAGGAGAGGGGGAAATGTATTTCTGCATAGTCACTCCCAGTGGCTTCAGACAGTGCCTAGCAATCCTGATGCAATTCTCTTCAAGTTTGTCCCAATTACTTCTCTTCTTTCAGGAATTCCAGGCAGTGGCTATTTGAGCCACGCGATTAATTTGTACTTGAGATGTAAGTTTTCAACTTTTCACTTTGTAACGCCTAATATTTATGGCTTTGTGTTCACTTGCTTAATAACTTCCTGTTTATTGCCTTGTGTATATCCTCAATGGCTTCTATTTGTTACTGCTGTTGCTTACAGAGAGACTCTCTGCTGATAAATATTTTACTCCTTGATGTAATGGCATAATGGATATGGTTCTATCCGCGTGCTTGTTGTTATTGGGGTTATCATTAAGGAAATAAGAGATGGTGGTGAATAGACGAAAGAGTTGATGAAAGGCTAATATTTACCTCCGTCAATTGTTTATAATTACGTACCCTTTATCACCACCCCAACATCTTTCCTTCACCGTCTCAGTTCTCTCCTTCACCCTTGTGTCTTGTCTGTGCTCCATTACTATGGGCCCATTGTTACAATCACCCCAGAGCCAAGTATGACAAGATTTGGTATATAACTACCTTGACCACTTTTCTCTGCTTGTTTTTCCTCTTATTCTCTCACATTTGAGGAATTTAATTGAACGCACACCGACTAGGCTACCACTATCAGCAATTCAGCATGCATATAGTAGATTTCATTCTTGATTGCCACTTGTACATTTGGGGTTGATTCCCCCATCCACCACGCACACGCACACGCACACACTTTTCTCTTTTAGTTTCCAATGAGCGCACTCTCCGAGTCTTGATATGCAATATACTCCCTCTGTTTCTTTGATATCTTCCACATTTCCTTTTTCAATCATTTCTTTGATTTCTTCCACTTTCCTTTTATCTATCACACTTCTCTCTTGCCTAGGTGGCCCACTTACTCTACTCCCTCTCTACTTTTACTTATTTTATTATTTTTCTTAAGAAATGTGCCACTTTTAAGGTGGAAGAAATCATAGAAACGGAGTGAGTATTATAGTGTTGTCGAGAAGTCAAGGATTAGGTTTTGGTCATGCCTGTTTTTTTTTTTTTTTTGTGCTGATTATTCATGCTCTTGATGGTTATTGGTGGTTGCAATGCATCTGCTTAATATTATCTCCTTCATGTCAGATAAACCTGCTACAGAGGATCTGCAGTACTTTTTAGAATTTCAGGTCCCAAGACAGTGGGCACCAATGTATAATGAACTCCCTCTCCAACATCAAAGATTGACATCATCTTCATCCTCTCTTCGATTTAGCTTAATGGGTCCGAAGATCCATGTTAATTCCACGAAGGTATATTTATTTGTGTGTGTTGCCCTTAGTAGATGGTAGTAGTCTAGTAGACTTGATGGTTTTTTATCATAATTTTTTACTCGTGCGTAAATGGATCAGCAAGTCACCTGAGGAATGATCTAATGTTATTTTATTTTAAGACTGGGACAGCTAACAAACTAGGCCCATCTACCGATTCACTTGCTAAAAACTGAAATGTAAAGGGATAAGTACATTATATGTGGCCGGTGTTATCTTGAGAAAATCTTGTCAGAATTTGTGATTATCCATCTTGCTGTGGTTTCAGGTCTCAAGTTCTCTGAAACCAATAGTTGGTTTGCGCCTATACTTGGAAGGTAAACACTGCAATCAATTAGCTGTCCATGCTCAGCATCTAACAACCCTTCCAAATTCGATGATCTTTCCATCACCACACGATTCATCAGCCAACCTCTCTCATTGGCGAGGTTCTGATGAATTTGATCCCGAAGACCAATTCTTGGAACCTATCAGATGGAAGAGGTTCTCAAAAGTCTGCACATCCAGTGTGAAACATGACACAAACTGGGTGAAGGGTGCTACAAGTGGCGTTTTCATAGTTACAGGGGCCCAGCTCGTAGCAAAAGGTCGATGGCCCAAAACGGTACTTCACCTTCGATTGCTCTTCAGTCATCTACCAAACTGTGTGATTAGGAGGACTGAATGGGCGGCCGCCCCTCAATCGTCTCACAAATCGAGCATCCTGATGACGTTAAGCATGACATTCTCGTTTACCCAAAAGCCAAACCCGGGCCCCAGTGCGCCTAAGAAGCTGCCAGCTCAGCTGAACTCAGGTGTTTATCCAAGCGGACCCCCTGTGCCACTCCACTGCGAGAAGTTACTCAAATACATCGATACTTCAGAGGTGGTAAGGGGCCCACACGATGCTCCTGGACACTGGCTGGTCACTGCTGCCAGGCTTGTGACTGAAGGAGGTAAGATAGGTTTGCATGTAAAGTTTGCACTGATAGATTATACCGATGATTTGTAAAGTCTGATGTGTATATCGCCTGAGTGAGTGCCTGAGTTTGTGTCCGTCCATTCAATGTATTTTATATTTATTATGAGTTCTATTATTGTTATAGAGATGTTATAGAGATTGAGTGAGCAAATGTTTTAACAGTTTTATTGTACATGAAAATGATGTGTCTACCGGTACGTGAGGTGGCACACAGAATGAGATACAATAGTGGGACAGATGATCCGCACTAATGTAAATATAGCTTCTTTTTTGTGGCCTCTAGTCATTTAATGCTACGTTGGTGTCAGGTGAAAATAGGTGATCGCAGTGTGTTAATTAAGGACGAACGATCGCAATGTGTTAATTAAAGACGAACAAATGAACGAGATGGGTGGAGTATCATTTCTTTATTTGGGGAGTATTTTTTTCTAACACGTGACTTATTCTGGACAATGCTTGTCAGCGCGACGAACCCAAAAATCACCCGGGTTCGGATGGACTCTTGTTTTGAGCAATTTGAGGGTTGAAAGATTCAAAATTGAATTAAAACTTAATAGTAGAGTCTTCACAAAATTTTGTGGGAATTTATCGCACCCTTTCGAGTTACTATCACTTTATGCATTAGTCAATAAAGAACGAAACATAATTGATTAGAGCTTTGAATAATTTTCGTTGACTAAGGCCTTATTCTTTTGGATTGGAGTGAGTTGAATTGAATTAATCTGATCTAGATTGAGTTGAGCTACTCAGACAAAATGAACTTTCTGGTTTGAGTTGATTTTTTTAAAAAAGAATCGGGCCGAATGGATTCGGACCTTCGGAAGCCAAAAATGATGAGTAAGAGACTAAGAGTGTTGAGATAGGACTCATAGGAGTGCAGAGTGCATGCGGTGTCCGGTGTGACATGATTATGTACGTTGACATGGAGTCAAGTGTGACATTTACGTTTGTCTTTCTCATGGCAGGGTGTTCGTTCGTATCCAAAGACTATGGTTCAATTTTGTATAATTATTAAGAAATTTTTAAAGTAATATTACAAGTACAACAATAATAAGGGACAAATTAGTATTTAATTATCCAAAATGTCATTTGACAATGATATATAATGTAAATAAGTTAGTAGAATAAGGGTGGTTTGATCCAAAATTTGAACTAAAAAGCAAATTGCCAAATTGATCAATTAGATTTGAACGTCTAAAAAAAGAATACATATCATTTGGATATGTACGAAGGGAGGAGTAAAACATTACTGTAAAACCTTTGTATAATTGAAGTGTGGATACAAAATTAAAATAACCTATGGATCGAAAATAAGTCCGGACCAAACTTATGTAATAAATGGATACATGTATGAAAATTGAAGATCAAATTAGTAAATAATGATTGTTGAAAGTTGAAACCGAATTCTATTCCCCACTCCTAACATAAGCTGGTGTTTGCTAAGACTAAAACGGGTGTAACAATAACTCACTTGATAATTACTTCCTCTGTTTTTTAATGACGATCTATCCATATATTCATTCGGATGATATAGATATATTTTAATCAAATAGATAGAACGTAGAAAGACGAAGTGAGTAACTTATCATGAAATAGTTCTTAAAGGCTTTGCTTTGTCTTATCCATTCTATTTGAACCGTAATAAATTTGGGCACAAATTCTCATGTGTAACGGTTTCACAATACAATTATTATGAGACCTTTCCGTCTCTCACATTGAAGAAAATTACTAAGATAAAATCACTCTTACATGAGAGGTCTCACAATAATCATATTGTGAGATCGTGTTGTCACAAACAAGAAATTATATTTGTGAGTGGGAATATTGTTCATATAATATGATGGTTGGACAAGGAAAATGGGACGTTATTGGATTCTCTCAAGTCTTAGTAACTACTACTACTACGAGGGACAAATTGGAAATGGGTAAATGAGTAGAAATGAAATGAGGAAATGTAATTGATTGCTTTTGAATTGAACACATTATATTGATTGGCAGAGCATAAAACGTGAAAAAGCTAAAGTCGACAGTATATTAATATTAATACTATTATTAATCAATCAAAATAATTGAAGAAGGGTGAAGATGGATGGAGGCCGAGGGTCCATTGTCACGCCATCAACATGATGATAAAGCTACTGCTAAACAGTAAACAGTCCCAAATCACGTACGTATAAAAGGACGGCTAGTGCTAATCATCACCCCCAAGGAATAATTGAAAACGATTACAAACTCTATTTTCTTTTAGATTTGTGACGAGGATATATATCCGTTATGAATGATCTGTCACGATGGAGTCTACGGATTTTCTTTATTTCGATCATCAAAATTTCATTTAAGGACAATTTAAGTGATTCAAATATTATTAGGTGATTTAGGGAAGAATTATTAGAGGAAGTTTCATCTAACAATACTCTTATCATTGTTCACAAATTACAATAATGGACAAAAACTAGATTTTGCAATATTATTATTTGCTGGGAGGCTACATTAAAAGCAACCGTAGTAATTAATTGATTAATTAGGGGTTTTACACATACAATTATGAAGTTGAAGTTGCAGAATTAATTAATTAAATACTTCCTCCTCCGTTCTTTAAAGATTGTTTCACTTAATTAAAATTCTCCTCACATGTAACGGACAATGCTTAAGGGACAGAGGCGGTATCCAGTTAATTGATGGAGACAACTACTTATTAGCTCCCCAATCCTTTCTGATGTCAAAGTAGTAAGTGGTGTCCAAATAACATTTGTCATCATCATCCACAAACTGTAATGTCCAAACACACACCAAATCATACTTATTAGTAATTAATTAAGCTGCATTATTACAATTAATTAATTAATTTGATTGATAGTGATGATGAGTGAGTAAGCTAATAATTAAGATAAATGAGATTGATTACATACCTTTGATCTCACAAAGAAGGGTCCCCTAGCAAAAAATCCAGTAGGGGTTGTTCCTTCTTCCAATTCATAAACATATGCCTCTTCACGAGGCCTAAATGTGCCCACCATCTTCTTTGTCTGGTGCACTGCAAATATATATACAAGTCTCGTTTGCTAAATGACATATTTACGAATATTGAAAACCGTGTTTAGCATGCTTCACTAACCAATATACTCCTCGATGTTGAGGAATATTAACAATAAACAGTAGTTGGACCTTTAATTTACCGTGTTTTGATTGAGACAATTTCTCTAACCTGGTCCACCAACGCGACTAAAGGTCGTGGGGTTGCCACAATAATTGACAATATCGTGTGTTTGTAACGTTTAACGCATAATTACAAGCTTCAATTCGTATGAAGGAGTAGGGTACATAAATACCTCTAATACCAGATTTCCAAACCATGTAGGTGTACTTGAGGTTATGAACAGTGGCGTTAGAAACAGTTAAGTGGAATTTGATACGGTATTTGCTTCCTTCCTTGAGGCTAAATAAGGTGGCTTTGGAGGTTGTTGCAGGGAATGGAATGGGCAGCACCACATCTGCTCTACCAGGAGATATTACTGACAGACTCAGTATCTGCACTTCTGCTGCTTCACCACCCACTGACGACACTCCAATGCTTCTTCCTATCTTCTCCTCCTCATTGCTTAAGCTTCCATCCTCCTCCTTCAAACCAATAACCCAATTAATACAACAACAATTAACTTATTTTTGTGCAAGTGTTTGACGAGTAATTCTAACTGAAATCAGAATAATAGCATGCACGTGAAAAAAAGGTACGGAGTAATAACCTTGTCGTCATGTTTTTCAAGACTCGTCTGGACGTTAGACGTGAAAGAAGCATCAGTATGAGTTTCCTTCAGTTCAGTGCCAACATTAACATTGTCACTATGGCCTTCTTTTTTGCTACTACTAATAATTTCTTTGCTCAAATCGTGAGCGATGTCGTCTGTGTTTTCCCTCAACTCGCTTTGCTCATTTTTAGCAATGTCCTCGTCGTTACTACGCTCTTGGTCCTTGATTATATTTGAGGATGGAAGGTGGGTGTGGGTGTGGGTGTTGTTGTTCAAAGTAGGGAGAGCTTCAACAAGTGTGGACATTATTCTTCTTATTTTTGTGGATTTATTTACTCGATCGCCCACTTATTAAATAAAGACGTACTAGTAGTGTTTGTTTCGTGTGTGCTACAAAGCCCAGCTTGGCCTCTATATATAAGCAAGCCTTGTGTTGCTACATATTATATTGGCAGGTACTCGCTTGCTAGTCCCGGACTACTCTCTTCAGCTTATTTTCAGTCAACTTCTTCGATTTAACCTCTTTAAGTTTAACTTGTCCAGTTAATCCAATTATGTTTGGTTCAATTCGATTAAACTTACTTCAGTTGCAAAGAGTAAAAACAAGGCTAACTAAGATAGTAAGATTGCCTAATTTGATTTTGTACAAATACTACGGAGTACTCATCATCTCAACTATGAACTTCAGCTTTGCAAAATACGCTTAAATGGGAAACGACGCAATTCAAATAAATGGCCCAAAATTAGAAATTGACAATATTCTTAAGATTTAATTTAGACACAAGTATTTTATTACTACTCATGTTAGAATACATGATAGGATTTAGAAAAGTATGAGATTAACACATCATTTATTTATTTATTTATTTATTTATTGACTTTAACCTTATGATTAGATTAGATTAGTGGGAGGGTAATTTGGAATCATTTTGATGGACAATGTTATTATGATGATGTTGATGATGATGAAAGGGATGGCATGTGTGTTAAAAAGTTGATAATTTGCTTTCAAAGTAAGGCAAGCGAGGCTAAAGCATGCACATACACGAAAAATAATTGAAAAGGGCAAACCAACATGCGAATCAAGGATGGAGGGAAATGGGTTAACGGTTCATTTGGTTGCCCTTGAAAACAATTTCCATGAATTGAAAAAAATGAGGTTGTTTGGTTGGCTCAAATTTGCAAGAATGGAGAAGGTAGAACTTCCCATGGAAGTGACTTCCTACTTTAACGTATGAAGTTGCTTACCAACCCCTTCTTGGTAACTTGTAATTCCCACATCAATTAAGTTGCCGCATTCGTAACCAAAAACTTTTTATAACTTCCCGTGAATTAGAAAAAAGAACTTATTTTCCATGATATTCTGCTTCCCATGAATTTGCACTTTTCGCATCAACCAAATGAAATTAATTGGATCACTACCAATTTTTTCTCTTAGACTATTCCCAAGCAAGAGTCAAGATAATCGGGTCATCTTACTTGACCCATTTCCCCCCTTTCATGCAGGAGGTCACCACCTAAATTATCATTACAAATACCGTGCTTTATGGTGAAACAACTTTTCACCTTTTCTTTTCTTTTGTCGAATCAATTAAATTTAGACACATAAGGGTCAAGGAAAAAGTCATGACCGAAAAACCAAAAAGTCACCATTTGACCTTTTCTTTTTAAAAGTCAGGTTAATTTACTGCTTAATTGATGTTTAACATGACCCAAAGACCTCTCCCTTGACCTGGCTTGGGAGGGTTATTAAGAATGAGCGGCTAATAAATTTAAACAAAAGTTAGGTGGCAATCCCAAGAGCATAAACCACAGTACATATTTGGTTATGATTATGCTCAATTGCTCATTCATTAATGCTAGATAGATTCTTCTTAACAACTGACCCTAATCATTAAGTATGATGGAATAAGGCCCTAATTAAATTAAAGCAAACTAGCAAAGATTGATTAAAGGAGGGGTCCAACTCCGCATTATCTTCGGTCTGCTTCTTTGCACACCCTAAAGCTATTGATTTTCAAAGCTTTATTTTTATTTTTATTTCTTGTTTGTTTAGTACTCTGTATTTACTCTGTTATAACAATAATTCACTTCGTTCGTCATTATTTCAACCTGGTAAATCATTTAAACACTTCATTCTAGATAGGTGAACAATATAGTACAAGAAGTAGAATATTGTCGCACGTAAACATGTTTGACGACACTTATAGGCATGGTTTTAAATATCGGCGTTGACATGGGAATCAAACTAAACAACTTATCGGGTTTCTATTGACTACATTATGACTGTCGACTGCCCGTAACCAAGATTTAATATCATGATGTAAGAGACCCTTGTATTATTATTTGACCTATATATTACTTGTATAAGTGTAAGTGATTTGGTCACAAGTCATTTAAGTGTATTCGGGTTTTCAATCCAAAATCAGAATAAACGCGAGAACAATATAATATAAGGACGGAGGTGCGGAGTGCACGTTTGTATATAATCTAATATCGAGTTCGTTGTAATATGAGATGGTTACGATATATCGATAAATATCGTGTTTTAAGTGGTTAGTCTAAGGATTATTTACGTATTTAGATTAAAGTTACTTAGCTTAAAACCGTCAAATTAAGAGAAACGTGTTATTTTGGTCGCTACCTCAGGGATGATTTTGGGACATGACTATGTCCTAAAGTGTACAAAATTGGATTGCCCTACAGGCCATGACCATTTTGGACATGGCCATGTCGATTCTGGTTGTCACAGTTGTGACGGTTTGGTCTCGGCCATGTCTGCTTTGTTTTGCGCGGTTTAATTTGTTCTCTTTGTTTGGCGGTTGATTTTGGAGGGAACCAACGTGTCATTCCCTAAGGTCTAAGTTCATATGACATGTTTTACAGTAGTTAGAGTATGCATGGATCGATACATTCATATATGTCATGGATTTTGGTGGTTAAGATAACTACATTCACAAAAACTCAAAAAGTGCAAGTTTCAGAAATTCTAAAGCTTAGAATTCTGTAAAATCTTCTTATCCTAGAGAGATTTTGTGATACTCAAGGCTTGTAGGATCAAAATACTCTTAAGAAAAACGTGTTCAACGTGATTCGATTGGATTGTCAGTATCACTTTTGTTCCATTTTCATCTAGAAGATCACCAAGAAATCAACAATAATTAAACAAGAATTTGTGGTATAAGCTTGGAAGTATACATAAAATCTTATATACTTGGAAGTGATGTTTGCTTTGCTCGTGAGTTGTGATTCATTTATCCATAAAAGCATTTTAATTTTTGCTATATTATATTCTAAGGAATCATACATGCATCGTCTACTTTCCAACGTCCATTAATCGCATTGCATTGTTGGTAATTCACTAATTGTAACATGGAATAGCTCAATAGCACTTGATGGAACAGAAGTAAAATGTATGTATGTCATTATGTGGAGTGATCGAGGGGGCGTGAATTCAAACAGAAATGAGGACATGATCGAGATAAAGCACGAGTTTTGACATGCGACAGATTCAGAATGCTAAAATAATGAAACCCAAGATGATATATACATGTTCATCTCGTTATTATTGGTGCATTCACTACACATTTCCAATACTACAATAGAGTCTAAACGAAATTACAAATGAGATATTGTCATAATGTGAAACATCCCATTACTCCGTGTAATTTACTGTTTACAAATATTTATTCTCTACCTAAAAGTGTATTTATTGAAATATATTTTAACCATTTGAGAACCTTGGAATTTAAATTGAGACAAATTCCAAACCTAATAAAAATAGGTACGCTTAACCTAAAAGAGTATACAAATATAAATGGGGTACGCGTGTTATAAAAAGCGGTACAAAACAAAAAATGTCATTGAGAGGTACATCAAATCATAAAATGGGTATGAATAAGACTTAAAGTGCAAATCATAAAATGGGTATGAATAAGAGTTAAAGTGATACTAACAAGTGGTCTTTCAATAATTTATGGAAAGATCGTCTCTCCCAGGACTTTGTGTTACGAAGTGCTATACTAGTCATACTAAATTACTAATAAGAGAAAAAAAAATATCACAAACGATCTCTCAATAACTTATGGAGAGACCGTGTCTGTCAAAACTTTGTGTTACGAGGGTGGTATGCTAATAATAATAAGAAAAGAAAAGTGTGGAGCTACGACTGACTGTTCGGAAATCTTTTTAAAATCTGAATTTGGCCCAAATAATTTGTGGATTTGCGTTTTCCTTTGTTAAATTTAGAACTTTCTAAACAAGCCCAAATACATCTAGAGTCTAGACCCATCCCAATCCCAATCCCAATCCCAATCCCAATCCCATGTCTCTCAGTTTCACGATCCTCTCTCGTCTTCCTTTCTTCCTCAACCTGCCGAAAAGATGATCAAATTCCAGCACAATCAAGTTTAATTGATAGCCTTTTCGCTCTATTAATTATTCCTCTTCTTTTAATTATTGTAAGTTTAACCCTTCTTCTTCTTTTTAATTTTTTTTTACGTTTCCAATTGAATTCTTAGGGTTTGGTGTTCTTATAATCAAGTACTCCGTATGTTATTAATTCCTAATTTCTCATTCATCATGATTGTACTGTGTTTGTGTTAATCTTCTTTTTCCTTGGAATGTCTACTTTTTTTCCCACGATTAGGATGAATTGTGTGATGAACTTATGATTATGATAATGTTTGGAGTGATTATGATAATGTTTGTCTTATGATTGTGTATTATGAGCACAAGAGCAGCTTCGAATCCTCTTCTTTACTACTTTTTTCACGAAAAACCTCAAAAAGTCATTAAGACTAGAATTTTGGTTTACAAACTACGAGTACTTGTATTTCAACTTCTTGTCCCCCAAACAAGGAATTTGGATTTATGATTCATTATTTTACTTTTCGACAATGATGATTTGAATTGAAATACTTGTTCCCAAACGCTACTTAGATAGATAGATAGACAAGAGAATGGAGGATGAGGAAGCGGAAGCAGAAGCGTCCGAGTTTTCATCCACTCTTCCTCGAGGAGGACCCATCTTTGTGCAGGATCTTGTGAGCCCGCTCACCTCCACCCCTGTCTTTCACTCTCAACTCTTCCATGAACTCCACTCTTTGAAGGCTGAACTCGAGGTGGACCCATCTTTCTTTCATCTTCAAGAAGAAGATATCTCGTATGCTCCTTTTCTTTTCTTTTTGATTATATATACACTAGTTGTCACTGGGATGAGATTGTTTGGTAATCATGTAATCACTAATTTGATTAGGGTGGATGAACTTAAACTTCGCACTGATGAAGATTTGGTGATGGAGGGCATCAATATTGCATTCCAGGTATATATATATATATACTTCATTACTTCCTCCTCTATTTTACACAACTACTGCTTGAACACAAAATCTTGATTAAAAAACTTATAACGGGTCAAATATCATCATATCGTATGAATAGATAATACGATGTTTTCCTAGTAATAAGATGATCGACATTTGTCCTTTTCTATGTATTTGACCCGTTATAACTTTAAGATGCATATATCGGCCGTAAGAGAGACTCATCGTTCTCTTTTACCAATATTTGTTTTACTCTTGTCTCACAGCCTGAAGAAGAGGAGGCCACAACTTGTGACATCCCTGGAGGAGGGTCAGTGCTCTCTACTTCTTTTACTATTGCTTAACGAAGAATCCAAAATTAAATAGGTTATTTTTCACCAGTCGCTGCGTGTGATAGCGATGCTCACTCCTTCACTATAAGCCATAACTCCAGTGATTTGGGAGGGGGTCGATTTAGGGTTGGTAGCAATTTGATTTTTTTTTTTCAAGTTGAGTGAAATAACGGAGGACTGTCCACTTAGTTGGTAGAAATTTGAAAATTACACAGTCAAATGGAACACTGAAAGTAATAATCTGAAAGTAAAAAAGTTTAATTACATTGAGTACTCCTATTGTTGTTTAATATAGCGCCTTATGAGAAGTATTTTGGCTTAGTCAACTGAAAATCTAATACTCCATAGCTAATAATTCTCAAGGCAATCCTTGTGAATAATATGTTATCTTCTTTTAATTCTCAGAACTGAAGACGATCAAAGGATGCCGGATCCTGATACGTCAGCTACATGTGAGTCCTCCGATGGCTTAGAGAGCAGTTTGGCCAATTTGAAGAAAAGGAAACGAAGTACTAAAAAACAGCGTAAATCAAAGAACAAGAGATTGAGTACAATCAATGCTCGTAAAAAAGACAAACATGTTGATGTATAACTCTTTGTATTACTGTCCTATTCCGTGTTTAATTTTGGCATGCATCTCTTAATCAGTCCATTTGAGGCATTTCAGTCTCTGTTGGCTTGTTAAAAGGGCATTGTTTGGTAGTACGAGTAGTTTTCTTTACGTATTTATCTTCTCATGCTTCCAGTATTCTTAGAATGCTTGGGTAGCCTCTATAATCTTTAGCGGTTCACGACTCAAATCGGTTGATTGGAGTAGTGTTTCTACTGTTTGATTGGGTCACAGCATTTTCAAGCGATATTTTCAAATTTGAAGGACATAGCTTATGATATGTCGTACATATCATTTACATTGCCAATGTTTTCTGTTACTGTTTATGATGTCTCATATAGATGTTTATAATGATAGGAGTCTTATCTTCTGAAACTAGAGCCTCTTGCTGAAGTTATGCAGAAGCAGGAGGTGGATAAAGCATCAGTGGAACTTCATTCCTTCAAGTATGTCCTGGGCTTCAATTGATATGCTGAATATTTATTTATCATTTTTTTGTTGGATGTAAGGTTGTAGTTGCTGATGTATTTTCTGGCTGATCATTGGTGAACTTTTAGTTACGATAAAATGGACAATAGAGCTGTATCCTCAGGAAAAGCGGAAACTCTAAGATGTGTCGATTCATCTTCTTGGCCAGTGAAGGTGTGCACGGAAAAAACGACATTGCAGCATTTCTTTATTTCCTCTAATTATACAGAGTTTTAGAGATTGCTTTGACGTATTACCAGTATGCTAACTTAATGTTGATGGCATATTTGACAGTTCAAGTGTTCAAGGACAAGCAATAACATACCAATTCAGTACCCAGAAGTAGTTCTGTGCATTGAGGTTTATCATCACAAAAAAACATGGAAAAAGGTAGTAATGTGTACACCCTTGCTGGTTACTTCACATTTTTACCCTGTGAAGAACGTCTTACATTGGGATCTTCTGTTGCTGCAAATTTGAAACTTGCAATGTTGGACAAAATCATTAATCCAACCCCCACCCAAAACTTTTTAATAGAAGGAAAAGTAATTGTTTTGTTAGGTTACTTTTTTTAGCATGGTATCATGTTGTGATCAACACCACATGGCAGCCTAGTTATCAAGGTTTTAAGGTTACTGCTTGTGCATAAGGGCCACATTTTGAGGCTTTACAGGCCGCATTAATAGCAGGATGACCGAAGTCAAGCAGCAACAACCAATGTTAAGATTTACTGCCAACTATTGTGTTTTTTAAAAGCTTAGTTTTATTTATAGGGTAACGATGTGCACATATTTTTCTTGGGGATAGGTGTCTCTGACTAGGCTAAGATTTATTGCTTGGAACTTTTATAAAAGCTAGCACAATTATGTGATTTTGCAGACACATGAATTTCTTGTTCTGGGGAGTCAGACCTTAACTGAACTGAGGGATAAGATTCGCTGCTTGACTGATGTGGTTATGCAAAAGGCGGTAGATGATATTGAGAATGCTCGTTCTGGCATTATGTACGACCCGTCTGGATACTTTCTCATAGAAGTAAGTGACAGATTCTTCTTGTTTAATTCGTTATTGATGGCTGTAAAAACTTAAAAAGTTACTCTGGCTGTAGGAACTTTTCTGCAACGATATGAGAGATCCCAATGCTATTGACTACAGTGAGCCAATTTTAGACTGGCTTAAGAATTCCAAAGAAGAGGCGCTTGCAAAATGGGACTATCTATTATCTGGTGTAGGTAAGGCTCGGAAAGTTCTTTTGGACAACAAGCCGTTAAAGAAATTGCCTAACTTTAGATCAGTTGACATGGATAAGACTCGTTTTTGTGACTTGGGATTTCGTCTAGGCGCTGGGTACCTGTACTGTCACCAGGTAATCTTGATCATACATGGTAGATTGTTTCACTTGATAAATTTATATTGCATATTGTTATGTAGGACTAGGGATGACGAGTCAAGCTAAGAAAAGGCCCATTGGATATTTGCATCCTTATCTAGATTTTTTGCGGCTCCTGGACCGGATCCAGATTTCTGGATCCAGAATTTATACATAGACCCCACGCTGTCTTGCACAAGCACAACAGATCCTTATAATGCAGTATAACAGATCATGGATCCGAATCAACTGGGGTTCATACAATAGATTCCAGATATGCCCCACCAGTACAAGGGTGCAATGAAGATAGATCTTGTCTAGAATAACACTGCTACCCCAACTGTCGAGTCTATTTACATTGTTGACTTGAGTTTCCACAAATCAATTAGGCATTACTAATGGAAAGCTGGTTTTCAGGGAGACTGTAAGCATGTGATCGTGATAAGAGATATGAGACTGATCGACCCAGACGACGTTCAGAACCGAGCAGCATACCCATTGCTTGTACATCAGCAGAAAAAAATACTGAAGAAGTGTCATGTCTGCAATATCTACAAAGCGACAAAGGTGACATTGGATGATAAGTTGGCCCGGGAAAACCCTTGTTACTTTTGTGAGAGTTGTTATTTCCTTCTTCATTACTCTAAAGATGGGAGATTACTCTATAGAGACTTTAAAGTGTATGATTACCTTCCGGATTACTGCTAGTTGCGGTAATTATGCAATGTAGAGTTGTAAAATCTCTCCTTTCAGGTAATGTAAAGTCTTTAACTGTCCTTCGCGTCATTTATAAAGCTAGAAGCATGTTCTTGTGTCCACCATGTGTGTTTCATTTATATATGATTGACTTATTGCTGACAGTGCTCCCGTCTTTTACCGTTGGTAACACAACAAATTTCCAGTGTCGGAATAGATTATAGATGTGGATGCTCCTTGGATGCGCAACTGTGGCTTGTGGGACGACGGGTGACTTACAATCTAACGGTGAGATCCTATCCTCTAGCAACAAAAAAATATGGGCCAAGGCCCCTTTCCAAGTAGAAATCTTGGTCTATGCAGTTGTTGAATTTGACATTTTGGGTTCGGGTTGGGATCCTTGGTTCGGGCCTTTTTTGTGTTAAAGAATGTGTCAACTTTGGGTAGGGCCGGTTAGGGGCAGTTCAAATTTTCAGCGCTATGAACTTGTTTTCTACGGTATACATTAGGGTCAGTTCGGGTTAGGCCAGGTTGTCCGGGGCGAGTTTGTTTTACCCAGTCTACGCTTTATGGGCAGCATCCGGGGCTACTCTTTATTGTCGATGCAATTACTTCATACCGTTGATTAATTGGATAAATGACATGTTTAAGCGGACGGTAATTTCGTGTTAGGTTAATTTCTCGTGGAGGTCTACGAATGAATTGGTGTATCGGGTTTTAATAATGATACGGTATTGGTCTTGGTCTTGGTCTAGGTCAAAGACAATGATGAGGATTTCTTCGTGAGACGGATCTATCCAATTTCTTTAAAAAAAAAAATCAAGTTATTTCAAGTAAATATGTCATCATATTTTAAATTTATACGTTAAATTGAATTTTACTTGAAAATCTCATCATTCAAAATTTGAAATGAAGAATCGCCCCAAAACCAAAAATTTATCATTTACACTAACAACAAAATACCAAGTTCTATGTTTTATACCAACTGGAACAGTGGAACTTGTAACGTGTTCTTTTCTTGATTAACTTGTTTATTGCTACGAGTAGTACTATGATTTGAATTGACTCTCTTACGCTGCTAACCAATGTTTGTCCTCTCACCTTTTGTGTTCATGCTTCTTGAATTTCACCATTATTTAATTTTAGGGTTAGAGTCATTGACATTTCGTAAATTCTTAAATGAAATGGTTTTACCATTAAAATAGTAAGATATTATGAGACCATCTCATCTCTTAAGAATTGTGATTGATATACTCGTAATTATCTAGTATTGTAGTGGATGGTTATAGAATATAGATTTATAGATCAGCTATTTGATTGATCGTCTTTCAGCATACTAACACAACCTCCTAAGATAATTATGAATTTAAATATAAGTATTAATTTCTCATGATATATTATTACAAATCTCCATAAGAAAATCATCTTAGAATCTCTTCTTCTTAGATTAGATTATGTATACGGAGTACTATATACTACTCGTATATTACTCATTTAGTTTTTATCATAAGACCGTTCCATATATAGATTATCGAATTTAAAGCTATGCGATTGTTTATGATGAGAAATGTCATTATGTTTTGGGAGGCAGTAGTGGATATGTCAATTTTGTTGAAAGTATGTATTCATATGCATGGGCCGGCGTCAAGTCAACTACTCGTAGATGACATTACATCACGATAATAATCAACAAATGTAGTAGCAACTCCCCAACCTAACCCCTTCAACACTACTTCAAGGATGGGAATTCGTAAGTAGTCACATCTCCAACTTACCTATTACGGATCCGAGTACTCTTCATGATTCTTCATGTGTGTGTTTTTTATTTGTTACAAAAATTATTAATTCATGTGTTTTATTTTCAAAGGTACCAACAATATTAATTGCTTCCAAAATTGTACATTATACTCGTATATAATAATGAAAATTTAAGACGATTTCATAAAGCTCTTGAAAAGTCGGTGGACCTCGAGATTCCACTAGGTCCAATATTTTGTTACATATCATCCCAGATAAAATCCTTTCCTTCCCATAGTGTTTGGTGTTAACACCGTGGTTAAAACGTCGAGTTAATGTTATTATCTTAGACAATAAATTTCAGGTTTGAATTAATAGAGTATAACTGTATTACTTGGGCATCATGGTTTGATGTCCAACACACAACACACGTATCTATGTTCTATTATGGTATCGAAACTAACGTATGTAATGAATTTGAATCCTGGATGCCCCAATATCTCTCAACTCAACACATGATAAGGTTTTGGTTGGGATAGTTGAAGACGAAGGGCCCTCGGAAGTCAGAACTAGTCCACTAGTCCCTACATACTGAAGTAAGAGCAGAGTTACAGTATATATGGTGTGCCCCAACCCAAGCAAGAGTAACAAACAGAAAAGGCCAAAAGATTCCAATAGTGAGTTTTGAAAGCAGAAAACATTGAGAGAATGAATGAAAAGCCAGGAAGGCATTCCTACTAAAGACAAACAACCACTGATAGATGCTGAGACAAACTAAGGCCTAAGGCCTAAGGGGGGATCATACCCTTTTGTAACCTTATGCCCAATTCATTTTGTTCTCTTGTGTCACATGCACTTAACACATCACATTACATTCCCTCCATCCCATGCTTTTCATTCACTCACTCACTCACTCACTCACTCTTACACTCTTACAACTCTCACTCTTATCATCAAATTTCCCATCTATCTTACTTCTTCCTGCTGCAGGAATTTCAGTACTAACTGCTTATGTTTTCCTCCCACTGAAACATGATGTGCAAACTACTACTAGTATTACTACTTGTGACAGTGGCTAGCCTGATATGTGTCAATGCTGTTTACGGAGAGGATGTCGCCGTTCCTGTGGATCTGAACGACGATGTTTTAGGCCTGATAGTGTTGAAATCAGACCTGCAAGACCCACCTGAACTAAACTCATGGACAGAGGATGATGCATCCCCTTGTTCCTGGAAGTTCATCAGGTGCGACTCGACAGGCCGCGTTTCCAGCCTCTATTTAACCGGGTTGGGATTGTCAGGCCACCTAGGGAAAGGACTGCTCAAGCTACAATCCCTTAAGGTACTATCCTTATCACACAACAACCTCACTGGTGACATTAGCCCACAGATATCCCAAATCCCTACCCTTCAGACACTTGACCTTAGCCACAACAAATTCTCATTTTCAGCCCATTTCTCTAATCTGGGTGCCAACATAAATTACCTTGACTTGTCACATAATATGTTGGTTGGTCCATTGAATGATGATATTTTCCAAAATTGCGCGTCGCTGAGGTACCTCTCCTTATCATCAAATTTCCTAGACGGTCCGATTCCCAGTACACTTGGTAGTAAATGTAGTGTGTTGAGTGGGTTAAACCTGTCAAACAACCATTTTACTGGTAACCCTTTTTTCGATAATGGCGGGTTATGGTCTTTGAGTAGGCTTAGGCTGTTAGACCTGTCAAACAATTTACTTTCGGGTGATCTTCCTACTGGTGTACACAACTTACATAACTTGAAGGAACTTCATCTGCGAGGCAACCGGTTTTCAGGATCATTGCCTTTTGATATTGGTTTGTGCCCTCATTTGATTAAAGTTGATATTAGCAGTAACTTCATTAATGGAGAAATACCCACTTCATTCAGCAGGCTAACTTCTTTGAGTTTCCTGAATTTAGCCGATAATTTGTTAACTGGTGAACTTCCTCAATGGGTTGAAAATCTGATAAATTTGCAGCATTTGGATATCTCAAATAATGGTTTATCAGGAGTTTTACCTGTTTCATTGGGTGCTCTCAGATCGATCCAGTTTCTGAGTCTGTCAAACAACAAAATCACTGGAAATTTACCTGTTTCAATGGCCTACTGTACTGAACTGAAAACATTACAGCTTAGGAATAATATGTTGAACGGGAGCATTCCTGACGAAGTGTTTGGTATGGGGTTGGAAGTCGTAGATTTGTCGGGTAACATGATATCAGGCCCCATACCAACAGGGTCGAATCGATTATTTGAGTCTTTGATGGTGTTGGACTTGTCTAGGAATGTTCTGACAGGAGATATCCCACCAGAAATGGGACTTCTCTCCAAGTTACAGTACTTGAATCTGTCCAGGAATAATAACCTGCATTCTAAGATACCCTCAGAAATCGGGTTTCTACCAAATTTAACAGTATTGGATCTTAGGGATTGTGATTTGTATGGGATAATCCCTGCTGATTTATGTGATCATCAACCCACCAACTTGTCTCTCCTCCAATTGGATGACAATCATTTAACTGGCCCCATTCCTGAAGACATTGGCAAATGCACCTCACTGTATCTACTGTAAGTACCTCTATTACTTTACAAACTTGCTTTCTTTTCCCTTAATGTTTTATAGTACACACTACAGCTTATATGAGACGGACAGACGAACTTTCTTTGTGCTAGCCCTTCAATGAAATAAGTACAATAAGTACCGACTTGGATTTGTCTCACGTATTAGACCGTCTCATACTGTACAACTACAGTACTACACAGCACTGTTGATTGCTTCAGCATTGTATTAATACCTATAGTTTTACATGAATAACAGGAGCATGTCACACAATGACTTGAGTGGTCCGATCCCGAGTTCAATGTCACAATTGCAGAGGCTTGAAGTTCTGAGAGTTGAGTCGAACGAGTTGAGTGGGGAAATGCCTAAAGAGCTAGCAACACTGCAGAATCTAGTAGCAGTGAATGTGTCCAACAATAAGCTCATCGGTAGGCTTCCACCTGGTGGAATATTTCCAAGCTTGGATGCAAGTTCATTACAAGGCAACTTAGGACTATGCTCACCCTTACTCAAAGGCCCTTGCAAGCTCAATGTTCAAAAGCCTTTAGTCCTCGACCCAAACGCTTTATTCCCCAATCATCGAATGCCTGGAAATGACCAAGGAAACGGTGCGACAAGAAGATCAGAGCCTCCCCATAGGTACCTCAGCATCTCAGCCATCATTGCAGTATCAGCGGCTGCAATCATTGTCATTGGGGTGGTAGTCATAACCCTACTAAATGCATCTGCTAGGAAAAACTTGCATTCATCGACACTGCCTTGGAAAGCATTTTTTCTAGCTCATCAAGGTCGATGACACCCTCGGTTGGAAGACTAGTCCTGTTTGGATCAAGGTCCTCCGGGAGCTTGTTCACCGACCCTGAATTGTTAATCAATAAAGCATTTGAGATAGGTGAAGGGGTTTTCGGAAGTGTATACAAGGCTTCGTTGGGGAATGAAGGGAAAATGGTAGCCATTAAGAAGCTTATAACCTCAAATATACTTCAATACCCTGAAGATTTCGATAGGGAAGTGAGGATGCTAGGAAAGGTGAAACACCCAAATGTGGTTGCCCTTAGGGGATACTATTGGACTCCTCATATGCAACTCTTGGTATCGGATTACGCTCCTAATGGAAGCCTACATTTCCGAATCCATGAAAGACCACTCAACATGGCACCCCTTTCGTGGGCCACCCGTTTCAGAATCATGCTCGGGATAGCGAAAGGGCTTGCTCATTTGCACCATTCATGCCACCCACCTATGATTCACTACAACTTGAAGCCAACCAATGTTTTACTAGACGAGAATTACAACGCCAAGATTTCAGACTTTGGACTTGTACGGTTTCTGACTAAGCTCGAGAAGAACACGAGTGGGAACAGGTTTCAGGGAGCACCAGGGTATGCAGCCCCGGAACTGGCATGCCAGAGCTTAAGGGTCAATGAGAAGTGCGACGTCTACAGCTTTGGGATTATATTGCTGGAGATAGTGACAGGAAGACGGCCGATTGAGTATGTTGAGGATAATGTGGTGATATTGAATGATCATGTAAGGGTGCTTCTTGAAGAAGGGAATGTGATGGACTGTGTGGATCAAAGCATGGGCGAATACCCGGATGAAGAATATTTGCCTGTTTTAAAGTTGGCCTTGGTTTGTACCTCTCAAATCCCTTCAAGCCGCCCTTCCATGTCCGAGATTGTTCAGATTCTTCAGGTGATCAAAACCCCAGTCACTACTCATAGACATGAAGCTTATTGAATTTCCAATTTTCAGTACTAATTGAATTCTACTTCCTAGTAGTTAGGATGTGAAGTAAATTTGTGTGCTTTTTTTTCCTTCTTGTTTTCTTATTCGTAGGAAGTGATTAGCAACTGATGTTATGTAATCATGTTTTTGAATCCATCTTCATTAATGTCTTTGCTTAGTGTAAAGAGACGCAACACGGTAGCTGCAGGGTGGCCGAAATGCTATAGCATGAAGTACTGTTTGTTTCATTTAGGTTGGACTGTCGAATGTCGGAGTATGTATAAACTCGAACAAATTGGAGACAAAATAATACAGTAGCATTCATTAGGCAAGGTAGACTAACTAAACATCCACACATCATTACAGCAAGGGGTTGAATTAATCTTTGCTAATCCCACATCAATCCATTCAAAAAAATAAAAACTTTGAGTGAGTCTATGTCTCTATGATTATAGAAAATGAGATCGATGTTACATCAAACGTTGTTATTTACAGTAGCAGCAGAAGCAGTAGTAGTAGCAGCGGCGGCAGCTTGTTGAGACATGGCAAGCTCAAAGTGTTTAAGTGAAATAGATGGAAAAGAGATGATCTCTGAGGGAGTTAGATTATTCTGCCATTGTTTGCCTTCTTTTGACACTGTCGTTGAACCGTCCCATCCGATGTGTGTTAGATGCTTCACGTCCGTTGGGTGCCCTATTTCCATCTCGTCTTCCTCATCCTCCTTTTCATCCATCTCTATTTTGTACACTGCAGACATATTCTCATCAACAGTAAAACTCAATCTCTATAAGACTTGCATTAGAACAGAATGTTAAAATAGTGAAATGAAATGAATTCGGATGGAGAGAATAATTGGTTACCAAATACTCGTGAAACGCCCTTGAGACTGGTGATGAATCTTCGGAATCCGTGGTATAGGAGGTTAGCATTAGGAATGAGCCTGAATCTTAGAGGGTGTTTTGTTTTCTTGATGATGCATACATCATTTTGCTTCTTGCCTTGTGCACCTTACAAAACAAAACCAGCCTTTTACATTGAAACAGGGTTTGCACTAACTAACTCAAAGATAAAGGGAAAACATACACATACTAGCTTGAGTGTGGTGACATACCTGATGAGGCAGAAGCACATCCGAAGGCCAACCGAAAAACTGTCCATCTTTCACTCCTTTGCTTCATGTCTGAAAGTGATGAATGAATGAAAGGATGTGTCTTAAATAAAAGAGTATTATAGGAATAATATGTTAATAAAAGGCTGGATATAGTTATGGGATATACTTCTGCTACAATGACATTATTTAAGGCATACCCTTGATTTAGAAGGTATGTGTGTGGGTGTGAGAAATAGAATGATGTGAGTTTGGTGAAGAGTAAGAAGAGGAAATGATGGAGGGAAAAAGGAAAGAAAGGGATTGGAATTGAAGAGAAGAGAAGGGAATGAAGTGTGGGTATTGGTATTGGAGTAGTTAAAATTAGTTGGTGCAACTGTGCTACTCAATCAACCCAACTAATTGTTGATTGAAAGTCCCTTTTCTTAAGTAATTTTGCTGTTCAAGTAAAACTCAGTCTTAAATCACTTTCTGGTTGACCAATCCATCATCTTTTGTCCACTCCACCTCTTACTTTAATCCAAAACAATTTTGGTGCGCACTTAGTCGTATTGTTATATAAGCAATCGGATATTCAAATAACCACTATATCAAGACATTTACGATTGAATATTATATGTGTTACGGTGTGGATTTTGTGACATAGGTCAGGCACAAGTATGCGCAACCCTAGATTAAGGATAATTTTAGAAAGCGGGTACGTTGGAGATTTCCAAGGCTAGAGGAATTATTGGGGGAGTGATCATAAGTTAAGTTGATGGGATGAATTGTAAGTAGTATAATAATGAAGAGTTGATGATGTGTTGGTGGCCTAAACTAATGTGGCAATTAAGGTACAACAAGTGATTAGTGGATATTAGTGGATTAAGTGTAGCTATAAGACCAAGTAGGGCAGCTAATTCCCGGTATTTTTTTTAATGATAAGTGAATTCGAAGTCGCTACCAAGTAAATCATCCGTGGACGACAGACTCAAAATTTAGAATATATAGTCTTAAGCCATACAACTCCCACAAATTCGCACTTGCAGGGGCTTGAACCCGAGATCCTTAGGTCGGTAACCGCAAATTGTAACAGCCTGCGGTCTCCCATATATGTGATGATTGATTGTTGTAGGAACACAGGTGTCAGCGGGAGTTAAGGAACCAACTTAAAGAAAGAGCAATTTCATTGATTGGTCTTGCTAAAAGGGCTATCATATGATATGATTAACCCCCTCAAATGCCTTACAAATCTACAATTACCAAAGTTCTATGTGATTCACGTATGTAACCCACCACCGTCAGTCGCTCTATTACATTGACTCCCCATACCACTTCCACTTCCACTTCCACTACTATATGCAGCATGCTACTTAGTTTAGTAGCAATATCTAGAAGCCGATTATTATACACAATTCGATATAAAAACTTTAAGGATAAAAATAGTAAGAGTAGAAAATAAAGATCTTGTTTGATTGACTGAGCGATATTTGTGTTATGGTGAGCGGTGACTAGTTCACTGTTCACTTTGAGGATGGGAGTTGAGCCTGAGGAGGCTGTAAGAGTTGTGGATTGAGGAAGGACTCAAAAACCAATTACTTCATAAAAATTAGGAGTGAAATTTGGAATTAGTGACTTAGGCATTGAGGTTGAGCAAAAAGTAATCAAAAATGGCCTTCTAGATTAAAATTTCACGACTCATCATCACACAATTCTATTTTTTTTTTTATTCTTTTTATTAAATTATCGTGCGTCAAAATTTGTATACCGGTTTTGGTTTGCTCAAACCAAACAACCAAAATACGAGTATAATGTTGATTAGAACGTACAGTGGTGTATTGTATATCCGAAAAATTATGTACTACTCTATATGAATGTAAATACTCCCTCCGAGTTCCTGTTATTGTCCCGAAAGGGTTTGGGGTGAAAAATAAGGAAGGAGAAATGAGTGGTTGAAAAAAGAAGGAGGAAGAGAGAGAAATGAGAGAGTAATTGTGAACCACACATTGATGACCTAAAAAGGAAAGTGGGACAAAAATCAAACTCAGTCCAAAAAGGAAAGTGAGACAATAATAGGAACTCGGAGGGAGTATGTAATTTCATATCGTATCCGACAATCCTTATATTAAAAGGGTATGTTATGGAGCACTCGTATTTGGTGAGCCTAACTGCCTGCCACTGCCACTGCCACTGCCACCACAGCAGTTAAGTTCATCCCTACCATACCGATACCACCAGTTACTACCTCTGCTCTACCAAACCCCACTCCACTCCCATCAATGGCTTCCTCGCTCTTACTATCAACCTCCTCTTCTTCCATTCCTATTTTCCAAAACCCTTACAAAACCCTATTCCCCAAATCCCCACCTTCTCTCTCCACACCATTCCCCACCTCAACCCTCAATCGCAAACTCAATTTCCACCTCACCCCCAATACCTCTATATTCCGCCATAGATTGCTTGCCCGAACTTCAATTAGGGATTCCGAAGGCGAATCCGATAATAAAGCCGCCGTCGTCGTCGGAGAAGATTCAGCTGCGTTCCAGCTTAGTAATCAGAAGATCATTTCATGGGTTTACTTCAGTGTGATATTAGGGGTTGTCTTGTTTGCGCTCAATTATATTTGGATTGATAATTCTACTGGATTTGGCAAGCCTTTCATTCATGTTCTTGAAAGTGTTTTTCATAGTCCTGAGGTTGTACTTCATTTCTCTCCCACTCTAATTGCTTCTTCTGCATTTTTTTAATTTAATGAATTGATCATTTTGCTTTAATTCTTACACAGACCTGTTTATATTTGTATGAAAATTCCGCATATTTTGGCTTACAGTTAGGCGGTTCATGTGTCATATCATGTTTTTTTTATTCCAATGGAGTGCGCACTTAGTCGCATTAGAATAGTGGGGAGGGTGTATCCGCTATACCTTCGTCTTAACCACTGGAGTAATACATTTTTGGTAGACGGCATACCATGTCCGACTGCAGAAGAAAAGCCGGAGTAACCTTAGTTTAGGGTGCAATTGGTATCAGAATTTTGGACTGATACAATTTAGGCATGCTGGAGTACTGAGAAAGGCGGTGCTGTTACTTCATGTTACAATTACAATTCTCTTTAAATGCTTCGTTTTCACATAATTGTATATGTGGGTGATGACTCGTGATGACTATATATGACGATGCCTGAATAATCTTTTGTACAGGTTGTGATGCTGACTCTTACTATCATATTTGCTGCTGTTCATAGTGGGCTGGCTAGTTTTAGGAATACCGGTGAGAAAATCATTGGTGAACGTGCTTTCCGAGTTCTGTTTGCTGGAGTGTCGTTGCCTTTGGCTGTCAGCACTGTGGTATGAGTTGGCTATTCTATCTCATGTTTTTTTTATTTCTATATTGTGTCGTCCTTGGCCTTTATTCTTCCTACGAAATGTATTGTGGAGTACAACAATATGTTTGTGCTCCTTCTAAGAATCACAAAGCTCTTGTATTGCTCGGTTGATCTATAGGGTGGTATATAAATCATCGACCCTTGTAAACTTCTGTCTGGTTATCTTTTCAGGTTTATTTTATAAATCACAGATATGGTGGCGTACAATTATGGCAACTTCAAAGTGTTCCTGGAATCCATCAGTTCTTATGGCTATCTAATTTCATTTCTTTCCTTTTTTTGTATCCGTCAACCTTTAATTTGCTGGAAGTTGCAGCTGTCGACAAACCCAAAATGCACCTCTGGGAAACAGGAATAATCAGAATTACTCGCCATCCACAGGTGTTTTATCACTTGTCTTTTGCAAATGCCTATTATGCTCAGTATCATTATATCTTCATTTTGGTATTGTTCTGCTATTCTGGTTTTCAGTTTTTGTATGGAACATATTTAAAATGGAAATGGCTACAACTCCATCGTAGAACACATAGTTAACCAGCCTGTTTGCTGTGAATTGTTTGTATATCGGCTTTGTTTAAAGGTAGAATGCATCCCCTCTCTCATTGTTTAAAAGCGTTGGACTCTTTCTCCGTTTTCTCATCAAAGTTATTTTTAGCTTCGATTTTTGTTGGATTTTCCTACGGGGTCCTGATGAAGTATATCTATTTAGATGGTGGGGCAGGTTATCTGGTGTCTGGCTCATACAATTTGGATCGGAAACTCTGTGGCAGTTGCTGCCTCCATTGGCTTGATTGGGCACCATCTATTTGGTGTTTGGAATGGGGATAGAAGGCTGGCTGTAAGATATGGTGAAGCTTTTCAGATTGTGAAGAGTCGGACAAGCATTCTCCCATTCGCGGCTATACTTGATGGACGCCAAAGTCTACCCAAAGATTATTACAAAGAATTTATCAGGCTACCGTATTTAGCAGTTACTGCAGTGACTCTGGGTGCTTACTTTGCTCATCCGCTGATGCAGTCTGCCAGCTTTCGACTCCATTGGTAGCACATTAAACCGGCTTACTTTCAACAAAAGATGACATGTGTCAGCTGTGTCTTCCAGCTCTCTGACCATGTTTGGGAGTGGCCGGGGAAAATCTCTATGAATAGAGGTTATGTAGCTGTAGATACGTCATGTCTTACCTTGTAGAGTTTGTGCCACTCTTTCGGGACCCAAAAGCTGATTACAAATGTACAACGTCTAATTCTATCATGCACGCTCAAGTCTCAACTCTTGGTAACATATGCTCAGAGGGACACAGTTTTGTAAATCTTGTCCTCAAAAGTTTCTTCTTGTTACCAGATACAAGATACTGTAAATTTGTACAATTAGCCCCAAAAAGGAGAAAAACAATTTCAGTTGAATCCTGGTGTTGTTGATAGCCTGTTGTTCTATTCTATTTGGTTTATTAGAAACTACTTACTGATCATGGATGCTTTTTACTTCTGTTATAATTCAGCTATGGCCTGTATATCTCTGTTCAGCACTATTGTAAGCCAAATCAGCAATAGAATAAGTCTTGGAACGGCTGGAATTGAAGTGTTAAGGTAAGTACTTATTGACATATTGTAGAAGAAAAGTATAGTTAAAGATTATTGAAGGAGGGAGTATGGTTACAACTTACAAGTTTTGATTGATTGAAAAATGAAAATACCTTCTATTGTCAGTTTATCTTTACTTGGTCATAAATCTATATCTGCTAGGTACTTAGGTAGTAGATTACTTGTAATACATGGTTTATCTGGTTCTGTTATTTCCAGCAGAAAATTAGTTGAGATGAAAACAGTGGATGGTAACTCAAAGAGACGGAAGATGATTTCTCCCTATTCTGATGACAGGCCTCAGAATCCAAACCTCAAAGGTGGCTTCAACAAGTCAGTGTATTTTGCTCATGTGCATTGGAGTTTATCCGTCTCCCTCCTCATTTTTGGGTGGTACTTTACTGGAAATATGCAGGTGCTGCATTTTTCTTTACATAATTAGTTTCAAGGGTTTGGCTACTTTGCAGTTCACTTTCTGTTCACCCTCCTAATATTAATCCTATTTTTTGCTTTTACCTTTTAAAATTTGAAGGAGCGCATCCTCAATATATTCTTCAATATATCTCTGAAGTTTTTAGCATATGCATCTCTCGTTCCAGTTTCTGTTAGCCTGTTAGGTTATAGCACGTCAGCATGTACTCTGGTCATGTTGCTGTGGGTTATTGTTCAACATTCATCATCTCCAGATAAACTGATATTAAACATACATCCATAATGTGATTATTTTACTATTGTTATTGTTATTATTGTGGGAAAAAAAAAGAATGGATTAAAGCACATTGCTAATTTGCATATACAGACTGTACAAAGAGTATATGCAGCGATAACTTTTGTTTCCATTACTGTAAGACACCGAAGTCTGGAGACTGGTACTGAATGGCTCTTACGAGAATACACCCATCCTGCATGCTATATCTGGCACTCTAGAAGGAAGATTATGCACATGTTGACCTCTTAGGTGCTGAGAGATTGTCAGAAGAAGAATTGCATTTTGATTATGGGTGAGAAGCTGTTTTTATGGCCATGATGAGTAACTTCAATGATGAGATTGTCCCGGATATACTCAAAATGGACCCAATAGCAATGATAATAGCATTGACAAACAAGAGAGACTTAGATATTTCAGTGAGGCGGATCTTGGTATAAAAGACACAAGGGAAAATGATGCATATTGTGATGCTAACTAATGAGCCCGTGAGGTTAAGGACATACTGGAAGTATGGTACTGAAAGAGCAAGAGCTAGTATGGCTACGAGAATTATTGACCCTATACTGCTCCTTATAACCATTTTTGTTCTTGACATCATGGTAGATGGAAGGCTGCGTTCTAACTGTATGGCGAATGGCGCAAATTGAAGTGCGTATTTGGTCATAGGTGTTATCACTGTTGCTGCCAAAGCTATTTTTGTGGGTATGAGATCGCGAGGCATGCTGAGGGTGATCTGTGAGTTGATGCTGGGGCCGAACATTTTAGCACCCATGAAGGCAAGAGCTGTGTAAGCTGATATGGTTGCTGCAAAGCTCACTATAGCTACCTGCGAGAAAAGAGTCAAGAATTATATCACTGCTGGTAAACTAGTAATCTCCCTGTTCGTGAATGAACTTCCTGGTTTCCATTTTAGGGTGTTCGTTAAACACATAAAAATTATCTAAACTAACCAATACTTTACATTCATGATTAATCCTCTTATTTCATAAAACTTCGCATGCTCTTATGATCGTTATGGTTTGCGAACCAGGTCTTTCGCAACTGGCATTTGTATACACATCAGTCATCAACATCTTACTAAATTCCTTTTGTATTTTTGGCTTTGTGCGGAGAAGTTCATCATGGAAATTTTTCGGGACTGCGGAGATCTTCTTACGGTACTATCTATTGAAATTTACTTAGAAAGATTTACCTTTGTGTATCTTGCAGGATCCTTCATGGCTTTGTAGATGTCAGGAAAAACAACATGGCCTGCGTAGCTGAAGACATAAAGACCAGATACCTGCGGAATCTTGTTTAGGTGAAGAACAGGTATAGTGTGATTTGCTTTTATAACTCCAAATATGGCCGTACTTGCCACTGTGATAAAAATGACAATTGACATGATGATGCCGCCTGTTGATAGGAAAGCTATAGAGTTGAGGTTTCTGAGCCATAGGCTTGGAAGTGTCACCACAACTGCTAGTATGGTTAGTAACTTTGATTTATCAAGCACAGGCACCTCAAAGGGTATATACGTGGACACCATATTCAAATTATCGTGAAGGGAAATTGTGTAAGACACGAGGCTCATAAAAATTTCTGTGTAGATAAAAGTTGCAGCTATGAGTTTTCCTCTAATTCCAAATGCTCGGTATCCAATATCAGTGTAGCTTCTCAGCTCAGGATTCTTCTCAAGGCATTTACCAAGTAAGCATGCACTATAGGCGCAAATCACTCCAAGTCCCACAAGTAGAAATGCAGAAAGCCAACCTCCGGTTTCCAAGCCATATGAATTAGATAGTTGTCCTAAGCCTGTCAAAAACACACAAACAAAACTCTATCCTCAGTAGTTACTATATGATAACAAATCTCTGCTTGGTTCTTGATAGTCATACTGAAAGTGTGAGACTAGAAAAAATTTTAAACACAAGGGTGATAAATCTTACCTATGAGCATCCCGGTCATGTTAATGACAGAGTGCGTGAAAGAGCTTTTGGGCTTAACAGGTAATTCTTCATCAGTACATTCACTTACTGGTGTTAGGATCTCCTGAATATGCTTACACTCACCCAGTTTATCTTGCTGAAAACATAGCTCACAGCTGACACATTGGATCCGTAGTTTATCATCATGTATCATCTCTTTTTCTTGATTTTGTGTAGCTGATAGTATGGTCTACAGATCTCTCACTTGGAATGTTGCAATACTAAGTGATTTGTAGGCTCTTTATAAGATTTTGTATGATCTGAGAGCCCTACTCCTTGAGAAAACTATACAGGGGGTAGGGGACTAGGGGTGTATATATAGGTAGGTTTGTGTAAGATTTTTTTGGATTTATCTCATCTGGCTAAGTTCATATTCAAGCCATCTAGGACCATAGGAACAGTAAATTTTTACCTCTTTGAGTTTTAACACTACTACGTTTCTGGAACTAATACATTGGGTAAGCCAGATCAAGAGCCACCGGTTGATCTAAGTGATCAACGGTTAGTTTGTGTAGGATTATCATGTACCATTTCTATTTTTAGCAACCAAATAGAGTAGAAATAACACTTTCTGTAACCTGTAAGGCTGTAAATAACTAACCATCTGAGTACCGTAGTCAATGCAGTACCTGCATTGTGTGATGATTTAACGACAGTGAGTTGATTGATTAGTTTTTATTCTAAATTGACAAAAACTTTTAAGTTCTGACAGATATTTGATGTTATCTGCGTAATTGATATTTAAGTTCAATAATGGACAAAATCATGAATCTACCTTCAATTTGTGTTTGATTGAGGTCATAATTGGATTTGGGATGGACTCTTTATGTTCAATTTATCAAACCTGACACTACTGATAGTCATCCAACAGACTCTATGTTGCTTTACTGCTTGAATTTTTATCTGTGTACTTTTCTCTAAGTTTACTGTTATATTTGTTTGTTGGGTCACTGTGATGGAGGTTCATCTTAGCAGAATGACACAAGTAAATACATACTTGTACATGCCAGACTGACTCGTTGTTCGAATTGAAATTGTTGTTCATAATAGCGGAATTGATTTGTGTGTATTTACTGGCCAGGAGTCGCCAATTTGACAGGAAATGATTACCCATTTAGAAACCAGCTGTACCAAGTTTGGCAAATATGCTTGATTTGGAGGCACAGAAGAGAAAGAAATTGGTGCTTGTACATGAGTTTTGCCCTTTTCATGTGGGTAACATCTTTGGGCATCCTGCGGGTGTCCAAATGATGGAATATCTATTAATTAACATTCAAAATGTATTTTATGTGCATCAATGCAGCTGTGATGCTGAACGTGGAACCCGAAGTGCCTCAGGACCAATCATCAATTCACAGAATTGCAGATCAATGCGACCTGGTTTACTCCGTGAAGCTTCTACAGAGATGTGATAGCGATACTTGATAGCATGGTCATAAAGTCACAGAATGGCAGGCAAGGACACCCCGACGTTAAAAGGAGACTACATGATTTCCGGAATGAGAAATGTTGTTGATGTTTTGATTGCAGAAAGATTGTTGTTTTTTCCTAGACATGGAAGAATGAAAATATCTGAAAGAATCTAAGTTGGGTATGCTTGATCACAGGATGTTTCAGATTGTTTGGCCTTTTAGAGGAGATGTTAACAACCAAGTGTTTGGGTTGTTCGACAGTGTGTGTAATCGTCTCATTCTTCTCGTGTTTGAAAATTACTGTTGTACTCCTAAGTTAGCTATGCGTTTTCAACTGTACTTGTTCACAACCAAATTGCTCGCTTTAGGGTAAAGCCGTAACCTTAAGCTCAAGTCCGTATTTGTATAAATATTCACCGTTTCGTTGATTGGGTTGGACCATGTCTTGAAAATGAGTTGAGTTTAGCTGGGTTGAATTTATGAGAACTGAACTGAACTAAACTTATTGAAGTTGAAAAATAATTCTCCCTCTGAGTTCAAGTATTCTTCCATATTTCTCTTTTGAATTAAGTTACTCATTCTACCTTCTTTGCTTTTGAAATTTGAAGTTCTCATTATATGGTTTTGATTTACGTGTTAGCTTTTTATTTGAATGTTTGTTAATTTGGGGCAAGGTTGATTAGTGTTCATAATGTGGGAGGATTAGTATGCTTATTTGATTGTAGAATTAATCTATCTAACTAACACAAGACCCGACATAGTAAATGCAGTAAGCATCGTGTCCAGATTCATGAGTGAACCGGTTAAAACACCAATGACTACATACGAAAAGTCGTCCAAAAGCGATGGTCAAGAAAAAGTGGATGAAACCATATATTGAAGTTTAGTCGGCTCCTGATGCGAGCAACAACTCCTCTTGCATTCGTCAGATACCTCGCATATCTGATTTCCAAAAAAAAAGATACCTCGCATATCACCCTCGTCATACCGCACAACTCCATACAGGCCCGTTGAACAGTCTGTTCTAAGAACAGAGGCCCATGAAGATTGGGGCCCAAATCTGACTAGTTACAATACTTACAAAAAAAAAATCAAACGTAATCTATTTCTACTTTCTATGGCAAGATTTAGAGATTAAAAGCTTATGATTCTTTCTTCTTCTTGTTCAAGTTTTTAATGTATCGGGGCTAAGTACAGATGGGAGTAACAGTGGTATCAATCCTAATAGAAGTAGGTACGATTAACACAAAAGAGTATACAAATATAAATAGGGTACGCTTCTTATAAAAACAGGTACAAAACAAAGTTGTTAGTTAAGGGTACGAATAGAACATAAAGTGGTACTTAAGAGTGGTATCTCGATAAGTTATTGAAAAACCGTCTCTCCCAAGAATTTGGGTTATAGTAAAGGATAGAATTCATTTTTTTTTTAATTTCTGTTTTATAATTTCCATTTATTTATTAGAATGATTGTTTTCATCACTCTCAATTTACCGTAAAAATTAAAAAATTTTGGCCTTTAATTAGAAATCTTACCAAGTTTGATAAAAACTCCCAAAGTAATCCCTCTATGCGGCCACTTTTGTACTTTTTCCGACCTCAAAAATCGATCAAAGTGAGTTTTTTTGTTTTTGTTTTTGTTTTGGGCTTAATTAGTGAATGGTAATGGAATACAAATTTGGAATTAGTAATTTGTGTTCAAAGATTTCAGTTTTGCTCAGTTGAAAATTAATTATCTACCCCGTATTTGTCATGTATATTTTTTTTTCCCAGTTACTTCGTAGATTTGGATTTTTATGGTAAAGGTTCTAATTTCTTCTTCTTTGCGTAAGTCTCCGTTGTGACAGGTCAAATATACCGATTAGTTAGAAAAGACAACCCTAAAAATTAACGGTTTGTCTTTATCTACCCAAGTAGATACAAAATACAGATTATTATTTAATCCGTCACAAACAAGAAATTGCCTTTTTTTTCATGTGAAATTTTGTACTCGGTACCTTATTGTGTGATTGTGTGTATATATTTTAATATGGGGCTTCGTCTCTAAATTTAGAACAGGGCCACTTGATTTCATTCCGCCGCCGCCAACTCTGCTCACCAATTAGGGTTTCCGCCATGTCCGACGATCCTGTGATTGAATTCGCCTTGTCTCCCAGCTGCTTGCTCAAGCTTCAGAAGGGTGATATCACCCTCTGGTCCTTGGACTCCTCCTCGGACGCCATTGTTAATGCGGCGAACGAGAGAATGCTGGGCGGTGGTGGTGTTGATGGAGCCATTCATAGAGCTGCTGGTCCGCAACTCAGAGAAGCATGTTACGAAGTGCCGGAAGTTGGGCCTGGCGTTCGCTGTCCTGTCGGAGAAGCCAGGATTACGGCAGGTTTTAGATTGCCTGCATCGCATGTCATCCATACTGTTGGACCCATCTACGATGAGGATGAGAATCCAGAAGCCCTTTTGGAGAGTGCATACAGAAATACGTTGACTCTTGCAAAACAAAACAATATCCAGTATGTGGCCTTCCCTGCCATATCTTGCGGTGTTTATGGATATCCTTTTGATGAAGCTGCCGCCATAGCTATCTCCACCATTAACAAGTTTGCCGTTGCCAATGACCTCAAAGAGGTTCATTTTGTTCTGTTTTCGGACGAGATATATGATGTTTGGTTGGAGAAAGCTCGTGAATTGTTGCACAAGGGTTAATCCTCTCTACTTGAAACTTCTATATACTCAAGAAACAATTTAGTTTGTGGAAAAAATGCTAGTAATACAGTATACATGGATAGATTAGCCTATCCTGTAGGAAAGGCCGTATTAACGCCACAAGTTTCCAGTGTATGCCAATATAAGTTCCTAGTGTATGCCAATATTTGTGGAAACAGTATTGGTTTGGCTATTTTGAAGTTCATTTTTTGTTCACTCTCCTAATCTTAATGTTATCTTTGCTTTTACCTTTTTAAGTTTGAAGTATTTAGCATATGCATCTCTCGTTCCGGTTGGTTTCTGTTAGCCTGTTTGCTTACAGCATGTCAGCGTGTACTCTGCTCATGTTGCACTGGGTTATTGTTCAACATTGCATCATCTCGATCCAGATAAACTGATAGTAAACATACATCCATAATAATGTTATTATTTTACTATTGTTATTGTTATTATTGTGGGGGAAAAAAAGAATGGATTAAAGCACATTGCTAATTTGCATATACAGACTGTACAAAGAGTATTTGCAGCGATGACTTTTGTTTCCATTTTGATTCCATTACTGTAAGACACCGAAGTCTGGAGACTGGTACTGAATGGCTCTTACGAGAATACACCCATCATCCTGCATGCTATATCTGGCACTCTAGAAGGAAGATTATGCACATGTTGGCCTCTTAGGTGCTGAGAGATTGTCAGAAGAAGAATCGCATTTTGATTATGGGCGAGAAGCTGTTTTTATGGCCATGATGAGTAACTTCAATGATGAGATTGTTCCGGATATACTCAAAATGGACCCAATAGCAATGATAATAGCATTGACAGACAAGAGAGACTTAGATATTTCAGTGAGACGGATCTTGGTATAAAAGACACAAGGGAAAATGATGCATATTGTGATGCTGACTAATGAGCCCGTGAGGTTAAGGACATACTGGAAGTATGGTACTGAAAGAGCAAGAGCTAGTATCGCTACGAGAATTATTGACCCTATACTGCTCCTTATAACCATTTTTGTTCTTGACATCATGGTAGATGGAAGGCTGCGTTCTAACTGTATGGCAAATGGCGCAAATTGAAGTGCGTATTTGGTCATAGGTGTTATCACTGTTGCTGCCAATGCTATTTTTGTGGGTATGAGATCGCGAGGCATGCTGAGGGTGATCTGTGAGTTGATGCTGGGGCCGAACATTTTAGCACCCATGAAGGCAAGAGCTGTGTAAGCTGATATGATTGCTGCAAAGCTCACTATAGCTACCTGCGGGAAAAGAGTCAAGAATTATATCACTGCTGGTAAACTAGTAATCTCCCTGTCCGTGAATGAACTTCCTGGTTTCCATTTTAGGATGTTCGTTAAACACATAAAAATTATCTAAACTATCCAATACTTTACATTCATGATTAATCTTCTTATGTCATAAAATTTCGCATGCTCTTATGATCGTTATGGTTTGCGAACCAGGTCTTTCATCAACTGGCATTTCTATACACACCAGTCATCAACATCTTAATAAATTCCTTTGTATTTTTGTCTTTGTGCGGAGAAGTTCGTCATGGAAAGTTTTCGGGACTGCGGAGATCTTCTTACGGTACTGGTACTATCTATTGAAATCTACTTAGAAAGATTTACCTTTGTGTATCTTGCAGGATCCTGCATGGCTTTGTAGATGTTAGGAAAAACAACATGGCCTGCGTAGCTGAAGACATAAAGACCAGATACCTGCGGAATCTTGTTTAGGTGAAGAACAGGTATAGTGTGATTTGCTTTTATAACTCCAGATATGGCCGTACTTGCCACTGTGATAAAAATGACAATTGACATGATGATACCGCCTGTTGATAGGAAAGCTATAGAGTTGAGGTTTCTGAGCCATAGGCTTGGAAGTGTCACCACAACTGCTAGTATGGTTAGTAACTTTGGTTTATCAAGCACAGGCACCTCAAAGGGTATATACGTGGACACCATATTCAAATTATCGTGAAGGGAAATTGTGTAAGACACGAGGCTCATAAAAATTTCTATGTAGATAAAAGTTGCAGCTATGACTTTTCCTCTAATTCCAAATGCTCGGTGTCCAATATCAGTGTAGCTTCTCAGCTCAGGATTCTTCTCAAGGCATTTACCAAGTAAGCATGCACTATAGGCGCAAATCACTCCAAGTCCCACAAGTAAAAATGCTGAAAGCCAACCTCCGGTTTCCAAGCCATATGAATTAGATAGTTGTCCTAAGCCTGTCAAAAACACACAAACAAAACTTTATCGTCAGTAGTTATATGATAACAAATCTCTGCTTGGTTCTTGATAGTAGTCATACTGAAAGTGTGAGGCTAGAAAAAAGTTTAAACACCAGGGTGATAAATCTTACCAATGAGCATCCCGGTCATGTTAATGACAGAGTGCGTGAAAGAGCTTTTGGGCTTAACAGGTAATTCTTCATCGGTACATTCACTTACTGGTGTTAGGATTTCCTGAATATGCTTACACTCACCCAGTTTATCTTGCTGAAAACATAGCTCACAGCTGACACATTGGATCCGTAGTTTATCATCATGTATCATCTCTTTTTCTTGATTTTGTGTAGCTGATAGTATGGTCTACAGATCTCTCACTTGGAATGTTGCAATACTAAGTGATTTGTAGGCTCTTTATAAGATTTTGTATGATCTGGGAGCCCTACTCCTTGAGAAAACTATACAGGGGGTAGGGGACTAGGGGTGTATATATAGGTAGGTTTGTGTAAGATTTTTTTGGATTTATCTCATCTGGCTAAGTTCATATTCAAGCCATCTAGGACCATAGGAACAGTAAATTTTTACCTCTTTGAGTTTTAACACTACTACGTTTCTGGAACTAATACATTGGGTAAGCCAGATCAAGAGCCACCGGTTGATCTAAGTGATCAACGGTTAGTTTGTGTAGGATTATCATGTACCATTTCTATTTTTAGCAACCAAATAGAGTAGAAATAACACTTTCTGTAACCTGTAAGGCTGTAAATAACTAACCATCTGAGTACCGTAGTCAATGCAGTACCTGCATTGTGTGATGATTTAACGACAGTGAGTTGATTGATTAGTTTTTATTCTAAATTGACAAAAACTTTTAAGTTCTGACAGATATTTGATGTTATCTGCGTAATTGATATTTAAGTTCAATAATGGACAAAATCATGAATCTACCTTCAATTTGTGTTTGATTGAGGTCATAATTGGATTTGGGATGGACTCTTTATGTTCAATTTATCAAACCTGACACTACTGATAGTCATCCAACAGACTCTATGTTGCTTTACTGCTTGAATTTTTATCTGTGTACTTTTCTCTAAGTTTACTGTTATATTTGTTTGTTGGGTCACTGTGATGGAGGTTCATCTTAGCAGAATGACACAAGTAAATACATACTTGTACATGCCAGACTGACTCGTTGTTCGAATTGAAATTGTTGTTCATAATAGCGGAATTGATTTGTGTGTATTTACTGGCCAGGAGTCGCCAATTTGACAGGAAATTATTACCCATTTAGAAACCAGCTGTACCAAGTTTGGCAAATATGCTTGATTTGGAGGCACAGAAAAGAAAGAAATTGGAACTTGTACATGAGTTTTGCCCTTTTCATGTGGGTAACATCTTTGGGCATCCCGCGGGTGTCAAAATGATGGAATATCTATTAATTAACACTCAAAATGTATTTATGTGCATCAATGCACCTGTGATGCTGAACTTGGAACCCCGAAGTACATCAGGACGGCTCATAAAGTCACAGAATTGCAGATCAATGCGACCTGGTTTACTCCGCGAAGGTTCTACAGATCAACACGCCCTGGTTTAGATGTGAAAGAGATCCTTGATACCATGGTCACAAAGTCACAGAATCGCAGGCAAGGTAATGAGCCTAACAGAGATGGTTGACACCCCGACGTTAAAAGGAGACTACATGATTTCCGGAATGAGAAATGTTGTTGATGTTTTGATTGCAGAAAGATTGTTGTTTTTTCCTAGACATGGAAGAATGAAAATATCTGAAAGAATCTAAGTTGGGTATGCTTGATCACAGGATGTTTCAGATTGTTTGGCCTTTTAGAGGAGATGTTAACAACCAAGTGTTTGGGTTGTTTGACAGTGTGTGTAATCATCTCATTCTTCTCGTGTTTGAAAATTACTGTTGTACTCCCAAGTTAGCTATGCGTTTTCAACTCTACTTGTTCACCACCAAATTGCTCGCTTTAGGGTAAAGCCGTAACCTTAAGCTCAAGTCCGATTACCTCATTTTTTATGGGAAATGCTGAATCATACCCAACTTTTTACTATTTCATACCCATGTTTCCCAAATTATCCTTCTCATTTTTTCCAATCAATTAATCATCTCTTTCTCTTTTCCCTCTTTCTCTCTTCTTCAATCAATTAGGTTTAAAAAGTATATTAAAAAGTAAATTATTAATAAAAACAACACACTTGATGGTTTTAAATACAAATTATAATTTGTTAGGGCTTAATCTAATTAGGGCTTAATTAGAAATTGAATAAGAAATTAAGGCTTGATTAGAAATTTGGGTTTTAAAGATAAATCGGATACAAAATTAATCAATAAAAACAAAATTAGGCTTAATCGAATATAAAAGTAAAAACAACAAAAGAACTTGTCTCACGAATAAATTATGATCCATAATCGTAAAGTTGTCGAAGAATTGAGTTAGTTTTTGAAGGGTTGAGAAAAGAAACAAAAGGTTAGGTTGTGAGAGATGAAAGAAGGGTAGCCAAGGGAAAAATAATGAAAACTTGGGTATGAAGGAGTAAAACCTGGATATGATTTAGCAACTACGTTTTTCATTTGTGTAAATATTCACCATTTGACGGATTGGGTTGGACCACGTCATGAAAATGAGTTGAGTTAGCTGAGCTGACTGAACTGAACTTATTGATGTTGGAAAATAATTCTCCCTCCGAATTCAAGTATTCTTTCATATTTCTCTTTTGAACTAAGTTACTCATTCTACCTTCTTTGCTTTTTGAACTTTTGAAGCTATCAATATGTGGTTTTGATTTACGCTTATATTTCTTCCTTTTTCTCTTTTTTTGAACAATTCATTTTTGCGCTCTTACTTTTGGTCCTAAAAGCAAAGGGGAAAAATATTTAAACTCGGAGGTATCTATCTATAGTTACATAATAATCGGTGTTCACAACTTCATATGCATCACAAGCTTTTTGGGTGTGGAGTTTTAAACTCGCTTTGGTTGCATGTTGGTTCAATATTGGTTATTGCTTGATTTACTTGTGTGCCTAACTTGTTTGGAGCCCTTGAGCATCTCATGTTAAGTGGTTGGGTTGTTATTGTTGGAAATATAGGGTCGTGATATATAACTGGTAAAATACACGTTGTTGTGTCGTGGTATGAAGACCACTGAATGAGAAACGAAATCGCCCCGACTACGGTACAAATTGGAATGAGCGTCGTCCCTCAAGGTCACACAACACTCCTAAAAGATTGTGTACTCAACCATTAGGAGTTGGAACTCGATGGTATACTCAGAATTTATCAAGAGATTTGCATGTTGAAGTATTTGATGTATGTGTACATATGTCTTATCATTCTCATACTTATATAATAAGTGCATATGAGACTAACGTCAAGAGGTATCCAAAGTCATTTTATGATAGGTAATGAATTGTCATTACTATGAAATAATGATATTCATAACCATCATGAAAAATAATGTTATATGCTACTTAATGGGTGCAACAATAGTCAACAATTATCTTTGCATTATTTCTAACAGTTATTACCCACGATTGAAGCAAGAAGAAGGAAAGAAAAGAACTTGACAAGCAAAGACAATAAGGAAAAATGAAACAAGTGTCGGGTTCAAACATGAATATATCAAGTTCTAATGGTCCGATTGATGCAAGATTCACCGGAGGTGGAATATGGAGAGATCAATTACAATCGAAAATCAAACATAATAAAAATATGTACAAATATAAGAATGATAAGTTTGTTATAAAAATAGGTAAACAAATTTGTCATTTATAGGTAATTTACCCTAATAAAATAAGTATGAATAAGACATTAAGTAATATGGAAAAAAAATATCTCAATAAGTTAATAAGAGACGATTTTTTTCCTAATTTTTATGATTTGATTAATACTCCGTAGTAGGAAAGTGATACAAGTAACAATTTTTTTTTTTTTTTTTTAATTGAACGAAAGCACATTTAGTCACGTTATCGACCAATAGGCCAACACTGCAACACACGACCCATCCCGCTTCTCTTTTACCAAAAAAAAAAAAAAAAAAAAAAAAATCAAAATTAAAACGCCAAAGTTTGGCGGCCAAACCTAAACAAAACCCCCAAAAAGTACAGAAACACAAGAACCCTAAACCCTTCATCCCTACCGTCTTGATTCACCACATCAATCAACTCCATTGTCGCCCCTGCAGATCTTTGAAACAAGGTTGGTTCAACTTTAATTAGTTTTTATTGCTTCATAATTGTTGAATGTCACTTTGCATCTTCTATTCTATTCTATTCTATTCTTGTTTTAATTTCGATTAGTTTTCTAGCTTCATAATTACTGATAGTTAAGGTATCAATTTTATTTCAGTAATTTGTCAAGGTATGAATTTTGATGCAATGAACTTTCCAACCATGACTTAGCTTGTTGGTTAAAGTATAGATAGAAGGAATAAGACTCCAACAATGGAGTCAGGCGTGATTTTTATATTTGCAATTTCATATTTCATGTGCAAGTTATTTCTCGGTTTACCTTCGGGTTAGGTCGGGTTTGGTTCATAGTATTTCAGGTTGTATCGGTCTTAAATTTGCGCCCTTTTCTAAGTAATATAAATGCTTATCGACTTGTTGCTAAAATAAATCCCCATACCCATGGCGAATTATATATCTTCGTCTTTTTAATTTTGTACATTTTTCTTATAATTTATGCAGTTTTTTCTGCATATAGATTGATTTTTGTTTGTTTGATGGATGTAAAAACAGCAGCAGGAACACCAGCGGAATCGTCTTTACAGATGAGTAAGTCGGAGGAAGTGCCTCAATCTTGTCGCGATGTTCAGATTGAAGGACTGGTAACAATTCTAATTTTTTTTTGGGAACATATTATGTAATTCATTGTAACATTAATGGTAACTCGAAAACGAAACAGTTACAACCCGAAACAATGAGAATCTTGTATTGAGATGATTCAAACATTTTAACTTGTTTTTTTTTTCTTGTTAGGATGAGGAGATGGTGGATGAAGATGTGAAGAAATTTCTTAGAGGAGAAGGCGCTGACCTAAAGGTATTCTTTTTTAACAGCATTAATGTTTGTTCTGCTATTGATTTACTAGGTTATTATCTTCATCATCGTTGTCATTTGTATTTTTGGGTTTTGGACGTGTTGTTTCAGGATGTGCAAGATAAAAAGTTGAAGGGACAACTTGCCGCGAAAGAAGGGCTCAATAAACAGTCTGCGATAACAGCTAAAAATTTCCAAAAGGTCTCCCTCTCTAACCTTTCATCTATTTTAGAATGTCCTGCTTATAGCATTTTGTATGTTAATCAAACCCTTTGGAAGAAGTAGAGTAGAAAACCAATATGTTTCCACACCAAAGACCACTGACTGAAGTAGGATTCTCTCTGCATAGGATAATAATTTGGTAGACCAATGAGTCAATGACCTATCGAAGTTTGAATTTGATCAATAGATCCTGAAAATATGACAGTTTTATTGCTATTACATTAGTATCAGACTATCATATAATGAAATAATGACACCATTTTTGCTTTTATAAGATACGGAGTATTATTTTGGTCTCGATGCAAGTCTTTTGGTGTGATTCTGAGCAGGACATGCTTCATATGCAAGTTAGCATTAAATGTGTGCCCATATGAGGGAAAAAACGCTGGAATAAGCTTAGTTTTACTTGATCCCAATTGTTTTTTGCGATCTGATGACCATTCATATATTTTTCAGTGGCTTTTGCCTTCAGAAGAAGGGTTCTTGGAGGCTGATGGTATAGAAAAGACATGGAGATATAAACAGGAAGATATTGGTCGTGAAGTTGACATCTTAAGTAAAGCAAAACAATTTGATATGGTTTTACCAGGTTGGTTCGTATTTATGAATGGATGATCTTTTTCTCTTGCAAGGTGTCACCTCGATGTGTTATTAAATTAGCTGCAGGTGTGTAGTTCTAATTAGAGTTTTGTGTCTCTAACTCTGAAAATGGACAAAGGAAGAACAGATCTCTGATCTTTTAGTGTTGGCTGTAAAGCCATTGTAGGTTAATTTATTTGGAGTACTCTCTATTTACTCTTTGCCTCTTTGGTTAACACTGAACTTAATGATGGTTGTATTATTACGATGGTGAAAGCATTGTTTATATTCCTTCACTATTTTAGACGATAGTTTTGATTTGATTCATGGTACTTGGACTTAACTTTGAGCATTTGCGTATGTGTCTTTGGTTGTCGGACACTATACTTTCATGAATACGATCCCATATGTATATTTTTATTTGTTAGTAATTTGTAACTTCACATTTTCTATGCCTTACATTTAAGCCTCTCACTTTGGTTTTTTAAATCCTCACCCAATCTGAACATTTCTTCTTGAACTCCCAACAAAATTCCAATTTGTCAAAAGAGAAAGTTTTAGCTAATACTGCCTCTGTTCTGTAATGTTCATCATGTTCTGTTCCGTAGTATATGTGAGGAGTACTATATTGAGTTGGGATGAACATTAAAGTACGGAGGGAGTATTAGTCGTGGAGTATTCTCATTTCCCCCCAATCTAACTTTTGGTGGACTAGAGAGGTTATTTGGGATTGATATTCCCGAGAAAATGTGAGTTATTTTTCGCTAAAGTGTGCCTTTGGTGGTTGTTTTGGAGCAATTATGTAGAAAAGGTGGGAGTTTTGGAAATGAAAGACAGTATAAAGTAGTATAAAACACGCGAGAGTTGTGATACAAAGGGGTATGTGGAAATGAAGTAACCCTTTTTTTAATAATGTTTTGACTATGTGGTATAGTATTGTTGATGTTTGCATTTTGGCAGTCGCCTGTCCTTTCTAATTACTTTTTTTGAACAATGGAAAACACAGATCTTGGTCCATACACTCTTAGTTTCACTTCCAGTGGGAGGTATATGGCTCTTGCAGGGCGTAAAGGCCACCTGGGTGTTCTTGATGTGAAAAGCATGGACCTCATCAAAGAGTTCCAGGTATGTCACAGCATGATATTCAAATTTGCTTCCTTTTTTTGCCACTTCTAAATTGTTGTTTCAAATACCTTCTAACTTCAATTCTGGAAATATTATTTGGATCCAGAACAAGGAACGTTTGTACTTGATATATAAATTACAAGGGACAAACAATTATGAGACTTCTTGCTGACTGTTATGATGCTACAAAATGAAATTAAAAGATTCCTACAGTTTTTCTTTTTGAAGACAAAGTACATTTAATTTTCCCTATTTTGATTGCTGACAAAATATCAAGTTTTCTCTTGGATCTCGGAAACCAATGATACAAAAAACAATACTCCGGTAATTTTTAAAGCAATCAATTCTTACATGTAAGATGGAGAGCTTGCAAGCTAAGTGCTGTTGCAGTGAATAACTTGCCTATATAGGGTCCTCTGCGAAGAAATTTTCAGTTTATTTGACTTTTGTGCATTGTGAACTAAATTTAAACTTGAAACAGACACTTTGTTGTCAAGCACTGCATTCAGGGTTCTAATTAAACTCCTTGTTATTTCATAATAAGGTTGTGTTATTCAATTTCCCCCTATGTTGTTCTAAGTGGGAACCTCTTGGGAAGCAGGGGTGTAAATTATCTTCTTGAATAAAATGACTATCAATTTCTTTTTCTTGTTTCCATTGTGCCTTATTTTACCCCTGATAAGGTGGATAATTTGTTGTTTGTTGCATAGAGCTCTGTAGAATGCCCGTACTTAGTTTTAAAATATGATTGTTATATTACAAGCTGGCTTATGTTTTAACATTTGATGACTACTATGATTGCTATAGGTGAGGGAAACTGTAAGAGATGTCACGTTTCTGCACAATGAGCTGTTTTTTGCTACTGCTCAGAAGAAGTGAGATTTTTCATCCTTATCTTTATTTTGATAAAACAATTTGTCTTTTCTTATTTTATCATTATCATTCAGTCTTTAACAGCTCTTACTTCTGGATACTTGTTTGCTTGTAATTTGGGAGGTTACTTTCGATGTTATCACTCCTTTCTCATCCGTCTCTTCATTTTGATGAAACAATGTGTCTTTGCTTGCATTTTAACAGTCCTTTGCTTTGGCAAAATGTTCTAAAAAATGAGCAACGGAGATATTTATTGGAGAATAAAAGAAGATGTTGATTACGGTTTGAAGTAATTGGGACATAAACTTGGCCGTAACATTCCCGTGGTTTGTATGTTACTACACCAGTATGTAACAGGGAGGTTCATTGTTGTTTATTTGTCCTTCGACATTTATATCTTTTACTTGTGACCTAGGCCTTTGTATAAAGGCAGCAATTGTACAAGGCATTCAGTATTGCTCAGAGGTAGCAATTGTTTTATGTGTTCTCCTTCAGCTTTTCAAGTTCATTTCACTAGGTTGTTTTACATCAAGACGGGATTAAATTTCAGGAATACCTTTGACACAATAAAATAGAAACTCCATGGCACGTCTCCTTAAAACGTAATGAAAAAATTGAATTGCCCGAATAGCCAAATTGACATTTTGTTGGGTTAGAGTTTCTGTAGCATGTAATTTATCTACATGCACTTTTTGGTATGCTTTATTCATCCTTTTCTTCGTATGCTTCAAAAGTCCTTTCTGGACTAGTGGTATAATTCATATATGTGCCTCACCTAGATATCAGCAAATTTAACTGGTCTCTGCGTTCAGTTCATTTTCTTCTCAATGTACAGTCAAGTATCTTTGTCCTCCTACTAGATACGGTTTTTGGGCAATTAGCTTCTTTGATTTGGCATCTTGACACTGCTATTCAATTATCTGATACTACCAGATATAGGCATGTAGCTACTGAAGTAAGGGTTTGAATTGCTATAGTGGACCCATTTAATGCTGTTTACACCCCTTTCTCAAAATTAGATTTGCCATATTTCTTTCTTCACAATGTTGTTTGGATATGTTCTTCTATTTGTTGTTTGTTCATTGTTGCTGCATGTTAACTAAGCTAACAAAATACTTGTGTCGGACAGGTATTCTTACATCTATAACAGAGATGGAGTGGAACTTCATTGTATGAAGGTCAGCCTGCGTGTATTTCTTATAGCTTATTTTGACTTCACCCATTATTGGTTTTAAAATCTTCCACTAGTACCATAGTCCATAAATTTTGAGTAAATTGCACTTTGGCGAGAGAACTAATCGTCTAAAAACTTTCCCTCTCAATCAACATTTCACTTAATTTGTGATCGTACATCTCATATCATTGTCCATATACCCGCAAAATGTTGTGATCTGGATGGATTTGAATGATTCCACGCTCGATGCTACTGAAGCGTGACAATGATTTCTCACATCCTATACCTTGTAACCCTTTATTTGGATTGAGTGATGTGGAGGAAAAGGGAAGGGAGGGATGTGAAGGGAGATGTTTTCTCATTTAGATAGCAAAATGAGGGTGGAAGTTGCAGACACGATACGCTTCGGAGTATCGGATACGAGGATTTTGTGGAAATTTTCAATATATTGGTCTAAAGAAAGTGTTGTATTGTATCGGACGATATGTATATGATACGCGATAGTGCAGCTAAGTGAAGTATTAGGGCGACAGATTATTTCTCCCCTTCTCCTTTCCCTTCCATCTTCCCCCCCTTCCGTTCCATTTCCCTCTCTTATGATTCTCTTGTGGAAGGGAAATGGAGGGATCCATTTTCTCTACTTCCAAATCCCTACAACCTTATTTGCTATCCAATTGAGGGAAATTATCTCCCTCCTTTTCCCTACAAATCCCTCTCTTCAAACAAAGCCTTGGTGTCCACCGATTTTTCCAAAATTCACTTCTACACAGGACTGTTGGACTAAACTTATCAATCAATTCTCAACAGTTCACTGGTGAATGTTTGTGTATTTTTCATATGTTTGGCTTTGTTAGCAACATGGTTGCATCTCTAAGTTTTGAATTGCTTGTCATTTGGCTTTAATATCTCATTAACTTTGTAAATTCAAATTGCGACATTTGTATAGTTGACAGCTTTCTTCTAGTTTTCAGGATATGAATTCCCACTTTTTTAAAACTGCGTTGACCGAGAAACGATTTAAACTTGTATTACCAGACATGAAAGATTTATGTTTGCGTATTGAATCTCAGCTTCAGTGATGATCTTTGTAAGTCTCACTGTGGATTAATCGAATGCATCACCACATGATTGTGTACCCAGGATCTGAGTTTTTTTTACCCCACTACCCATTTTGCATCTTATTTGACAAGTTATTTGTGTTTGTACATCAGGAACATGGCGCTGTATTGAAGCTTCAATTCTTGAAGAATCACTTTCTTTTGGCATCCATTAACAAATTTGGGCAGCTTCACTATCAAGATGTCACCATGGGTCAAATGATAGCAAATTATCGGACTGGTTTAGGCCGTACTGATGTAATGCAAGTAAATCCATACAACGCTGTCGTTTCCCTCGGACATTCTAATGGCACCGTTACCATGTGGAAGCCCACAAGCCCAAACCCTCTCGTCAAAATGCTTTGTCATAAAGGCCCATTGACAGCCGTGGCTTTCCATTCTAATGGACATCTTATGGCAACTGCCGGAACTGAAAGAAAAATCAAATTGTGGGACTTGAGAAAATACCAGGTTCTTCAAACAATTCCTGGTAATGCCAAATGCTTGGAATTTAGTCAGAAAGGTTTACTTGCTAGGTCAATCGGGTCATATGTACAAGTTCTAAGGGACTCAGGTTCTCAACAATACGGGCAGTATATGAGCCACTCTATGGCTAAAGGCTATCAAATACATAATGTGGCGTTTAGACCATATGAAGATGTTCTAGGGTTAGGCCATTCAATGGGATGGTCATCGATCCTCATACCCGGTTCAGGTGAGCCAAATTTTGATACTTGGGTTGCTAACCCATTTGAGACCCCAAAGCAAAGGCGTGAAAAGGAAATTCGGGCTTTCCTTGAAAAACTTCCACCTGAGTCCATCATGTTGGACCCGACTAAAATTGGGACAGTGAAGCCACATCGAAAGAAGAAGCCTACCCGGAAAGATAGGGAAGAAGAGGAAGAGGCTGCGGTATCTGCTGTCAAGGAAAAGGAGCTTAAGAACAAAACAAAAGGTAAGAACCGGCCAACCAAGATGGTGAGGAAGAAGCAGGAGAGGTTTGAAAAGGCAAAGAGACCATTCATAGAGCAGAAAATGAAGGAAGATGAAGAATTGTCCAGAATAAAGAGACAAAAAACTGACGAAGCTGCTCCTCTACCGAAATCCTTGCAACGCTTTGTTAAGAAACAACCTGCTTGATTTTTCAAGTAATGTATTTCCCGCAATGTACTAATTTAGTTTTAAACTCGATTCTTCTATTAGAAATTCACATGTTTTTGGCTCAGTATCAAGTATTTCATATCCTGACTATTGTGTGATTGATCACAGCAGCAAACTGCAAACTACATGTTTGGGTTGGTGGCCGGTGGCGGCTTCACATTAAATTGCCCTGCGTTGGGATCACCATGGTTTTCGATAGATATTACTCATTGGGGATTCATCATGGTTCAATTTAGGGTTTGGCTCCTACTTGAGCTGACAATATTTGTGTTGCCCTGGATTTTATTTCGGTTGGTGCATGAAGGCCTCGTCAGGTCCATTCTGTCTCACTTCAATTCAGTTCGGCTTGGTAGGAAGTAGGAACATGTGAAGAGGGGAGGGGGTATTCCTATATCTCTTGGGATGATTGGGGCTTCAGATCAGATGGAACCCAAAAATCCAGCTTGTTTCTCATGAATGATTAAGTTGTTGTGCTCCCTATCTTGAGGGAATAATAGTGCAAGTAGCACAAGTAATTTTTGTGACCATATGTTTTAAGGGTAAAATTAGGTAGTGAAGACCAAACAAGTAGGGAGGGAAATTGGCCCCTCTGCCCTTACTCACAGTTCATCACACTTTGTAACTGTTCACTAATAGTTAGGGGATTGCCTCCTTCTTCAAAGACATGGCCCATGGCTTGTAGGCCCATTCAGATCAACATCATATTCATATGTAGTACACCACATCTTACCTCTAATTTTTATATATATCCCCTGTCTTTTCAACTTTTTTTCGGTTCAGTTTAACCCATTTTAGTTCAGTTTAACATCAGAAGGTTCATTTTGTCTCAATACGAGTACTTCAATTCAATTTAGTCCAGTTCAGCTTACTTCAATCCAAAAGAATAAGGTCTTAGTAATAGATTTCTACAGCAAGTCTCTCTTGTGACAGGTTAAATACCATTACATAGTTAACTAGGACAAATCTATGAAATAGCAATTTTTTTATCAACCCAAATGAATTTTAGTTCACATGTCAATTGTTAAGAGTTTGAGACGAATATGCTCGTCGTAAATCAGAGTTTGGTAAGTTTCTATCCAACTATGATTTGATCATCGCTACGTTGTTATTCCGTACTTTGTGAGTAGCTAAAGGTCTTTTCTTAAGAGGGTAGATGTTCGTTAATTTTAGGTAAAGTGTTCGAATGATGTTAGATAATTCCCAAATTTTTATACCAAACAATCTTGTGCTATTTTATACTCCAGCAAGGTCTTTGATTTATATTTTAGTTAGTCTCGTTATTTTTATTTATTTTTCTTTAACTGTTATTTATGTAGGGTTTTTTTGTTCTTTTGTCTAAAAATTCCGAACATTAATTGAGTAAATCTATATAATAATATAAAAAGGCAAACTAAAAAGTCTCCTTTCTAATAAGCCGACATGTGGCATCACTACAAGCCGACACGTGGCATCACTACAACTCAATCCTTAAACTACTAAATGAAGGTGTTTGATTTTTTGTTTTAGAAAAAAAATTCCTTTGATAATAAGTGTAAATGAAGGTTATAAAAAGGCAAACTAAGAAGTCTTCTTTCTAATAAGCCGACATGTGGCATCACTACAAGCCGACACGTGGCATCACTACAACTCAATCCTTAAGCTACTAAATGAAGGTGTTTGATTTTTTATTTTAGAAAAAAAAATTCTTTGATAATAAGTGTAAATGAAGGTGTTTGATTCCTTTTATTCATCACTACGGAAAATTAAAGTATCTTTGAACTTTTATCTATAAATATAATCAAAAGATAATATGTTTTTATAAAAATATTTTTTAACTTATTCTAATTATAAAATACTCCCTCTGTTTCTTTGATATCTTCCACATTTCCTTTTTCAACCATTTCTTTGATTTCTTCCACTTTCCTTTTTTCTATCACACTTCTCTCTTACCTAGGTGACCCACTTATTTACTCCCTCTATACTTTTTACTTATTTTATTGTTTTTCTTAAGAAATGTGTCACTTTTAAGGTGGAAGAAATCATAGAAACGGAGGGAGTACCAAAATTTAGAATTTAGCATGTTGCTTTTAGAATGACGACATTAATTATACAAATGACATTTATACCCTACCCTCCTAATTAGTTTCTAATATATTTTTTAACTTAATAATAAAGACGATAACGATAATTAAACACATAACTAACGATGTTAACAATTTAAGCGGAAAAATATCAATTGATAACCAACGACGGTAATTAATGAGATTAACAATAATAAGACACATAATTAACATTTTACAATTAAACGATCATGACGTAAACTATAATTAAACAATTATTTAACACTAAATTTAATCATTTGCATAAGCTTAAAAAATATTTAGACAAAATAATTAAACAAGTAATTTAAAGATCTAATTTACGTCTATTATAAATATTAATAAAACCCCAAAAATTGTACCAGACCTCTTCAAGACTATAGAACACTTCAAGGCTAAAACAAAAGGATATAAATTCTTCTCAACATAAAACAAACACGTCCCGTGCGTTTGCACGGGTGAAAAAACTAGTTAGTAATAATAATTCTTGTTATTAGGTTTATCACCATTTTTTTATTTAAATGGTTTATCTACTATGGATTAAATCATAAAGTTTGTTCTTAATTTTAAAAAAATTGTCCTATATTAAGAATAAACATAGAAATGTAATCAATGATGATATCGTATGAGAAATTCGTAGGTATACCGAGTGTACCATGTCATTATACTTCCCAATGAAAAGTCATGGTTGATAAAATTCCACACTGTATTGGTTAGAATGGACGATGACGTAGTACACCCGATGTACCTAAGATTTATTTTCCATGTCGTATAGACAAATAAGATACCTTAAAACTTTGTTCATTTTCAAAAAAAGATTCATCCACTCTAAATAAAAGTTTTTAACTATTGAAAGCGAAGAAATATACTTGTAGATTACAAAAAAAAGAAATAGGGAGTATACTTCTAACTCGTAAGATTTCATTAGAGGATGTAATATAAGTTCTGAAAATGCAATCAGTATGTAATCCAATGCTCTTTCTAAAACTCGTAAGATATACTTTAAAAAAACTCGTACAAAATTCATCCACGTTGGTAGTACGTAGACTACAAGTCCAAAAACCTTAATTGGACCTACACACACTTAAATGATGATTTAAATATGAGATGTCCACCCTTAATTTAATCCCGTGATGCATGCTTACTCAACTTCACTGCTCAACCTCATGTTCGTTCCCAACATTTTCACTGTTCACTCAAAACCTCTATTGCCTTAGCTTTTCGTCTTCAATTTCATTACGGCAAATTCTGGTTTTTGATGGAAATATCCATTTTAAATTTATGACGGAGAGGATAAGATAAACTCTAGACAGGTTGTAGGAAGTTTTTTGACATTTCTTTTCTAAATGAGTGTATTTTTGACATGTTTTTGATGTCATGATGGATATATCTGTCGCAAATAAGATTAATTGATTAATTACTCTCTAGTTTAGAGAACTGATAACTCTCTAGCATGTGGTGGATTGTAAACCCTTCTTTTCCATGAACCACATCTCAAAAAAATGTTGCACCAACATAAATTACTTACGAGTAATTCTTATTTTTTTTCCACTTAATTTGAGAGATGATCAGCTTAGTTTAAAATCAACGCAAAAATTTTAGTTAGACAGTCACTCAATAACGTTATTAATTTAGTGGTGGGAGACGTACTCATTAATTGATTATGATAACTAACCGAACAATTAGTGATCCCAACAGCTTGTATTTAAGTGTTTTAATGAGTGTATTTAAATAAGTTGTCACATCACTTTATTCCATACGTAATCGTACACTACATATATACAAGGTGCGATCAAGAGTGGCGGGGTTTGATCTCAAAATGTGTGTCTGAATCCTTCATATGCTGTTTGAATTCAAGGTCCAAATTAAAACAATATGGCCGGATCCATAAAATTTCTACGAAAAGTTTGATGTGAGTGACAAATGATTGAATCTTGAGTGAATGTTACTCGAATTCAAAATAAAATTTACGCGCTTTTTAATCATTTTAAACTCAAAAGTCACGTGCTTATCTTTAATTTAATCATTCACAAAATGTTTATCTTATCTACTGAGTACGTATTTAAGATGTCTTATTTTACTTGTCGTCTATTTTAAAAGCAAATGCGCTACATCCGTCGTGAAAGAGATATACGAAGTAGGGTTTTGACAACACGCCTACCCGTCTAGAGGAGAGTACAACTATAGTAGCCATAGGGAGTTACGGGACCATGAATTCACAAGAATAGGCTTTAACCTTATTCCAAAATTTTCAACGAGATCAACTAGCGTAGCCATAATTTCTAATTTCATTATCATGATTTCGACCTTATAGCATACAAGTACTATTCCCTGATATAGTTGATTTGAAATGATACGCACATGCACCACTTATTAGCCACAAAATAAAACAAGAATTAGATTTTTTTTTTTTCCTTCCGAATTTAATCTTCAATAAAAACATTACCGGAAATACCACTTTAAAATATTTTTGTCCATCAATACACCAATTCTATACATGACAAAAGAAAAATCTAACTCAAAAGTCATTTTTTTGATAGTACGTCGATCATATTTTTATACCGTATTTATTTTAGATTATAAATTAGATTGTATATTAATTTTACACATTAATATGTATGTTGACAAAGTTTCTTCTATCAACTTAGTTTTAAACATTTGTATTAATTGTTTTTGGTATGCATCATGGACAATAATGACAGCTCAGCTCTATTCACCGCAGGCACCATCCCTACAAAGATAAAACGGCTGATAAAGAAGTTTGCTCCATTTGCATCTATACACATGGATTAAAGCCTCAAATGTTTGAGCCTTTATATATAATGACTGAACTTATACGAGTTTTTTAGGTGAGTTTTAAGTTTTTGAGTTTAAATCTTTAATGTAATTTAACTCGATAATTTTTCACTAAAACTCAAAAAATTCATAACAAAATTCGAAAATCAGCTATACATAGAGTTATGTACAATTGGTTGTATAATATACGATTGATACATTCACATGTTGATAAGACTAAAAACACAAGGGGTCATATACTCATGTATGAATGAATTCCTTGAGAAGTGATTGAGATGAATATAGTCATAGAGGAGGGAGCCCAATAATCCATTGCCTCCAAATCCATCCCATTTACCCTCTTTTTCACACTTGACTTGAAACTTCAATTCTTAGTTGTATGTATGTATTTTTGTTTGTTGCTTTCTTCCATAATCATTGCCCAATCCATACAACCAAACTCTCATACTAGTATTAGTATATACTACTTCCACTTCCTCTCTTTTCATGCAATCAAACCCCCCAATTCAATACCCCAATTCATTACACCTTCTACTCATCATCCTACACCAACAAAAATGGAGCAACAAAAGAAGAAGCCTATGTTTGATGTCATTGAACCCTCCTTGGTTCGAGCCCACTTCGCCTCGAAAAAAGACACTTCCTCCTTCTCTTCTTACCCAAAACCCCACCACAACGACATAAACATAAACTTAAACAACAAGTTTGATCATCTTCATCATCGTCATGTTGCTATTCAACCCAACAAAACAGAGGAATCCGACCAAATCAGCATTTTTGATGCCGCTAAGTACTTTAGTGCTCTCGACGACAACAACAACAACCAACACCAACAGGGAGACGAATGCACGAAGGACGTGGACGGACTTCCACCCGTTCCTCCCAGGCTGTCATCGGTCTCATCATCTGTCGATACAAGTAGTCACTATGGCGGCCGAAACAGCCATAGCAACTACAGAACTAGGTCGTTTCACGCAACACCAACGGCTTCTTCTGAAGCCAGTTGGAATAGCCAGACGGGTTTGCTGGCAAACCCGCCTGGATCCCTTGGAATTAACATCGTCAAGAGTTTTTCCAATAATAGTAACGCGAGTCGAGGAACTAATAATAGTAACAATAATGCCAAGTGGTCCAAGTGGCTTAGTAAGGGAAGAAAATGCCCTTGTTTGGGTAAAAAGTCGGTCCAAGTCGAAGAAAGGACCGACTCATCCAAGACGACCATGCCTAGGATGGTCGATCTTAGGCAAGGTACGACGACGCACCCTCCTAGACAAAACAGTCCCAAAAATATAGGTATACCATTGCCAATTCTCCCTAATGACTCTAACAACCCCAATTTCAACCCGGTGGCTCGAAACCCAATTGAGAAAATCGGGTATCCGTATAATAGCAACCAATTGGGCGGCATGAGTTCAAAGGTGGTTGGCCCGTTGAGAGTATATGATGATCTCGCTAAAGCCGCTGGTGGTGGTGGTAGCGAGGGTGTTGATAATATTAATAATATTATTAGTGCTACAACGACCATTGCTCCTGTTTCTGTTCCTGCTCCTGCTACTACTGCTGTAGTGACGAGTAACGGGTTTACATTCCCGATACTAGAAAATCCGTCACTTGGTGTGAAAAAGATGTTCAATATGTTACCCCCGAGTCTTCTTAATAATAATGAGGAGCCGCATCGTGATTCGTTGGAAGTATTTCAACCAAGAAGTCATCCGAGTCCGAATAAGTCACGTAGGACAAGTTACGAGGACGACCATATGAGTGACGGAAGTTCCGATTTATTTGAAATTGATAGTTTCTCGACGTCGACCTACCCCTATAGGGATTCAATGGACGAGGTCGTACTCCATAATTCCAATTTCAGTACCAGTATGAAGAAACTCGGGATTATCTGCAACACTTACGGCACTAATAATAATAACAATAACGGTCATGGTAACAGTAACGGGAATGAGTATATGGACGAGGATGAGCCAGCGACACCCTCGGTGGCACCCACCGATTGTTACGCTCCAAGTGAAGTAAGCGTGGATTGGAGTGTGACCACGGCCGAGGGGTTCGACCGTGGTAGCCTCTCCAATTTCTCCGCCTCAGCGTCTGAGTTTGCGTACGCAGCAATGAGACGCGAGGCGGACCAATACAAAGGGTGGCATAACAATAACAACAACAACAATAATAATAGTAAGGTGGGTGGGAGTGGGAGTGGGAGGAATAGTAGTGGAGGTGGAGGGATGTTGTTGGGGTGTAGGAATGAGAAGGCAATAAGTGTGGGCCCAAGCCCAAGCCCAATGAAGGGCCCAATCCAAGAGGGGACGCCATCAACGGCAAGGCATGTGGGTGGTGGGTCTCATCCTCAAGGGGTCCGACAAGCAGCCCATGTCAATGGTAATCCTAGTAATAGTAAGCCTATAGGACTAGTTGTGGTACCAAGGTCCTCAAGATCGTCTACTACTCTTTTACCTACTATGCCTTTTGCAACATGAAAGATTAAACTACCCAATTGTGGGTGTCAAATGTTTGGGTGATGCAGATACCGACTAGTTTAGTTGGTAAGATTGTGAGAGGTGATCTCATAATTTGGAGTTTGAATTCCGTCAGCATTATAATTACCCTCGTAAGTCGTGACTTTCCTTGTCCCAAGATGTTTGGGTTATTGGGTGTATATATCTTCAGCATCCATGTTACATGTTTTTTTAATACTATATTTTTCCACTTAGCAAAGGAGATTATTGTTGGGTAAAACTATAGTATGGTACATGACATTCTCTTTAGTGTATCATGATCATGCCCCTAATAATGATGTGATTGTATGTTCTTATTGTTTTATTCTTTGAAAAATTCTTAAAGGTTCGTGTTTTAGGTGAGAATTGAAAGTTTTTTTTTTTGTAACAGAGGTTTAACAGTTGAAACCACATGCGGAGTATTTATTAAAACAAATATGCATGCTTTAGATCGAGTAAAGGAGTGACTATATTTTTTTTAAGTTAAGTCGATTAATTATTGGTGTAATTGTGTAACTACTCTTTGTCTCAATGTGAAATACGAAGTATTATAGTGATTTATGGTTAAATTTTGAGTGTGTATTATCTATCTTATATAAAAAAATTATAAATAGACTATGATAACTGAACATAAATTTATGCATTATAAATTTATAAATTTATAAATTAAGGTGCGGCTGCGGAGAATGAGGCTGACTAGCTCCTCCTTTGGCGTCGGGGTCGCGAGCTCCTCCCCGAAAAGTAGCCCCAGCGCGGGCTCAGCATTCTTAGCATCTTCGGACTGGACGAGGGCGAAGATGTCGTCGGGTATGTAGTTGCAAACCTGGGCCAAGTGGGCCCCAGGGCGTGTGGTTGGAGGCCGATATAGGCCCGTTTGGACAGACTCGAACACCGGCGTGACGAAGATGATTTTACCGGTCCCGGTTTCCCATATTTTCTGGGGTCAAAGTGTAGCCCAGACCGGTTTGAACTCTCCCGTTGTCAAGGACTTCAAGGATTTTTCCTGCAGGGAGATCGGGCCTTGATGTGACCCCTGGTAAAAAGCCCAGATTTTGTAACATCCGATCCATGCTAACAGTAAAGTAGGGTCGGAAAAGGTATTCTTCTTCGATGGCCCCTATGAAGTCGAACCCCCAAAGATCGGTGCAGCCCGAGGTGTTGCAGTTGGCCACAGTCATAGGCGTGGCTTCTAGGGTGATGACGGTATCGTGCAAAGGTAGCTTGATCTTCCGATGCAGAGTAGAGGACACAGCCCTGGTCGAGTGGATCCAGGGTCTTCCTAGAAGAAGGTTAAAGGAAGAGGTCACGTCAATCACTTGAAACTCCAGTTCTTTCTCTATCGGGCCTGTTATGATAGTGAGTTTTATGGCCCCGGCTACGGACTTTGGACTCCCGTCGAAAGCCTGGATAGTTTGGGTTGTAGGAATGTAGTCGGCCTCGGTGATACCGAGGGCTTTGGCGGTCCTTAAGGGAAGGATGTTGACTGCAGACCCGTCGTCAATAAGGGTCATGGGCAGATATTTTCCACGGCAGATTACCGTGATGTAGAGAGCCATGTTGTGGGCTGGCCCAAATGATGGTAGATCAGCATTGGAGAAGGTGATGAGCGGGCCTTCTTCTTTTGCTTTCCCCTTTAGGTGGGGCAGAACCGTGGCTACCATTTCAGCTGGAGTAGCCATATAATCGATCTTGACTTGACCGAGGGCCTTAGTGAGTGCCTCTCGATGTTCTTGAGAGCTAACTAGGAGTTGCCATATAGAGAGGTCAACTCGAGTCTTGCTCAGCTGCTTTACCAGAGCCTTTTCAGTAGTTGGCGGCTCTTCCGGGACAACCTCCGTTTTGGGCGGTGGTTCGGCGATGATGAGGGCTTGACTGCTGATTAAGGCTTTGGACTTAACCTTCTGGATCTCCTCGGATGTGATAGGGACTGCTTCTCCCTTAGTGAGATAGACGTCGTCTTCATCGTCACACCAGATCCCGTTGATTTGTGGGGTAAATGGGGAAATGAGGTGTGAGCAGTCTATAACTTCCCCGGAAAAGATAGCGTGGGTGGCCAACGGGTTGTCTTTGTTGTTGGGCTTACCTCCAGGTAGGGGAATTTTCCCGCTTTCAATGAGATCCTGGATCAGATGTTTTAGTTTCCAGCATTTCTCGGTGTCGTGTCCCTTACCCTAGTGGTATTTGCAGTAGGCTTGGGCATCAAAGAACTTGGAGCGACGCTCAGCTGGAGGATCGGGTGTTGGGCCTATCGGGGTGATGAGGCCTTTTGACGAGAGCCTTTGTAAGGCATTCGCATAGGTAGTACCTATGTCGGTGAATACTCGGGGTGGCGTATTCTTCTTGGACGGGTTATCAAGTAGATTTACCTCGTCAAAAATGCTACGAGTGGCAGCGGTGGATGCGGGCTTGCTTGTTGATGAGCTGGCCCCTTGGTATCCTTTGGTGGAGGCCTTAGTGAGGCTTTCCATCCTTAGATCATCCTCGATTCTCGTTCCCATTTCGGTTAGGACCGCGAAGCTAGGTATGATAGCGTACCGGAGATGGATCCGGTAGGCGGGCAGGAGATTCTTGACAAAGGCTTCAACTAGGACTTTTTCACTGGGCTTATCGACCAGTTTGACACTTTCAGCCCTCCAGCGTTGAAGGTACTTTGTAAACCCTTCCTTTGGTTCCTGGGCCATTACTTCCAGGGTGCGCATGGTGGTTTGGATCTCCGTATTGTCGGCGTAGTTCCGGGCGAATTCCGTTGCTACGTCGTCCCAAGACTTGTATTTCTTGGAATCGAGCCTATAGAACCAGGCTCTCGGGTGCTTCTCTAGCGAGGAGGCAAACAGATGCTTGAACATGTCTGACTTGACTCCTTTTAGAGCCATAAACTCTTTGAAGGCCCGGATATGTAATACCGGGTCTTCTGTTCCGTCAAACATCGGAAGGCCCGTTAAGTTAAGGTTGGCGGGCAATTGGTCGGTCAAGGGAGAGTAACTTCGAGCATTCTCCGTATGGATCGAGTTGTGGGTCGTCAAATGGACCTGCTCTTGCAGTTTGAGGACTGCGCTAGTCAATTCGGCTAATGGCCCATGAGCTTCATCCCCGTCCTTAGGCTTGTCCTGTTCGATGGCGCTAACCCGGGTAACAATGGCGATCTGATCACCCCTAATTCGGTCAAGTTGCTCTTGAATCTTGGACAACGAGGTGTTCAGTTGATCAATAGCGTCCTTAGTCATGGTTCGGGTGTGAGGTGGCCTGTCTGTAAGAACACCGTGTAATCAGAATCGGACCCAGATCGAAAGGTGCATCTCGAGAAAAACGACTAGACTTGGAAACGGACTAAAAACCGACTCCTAGACGGGTGACTCATGGACGGTGGGCTTTCTTTAGGATTTCGGCATAGTGGGCCTAGTCCCGTTCGAAGAAAGGCCTACGTGTAAGCTAATCCCCAGACTTTGGACTCGATTGTGTGAGTGGGCTTCCCTGTGTAGGAGTTTGTCCTACGTAGGTGGGCCGTGCCTTGACTAGTAAGGCGGACTTGGGATGGGGTGGAAACCCGTGATGTAAGATCGACGGAGTTTCGACGCTATAGACTCTTGCTACTTACGACAAGACCCGACACTGCTAAATACGGGAAGTCCTAAGAAGAAGAAGGTTTGAAAAGAGGATTTGAATTTTGAAAACCGAGCAAAGTCGGATTGGAAGGCCCGATTTTTTTTGAAAATCGAAAAAAAACGATTTATCGGGCCGAGAATTTGAATTTTTGAAAAGGTTTGGACAGCATACCGGCTAAAAATAGGCTATTTTGAGTCAAAATCATAAGTCCTAAATTCGGCAGCTTTCCGGGTTTGAAAAATGGATAGTTTTCGAAAAAGATGCAAGTTTTTTTTTGAAAACACAGTTTTTTGAAAAAAAAAGATGAGACACGGACCAAGTAGCATGTAGTCACGGAAACAGTATAACGACGCCATGTATGCTCTTAGTCTAAGTCTCGGTCAGTCTAATAGGGTCTATACCAACAACGATGGCTTTCTCGTACTGAGGACGGACTCCCTAAGCCGAGTGGGTCTTAGGACATGCCGCAAAACCTAAACGAGTTCCACCATCGATGTCTTTAGTGGGTCCAAGTAGGAACGCACCGTGGTATAGTGGGACGTCGGTCACAAGTAACCGGCCCGGGAAAGATTGGGTTATGCATGGCCCATTGAACTAAAACGTGTACATTACTATTCGAACGATTTCTTTTCGAGTCTCACCCTAGGGATGCCGATGGTAAGTGACTCATCAGTTGATCCCCAGCGGAGTCGCCAAATTGTGGACATGACATAGGTCCACCCCGACGCGGCCACGCGCGGGTTTAGGGAGGCGAATGAATCTCCATATGAGATGGTCAAATTGAAATTTAAATCGAAGTAGGAGTCGCCACCGAATTTTGTGGTTATTCGGAACCGTTCGAGCCCACTCTATGTCGTAGTGGGCCGTATACAAAATACGGCCCATTTCCGATGTCAGAGTTTATTGAGCTCGTCCATTTGCATATCGATACCGATGCCAACTGGGCGGTTAATCGTATATTGAATGACTCTCGTTGCCAATGGTTTCGGACATCCGGAAACCACGGTTCTGAGTAAGGGGTGAGGGTACGTGTTGGGAAGTTCACTAAAAACACCCAACCCCGCCCGCACTTAGCGGCCTTTACTAAGATATCGTTCGTTTTTGGTGTACACGGGTTAGTTCGACGGTTGAATGATATGCAAACATTATTTTCCTAAGCATGTGAGAAAAATAAATGAATGGGTTGCTAAGTCGTTTAATGCATGTTAAACTAATAACGTCAAATTTATTTTAGCATGTGAGTTCGTTTTAGTCTAATAAAACGATAAAAACAAATAAAAAGCTACAAATACGAGAAAACGAGTTAGTAACGTTGAATAAATCGAATAAAGATGTAAATAAATAATATGCATGATTTTTAGAAAAGGTTTATGACACGTGATTGATTAACACGTGTTGACCGAGGTCAAAAAAAAGTATTTATTAAAATATGTCGCGAAAGTCGCATTTTAATATAAGGTTCGAAAAGAATTAAAAATAGAAAAGCGAAGAAACGAAGAAAAAAGGACTCGGCCGAGCAGGCTGTGGCGCGAGTCGCCTGACAGGCGCGCGACTCGCGTGACAGCCTGTTCGGGTTTTTTTTATTTTGTTCGAAAAATCGTTAATTCTTATAAATCGCGTACAAATATGGATTAATTTATATTCGATTTATATTTTCGATATTCGTCGTATTCGATATTCGATTATGAAATCGATATCGAATAGTCGGAATGATTTTGTAAAAAAAGTTTTGAAAAACTCGTTTTTGAACGAAAAATTGAAAAAAAGAATTTTGAACGAAAAAAAGATGTTAATTTTCTCCGCGTTAAAAATCATCGAATTTTGTTAAAAAAAGGTAATGATTTTATTAGCATCAACGAAAATTAATTTAATTTAGTTCTTGTAGATACGATATTCGATTAGAGAATCGATATCGTATTTTAAGAACGTTATAAAAAAGTTTTTATTAACGAAAATAAATAAAAATATGACGCGACGAATGACCCGTGATAAATTTGAGACGATCGATGACCCGAAATAAAAAAAAGAAAGACGGACGAAAAAGGTAATAAAAAAACGTGAGATAGGGAGAGAGAAAGGAAAAGAGTCGGGTTTGATTTACACCCTCAACCTACATGCTTTGTGTTCTCGGTATAGGGCTCGTTGGACGGTGGCTTAGGCACGGGAGCGTCGAGATGATGTGGATGAGTTAAGGTGTCGGTTTTTGGAGTGTTTTTTTGTGTGTATGTAGGCGTGGATTCGGCCGGGTAGGATGGGATGGTTTCGTCGGCTTTTGGACAATTTTTCGGTATTCCTTCGGATGTGGATTTTGAGACTATTTTTGCTACAATAATTGTGTATGAGTTGCTGAAAAGTTGTAGTGTATTGATCGATAATGAATGTATCTTTTGTGTTGAATATGAGGTCCTATTTATAGGAACCGAGGTGGTCTTGCTTGTGTGACAAGAAACACCGGTTTGGATAGGAAACACGAGAGTTTGTAAGGAAATAAACTTCTCGTTTCTTGGTGAATAAGCCAAGAATCTCGGCTGGTGGGGAGGTATCTCGGCTGTTTCAGCCGAGTATCTGAGCTCGGGTGATACTTTGTTTCGGTTTCCGGATAGAATTCCTACTTGAGATCGAATTCCATCCTTAAACGGATTTGTTTAATATTATTGAAGGCTGATTTTTGTAGTGATTGAGTCCGAACTGGATGCGTAATGACACGGCCAGATCGTGTGACTCGGGAAAAAATATCTTTGACCGGGTTTGACTCGGTCGCTAAAAGACGGTTTTACCACCGGTGTCAGAATCGACCCAAATTAGTCTTATTTGACTCGAAACGACCCATTGGGCCTGGATTTGAGGTTCATTTTGTGAGATTTGTACTCCGTAATAAGCCTAAACCAAATGTCCATGATTTCGAGCCCATATCCGAGCCCATTAAAGCATGTTTGCGTCCTATCATCATCGGGTGTTTGGCGGGACCTACTATAGACACCTGGCGGTCAAAATGCGGGTGTCTACAGCTTGATAAAGTGGAAGTGCGTGCAGTGGTGGAGTAATCCTCTATATACTAAAAGAGAAACCACTAAAGAAGCAAATGACACGTGTCGCGATGTGGTGAAATTTTTTCCCGCCTAAAATAATTTAGCTAATGGATATGCATTTGGCCCAATAAATAAATAATTTATGTACAATTAGTGAACAAATTTGTACAAAATATAGACACAAACTATAATACAATAATAATTACTTATTATTTTAAAATTAAAAAATGACGCGACTAAAAAAATCAAGATGTAATAATAAAAAATATTTATACACCGTAATTTTTAACATAAATGGATATATGAGTCTGATATCTATTAATGTTTGTGTATTTATCAATCGTGTTTCGTTTTATACAAAATATATACGCCGTGCATTTTGCACGGGGGCTAAACTAGTAATAATAATAAACAATGAATAATAATAATAAATGCGATAAAAGGAGAAACAAATAAAAGTAAGCTAGTAGTAGTAGTAGCAAAAGGTGTGTGGGTGTCTGCGCAGAAAGATGCCATCATTTCAGTTTGGTTATGCGTTTAAGACTTAACCCTCGCCATTAATTAATTAATTAGCTACCTCTCTATCTCAATAATGCGGACAAACATTACTCAAAAGATCTCTTTTGTTGGATTCATCTTCGATTCTCTTCCTTTTCACCGAAACAAACTGATAGAGGGAGACCGGGTTATGAATTATGACAAATATCTTCATCTTTTGTACTCCCTCCCCACCATAATGATGTTCCCATTTATAAATGGTACATGGATTAAGATATGGGTAATGAAAGGTGGTAAATTGTTGGGTGGGTTCAAGATATCAAATCACAAAAAGTAATCAATAGAAATAGAGTATAATGGATGAAAAAATGAAAGTTTTGAAGTGGGAAAATCTTAGTGGAATTTTCTTTTAAGAAAAGTGGGAAAATCTTAGTGGTGGGGAGGGAGTATCTGGTTATATGTAATTCTATATTTTTCAACTTAAAGCTCATAATCTCAAGAATAAATATACGTTTATTGGATTCTTTTTTATTGTTTGTTTATCTAAAGCTTAACTATATATGTCTACTTTTCGATCTCCTCATAAAAGGTGAGATCATGTAAATTTTGGATTAGATGAAAATAATATATACGGAGTATAGTTTAAAAGTGTTTGTAATAAGATTTAAATATAATAGTTGGACCTCAATCTATCCCCTAACATGATATCAAAGTTAGCACGATCAAATGTCGCGTGCTCGATCGAATTTTGACAACCTCCTCGCTCTAAAAATCAACCACTAGCAAAGGACGTGTGCTCGATCAAATCCTAGATATTTTATGTCAAATTTCTTCAATTCTTCACCATCTCTTCTCATAAGCTAGCATCTTCTGATCTGTGTAGTCGGTCTAGGTACAAATTAAACTCGTTAGGCTGTGCGTGGTTGCATATATATATATATATAGGACTCGCCAGACTTTATTTTGGTTACATATATATATACACTACTCGTACCTTTTGTTTTTGCATGTGTATGTAAAAGATCAGACTCGCAAGGCATTTCTCATTTCGTGTTGGATCTCGATCATTTATCAGGAAAATGTTTCAATAATCAGTATATTATACGGAGTAGTATTTTCTAAATTCTACTCACACTACTACTGTATGATCGAGTTGTCACCTTTGTAATTTTATGTAATGGAAGATAACGTAGACAAACAAGCTAGGAGGCTAGATAGCCACATATATATAGTGTACTTCATAGGGACAGACATTGATTTAGGGATGGCTGTAGTTTGTTCTGCTGTTTTGCATTGCCCATAATCATATGCATAATGCATGCATATACAATAATAATAATAAGTAGAATAATACAGTGTGCTAGGTACATTATATATAAGCCTGATCTCATACGTATTACTCTAGATTATATATATGATTATTAATTGATCATGCTCATGATTGATATAATAATGTCTTGTCTAGCATATCGACATTTCCATTCTGTTCAGATCAATTCTTCTCATAATTGATTGTGTTGATAGGAAATGCACATGATATCAAACCCACTATTCACCATACTCAAAGCTAGGTACGACATACTCTTATATTTAAATTAAATATGTTAGATTATACTCCGTAATTAGTATTGTCATGAAGCGAGTAACAAAGTACATGAATGTTATTGTTGCGTTGTCATTCTCCTAAAATAACGACATTGATAATCAACTAAGGTGGAATTGTGGTGAAATTGTATCCCACGAACGTGGTGGAATTGTAGTGAATGTCGTGTCGAGGTTTTTGGTTTACCCCCTATTGGCCTATTTTTATTCCCAATATTACTTTTGGAATGAATCAACGAGATTTATCGAATGACTTTTGAGTAATTATTGCAAACGTAACTGATACGAATTTGGTTGACTACTTAGCTTGAATTGGATCTCCGTATTTGAGTCATCGTTGGTGTTGGATCGGATGCTCATATCACATAACCTGGCCTTCTAATAGAATCTTGTTGTACTTAGGCTAAATCAGGTGACATGCTACTTTCACGAACAGACCTATACTACATAACCAATAATGTTCATCTTTTTCATTCTGTAATTAGGCAACGTAACTAGCTTATGCATTACTCTAGTCCTAACTGTCCTTTTTTGATATCTTTCTGTGACAGCAGCATAGCAGGACTGTCAAGGAAGGGTCAGTGTAGTTCTGCTGCTGCTGTTTCTATGTCGCAAGATCTCGTTAAACTAATGCCATAAGAGAGTTAAAGTAGTAGGTCTGTTGAATGATTTTCCTGCTATAACTGTATTGCAGGGGAAAATTAGATGCTCCAGGGTTTCAGGACCCTTTTCACACAGCATATCATTCCTCATTCCTAGGAGTAGCTTAACAGCCTGCACCTGCAGTAGGTGAACATCATGTACCTGCATTGTCTCGTACCTGTGGTGGGCTGTTCTACTGTACCGGTGGACTCTTTATAATCTGACTCGTTGTCCGTGGCAGCATCAATAGCAGAGTCTGCCTTAGAAGAAGGACATATATATAGATGCACTTGACACAATCACACAAGTGACAAGTTCCACTCTGTGGATATATAGATGCAGTAGCACTCTGACTTGCAGTAGCAATGTAGCATTAGACGCATGCAGCAACTGCAGGTGTAAATAAAGTGCATCACAATTGAAGACGCATAAGGAAAAACGTCTTCGACAAGAACAACATCCCGTAAGTAATACACATGCCAATTGCCAACCCTTGCTTGTTGCCCTAAGGACGTAGACACAGAAAATTTATTTAAGTGTCGAAAGTACAAGAAAATAATTATTCTGAGTCAACAACAAATTTTGACTTAGTTTAGTTATATCTGTCCCGTAAAAGTTACAGACGGTTCATTTCATCCCCGAGCTTGACTGTTTGACCCAAAAGTCAAATAGTTGTAAGCATGGCCCAAAAGTCAAGAAAATGTACCATTGGGCCAAAAGTCAAAAAAAATACCAAGTTGACCCAAAAGTCAAGTGAATGTCAAGCGAACCGAAAAGTCAGATCATAGTCAATATGGCCCAAAAGTCAAGCACTCGTTGATCTGGCCCAAATTTCGAGAAATTGTCAAACTTGACCCGAATGTCAAGCATTGACCAAATTTGACCTAAAAGTCACGAAACGGTCAATTGGGCTTGAAGAGGAGTCAAGGTTTCAAAAGGCCAAACTCCAAGTCCAACAAGAATGGATGAAGAAATTCTATAAATAGGGTGCTTCTCCACCATTTCGAGGACAACAACAAAAATATACAAGACAAGCTCGCCCCAAAAGGTGAAGTGAAAGAAGACTACAAAAGCTCTGAAATTCTCGAAGCATCATTCCTTCGAAGTAGCAACAAGCACTACAAGATCGTGCCGCCTACTCAAGGAGACTCAAGTCATCGCGACCCTCCCAAGAAGCTAAAGTCAAGCGAAGAACGAAGATCGTTGAAGTGTGCCTGAAGCAACGTAGTAGAATCAGAGGAAGAATAGAGAATCGAACATATAAACTTTTGATATTATAATTTGTTTCTCCAGTTTCGTATTAAGATATTTATAATATCTCTATACAAAATTTGTTGTTACAAAGAATATCCCAAAAAGAAGCATTGACGACTTCAGCTTCAAACTTCGCCGTGATGAGGTTATGATTTTTCACATAGCGAGTATGTAATGAGGGGTACAGTACCGATTGATTCAGGGAGACCAGCAGATGGTGGACTGAAGTCCTGTTATTTGGTGCAGGATTAAAATTCCTGTTTGTCGCCAAAATGTGGTAGCATAAGATAGATGGATCATCTTAACCAAATCGAAGGCTCCCCAATACCAAATGCTAAGTTCACTTGTTGTGAGTTATTAATGACAACCATGATTTGAACCTGGTACCTCATACGGAGTAGTATTAAACTCTAAGATACGGAGTAATCATTAATGTCAGGCACTCTCACAAATAAATGGGCTATTGAACCCAAAAAAAAAAAACAAATGGGCTAGGCTGTGCGTAGAGCAATCAAACCTGAGTAAACATGATCAAAATATAGCAAGCCAAAACCGACCCGACCAGCTGGCAAAACCTGGCTTGACTCAACAACACCGATCCAACTCACACGAGATCGAGTCTTCTGACAATCAACAATATTGAAATACAGTACAATGTTTGTTTTACGTGCAAACTTTACCCAGTTTTTTTTATTATGGTTAAATTAAATTGTCGTAATACAGTAGTAATGACGATACGTAATTTGTGGTATTGAGAGTTAATTTGGGGCGATATAGTGACATTTGAAGCATTTCTGATGATCTCACATGGTTTGATTATATATGTGTTTTTTGATGACGCTTCTAGCTATTTTGAAGAGCCGAGAAATTGATGTATTATGCCCGGATTATAGTGGTGGTATACGTGTCAAATGTCGGGTTATATCGATGGTTGAATAAAGAAAAGAAGAAAAGAAAAGCAAAGAAAAATCAAAGAAGAAAGAATTGGGGTTTTGAAGTGCCGCTACTAGAGGATGACGAAGAGCAAAACTGCCGCTAGTAGAGGCTTCATCAGAATTCATGCAATTTGTGGAGCTTCATCAAAAGGCATAGGAAATAACGCGGGAGGAGAGACGACTCCAGTTTGACTCGGGTTAGACTCTCCTAAGACAAATGCGCGGGGTACGATTCTCGGAGTGACTGTGATTAATTGCTCCGTTGGAGAATAGCCCCCAAGTGAGACTAAGGGCTCAGACAGGACTCAGATGGTGTGACACCTAAGTGACTCGAAAGTGGGATACCTGAGAGAACACGTGTAAGACATGACCCTTAGAGCAACCGTTATTGACCGCTCTGATGAAGGGTAGCCCCCGAGTGGGGCTGAAGACCGACTCCTAGACGGGTGACTCGTGGATGGTGGGCTTTCTTTAGGATTTCGGCAGAATGGGCCTAGTCCCGTGTGAAGAAAGACCTACGTGTGAGCTAAACCCAGACTTTAGACTCGACTGTGTAAGTGGGCTTCCCTTTGTAGGAGTTTGTCCTACGTAGGTGGGTCGTGCCTTGACTAATAAGGCGGACTTGGGATGGGGTGGAAACCCGTGATGTAAGATTGACGGAGTTTCGACGCTATGGACTCTTACTACTTATGACAAGACCCGACACTGCTAAATACGGGAAGTCCTAAGAAGAAAGCTTTGAAAAGGGATTTGGATTTGAAAACCGAGCAAAGTCGGATAGGATGGCCCGATCTTTTTTTTTGAAAATCGAAAAAAGGTGTCATCGGGCCTAGATTTTCGAATTTTTGAAAAGTTTTGGACAGCATACCGGCTAAAAATAGGCTATTTTGAGTAAAAATCGTAAGTCCTAAATTCGGCAGCTTTCCGGGTTTGAAAAAAAAATGGATAGTTTTCGAAAAATGCAATTTTTTTTTTTTGAAACTCGGTTTTTTTTTAGAAAAAGGATGAGACACGGACCAAGTAGCATGTAGTCACGGAAACAGTATAACGACGCCATGTATGCTCTTAGTCCAAGTCTCGGTCGGTCTAATAGGGTCTATACCAACAACGATGGCTTTCTCGTACTGAGGACGGACTCCCTAAGCCGAGTGGGTCTTAGGACATGCCGCAAAACCTAAACGAGTTCCACCATCGATGTCTTTAGTGGGTCCAAGTAGGAACGCACCGTGGTATAGTGGAACGTCGGTCACAAGTAACCGGCCCGGGAAAGATTGGGTTATGCATGGCCCATTGAACTAAAACGTGTACATTACTATTCGAACGATTTCTTTTCGAGTCTCACCCTAGGGATGCCAATGGTAAGTGACTCATCAGTTGATCCTCAGCGGAGTCGCCAAATTGTGGACATGACATAGGTCCACCCCGACGCGGCCACGCGCGGGTTTGGGGAGGCGAATGAATCTCCATATGAGATGGTCAAATTGAAATTTAAATCGAAGTAGGAGTCGCCACCGAATTTTGTGGTTATTCGGAACCATTCGAGCCCACTCTATGTCGTAGTGGGCCGTATACAAAATACGGCCCATTTCCGATGTGAGAGTTTATTGGGCTCGTCCCTTTGCATATCGATACCGATGCCGACTTGGGCGGTTAATCGTATATTGAATGACTCTCGTTGCCAATGGATTCGGACATCCGGAAACCATGGTTCTGAGTAAGGGGTGAGGGTACGTGTTGGGAAGTTCACTAAGAACACCCAACCCCGCCCGTACTTAGCGGCCTTTACTAAGATATCGTTCGTTTTTGGTGTACACGGGTTAGTTCGACGGTTGAATGATATGCAAACATTATTTTCCTAAGCATGTGAGAAAAATAAAGTGGGTTGCTAAGTCGTTTAATGCATATTAAACTAATAACGTCAAAGTTATTTTAGCATGTGAGTTCGTTTTAGTCTAATAAAACGATAAAAACAAATAAAAAGCTACAAACACGAGAAAACGAGTTAGTAACGGTGAATAAATCGAATAAAAATATGCATGATTTTTAGAAAAGGTTTATGACACGTGATTGATTAACACGTGTTGACCGAGGTCGAAAAAAAGTATTTATTAAAATATGTCGCGAAAGTCGCATTTTAATATAAGGTTCGAAAAGAATTAAAAATAGAAAAGCGAAGAAACGAAAAAAAGGACTCGGCCGAGCAGGCTGTGGCGCGAGTCGCCTGACAGGCGCGCGACTCGCGTGACAGCCTGTTCGGGTTTTTTTTTTTTTTTTTTTTTGTTCGAGAATCGTTAATTTTTATAAATCGCGTACAAATATGGATTAATTTATACTCGATTTATATTTTTGATATTCGTCGTATTCGATATTCGATTATGAAATCGATATCGAATAGTCGAAATGATTTTATAAAAAAGTTTTGAAAAACTCGTTTTTGAACGAAAAATTGAAAAAAATAATTTTGAACGAAAAAAGGTGTTAATTTTCTCCGCGTTAAAAAATCATCGAATTTTGTTAAAAAAAAGGTAATGATTTTATTAGCATCAACGAAAATCGATTTAATTTAGTTCTTGTAGGTACGATATTCGATTAGAGAATCGGTATCGTATTTTAAGAACGTTATAAAAAAGTTTTTATCATCGAAAATAAATAAAAATATGACGCGACAAACGACCCGTATTAATAATGTGAAACGATCGAAAAAAAATAAAAAAAGACGGACGAAAAAAGAAGAGGAAGACGTGAGAGAGAGAAAGAAAAAGGAGAAGAATCGGGTTTGATTTACACCCTCAACCTACATGCTTTGCGTTCTCGGTATAAGGCTCGTCGGACAGTGGCTTAGGCACGGGAGCGTCGAGATGATGCGGGTGAGTTAAGGTGTCGGTTTTTGGAGCGTTTTTGTGTATGTGTGAGGCGTGGGTTCGGCCGGGTGACGGGACGGATTCGTCGGTTTTTGGACACAATTTCGGTATTCCTTCGGATGCGGATTTCGAGATTTTTTTTGCTGTATGAGTTGCTGAAATATTGTGTATCAAAGCTGTTGTTTTTGTGTCGGATATAAGGTCCTATTTATAGGAATCGAGGTGGTCTTGTTTGTGTGACAAGAAACACCGGTTTGGATAGGAAATACGAGAGTTCGTAAGGGAATAAACTTCTCGTTTCTTGGTGAAGAAGCCAAAAATCTCGGCTGGTGGGGAGGTATTTCGGCTGTCTTGGATGTCTTGGCCGAGCATCTGGAGCTCGGTCGATGTCTGATTCGGTTTCCGGATAGAACTCCTACTTGAGATCGAATTCTATCCTTAAACGGATTTATTTAATATTATTCGAAGCTGATTTTTTTGGTGTTTGAGTCCGAATCAGCCGTGTAGTGTCACGGCCAGCTCGTGTGACTCGGGAAAAAATATCTTTGACCGGGTTTGACTCGGTCGCTAAAAGACGGTTTTACCCCTGGTACCGGAATCGACCCAAATTAGTCTCATTTGACTCGAAACGACCCACTGGGCCTGAATTTGAGGTCCATTTTGTGAGATTTGTACTCCCTAATAAGACTAAACCAAATGTCCATGATTTCGAGCCCATATCCGAGCCCATTAAAGCATGTTTGCGTCCTATCATCATCGGGTGTTTGGCGGGACCCACTATAGACACCTGGCGGTCAAAATGTGGGTGTCTACACTATCCTACTTATATTTGATGCCTATTATTATTAGACTAGATACATCAAAAGTTATACAATTTTATTAGATTTATGCATTTTAGTTTAATTATTCCAAGACTTTGAAGAAGACGGGTTGTTCATCCTTTTGTTCATCAATCAAGAATAAGTTTTCCTAATTTTCTACTATTTATCTTATTTATCTCATTTGATTATTGTTATTTTTATTATGAATTGTGAGTAGTTCTTTTATCTAGGGCTCGGTGAGCCGATAATATGGGTTATTGATGCTTTGATTTTAATCGCGCTTTGTTGAATTGTTGAATTGGGTTTGTTTCGGTTGTGCTTAATAATTGATTGATTAGTTTGAATTGCTAGGTTTGAGTCTAGATTATCATTACAACGAGAGTTGGATGTTTTCATATGAATCTTGCCTAAAAGTTTGTATCTTTGTCGATTAATTTTTACTCAATTTTAATTACGGCGAGAGTCGGGTTTTAATTTAGAGAACCGAAACAAGATTTGAATTTTCACATGAGAATAGTGAATTGGAATAATTGGGACATGTTAGTATCGATTCTTAATGCGTCTAGTTTTGTTATTCGTGCCATGAGAATAGAATTTATAACATGCTAGATAGGCTTTTTATGTCTCGACGGAGAATTTAAAGTATTGATTAAAATAGGAATGCGAGTCTCACCCAAGACGGTAATTTGACAAAGCTGTGTCACATTTTGATTGCATCGATAATCCATGTTAATGGTGAACCATTGCCCTAGGTCTTTCTATTATTGAATCCATCTCGATTTATTGCATCTAGTTTGTAAAAATTAGTTATACAATCCCCACTCTTATTTATTCGACGTAGATAACTTATATTCAGAAATTAGCTAGTACTTAGTCATTCACCTCCCTGAGATCGATACGATACCCGTATGCTTGCGGTACTATAAAATAAAACGTAACATATAGTAAACCCAAAATAAAAACATACAGAGTAAATTATTAGAGAAGCCCAAAACAAAACACAAAGTCAGCAACCCGATCCCAATCCGATCAAAAGTAGTGTATAGTCTTGATTGGGTATGACCCGAACCGACTTATCTAGCTGAGGACATGGCACTGATCTAAGAGCAAATGGAGATTCTTCTGCTTGAGTTTGTCATCAAGAATTTATTTTCTAAAAGTTTTTCCATTGTGGGTGGTTGTCTTGAGTTCTTCAAAATAAAAACCAAATTCTGATTGAATCCAAAACAAGATTGTCCAATTTCTATTTTATTTATTTATTTATTTATTTTTATTTAACTTTCTCAGGTAAGAACTTTATTTAGAGTATTGTCATTGTTACTAAAAGTTGTAAGCATATATAGTTTGTCAAAATCTTAGATGACAATGATAAACTTTATATTGAGTTTGTCCATTGTGATTGCTCTAACTGATATGCCACAAAGGAACCGAACCATGTGCGGAGGATTAAAAAGGATGCGAGTGCAACGAGTGTCTGCTAGCTAGCTTAACTGGTCTGCCTAATTTTTTTTAATTACTCCGTAAGAAGTTATTGAAAGAAACGAAAGGTTAAATTACAATAAGCATTAAATTCCCTGACTGACCCGATAGATTACACAAACCCAGTAGTATTTTAATTCATTCTAACCTGCCTGCTGCCTGCGTTAATCTGACCACCCAATTAATTAATGACTACCTCGTCTAACCACCACCTCGCCCTCGCTCACAGATCTGATTACCTAAAACCACTGTCACACACACTTAATTAATTAATTATAGTACTACGTACGTAAACTACGACTAAAACAAATCAAATGTAGTAATCACTAATCAGATCTCAAAAGCCTTACATTTCAAACTATTACTACGCTGATTATTACTAACATTATTGAAGCTTGAACTTGTGCTTTGTACCATGGAATTCTTACAATGCGCAATTGCACCCTGTATCGCATTCTGCAACTCTTCCATCGTCGACGCATCACTCGAATACGAAGATGATGATGATGATGAACAAGTACCGGATCGGATTGGCATTCCGGTTCGAGATAAAACCCCTGAATGACTCGGTGATGATCGCATCGATGACGGACAACTCGCCACGTACCCCCGCTTTATCACCTTATTATTATTACCAGAAATAATAGCATTGTTGATGCTGCACTTTTTCAAGTTTCCTGAGAAGGAAATACCCCCGTCGATTGTTGTCATTGTTTTCGTCGTCGTCGTCGTCGACCGTTCTATTCCATTGAGGAGTACGTCGTTTGAGTTTGTTCTTAGTGGTCCAGACGACGTCGATTCAAGAACCGGACTGCCTCCTCCTACACACGGGCTTCGACCCGGGTGTTTCGAGGATAGTTTCTCGTATAACGGTTTCACTTTCTTCAAGTATTTTCTAATGACTTCTTTTGCTGACGCGTTTACTTTCTTCACGTTGTTCTCCGTCGCTGGCGGCGGAGGCGGCGGCGGTGGCAGCGGGTTCACAATGTCCTTTCTGAAAACACTTGAGAATCTGGACAGCGAGAAGTACTTGGACGATGTCGAGTTTTTATTGCTGCTGCCATGACGCTTGAACCCGGTGTTGTTGCTGTTGTTGTTGATGTTGTTTTTTATGTCGATATTGATATCTACGTTGTCGATATCATCAGTGGCAGAACTGGGGCGAGTGGAGTCGGAGCAAGGGTCGCCATTGGCGAGAAGAGAGAGATCAGCGGCGAAGGAGGAGGTGGAGTCGTTGGAGGAGGAGGAGTCACGTGAGGCGGTGGTAGTGGTGTCGGAGGAGGAGGAGGTGGAGGAGGATGCCAGTAGTAGGGTTCGAACCATGGATATTCGGGACGAGGTTTGGAGAGGGAGAATCTTACCCTTATAGAAAAGTTCGTCGGCTGGGCACAACTCAGCCGACGATTTTCTAGGGGAGAGGGAGATTCGAAACTCGAAATCCGATGAGGAAGAAGATGAAAATGAATGTGTGGGTGATGATGGAAGGGTTTTTGATCTGTTATTTCCGGATGATGATGAATCCAGTCTCGTCTTCCCCATTGATTGGATGTGAGACTTTTTGTTGGATGTACGTTTAGGAGTGAGGGAGTGAGTTTTGTGATGATGATGAGGAGTATTATTGTTTCTACATTATTATTATGATTGAGGGAGGAGAGTGTATGAGGAGGAAAGATGGGGATAGGTGATGAGTTTGCATTATGAAGGGAAGGAAGGGAGTGATTGAATGAAGTTTCCAAGTGAGGGGGATCATGACTAATCCAAAATCACGAGAGACAATCTCTCAATAACTTATTGAGAGATCACTCTTTCATACCACTTTATGTCTTATTTGTACCCTTAAATGATAACTTTGTTTTGTACCTGTTTTTATAACAAGCGTACCCTCTTTATATTTGTATACTCTTTTACGTTAATCGTACCTATTTCTATTAGGTTTGGTACACTTTTACTTTCATTTGTACTTAGTTTCTCAATAGAGTTAATGAGAGACCGTCTTTCAGGAGACCTACTCCATGACTAATAGCGACCAAACTCTGGATAGGGATCTTTCATTTGATTGTTATTTCGACCACCTATCCACGGTTATGGACGGGTTTGTTACCTTGTTTGAATCACCTTAATTACAATTAAGGAAAAAAATTAGCATGATCTTTGGATAGGATAGATTAATTTGTGATCTTTTTTGATATTTTTTGACTTAATTGGTAACACTCTCTCATTAGTTGTACACAATTGGAAGTACAATCAGGATTAAAAAAAAATGAAAACTAATTAACGGAACTATATACTAAATCAATACAAGAAAAACTATGAGCTCTTAATCTCTTATGGAGTATATATATTTTTGTTAAGGTATCATGTTTAGGACTTTTTGAATAGTAAAAGTCGAGAATTATAGACCATTAGTAATGAACTAAATAAGAAGTTTCTTAACCATGGTTTCTCACAAACTCCCTTATATGGACTTGAGTTTCTAAAGGAAGAAATCAATTTCATGTCGGGGAAAAATAAAGGACCACATAAAAAATACTCTCTCCGAGTTCCAGTACTACATTTCGTCGTCGACATTTCAGCCACGTCGTCGGCGCTTTATACGTGAATTTACTCTTTTACCCTTCCTCTAATTATGATTATTGATATTAATTAAGTTTGTTAATTAATGTAATTAATATTTCCGAGTAAATTAAAATTACGGTTTTTGTACTCTTGAACGGTTTTTGAGGCACGTGTCTCAACATAACTCTTTTACCCTTATGTAATATATTCTAATGAATTTAATTAAGTTTCTTAACTAACGTAACAAATATATTCCCGACTAATTTGAAATGTCGGTTTTTGGACTATTGAACGGTCTCCGAGACACGTGTCTCAATGTATCCCGAGAATATGTTTAGGAAATTTATATTTCGCAGAAATCGATCCCACCATCAGCCAAATCGATACCAAAATCGAATATAGAAAACAATAACTACTCAATTAGGGTACTCGATTTTTCGCGAACTGGGTCTGGAAACAGACCTCAACGCCGGAAAACCGCGTCTGGGGGATCCCTTGGACGCTCGAACCCACAACCTCTTGAACACAAATGAGCCTCTCCACCACTAAACCAACTGAACATTGTTGATAAACCTTACTAAACTATTGTCTATATTTGATTCTAAAACCTCCTAAAATCGTCTATTAATACAATTTTAATATTATTAATAATATTAGTGTTGTTGTGGATGGGGGAGGATATATAATATAACATAATCCGTAACATAATAAAATGACGGTTTTCAAAAAAAAAAAAAGTTTTATTATCGAGTTTCATTAACATGATTAAACTTTTTAATTTCATTAACAAAGTTAGTGAATGTAATTAGGGAAGGACGTTGTTGTCTTTTCACATTAAAAATCGCCGACAACCTAATTTCTAGAAAAGTCGGGTTTCTCTAAAGAAAAGACGCTTTTTTTAAGTGAGAGAAAATTAAATTAAATATGGTGAGTGGAGTTTGAGTGGATATATAATAAGGACAAGATAATAACGGAACGGTTTGAAAAATTAAAAAACCGCTTCATTAACGAGTTTCAATAACTAATCTAACTTCTAAAATTACATAACATTAGTTAACTAATCTAATTAAGGCAAGGGCAAGATCGTCTTTTACTTTAAAAAGCGCCGACGAAAAACAGCACTCCCAAGTTCATATCATTAACTCGTATTCTTTTTTTGATTGAGTTTGATTTTTTATCTACCTTTCATTTTAGGTCATAAATGCGCGGTTCACACTTACCCACTCTTTTTTTTCTCTTCCTCGTTATTTTTTAAACCACTCATTTTTTTCTTCTTATTTTCGCCCAAAATTCAAATGTGTCAATGTTATTAACTCAAAAGGAGAATTCATATGAAATTTTTATTATTGAGAAAATTAAGAATTTTTTTAATTAATACGGAGTGAATTAATGTACTTTCTCCTTTTTTTCATGATCTATCCATTTATCCATTATATATTTATTTAAATGGTATTCTGTATATATTTTAATCAAATAAATAAAGTAACATAAAATAAAAAGATGGATGAAGTATTAAAAATAAAATAAAAAAGTCAAGTATGGACTTAACTCACTTAAGTATTGTTATTGCCCGAGGAGGGGGTAGGGTGGGGGTGGGAACAACGGATAGTTGAATAAATTGTACTGTACGTATATAACGTCGCTATACACGCATTTGTACATCTACATGTTAGAGGGAGGAATAGAGTGGGTACATGTACATTACAAGAGACAAAGCAACATGCACCATAGCAGATTATTAGCAGTAGTTCTCCGTACATTAATTAATCGTAAAATTCCAAGATCTATTTTTCAAAATAACAAAATAAAAAAGATTTAATGTTTACTTCCAAATTTATCAATAACAACTGCCACCAAACCCTCAAATATCAGAACTCACATGCAAACCTTTTAATGCACCATCTCACCTTTTCCTTCACTCCTACCCATCAATCATCATAAATATCAACCATGTATCTGTCTCCCTTGTGATGAAATTATCTGTATTATGAATAAAAATAGTCAAATAAATTCAAATTTAGTTAGATAAAACAATAATTTTGTTAATTAAGCGTTTGAGCTTTGTCGTTTTCAATATATTTAATCTGTTATAAATTTATAACTGATATATTTGTCTTAAATATATTCTACCTCTCCGAGTTCCTATTATTATCCCATAAGGTTTTGGGGTGAAAAATAAGGAAGGGGAAATGAGTGGTTGAAAAAAGAAGGAGGAAGAGAGAGAAATTGGTAGTTGAATGTGAACCACACATTAATGGCCTAAAAAAAGTGGGACAAAAATCAAACTCAATCTAAAAAGAAAAGTGGAACAATAATAGAAACTCGGAAGGAATATGAAACATTAAAATATTTTTTTGTCATGTGAAACTATCTTGTACTCCTATCAACTGTACTTATTAACTTTCCCTTCTAAAGATTCCTATAAGGCTATAATTAATCAAAGTTTTACCTTTACATCAGAGTGTATTATTTTAGACATTTATCAGATATCTTGACTCTTGACAACGACTAAATAATTGGTTTGGGGGTCGTGCAAAATTATTACGATAATGTGTTAGCAATGAAAATAATTTTAAAGTATACTCCGTACTACCTACTATATATGTTAAAATCAATTTTGGTTGATGCTAATTGACTAATCTATATAATAAAATAAAAAGTCATCCCTTTGAGTTACCCTCATATGCTAACCCACCTAGACATGCGACACGTGGCAACCTCATACCCTTATTAAGTTAACTGTATTAGTTAATCTAATTGTATTAGTTAACCCCAAATAAATTCCACCAAATAAATTTATTCTCCATTAAGTGTATTAATTTCAGGGAGACATGAATGGTCCGGCGGTTACGATGGAATCCGAGACTCAGAATCGATTTCGGCCTATTTATACTTTCCGGGTTCATACAATCGACAAGAACAAACCTTCATTTGCCTTCCTCTTTTCGTTCCTCTATAGTGTCACCATCGATTTGGTACAGACGCCGGTTCCGATCGCATCATTCTTCATCGGTAAGTTTTATGCTACTCGGTTATTGTTTCTAGCGGTCATGTTTAGACTACTCGGTTCTTTATACTGTATGTTGTTCGGTTCTTGCAAACTGAATTATTAAGAAAGTGGTTAAATTATTTATACAGCTATCACATTGCATTCATGTCGATCATTTAGGCCATCCCTGTTTCGAGCAAAGATGACAGTAGATTTGTCTTACACTATAATTTGTGACGGTAATGAACTAATTAGCAAGCAAGGATTGATAGATAGATCTACGTCAAACTAACCTCAGTAGAAGTCCACATGGATGTCGACTGGAAATACCAATCATGTCCGACATGCAAGACTGGCGTTCGAGAAGATAACACATGCGCTAATTGTAGCCAGACGATTCCCTACCCAACCCAAAGGTAACAACTAATTAAACTACAGCTTGCATGAAACAGAAACATGTAAAAATAATCATTTGCAGATATAGACTAATGACGACGATAAAGGACGGGGACACATATGCGCCTTTGGTTATTTTCCACAAGGAGGCAGAGAAGGTCATAGGGAAGCCAATAAATCAGTTGTTAAACTTATATGAGAAGGTAACGACCTAAAAATTCGTATCAATAATATTAGACTCGATATTAAGGGGACCAAATTATGTAACTCACCTGCTATGGAATGGTATTTGACATCCTACATCAATGTGTTGGGAAGTCATACACCTTCAAAGTAAAGATAGGGATAAATAAATTTGGGACTGAAAGAGAATTAAAAGTTCAAAAGACATTTATGGCTGAGACGCATGACTCCACACCCACCACAGCCCAAGACAAGGTATGCACGATTAATTTACTGCTTTTAGAATAACTATTTCCAATGTCAATTATATTCACACCAGAAAAAAACAAAGCGCATAGCATAGAAGGAAACAAGGGAAAATCCACTAGTGTAGAAGCGGCAGAAGACGAGATGATCGTCAACACTCCACAAGAACCACAAACTTCAAAGCGGCCAAAACAGTAAGTACAAAACAAACTACACTTACAAATAATCCTTACATTTGCTTCATTCTGCAAATTGACCTAAATCTGCCTACAATGTACCGCAGAGATGAACCCAAGGAAACAGAAGCAACCACGAAGGAGATTAGCAAGTATGCAAAGCGATTGCGCCCAACAGCACCACACCAAAGTTAAGAAGGCCAATATTCAGCAACCTACAACCATTGATTGGAAAATTATTTACGTGTTCAGATTATTTAAGTACAATAAAGGATTATTATTTAAGTATTGTTTTCCATATACCATGATATATTCCAATTCCAATTCCAATTGTTTCATCAAGATTCGAAGGTGTGACTTACCCAGATTCGCAAACTCTTTTTTTAGTAACATCAAATTGTCTTCTATCTTACACTTATAGACGGAGCAAACAAAACTTCGTGTAACAAAACCAAACACTACGACTTTTACTCTTTTAACAATTGACTTCTACATTGAAACCAAGAATCCACAACAAAGACGCTGCGATAAAGAAAAGTCGCACAAATACACTATTGCTAGATCCGTGAATTTCACGGGCACGAAAACTAGTTCTATAGTAATAAATCATAAAATATAGGAGTATATTATTGTACTAATTCGGAAATATAGAAGTGTGGACATGACATAGGTCCACCCCGACGCGGTCACGCGCGGGTTTGGGTAAGCGAATGAATCTCCATATGAGAATGGATCGAATTGAAATTTAGGTCTATGTGGAGTCGCCACCGAATTTTGTGGTTATTCGGAACCGTTCGAGCCCACTCTATGTCGTAGTGGGCCGTATACAAAATACGGCCTATTTTCGATGTCAGAGTTTATTGGGCTCGTCCCTTTGCATTGCGATACCGATACCGACATTATCGGATATCGTGTATGGAATGACTATCGTGCGCCAACGGTTTCGGGCATCCGGAAACCGAGGTTCTGAGTAAGGGGTGAGGGTACGTGTTGGGAAGCCCACAAAGGACACCCAACCCCGCCCGCACATTAGCGGCCTCTACTAAGAATTCGAATGACTTACAATATGCGCGTTAGTAAAACGGGAAAATGATATGCAAAGATTTATTTTCCCTAAACATGTGAATGGAATTGAAACGAGTTTCTAAGTCAATTTAATGCAATTAATTCTACGTCAAAGTGGAATTTTAGCATGTGGGTTCATTTAGTATAATAAACGAACAATAATTAAATTGATAAAAGAAATAACAAACGTGTTAGTAACGATGCAATGCCATAACAACTAATAACGGTTTGTGCAAATATGAGATGCGATGAAAAGGATGCGAATATGAGATGCATGGTTTGAAAAGGTAGTAGTACACATGATTAATTAAACACGTGTTGACATAAATCGCAAATTACTACCAGGTTTTGAAAATAGAATAATGTACGATTTATTGTGTTCGTTATGGGTCACTCGATCGAGTGGTTGATGGACTCAATCGAGTGGACCTGTGAAAGACGATTCTGTTTGCGCTACAGACCGTACTCGGCCGAGTTACTGACCAACTCGGTCGAGTACGTGGCCACTCGATCGAGTCACTGTGAGACTCGACCGAGTGGTGGTCGTGACATGCATTCTGACTCGATTTTGCGATGTCACTCGATCGAGTGACTAAGGCACTCGGTCGAGTGGCATCTGTACGAATTGTAATTCGCTTGCAATTTTATATTGATTTTCGAAATTGCTTTAGATTTTTGATAAATCGACGGTTTTACCGAATTGGGCATAAGTATTGCATGACCTATGCTCGATTCGGGTTTTTTATAAATCGTTGATTTCGCTAAACCGAATATAAATATTGTTGAATTTATACCCGATTCTAAATTTGAATACCCATCGTATCCCATATTCGAGTATTGAATCGATATGGGATATTAGAGTGAAATAAAAAAAAGATAAATTAATTTTAGTCGCTTTAAATTAATTATCGTGATATGAACAAATCACGTTAATTAATTCATATGACTTGATTGTTAGATTGGATATCCAATTATGGAATTGGTATCGAATCTAAAATCGATGCTCTACTTGAATAAAAACTTGATTCCCTCGACTTCTCCGACATCGAAATAAATCCCTAGGGATTGTGATGTCGGATCCGTGTCAACGGGTTTCGACCCTTATTAAAATAGATTTTAAAGAAATTGATGGATGTAAGATTAATGATGATGATAACGAGAAATAATAACGAATTGTTGTTTAAGTTAATTTATCTCAATAATCAAATAGTCGAGGTATCGGGATAAGCGACCGACGACGCGTGTGCAATACACTTGTATATGCGGTTTTCCTTATCCCGGTATCCTTCTTATTCGACACAAATCGATAAATATTTTAATGCTTTGATATTAGTAGTACTATCGATATTATGACGCAACGAAAATAAGTAAAAAAACGAAAGAAGACGGAGAAAAAGGGACGGACGACGAAGAGAAAAAGGAAAGGAAAGAGAGGGTTTTGACACCCTCAACCTACATGTTCTTGTCTCGGTGCGGACTCGTAACCGTGGCTTCTACACAAGAGTCTTCGAGGTTTTACGTAGGTTAAGTTATGGTGGCTCGGGATTGATTCCTAAAACTAGGTTTAGGATTTTGCTAGTGTCGAATTGTTAGGGTTTGATTAGGATTTGTAAAAAGATGTAGTATGTGTGTGTAGGGTTGCTCTAGGGTTTGTAAAGTTGTGAAAAGGTTGTAAAAAGTTGTGTAATTGTGTTGCATGGAGGTTGCTTATATAGGCATGGCTAGGGCACCGGTTTAGGGTTACTCGACCGAGTATGGGACTAACTCGGTCGAGTGGCCCGTGAAGCCTGCCGCCGGGCTCAAAACAAGCCCACTCGATCGAGTGGGTGGGTCACTCGATCGAGTGGCCCAGTCGGGTTGCACGGGTCCATTATTTTGGACCTTGACCTTGGGTGTTTGATGGGTTTTGTGTTTGATTTGGACTTTTGAGGATTGTATGGCTGTTTTGTGTGTCTCGGAAATGACTTTGACCAGAGTTGACCCAATCGCAAAAAGTCGGTTTTATTTCCGGTGTCGGTTTCGGCCCAAATTAGTCTTGTTTGACTCAGAATGATCCACTGGGCCTGGATTTGAGGTCCGTTTGGTGAGATTTGTACTCTGTAAGTGTGTTAGCCAGCGATTAATGGATTTGAGCCCGTATCCGAGCGCGTAGAAACATGTTAGCGTCCGATCATCATCGGGTATTTTTTGGAAACTGTCATAGACACCTGGCAGTCAAAATGCGGGTGTCTACAAGAAGGTTTATTATTCGCGAAAGTGTTAATTAACCCCCTAACTTCGGACAATAAGATTAAATTTCATAGATTTCAAATGTTGTAATTAGGTCCCATAACTTCAAGTAGAAGTGAAATCTGATTCAATTTTTATTTCCAACATAAATTATATCATTAAATCACGTTATATATAAACTGAATGTACACTAAATAATAATTAATATTATAAAAGCAATAAAATAATTTATTAACATAATTTTTAGATTTTTTTTAATAATTTTAATATACTCCGTAATTTATAATAATCTATGAGATTAATGTTACAAATTTTCGATTTTATGTAATTCTTTCAAATTTTTTTTTTTCCAAAATATGTAAAAATTGCATACATTTTATAAATACATAATTATTTTTAGGGTTATTTCATAGGAATAATACCAACTATGCGCGTGCTTCTTAAAATAATCTAAACTATACGTAATCTCATTTTAATATGAACTACGCATTCATTAATCTCGCTTTGCTATGTATGAAATTATGACTTGCTATTACCGGTCACAGTGACTTGTTGTAACTTTCTAGGGCTTTATTAGGTCCGTTGCAGTCAGCATGAAAGTCAAAATTACAATAAAAATATATTTTTTTTCATAATTTCTATAAGACTAATTGAAATGAAATGGAAGATCAATCTTCGGAAAATTTATTTTTTCTTATCAATGACCGAAAATGAACACGAAATGTGAATCAGATGAAGAAGAGTTAGAGGAAGAGTTGAATAAGGGAGGTTCAACAGGTAGCCGGTCACCCATAGCAAAATGAGGTTAATGAAGACATAGTTCGTATTAAAATGAGATTACGTATAGTTTGGATTAATTTAAGAAGCACACTCATAGTTGATATTATTCCTATGAAATAACCCTTATTTTTATCGCATGCTGAGAAAATGTATAAATAAATGGAGTTTTTGTTTTAAGGTGCAATTTTAATTGAAAAAATAAAAAACTTGGATTGAATTTCACTTTCACGCAAAGTTATGGGACTTAATTATTACAATTGAAACTTATTAAGGGGATTAATCTCACGATTGACCAAACTTAAGGGGACTAATTGCCACTTTCGCAGTTTATTATTATTACTAGTTTAGAACCCGCACAAATGTGCGGCATATCGCTTAACAACATTTTATAAGAGGATTTTTTGATTTGATAATCGTATTAAATAATAATTTTTTTTATTATGTTTATAAAATATACCTACTTTTAATATTAATTTGTTAAAAAATGATACGGAGTATATTGTAATTACACATGAAAACTTAGGAGTATAAATGTTTCTCCTTGAATAAAATATAAACAGGAATGTATTTGCATGGCTTTAAATGATGGTATTATTCATAATAAAAAAAAATTAAAATAAAAATATTACTGTAATGATGTGTTAAACCTGAAATATATGTTATTAATATTAGTATTAAAAAAGAGGTTAATAAAGGGACACTACTCTTTTAGTTAATATAATTGATTAATTACTACTCCGTATTTTAATTAAATTAAGTCAAATAATACCTGAATAAATATTTTCATTTTTTTTTCTTCTATGTTTTTCTATTTTTTGATTTATCATAAAATTTAATTTGTATAAAAAATGTTTTTGTAAATATGATTTAATTGTTGATTTGTATCATTAATTATTTGTTTCCATAATTAAAAATTAAAGCTTTTGGAGGGAAAACTTTTAACCTAAGTCCGCCACCTAAACAACCTCTATTCTCTTAGTAGTAAAGAGGATTACGAAAATATATCCTATTATATTACAATACCATATTATCACGATAATATGGAAATAATAATAATTACATAACATAGTTAATAGAGTAGTCTATATGTTTATAATATCCATATAGCACGTTTGAGACGGAATATATAATGATATTTTTGTACACGGGCCTTTTTGGAGGCGGATTATATGTTTTTATATCGTGGGCTGATCCATTCAAAATGTTATATAGTTATATATATCATCATAATGATCTCGTGGGCTGTCCATATTTTTATATGGAATTGTGGGCTGATCCACGCTTAGTTATGTACATGGAGTCTAGAGAATTTAGGCGGGAGTTTAGTAAATGTGGTGACGCCACGTGTCATCCATTTGGAGGATCCCTATCATTTTAGTAGTAAGGGGGATTATGATTGATTTATTATTACTTTGTACTCCGTAGTTTATATAGAAGGTTTTCAACTTGTATTGATTCGGAAATTATTTGTACTGTGCAAAGATCTCACATATCAAATTCTTAAAAGATACTCCCATATTTTGGCTGATTTTCAGTCAATAATAGCTCCATTATTACGCAGCTTAGTCCGTATCTAATTCGTGAAATTTCAGCGGGAAAAATGCTCTGGTCTTGTGACATGTGACAAGTAATGCGACGAGTCAATTCTTGGTACTACGTTGTTAGCTAGATGTGGGACGAGACCTCCAATTTGAAATGGGACAAGTTTTCTAACTATCTACATACCCCGAGAAGAACTTCAAAAAATAGTGGTTTACTCTGTATCATCTGACCCATATTTAGAAGACTTTATATTGGAAATAAAACTTTTATGGAAAATTCTCGATAAAATCAATTCTTATCCTACTAAAAGACCAAGGTTAATCCCACAGTTTGACCTCTTATATATAAAAATTACCGATACAACAACGTATACGCATGTTCGTTTTGGCTCACAGCCCATTATCCTCTTATGACCGATTACAATAGAGTTCGAGGGGTCTAGCGGATTATCCTCTATGCCCCACGTTGCCTATTGGAGGATGAAACTATGGATCATCCATCACCTTAGACATTGTCCCGCCTCGTTTGAAATTTGGTTGCAATTAAATTGGTAAATATGCCTTACTGGAATCTTTTTATACAGAGCGTTTTCAGGGATGGGTGTTGAAACATGCTAGTAATGGGTCGGTGACCGCATCATCTATTTGGTCCATGAAATTCGCCATTATTTATTGGTGGCTATGGCGTTGGAGAAACAATGTAATATTTGGTAGCCAGAGAGAACTTGATAGATCTGAGGGGCCGTTTGGTTCGCCCTGTATAGGAATCAGGTATGGGTTTGGAAGGACTAAACCCCATCCCTTGCGTTTGTTTTGCAATTTTTTTATTTTCATACCCATACCTCAAACCATGAGGTAGGGTTTCTCATAACCAAGGGTGAAGGTGGGTATGAGAATTGATACCTTGGTATCAATTTAATACTCCATAGCTATTTCTTTGGGTTTTTTTTCCGGACTTTGTATGTTTTTATTGTTATTCAAATATTTTTCTCCCAATGATGAAAATATGCATAAAATATTTTACCACAAACAATAATGATTTTTTTGGTTAAAAACATTTTTTTCGTAAGATAACAAAAAATTTAAAAAATCATTATTGTTCAATCAATTAAAAATGTCTAAAAAAAATTTCTTTCTTACCATAATAATGGATTTTTTTAATTAAAAGTCTTTTTTCCTACTCGTATAAGATTACAATCAATTTTTTTCTCGAGATTACTCATTCCAGAATTGAACCAAACGCAAGATATCAGGAATGAAATTCCAAACCCATACCACTCTAGTATGATTCCTTATTCCATACCGATACCTTTTTGCGAACCAAACGGCCCCTGATAAGCTTCCTACATCGTCAGTTCGAAACTTTCAAGCAAGGTTTAGATCCCTTTTCGTTGTTAATTCCGAGTCCAGGTACTTCACGCGTGGAATGATATATTAGATGACACCCTCTTCTCATGGTTGGTTTCTGCTTAATACGGATGGAGCCTCGGGGCAACCCTTGGCATGCCAGTTGCGGAGTTATCTTCTGAGACAAATCGGGTAACTTTGTGCATGTATTTACATTCTCGTGTGGTATTTTTACATCAATGCGCACCAAAATGAGAGCTCTAGTGGCGGGTTTAGAGCAAGTAAGGTCTCTCAAATTGAGTTGAGTGCTCGTACACATGGACAATTCTTCGTGTGTCATTTTCTTTCACGAAGATCAACTACTATTAAGTACTCCGTAATCATCTTTGTCCTCTCATCCAAAGATGTAAAAAGCTGATTACTATGGGAAGGATGAGTCGTTAAAATTAATCATGTATACAGAGAAGATGATTGAGCCGCTGATTGGTTAGCTAACATGGAAATTCGATTGTCTTAATTCTTCCGCTACTGTACTTGATTCTCCGCCTGATGACCTTCGATCCATCCTTCATGAAGACTTAGGAGTTGCATTTCCTAGTTTAGTTCTTCATTAATCTTGGGGCTTTGCCCCTCTTGTGTACCAAAAAAAAATCTTCAAGCTATAAAAGAAAATGTGGTTAGGTGAAATATTGTTTAATTTGCCTTCAAAGTACGTACTCAATAATACAGAATGAACTCGAGTATATAATAATACACCACGAGATGGTACTTGACTAGTTGTGGTTATGTGTATACTTCTAAGAGCAAGTGCAATGATTTGGCTAAGAGACTTGGCCGCAAATATCAAAGTTTATGGCTACCCAAACTATTGTTTCACTCCACACGGCTAACTTCATCCAAGCTAGTAATTCTATGGAGCTACTTGCTTAAGAAGGTCAAAGGGAGGGGGATCGAACCTGATACCTATCGTCCATGATACCTTCGTCTTAACCACTGGCCTGAGATATCTACGGTAATGATATTCTTTGTTGAGGACTCATGATTCTTAATCATATAGGAGTAGATTCTAAAAAATACGGGTTGAAAAGTTGTGGGTCCATTTAAGCTATGAGTAGATCTACTGAGAAACAATCTCTCGTTAATTTATTGAGAGACGATCTTTCATTAAAAAGGAATTGATCTAAAGTAGCACGCTACCGCCTACAACTCTACAAACATACTATTGGTATTGGAGATGGAAATTTTGGGTATGCTTGAAAGTTGAAAGTAATACTACCTGCTTTACGAATCCAATGATTTGAAAAAAAACGTACTTCGTAATTCTTATTGGATGATGATGGTATTGTGGAACTATGTAAACTACCAGAGTACCAGATGATTGTTGACTTGTTGCTCACCATTAGACATATACTCCCTCCCCATCACCAAGCCCATTTTTCTTAAAAGAAAACTCCACTAAGATTTTTCCACTTCAAAACTTTCCTTATTCATCCCTTATATTCTCTTTCTATTGGTTATTTTTTGTGATTTGACATCTTGAACCCCACCCAACAATTTATCACCTTTCATTACCCATTTCTTGAAGTACTCCCTCCCATCCATTCAATTCTTTACATTTACTATAAATGGACAATCCAATCAATTCTTTACATTCTTTTTTTGGCAAAAGACTTTACCATATAACCCTCATATCTTTCCTCTATTTACACAAAATATCACAACTTTTTCCTTATTTTAAATTTGGTGGACCCATAAAATCATTTAATTTACCAATAATACCCTTACTTTTACCACTTTTCTTAAAAGTTGTGAAACCCCCAGGTAAAAGATTGTTTGGATGAGAGGGAGTATATAACTATCCGATCATATGAATTGAAAATTGTGACATGACAAATTAAACTCGGTATATTATCGTAGTTATAGATTATCATTTGTACGAGTACTAACTAAGCAGGAGAGTAGGAGACCCTCATTTTTGTAGACACAACGTCAGAACCCACTACACTACTAAGCTAGGTACGGTCGGTATATACTCCGTGGTCCGTAAAACGCAAGGCCTCATGTCATTGTACCCAAAAAAAACGCAACGCCTGAAAGCAAACAAGAACCCCGACCTTTTGCCACCTCTTCCCTCACCTCAGCTCGTCAATAATCCCAGAACCCACCAGTGACTTGATCCCTTGATCTTCATTTTCGAAAAAAGTAGTAGTAGTAGTAATTGAATTGGTAGTAGTATTAGAGTAGAGCTACTGAGGTTCCCGCCATGGTTGGCGAGGTTGAGAGCAAAGCTTCATCTGTTGAGAAAACCAAGACTTTGATTTGTGCTCTCAATCTCCTCTCTCGTAACCTCCCCCTTCCTCCACACCTCTTCCATTCCGTCTCCTCCATTTTCCAAGGCGATGTTGATGCTGATGTTGATGTTCCTCCCCAGTCTCCTCCTCCTCCTCCTAACCCACTTGATTCCTCCACTAATTCCGCCAAAGTCAGCATCTTTGCAATTACCCTTTTCATTTTCTCTCGATTTGTTTGATTTCTGGGTTTTGTTTGTTTTCTGCTGAATTTGATTTCTGGGTTTGAGTCTCCGTGTTGAAGTAGTTTGTAGAATTGCGTGAATATTATTGATGGATAAGGCAGGCTGGTTCTTCCAGCTGAATCAGCTCGCGCGACCGATTAAGTTCATCCTTATTCAGTATAACCTCGTTAATTTTAGTTTGTCTTAGTCAATTCAGCTTCAAGTTAAGTTGCATTAAGCCTTCTTCATTTGAATTTAATTCAGCCACGAGGAACCGGGCCTAAATCCCCTATTTGTAGGAGTACAGAAGTAATTACCTAATACTGGGAAGTTAGGTTTTTGGGATTTTACCCTGCTAGTGCCCACTGCCCAGTGGGCTAGCAACTTTGAAGTGGGTCTTGCTCCTTTTGTGGCTATGTGATGAACTGTTAGTTTGTTTGGCTGGGTGAAGCTTTTATCAATTTGATAATTTTAAGTGTGAATTCAGTTATTTGGATAACTTTGGTTTGCCTTTGAAGTTTCAATCAGTTTCGATACGTTGAGGTTTAGGCTTTTTGTTGTTCTAATTGGTTGGAAGATGTTTAAGTCTAATTGAATGTGAGTTGTTGTCTTTAGTGGTGGGGCGTATTAAATTGGTGGTTTGATGATGGGTGATCGCGGTTTTATATTTTAGAGGTGAAGCATTTGCGATGGATTCACGATATGATTTTTTTATTGATTGTAGTTATTAATTTTTGTAAATTGCAGGACTCATGCCGTATATCTAGTTATGGAGATTTGATTATGGAATTCGAGGATGCTTTGGTGTTGCAGCGGCCAAAATTAATGTCCAGTAGTGTATTGACTGAATTAAATGAGAGCCGTTTGCAGAGCAGAATTGAGCATCGATTAGTTGAACTGGAAGGTTGGTCCATTCTCTATAGCAATTTTAACTTTCAGGACGAAGTTTTCAACAGATATTAGAAGCATTTATTTTTATTGGGCCGGCTTGTTCTCACTTTAGCTTTTTAACTATACTGTCAGACGGGTTAACTGTTTTTACTAGTTCATCTTGATTGCTTATGGTTGGGTATCTTGAGATGCTTAAAATGTTATAGGTTGTAGATATGTTGCAATCATCATTGAAATTATATTACTAATATCTGAATCTTTTCTTTGAATTGGAATCTGCCAACTATTTTCAGTCTTCTTGCCACATAGCTTACCTGGTTTGGACTCCAAACATTGCATATAAATTTCTTAAGATTATGCAATCCCTTAAGTATAAGACATAAGCAGTTTTCAACTGAATGTTAAACAGCCTGTGCTTATCAAGTTATCATTTTGACTATATTCTACTTGTTAAAAAGTTTTTCATTGCTTAGGAAATCATTGTTCATGGTTTCACTTCCTTTACGTTGCTGACGGGCTTATCAAGCATGTCATGCCTTGCATATATGGAATGAGCCATTTCGTTGTAGCTTTTTGATGTTTATTTCGCATTTGCTATTTTTTGTTCAACATACGATATTATAAAAACTTATGTAGAACTTTCCATATCAGATCTCTCAAAACAGTTTATTAGTCTAGTGTACTAATCCCAACATGTGGGTAGTATTGCTCCATATTATCTTTAAAATAAAGTAATAAAATGCTCATTGAGCTATACTTGTTTTTGTACTGAAATTGTGATCATATGAAGCTCCTCAACGTAACTTTTATTAGGTTAACACAAGGCTAAAATCTGATACAAGTGGCTCTCCTTGCCTCACCATTGGCGTTTTTTTGGAGTTTATCTGAAGTTTGGTTAATGATGTACTACTCAAGTTTATCTGAAGTTTGGCACAAGCTGGCCTGAATAAGAAACATAAAAAAAACGTCTCGCCTGGAAATAAAGTAATGAACAAATTGGTGAAACAGCGGAGGGACTACTCAGTTTGCATCTTTGGCTATTCTAATGCCTGTCATTTTACTCCGAAATTAGTATAAGCTAACCTTATTTGAATTTTTATTTTGCTTAAGGTGAAATCTTGACTAGTGTTGCTACTCTTATCAGAAGGTGGTCCATGTTTTGAAGAGAGCTATTCTTTATTGTGAAACTATGATGCTTATTATTGTAATATACTCCGTAGATGTTTATTTGATGCCGTTCTGCACTTGACATATTGTTTTAATTTTAATTTGTATCTACTCCCTCTAGTACCTTGTGTGTATTCGGTATTCTTGCTTGATTGTTTTTATGATTCAGACTTCTGTATAATTAACAGGTATACTATACAGTAACAATAATGTATTTTTATGAAACAGAACTGCCAACAAGTAGAGGGGAGGATCTGCAGTCCAAGTGCTTGCTTGAACTTTATGGTCTTAAGGTAAATGTTACAGAGTAAATTATTATTTTTTCTTTGGTGTAGAACTGATTAATGGAATATATATTTCTTTCAACGTAATAAGAATATAAAGTGAAACCACTGCTCGGGGACGGACCCACTACTAATATTGGTGTCACATTTGCTATCGCATAGAAAACATATAAAGAAAATTAGCTGAAGAAAAAACAGTTTGCTATGAGCCTATGAAATAGTTACTCATTTATTGCTCATTAATCAATCATATGAAATTATGATCGGCTGCTAAATGATCCGTATGGAAAATTGCAAAGCTACTTATGTTAATAAACATAGCATAAATGATTGGACATAAAAAACTACTAGCTTTTTTTATTTGCCCGCAATTTCCATTACTCATTTCCAAATTGTCCCCTCTTAAATCTTAACTCCCATGATCCTGAAATTTAATGTCTTGTCAATAAGGTTTTGACTAGCTGTAGCAATTGACGAGATATTTGTTTGTTTTTCATTCTTGTTATTGTGTAACTGTATACATAGAAATGTTTGACAAAAAAATAGAAATGAGGAATCATGGTGAAAAAAAGACTTTGCACTACGCTGTCACGAACACCGTCTCATTTAGTATCGAAATAGAAATGCTTTTTATTTGATAACTTATAGCCATAATTATTTTTAACTACTACTCCGTATTAGCTTATTCTAATTCTTGTATGAGATGACAACTTATTGTAAGACCTCTCGCATAATGGTTAGTTATTTTTTCTATCCCATTTTGTTTTCGTTTATTAGTGTGTTGTAGGCCCTCACATTATCTTAGTGTAAGACTGCCTCAGGCACAATTACTCTAAATAGTGCTTGCGTACAGACATTTAGTTTGGAATCTTTCGTTTCAATTTGGGAAGTGAAATGATGAATTTTAATTGCAAATCACTTGATGGAAAACACTATAATCTCAAAAATAGAATATCACTCACCTTCCGTTGTGGTTTACGCATCAACCAGATATAAAAAGATGTACCATAAATCTATTTCATCTGCAAATATAAGCTAAATTTTTAGTAGAGTTCTGCTGGTACTGAGATTGGATAGAGAAAGATCGAGTCTAAGGGGTCATTTGGTTCAAAATACAGGAATGGAATGTAATGGAGTTTGGATTTGTATGTGTGTGTGGGTGGGGGATTCCAAGGCATTGTAATAGAGTTGGATTCTATGAGTATGGAACATATTCCTTAACACCCCAACCAAACAATGGAATGGAACAAATCCATGCCACTGATGCCAGTCCATTCCATTCCATATGAACCAACCAAACACCCCCGAGTATCTTAGTGATAGAGGAAAAAAATGTGTATAGAGGAAACAAATATGTGTATAGAGAAAGAATGCGGGCTTGATTTCTAAATGACAAGGGTGATCCGGTGAAGGTATCATTTAATAGGGGCTGTTTTATTGAAGGTAGTATTTCATAGTGTAAGTTCCCAAATATGGAATTTTGTGCAAATTCAGATTTTCAAATGAAATCCATGTTCCCAAAGAGAGTACTATGTTATTATCCTAAATTTGTATTGAAGAAACATATAAAATACGAATCAGTTCTCCACATGAGCTTCATAAGTTGAGAGCGAATATCGTGTCGTTGTTATTAATGTCCAGTCACGTTGCTGCTATTTTTATTAACGTAGTAGCTTTGCAATACCAGAGACAAATTCCTATATTCTTGGTTCAGCTCCTGCCATTGCAAGTCTTTGTAATCCTGCTAATTTGGCCGAAACATAGTTTGTTTTGAGTCAAGAGCCTGAGATAATAACTCTGGTCACTGTCATCTTTGCATGTTTCCTTTTGAATTTGCTCATATTTCTCGCTATGGTATGGCAAGTATTGAACTCTTAATGCAGTACCTTATCTTCCTAAACATATGAACAGCCTTTGGATTTGTTGTTTCTTTATGCCTGACATGTTTGTTGTTGTCTTTTCATTAGCTGTCTGAGTTGCAAAAGAAGGTTCGTGCTGATGTGAGTTCAGAGTTTTGGCTTCGCTTGAAGTGTGTGTACCCTGAACAACAGTTGTTTGATTGGGGGATGACTCGATTGCGCTTCCCCTTTTATGGTCTAGGGGACCCCTTTGCTGCCGAAACTGACGATCAGCTGAGGAAAAAAAGAGATGCTGAGGTAGTATTCTGCTTATATATTCTACCTCTTGGGGTGCTCATGCATTGTCCTTTTCCTTTTTCTATATTTATTTATGCCCATATTATATTTCGTGTCCTTGTTATCCCAAACTGATTATTCTCATTAATTTTGGATGGCCAACTGATCTAAGTTTGAGTTTTGATTTCTCCAAGTATATGTGGGCGTGCAATGTAAAAATTTTATGCTTAGTTTATCAACAAGCACAATTTACATTTTACAGTATTATTTTTGAAAGGTCGTCACTGAAGTATATTGCAAGAATCTGTCAAAGTGAACATTGTTTGACCATAAAAGTCAAATGGGGATGATATAAATGGGATTGAGAGTAGTTTACAGAAAGTGTATTCTGTAGTTCTTTAAAAATGCTTTGCTCATTATGATGATTGTTGAGAGTTAACCATCAAAGAAAGTAAGCTAAGGGGTCTGTGTACAAAAAATAAGTCGTAACCTTGAATGAGCAGAAAGAAAGGTAGTCAAGCATATTTAGCAAATAATAAAAGCTAGCCTACCCTTGCTGTCTAATTTATGTTTTATGCTATTGTTCGTGGAAAGAGTGAATATAGTATCTTCATACTGTTCGTGCTCTAATGAACAACCTAATTGCAGAGATTATCTAGATTAGAGGAGGAGGAGAAGAGCTACGTGGAGACCCGAAAGAGGAGATTTTTCGCCGATTTGCTAAATGCTGCTCGTGAATTTCAGCTGCAAGTTGGTGCCTCTTTAAAACGCCAGAAGCAGAGGAATGATGGGGTCATGGTAATTTAATCTTTGTTCTTGCTGTTATGTGTTTTTGGTTAAACCTTGGTAAACATAGTGAAGAAAATCATGTCATTTGATACCGGCCATCATACAAGCATCAAAAGACTGAGTTTACCAAGGTTTTAAACATCACCGCAACATATCTTGAGGTGGTATTCACCTCATTTATAAGCTCAGTGGGACAAGTAATTTCGAGATCAAGTCTCAAACTGAGATTCAATACCATAAAAGAAAGGGCATGCCTAGGGAACAATGGAATGCGTAGGCTAGTTTGTTTAGTGAATACATGTTTACAAATTTTGATGGTCTTGGCAGGCTTGGCATGGAAGGCAAAGACAACGTGCTACACGGCAAGAGAAGTTGAGGATGGATGCTCTTAAAAAAGATGATCAAGAAGCATACATGAAAATGGTGGAGGAGAGCAAAAATGAAAGATTAACTATGCTCATTGGGAAAACTAATGATCTTCTTGTCTCCCTTGGAGCTGCAGTTCAACGTCAAAAGGACGCAAATCATTCGGAAGGCATTGAACCGTTAGAAGAGTCTGATGCTGATATGCAAGATATAGATGGTCTTAAAGATGGGAATTCTGTCGCCAATGAAAATATTGATGAAAGTGATGACGAGACTGTCAAGCCAAGCAATTTACTTGATGGTCAAAAAAAATATAACTCAGCTGTACACTCAATTGAAGAAAAGGTACAACTTTTTAATTCCTTCTTTGATGTTGTATATACTTTATTTCTTGTTTGATTGAATCTTGTAGATTGTAGTGGGTCTGACTGTCCCATCAAATGCTCATGACAATTCATATTGCGAGTTCATGCCACTGCTTATAGGTTTTGTTGCTTTAGCGTTACCGGTTGTTGATTTTCATTATGACAATGCACATGAAGCACTATTTTACTGTTTTGGGGATAAGGGTGACTGCCTTTGCACCTTTCCTTATCCTATGGTATTTCTTTTGTTGCTGATGTTGGAGGAAATTACTCCCTCTCGTTCCCTTTTTTCTTCCCATTTTATTCTTCACAGTTTTTAAGAAATTGAGCTAAAAGACGGTTCTACCTTTACACCCTCACACCACAACTATTCTTCTCACTAAATGAATTGATGTTTAGTTTCTCACTTGTAAGTTAGTGGCCCGTGAAGGCACGTTGGCTGAAATATTGGAGGGTAGAAAGTTGGCCAAAATGGGACATTAAAATGGGACACAAACGTAATTCCTTGTCAAGTAAGTGGTGGGAAATGGGAGGTGGGAGGAATATCTATTGAACCTTAAATTCCATGATTAGGAATTGGGTCTGAGAGTGTGGAAGCTGTATTCCTCTACGTGTACATTCCAAATCCATCAACTCGTAGTTTTCATAGCAAAACTCTGTTAATACATTAGTGTTTAACATAAATGCTCAATAGCTGATGGAACATGTTAAATAGTGTAAGTTACATAAATACAACTTTAGGCCTCTCATGCAAACTGGTTAGAAATTGTCTGTAGGTAGTAGATTTTGCTTACAAACACCCTAAATGACCTTTAAAGTTTGTCAGCGTATGGAGTTATCCCTTGATGGATACATAATACGAGTAGCAAATATCAAGGGATGAGAGCAGTGTCTTCCTGGAAACTTTAACATTGTTCTCTTTTGGCTCTAACTGCCTTCTAGAGGTCCTCTTAACATTTTAATTGACGTCTCAATGTTTTGAATATGCTGCTGAATCCTTTTTCTCTGGCATTCTGAAGAGCATGGATTTATGTCTTATTTATCATGCAGGTAACGGAACAACCAGCAATACTTCAGGGTGGAGAACTCAGACCATATCAGGTAGAAGGGCTCCAATGGATGCTCTCATTGTTCAATAACAATTTGAACGGAATATTAGCAGATGAGATGGGACTGGGAAAAACAATTCAAACCATTTCATTGATTGCCTATTTAACGGAGAATAAAGATGTGCATGGACCGCATTTGGTTGTGGCACCAAAGGCTGTACTGCCTAACTGGATTCTTGAATTTCAAAAATGGGTTCCCAAGTAAGTAGTATTTTGTTTCTGAGATTGTTATCATTGTGTAAGTGCAAAAGATGTTACAAAATTGGGAGTTGGGACCCAGTGTCAATTCTGAATCAACAATATTTGATTTTCTTTTATTGGTATATAAATGAATGGTAACTGAGGGCGTGTTATGAGAGCCCACCCACTCAAAAACATAAAAATACGAAAACTAGATAACAAAGATAAAACCATCATATGACATGATGGGTTTGTTGCAACCATTTTCTTGTAAATGGATATCACTTCTTTGGTGTCTTTTTGTGTACTTTAGTATCACTTGATAATTGAATTAGAAAACAAGATGCATGAAGCTGTTTGTAATAGTCCAATGTGTATATACTCTGCTCTGATAGTTTTTATGAATAATATATTCCAGCATTGTTGCTGTCCTATACGACGGACGTCCGGAGCAAAGGAAAGCCCTCAGGGAACAATACTTCGGCAGCGACGGAAAATTCTGTGTGATGCTTACGCACTATGATATGATTATGAGGGATAAGCAATACCTCAAAAAAATACACTGGTATTACATGATTATTGATGAGGGCCACCGATTAAAAAATCACGAATGCGCTCTTTCTAGGATTCTTTGTTCAGAGTATGTTCTCAACTTGCTCTTATGTGCCTGGTCATTTCCTGATTCTGTTACATGTTAGAATGATTTGTATAGTTACTGGTTTGTAAGTAAACTAGTGCAATACCCATGCGTACGTACAATTAAAGTACGGACCAAAAAGGAAAACGGGAAGATAAAAGAAAACCGGAGGAAGTAACTTTTTTATTGATGAGTATTTCTTATGGGAGGACAAGCGTTCAATCTTAAAGGAAACGGCCTTGACATATATATATATTGCTTTAATCATTCCATTTTTGTTGCCATAGTTAATAATGTGTAACATGTTTTCTTGGTTTGGTTTTTGTGATTGAAATATTGAGATCTTACGGAACCTGTGTGCTTATCCAGATATAGGATCCGACGAAGGCTTCTGTTGACTGGGACTCCAATACAGAACACTTTAAAGGAGCTGTGGTCCCTGCTCAATTTCCTTCTACCTCAAATTTTCAATTCTGTTGATAATTTCGCAGAATGGTTCAATGCACCATTTGCTGATCGATGTGATGTTGCCCTTTCTGATGAAGAAGAGCTCTTGATCATTCGACGTTTGCATCAAGTGTGTGCTTCTATATCTCCTGCACTCTTTGGACTTTGTGAGTTTTGACTTGATCTGCTAATTAGATTTTCCTTGATTAGGTCATTAGACCATTTATTCTCAGGAGGAAAAAAGATGAAGTCGAGAAATATCTTCCTAGCAAGACACAAGTCATATTGAAATGTGACTTGTCGGCATGGCAGAAAGTATACTATCAGCAGGTTACTGATTGGGGAAGAGTTGGCTTGGAAACAGGTATAGTTTCTTCTCTTTTCAGTTAACAACATATGAACTGGTTTATTTTTGTGGATTCTCATATATGAGCTACTTTGTTTTGTTAGAGGAAGCCAACGGTTGATTGAATTTTTGTTTTTACCGTTCTGAAGTACAATCCTTGTGTATTTGAGGCTAGATCTGTATATAGGCTTTCTAGCCGTTGTGTGAGGGATTAGTCTATTTTATCTCTTGGATCCCAAATACCAAGCCTTATATTGTTGATACTTAAAAACACAAGTAATATCTTATGGTTGTTTTCAAAGTTTCCAACAATTTAAAAGAATTCCCTATCCAAATTTCCATTGCTATAAAAGCCAAAGACACTTTTCTTTGTCTGTAGAATATGATGATGAACTAAAGCAACGTGGTTCACCAGTGTCCATACTTCTTATTTTGTGAAGTTGATTGTCGATGAAATTATTGTCACATTTTCATTATTAGTCATTTAGAAACACTGGTGGTAATTACTTTGTCACAAGAAATAGACTTGTGTTGCTAATGTAGTGGTACGGATGTGTGCATCCCAACGACCAAACCCTTCTTACTACATATGCGGGATTATGGAGCCATCGAGGAATTGCTACATCATAGGTGGGATTGTGGTGTCATTGAGGAATTGTATTAGAAATTTGGAATAAATTTTGGGCCGAGGCTAGTAGATTCAGACCCTGGTATATTGGGCAGTGACGATGGTGGAATCAATATGTGCTGGTCTATGTTTCAGTGACTACCTAAGATGGCTATAGTAAAAGTGGTGGCTGATCGAGGAGAAATGGAGGATATGGGTGTTAGTGTTACAAGTTTCGTATGGACATGGTGGCAGTAGAAATATGGAGGATCATATTTCTGACTCATCCTGAGAAAGTGCACTAATATGTCATATTTAGTTCCTTGGTGAAAATACATCAACCCTTGGGTTATTACTTATTACCTCTTTGCTGAAACTTCTTGATTTCTTTTTTATTTTATTTTGTTTTATTTTTGCTTGAGGTGTGTGTCCACTATGTTGTGCCTTGAATAGTTGAATCTATATTATATTCTCTAGATTTGTTTCTTATATGCTTAGCCCCTTTTTCGGGAGTTTCTCCTGATGAGTTTCATTCTTCCATAAATAATACGGAGTACATATTCTTTGGGTATTACATTGTGTATTGCAAGTTAATTCTGTGTAATCCTTACATGTTCAATATGGATGAACTCAATGATACAACTTTTTCTTGGAAGATTAATTAATCCCTGTTGGGACGAGTTATAGGGTTACTCAAGATGTGTGGCTCTGCCTGATAAGTTTATCCAATATTGCATGCAGAGAGGGGGAAGTCAAAGGGTTTGCAGAACCTTTCAATGCAACTCAGGAAATGCTGCAACCATCCATACCTCTTCTTGCAAGATTATTATAATATTGGGCGCATGGATGATATAGTACGAGCATCCGGAAAATTTGAGCTACTTGACCGTTTGCTCCCTAAACTACATCGAGCCGGTCATAGAGTTCTGTTGTTCTCACAAATGACCCGCCTTTTAGACATTCTTGAATATTATCTGAGAATGCATGACTATAAGTTCCTTAGGCTGGATGGTTCATCAAAGACTGATGAAAGAGGGACCTTATTGAAAGAATTTAATGCTCCTGATTCTCCTTATTTCCTGTTTCTTCTGAGCACCCGGGCCGGAGGTCTGGGCCTTAACTTACAGACGGCTGATACCGTCATTATTTTCGATAGTGATTGGAACCCACAGATGGACCAGCAGGCAGAGGACCGGGCACACCGTATCGGTCAAAAGAAGGAGGTGAGGGTCTTTGTTCTGGTAAGTGTAGGATCAATTGAAGAAGTAATTCTCAATCGTGCTAAGCAGAAGATGGGCATTGATGCCAAGGTTATCCAGGCCGGACTCTTCAATACCACATCAACAGGTATAATACAGTTTGTAAATAAGTACGTAGTAGTATATAGCATATCTTAGTTCAAACACGACCTAGAATACATTCTGATTGAAATCTTTCAAGTCCCACCGTGTGATTTCTCAATATTCCACTTGTAATTCACAATCATGAAGAACTTGAGGAGACTTGACACCTGATCTTTTATTATATATTCTCTGTTTTTTGAAATTATTTATATTTTTTCATCAATTTTCTGTTTTTGAGGCCTATCCTCGTATCCATATCCTTGTTTTAGGTAACGCCCCTATAATTTGAGTCTTTGCAAGTCCAACACTTGCTTTTTGAGCCATACCAGAGTGTCACTGTCTCCGTAGCATCTTTCATGGGTGAATAAAGTTAATCTGAAAGCATTTATTTTGGTTAAACAGCTCAGGACAGAAAGGAGATGTTGGAAGAGATAATGCGGAAAGGAACAAGTTCACTCGGAGTAGATGTACCTAGCGAAAGAGAGATTAATCGGTTGGCTGCACGGTCAGAAGAAGAGTACTGGCTATTTGAGAAAATGGACGAAGAACGAAGGCAAAAGGAAAACTACCGATCTCGGCTCATGGAAGATCATGAAGTACCTGAATGGGTGTACGCTGTGAATGCGGGTATCAGCGAAAAGGGCAAAGGCTTTGAATATGATGTCGGAAAGTTAACAGGTAAACGAAAGAGAAAAGAGGTGGTGTATGCTGACACTCTTAGCGATTTACGGTGGGCAAAAGCGGTAGAAAATGGGGAAGACTTATCGAAAGCTGTTGTTAAGAGAAAGAAAAGGGATACACTTTCCTCTGAAAATGGAGAGGATGTTACTAATACAAGTAATTACGGAGACATGGAGAAGCCTGCTACATATGAAGGTGAGAATTATGATGTGGGGAGTCCTAGTGAAGGGAATAGCGAAGAAATTCCAGTTCTGTCTTCACATGTTCAGCTTAGGCTTGATGATGGGTCGAACTTTAGGACACCAGAGAGGCAAGATTACATGTCAAGCGACAACGGGGGGTTGTGGAATCCTCAAGGTCTGACTTGGAAAACCCATAAGAAGAAGAGGTCTAGCTATCATATACTGGGCTCCACTTCATCCGCGTCTGAAACTTCCAGAGGTCCAAGTTCCGGAAGAGGAAATAGGTAAATCTTCCGGTAAATGATCAAGTTTCTGAAGCCAATCGATCTAGATATGGGTATATGTATATAGCCTCACATGTGTTTGATTAGCATTCCAAACATTGTAGTGATTAATTAATTGTAATGCTTCATCTTTATTTTGCATCCAGTTTGCTGTCAGGAAAAAATTCTAAGGTACAAAATTGATCTTTTATGTATTATTATTGTCTTTGTTGTGATCGTGATCGTCTTCCTTCTTCAAGTATACGTTTATTCCACGAGCTTTTGTTGATTGCATCAAAACATGGGTTTATGCGCATAGCCTGCCTGCCAACGGCCCCCTGCCATTGATAGGGGCCGAGGCCTAAATGAATTAGATTCCGAAAAGATAGCAAATAAGGGGGAAATGGGTATGTGCATGTCTTAATTCTGGGTTTGTTTTAAAAGAAATGAATAAAACATTCATCACCTTAATCCCTAAAACGGATTGCCCTGAAAAGGTGGAGCACTACCGGCCTATTAGTCTTTGTAATGTTATCATGAAAATTATTACGAAATGCATTGCTAATAGAATGAAGAGGATATTGACAAGAATCATTGGATTATTTCAAAATGCTTTTGTCCCCAAGAGGTCTATTCTCGACAATATATTGATTGCCGATGAATGTCTACATAAGCTTAACGCTCACAAGAAAGGTCAAATAGGAGAAATAGCCTTTAAAGCCGACATGAGCAAAGCTTATGACAGAATTGATTGGAATTTCCTGAAAAGTACTCTAATAGGTTTTGGATTTCCGAGACAATTCATTGAACTCATAATGAACTGTGTCACCACTGTCTCGTATGCTATTCTCATTAATGGTGCGCCGTTACAATTTTTCAAACCTACATGTGGGTCTAAGACAGGGTGATCCGTTATCGCCTTACCTGTTTGTTCTATGTGCGGAAGTTTTGTCAAGAAACTTGAACAACAATGGAGCTACGAAGAAAATTAAAGGTATTAAAGTGGCAAGGAATTCTCCAGACATATCTCACTTATTTTTTGCGGACGATTCTCTCTTCTTCCTTAAAGGAGAATCTGAGAACCTGAAGAATTTCAAGAGAGTTCTGGAGAATTATTGTGAACTCTCAGGACAAAAGATCAACAAAGAAAAGTCGGCAATGGTGTTTAGCCCCAATTGTAATTTAAGGATTATTAGATCAGGTCTTAAGATGTTTCATCTTAAACCGTGCTCCTCACTGGGGAAGTACCTTGGCATCCCAGATATTAGCAACACAAGCTCGGGAAGTTTGGAAAGTAAGATCATTGACCATATGAATAAGAGAATTGGATCTTGGAATGGAACTAACTTATCTCCAGCTGGGCGAATTACTCTTATTCATTCGGTGCTTGCCAACCTTTCAAGTTACTTACTATCGACATTCAAAATTCCGATAAGTGTCGCTAATAAGATCAATGCATTATTAGCTCATTTCTGGTGGGCGGGCAAGAATGCTAAGAAAACGGTTCATTGGAGATCTATTAAATACCTGGGTATGCCGAAACACTTAGGAGGACTTGGTATTAGGGACATGGATTTAACCAACAAGGCCTTGTTAGCAAAGAATGCTTGGAGATTAATCAAAAATGAGAAACTCCTGCTCAGTAAGGTTTTTAATGGGAAGTACGGTAAAATCAGGACTCAAGAGGAATATCTGGAAAGCAAAAATAAGGGGCTTAAGTCAAGGGCGTGGAAAGGCATTAGTATAGGAAGGGAAACCTTAACAAGTGGACTGGGGTGGAAGGTAGGAACAGGGGGAGCTATCGATGAATGCCCTGTTAACATCCTACAAGATCGATGGGTCAATGGTGGCATTCCGGTAACAAAAACAGGTGTCAATGTGGAAGAAATGCTCTCAAAAACGGAGAAATGGAAAATCAAGGAATTACTGACTAGTGATAAAAGATGGAATACATCTAAGCTGACAGACATTTTTAATGATGAATGGTGTACCAGAATTCAGGCAATCCCAATAGAGAATCGAAAGCAAGAGAGCAAATGTTTCTGGACCAAAACTAACTCAGGAGACTACACGGTCAAAAGTGGTTATCATGAACTCCTAAGGCTGGATCTGGAGTCAATCAAAAACAGTGTTAAGGCCAGCAAAATAATTAAGAAGTGCCCTTCATTCTTCAAGAAAGTGTTATGGAGAATCCCGGGACCTGCGAAGTGGAGAATTTTCTTTTGGAAGATATTCTCCAACTCCTTGCCGATCGGGACAGAAAGGGAGAGAAGGAAGTTAAAAGGAGCCTACCACTGTGTTATGTGTTCATCAGAAAGGGAAGAGAGAAATATAGATGAGAATAATTGCTATATGGAGTCATTACGACACATTTTCTTAGAATGCAGGACGAGCAGATTCTTGTGGATGAACTCCATCTTCGTAGATAGAATCCTTGAAGACAACGACATGGATTTCCATTCATGGTTATTAAAAAATACTATGAGCTTATTTGAAAAAGAAGAGCGATGGGAAGATCTGATGCAATTTGTGAACGTGCTCTACAATATTTGGCTTTTCAGGAATAGTATTGTCTTTTGTAAAGAAGACAATCACCAATCAAGATTATTAGCAAGATATAGGGCATCAGTCCCACGTATTCAGGATCTATGGAATGACATTAAGAAGAGGAGCCAATTGGAGACATCTAAGAGGGGAGGTCCTTCAATAATGGAAAGCCAAAGGAGCAAGATCAAGGAGTCAAAGGAGATATGGATGATCGTCGCTAGCAATAGCGCTATCAAGTGCACTACGATAACCATCAATGTTGATGCAGGGTGGAAGGATCCGGGATTTGCAGCGGGAGGATGGAGAATCATGAAAAGGGTAGGAGAGGATGACGATAGTAATGCAAGAAACTCTGGATCTGAGGCATTCCTCGCCGAGAACCCGCTCCAGGCCGAGATGTTAGCAGCTACCAAGGCGATTCAGTGGGCAAGAAAGAAAGGGATGTACCACATCATCCTTCAAATGGACTGCCAACAATTGGTAAACCAGCTAGCCAATATAGAAGAATGTCACCACAGCATCAAGGGCATCATTCCTGTGTTTCATGAGGAATCTGCTCTTTTCCATTGTTTAGCTATTAGATATATTCCCCGACACCTTAACACTGACGCCCATAGATTAGCCAGCAGGTTAATGCGCCAGTAGTAAGGTAGGTATTTGGAATGTTGGCATAAAAAAAAAAAAAAAAAAAAAAGGGGGAAATGGCTTACATGTGCGACTGACCATGCCCCCGACCGGCCACTTATACTACATAATGGGGGTCGAAGAGGCATGCATCACTTGGTCTTGGTTTCTTCTATCTCCGTTTGGGGTCGGTTTTGCTTCGGGTCTAGATCGTCAAATATGTGGCTTATCGCTAACGTCACATAGTAGCGTAAGACTCGACTTTCATCCACGTTCTTCTGTGTATGGACTCAGTTGTGCTATAATGCCTGCGAAACACATAAATCTATGAGAACGAACACCACAAAACGTTAGAAGAACTGGCTCACAATTCGGCCAAGAAAACCACTATTGTACAAAGGTAAAATAGCTATACAAATACGACACATTAGGACCCTAATTTTATAAATCTATAAATAGTTTGAAACGGACACAATTTTTTTTTTTTTTAAGTATTTTCCATTTAAACTCTATTTTAAAAAAAAAATGAAAAGAGAATGAAAAGGAGTTGAAACAAAACCGAACCGACAAAATTGATTTTCTTTTCCCTCGACCTCAAACCAAACCCCCACCACAATTCCCTCAATATAAAATCCCAAATCAAATACTACTGTACCACCCAAACCCTAACAAATTGAACACCAACTCCTTGAAGATCTATCGCCACAAATACCATCATTCCAATCACAGGTATTTTCTTGATTTCTATTATATACTCTTCCAATCCTTTATCTATTGCGTCTAATTCCCCCCCTGTTTTCTTACATGCATGATCTCTGATTCACGATCTTTTAGAACCATACAATTTGCGGTATTATGCACAAATTTTTACCTTTCCTGGGTTTTTTTGATTGATTTTTATCTTCCTCCTGTCTCGTTGTTTGAAATTAATACGATTCATTTGTTTGATGTGCGGATAATGATAAATGTTACCTCTCCATGGTTGTTGGAAATTGATCTGATGCATTTGTATGATCTAATTTTGACTTTATGCATCCCCGAATCGCCTCTACAGGCCTTTTTTGGCTCAGTATTTGTGATTCGATCGTGTTTTTTTTCCTGAGTTGGATTAAGATGGGTGTTTTTAGAGGAAAGTAATTAACTTTGATTTTACGCGATTGATTGAGCAGGAAGTATGTCGTACCGAAGTAGTTTCAAACCTCAAGGAGGTGCAATGTGTGATTACAATTGGCCTGTTGTTCAAGGGAACCAAGACAACATGTATTATTTTCCGAATCATGATTATAGTGGATGTAGAAATTATGGCTATAATGCCTCAAGAAATGTTAGAGATCAGGTGTACGAAGAAAGTTACTCCAGGGTTTCTCATTACAATGGATCTCCATCCTCTAAACGGCGCAAATTTTCCGAGAATACTTGGGGAAATGAAGGAGGATTATATTGGCATCCTCATGAAAGTGGCATTGTATCGTTCAATCTTTTGAATAGAGACAGTACTTCTGTTTCTGCTGTCGTAATTCCTAGTACAAGTAAACGGGATCGGTCGTTCTTGGGTGATGATGATTTTGAAGACCTTATGTCCAAAGACGAGATTGAAAGGCTCTCCCCATCAAGAAAAGATGGGATTGATGTATTACAAGAGACTCGATTGAGACACTCATACTGTGCCTTTATTCAGAACCTTGGGATGCGCCTGGATGTGTAAGTTTGACCTTGGTCTATGCTTGATGCGATCTCTTTATGCTACTTGGAATATAACTGGAACTGATAAAATTAGGGTTCATTAGGATAAACGATTCACTGTGCTACTTGATGCGTAATTTGTTGAAGCTTACCAACTTGTATACTTTCATGATTGTATTTTCCTACTTCACTAATTTCAGGCCTCAAACAACAATTGGTACAGCCATGGTGTTATGCCATCGGTTTTTCATCAGACGCTCCCATGCCAGCCATGATAGATTTGTGAGTCCTTAGCTCTCTTCAACCTTATTTTTTTTATGGAATATTGAATGACCTATATTACTCACTAGAGGACTTGGATACGTCATTTTAGGCCAAAACATGAAACTTGTCGTAAAATATTAGCGCTCGCCATTCCGACACTGTTGGGTGCAACAGTTTCAGCCACTTCCAAGTGATGTGGTACATGACTGAATACTCTCAGCAGCTTAAACTATAAAAAACCATAAAAAAGCTATATATTATATAACTACTATTACATGACTATTCCATATACATCTACAGCTCTACTCCGTACTATGTATATGAAGATATGTTTCCTTCTTCCTCAGAAGATTCTATTGCTTGTCTTCTTTTGGTGATGGTTTACTCGTCCTAGCTGGTTTTATTTTTATTATAGATATATACTGATTTGGTCTTTTGCAGCTGGTTGCTGCTGCTGCACTCTTCCTTGCTGCGAAATCTGAAGAAACAGCCCGGCCATTGAACGATGTTGTGAAGGCGTCCTGTGAAATTCTTCACAAGCAGGATCTTAGCACATTGTCATATATGCTGCCTATTGTATGTATCTCTATTCTTTTTTCCTTCATGTTACTTATCAAATTATTAAATGTGATAATGTTAGATACTTTTCCTTGTTCTACCCGTTTGCATCCATGATTTATTTCATGGGTACTTTAGATTTGATATTTGTTTTCTATTTACCTTTAATCATTATCTGTTGAGTATGAATGTATGATGTCCCATGTAGGATTGGTTCGAACAGTATCGGGAACGGATAACAGAAACTGAGCAGCTGATACTAACTACTCTAAACTTCGAGCTCAATGTACAACATCCATATGATCCGTTGACTTCGATCATTAGCAAGCTAGGTCTTTCACAGACAATTGTGGTGAATCTGGCATTAAGCTTGGTCAATGAGGGGTAAGTTCATGATCTGATAAGCTACAACTTTCTGGTGCTTGTGTTTTCTATCGGATCTCGGGTTTTCTCTTGCAATGATGATACATGCTACACTGAATTGTTAGAAGAGATGTTTCTCTTGCTCTGGAATGCGCGTACCATTTTATCCATTCACATGAAATCATGGAACTCCCAAGTTTAATTACTGTAGCGCCATTTGGTTTATGATGGATGGCCCGTTGTCTCATCAAACTGCGGTTCATGTTAGCAACTCAAATGGGATTCTTTTATCTTGCTGTATCTTTTTGACTTAGTGTCACAGGAAGAGCCCTCAATCTTGTCACGTTTCATGAGCAGCCATCATGTTTTTCTTTATGCACAAAGTATTGAACTATTGATTGTTTGGCATGGCCAATAATTGCAGGGTATGCACAAGATTAGATGCTCGTCTTATGATATACTTAGCTGGCGGAATGATATGCTGTCATGATTCATGAAGTTGTGTTTTACATCTGAAGTTGACCTGCCGATGTGTTATGGATTGCTGGTCTTTGGCTATAACATATATACCTGACTACATTTAGAACCAGTCTTACTGGTTTCTGACTTTTAAATGACACCAAAATGGGAGGGAGGACAAAAGAAAGAGTAGAACCTCTTAAAAAAATTCTGGCCACCCTACTCCAAAATAGTGAAAGCTTATGACATCTGGCTCTATAATATGTGCATTTTGTTTGGCAGATATTGGTGTAATGTAAATATATTGGATGATACTGGTGGGGATAGAAGCCGTAGATATGTAATGGAATGACACTATGAGACATGCTCATGATTACTCTTGGCTTCTGGTAGATTGGTTGGCCTTCAATTTTTTTAAACTACATTGAGGTCAATTATCTGACCTTGAAAACAAATGGGAACTTCTATTTTCCTCGTTCCCGCGTGGGTGGTGTTATATTTAAACATTGAAGGGAGTATCCCCTCCCGGCCTCCCCGCTCCCGGCCTCCCTTACTTCTGAACTGTGTGGACATAGTCAAAGATTGCCTTTGAGGCCAGTTTGAATAATGGCAGAATCAGGCCTAGACAGTCGTTTGATGAATTTCCATTTTTGAGTAACGAGTTCATTGGAGCCACTAAAGTCAGAAATGTTGGTAAGCATGAACAATCCTATGAAGAATGAATAAATACGGTATAGACAGTCTTTGTCCATTTTTTGAGTAACAAGCCATGGAGCCACTAGATGTGGAGAAATTGGTAAGCATGCACAAGCCTGACTCTTGTGTTGTATCATCTGTGTCTAAACTTTTCTGACATATTCGGACTTCCACGTTGTACCTGATTGCAGTTTGAACTCCACTTATCCCTGCAGAATTAGCATTTAATAGAGATTGCGCCTGGCTAGCTAGGCAAACATTTTTTTAAGAGCTGTTAAAATTTTTTAGGGAAGGAAAGAGTTGATGAGGGTAAAAAATTAGGTTTTTATATCTATTTTAAATTGGCAAGAGTGCGGACATTTTACTGCACAAAACTTCTATTAAAAGCCAGGTCAAGGTTCTTGTGTGTCTTTTGCCTTCCCAACTCTTCCTATTTTGGCATGTTTAGTATCCTTTATTGTTTCTACAAATGAAATATCTTTGGGATTCTTTTATTGGCACTCATGGTCTGTATTTTGTGTTTTTATCCATTTTTTGTACACTTAATTCTTCTCTTATATATTTCTCTTGTTTGCCTTCTTTAACTGTGTTTCCTATTTATATACCGTGTTTTCCATTTATCTGACCCCAGATTTAAACTAAAACTTTGATTGTTGTTGATGGCCACGATGCTCTACATGTAGTTTCTTCATTCTACAAGGATTCTTTTGTGCACCTTTATTTTCTTCCCTTTTGTCAATATATTTAAATTTTTCTTTAATTTTTCTTTACTTTTTTCATTCTTTTATGCTGCTTTGTTGTTGGATGACCTTAAAATTCATTTCCCAAGCCATAATTTCTAATTAGTACTTTGTATTAAATCCCTCGACAAACTTACCTTCTGCTTCTGGGGGTTGAAACAGCTAAGTTCAGTGTCTATCATACGTCTACTAAATTGTTTGTCTATCACTCGGTGATTTGTCACATTTTGTGTCTTCACTTTTTGAGTTGCCTGTGTGTGTTTGTGAGAGATATATCACTTTTTGAGTTGCCTCTTTGCCCTGTTTAAAATACGCCTTTTATTTACTTCATGTTTACCTTTGTTGTGTGATATCAATGGCTTAAATTAGTAATGTCTCGCAGGAAAATTAGCGTGAGACCATCTCACAAGAGACTTACCGTTTAAATCTTTTAAACGTGCTATGGCTAAAGAGGAGATATTCATTTTCTCTTGCATAATGTGTACAGCACTAAGTGATGCCTTATCCTTATATGGGTGTTGTGTATCTTTGTACTGTCTATTGTTCCGTAAATATGCAATAACAACTTACCTTTTTTTCGCTATTACTTATATATTCCCATTAAATGTTGTATGAAAAAAATAATGTCGGACTAAGCTATTATCTTTTCTGCGTTTGTGCTCTATGTAACTGCTGTGTAGCGATTTAAACCATGTGTCCTCTTCTCCCTCTCCCTGGTCTTCACTGAAAATTTTGGTTATTTATTTCTATTTTTATGGTGTTTTATATATTTCCTGTCTTTTTGCTGTCTTGGATAGGACTCGCTAGTAAATATATGCGCTTAACTCATATTTTAAAAATTCTACTTTTCCCGTTTGTTATTTATGCTGGTGTTCCAGAAATAAAACAAGTTCTACTGTCTTATACGGAGTATAAGGAAGGGGCATTAGGCTCCATAGTTCATGTTTTAGCTTGGCTGTTACAGTCTCATTTTCTGTAACTGTTCCTACTATACGTAAATTCATTCCTGGAAATATTGATTATGATAGGCGAAAACTGTTTAAGCATATACATTATCAGCCTGAATCAAAATCCATATAAATCTTTTTTTTTGTTTCTCATAGAACTTCTAAAATCTAAACCCTAATACATTCAGCCATGAAATAGTGACTAGTGGCTTTGGCAATACTCAAAAGAGAAAAGAGGTTGTAGATGGTTGCTGTGTCTCATTTTCTTTGAACGTTGAGGCATGTAACTCTCAACTAAATATTTGGATGAGACCTCCTGGGAGATCAGTTGCACGTGATTCCTGGTTACATTAGTTGTGCTCTGGCATCTTAATATTTTGAATAGCCGGATTACAAAAATTTACACGGGAGCAAGGCTTGGAGAGTTTATTTGGCTTGTAAGGCTGTGAGATTTTTTTGTAGTTTCATACTCTCAGCATTCCACCAGACGAGTTCAACTAGGTTGCTGCCTTGTTTTGGTAAGGAAATGTCTTGGTATGTTATTTCTTGTAAACTTCCTGAATACAATGGTCATTTGCGTGTAATGCAGTTGTGTTATAGCCTACATATAAGGGATGTAATTACTCTAATTCGTCGATATGTTGAGCTTGTGGAGGTATTACCGGTATTTGAAAATGATTTGCCTTAAGGTCTGATTTGTTGTTTCTTTTTAGTGCCACTGTTGTTTCACATTTACACATTGTTTCTTCCTTAATCATCATGTCATTCATCCTGCTCAATTGCCCTCCCTTGAAGATTTTTTTTTGTTGGGCAGGTTTAAGAGTTCACTGTGGCTTCAATTTAAGCCGGATCAAATTGCTGCTGGTGTAGCATACCTTGCTGCCAAAATGCTGAATATGAACCTTGACTCTTACTTGAGCGTTTGGCGGGAATTTCAGACTCCACCGACTGTTCTTCAAGGTATGTACATTTACCATATATTTTCGACCCCTTGTCATTTTTTCTTTCCTTCGTTCTGTATTTTCTTTATTCTTTTTTATTGGTTGGTTAATGAAGGTTGCTTAATTGACTGGCTGCACTCACTAGGTGGTATCAGTTGTGTATGCCTCTTGTTTGATGTGTTTTGAATGATAAGTCATATGGGATATTTATGTTTTTTTTTACTGATGATTTAAGACGCATGTAGGTATCTTTGAGCATCTCTCTTGCTCTTTCTTCGAATACGCTAACTCTCACTTGTAAATTGATTATTATGCTTTTATATATTCATCAAGGGTCTCAATTTGGTTTCCCTTCACCTTATTCTTTTCCCCCAAAGTACCTAACATTTATGTTTTTTTGTTTTAAGGCACTAATGTTTTCCATCATAAAAAGTCTAGTACGGAGTATGGCTTTAGGCATTAGATCTCAAATTCTCAAGATAATATCTTAAAGGAGATACATTTGCTTAAACTTTTGGCTATGTTTGGTAAACAGTAGAAGATTTATAATAGCGAATAACGTTAGCAGAATACGGTTACAAGATTTTAGTAGCAGGCTTGACTATAAAATAAAATTAGCAGATTTAAGGACAGTTTGGTAAAACACGGAACAATTTGATAGTTTTCATGTACAAACTGAATACTCGTATGTAGTTGCAATATGCTGCCATAGATGAGTAGTATATGGTGAATAACACACGCATAAACACATGTAACTATATTCATTAGAATATAGTGGTAGAACTTGTCAGAGTGACGCAGACGATTGTAGTAGTGGCAAGATGTGTGATCATAGGTTATCTCTAGTAGCTTCACTAGCTTCGACAATATTTTATATGTGGTTGGTGAATGAGGAGATATATTGGGAGGGGTTATTAAGGATTTTGCCCATTTCGTACCACTCATCCTTGTACTAGAATGCGGCCACTCGTTTCACTCTCCCGTGGTAACTTGTGTCTACTTTTGCATACCTTTTGTACCTTACGTTACGATTGATGATTTACAATGTTATGATCTCATGTGTCTCTTTCTTTTCTGATTGCAGAAGTAGCTCGACAGCTGACGGAGTTGTTCTAGGGTTGTTATCGTGTATATGCTGGTTCTGCTTTATGGATTTGTATATATGATTTGACCAAGAAATGCTTGTTATTCGACTTGCCCTTCCAGCATGCTCGTTCATGTAGTGTGGCCATGTGTTTTAGTTGAGTCGAAAGCAGATCATATCATCATCCTTGGAACATACTCCGTAGTTTTTACATTTTACGCTTGGAAGACAGACACTCACCAGTCGCATTCAATATTTCTAGTGAATGTTACTCGTATTTCTCGTGCTTGATTCACAAGTGTAGAAGTGAATGTAATTTCGAAGCCCAACTTTTCCCACTGCTAAAGCATATTGGATTTCTAGAGTGGATTATGTTGCTTTTTTCAAGATTTTTTTTCCGGTGTCATTTATGTTTGGGATCCGGTGAGAACGTTAGATAGGTGAGAATGCTTATTAACCATTAGTCGGAGATCATAGTTTGATCAAAGCTTCAAACTAAATACAGTGCTTCATGCGGCTTTTATCCTCTAGCCATTGCAAATTGAACACCGAGTCACTGCATTGGCCCAACCAAATGTTATCGCCTTCACCAATATTCTCGCGGAAAAAGGGAGGTTAGCCCAATGTACAAAACACAGTCTTGCCTCTTTTGTGCATAAGCGTACTCGAGGGGTTGTAGACGACAAAACCAATAACTGTCATATCCTTACGCGAAGCTTCAATTTTGATCCGGTAAGAGGTGCATGTCAGTGAGTTACCAATACTGAAAAAAGACGGCTTTCAATCCCGGGTAATCAGAGAGTATTTCTACCGTTTTCAAGATTTTTTACTTAAAAGGCTGTAAAAAATGTGTTATTATTTAGGACATGTATTCTAAGCCTAACATGACCCGGACCCGTATTCTGATCCGGTAGTATGACCCGGCCTGAGATGTGATTTGTTCGACCCGTTTGATAGGTATTATTTCGGACACGTATTCTAAGCCTAACATGACCCGGACCCGTATTCTGATCCGGCAGTATGACCCGGCCTGAGATGTGATTTGTTCGACCCGTTTGATAGGTCTACTGGTCCCAAAGTGTTTACTCCTCTATAATTAACTACTAAAAAAAAGTATTCCAATAAATCAACCTTAAGTCTGTAAAGTTCTGATCTTTTTGTTAGAATTTACTTGTAGTAGAACCGAAAAACTTGTAAGGATTATCAGAATTGAGATTATACATGTTTCGGGCTTGAAGGTATACATTAATACGATGTTTACAGCAATAGTGGGATGTACTCTGTACTTCTTTGTGCTAATAATCTTCTTCATCACTATTTTTTGGAGTCTTAAGAATTGTGTCCTAAATTGGTAAGGAATATTCGTGATCAATAAATACATGGTTTTTAAAAGTTCATGCGTCTTAGTTATTTGTTAAATTTAATTAAAATATTTTTTCACAAATAATATAAAACATCCATAAATGACTGAACCAAGAGTACACAAATTGGTTAAGAATATTCGTGATTAATGGGTGAGGGTTGTTACTTCTATTAAACTTTACTAAACGTGCTATTTTTTTCCACCAAAAATGAAATCAATAAAATAGTACCTCTCCATTTGGGTTATTTTTTTCCATTTCAATAAAAAAAAATCCTCACTTATATTAACGAAAGTGGACTAAAAAATTGAGAGGGTACGAAGTAAGAAGTAAAATAAAGTGAACTCGGCCAAAAAAATAAAAGTACAAGAAAACAATTTGAGGGGAAAAGAGCGCTTACTTTGGTCACCTGGAAAATGAGGAAAAATCAAGTGAATAATCTCGAGTTAGATTTAAACAATGTTTTAAACTTAGCAAACACTCAAATTCAATGAAGGCGAGAAATGTTGATTGCAAGATCTAAACTTTTTTACATGAATCTGGTGAGAAAATCGAATCAACAATACCCTAAATTTAATTTATATATCATACTCCCTCCGATTATTTAGATTCGCAACGTTTACTAATTGCACTAGATTCGCAACGTTTACTATTTGCACAAATAATAAGGTTGTGAGTGGGGATGGTGGGTCTCACCAATAAAGTAAAAAGTTTACATAAACAAAAAACTTACCTTTGATTGAATTTTTTTTTATGATAAATAATATTAGTTCAAATTAGAAGACACCAAGATTCAAACCTAAGATCTCACCGATGTATACCGAACCTCTCTACCAATTGATCTACCATAGCATATTGTACATTTAAAATACACATAAAATTTTATTCTGTGGACTTCATGGGGGGCACTTGGCCCCTTGGCGCCCCCTAAATCCGCCCCCCGCCTCTCTATGTTTCTAGTGTACCCCTCTCCCCACCCCTTTTATGTTGCAACAATATAACCTAAAAGGACATAAATTTGCGTGATATTAAATTACACGAATTTTTATAGTTGTCTAAAATTTATAACGGATTACGGTAAGAGACAAGTGTTTAGGGGCACACAAAATATTCAACTAGTGCAAAATATGTCTTAGCTAGCCTAGTGGGTGGTTAAGACATACGAGTAGTATTGTGGAAACTAGATCCCAGGTTCGAATTTTCCTTTTCATTTATTGTAATGCGACTAACTTTGCGCTTCGTTGCGATAATAATATATCTTGTTGTTTCCTTGCTCGAGCAAATTCAAAAGTTCTCTGTGTCCCAGGATGTAAAAGCGCGTGTAGCTGCTCACATTTTTTATCGGATTAGTTTTGATATTGTAAACGAAGTGGTGATCCAAATAGTATCTCAGTCACCCACTAATTTTTTTGTAAATTGTTTCTAGCGTAATAAAAGTTGCTTTTATTATTTGAAAATAATTATAATAATGATTATAAAATAGGGAATTTGATTCGTGACATGCTACTGGACATTTACTTTCGGATGAGAATCTCTGCGGACAAGGAGGAAGAAATTGGTATTTGTGATGGAAACAACAAGCCGTTACGACCTGCCGATCTTCTGCTCTACTCGTGGGACATGAGGTGTGCTGTTTGCGTTGACTTGACTGGACCCTCTCCCTTGTCGACCCCAGTCAGGTTTGGCTGTTTTCGAGTTCGGGCAGGTGATTGTTGATGCTGCTCGGCGCAAGTGTGCGAAATATCAAGACCTTCGTGCGACAAAGGGGTTTGACTTATTACCTTTCTCGTTCTCGTCACTGGGGAACTTGAGCCTGATACAGTGACTTTGCTCAAACGGATTCAGAAATTCAAATTTAATTTGTGTTTGGAGAGTGAAGTGTGATTAGTTTGAGTGCATAAACCCTAAACAAGTGTGGCGCTCAAATAAACAAACCTCTCTCTGCTCTCAACTCAAATTCTCCCCATTTTCAAACCCCTTTTCTTCCAATCCTCCATTGTTGGTTGGTTTTCTTGTTTCAGACTTACAATGGCGAGGCTTCTTCGCCGCGCTTTCACCTTGCAACTCTTAACTCCCCCTCAGGTACCTCCCCTTTTCATTTTCTGTATTTATCACACCAAATATCTACTGCTTCGCTTGGGTTGGCTTCCTCACAGATCAACATTTTCGACAACAACGCACGCATCTACTACATCTTCCCTCATTAACTGGGCTATGTCATCGATTCTGGGGTTTACCATTTATTTCACTATCTTTCCCTTGTTAGTCGTGACACCTGAATACGTTATAAATGATTTGTCGATATCTGTCTAACTATCTATCTATGTGATCAAGTTATTCTCGTCACGAATAAGAATTTGTGTATTTAATTGGGGATTTAGGTTACTTGGTGTTTGATAAACTTTACCAGAAAGGTCTTTAATTGTTTTGAGTATGGTTGTCTGCAGACATTCAGGAAAGGGATTTTCGGAGCTACACTTCAATGTCAACATTTTTCAACTAGAGGTACCCTTGCTTTGCTGCTTCTTTTATGAATCCCGTCCCCTGCAATTCTGTTTTCTTCATTTCTATTTCTATTAATAGTTGTTAAGTACAGTATGTTTTTGAAAACATGTCTACTAGGGGTGATACGAAAGCGGAAGCAAAGTAACCGTTTTGTTTAGGTTTTTTTATGCATTGAGTATGAGCAGTAAGGAAACAACAACAAGAAATGAAAACACAGGATATTTAGCTTGGGCTCGTGTTGTATTTTCGTCACGTTAATATTTGGAAAGTATAAACATAATTATAAACTAATTTAATAAACAAGTTATTCGTGGAAGGTTTGTGTTTTGTGACTTCAACCGAAAGTGACTCAATTAAATTTCGTGTCATGTTCGTGTCGATCCACTTACATAAATGGGTCATCACGCCTCAACTTGCGGAAGTCCCCCCTTTTTTGATCCCAGTTAATTTCATGTTGGGTTCGTGTCTTGTTTTCGATACGTGTCATTGTTTAGTCTAGGCTTTTCTTGAACGTGGTTTTCATGCCATCCTCTTTCTGATTTGGTGATATCATCGAGCCGTGAAGCTCATCTATATCATCAAGTCTCAATGCACATTGAGGTTATTGTAAACAAGCCTTGACTCAAATCCGTTAATTTCATGTCAGGTTTTCAAGTCGTGTAATTGTTTGCCGGCTCTATATTATTATAGTCTAAGCTTAGTCTTGAACATGCTTTTCCTATCATCCTTTTCTCGAATTCTGATTTGGTGATGCCATTGAGCCGTGAAGCTCATCTAACATATCATCAAGTCTCAATTCACATTTGATGGGTATTTCATAAAGACTTCAGTTATTTATGCACATTCACCATGGTCCGTGAACTGTCTTTCTTAGGAATTAGCAAAACCGGAATAACACATGGACTCGAGCTTTCCCGAACATAACCACACTCCATTGACACTATTTTGGTTTCCTCGGAATTTCTCCTATAAGTAGCGTTGTTACGTAATGGTGCACTCAATACTACTACGTTGATCCATTTGGTGTACAATTCCTCGAACGAGTGGCGAACTAGATGGTAAGCTCTCCAGAAACACATCTGCGAACCCACTAAGCAAATCATCAATACCTTCCCTATGACTCGTGTGTTGTTGAACATCTGGCTGTCCATAGCAACGAAAGCATAGACATGCCTTCCATCATTAAGGACCTGCTCTATCTCCTCATTAGCAAACATTGCTAAGCTTAGTCTCTGGGTGATGCGAGGTACTAAACAGCAACTTCATTCCTATCTTCCTCCACAATGCGTTCCATAAATATCTTGAAAACTTTTGAGTCTCGATCGGATAATAGCCCAATTGTTTTTTTCCGCACACATATGGATTTTGCATTTGCCCTCACCATGCACTTGTGTAGCTTTGCCTATGTTTGATAGTGTGCAATATGATTTTTGGGTCTGAACATGTTAATGTCTACTAGTGCCTCTTGCTTTTGATCCAATTTATTTCAAATTGACTTCAATTAATTTTTGCAGGTGTTTCATTTTTGAATATTATCAAAATAGCAAATTTTGGTTGATGTACTGTCAGTACCACATGTCCTTGATTTCAGTTGTTGTCTGACCACTACTACATTGATGCAATGGTGGTGTAGTTGCTTGCATTCCTTCTCACTTGACTGTTTACAAACATTTGTTCTGTGTTGAAGGTCGAAAGAAATCAAAACCAGATACAAGTGAATCTGGCGATGAAAACATATCACAGAAAGATCTAGCGCTTCAGCAGGCACTTGACCAGATCACTACTTCATTTGGAAAGGGTTCTATAATGTGGCTTGGTCGATCTGTGACCCCTAGACATGTTCCGGTAGTGTCGACAGGTTCTTTTGCTCTGGACATAGCATTAGGCATAGGTGGTTTTCCAAAGGTATTTTGGCAATTTAATATTCTTCTATTCATGGTGACGGTCTTTGAGTCTATTTTAATTTGGTCCGTTCCATTCATTTGTATACATTTCTATTATTGTTCACACAGTTGCTTTATAAAAGACTAGACTACTCTCTCATTAATAAACCCACCAAAATTTGACCAATTGTTTAAAGGGCAAATGAGTAACTTTAACCCTAAAATTACCATTCCCAACACCACCTAAATCCATGTGCAAAAAACAAGTGTATATAAGTCATTGGAATGGAGGGAGTAATTTTCTGCCGCAAGTTAAATTCATTAGGAGGAAATCAGGAAACATTGCCTAGTTTCTGATGATATTAAGGGCGATGTAGTTACTTCTCTGCATTTTCATTTGCTTGATTATTTTACTAGTGTCATTAAATTTGGATTTCATTTTTATCGTTTTTCATATTGTTCGTGTTTAAATGTATCGAATACAGGGACGTGTGGTTGAGATATTTGGGCCTGAGGCTTCCGGAAAGACTACCCTGGCTCTGCATTTAATTGCCGAAGCACAGAAGCTTGGAGGTTTGAGGCTTCAATTCTTGTTGAAAAATAGCAGCATTGTGTTTCTTTAATTACTTTGAAATTTTGCTCTCTCTTTTAGGCGCTTTATAGTTCCTTTCATCCTTTCTTACAAAGGATTTGTTTTGATGTTACTTGGATGCATTTATTGTTACAGACCAAGTAATCTTTTCTTGTACTATATTGTCAAACATATAGTAGAATCAATATTGATTTCATTTTCCGTGGAGCCAAAGATTCATTGTTCCTTGGTTTTGTATTATGAAGGAGTAATGCAAAATGACTCACTAAAGTGATTGCTTTTCTTTTAATTGTGAAGTTGCTGTCATTTTATGCAGTTTTCGACGCAATTTTCATCTTGGATCACTCGGAAGCAGCCTCTTTGTGTTGCTAACACAAGGGTAAGGCTGCTTACATCTGAAACCCCCTTGACCACCCTTGCACCGCACTTTGCGGGAACCCTTAAGGCACCAGGGTAATGTAGTTGTTGTATAGTAGACTCAAATGTATACGATCAAAGATACATTTCACCCTTTTCTTTCCCATCTCTAAATCCATATGCTAATAGTTTTATCATCTTTATCAGCCCTACTTCTTAAATGAAGTAACTACTACAATTACATACTTTCTGTTATGTTAATTCTTCTTTAAAATAAGTTTTTTTTGATATTCATGTTGAAAAAAGGTCAACTTTACCGTTAGTTGGGCCCTTAATATGCATTAGGTTAATTTGAGTCACGTGTCAAAATATATGAGAAACCTTTAAAATTACGCCAGTTCAGTTTCGCAGATCATTTATGGACATGTGAAATTGATTCATTCAACTATGGCTAGAAATGTTGTCAAGGTGATACACGAAAATCTTATGATGAAGTCGTTTGTTTCATGTAGTTAGTCACACAACTCTTTCACCCATTCAATTGCCAACTTCGAGGTCATTTTTACTTCACATCCTTTGGCCTTACATTGGTCCCTCTCCGGCTCTCACAATTGTTTACTCATAATCATCAGTCTCTGGTCTTCCTCGTCTTTTATGCTTGTGGATAGAAATGTTCACAGTCTATGTTGCTTGGACTCGTTTAGAGGTTTTTGGCACGGATGTGTGCTCAAGTGTCGGGCTCGGCTTATTTTATGAAAAATATGCATATTTTGGCTTAAAATGAGTGTCAAATGTCATACCCTTGTCCGAGTGTCGGACACATGTATATGATGGAATAAGAAGAGTCGGATAAAAAAGATCAGAATTTACTGGGTTAGTTCTTAAATTAATAATGGCTAATGATTTTTGGTGATACATAACTAACTTATTATTTATTGGCTAGCTGCTAAATGTAAGTTGTATTTTAGAGAATCTTTTATATTAGATAGCTATCTAATCAAATCAAATACAGTACGTTCTTATAGATATGTACATGCATTTGAATAATATAATTCACACTCCAATGAATGTCCGCGAGATGCCGAGTATATTTGTAGTTTTGTAGACGTCGTTTTCCATTGAGCTCTTGCTAAGGGGTATAATCGACGTGACCAACGTTAGTCATTTCTTTTGAATCTTTAGGATACTTAGGGTCTTACATCTCTGGTCTTAGTATGGATATTTCCTAAATATGATTTTTTTAAAAAATAATGCAGGTTACTGTGCTTTCATCGATGCTGAGCATGCTCTTGATCCAGCTCTTGCCGAATCCATTGGTGTTAACACTAAAAATTTGCTGCTTTCACAGCCTGATTGTGGTGAACAAGCCCTGAGTCTTGTAGACACCCTCATTCGAAGTGGTTCAGTTGACGTTGTAGTGGTTGATAGTGTAAATCCTTTTCTCTAAGTTGTGTTTCTGAATTGATAGTTTCCTAAGCTATTGCTGTTTACACTCAAAAATTGATGCTGCGGTTTCATTTGGCCGTGCCTGAATTATTCACTGGCACATTCAAGGTTCCTTTCATTTAGTATGTGGTGGAGGGTTGCATCTAGAGCTGTTTATGGCCTGGCTGGCTAGTAAATTGCGGGAAAGGCTGTAAGGGCGTAAAATTTGACCCACATACTACAGACAGACTTTCTGTACCCTGCCCATCAGGCACAATACATTATTTTTTCCAGGGTTGGCTAGACGTGATGTATTGTCTTCCTACTTGTCTGTCCAGTGTTGCAACCACTGGCTTAACCTCTCAATGAACAAATTGATTTATGTGCTACACACCCCCAACTACATGCATGCCGTGCTCTTTGATGAAATTGTATGCGTTATTGACAGCCTTTTCATTTATCATCTATTCTTTATTACAGGTAGCCGCCCTTGTGCCAAAGGGAGAACTTGATGGTGAAATGGGTGATGCACACATGGCAATGCAAGCAAGACTGATGAGTCAGGCACTCCGTAAATTAAGCCATTCATTGTCTCAGTCACAGTGTATATTACTATTTCTGAATCAGGTAGAGATTCAGCATCTGTACTTATACGAGATTATATTCTGATTTCTGCTTTCAACATCTATGTTATTTGGGCTCGAGTATGGGTGTCAGACACAAATTGTCAGTTTTGCCATGACTCAAATGTGAAAGTGACTGCAGAGACACATTTCTATTATAGAAATAGAAATGTATCTATAGATTTAAAATTTATGAATTTAATGAAAGTAAAACATTGACATGTTTCAAAGTAGTGTTCTTATTTACCTTTGTCATGCGCCTCTTTCCTAACCTTTCTATCAGTAGAGTCGGAATGGCAAAGGTTGGACACAAATTCTATACTCATATTGAGTGTTGTATCACATATGGTATCCAAAGTGAAGAGACTAAGCAACTGTCAGTGTCATAAAAACCCAAATCTCAGATGTCTAGTCAAAATCAATGGTCCAAGCATGTTATGAGCTGCGATGGAGGCTTAATAGTAAGTTGCTTGACGATAAAAAACGTTGATGCTGCTGCAAAAAAAAAATTACTCAAACCCCTGTTGCCCGTGTCCTGATTGCTAACAACAGTGCTTTTCTCCTCTATTTTATGAGTTCTCTCCGTCCAACTTAATGATACATAATTCCTTCCCCCCCTTCTTGGAGCTTCTCATGTAGATGGGGAGATTTTTGGCCCTCTGCTAGTGCTCTTTTCCGACTGGGTTATTTAGTGACAAACTTGCCAAATTAAAGTTACAAGTTATCGTTTCTCAGGTAAGGGCAAAAATTTCCACTTTTGGATTTGGTGGTCCTACTGAAGTAACTTGTGGAGGCAATGCCTTGAAGTTCTATGCCTCAGTGCGCCTGAATATTCGGAGAACAGGGTCTGTCAAAAAAGGAGAAGAGGTACAATCTTAGACTAGTTTGTTATTTATTACTCGTATATGTAAGTAATAGAATTGTTTTATCTGCATGCATCTACAGTATAGAATTCAAGAGCGGGGTTATATGTCTTGTGCTTGGCTGCTTGCTTGTTGTGGTCTGACAACCTATTCGTCCATCACTGTATCCTGTGTATTTTGTGTCAATATGGAGTTCATATTCATGGATATGGAGTTTTTTGAAGTGTTAGATGGTTTGCACATTTGACCTGTTACTCTTTTACTATATGTTCATTCTGTTGTGAGCATGTCGAACCAAAACGGTTTAAATCATCTCATGTTCCATGTTTCTTCACACGTCTTTCCATGGATAAATAGCTCTTCATACCTCAAAGCTAACACGTAACTGTACCACATTTCAAAGTAGAAGATATACTTTGTATCTCATGTGATCCAACAAACCCAAGTGCCTCAAAGGCTCATGTGTATGACAAGGCAGGACTGTGGAGGGATCAGATGTATTGCAGCTTTCCCTTTTTTGTTTAACACACACAGATGCTGCTTGCAGATGACCCGTGATAATGCTTGCAATCGAAAATTGTGTCATACTACTATTAAATGATACTGTATCACTCACTGAGGAACGTAATACCCTTGTGCGCAGACATTCTTCTTATCTCTCTGTTACCTTGCTTTTAGTTTATTCATGTATATGCGATACTCTGCAGATTATCGGAAGTGAAGTACTAGTGAAAGTCATAAAGAACAAACATGCACCTCCCTTCAGAAACGCTGAATTCGAACTTATGTTTGGCAAAGGAATATGTCGGAATTCGGAACTTGTTAGCCTAGGTGTGAAGCACAAGCTGATAAAAAAGAATGCCAGTATGCTCTCTTATAATGATGAAACCTTCCGCGGGAAGGAAGCACTAAAAAAGTACCTATCTAAGAATCCAAGTGTAAGGGATGAACTTGAACTAGCCCTAAGAGATAAACTACTGGCTCCAGAAGAGGAGGTTGAAGAAAGTGAAGAAGCATCCGAAGAGATAGTCTCACTTGATTCAACCGAAGAAGAGGTAAGTACAGTTGCTGAGGCATAGGACCCTAAACTTCAGTCGATAAAAAAGCCTTTTGTGACCCGGGCTTTGCAGTAAGATACTGTAAAACTGCATGTTCGAAATACCCATAGAAATTTTTGATCTGGTACTGACCACAATAGCGGGAATTTTGAGTGAAGAGCATGTATGATTTACAGTAATGCGGTATTATATATTCATGATTGATTAGATATTAGAAGTCGATTTTAGGTCTGCAAATGAGATCAGTGTAAAGATGATTAAGGTGTTCTATAAGCTGGATGTATGTAATGCTTGTTCAGCTGCTCTTTGTACTATAGTGAGGACTGAGGACAGGCCTCCACTGTTTGGATGTGTATTTTTTCTGTTGAAGTCGTCGGGCTGGCATTTGGTGTTTCAACTCCAGAATTTTCAGTTTATATATATACACTTATACAGGGTGGAGTTGGGAGTTTACAGGCGCAGTCGAGATTTTACGTGGTGTAGTAAGCTAATCCGTAATCAATTAATTTCATCGCCATTTCACATACGAAGAGTATTTTTATTGTTACAAAATAGAACTTTAATATTTGTCAATTTACTCCGTATAATTTTGTTCAAATATTACTCTAAAAAAACGAGTAAAAATTGTGATTAAGAGAGTAACTATTAGCGCCCTTAATCATTCTCCACTAACAATCACATTTAATCGTGATTAAGAAAGATTGAGAGTTCGATTTTCACCTGCAATTTAGTACGCTTTTGTATAATTCTAAAAAGAGAAAAAATACACCACCATGGGTACCCAAATCCAAGTCCGAACCCGGGCTCTGTGTGTTTGGTGGACCCGTAGCAGTGAAATTAATTAATTAATATTGGTTTCATCTGGGAAAACAATCAATATGTGTTGCATAAACCCTAAATCAGTCTAATACTATCACTCATAAAAATATATCCCTAAAACCCCATAACCAGTGTTGGGAAGATGGGACATAAGAAGAAGAGAAGAGTTGAAGAAGAAGAAGAGATTAGTACGAAAGCTGTAAACAATGGTGCTTCCGATGACGTCATCAATGGCGACGACACGAAGGAGAAGAAGAAGAAGAAGAGAAAGAAAAGCAGCACGACAATCGAAGATGAAAATAAGGGCATTGAACCTAAGATTATTCCCACCGTCACCATAGCTATTCCTTCTTCCATCATCGCCAATGCCCAGTCTCTTGAACTCGCTACTCGTGTATGAATTCATTACTCCCTACTTCTTTATTTCATTTTTGTCTCGCTCCCTTGAAATTTCAATCTATGGCCTTTCCTCGGCTGCGACTCTAATTATTAGAGGAGGAATGAAGCACAACTGAACTAGGAAATGGTGGTATGCACTCGCGTGCTACCCCAAGCTTACTGTTAAGATTATCGACTTTTGCTACCAAATATCCGTAAATATGAGACCTTTAACATAAGTATGTGAGGAAAATCGGTATCCAAAATTTTAGTTATAGATACGCCCCTACTGCCGAGTTTGTGACTTTAGGTGTAATTTTCAGCTTGCTGGTCAAATTGCACGAGCTGCCACCATTTATCGAGTTGACGAGGTATCTTGTTTCTTTTGTAATGTGATTATTTTTGTTATTGGATGTGGGTGAGGGTTTAATCTGGTGTTAAACTTTTGTGATGGATAGATTGTAGTGTTTGACAACAATGAGAGTTCACTGGAGGAACCTTTGAATATTATGTCAACAGATGAGAATGAAAGCAATGCCGCATTCTTTATGAGGATTTTGCGTTACCTGGAAACACCCCAGTATCTGAGAAGGACGCTCTTTCCCAGACATCATAACTTAAGATTTGCAGTTAGGACTTCAGAACTTGCTGTGTATTTGTATTTGTGTTTTCCAAATTTGTTTCGATAATGATGTCTAAACTCATGATATTGTGAAGGGCTTGTTACCACCACTCGATGCTCCACATCATTTCCGTAAGCATGAATGGGGTTCATATAGAGAAGGTAGTGTCTTCACTCCTAAATCCTACCTCAGCATATTTTTTTGTGTGTTATAAAACATTAGTAATTCTTAACCTAGATCTCTCTTTTGTAGAGGTTTTTTTGTCGCCCTCAATTATTTGAATATAAATATATATAATTTTAACTCAAATCTGGCATGTTTGGTTGAATAATTTTGTTTGCGTTTTCTGTTTTAGCTAACTTTTTTTATTAGGGGGGCCAAAATAGACTGGATGGTAGTATAAGCTGCATTTACAATGCGATACTTGACTAGAGTACTAGATAATCATGTGAGCTGCATCTACGCCATTATTCCAATAACATAGAAGAGTTGGTGACTCTTAGCCTAATGACCACATATGTTAAGAAGCAACATTTATTGCGTTGTGTTGAAGACATCCAACTTACTTTGGATGCAGTATTTGGTTTGATATGCTTTTGGATTTTGATGCCCCATCTAGATTTTGATTACATTCCATGTCTAATAGGTGTAACATTGGCGGAAAAGGCTCCAAACATTGGTAGTACATTGGTTGATGTGGGCCTTAGCAAGGTATGCTGTTTGTTGAAACACAATTTAAAGCAATGTCATTTGTCTTAAATTATGGAGTACTATAGTCTAGGTATGGAAGGCTTTAGTTCTGTGAAACTTATATTTTTCATGTATACAACTTATGCTCCTGTTGATGACATAGTTGAGAGCACGATATCTCTACGGAAACCCGCTTATTAAAATTGATGCCGTAATAAGGATCAATCTATATAAGTTGATGTTACTGATGAAAGGAGGGACTCATAACTGGTTGTCTTGTCTAGTTTCACCGTGTTATGAGTTTTTGAGTTCACCAATTTAGGATAGTATGAAAACAATCTTCATTGTTTTAGTCCATTACTTTTAAGAATTTCACTAAAGATTGTTGGAGCCATGAATTGCTGCTTGGCACCATTAATAAGAAGCATGATGCATTTGGATCAATGCATTTGATAGTGACATAATCAGAGGCTGAAATAAACCAGGACCCTTCAAAGAACGTCATTTTTGCTTTTCTGCTATTCATCAATAAGATCCACAAAGATGAGAATGGCTCTGACATACTTTTAAAGTAGTTCATTGATCTTGATGCAGAGTGTTGTAATCGACCAAGCCCTTAGCCCCGGGGTGAGGGTCACTGTAGCCATGGGGACTGACCAAAGTTTAAGTTCAGGTATATATTCATCATTCAATCTGTTGATCAAAAAGCTGTTAATCACATTAATACATTATTATTACTTATAGGAGGTTATCTAGCTAACATCTCTTATAACCATGGTGTCATGTGCACCTAATTAGTGTGGTCTGTTAAGCTACGTATATTAATCAATGTATTGCTTGATGCGTTAGACATCCTGATCCCTCAATCTTATTTTCATTGTTTCATGTACTTGCATATTTATTTTCATCCTAGGTTAGGAGTTATGCTAGTTAGATTCTTCTTAGGCATCGATCCAAATGCCTGACACTGATTTCTTTTTGTAGCTCTTAGATTTTAAGAGTGGAGAGCTATTCAGTTGTCTGCACATTTGATGTTGCAACAGCCAACATCTGTGTACTTTTTTTTTATTTTATTTATTTATTTATTTTAGTGGGTGCATGTGTGTGTGCGCGCGTGCGCGCGCGCTCACTCAAGCTTGCAGTTTTCCCTTGTGATAAGACAAGGGTGTGCATCATGTTCGAGTTCAAAGAAGCAAGCAGGGACATAATGCATCTCAATCCTACGGATTATCTTTTAACTAGTCTATGTATTGCTTGTATTATAATCATACCATGCTTTCTTTGAAGGGGTATTACACCAAGTTGTCCCATCTACCACTCCCAAGGAAGAAGAGGGCATGTACTGGGGATATAAAGTGCGATATGCTCCAAACTTGAGCTCTGTTTTTGAGAACAGCACATATGAGGTACGGAGTATTTGCTAATTTTTGTAAGAAAAGCTTTGGATTCTTATTGTATTACTGAGTCTTTTTCTCAGCTTGCCAACATGTTTTTCTTACTTTGTAGAATGGTTATGATTATGTGATTGGCACTTCAGAGCATGGTAAAGCTTTCAAGTCATCTGAGCTATGTATCCCAACCTTCAGGTGTGTTATTCATTGACATATTATTTTTAGTGTGTTTAATAATGGCGATAGATTCTTCATTGTTCATTTGCTTGTAGGGCCGAGGCAGAATATGTTTATATGATTTGGATATATGGCATGATGATTGATTCCACTTAGGAGGCTTGAAATATAGGGAACATTTAAGATTGTGACGGGTGAGGGGTAGGGGAATATAGATTAAGGTGACTGAATGATATGTACTTCTTGGATAGAAAAAAATTGGCATTGGATTTGACTATGTAGATGGAAAAGGTTCAGGTAGAGGTGTTTTGGATTTTTTTTTAACAATAAATTCACTTAAATTGTCAATTTAAACCGTTTCCAGTAATACGGATTACTTTCTCTTTGATTCTGATTTCTGTAAACGGTAATTATTAAATCTAGATTTTTGAAAAATCACTGTAAATATAGTCTGATCATGTAAAGTTTCCGATCAGCATGTTACCTTATCCCTCTATAATTGTATTTAATCCCCTCATTTTCAAGGGTTTTGGTTCCATTGGACTTTGAGTTATGTTCTCAAGAGAAAACTCTATAATGGTCATTCAGGAGCATAGTTTGGGTTAGATGGTCCTATGACAAGTGAGGGTAAGTTGTAATTATGTTTTTGAGATTTTGGTGCTCGTGTTCAATTTAAGACTTACGTTTTTGAACTTACACCCCAAACCTTTGAATCCACACTTTTTACCCAAAAACCTAGCCCGCGTATTGGCACTTGTTCATTGTTCTTTTATTATTTTTTTTCTTTTTTAAATGGGAGAGAAAAGGGAGGTTACATTTTTCATCACTTTCAGTGTTTGCTTATTTGACTGTAAATCTTACACTTGGTTGATCAAACTTAGGCACCTTTTAATCGCATTTGGTGGCCTTGCTGGTTTAGAAGAATGCATCAAGGAGGACAAGAAGTTACAGGTGGGTCCATCTCAAACAGTTTTTGTTTATTAACCAATCTTTTCAGCTGCTATTTGGGCCAGCTTGTGTTTATTTGTGACTACAAATAATAACCTGGGCCTTTTTTATCTGAAATTGGAAACGAATCATTTGGTTATTTCCGTGAACATGTAAAGCATCGGAACGGAGTTATTCACAATAAGAATTATCCCTTTCTTTCTTATTGTTATTTACCAGGGAAAAGATGCATCGGAAGTTTTCCCGACATATTTGAATTTATGCCCTAATCAAGGGAGCCGTACCATCAGAACGGAGGTAACAAATACTACTTATTTCAGTTGTACGCATTGCATAATTTGCCGTGCATGGAAAGATAATGATATATGTGGGATTCAAGGTGACCTGAGTACATGTGAATTGTTTCTGAAAAAACAGGAGGCAGTATTTATTTCGCTTCAGTATTTTCAAGAACCAATTGGCCGTGCGTTGCAGAATGGGTGATGGCAGTCTTGTGTTGTTGGGTTTGGCCTGTAATTGCAATTTCTTGGTGGAGAGTCCTGGAGACAAATTGTAGCAAAACGCTCAAATTCTTCATAGGCCGACATTCCACCGATAGCTGAAGCCATTCAGTTATCACGAGCGGCACCATAGGAAAGTTGATGAGAATTTTGGGTAGCATTTCTTTCAGGTAGTTGTGTATTGCCATGCTATATTTCCTAATTTTTGAACATTTTGTAGTATTATTTTCATCATGTTCAATCAACCCAAAGTTCCTTCAAATCTTGAGTAATGGCTTAGAAAAAAAAAAAACAGCTTTTAGGATTCTCAGAGGACATATGGATTGCACTTGCACAATGCACATGCTTTGGATCCAATGGTTAGCTTATTCTGGTTCAAGATTGAAGTCATATATTCATTCAAGTTTATCCTATTAGGTTATACAGGAGTAGGTGGGTTCTTGTCACGACTGCCTTGACAATAACGCTATAGAAAGACCGTCTTTTACAAATACAATGCACCATTAAACTATCCATTGATATAGTAGTACTTTAAATACGAAACACAATTAATGACACAAAAAAGACAAATAATATTGATTTTGATGGATTTGAACCTGAAAAGAAATAAATGAAGTGTTGACATCTTAGTCCTTCCTCAAGTTGTTTAGTTTAGGAACTTTAAATGTTGTTACCTGTAGAGTGTAACGTGCAGATAGATAAGCATCCTTTAAAACTACTCAATTATTTAATTAGTACAGACAAAGCCTTTTATTTGTTTCGGGGGACTTCAAACACCACACTGTGTCTTTACTAATCTTGTTCTTGGAATCTGTGTGTTTTGATATACGAATCTTAACATTTTACTTATTATATAGTACTCTATTTCCCTTAATTAATTAATTAATTAACTGGATGGATCCATGATGGAGTAACAGTAACCCCCCAGCTTCACCCTCAGCTTTTTCCTCATGCCACCACCATTTAATATAACTAACCCCCCAACCTCGTTTCAAGAGATCTCAATTCAATACGTTTACTTTATTCTCCCCTCACAAGATAAAATAGACGTATTGAATTCAAGTGAACCGAGTTGGCCCTTACACTTGTTTCAGAAGTCCAAATTCGATACGTTTACTTTATTTTCCTCTCACAAGATACAACACACACGTATCAAATTCAACTAAACCGTGTTGTACTTTTACTTTATTTCCCCCCCTTACAAGATAAGTTATAGACGTATCGAATTCAAGTGAATCGAGTTGTTATATATGTTTACTTTATTTTCTGTCTAAGAGGATAAAACAGACGTATCGAATTCAAGTGAACCCACGAGAGGAGAGGAGAGGAGAGGAGAGGAGAGGGGTTGTTGTCCTTTAGCAACCAAGGGTGTCCATGTGCTGTTCCCATATAGTTTGCACGCATTCTTAGCTCATTTGTTTCAGCCTCACCAGACCAGTCAGTTTTATTATATTCTCTCCCTCTCCTTCTCCCTCCACTTCACACATCACACATACTGGCTGGCTACATCACCATCACATTACACATTACACATTACACATCAACTCAAACTACTCTCCCCAAATCTTGAATTTATGCATAAAACACCCAAACCCATAAATATAAAATCAAATGGTGTCCCCTCAAACAATGGTGGTACAGCAAGTAGTGAAAACAACAGCATCAGCAAAAAGCACTGGTGTAGTAGGATCAGTAGTTGAAGCAGCAAGGATCTCATTTTCAGCAGACTTCATGGATGATGACAGCTTCATTTCCATCAGTCCTGGCTCATCCCTAGACAACGAGGACGACAATCAGATTCATTTCGGAGGAGATTTGGTCAAGAATCATAATGCTGCTGCTGATTTCGAGTTTCTGTCAGGGAAAAACAGCTTAGATGGAGGTAACACCACAATGCTGACAGCAGATGAGCTCTTCTTCGAAGGCAAACTTCTACCTTACTGGCAAATCAACCATGCAGCTGAAAAGCTGAGCAAACTCAACCTCAAGACGACACCAAGCATCGAAAAGGATAACGACGAGAAAAGCGAGATGATGAAAGGGAAAGAAAGTAACAGTAAGGGAAGTAGCAGAGAGAGTAGTGCAGGAATACTGTTAGGAAGAGAAGTGCAGGAGCCAAGGATATGGTTTGTGGATGATGACCCATCACCAAGGCCACCGAAGTGCACTGTCCTGTGGAAAGAGCTGCTGAGGTTAAAGAAGCAAAGGGGTTCGTCCACGTTATCTCCATCTTCATCGTCTTCATCGTCCTCGTCTTCTTCCAGCTCCTTAGGGGATGCTGCTGCAATGGAAGACAAGGATGCAGTTGTACTTAGTACTAGAGAGAAGCACATGAGAAGGATTAAGAAGGGTTTAGAGAGAACTAAATCAGCTACTCTTAGGATTAGGCCTATGGTTACTGTCCCCATTTGTACTGCCAAAACGACTTCTTCTTCCTCGCTTCCTCCTCTTTTTCCTCTCCGGAAACAACAACAACCGAAGATTGTCGTTGATAGGTAATGATTTACGAGTAATTAATTATTCTTAATTAATATTAATATTAATTAACTATTCCCTTTTTTTAGTCCTACATTTTCCAGCATTGGGACAATGTTGTTGTTGTTGTATGAATTTTCTGTTATTTTCCCTTTTTTTTTTAAATGATTTTTAGGGACGTGGTAGATCTGAGACGAGTGAATGAATGAACGAGCGAATGAATGAATGAATGAATGAATGAATCGTTACAATGTACATGATGACAGGCATTGAGTTGTATGTGTTGAATGGTATTGGGACTTTAATGATGTAGTAGAAATTAATACTGTGATAGCTAGCTAGTATAGTAGTATGTAGTGAGGATCCATTTACTGCATCTGCATTTGGTGAGCTGGTTTTTAAATGAAGACCCAAAAGAGTTAAGTAAGTACTACTGTGATTTTGAAACAGATGTCCTTGCCTACATTTGGAGGGAAGCTATAACCAAAACACCACCATTCACTATCACAGATTCTTAGATGAGACGACCCTCTTCAATTCAATTCATTATTATTGCTCATATAATTGAATACTCCTACGTACGTACGTACGTACGTACTTAGGTATCTGAATATGGTCATCTCGCTGTTGTCTAAGATTTATTACCCCGTGACCAAACAGTGTAACAGTCCGGTCACTCAGTCAGTCACTGCCTTGATTTCTGCAATCCCCTGCTCAGAATTAAGATTTTACAGTGACGTGACGCTATAGTAGTTATTGTGTGAGACGATCCCAAGGGAGGGGTTTTGTGCAGTCAGAACTGCAAAGGATATAATTGAGGGTGGAGAAGAGAATACACACCAGGCCACTACTGTAGAGAGTAGAGGTAGTGTAGTAAGTAAGGTGAGGTGCCATTATTTTTGGCAAGGGAGGCAATGCAAAAGCAAGTTGTGCATAAAGTGAATGAATAGAATAGTGCTTTTGTAATGTCTTTTTGCTCATACAACACATATTTCATCACCTTTTCTGTCTAACCTTGCCTTCAGTATTCAGTACACAGTGCATTTTTGTATGCTTATGCACCTTGCTTCTGATTCAGTGTAATTCAACAATATAGAACACAACAGTCGCCACAAAGGATTATCTTCATGGAACGAAATGTAACGTTACATCACTAAAAACCCGCGTTCAAAATGAAGACGTTATTGGTGACAACTGACAAGGAGACGACAATGTTTGCGCTCCTCCACCCTTTTTCTGCACATATATACATACTTTGCATACATTTAATTTTCAGATTGATGCATTCGATCATTCATCTGTACGAAAAAAAATAGAAAATAATCAAGTTGCATAAACCAAGTGACACTCTCAACTGTGATTCAAAGTACATTACATTACATCACGTACTACATTGATCAGTTAGTTCTTCCAAATTTCAGATGGAAACTGTAAAGGAAACTTTGGGGTCCGGAATAATGTGTTCCATACACAAACAGATGTTGTACAGAAGCGGCGTTGATATCTCATGTTAGGCCTCTACAGTCCACAATATATATTACGATAGTTATTCCATCTCAGATTCTCAGGAAAATTCATGCACAGTATGTAGTAAATTGATGGCTTCATTATATTACCAGGCTGTATAAAAAAAATGAAACATAATAATAATGTGGATTGATGATTTTCACATGTCCCCTCCCCTCCTAAGTCCTAAGTAGATGAAGAATCTGAATCTGGGTGGACAGCATACATAGAATCAGCAATCAGCTACTCAGTATATATGCATGATCTTCTCATCATCATATACAACTAACTCTACATACACTAGAATCATGTCATGTCAAGTCAAACCTTTGACCAACTACTCCTGCATGTTCCATGTGCATTATACTCACTCATATGATCTGATTTCACAAAGTAGCTACCATATATAGTTACATAACATAAAAAATAAACAAGAATGTCTTCAGCAAACTAGCCACTCATTCATCTCTAATCTAATAATTAACGCCACTAAACTACTCATGCTTTCCGAGAGCCCGAATAACATGTTTTTCCTTGCTCTTTCTTCGTTGGCAAAAAATAGACCATGACATATACTCCCTCCCATCCATTCAATTCTTTACACTTATTATAAATGGACAATCCAATCAATTCTTTACAATCCCTTTTTGGCAAAACACTTTACCTTATAATCCTTATATCCTAACTCTATTTACACAAAATGCCACTACTTTTTCCTTATTTAAGTTTGGTGGACCCATAAAACCATTTGATTTACCAATAATACCCTTACTTTTACCACTTTTCTTAAAATTTGTGAAACCCCCCATGTCAAGAATTGAATGGATGGGAGGGAGTACCGTTCTTAAATAACCCTTAAATAATATGGATTACTTTGTATAAAAGCAAAATAAATGGCTGAGACATACATAGTACCGTTTCTGGACTTGGTAAAACTATCGGACCACCAATTCACCAAACCCATGTTAACTTTAATTACATTTCTAAATGTCGTACAATTAATAATTTCAATATTGTAGAGATCCGGCTAGGAATGTAGCTAAAATAAAGTAGGATGCATGAATATAATGAATGATGCATATATATATGCCTCAGTTTAGAGTGACCACCCTAAATTTATTAGGTAATACTGTAGTAATAATGATGCAGATTGAAATTCATGTTTGGAAATTATATTCTATAATTGTGAAGCTTTTGGAGTTGGGATTAATTAGCTAGCTAGTAGACTGATGTTACATACATTGACCAGGCCATATGCATCAATGATCAATCAAATGAATGGAATTTCTGTCCAAAATTCACAATCCCCACTTTAAAATTAATGTTGGTTCATTCATTCATTCACTCTGCAACTTAGCTAGGGCCACTATTGGGGTTAATACTCTCTCCACTGCTTCAATAATGTTTACTTTGATTAATATTCACAATATAGGATATACTTGGGGTTCGTTTGGTTGATGCAGAAAGTGCAAATTCATGGGAAGTAGAATATCACGGGAAATACGTTCTTAATTGATGCGAGAATTCCAAGTTACCAAGAGGGGTTGGTAATCAATTTCCTATCTTTACATAGGAAGTCGCTTCTATGAGAAGTTCTACTTTCTCTATTCTTGTAAATTTGAGGCAACTAAACAACCTCATTTTTTTTCAATTCATGGGAATTGCTACTTCCCATGATTTTCCAAGGACAACCAAACGGTTCCTTACATTTTATAAAAAGGTAAAGAGAAAATTAGTTTATTAGGAATAATAGTCAAGAGTATTTAAATTAAAGGTAAACAAATGATTGAGATGATTTTTTTTGCAAGTAGAAAACAAATAGTTTTATGAATAATGCATCATAGAGGCCGCTAAATGGTGTGCCACTTTGTTCCAAGCCCTATAGGTATGTAACGAAAGGGAAGCTAGTGAAAAGAAACTTAAACCGCCGACATATTTTCAAAATTTCTAAAAATAGAAGGGTGAGTCTCATCCTCTTTAATAATCTGCAGGACGAGCGAGAGGCAATTAGAAAAGACCGAGATGTGAAGAAGCTCATGTTTTATTGCCTTGTAACAGCTTCAAAGACTTCCAAAGCTTCTGCTTGGAGAGGGGAGGTTGCCCATAATGATTTGAGGTTGAAGGATAACATCTCGTCAGTAGAGTCGTGAACTATCCAGTGCGCTGCGACTTTTAAACTACAACCCAGGACAATTCCACCTTAATACAACAACAATAACAGAGACTCACATCACCGATGATATAGACTAGTACACTATCAACGAGAGTGTGTAGGGTTTTGATAGTATTGTTCCGAGTCACTTACGGGGTTATACTCCGTACTTGTTTTGTTTTGTAATATGCATTTAGGGGTCGTTTGGTTATGGGGTTTCAGGAAAGGGAAATGGAAAAAAGGTTACCCATTCCCTTTGTATATATGTTTGGTTGGACCAATTGATAAAACCATTTCCCCTTTTCACCTATTAACAAATCCCCATATCCTCCTACATTGAAAACCCCACCCCCCTATGGTTTAGAATTTCTTTTCCCTTCCATTCCCCCATCCCTATCTCTCCCTCTTAACATGCACGGTAAAGTTACTCTCACAAGTCACAATTGTCGTTACATCTCCCGACTTCCGACCTTGACCTCAACCTCCGACCTCCGACTTCCGATCTTGACCTCGACCTCCGATCTCCCACCAACAACGTCCACCTTTCGCTCTCTGTACCGGTCACCGTTTTACGTCCAAAATTTTTAGAATTTTTTCTTTGATAATACAAGTGAAAAATAATAATTTGATAAAGTAAACATGTTAAAAAGAATGTAAAAATAATTTGATTCCTAGTTTGATAACCAAACAATCACAAAAGAATGAAGAGTAATACCATTCCTTATAATATTAAAACCAAATAACAAGTTAAATTGTGACAATTCCTTTCCTTTCCTAATTCCATTCCCTTTCTCCTATGCGAACCAAACGGCCCCTTAGTTGTTTCTCTACAATATTTCAAAGTCCAATTTGGGCTGAATAAGTCCCGAAAGCTCGTAAAATCCCACATGGACTGGACTTAGGCCCACTAATTTGGTTTGGCCCAACCCAATCCGTAAATCGGGTATCCTTTATCTGTATGAGCTCAGTCATAACCGACCTGACCCAACCCAACCCAACCCAACTACTCATAATAATCATCTCTAGGGGGCAAGGTGGACCGGACAATAAATAATCTGAATCGAAATAAATTCTATTCGGTCCTGTCACACACCCAACTCGACACTGACCCGCACATATCCGGTAGATCGGCAGCCACATCTTGGTAGTAGTTGTTGTTACGGGGGAGGGAGACGACACGACACGACACGGATTTGCGGCACAAGTCAGCTTCCATACTTTGATCAGTCCACTACAATTGGATACAATTCAATTGATTTGATGCTAATTCTTCCATTTCTATGATCTAATCCTCACTCTTACACTTTCATCATCATCATCATCATCATCATCATCATCATCATCCGTCAGATGATTCACAATCTCCAATCGAATTACAAAACCCCCCAAATTTTACATAATTAGGGTTTGGTGTAAAATGTTGACGAATCAATTCCAGAACGGGATGGAGTCCGCAAGGTTAGTTTGGTCTCGATTACCCAATACAGACGATGCCGAATTACAAGATGTTGGAATTTCTAAGAAGAATGATTCTACTGGTGTTGAAAGCCTTGACTATGAAGTCATCGAGAATTACGCCTACCGAGAAGATCAGGTTTTATTCATTTCTCTGCTTAATTCTCAACATTTCTGCTGATTTGATCGCATTTTGCTGATGCTTGTGTTGTGGTACATGATCATTTGTAGGAGAAGAGAGGGAGGTTGTTTGTTGGTTATCAGGTCTCGTTGAAGTGGTTCCTTGCGTTATTGATCGGTATTGGTGAGTTCCCTCTCAACGCAATTTTAGTGTTATTCTCCAGAGATGGTTTTACGATAAATAATGTAGGATTAACCTATGAGTGAGTACCCAGTGCATCCCTACATGTGCGAGGGTATTTCCGAAATGTGATTGCATGAAACGAGTTTACTGTGATAGAGGGTTTGAAGTGTTTGAATTTTGCACTTGTGACTTTGTTCTTCTCAATGTTTGATGGACATTGTTGTATGCGTAAAAGGCTCCTGTAAAAGGCAGGGTAAAGGTATGTAAATGTGGGATATATGCAACGGACATTGGTTGACCATATAGACAGCGGCTCTTTCAAGACGATGCATATAGTAGAATATTTCAGCTTGGATAGCATTGAATCGCAGTTACTTCACAATAATTAGAAGGGCGGCTATTTTAGTGTGCCATTTTGCTTTGTTTCATTCAAATCCATAACCTAAGAACAAATAATCTTTGCCCTCGTTGAAAATGAATATGGTTGTATGCATTGTGAATCAAAGAGATAATTTTGAAGGGTGTGTCATTTTACGATAGGTTCACTGTATGTTAATTGGAAGTTGAGATAACTATTTGTTTATGTTTCATGGGTTTATAGGAATAAGTTTGATGAATTCTCTTGTTTACTTGATAGCATGACTCATGAGTGTGTGGACACATGTGTTACCCCTATGTGCATAGTTGCTTCGTTGGTTCTTTGTAAATCGGGTGGGAGAATAGTTCTTGCTTACGTTCAGGTTTCAGACTTCTAGGATGGATGTACTTTCCTCATAGCGTTCCAGCACATTGCTCTTTTAGTACAACTGTTGATTCAGGTGTCGATAAAATTATCTGCACGCTTATCGACGTGTCTAGCTAGTGATGTAATGTCTCTCAAGTACATACATATAGTCTACTTTGTGCTGTTATCTTTTCGTTAATTTGGATCTCAAATTTTGTTGATATATGTTAAGTAAAGTTTGAGACTATCATGAAGCATTATACTCTTGTCATATTTTATACACCCTATGTATATCTGCTTTCTTCGCACTCAGATTTTTCCCTCACATATTTGAAAGTTGGGAAGAAAATTAAAATAAGTGATTTTCCTACTCTGCCTCTCAATCTTTCCATTTTCTAAGCTATACGTTTTTTTAATTAATAAAAATGACTGTCCACAACTTTTGCATATGTGCTTACATTTTTTTTCTTCAAACTGATCGTCTTTACAAGATTTTCGATTTGTAAAAAAAAACCACCTATTCTGAACTAGCAAAGTATTATGGTAAATAAAAGTTTATTTACTCAAAAAGCTTTGACAGCATAATTCGTGGTTTTGATTTCTGATTTCAGTGTTTTTTCCTCACTTTGAAGATCTTGTAATGAGGGTATTTTTTTTAACCACACTCGTAGCTAATAGTAAATGGATAGTTGCACTTATTTTCCAAAAAATGAGGTGTACGAGTGAGAATAATCCTTAAATATAAAGGGGTGCACTTATTTAATTTTTTTTTTCTTTTTATGTTGCAGGTACAGGACTTGCTGCTATATTTATAAATATAGCCGTAGAAAACTTTGCGGGATGGAAATTTGAAATGACTTTTGCTATAATTCAGAAGTCGTATGTTGCAGGACTATTGGTTTATGTTCTAATCAATTTAGCTCTAGTCTTTTCCTCTGTATATATAGTCACACATTTTGCCCCCGCTGCTGCTGGATCTGGTATTCCCGAAATAAAGGGTTATTTGAATGGTAAGTACTCCATAAAAGTTAGTATTTCATTCAGCTTCTGCAAGTACTCACAGAGTAAACGTTTTTTAATTGATGCACCTTTTGTGTAATTTGTGCAGGAATTGATGTCCATGGCATACTTCTATTTAGAACATTAGTGGGGAAGGTTAGGCTGAACCCTAAATAACTCTGGGGCAATTTTTTTGGTATAATATACTGAAAATTTCCTTTCTTGTTCTTCGTTCTCCATAATTTCCCCTTTTCCATTGTTTGAAGATTTTTGGAAGCATAGGTTCCGTGGGTGGTGGATTAGCGCTCGGAAAAGAAGGGCCTCTTGTTCATACTGGTGCTTGTATAGCTTCACTCTTAGGGCAAGTATGTAGCTATCATGTTTATATATATTGCTATTACTCCGTATTACTTTATATATATTCTTGTTGCCAAAGAAATGCCGTGCATGAGATCCATCCAAAAAATGCTCGCGGCTCACATATCGTATTCCAAGAGTATGATGATGTGTTTCCAAATGAGCCAACACTAATCTTTCTCCCATCCGAGAGGCATAACCTTGTTCCACCTCAAGCACTACCTAACAAGGATGATCTGAAGGAATCTAAGGAACACAAAGGGAAATTGATGAGTTGATGAAGAAAGGATATGTTCGTAAAAAGCTTGGACCCGACACTAGCACTACTAGTGCCAAAAAAGGATCACAAATTATACTATACAACCGTTGTACCGTACGACGGATCTAATTTATGGTAAAAAGTTACCACTTTACGTTATTTAGTGACCACTTTAAGTTAAATGGTGATCACGTTTTAATATGAAAAAGTGGTAACTATTTATCTGAAAATGGTAACTAATTAAGCTAAAATGATCACTTTTTATCATAAATTGTAAACTTTTACTACTGTCACATGGTACAACGGTTGTACACAATAATTACTGAAAAAGGATAGGTGTATCTTGATAAGACTTGACAACGAACTATTACTAACCTTCAATCATATTAAATAAGATCATAATAATTACTTAGCAATGAAAACTCTAATGAATGGAGCCAGGGGATATTTTTTTTTCTGATGACGGAAAGATAATATAAGGCATGTCTACTTGAGAGCAAATGTATTTGGAGTTTTTTTTTTTCCAGCCATTAAGCACAAACTTTTCTTTGAAGTTCGAGGCTGCTAGTTTCAGTATAGCTTACCTTAAAAGTTTGAATGAGCATATATGTTTGTCATGAATCCAATTCCATTGAGTTGCTTTAAATTTGTATGCATTTTTATGGATGGCATGCTTATGTTTTTCTTAATAACATTGATAGTGTCATTTGTCGTGGTGTTGGTTTATCATCACCACAGCGGTTGTGATATAGAATTTTGTTTGCATGAATGCAGGGAGGATCTACAAAATATCACTTGAGTTCAAGGTGGCTTCAGGGTTTTAATAGTGATCGTGACCGCCGTGATCTTGTGAGAATTATAAGAGCATTTGATATATACACTTTCATTGCTATATTTACTTTCATTGCTATTTCAAGTTTTCCTTATAGTTGGCATATCTAGAATGATTTGTAGTCTTCTCAACTTTTTTTCTTCTTTTTTAAAAAAGACGTGCACCATACCAAAAGAAATATTTTATAAAACTAAATAATCTTTTCGATCTTATTTTAACTTCGACTTTTACGAAAATGACAGATTTTTATTTTATTTTATTTTTGTTTTTGAAATCAAATAACTGTCCTTGAAGTTTCTAGCTCGTGTCATTCACCATCTCTTTGGATAATAATTTTACTTAGCTTAAAAAGTCAGAATTTAAATCGTTCCATCTTAGGTGATCAATCTTGACTCGTCCCCCATTCCCACTAAATCATCCTCCAAATACAGCCTAAAACATTGAAATTCAATCTCTTTCAGCACAATGTAAGCTATCATTGGCTACGTGATATATCAAAGTGTAACATTAGGGTTAGTATATACTCTATCTCATTCGATGTACTTTTTACATTTCAGATTTGATCGTTTTTTTACGCAAGTGGTATTTAGTAAATAATACTGTACTGTATTTACCTAATTCCTCTAATCTAATGCCTTTTTCCTAATGACTATCCCACTATACTCATGACTCACCAAACCCACAACCCATCTATTCTCCACTCTCGCTCAACCTTCCCACCTAATTAACCTCCTCAGCACACCGATGTTAGCCTACCAGAAACAACCCTTTGAAATGACCCTCTCCCTACCAGACACAACCCTCCACACTCCGAGTCTACCCTTGTCCCATCGGAAATTACCCATTACACCTGGACACCTTGAATGCCACCTCTGGAAACTACCTTCAAGTGCTTCAACCCCACCCAAAATCTTCCTTTAACCCCTTAAAACACTGAAACCCTCCATCATAACTCACCCCACTACTCAAAAGAAATACCCCGACCAAGAAACCAATGATTATCCACAAAACACACCCTCCTTGAGTTGGTTTGCGGTGGTATATATTGGTTGGATTAGCTAAGGGTGGGTGGTGGGTTAGGGTAGTGGTTGATGAGGCGTAGTAATATAAGTTTAGGTAAGTGTTTGTATTTGTATACAAGTATCGCTAAAAGAAAATTTAAAAAGTTAGCTAAACATGCTTAAAAAAGAATATGTAACAGTCGAATAGAAGAGAGTATCTGATAATATTTTCCTTCTGCATATCATGATTTCAAAATATGAACAAGTAGCTACCATAATATGCTTAATATGCTTACGTGAAGGGAAGAATAATTGCTTCCTAAGCACTCCTATCTCAAGAAAGTTATCCATTTATTAGTGATGTTGGCTCTCATATAGTCATATGTAAAATCCTACAACCATGCAGAGTGATCATGAATATCTGCCTCTTATTTTTCTTATCACCCTCTTTAGTGACCGTGAATTCCGTAATTTTTGCTTGACCGGCATGCTCCTTATGTGTTAGGATTTTTTTAGTAATATTTAATACCTATTGATGTGACACTCGTGATACAAAAAGACACCAAGGAGGTGATGCATGTACACAAAGTAAACGCTAGGTGCTTGAATACCTAAGCTGTTATTTGTAATCTTATCTAAAAAAATGATTATTCATGTTTTTGTGAGTGGAGCACTACGTCTTTAAAAGATGAAATTTGCATATATGTATTTTCTTCCACATTTTAGGTGTACAATTCATGTCCACGATTTTATTAGGAAGTTAATGTATGTCTTATTAACTCTTCGGTTTATTTCCATGCATTGGTTTCTTACTCAACTGGCTGATTGACAACTGGCCACTGTCATCTATTAAAATTTATGTCAGTAAAATATTTCTAATTAGATTATGATATTATGATTTTTTGAAAAGGTGACCTGTGGCTGTGCAGCTGGAGTTGCAGCTGCCTTTAGAGCTCCAGTGGGTGGGGTGTTATTTGCGCTTGAGGAGGTTACATCTTGGTATATTCAGCTTCTTAATCTTAATGTGAAGTATTTGTGTTAATTGTTGCACATCAATGTGAGCGGCTCGTATTTACTCACTGTAACCGTTGGAGTTAACATGCCAATCTCATGCTGTTTTGTCCTTTGGCCTGCTTGAAGGTGGAGAAGTCAACTCATGTGGCGCGTCTTTTTCACTTCAGCTGTTGTTGCAGTTGTTGTGCGTACTGCTATGACATGGTGTAAGAGTGGAAAATGTGGGCATTTTGGTGCTGGTGGCTTCATAATATGGGATATATCTGAGTGAGTATATCTTAGCTCTCTGCTTTGACATATGCAGCTCATCTACTTGTTCTGACTTCTAACTAATCTTCTGCTAGTGGGCAAGAGGACTACTCATTTGCAGAATTATTACCAATGGCTGTTATTGGGGTTATAGGTGGCCTTCTTGGTGAGTATTTATTTCGGTTGATGCTACCGTATTAGATTCATGGCCTTCAGAAGATTGGGATTTTTTTTTCCTTTTTTAAACATTTGTTTATTAATTTATTTACATTTATAGTCTAAACTTTCATATGTGACTACTCTTTACTAGTGTAATTTCTGGATTTGGCAGGGGCACTATTCAATCAGCTGACACGTTATATTACATTGTGGCGACGCAATTATCTGCACATGAAGGGGAGACGCGTTAAAGTAGGTTATTGCGGATCCTTATGATGTGGTATATGGTTCATTTGGCATGTCCTACCAACTGTTTCCATGTTGAAATTATGTTTTCTGAATCTCTAACTTGCGTAATTTTCACAACAGATAATTGAAGTCTGTGTTATTTCAGTAATAACTTCTGCGATTTCATTTGGATTGCCACTCCTTAGGAAATGCAGTCCTTGTCCGACAACTGAAGTCGAGTGTCCAAATCCTCCTGGAATGTACGGGAATTATGTTAATGTAAGTCTGTTTTTTTGTTTTTTTGTGTGTGTGTGTGTCACATACTAGCAATTCGTGATCTTAGAAGGTGTAGTAAATCTCAGATGCCAAATATGTGTAAGTGTGATACACTACAGTTTAACTTTCTTATAATTGGTGATTGGATGTAACGAGGGCTTTGAATGTTTAAGGTCATTCCTTATGTGTAAGTATCTACACTGCTAGTGAAAAACGTCTTTTCTGGATTTTTTGGTGGTGGTTACATAGTATGCCTCGTTAAATTTTCTTGCGACAGTTCCATATGGCAAAACATAGTAAGCCTTGTTAAATACGTAGATCATCTCTATTTGAGTTTCAACCTTCAATTTTCTTGTCACAGTTACTTCTTTTGGTCCTCTACCTTTGACACTTGAACAACTTGAAGGTTAGATGAGTAGTTTAGTTCATGGGTGAGATAATTGATTACCATACTGAACATCAGAATGTGATTGATCTGCGACATATGTGGAACATTGACTATATGGAATGGGTTTGTTTCAAATCCTGATTCTTAAGAGATCTTCAACTGTGAGAGAGTCTAAGGAGAGTGGTTTTCATCTCCTTTTGGCCTTTGAGCTGAGTGTGCTGGATGGTGCTAACTTGTTGCTTCATGTGCCAGTGTAAGTAAATAAAAATACTAAAATTAGGCAACAAACCTGAAAACTGACCATTATCATTTCAAGACGTAGACGGATCTTGTTGTGAACTCGGGATTTACTATACGGCTATTGTATTTTGTACAAAATCTTGTGATTGAATTAAATGGAAGTGAAAAAGTTCCCGAATTTCCGCCATTTTACAAATTGTAAAAAAACTTTAAACTCAGTCAACAAACCTGAAATTTGTATTTATTATTAGTGTAGATTTAGGGGTGCTCATTACACTACACCATTATGTCATTTCAGGATGTAGGCAGATTTTGTTGTGAACTACTACTATTATTATATTGGCACAGCAAATTTACTTTGAACAAAATCTCGGGGATGAGCCATGTTTGATCGTTAGATCGTGGTGGATGAGCCATGTTATACTGTTACTCTTACATGTGGTCATGTCTGTTGATGAGCTGTCCATTCCTCTTTTCTTTTTCCCTATAAGAATTTTTTTGGTTATCTGGCCTGATAAAACACCAAGTGGGGCTGTATCTGTTAAGTTCTTTGAGACTTCTTATGCAACATGATAAATCTCTTTGAACAATTTCCTTTTTTTAATGGGCTAGACCCCGTGTATAATAGCGGACCTTCTATGATTGATACTTCTTTCACTTATCAAGAGTCTGGAACATGTTTACTTGCAGCCATGAACTGACTCTTCAATTGAATTTCCTTGTATCTAAATCTCGTGCAGTTCTACTGTCATAATGACAAGGAATATAATGATCTTGCCACCATTTTCTTTAACACTCAGGTATTGAAATATATGAAAGACTTTGTCTATATCCACATTTCTTTCTCCATTCTTTATTCTCGAAATTATCTTTCATTTTTTTAGGAGAAATTTGGTTGTTTTTGCAGGATGATGCTATAAGAAATTTATTTAGTGCTAAGACAGTTCATGAGTACAGTGCTCAAAGCTTACTGGCCTTTTTGGTAAGCATATGCTTTTCTCATATTCTTATGAAGCTGGTGTACCTGTTGTGGATGATTTGTTACAACTCTGTTGCGGGGAATAGGGCTAGCACATTTCTCCCTTAGAAGTGCCTGTGTCTAAAGTGACATGCTGGTTGAAATACTTGAAATAGCTGGTTCGAAGTACCAGAATTCACTGCTTCTATTCTATTATCGTCACATTGCATTATTATCTACTTTAATTAGTCAATGCCTCTAAACAGTTCCTTGCTTTGGATCTTCCATAGTTCCAAGATGTCTTCTTGTATGTGGACATCACCTCCATGATACACGTATCTTTTTGTACATGGCGTGTCACTCCTTGGTGTCCCTAAGATAAATCTTTCATTTTTGTAAAATTCTAACCCAATTGCTTGACTCGAAAAGTAAGAACTATAAATTTAATAGGCGGGGGGAATATGTTTGTTTCCATGGCTCTAAAAGGATTGTTAATTAGAGAGCCTTTTGTTGGAAATAGGAACACTGAGCTGGAAACCATTGTCTTCTCAAACTGAAATGCATAGATTAGTTGTGGCTCATTTGTTTATTTTGTACTAGTTGCATGATGAGCTTTGATCCATGGTAAAACAATAAGACAGGGAGATTAACAAGGGATATTTTTTTTAATGGACTGTATGAAGTTATATGGTAGAGAAGTCGAGATCATATTATGTGGTATCAATGGCTAACATGCGCGTGTGGTGATTGAAGTTGGCAAAAAATGGCTTATTATGTCTGTCACTCTCTATTCTGTGTTTCAAATCTGACAGCTTTCATGCACATCATAATTTGATTTCTGTTTATGTGTTGTAGGTTATGTTCTATACATTAGCAGTGGTCACATTTGGAACTGCTGTTCCAGCTGGTCAATTTGTTCCCGGAATAATGATAGGATCAACATATGGCCGTCTTGTTGGGATGTTTGTTGTCAACTTCTACAAAAAGCCCAATATCGAAGAGGGGACGTGAGTTCTTTTTGTCTCTCTTTAACCATGCCTACCTTTGTGACAAATGCATTCGTTATACTTTTATGCTCATTATTTTTGTCCAAAAGAAAGCTAGATCTGTTCTTCTGCTCATCTGTTCTACTTGCTAATATGTCGAGACTGTGATCCCACAGATATGCTCTTTTAAGAGAGATTAGACGACGTGGAGAGAGGAGTGAGAAGGTAGGGATAAGGGAAGTGCAACGATTAGGCAGTGGTGGGGGCGGGTGATTGGAAGGTTCACAATGCCCGAGTTTCTTTTTTTTTTGAACTCGAGTTACTTGTTGGATTAGGTAAATGGTTTGGTGAGGCGAGTTCGAAGTCCGTCCTTCCATCCGAGAATGATATTACTCATAATGTGGTTGTCATTTGTGCTCATCCATGTTTTTAGATTAGTTTCTTGTAAACACCTTGAGAGATTATGAGTGAAACTGTAAATTCTCTCATCTGAAGTGTTATCCTGTGGTCCAAGAAAAAGTTACTCTGTTCTTCTGCTCTTCTGTTCTACTACTACTTGCTAACATGTTGAGACTTTGTGATCCCACAGATATGCTCTTTTAGGGGCTGCTTCGTTCTTAGGAGGTTCAATGCGGATGACAGTCTCACTTTGTGTAATTATGGTTGAAATCACAAACAATTTGAAGTTCCTTCCTCTTATCATGCTTGTTCTTCTCATATCAAAGGTATGTGATCACGGATAATTGAGATATTGCTATGCGTTTGTACGGCGCATGTGTTCATCATCTTATTCACTGTTTCTTATGGTGTTTTAACAGGCTGTTGGTGATGCTTTTAATGATGGCTTTTATGAAGAGCAGGCCCGCTTGAAGGGTATTCCATTGCTAGAGTCCAGACCCAAATATCAGATGCGTAAAATGACTGCAAAAGAGGGTTGTCGGACTCGAAAGGTAAATGTCAAGTTTGCTGAGGCTTTCAGCTAAGAACATGGAGAATTTAAATTACGTTGTTGGGACCATGCATATGGAACTTTGATACACTGGGCCTGGCTTATGTTACCTTTTTTCTGTCTTCCTTGAAGGTTCTCAATCTTCCTCGTGTTATTAAGGTTGAAGATGTGGTTTCTATTTTAAGAAGCAATGAACACAACGGATTTCCTGTAAGTTGATCAACTTTTATACTAGTTCCATGGGATTCACGCTTTATTATTTCCCCGTGTGTTTTACAGTTTGATACCTGCCAAGCAGGTTATAGATCACACAAGGAGTGGGGAGAGCCTTGTCATAGGGCTGATGCTTCGGAGGTAATATGAACAAAGTAAAGTTTTGCCCTTTGCGTATGCAGTGCCCGTAATATAATTGTGAGCTGACATTATGAGTAAAATACAGTCATTTATTGGTGCTTCTTCAGTCCAAGGTGGATTTTCAACATAGCCCTCTGCCTACTGATTCAAGAGGGGGCTCTTACCCAATAAGGCAAGTTACAGTCTGTCAGTAATCTCCTCGTATCTTCCCTATTTTTTTCCGCACTTTTTACCCTTGTACTGATCCTATAATGCCTCCTAAGTCAAGGGATGTTTTTTTTTCAGGCATAACAGTAGTGAATTCATAAAACCAGTTTCCAGCAAAGGGCTTACCTTGGATAATATTCAATTGAGCCAGGATGACCTAGAGATGTACATAGATCTTGCCCCTTTCTTGAACCCATCACCGTATATTGTTCCCGAAGATATGTCCTTAACAAAGGTACCCACCAAGGCACCAATCCAATTCTCTTTATCAAGTTTTTATATATTTTTTTTTAAAAATTTCAGCTGTTTAATATTGTGGCTTACACTTGCAAACCTTGTGACTTAAAGTACTTGTTATTCATTTTGGGTTGCAAAAGATCTGATGTCATCATCTTTCCAGGTCTATAATCTGTTCCGACAATTGGGATTAAGGCATATATTGGTCGTTCCTCGCCCTTCTCGTGTTGTGGGCTTAATCACAAGAAAGGATTTGTTGATTGAGGTATCTAACTGCAGTATTTTCTATTTCCTGTTGTACTGCTCTGCTGGAATTGTTTGCTTAAGTATCAGTAACGTGGTATTATTTCAGGTGGCTGAGGATTCTGAGACAGAACTCCAATCGACTAGTGTAAGGTCACTACTATTGATGCTTCACTCATGGAATCATGTTAACTTTGTTAGTCAATTCAGTCGAGCATCCAAATATTTGCTATAATGGCCAATCAAGTACATTCTTTGATTCTTGTTCTCTAATGTCCCCCCTTCCTCTGTAAAAGGAATCATGCCAAGACGCTTTACAGTCCCTATGCTGCAGCAGCAGAAATAGTAACAGTTGAAGTTATAGTTTGTTTGGTTTATAATTGTATAACAACATTGTGAATTGTGATGACAGACAAGGGAACTCTTATCTCTGTTAAAAGAAATATCGAGTCAGGCCTGTGACTCAGGAAGGAGTATGATACTAGTTCTAACATTTCTGTGTGGTTTTGACAGACCTCAACACCATAACAGAAGCCCTCCTTCGAGAAATGTAGATGTGGAGCAACCTCTTTTGAATGGCCTACTGCAAAATAATGTTTCCTGATATAGGGGTTTCCTCATGCTTCAGTGATTCAGAGGGTCTGAGTTTGTAATTGGCAACATTGAGCTTTTTTGTTAGTTCGGATTCTCTTAGGCTGTGTAATGGTCCAGCCAAAGGAATGGGGACCTTAACCGCTTGTAACTTGTAACCAACGTTGTATAGCACAGAAGAATGGAAGCCTGTGTAACGTCAATTTGTACGACTGACTGGAGTTGGTAATTGGCTTCTTTCCTTCAATGGATTTTCTTTCGCCTCTTCACTTTTCTTCTTCTCTTTTCATTGATTTTTTTCGGATTATTCATTGGATGCTCATTTTTTATGTTTGAGATTTTTTCGGCATGTTTGAAGCGTGAACTCTCACGAGACTTGCGATCTCAGAATCTCAGTAACTTTCTAGTTTATTTTATAGGAATCAACACTTGGTCTTTGAGGGAGAGTTTATTGCAATTTCTTTTTGCCTTCTCCTAATGTAGGTTTTGCTAGAATGCATGTTCGATTTAGGCAGAAGAACTCATCGTCGTGGAAAGAAAATCGTAACATGACAAATACAGGACACTTTATTCAATTTTGTACAAATAGTTACACAGGAAGAAAGTGTGCCAATACATGTAATTCCCTAATCAATCGCCTGCTGCATAGAGACTGTAGATACAAGTATAGTTTCAAAATTTCGATATTTACTACTCAACCACCCCAAAAGCAATACAACAAACAGAATACAGTACGTACAAGTTTAGAATGACAATGTCAATGAATATCAAGTACAGTATATAACTTAAGGACCACGCAAACGGCGAAAGCAGAAGCAACTAGGAGACTGGTCTTCAGGAATCATCCCTCCTCCTTTGCTTGTGTCAATTGCTTCAAGCATCGTCACAACCTCATGCATCTCCGGACGTTTCTCTGGTTGCACATCCCAACATTTCTTCATTATGTTTGCCAACGTCTGCGGACAACATCTAGGAATTTCTGGTCTCAAATTCTGCATATATATATATATATATGTTATGCATTGTTAGACACCAACAAAGGAATATCTTTTCACAGGGAATGTACGAAATGGCAACTGGAGCAACAAAACGGAGCTCACTCCTTACTTAGTAATGACCCTCCTTTTTACAGTCGAGGCAACGATTCTTGATATCCTATTGCTCTTGAACAAAATAGAAGTTTTCAAAATGTATGTTAAGCATATAGCAACCGCGGCATAGTCTTGGCATGATCTTAATCATGCATACGTCTGCATCTGATACTAGATTTACGGTGGTTTGATACTTGCCTACATTAGCTGACCAAAATAGTTTTGATGTGTGAACATATCGGGTGAAGATTCGTCTTAGACATTAGTACATGACTATTATGTGAAACAGACCCATGTTGAACTAGATGAATTATATCTGCTCAATATTCACACCCTTTCCCAAAAAAAGAAGAAATGTACGAACTATCGATGATGGAAATGAAAAGGCAGGAACGCAGGACTAAATTTCAAGGTAACTAACCCGTGCAACAATTGCTGATGATACTTCACTGAAACTATATTCAGCGTAAGGCATAGCACAGCAGTACGTCTCCCACAGGCAAATGCCGAAGCTGTAAACATCACATTTATGATCATAGGGCTTTCCATCAAGTACCTGAAAGATGTAACCCTGTCCTGATAAGTGACCTTCTACAATAAATTACTCCTTACTAAACCTAGCTCGTCTAATCTATCTCCATCCAAACAAAGTCTTCCATTGAAATCAATAACATGACTAACACATAGCTTACCGTGACTAATTTTACAGAAATAAATTTCATGGAAACTAACTTTACAAATACGTACCTCGGGTGCCATGTAACCATAAGTACCAGTGGAACCAGTCATATCCCTTGGATTTTGAGCTTCCACACGAGCGACACCGAAGTCAGCAATTTTAACTGTCCTTTCGAAATCAAGCAGCATATTTTCGGTTTTCACATCCCGATGAACAATCTTCTTGGAATGCAAGTAACTTAGACTGCAAAAGGACGGGGTAACTTTTCAGCAAAACTGGCCTAATCTATTTTAATTCACAGTGACAGCTTTAATTGATGTTCAGCTCAGTGACTCACCCTCTAGCAAGATCAAGAGCTAGTTGAACAACATCCTTAAATGGAAGCTTCTTCCTCCTATTCCTTATCAAGAACTGCTTAAGAGTCCCTCCAGGAATGTACTCGACGATAACACAACATACCCTTGGTGACAGAGAGTTAGTGATGCCATTTGAAGAATTCTTTTGAGGTATTTTAAGATTTGATGTTCCCATGGAAGCGCCCACGAACTGAAATATTACAACATGTAAATTATGAGTAGAGAAACTCATTATGTTTAAGCCATTTGATACTATTAGTAAAATCTTATGGTCCTTGAATAATGGCTAAGGTCAAGAAAAAAAAAAAAAAACTATTATTAGCAAGATTTTTACTTTGGTGACATTCCGATGATCAAGCTTTTGCCAAACAGCAACTTCTTGCTGAAATGCAGCCCGTACTGAAGCAGCATCAGCAGCTGTAGCCATACCATCTTCTCCCCAGTCCAAGAGCTTCACTATAATTATAACAAAATCATTTCATCAAAGACAATATGAAGGACAAGCTGTAGACATTCCTAGGCACCTCAAATTAACATGCCCAATAGTATCATGAAACCGCGCAACTCTGTATAGCAAATCATGTAGATCGCTCCTTTCATAAACATTTTTTTGGTACAAGAGAGTATACTAACCATTCGAAACAAAACTCACCAACAAAAAAACACTTTCTATATTCATTTCACATCGAGAAGCAAATCAATGATGTACTACCTCCACTTCATTAATATAGTCCCTAGATGACTTCAATGATGAAATGGTAGTAACTTGAACCAATTTCCTAGTTATACGGAGAGATGTGGATCCTATACTAATTTAAACTCGGACAGGACGCTAATCATTAGAAGCCCATTTCCATATTATACACTTTGTCTTGCACACCGAAACCCACCCTGCTATTTAGCTTCAGAAAACATGTAAGGTATAATTGTCCACAATATGTGACACAAATCTACTCATATCACATTAATCATAACTTATGGGATTTATAACCTACCCTATGATTATCAGGAGGGGGGACGCGTAATCTCATTTCAAAACATCAAGTCAACGTAAAAATGGCGACAAAAGCATAAGACTTTAAGCTTCAACAATCATTCCAAAGAGCATAACAACAAGGCCACAAACACAGCAAAGCGAAACAGCAAGACAAACGAGGATATCAGAAAGTTAATAAGACCTGCAACATCTTGGTCGCCATAGGTTCCACGATAGACAGATCCATAAGTACCGCGAGCAACACAATGCTTCAATTCCAACTTAGACAAATCAATCTCCCATTCCTCCTTAGGCCTACGTGCATCCGCCGACTTAGACCAAATGGTATTCAACCTCTGGTCAAGCTGCATATCTAAGTTCTTCAGATCAAGTGTATCAGCTCTAACCATCATTTCACCTGTGCTCAGACTCCCCGTACCCTTCAATTTCGAACCCATATAATCCTTATTATTCACCCTCAAAAACCCCGTCTCCTCCTCCCAATCCTTCCCTCTTCCATCCATATCGCAATCCGATAATAAAGATACAATCTTTCACCAAAAACAATCAAAATTTTACAAATCCAACAATCAGAAAATTTGATACAACCCAATTCAGAGTTTGTATCATCAGAATATTTTTCCAAGTTTTGACAAAGTCAGAACTCAGAAGACAACCTAATAGTCGTAATTGTATACAAGATGAAAACAACTTAATCTGTACCAAAGAGCCAATAAATGGAAACAACTCACCCCACCCCACCCCTTTGAACAAGTAAAAGCAAAGAATAACTATAAAAAAAAAAATATCCAAATATAAATAAATATTCAGCACAGTGACAGCACGCATACACTATATATTCTTCTTCTTTGTTTATTTAGACTGGAAAAAAGGCAGGAAATTGATAAAGGGTAGTGCTGAATTTGAATGGAAAAAGAGATGAAATGGTATAAAAGGAAAGGAAGGTCAAAGTAAAAGCCTACCAAATACAAAAAGGAAGGAAGTTGCTTGAGAATATAAAAGGGAGGGGGGCGTCTGAAGGTGAAGGTGAAGGTGAAGTGGTTGGGGGTCCATTCCATTATTTGGATATTTTAGTCGAATTTTTGTGAATTGAATTGAATTGGTGAGAAGGAAAGGAGGAACAAGGAAGACGACATATTCAACGAAGTGGGATTTCTAAAAGCGCGGGGATTTTGGACTCCTTACGACTTCACCTTACTTTCTTCTTTTTTGTGTTTATTTATGGAAGGAAACATGAATCACATTTTTCACGTATGCATTGTAAGATATAGATGATGGAGATTCGAATTTGGGAACTATTGTTGCAGGATAACTAGTCTTAATCGTTAGTATATTTTCGATATGTATGCCTTTTTGGATCAAAGGAGGTACCTTGAGAACTGAGAAGCGACCCCCGACATATGGTAAAGAAAATCAGACAAAAATAAGATCAACCTTACCCGACCTCAAAAACGTCTCAAATTGAAGTGTATACATGTTTTTCAGAGATTCTGGGTTCGAAACAAAAATGGTCAAAAATGAAGTGGTATTATGCATTATATTTCTATCGACAAGTTTTTGTTAAAAAATATTCGCACTATATATGAACGACTTTCACAGTTTTCAGAAAATAGTAAAAAATGACCGATTTTGAAGTTTATTATCTACGTTTTTTTTGTTCTTTTGGGTCCCGGAATAAAATGGGTTCATGCTCACACTGAACAAAGTCCACACTAAATACAATGCTTCAGTGTAATATATGGATCATTTAGATACAATGAGAACTTTTAATCAGATTGTGTTTTGAGACGTGTCAGAATCAGTCGAAACAAGTTATATACTTCATATTATATCATGTCCGAGAGTTCAAATAACCATTATTAGGGATTCTATTCCTACTGACAAATTTTCGTTAAAGAAATTCGCATTTTAGAACAACTTTCACCGCTTTAGAAAATCACCAAAAACGACCGATTATATTGAGTAAAGGTCCATGCATCAAAAGATTATAACCAGATTATATAAGATTTTTTTTTCTTTTTCCAAATTATTTAGCAAAATAAGTTTATTCCATACCAAAAACAAGAAAACAAATAAATAAAGTTCATTTCACTTGATATGTGTGTGTATATATATATATACTAGGTTAATACCCGTGCAAAGTTGCACGGGTATATATAAAATACTTACTTAGGTATCATATTTGGATATCACTTTAACAAAAAAATAATTTATTATATGGAAAAAATATACGATTAAAATCAACTTGAATTATACACACATGAAAAATTAATGTAAAGATACATGTTTGACAGTTATCATGATATATACGTATCTCGTATGTTTGATACAATTATTCGTTGAGTAATTAGTCTTTTAACTTATGTTTTACGGAGTATAAAATAATGAAAAATTTACTTTTAGTAGAACTAACTTATACGAAAATCATAACCAAAAACATTTTAAGAAATTGCGAATAAAAAATAGACCTCTATTTGAAATTGTAACATTAAAATCAAAGTGTAACATTAAAAAATAAAGTGTGATTGTTATCTCGTAAATCAATAAAAAAAATATTTTTTTCAATACTAATATCATAGAAGTGGTGTAATAAGTTGCAATTTAAATATTTCAAATAAGTTTTTTTTTCATTACTAAATATACTATCGATAGATGAAATATATACTAAAATCTTCATAACTAATATCCATTTTTTTTTTAAATTCTTATTGATATACCCGTCCAATGTTATTTTAATCCGTCCAATTTTGTACGCTACTAACCTAGCTATTAAATAAAAATCATTTTTGACAATGTTTAATTTATGTTAGATTATTAGTATAAAAATAATTTAAATCGCAATTAACATAATAAGTTGTTTGTCAACATATTTATATCTATAGTGTTTCCAAATATTTTAACCCGTGATAAATTATATTACCATCAAAATATTAAAAACTTGTGTCTTTAACATTTTAAGAGATGTACATACCAAAAATATCTTATTAATATGAAACTTTTGCTTAATATGGAGTATTATATCAGATTAATGGTTATTATAAATTTTATAATATTTTTATGATATAGATTAATATGGAAAGTAGGATGATTTAAGAATGTGCGTTTTGGCGCCAAAAAATCATGTTTCGGTTTCTGTTTTATTATATACTCCCTTTGTTTTTTAATATAAGTCATTCTCAATTTTCGAGACAACACCTTCTCTCTTCAATATCTCTCACAACATAATAAAAAATACCAGGGAATGTATACTCATTTGAAAGCTCTTTTCGTAAGGAATTTTATGGTGCAATTTTAAAAAATTTTGGAATAATATATTTACATGAAAATTAAAGTCAAAGACTCACATCGAAAAATCAAAACGTCATATATTCTGATACGGAGGGAGTAGTATAGATTTCAATGTCTAAGGGTTCTAATTAACATTATTAGGCATTCCTATTTACAAGTTTTCGTCAAAAAATATTCGTGCTTCAGAACGATTTTAGCCACTATCGAAAATAGCCAAAAATTATTGATTTTGAAGGTTAATATACAAAATTTTTTGGCCTTTTGGTTCCGGAATAAAATGGGTTTGTATTTAGGTTTGTATTTGCGCTAAGCGAAGTCCACACCAAATACAATGCCCTATGCATTATGTGGGTAATTTGGATTTTAATGGAGACTTTTAAAAGACATAAGATTACATTTTGAGACATGTCGGAATCAGCCGAAACAAGTTTTATACTTTATTTTATAGGGTGCCCGAGAGTTCTAATAATCGTTATGAGGCATCTTTTCCTATCGACAATTTTTCGTCAAAAGACATTCACGCTTTATAACGACTTTCACCGCTTTTGAAAATAGCAAAAAACGACTGATTTTGAAGGTTATTATCCATTTATTTTTTTGCCCTTTTGAGTCCCGAAACTAAATTGGTTCATATTCACCCTGAACAAAGTCCACATTAAATACAATGCTACGGTGTAACATATGGGTCATTTGGATATAAATTAAAACTTTTAAAAGATATAAGATTACATTTTGAGAAAAGTCGGAATCAGTCGAAACAAGTTCTATACTTCAATTTATATCGTGTCCGAGAGTTCTAATAGTCATTGTTAGGCATTCAGTTCCTATCAATAAGTTTTTGTTAAAAAACATTCACGCTTTAGAACGACTTTCACCGTTTTCAAATATAGCCAAAAAAGGCCAATTTTTATGGTTATTATCCAAGTTTATTTTTTACTTTTGGGTCCCGGAATAAAATGGGTCCATATTCGCATTTTTTTCCTATTTATTGCAATTTATCCCTAAAACGAATCACCCAAGCATTTTTTCTTCAAAAAAAAGATAAATTATTTGCAGCATTAGCTAAAACGCCTCAAATGAGATGCAATTCCATCTTTTTCTACTAGTGTTTTAGAAGCGATAAGATGGCGTTTTAAGACGTGTCGAAATCATTCGAAAGTAGTTCTATATTTCGTTTTATATCGTATAATAGGGTTCTAATAATCATATCTAGTCATTTTATTCCTAACGACAAGTTTTTGTCAAAAAAGATTCGCGCTTTCGAACAACTTTCATTACATTAAAAAAATAGCCGAAAACGATCGATTTTGAAGGTTATTATCCACGTTTTGTTGGCCTTTTGGGTCCCGAAAATAATTTGGCGGTGTATCATCCACGTTTTTTTGGTGGTGTAATTACGCGCTTTTTTTTAGTGTATTATCCACGTTTTTAGTGTATTATCCATGTTTTTTAGTGTATTATCTGTTGGAACGAAAAACGTGGATAATACACTTCAATTTGAAGCGTTTTCGACCGACATTAGTTTATCGCGTAAAACACCATCAAATGTTCTCTGTTGAAGCTAAAATTTTGTGTGAGCGTAATATATGGGCTAGGTAACACACCGAATTTTTTTCGACAATTTATTATAAGGCCCCGAATTAGCGAAAAAAACGTGGATAATACACTTCAATTTGAGGCGTTTTCGACTGAAATTAATTTATCGCGTAAAGACACCATCAAATGTTCTCTGTTGGAGCTAAAATTTTGTGTGGACGTAATATATGGCCTAGTAACACACCGTAAAATTCTCGGTCATTTTATTTGGACCCCGAATTTGCAAAAAACGTGGATAATAATACACTTCAATTTGAGGCGTTTTCGACCAATATTAGTTTATCGCGTAAAGACATCATCAAATATTCTCGGTTGGAGCTAAAACTTTGTGCGGAAGTAATATAAGGCCTAAGTAACACATCATTAAATTATTGGCCATTTTTTTGGGACCCCGAATCTGCGGAAACGTGGATAAAACACTTCAATTTGAGGCATTTTCAACCGACATTAGTTTATCGCGTAAAGACACCATCAAATGTTCTCTGTTGAAGCTATAATTTTGTGTTTGCGTAATATATGGCCTTGGTAGCACACCGAAAAAATTTCGGCCATTTGTTTGGGACCCCGAATTTGTGAAAAACATGGATAATACACTTCAATTTGAAGCATTTTCGACCGACATTAGTTTATTGCGTAAAGACACCATCAAATGTTCTCTGTTGAAGCTAAAATTTTGTGTGGGCGTAATATATGGCCTAGGTAACACACCGTAAAATGACCAAAAAATTTACGTTGTGTTACGTAGGCCATATATAACGCTCACACAAAATTTTAGCTCCAACGGAGAACATTTGATGGTGTCTTTACGCGATAATCTAATTTCGGTCTTAAATGCTTTAAAGTGAAGTGTATTATCCACATATTTTCGCGAAATCAAGACCTTATAAAAAATGGCCAAAAATTTTACGGTGTTTTACCCGGCCATATATTACGCCTACACAAAATTTTAGCTCTAAAAGAGAACATTTGATGGTGTATGTACGCGATAAACTAAAGTTGGTCGAAAACGCCTCAAATTGAAGTGTATTATCCACTTTTTTTTCACAAATTTGGGGCCTTTTAAAAAATTGGCGAAAATTTTACGGTGAGTTACCTAGGCCATATATTACGTCCACACAAAATTTTAGCTCAAACAGAGAACATTTGATGGTGTAATTACGCGATAAACTAATGTCGGTCGAAAACGCCTTAAATTGAAGTGTCTTATCCACGTTTTTTCGTAAATTCAGGGCCCTATAAAAATTGGCCGAAATTTTTACGGTGTGTTACCTAGGCCGTATATGACGCCCACACAAAATATTAGTTCCAACAGAGAACATTTGATGGTGTCTTTATGCGATAAACTAATGTCGGTCGAAACGCCTCAAATTGAAGTGTATATCCACGTTTTCTCACAAATTCGGGGTTGCAAAAAAAAATGACCTAAAATTTTACGGTGTGTTACCTAGGCCATATATTACTTCCACACAAAATTTTAGCTCCAACAGAGAACATTTGGTGGTGTAATTACGCGATAAACTAATGTAGGTCGAAAATGCCTCAAACTGAAGTGTATTATCCACGTTTTTTCGTAAATTCGGGGCCCTATAAAAAATGGCCGAAAGTTTGACGGTGTGTTACCTAGGCCATATATTACGCCCACACAAATTTTTAGCTCCAACGGAGAACATTAGATGGTGTATGTACGCGATAAACTAAAGTTGGTCGAAAATACCTCAAATTGAAGTGTATTATCCACATTTTTCACAAATTCGGGGCCTTATAAAAAATGACCGAAAAATTTACGTTGTGTTACCTAGGCCATATATAACGCTCACACAAAATTTTAGCTCCAATGGAGAACATTTGATGGTGTCTTTACGCGATAAACTAATGTCGGTCTTAAACGCTTTAAAGTGAAGTGTATTATCCACATTTTTTCGCAAATTCGGGCCTTATAAAAAATGGCCGAAAAATTTACGTTGTGTTACCTAGGCCATATATAACGCTCACATTAATTTTTAGCTCCAACGGAGAACATTTGATGGCGTCTTTACGCGATAATTTAATGTCGGTCGAAAATGCCTCAAATTGAAGTGTATTATCCATGTTTTTTACAAATTCGGGGTCCCAAAAAAATGGCCGAAAATTTTTCGGTGTGCTACCAAGGCCATATATTACTTCCACACAAAATTTTAGCTCTAACAAAGAACATTTGATTGTGTCTTTACACGATAAACTAATATGTGTCAAAAATGTCTCAAATTGAAGTGTATTATCCACGTTTTCTCGTAAATTCAGGGCCTTATAAAAAATTGCCAAAATTTTTTACGGTGTGTTACCTAGGCAATATATTACGCCCACACAAAATTTTAGCTCCGACGGAGAACATTTGATGGTGTATGTACGCAATAAACTAAAGTTGGTCAAAAACGCCTCAAATTGTAGTGTATTATCCACGTTTTTTCACAAATTCAGGGCTTTTTAAAAAATGGTAGAAAATTTTACGATGGGTTACCTAGGTCATATATTACCTCCACACAAAATTTTAGCTCCAACAGATAACATTTGATGGTGTAATTACGCGATAAATTAACGTCGGTCGAAAACTCCTTAAATTGAAGTGTATTATCCGCGTTTTTTCGTAAATTTGGGGCCCTATAAAAATGGCCTAAAGTTTTACGGTGTGTTACCTATGCCATATATGACGCTCACACAAAATTTTAGCTTCAACGGAGAACATTTGATGGTGTAATTACGCGATAAACTAGTGTCGTCGAAAACGCCTTAAATTGAAGTGTATTATCTAAATTTTTCGTAAATTTGGGGTCCCAAAAAAAAACGACCTTAATTTTTACGGTGTGTTACCTAAGCCATATATTACGTCCACACAAAATTTTACCTCCAACAGAAAACATTTGATGGTGTCTTTACGCGAAAAACTAATGTTGGTCGAAAACGCCTCAAATTTAAGTGTGTTATCCACATTTTTCGCAAATTTGGAGTCCCAAAAAAAATGGCCAAATTTTTTACGGTGTGTTACCTAGGCCATATATTACGGCCACACAAAATATTAGCTCCAACAAAGAACATTTGATGGTGTAATGACGCGATAAACTAATGTCGGTCGAAAATGCCTTAAATTGAAGTGTATTATCCACGTTTTTTCGTAAATTTGAGTCCTATAAAAAATGGCCGAATGTTTTACGGTGTGTTACCTAGGCCATATATTACGGCCACACAAAATATTAGCTCCAACAAAGAACATTTGATGGTGTAATGACGCGATAAACTAATGTCGGTCGAAAATGCCTTAAATTGAAGTGTATTATCCACGTTTTTTCGTAAATTTGAGTCCTATAAAAAATGGCCGAATGTTTTACGGTGTGTTACCTAGGCCATATATTACGCCCACACAAAATTTTAGCTCCAACGGAGAACATTAGATGGTGTATGTATGCGATAAACTAAAGTTGGTCGAAAACACCTCAAATTGAAGTGTATTATCCACATTTTTTCACAAATTCGAGGCCTTATAAAAAAATTACGTTGTGTTACCTAGGCCATATATAACGCTCACACAAAATTTTAGCTTAAACGGAGAACATTTTGGTGGCCTAGGTAACACAACGTAAATTTTAATGAAAACTTGTCGATATTTGTAAACTAAAGTTGGTTGAAAACACGGTGAAATTCGTTCTAAAGAGCGGATGTATATATTTTAATGAAAACTTGTCGATAGGAACAAAATGTCTAATAATGATTAATAGAACTCTCGGGCACGATATAAAATGGAGTATAGAACTTTTCTCGGTTGATTTCAACATGTCCCAAAAATGTGTGCTATAACCTTTAAACCCGGTCTTTCTTAACTATTTTCGAAAGCAGTGAAAGTCGTCGTGAATCGTAATTATTTTTTTATTTGTGTACACCCATTCGCACCGCCATTACGACAATTTCTATTCTAAATTTCTATAAAACCCTCCCATTATTAACTCCAACTCGTACACCAAATCAAACAAATTAAATTAAATCCTCTGAGCTCTCAACAATGGCGAACAACTCCATATCCACCCTGTTATCACCATTACTCCTCCTTTTCCTCTTCACTCTCCCAACTCCCACACTCCAACAATCCAACAAAACAACAACAACCGACTTCAACTACAGACTCCAAAACGCATACAAAGCTCTTCAATCATGGAAAGACGCCATCACCTCCGACCCCAACGACTTCACCTCCACCTGGGTCGGCTACAAAGTCTGCTCCTACAGAGGCGTCTACTGCGCACCCGCTCTCGACGACCCCTCCATCGTCACCGTCGCTGGCATCGACCTCAACCACGCCTCCCTCACCGGCACTCTCCCCCTCCAACTCGCCCCTCTCCTCCCCGACTTAGCCTTACTCCATCTCAACTCCAACCACTTCTTCGGCCCTATCCCCTACACCTTCGCCGAACTCAAACTCCTGTTCGAGCTCGATATCAGCAACAACAACTTCTGCGGGGAATTCCCCTCTGTTTTGTTCAACCTGACCACCATGAAATTCCTCGACATCCGATTCAATCATTTCAACGGCGCTATCCCACCCGAGATATTCCAATTAAAACTCGACGCGTTGTTCCTGAACAACAACAATTTCACGTCGTATACACCCGGAAGCGTAGGGAGCTCCCCTGTTTCAGTCATGGTGATGGGTAATAACAACCTTAACCGATGCTTTCCGCCTAGGATTTCGAGGATGAGGAAGACATTGGACGAAGTTATACTCACAAACTGCGGGTTGACCGGGTGTTTGCCCAAGGATATCGGGAAATTGTCGAAAGCGACTGTTTTCGACGTTAGTTTTAATGATCTGACGGGTACGCTGCCGGAAAGTATGGGACGCGACATGGAATCGGTGGAGGAACTAAACGTGGGTGATAATAGTTTTTATGGGGAAATACCTTCGAGTATTTGTAATTTGCCGAAACTGGAGAATTTCACCTACTCCCATAATTTCTTCGTTGGGGAAGCACCGCAGTGCTTGAAGATCGAGGAGAGGGATGATACCTTCAATTGTATTCCTCATAGAGCTTTGCAGAAGTCTCCAATGGAGTGTGAAGCGTTTCTTTCTTACCCGCCACAGTGTTCTTCTTTCAGTTGTAATGTAACAAGCTCGCCACAGTCACCACCCCCAATGGGTGGTTAGTGAGGAAGGATAAATCTCTTTGTGACGGGTATATGTGTCACGAACTTGTAAGGGTTTAAATATCAGATCAGCCGCATGGATAGATAAGACAAAATCAGAATATGTAAGACTGGATTACATTTGATACAAGTTTGTAACGGATATGTTCATCACAGATCAAAATGTGGGATCGATTGAGTTTAATAATGTGGGATATATGTTTGTAAAATAATATTTTGATTTTTTTTTATCTCTCTAGTTAGGAAAAATAATTTGTATTTAGAAGTTGTATATATATTTTATTTTATTTATTATTCTGAGCGAGCATTCAGTTGTTGTATAGTATACTAAAATGTGAATTTTACGGTGAAAATGAATAAAAAAATTATTATATAATATTAGACAATGTCGCACAATAACTACTTACTTCTTCTGTCCAGTTAATTTTATTGTCTTAAGGATGCCGATTGATGCACCAGTACGGAATAAAGCTTGCAGAAGGGAGAGAACACTAAAGATAACATTCCGTAGTCCGTACTGGATGAGTACTAATGGTACTATTGTGACGGTTGAAGTAGTAAAGATGGACGACGTAGGCAGCATTTTGGCTTTGGCTTGTAAATAGAAGCATAACAATTAACAAATTAATTAATAATACTCAACTCACTAAACCAACCTCATATAGGCAACACAAATACCGTTTCGAGAACAATTCATATCATCATATGTCATTTATGCTTCTTTTATTTCCTACTTGAAATTTATAATTACTCTTTCTAATGCATAGTCCATAATAATTTACTCGCTCCGTGTTTATATGATGCCTTATTTTTCAATCTTTTACTCGTAGTAGCTTTAATTTATACTAGTAATATATATTGGTCCAAACAATTATAAATGTATTACTCCGTACAACGGAGTATAATGCATTTCATAATATTGAAGAATTATTAAAGAGAGAAATGGTAATTTGAAATGTGAGGGATGACATAAAGAAAGCGATGTATTTTCACTAATGTTAAATCTTCCTTCCACTGACCGATGAATTTTAACTTTTTCATTGTTTTTTCAAAAGATTTTTTGTTTTAAATTCGTTTTATCGTATAAATTGTGGTCATTAACGTGTTGGAGCTACAAATATATAAGACCAATTCCTTATCCTCCAATGCAAGCAATATCAAGTTGATGTATTCAGAATCCTTTCTCTAGATTAATGATTAACTAAATCATCAAAATGCAAAATAAAATTCAATTATCAATCCGTATATAATAAAAACTAGAGCGAACACTACATAACCAATAATCTAACTTAAACTTAGGTGGCTCGTAAGGGTATAGCGTAGTGGTTAAAAACTTGGGTCATCAACTCATCACCCAAAGAGTCTCAAATTCAAACCCTTGCAAGAGATTTTGAATTTGTCGTCCTAAGAAATATTCATACAATCCAAACACTTACAAAATGACACTTCATTCAATCTACGACATTCCAACTACTTAAGTTTACAAACTAGTAAGATACGGAGTAAATTTAACCACTTGAATAGGGTCCCGTCATATTTAAACCACCACCGGTCCACCGCTACCACCAAATGGATCCTCCCCGAGTCAAGAATTAGAAGTGAAGTTGTTTTGACAATTAAATTGTTGTTGAATCGTGAGAAATCGTGCTTCTATTTGTTGTTCTATTTCCTTCATCATTCGCTCTTTATGTGCGGCCAATCGTGCTTCTATTTGTTGCTCGAAGAGTGATCGCTCCTCTTCCCGTGCTTTCCTCTCCTCTTCAAGGGCCTTCTCCGATTGTTGTAGTCTTTCTTCAAGTTGACTCACCATCCCGGGACAATAAGAATTAACCGTAGAATTTGAGGATTTACTTTTAGACCTCTTCTCATAAAACAACTCGTCAGCGGAACCAATTCCATACACCTTTCCCTTTTTTCGCCCGCCAACAACATCGAAAAAAACTTCATTTTCTCGAACATTCTGCCCTACGTTCTTCAATTGTGTATTATATTTGTCCTATCAAAGAAAGATTAATAAATGTATAACAAATTTAGAAATGAAAATGAACTAAAGGAAAAAACAAAGTTGATTAAATTAAACATCTACTCACATAAATCTCCTTAGCTTTCTTAGAATTGAGTTCTCTTCTACCCTCTTTATCGACTTCAACACTATGAACCCGAAAGAAAATTTCTGAAGCAGAAGGTAATTTGCCTTGGTTTGCCTTGGCCTGAAATAATTTACCAAAACCCAAAAGTTTAGAACTTATCATAAAAAAGTGGGTATAGTTAAATGAAAACACATACAAAGTTAGCAAGTAGTACTCCATAATTAATTGTAGGATGAAAAAAAGTTTAGAACTTAACTAACCATTTTGAATGCCGTCTCTACAGCAGATATAGAACCCATATGGTGAGTCGAAGGGATAACGCCATCCTCGGCCGAAGCTTTCTTATTATTGGTTGCTGTAATCGATCTACATTTGAACTTCAAATCTTCTCTTCTTTTTTTAAGGCTTTCGGACACACTCTTTGACATCCAATGTGGCTTCTTTCCTCTCTTCTCGAGATCCTTTCCACATTGGCTAATAAGACCCTTGAGACGCTTTTGGGCATGCATATTAAAACCTTGTCGTACACGATTATCAATTTCTTCATCCCACTTGAAATATGTCTCGAATTAGAAAAAATAACTTATCAAATAATACTACTCCGTGGTACTTTAAAAAACAAAATTATGAAACAATATTAGTACTTAGTTGATTAAGGTATTAAACAATATTAGTCTAGCTTTTGACATACCTTAAAGTTGTCATACCACTTACTTCTTACAGACTGTGGAGTTTCTGTCCAGTTCATGTAAGGGTAACGGTAGTACCTTCTAATAGACGCACCAATCGAATTCGATACACGTCGTCTCCCAAACCTAAGCACAAACAAAAATAGTAAAGTAGAACATAAACAAACGCAGCGCATGTTCCCATGATGACCTTTGTGGCTCTATGCTTTTGATTCGTGAAAACTGAGCTTGACCAATGTTCAAGAATTACTTTCTGTCAGATATGAAGTGCGGGTAAATGTTTGAGACATCAAATATATATTACTCTCTCCGGTTTTAAATTTTCGCCTCATTTCATCAATATATATGTGGAATATTTTAATGAAACGGGGCAATAAATAAAAAACGGGGCAATATATAAGTTTGGCTGAAATATCCCAAGTGCTTCATCTATTCCACATTGTCTAGTTATTTGACAGTAGTAACAACTTGGTTACTTCGTACACTAATTTTTTTTACTAATAAACATGCCCCCATAATTAAAAGTTTGATGAATTCATTCACCCTGCTATGGGAAGGGTGAAATATTACTACGAAATACTCATACAGAGTTTCATATATGTATATCAAAATGCATACTCCCTCCGTCTCGTTCATTTATTTGGCTTTTATATTCATTGTGAGAAGTATTTTAATTAAAGGCAGAAAAACGAACGAGACAGAGAGAGTATGAAGTACTCCGTAATACCATGTAGATACATATAGACTCACCACAAACCATCAGGTGAAAGAGAGGGCTTTGAGTTTGCGTTGGGGGAAGCCGGAGTCTCTTGCACAATAGTGACATCATCATCATCATCATCGGAATGAGGTGGTTGATGAGAAGAAGAGGCATCACTACTTCCAGACTTATTGCTTGAGGCTTCACCAGGACCCCTCCCGTTGCTCGAGACATCACTGCCACCCCTCCCGCCTTGTGATATACTCCCTCCTCCTCCTTGAATTAGCCCCATGGGCCCACTTTTCCCCTCACAACAATTTGGAAATGAGCTAATTCAAGAAGATGGAGGGAGTATTATTTCTTGTCATTAAATATATGCATCACTACAAAGTGCTATACGAGTATTATTTTTTGTTAAATATATGCACTCCCTCAGTCTCGTTCATTTGTTTGCCTAAATGAAAGAGACGGAGGGGTATCCGTTAAGTACTCATCATACAAAAAACTTCTAATTTTAAGTTGTTACGAGTCACGCTGGGTCAGTGTTCAACTCAATCAATTGTAACCTAACCGATTATATATGTATACGGAAGCAACGTAACAAATTGTGAACTAATACGAGTTATTTGAGGCAAACAAATTTTCGCGTAAGAAGAACAAGGCCTTACTACCTTAGTTTAGAGTGAACTAAACTAAAACATTCTCTTTTTTGTACTGACAATTGCTCATCTCCTGTTTTCGTAATTGACATTTCAGGTTCAACAAGCATTCTCGGACCTAGAGAGGTAATTTATGGATTACGGAGTAGTACTTGATTTGTTTACGAGATCAACTAGTTTGATTTACATTTCGATTTGTTTTAGTTCCATTGTTTTTCATTTTTCATCAACATTACTCATTGTGCTACAACAGCTAGAAAACTTGATATGCAACATTACTCCAACATTTCACGATAGTATCGGTACAAGTCTATGCACAAGAACATTTCACAGTTAATATGCTCTCAGAAATTGAACAAATCGACAATAAATTGAGAAATGGTGAAATGTTTACGAATCAAATCAGGTCTACAAATAGATAATAAGTTGACAAATCAAATCAGGTTATATAAATAAATTGAACTTAGGGTTTTACCTGATTTCTGAAAGCGCTGACAAGATGATGATGATGATGATGATGATGATGGAAACGGATCTTCTAAGCTTAATCAACGAAGAAATGAAGCTCGGAGCTTCATCGGACAAAATTAGGGTTATGAAATCAACGAGCCCTGTTTGAAGAAACGAAGAAATGGTGGAGAAATGAAGGAATTGGGGATTATGATATCATAAATTGAAATATTAACCCAGGTTTATCGTACCTCGGCTTATCGTACTTGGGCAATGTCATCGTTACTCCTTTAGAAAAACCGTTTTAAAAAAAATGTTTGAGATCGACTTTGGTCCCAAATATTAAAACGATCCCAAATTTGCAACTACAACAGATAGTTTGGCACTACTAACAGTCCCAAAATTATGTTTCGGACAAAAATGCACCGAATATCCAACATAAAAAAAATCTAGAGATAATCAGATAACCTTAAAAATCTTAGCCCAATGATTAAGACGGAGTATCCTGGATGATAGATCTCAAGATTAAGTGCGCTCTTCATTTTGCGTGTTTCTTTTTTACGGAAACCCTGCTTTTTCCAGTATAATAAAACGGGAAAAGTAAAAAAATTTCAACTAGCACAAGCAGCAAAATGAGACTACTTTGGCTGCCAAGCTACCTGCCATATCTCTGGGAAATTTATTCAAAGTCCTCATGGACTTGTGTTTTACAGTTGAAAAATGGTCAGGGTATATATGTCCAACCGTCGAGACAATGGACACTACTACTACAACAACAACAACCGCACCTTAAACCCAGAAGAATTACACTAAATAATTAATGGAGAATTCTCAAAAGAAGCGTTGGTCTCTTCTTCACCCGGAGGCTTGCAAAATTCCACTGTCGTGGTGTGAGAGAAGTTGGAGGGGAGAGTCATAAGAGTGCCTTTCCCGGCCAGCTTTTGGACAGCCGTGGCCATGGCATACCCCAACGCTTTTGCAACTGGAACCGCAACTGCATTTCCCACTTGACAGTATCTGCATGCAATTATCAATTATACTCCGTACAAGTTAACAAACACAAGATATCCGAGAAACCAATTCACATTCATACACTTGAAGAAATAGACTCGGTCAGTATTGGACTGACCTCTCCTTCACGCTCCCACAAAATTTGTAATAATCTGGGAAACCTTGTAATCTTGCATATTCTCGGATGGTAAGAACTCTGTCCTGGTCCGGATGCAAAATTGCCTAGAAATCGATATATAATTAGACCCTGTATTACTGCTATGTAGAGTACTTTCAAGCAGAAGAAGAGCACACGAAAGGTGCTACCTGGCAGTGAAGATCTGGCCTTGTCAATAATGTTGGCACTGTCTCATCCCACCATAGTCGAGCAAATGGTCTGAAAAAGTAGTCATGTGGAATGGAAGATATTAGGGAAATCGAAATTACTTGTAAGCGATGGCTTATAAGTTATCATCATTTCCCATGCCTGGAAATGTCTATACATAAGAAAATCGACATACAAGTATACAGCCTACTTAATCAAGTTTCCAAGTACCAACTTCATTTGGTACACATATTTAACGGATATAGTGGCAAAATGTAAGTTGAGGAGAAATGAATGAAATCATAATGACTGCAAATAACAAACAAAAGAAGAAATGTTGAACGTTTAAAAATGGACAGATGAAGTACTTTTATAAACAACTATCTGAGTACCCGATATTGTTTCTTTTTATCAAACTACTACCAAATGTGGTCTATTTGGACAACAAAAGTATAAAACAAACCTTAAGTTTTCCAACCAATTTCATTTTGAAATGTTTTACTCCTCACTCTATATTGTCTCTTTAAGCTAATCCTTCCCCCTTCTTTCGTTTCTTCATCAAAATACCAGTTTCATTTATCGTATGTTTCGTTACTCACATCTATCTTTGTCCACCCGTGTTCCCATAACACTGACCTTCTCTCGTTCTCTTGCCTAATCAGTTCGTGTACTCAATGATACCCAGAATTATGACTTTTTTCAACTGAGTTAAGAAATTCAGGTAAAACCAGAGCAACCAGATGCAACATAAATACGAATAAAAGAAACAGACATAATCTAGCTTTGACCTAGTTGGTAATGGTCATTGAATAACTGGCCCTAGTAAGAAAGAAATCTGGTCACTGGAAATTGAAGGAAATAGAACTGAAGCATTCTGTTACATGGAAGTGAAACATCACTTGAAAAAATTTAACTTGATTCTGACGGATTTGAAGAATGATAATCTTCGGGCGGAAAATGACTTATACATGGCTTATAACCCCTATGAAATTTTGAGTAGGTGCAACCTCAATTTATTAACCGTGGGTATCTTATGGATAATTCCATATACCCTACTGCACTCTGCACTACTAATCTGACTAACAGGTCGAACACAGGCATTATATTGCATATAAATGAGGGTTTGATTCAAATGTAAAAAGGAGGAAAATGAATGGGTGAAAATTGATTTGGTAGCACATTCTGTCGGAACCACACTATAATGTAGTAAGCTCAATAAAATAAGGCAAAAACTTCAGAAAGGTCGATTTTAAAGGGCATAGTCAATCATTTCCCTGATAATTTGTATGTAGCAGTTTTTACTAAACATCAGTTAAGCGAAACATGAAAACCCTACCTCAAAGACTTCCCCTCCGTAAAGTTTATTGCATAATCAGGAACCTGCTCATTTGTCCAAAAAAATGTGAGTGTACTTTTCATGCTAAGAGGCAACTGCTATGTTTTAGACACACTGAAGATTCTGCAGTCTGCAGTGCATTAAGGTAAAGTTCGGGAAGGCAAGGTAAAGTGCAAGAACGCCGGGAAGGTTGAGACAGAGTATAGAGAAGGCCCACAGTAAGGGAAGAGTTGATGCACAAACTTATAAATTTGGACCAACTTATCAGAAATTTGCATAAAGGGACGTTGTGATGGCAAGAGAGTTTTGTGAAAGAGTTACCAATTGCCTCCCAGATGGCAGTCTTAGATCACACGTTGGATCTCTACGAACAACATTGTCGTTTCCAACAATTAAACCTGGCAAGTCGCGGAAATTTGCTCCCTGCATAATACATAAATCAATACCTCATGGATTGAATTGGAGAAACTTAATGAAACAAGATGTAAGAAACATTTGCAACCTTTTTGTGCGGGATCTTTGAAACCCGTAGGTAATCATCCTCTGTCAATTGCTCAGGTCGATGATCAAAGAGAACACATCTTCTTTGTAAGGTGCCACGAGGCGTACCCATCATATCTACAGAACAAAATATCAAGTAGAATAACAGAAGCATACATACGAATAACGACCACAGAATATTACTCGTACTAGAAATAAGTGAATCCCATTTTAGTGATTGGCAATGCTAAGTTATGGCAACCATTTTTTATTTTCCCTGCCACAACTTTCTTAAAGACTTCCCTCATCTGCATCACATCTCTTGTCACAACTTTAGAATGGTTTTTTAAATTGAAGTTCAGCAATTAAATTTCTGCATCGTTGATTTAATGATTACTTTAAGACATCAATGTTTGGTAACAGAATTCAAAATGCCTCTTTCTTTCCTAAATTGCTATTCCTACCAATATAGAATCACAATGTTTTATGATTCCAGTAATCACTCAAATATATTTCAAAGATGTTAAGATTCTTAAGTCCTTGATCTAAAACTAGGGTTTTTCTACATAATACCCTCTGTTTTTTGAAATTCAACATGTTACCCCTCATTTTTAACAATCATCACTGATGCTCCTAAACTTAATGAATACTAGGAGTACTACTTAAAGTCTTAAAATACCCTAAATGCACTAATTTGCCTCTTTTAAAGACTTTGTTTATGCACTTGAAAATGATTTTTTGGAAATAATATGTCAAACCATTAACATAATCAATGTTTACTTAATAGTAAACACATTTTCTTTACAAAATTAACTCTTAAAAACTGGATATGTGAATTTTTCAAGAACTTTTTACCAAGTTTAGGGGTACCTGGGATGTTTGTAAAAAATGAGGTACCACGTAAAATTCTAAAAAAAAAACAGGAGTACCACGTAGAAAAACCCTTACTCCTACGAGGAGAAATAAACAAATAAAAGAAAATGATAGATAGACAGCTTTAAGTTATCAATGCATAACTCATTATGGAATAACTTACCACATATATCTGCTCTAATATATTTTTGAAACTCAGTTTGTGGGGGCTTTCTATATGACATTTCTAACCGAACTTCATAATTTGTCACCTACAAAGGGCAGAGTAAATCAGCATGCCACAGTTTAGAGGTATCTGACAAAAAAAAAAAGTTGATAGACTGATAGAGCCATTACTGGTGGAAGATCAGAAATAGCATCTTCAAGAACAAGAGCTTTTTCAAGGTTCCGTGATTGATCTTCATCATAAGCAACAATGTTGCGCTGTGTGCGTGTAAGATCAAAAGGTTAAAATGTAGACCAAAACATTAAAAGAAGTAGAAGTATCTAGAGCATATAGTAAAGAAGAGGCACATACATCTATAAACAAGATAAATTACCTCGAATTTCAGTGGTGCACCGTACCTCAACACCACATCATGTGTTGGAAGAGGAAATTGTGGTAATCTCTGTAGGATACAAGCAAAATCAAAAAGTCACTCCTTGCGCCCTACAAAGATTGAGTACATATACTTTTTGGCTTCTCTTAAGTTGTTTGATATCTTTCTAAACTTGGAAATTTCATATAGGAACATTTCCATATAGCCATCAGTCACAAAAAGTAGATTCAAAGGGTGATCAGATGGGATGATGACGTTTATTTAACTATAGATGATGATCATTTAGGCTACTTTTCTTAACTACTTCAAAATCAGAACAAATCAAAAAAGTGTTTCTTAGGGCAGTATGGTGTTTTTCTCCAATATGAGTCAATTTCAAAATGCCCAACAATAATGTAACAACATTACCCCATGTTGCCCCCAATGCACACAAGCAACGAGGGCCCATGACGTCAAGAGGAAAACGCAAATAATGAAGTCTGAGCTTCTTAGTTCTTACCCATGATGTGGACCATTTTTTAATCTGACTTGTGTTTTAAAATAACATGTCGTGGGATGTTAAACAAGGCTAATACGTAAAATATGGATAATGAGTAACGGGATGGGTAAGACCAAGGAATTATAAGAAAACAATATGTAACTTCCAAGGAAAGGTGCATGGCTTGTAGCTTATACAATTCGGCAGCCTTTAGCATGAGTGCACCTTGTTAAACTCAACTTATATGCAACCCGGAGCATGTGGTAAAAACAAAGATAGGAGAGGGCTTTTTTAATGACTAGTAACAAAAACTGTGATTTAGAATGGATTGAGAGCTCTACTGCATCCACATTTAATAATAGTCTTTGACAGTTAGGGCATATACTTTGAAATCTATATCTACATTGACTATAATGAAATAAAGTAGATAAAGCCTAATCAGTCCCTCAGAGTTCGCATCAACCTTAAGTACATCAAGTACCTTCGTAATCTATTACTCACAAATATCCCTGCGTGCCTAAGATTGCTAATCCGAGTTCAAGTCAAAGTAGGTAAGTGTAAAATGTTAGGATATGTAAAGGTAATGGGTTGCTTGCCTCATTAGGATGGGCTCCCCATAAGAAAACACGTAATCGGAATTGTGGAAGGCCATAGCACCCAGCAGCCATGATTCCCAGACTTGCTTGATACTTTAAAAGAACCAATCTATTAATTGCATATCTTGCAAGCTTAGCATTGGCAAACCTCAGAATGTCACAGACATTTTCCATGAGTACATAAGTTGGCCGGAGAAACTCCACAATATCCATAAAGACCACAATTTGGTGATTTCTGTCATCATCCAACGGGTTATCAACATTCCTAAAACGATTATAACCACTAATCCCCTGACATGGTGGACCACCACAAATCACATCGACATCCCCCTGGACAAGTACAAACAAACAAAAAATCAAAGGGGATAAGCATATTTACAATGGATTGTTTAACGTCCAAGCTAGCATTTAGTGGTAAAAAAATTCATCATAACCTCATACCGGGCGTGGCAATAATCCATTATTATATCCTTTTTCCACAAATTCTTGTACTCGATCCTTGCAGTTACTAAAGTACATGTACCAGTAAGCAAAGCTCTACAAATAAACATGTGACTGAGGAGAAGTACTATAACAATAATAATAAGTCTAATAAAACCTGCATACCTGAGTCCTTGGACTGGCTCCCATGTGTCCTCACTGGGGCCATAACCAAGCCAACGCACCTAAAAATTACAAACCGGTGGTTAACCAGGGAGTCGGCACCACACAATACTAACCCAATAGTACAGTCTGAATCCTAAATATAATATCCATATTTGCCTTTTGGGATCAAACCTTATCTGATTCTGATCAACATTTTCGCATAAAATAAATTGTTTTATATCGTTACGTTTTATACAATTTTGGAACAATAATAGACGAAGTACACATCAGTTGACCACTTGGGTCAAATGTGGGCTATACATTTCAGATGGAGGGAGTAAAAATAGAAGGCGTCAGTAAGGTTAGATTTGAAGAGCTGTTACCAAATGAGAAGGCAGTTCTCCATTTATTTCCCTAAGTAATTGTTTTCGCACAACTTTAGCAGCATAACATTCTATATGATAACACCAATGCCTCTAGCTAGATCCAAGTTATATATCCCTACAATAGTGATCTTCCCATATTGTTTGGGCACAACTCTTACGAGAAAAGGTAAGCATTTTACATTCACCTTGTAATAGCATTGAAATGTTAACATATGTAACATTAAAATAGGAAAGTTGGAAGTACACCACGAAAAATTACTATTGAGGAAAGTGGAAAGGGGTCAAGGGGGCATAGCACAATTCTTCTTGGAGGAAGGTTGGTTTGCCTTGGCGACCTTCCTTTGACATATTAAATTATAGTATATCGTTATGACAGACATCCTTCTTTTAGCCTACCTGAAAATGAAGTCCACTGTCACCACTTCCATTAGGGTCACCATAGCAAATATCAACAAGACTGGCAACCTCAAATTCAGCAGATGCTTTCTTTTTTTCACTTCTGCAAGACTTTGATTGCGAATTTGATTGTTTCTTGGTTCTAGATGATGATCTAGTCTTATTACCTGCTTCACCAACATACCGTTTACAAAGTTTATCCCATTCTTTTAACAAGTTAAGGAAATCTTCTGCAGGTTCATTTCTTATCTGAAAAGCAAAAAAAAGCATTATGTCATTCAGCTTGTTGCAGTGTAGATATGTCCGTAGTTTGACACAGAGCATGGATAACTCACTTGTGCTTTGGAATGATTCAATCTCAAGCTCTCACAAGCAGATTTGTTGATGTCAAGAGCCCATCTCTATATTCAAAAGGGACACAACTTATCAAAAGAGAAACAAAATAATAAACTAAACAAATTTTAAAAAATACTACTCCCTCCCATCTATTCAATTCTTTACGTGGGGGCCGTTTTTGTGAGGAGAAATTGTGAGCCTATGTAAAGAATTGAATGGATGGGAGGGAGTATTAAAAAAATGCAATAGCTTACAGTAACTAAATTGATGCCTGAAAGTTTAGCCCCAAGGCACAATCCAGTTGACATTCCACCACACCCTGAGTACAAATCTAATAATGCCATCTCAGATTTATGTAGCTTTGGGCTAGAAAAGTTCCAGAAATTAGGCCTAAGACCATCTTCTTGAATTTTCTTAATGCTATCACACGATGATAACCCAACTTCATCTGCAACCAACAATTTAACAAAATTATACAGTTATACTTGAGAATCCAATCACCTATTAAATGCCAAATATTGAGTCTCTCTTCTGGAAAGATTGTAACAGAGTAAACTACACAAAATCGTAAAAACTACAGCACAACAAACACGGGTATAAAGCATTCTGAAAACTCTTAAGAGGGGCCAGGGGGCAATTTTTATTTCTTTTTTTTTTCCAAAAAAAGACCAAGAAATTAGTTCATATAAGATGCCGACCTGCTAAAGTGGTATTTGATCACTCATGTACATCATTTTTAAGCACATGACAGAAAATAATCATCTTGACTAAAAGTGTCGAGACTCAACAGTAATCATGTGTAATGTATACTAGCGGAAACACCTACAAGAAAAACATCCCAATGTATTTCATGTCACAGTTGAGCTACCCAACATACCATCAACAACTGTAGAAAATGTAGTATAATCCACTGAGTATTTCATGTCATAGTAGAAGTCAAAGCCAGAAAGAGATTTCGGTTTTAAATCTACCTGCACTAGCTCAAAAGGCAAAAGGCACATATCAGAACTCATATGTTAGTCAAATACAAGCAGCAAGTGTAGTAAAACAAATAAATTAAGCAATACAAATCTATGAAGTATTTCAGGTCATACACTAGCAGGAACTTGTATGATCTTGACTTTTGATACAATGCAATCTATAGGATTATCGTTCATAACATAGGAAAGGAACAATCGTTTTTCGTCATGAGGCTTTGCTTCATCTCCTATAACCTGAAAGTGAGCCAAACCAAATCAAACAAAATTTGCAAACTGTTTAGATCTCTGTCTTTATTAATCTTACTCATGAATCAATTAAAACAAAAAAAAAAAAAAAAAAAAAAAAAAAAAAAAGTTGATTCAAACCAGTGAGAAGATCTTGTCCTTACGGTATCTTCAGCTCTATAAAACCATTGCACACGGAAATACTCCTCATCGTCCATGGTTTTAAAGAACTCTATAATTTTACCAACAAAGTTCTTCTTTCGCGTTTCACCCTACAAGACATAAATAATAAAAGGCCACATAATGACGGAGTTATAGAAAGAGACTGGAAGGTTACATTTTGCCAAGTAATCATTAGACACAGATAAATGGTATTGATACAAAACAGACCAAGGTATACGACTCTCCTTTCGATTTGCCCCAATTACAGGCATAATACCAGATGTTAAGATCAAGTTTGTGGAACAGATAGTGCAACTTGTGGGAACTGTAGCACCAAAGGCACCTCTCCCCTATTTGAATATCATCGCATAGAAACCCCTTTTTAAATCATGTTTGTTGGGGACAAGTCGTGAGATGAGTAACCCTCTAAAATTTTGAATCGGCTACATGTGATGACGTAGAGCATTGCAATGAGGCAATGCCGTGAATAAGTGGGCAGCTATACTCTCCATTGCTCCTCCCTTCCATTTACCTCCAACTGTATTTGTTAACCAAAAGGGAATTTGTATCCTTCCCTCCCTTTATCTCCACTTTCTGCATCTAAACAAGTCCTAGGAATTGGAACTTGGATGTAAAAGGCTACCTAAATAACGGTTGTCCATTACACGACTCATAAAATTACATGCCTGCACGCAATCATGATAGGGCCTCCACAAATTTTCCTACAACTCTCCCATTTCACAATTGTTTTTGCTCTTTAATCTCTTCACCTAGGATAAGACCACTGCCAAATATCTTAGTTTGTTCTCCATAATTGATGGCTGTCTTCACTGAATGTGTAATTCGTGTTAATGCACACCTTTACAGTTTTTGATGCATCTACGAGTATAATATCTTACATTTTCCCAAAAAAAAAAATTGTTTGGTCTCCATAAAATTCTATGTATCTTCTACAAACCTATCAAAAGCTTACAAGACCCAAAGGTCACAAAAACCATGAGATGCAAGTCCATGTAACAATTTAGAATGATTCATTTGTTTTCATGGGAGCAGTGAGATGTGAATTTCAGTGATAATCATTAGAACGGAGTGTTTACCAAAACCAATATTAGGCGCAAAAGATGATGTACATTAAATGATAGTAGTAGAAGAATGGAAACACTAACTTTTACATACGCACAATCTCCAATCTCGAAAACACACTTCATGATCTCCGCTTGAGAATAATGACATTTTACATCCAAAACCAACACGTCTTCATCATCATCACTAAGAAAGACACAAAGTATGCTGATTATACCAAAATTAGAACATTTAAAGTATGAAGGTTTTAAGGTCTACGAGACTACGACCCACTGCAATCAATAGCAACATTACCCCAGGTTATATGCATACAAATTTAGCCCTTGACTGGAAACTTATGACGAAAATTGTAATGCACCAACTGCTAGTTCACAATGCAAGAGCCGCAAAGATTTTACTCAAATTCTTCAATGACACGGTCTCACACTAAGATTTTATTGAGCCAACTTGCTTCCAAGGCCAAAGGACACATCCATTGGTAATTTGATAAATCAAACATTACGCTAGGAATTATTACGAAGAATGATGACTTACACTGCAGCTGAATTCCCACCATTTTTCCTTTGTCGCTGCAAAACCGGAACGACATCAGATCATATATCATGAAATCTTTCATAGACATTTTAAAGAACAAGACAATACATCTGCTAGATTTTAAACAATTACTCCTCCGTCTCCAATGAGTAGATTATACAACCAGGTACAACTGCTTTTATGATTTTGAGTGTTATCACAAAGTTTTCGAGTTTTGTTGTAAACTTTTTGAGATTTAGTTAAAATTTGTGAAGCTAAACGAAATAAATATTTAAGCTCAAAAACTTTTAACTTTGATTCAAATAATCTCTCCCATCCATTCAATTATATACCTAGCCCACCATTTCTCCCCACAAAAACGACCCCACGTATACTACTCACGTGATGAAGAGGGAGGAATATAAAAGAGAAATGAAGGAGACGAAGAGAAGGGAGTATAAAAGTAAACAAATGACGGAGACGGAAAGAGTACAAGTTTGAACAAAGGAAGAACATGCATGATGCATGATGATAGGATAGCTGCTGAATTCCAGAATCAAATGGAAATTGAAATGGGGGCAATGTACCTTATTATTGAGGTAGCGATAGGGCCATCGTCGGCGAGCATCGTCATCGGGAATAGGATCGCCAATCAAAAAGGAGACGCGAGAGGAGGCGGTGCTGCTGCTGCTGCTGCTCCTAGCCGTCGCCGTCTTGGTCTTGGTCTTGGAGTTTGGGGTTTCTTGTATGGAAGGAGTGGACTTACCATTTCCGCAGGAGTTACTAAATCTTGGAGATCTTCGCTCACTCCACATTTTTAGATCCCAAAGCAGAAGCAACAGTAGCAGTAGCAGAGGAAGTAGAGCAGTAAAGTTTTTTGAAATTCTGACTTTATTTTATTTGAGGCAGGGAAATTATGACTGACTCACTGACTTATGAGGACCGGAATTGGGTTGTGTCATTGTGTGTGTTTCACTGCTTTCTCAAGTAGAGCAGTAAGAGTTTCAAAAGTTGTGGCCCAACTAACATGGCTTACACTTTAAATTAATCCCTAATACAAATTTTTATACTCCAGTACCGAGTAGCATACGGAATATTTGAGATGTTAATATCCGTCATAATTTTGCGACGGCTCAAATAATAAATAATACGGGGTAATAAAAAATCTTCAGTGGTAAATTGGTAAAAAAAAAAAAGGCATTTGATACGAATTTGCAGCGGAATTAAATGAAACGGATAAGTGATCCTCGAATCAGACCTATGACTCGATTGATCGTGATTGGAAAGCTAGACCTATAGCTTGACAATCGGGAACTCAAGAACTAGGAGACGCGTCCTAATAATTGAGGGCGAATTACCTCGATAATTCTAAGAAATAAACACAACTGTTTATATTGTTTTGTTCAGAAAAATGTTTTATTGATACCGAAAATGTCTCAGCCTAGTGGTTAGGACTAGGTGCTCTGGGACAGTAAGTCTCAGGTTCGAATCCCTCCTCCCCTTATATTGTAATGCGACTAAGTGCGCTCGAAAAGACTTACAGAGACTCCTCATTAGCCTACTGAAATAAATAAAAGCTAAATCATAAAGCTAAATAAACTAGCTTAAATGGGGTATTAAACATCCCCTTATTAACTCCTCCTGTGTTTAACGAAGTAAGTCCGACCCATGACAACAGACAAACACAACGAGCCATCGAACCCAAATAGGCCTCGGTTCCAATTGTCAGAAGATACGGGGAGAGGTCACCAACATTAAATGTTGCGTGAACTCCATAACCGCCCGGAAGTTCCACTTTGTAAGCATTATCGTTTACCCGTGCTACCACTTTGTAAGGCCCTTCGGCTCTCGGCATAAGCTTATTTTTGCGCTTACTTGGAAAACGATCCTTTCTCAAATGAACCCAAACCAAATCACCCTCCATGAACAACTTAGGTCTTCTGTTTTTGTTTGCCTTCTTCTTATAACCTTCATTCACGGATTTAATCCGTTCACGAACCACCTGGTGCAATTTCATCATTGATTTCAATTTGGATTCAGCATCCTTGTGGACTAACTCGTCCTTTGGCAATGGAATCAGGTCCAAAGGTAGATACGGGTTAACTCCGTAGACCAGTTCAAATGGCGAATGACCCGTGGCATGAGTAGGAGATCGATTGTAAGCAAACTCGGCGTGAGCAAGCTTAACGTCCCAATCTTTCTGAGTCTTACTTACCAACCCACGTAGTAGCGTCCCCAAAGTGCGGTTCGTGACTTCCGTTTGTCCATCCGTTTGAGGATGATGCGACGTACTGAAAAGCAGTTTGGTGCCCACCTTTCTCCATAGCGTATTCCAAAAGTAACTCAGGAACTTAGAATCACGATCCGAGACGATGGTTTTTGGAATGCCATGTAAACGCACAATCTCCCGATAATACAAGTCAGCCACGTTATGGGCATCATCGGTCTTGTGACAGGCCACAAAGTGAGCCATTTTCGAGAACCTGTCAATCACCACCATAATAGCATCCTTACCTCTCGGAGTACGAGGCAACGCAACAATAAAATTCATGGAAATGTCTTCCCAAGGACGAACAGGAACTGGCAGTGGTGAATAAAGTCCAGGCTTGAACGAGCTCTTAGCCACATGACAAGTCACACATTTCCCGACTATGCTCGTTACATCTCCTAGCATTTTAGGCCAAAAAAAATGTTCCTTCAAAACTTCCAGTGTCTTAGTCACGCCAAAATGCCCAGCTAACCCACCTCCATGCGCCTCTCGCACCAACAATTCGCGGACCGAATGCTTGGGAACATATAAGCGGTTACCTTTGAAAAGAAAGTCATCTTGCAGTATATACTCTCCATACGCACCAGCAGTACACTTCTCAAACGTATCCCTAAAATCAACATCATCACGATAATAATCCTTCAAAGTCTCAAATCCAAGCAAACGAACATCAAGAGTAGCAAGTAACGTGTATCTACGGGATAAAGCATCAGCAACTATGTTGCTCTTACCATCTTTATACTTCGACGAGAAGTGAAAAGATTGTAAGAACTCGACCCATTTTGCGTGCCTTGGACTCAACTTCTGTTGTTCATTAATAAATTTCAACGACTCGTGATCCGAATGCAAAATAAAATGATTCGGACGTAAGTAGTGACTCCAATGATCGAGAGCTCTAACCATGGCATAAAACTCCTTATCATAAGTACAATAATTTAGCCTAGCACCACTCAATTTCTCGGAGAAATAAGCTATGGGGCGCTTTCCTTGGATCAAAACCGCACCAATACCCACACCACTAGCGTCACATTCGACCTCGAAAGGCTGAGAAAAATCGGGCAACGCTAATATAGGAGCAGTACATAATAACTCTTTGATTATTTCAAATGCCTTTTGGGCGTCTTCCCCCCACACAAATGTACCTTTCTTCAAACAATTAGTAATGGGACTAGTAACGGTACTGAAATCACGAATAAAACGCCTATAGAACGACACAAGGCCATGGAATGATCGTACCTCACTTATCGTTTTAGGATTAGACCAAGACTTGATAGCTTCGATTTTAGATGGATCAACGGACACCCCATCTTTTGAGACCACATAGCCTAAAAAGACCACATTATCCACTAGAAATGAGCACTTCTCCAACTTCCCATAGAGTTTTTGGGCTCTAAGGGTCTCAAATACCTGCCTCAAATGAACTAAATGCTCATCTATTCCCTTGCTGTACACTAATATATCGTCCAAATATACGACGACGAATCTGCCTAAGAATGACTTAAACACTTCGTTCATTAGCCTCATAAACGTACTAGGGGCATTCGTGAGACCAAATGGCATAACGGTCCACTCATACAACCCGTGTTTTATTTGTTTTAAAGGTTGTCTTCCACTCGTCTCCTTCACGCATCCGAATTTGGTGATACCCACTTCTTAGGTCAATTTTTGAGAAAATAGTAGACCCATGGAGCTCATCTAACATGTCATCAAGTCTCGGAATTGGAAACCGATACTTAATTGTAATGTTATTAACAGCTCTACTATCGACACACATTCTCCAAGTGCCGTCTTTCTTTGGGACAAGCAAAACAGGTACAACACACGGACTCAAACTTTCACGCACATAACCACGACTCATAAGTTCATCAATTTGTTTATGTAATTCTTTAGTTTCTTCCGGGTTACAACAATAGGCAGCTTTGTTAGGCAATGATGATCCCGGGATTAGATCAATTTGGTGTTCAATACCACGAACAGGAGGCAAACCTGGTGGTAAGTCTTCCGGAAATACGTCCCTGAATTCAGCCCATAAACCGCCATAGGACTGTCTTCACGAAACATCAGGCCCTTCACCATTTCCTCCTTAGCTACGAGCAAATACACTGTTTCCCCGTGATCAAGAGCCTGCTCCACCTCTCGTTCACTGGCCAATATCGCAAGATTGGGCCTCTTCTTCGCTTTTGTACTCATCGACCGAACGGCCTGAGAAGACGTTGGTTTCAGCACGATCTTCTTGCCTTTGTCTCTTAATTCATATTCATTGCTCCTTCCCCTATGTACGACATCCCTATCGAATTGCCACGGACGCCCCAACAATATGTGACAAGCGTCCATAGGAATGACGTCACACAAAATCTCATCCACATACGATCCCATCGCCAAACCCACTCTGACCTGTTTCGATACTTTCACACTATTCCCGTCATCAAGCCAATGCAACGCATATGGTTTCGGGTGAGTCGTAGTGACTAAGCCTAATTTCGACACCATTTCCGTAGAGGCAACGTTAGTACAACTACCCCCGTCGATGATTACACTACACCATTTATCCTTGACTTGGCATTTCGTATGAAACAATTGGTCTCGCTGGTCCGACTCGACGGGTACAATTTTGGTCTGTAATGTTCTAAGAACCAAGGTCGTATCATACGTCGGAGCCTCATACCCTTCCACCTCTTCACTTTCCTCATCCTTATCAAAAACAAAGACATCACCCAACCTTTCTTCCTCCTCAAATAACTCCTCACGACACTCTACAGCTTCCCTTAAGGTCACTATCCGTTTGTTTGGGCAGGCACTTTTATAATGCCCAAAACCTTGACACTTAAAACACCTAACTTTGGCTAGGCTTGTTTCTTTAGTTGTGCTGGACAGTTTAGGGGCAGTGGTGGAGTTATTATGTCCTATGGCACTAGGAGACGAGACCGGGTTGCTACTAGACCCGATTAATTTCGAGACAGATTTGGGATTAGACCAAGATTTGGTCTTACCAGTATCCGAACTCGAGCTTCCCCCATATTTTGTTTTCCCTTGGTTCTCAAGTTTCAAACACAGTCCACAAAGAGTATCGAAATCAGAATAGGGGTATAATTCTACGACATTAGCAATATTAGAATTCAACCCTCGCAAAAATCTCGACATTTTCTGTTCCTCTATCTCCTCTAATTCCCCCATCAATGATAAATTTTCAAACTCATCGATGTACTCACCTACGTTCAATTTCCCCTGTCTAAACTCAGCAATTCTACGGTAGGTAGTAATTTTGTAGGTCGTTGGTACACACCTTTTACGAAGTTTGCGTTTTAGCGATTCCCAAGACGCAATTTTGTCCTTCTTAGTCCGCACACGTTTAGATTTTAGCCCTTCGTACCACAACGATGCTCCTTTCCCAGTTTCAAGATCGCGTACTTGCACCTCTTCTCGTCACTAAGATCCTTGAAATCGAACATGCGCTCGATTTTTCTTTCCCATTCTAAATAATCTTCCGGATTAGTGCCTCCTGTGAACTTAGGAAGATCAGAGATCTTGAACTCGTCGGGTTTGGAACGAGGACCAGTTCGTACCCTTGTACGCAACAAGTCTCGTAATTGACCAAGCGACATATTGTCATCAAATTCGGCCATGTTTTGGGATGAATACTTTTTTTTTTATGATTCACGGAAACAGAGAAAACAGGGACCCTCTCGATTTTGTAGAATCAAGAATCCGAGCTCTGATACCACTTATGATACGAATTTGCAGCGGAATTAAATGAAACGGATAAGTGATCCTCGAATCAGACCTATGACTCGATTGATCGTGATTGGAAAGCTAGACCTATAGCTAGACAATCGGGAACTCAAGAACTAGGAGACGCGTCCTAATAATTGAGGGTGAATTACCTCGATAATTCTAAGAAATAAACACAACTGTTTATATTGTTTTGTTCAGAAAAATGCTTTATTGATTCTCAAAGAGATCATGGCTATAAATAGCTCATGAATTAAACCCAGAAAAGAGTTACAGAGACTCCTCATTAGCCTACTGAAATAAATAAAAGCGCTTAAATGGGGTATTAAACATTCCCTTATTAACTCCTCCTGTGTTTAACGAAAGATGCACACAAGAATCAGCCCATGCTCAAGTAAGTCCGACCCATGACAACAGACAAACACAACGAGCCATCGAACCCAAATAGCCGCCTCGGTTCCAATTGTCAGTACGAGATTATCATTCTTCGGAACAACTTTATCCATCTCCGTATCAGCATTCTACGTCAACAATGTCAAATTAGTTAAAAACTACACAACTTCTTAATGATTCAAACACGCCCTTGCCATATACCGAGCTACATACCCATGTTTGATCTATAACACAAATTAACCCGACCGAATCTGAACTAACCAAAAAATTGATCGATGTACAAACTGGTATCCCAAAAATTCAAAAATAACTCTCTTTAACCCAAAAAAATGAACGACCCAACTCTGACCCCATTCACCCACTTGCAAGGTCTAGTTCTATCTACACTAATTGGTTGCTATTTAACTAGTATAGTACCCGCTTAAATACGCGGTAAATTTAGTTTGTTATTTTTAATAGATGAAATATCTATAATTACTAATTGAACGGTTTTTGAGATATGAGGTTTACGTAGGTGGTCACAATTATATTTTTATTATGTATTATTCAAAATAAGTTTGAGTTTGAAATATACTCCGTATTATTTTAATAACTATTTTTAATAAAGAGTATCCTTATTATTTTAATGACTATTTTTAATAAAGAGTATCCTTATTATGTTAATGACTATTTTTAATAAAGAGTATCACGTATTGCTAAGGGTAAGTGTCGATCATTCGAAGAAAGTATTTTTAGAAGGTCGTATATTTATAAAGTTGGATATCGAACAAAGTTGTGATGACCATCGTTTCTTCAGTCGAGAAGTTTTGAGTGAAGAACACATTTATTTTCCGTTGGACCGTGTATAAGATTTACATTTCACATGATCCCACATGAGCTATATGAGATTTACATTTTTTTTTCATTGTTTAGATGATCCATGGTTTAAGTGGCCCATTATATAGTAGGAATAGTATTAGGCGGGAAAATGGATGAAGGAAAGAGCGACACGTCATAATTTTTCTAGTTCCCTCTATCCTTTTAGTATATAGGGGGATGTGTTCTATTCTTAAGACAAATACTACCTCCGTCCCACATTAAAATATTTCTCACATATAATAGTAAAATGGGTATATACTCCTAGTATATCTCCGTATGTCTTAATCTTAAGAAATACAATGCGGTTAATTTATGTTGTCTTTGCTTCTCTTAACTCACTAATGTCTCATGTACACCTAAAAAAAAAAATTCTTTCTCTCTCTAGAAGGTGAGAGAAAGTTTTCTTTCTTTCCTCCGAAGGAAAGCTTCCACTTCTTGGTTAGAGTGGATGATCGGGAATTAATCATTCCTGATTGGGTTGTCTTCTTCTCGTTAGGATCGTTGGGGTTCGGCTCGAGATAAGTGTAAAGTGGTGCCTTAGTTGCTTCATATCGGGGTTTTAGGGGTTAACTTATTAAGGTGTAGATTAGCCTCTTTTTCCCATAAAAGTACAATCATTGTGCCCCGATTTCTTTGATTGGGGAAGGATTTGAAGAGCCCGCTGTGGTTTGGCCAAGGCTGCAAGTTGGGGCTTTTTGCAGTGACGTTTAAGTTTCTCAAGACTGTCTTGGCTGATGCGTTTTTTTCATGCATGGGCTATTTAAGCAGCAATATGGATTGGAGAAGTTATTCAGACCAAAATTCAAACCATCAAAAATCTTTTAAGAAGATCAAAAGCAAGAAAAGTTTCAGCAAGATCAAAGGAAAACAATATTTTAAGAGGTTAGAAGCTATGGATGGGGATGCGTATAACTTGGTGAATGGTGAAGTAGAAAGGGGAAGAACACTTCAAAATGGCAACATTAATAATGGAAACGGAAATGTGAATGGAAATGAGGAAGACTTAATCGTGCATATCTCATCATCGTCGGAGGATGGAAGTAGCTCGAGTGATGATCAGAGGCCTATAAGGGGTAGGATGCCTAATGGTCACCTTCCCAATGGCAATATTCCCAATGGACGATTGCGTAATGGGCAGGATAGACGACATGCAGCCCGTGAAGAGGATGAATTGGAAGATATGGATGTGTTTGGAGAGGATGATGAACCTGGGAACTTCAATATTCCTGAGCAACCACCCCATTGGGAGAGGGAAAGAACCGATGAGTTCGGTGAACACTGGAGGTTGCCCAGGGCAGGGGGAATACTAACTCTTAACCCTGAGATCATTAGGGGTAATGTGGACTTCTACAGCAAAAGCGTGCTAGGATTTATGGTCGACTACAGGGAGTTTGATGCGTTTACAATCAATCTTGCGATTGAAGCCAAGTGGACTACGAGAAATGTTGTGACAGTCCACAAATTGGATGATCTTTTTATTTTTTATTGTGAGGATGAGAGAGACAAACAAGATATAATCTACAGAAGTGTGGCATCGTTTTTTGGGGGACTAATGGTTTTTAGGGATTGGGAGAGAGAGCTGATTCCGAGGACGGTCAGATTTCCTATGGCTAACTTGTGGGTAAGGGTTGTTGGTTTACCTTTTGAGTTCATTAACAATGATGTAGGCAATGTTATTGGAAGGATGTTAGGAAGGCATTTTTGGGTTGAACCATTGGATGTTATCCCTACAACTGATTACATTCGAATCAGAGTGACTATTATGCTGAATGAGCCTCTGATTCCGGGGTTCTATTTGGCTTGTGAGGATGGAATGCTCATTTGGGTGCAGTTTAAGTACGAAGAGGTGTTCAAATATTGCGTACGATGTGGTAAAATTGGTCATAAATTTACTAGGTGTGCTGCCTCTCCAAGACAAGTTGCAACCAGAATCACGTCGGTTCTTCGGAGAGCGGTGCGTCAGAGATTTGTTATTTTTCAAGCTGAGACGAATCATGCTATGTTTAATCTTGATATGAGGGCAACTCCTACTCTTGCTGAGAATGCTACCTCCAGAGTGCAGTTGGGTCATGAGAATCTGGGAGCATTTCAGGAAATTCTTTGGGAGGATCGATTGGTGAATTTTGATTTGGGGGTGACTCCTGGAGGAAGAGTTCGTGCAGGTATGAGGTTCACACCTAATGATATTCCTTTTGCAGGTGCGGTATTGTATCCAGTGGGAGGAGACAACAGACATGAAGCGGGATTGAGGGTTGATGATCAGGTTGGTATGGAAGGGGGGGAGGGTAATTTAGGGAATCAGGAGCAACGACAAAGGGAAATGGGGAATATAGCTCGAAGATTATTTGCTGAAGGACCACACGGGATGGGAGGAGTGAGGGAGATCCTAACCATCCCCCTCATGGGTTCCATTTTGAAGATCCGTATGTACAGGCTATGAACTTGGAGGTTGGGGTTGATCAAACTAATCCAGACTGGATTAGACAAGAAGCAATTAGAAGAAGAGTGGAGGAGGATGTTCAAACGGCATTAGATGAAGATGAAGCAGAAGGATTGGCCCAGACTTTTTTCACTCCTACTGGTTTTCCTATTATCCATCATGAGCCACAAAGAGACCAAGCCAACAGGGGAGAGGGTGGTGAAGATGGGCAAAATCATGGTATGAATAATAATAATAATAATCAAAATAATGATAATAGGGATAGACAGGATGAGGATATGAATGAGGAAGAGAATGGGCACAACGAGGAGGGAGGTGGCCTGGAGGAGAATAGAGGTGAGGATAGGGAAGAAGAACCTAATAATTTGGTTGATGTTCCTGTAGAGTTGGGAGGCCAACAGGAAGTGGTAAGGACCGGTAATATGGCTGAGGAGGTGAGAATGGAGGAAGAGGAGAGAGTTACAATGTTGGGAGTGGAAAGGGGAGTTTTGGAACAGAGATTGATCACTGAACAGATAGAGAGGGGGCAGGTCGAGGAGATTGTGTCTGAACAAGAATCTGAAGATATGGAGATAGTGGAAGAAGGTTATGATGATGACGCGATTATGTTAGAGGAGGTTCTTCATGGAGCACCTCTTAGGGTGGAGGATGGGAGTCCAGGTGTTGACTTGCAAGGGATTACAGAGGAGGGATTCAAAGACAAAGGGGCTGATTTTTTTCACCAAAGGGTGAGAGGAGAATCAAGTAGGTCTGGCCAAATTGCTAAGGGAAGGGGATCCTTTATAGGTAAAGAAAGAAAGAGAAAAGCTTCTTCAGAATCTGAGTTGGGATTGGTGAGTTGGAATAATGGTCGGAAGGAGGATGCATATCTTTCAGATAGATGCAGCTCAAGAAAGAAAAGAAGCAGAAGAGGAGCAGAAGAAGATGGAAGCTGGTTTTGGCGAGAAATTGAAATGGAGGATGAAGAAGAACATCTAATTGAAGTCACTCAAACTGAAGGTTTTGCGGAGGTTGAGCCAGATCAACCTCCTCAGGAAGAATGATGGGATTATCTTGGAATTGTAGGGGTCTCTCAGATTCGCTCAACCCTACAATTCCCAAGATAAGAGCGATTCTTTCGCGTTTTAGTAATTTCGATTTTATTTTCCTTGCTGAAACTAAATGTGATAGTAGCGAAGTTGCGTTATTATGTCGGCCTTTCGGTTTTAGATATTATGTGGGGGTTGATGCTATTGGGTCAAGTGGGGGACTTTTTGTCGCATGGAAGGAGGCTAGGGCCTTTTCGAGCCATTTTATATGCTCCAATTTTGTAATATTGAGGTCTAATATTATAAGTGGTTTCCCCTATTTTTTGATTCTTGTCTATGGAGAACCGGAGGTTTCTTTACGAAGGGCGGTTTGGGAGAATTTAGGTGAGTGGATTGAATCTCTTGAGTACCCTTATCTACTTATTGGAGATTTCAATCAAGTTGATTTTGTGGATGATAAACTGAGTAGGTCTAAAAGAACTATCCCGGGGATGGAGTTTTTTTGTCACTGGAAAATTGAGCATGAGTTGATCGATATTCCATTTAAAGGACCAAAATTCACTTGGTGTAATAAAAGGAAGGAAGGGGATGTAGTTTATGAAAGATTGGATAAGGCTTATGCCTCTAATGACTGGATTAAGCTATACCCTGATTCTGGCGTTACTCACTTACCAATTCAACTTTCAGATCATGCTCCTATTATTTTTGATAGTAATATGGCTGTAGACAAAAGGAGGAGGCCATATAAGGTGGAAGTTTGGAGTTTGGTGTCAGGTGAAGGAATTGAAAAGGTGAAGGAGGATTGGAAGTACACAATAAGAGGATCTAAAGCTTTTGGCCTGGCTAGAAAACTGGAGAGAGCGAAAATGCAGCTAAGGACATGGGCACTAGACAAGAAGAAGGAATGGAATAAAAATTGGGATGAGTTTGATGTCGAGTTATCAAAAGAACTAGATAAAATTTTCGATGGAGGATCTCAGAAGGATTATGACATTATTCATGGGAAGTTGCAGGGGTTTGCTAAGGCGGCAGCTATTTATTGGAGGCAACGGGCAAAGATCAAATGGGCTGCTGAAGGAGATGTTTGTACTAAATATTTTTTTAGTTGTGTCAAAGGACGCCGAAGTCGGAATTATATTTATAGTCTTAGAAGATTCGACGGTGAGTGGACTCAACAAATGGATGAAATAGGTGAGATATTCAAATTACAGTTTAAGACTCTTTTCAAAGTTAATGAACAACAAATGAGTTTTGAGGAATATGATCATAAGAATAAAGAATTCTTTGATATACTGAAAGGAAGTATTTCGGATGAAGAAAAGGATAGATTGAGTAGAAAGTTCACGGCCCAGGAGGTTAGGGCGGCGGTTTTCCAATTGGGGGATCTGAAATCTCCAGGCCCGGATGGAATTCCTGCGGAATTTTTTAAGAAATGCTGGGGTTTTATTAAGCAGGATGTTACGGACGCGGTATGTGCTTGTTTGAATTCTGGATTTGTTTTGAGAGAGTTGAATAAAACCTTCATCACCCTTATTCCCAAAGTTAGTTGCCCTGAAACGGTTGATCAGTACAGGCCTATTAGCTTATGTAATGTGATCATGAAGATTATCACGAAATGTATTGCTAATAGGATGAAGAATCTCATGCCTAATATCATTGGAGAGTTTCAAAATGCTTTCGTGCCTAGGAGATTTATTCAAGATAATATTCTTATAGCAGATGAGTGTATGCACAAGCTTAATAATCATAAAAAAGGGAAGATAGGGGAGGTGGCTTTTAAAGCTGATATGAGCAAGGCTTATGATCGAATTGATTGGAATTTTCTGAGAAGTGTGATGAAGGGAATGGGCTTTCCTGAGAATATTATTATGATTATCATGAACTGTGTCACTACGGTTTCTTACAGTATTCTCATTAATGGAGTGCCTCTAAATTTTTTTAAGCCGAAGTGTGGGCTTAGACAGGGGGATCCCCTTTCTCCTTATTTGTTTGTTTTATGCTCAGAAGCTTTGTCAAGACATATGATCCAACATGGTAAATCAAAAGATATTGTAGGAATCAAAGTGGCTAGGAAGGCTCCATCGATTTCTCACTTATTCTTTGCAGATGATTCGCTTTTCTTTCTGGAAGGCAGACTTGAGAATATCAGGAAGTTTTACAGATTATTTGACAAATTTTGTAGACTGTCGGGATTAACAATAAATAAAGAAAAATCGGCAATGGTCTTCAGCCCTAATTGTAAGTTGAGGGTGATTCAGGATAGTCTTAAGAGATTCCAAATCAAGCCTTGTGAGAGATTAGGGAAGTATTTAGGTATCCCTGATATTAGTGATACGGGAAATAAGAATTTAGCGGGGAAAATATATGAACAGGTTCTAGCCCGTATAGGTTCGTGGAAGGGAGCTCTTCTCTCTCCGGCTGGACGGTTAATCTTGATTCAGTCTGTGCTCGCCAATCTTTCAAGTTATGTTCTATCGGTTTTTAATATTCCGGTAAGTGTGGCTCACAAGGTTAATGCTTTGTTAGCTCATTTTTGGTGGGCTGGGACTAAGGAAAGAAGAACTATCCATTGGAGATCGATCAAGTTTCTCAGTCTCCCTAAATTCTTAGGTGGACTTGGTATAAGAAATATGTTGTTCACTAATCAGGCTTTGTTAGCTAAAAATGCGTGGAGAATCATTACAAAAAAAGATTGCCTGATCAGTAAGTTTTTCACAGGAAAGTATGGATTTATCAGGAATGTTCAGGAGTTTAGAAAAGCTAAAATGAAAACTAATAAGTCAAGAGCTTGGAAAGGAATTATGGTGGGTAGAGAGGTTCTGGGTTTGGGGATTGGATGGAAAGTGGGGTGGGATAGGACGAGAAAGAATCCTGAGATTAATATTTTTCAAGACAGATGGATTAATGGGGAAATCCCGACTATCAAAACTGGGGTCAATCTAGAAGAGTTAGCTGGTGATGGGGGAATCTGGAAGTTAGAAGATTTACGCTCCACTGATATGAGTTGGGATGTTGATAAAGTTGAGTTAATTTTCTCCAAGGAGTGGAGCAAGAAAATACAGGCGATTCCAATCTCAGCAAGCTTACAGGAAAATTGTTGTTATTGGACTAGAACAAATAATGGGGATTATAGTGTCAAGAGTGGGTATTTTCAATTGATTCAAAACAACCTTGACATTGATAAGTTAGTAAGGAGGGATAGAAGGGGAGACTCGGTGTACTGGAATTTCTGCAAGAGGATTCTTTGGAGGATGCAGGGGCCTGCAAAGTGGAAAATTTTTTACTGGAAGATTTTATCAAATGCTCTCCCAATAGGGGAGGAAATGGAGAAAAGACGCTTGCATATGGGATCTAACTGTTGTGTTATTTGTGGCTCTGGAGAAGACGATGACGTTGGGGAGTTGGAAACTTTGAATCATCTTTTTCGTTACTGCCAAGGTAGTAGGTTCTTTTGGAGCACTACGAGTTTTGAGAAGTTAGTTTATGAGATAGAACCCGATGATTTCCAGGAATGGTTAATGGTGATCACCAATAAACTTTTTGAAGACGAGAATGGATGGAAGGAGCTCTTTTATTTTATCAATGCTATTTTTAACATCTGGATTTTCAGGAATAGCATTAAGTTCGGAAGGAGCACGAATGATATCAATGGGCTGATTTTTAGGCATAAAGAATCTCTGAAGGATATTGAGTGCATTTGGGAGGATATAGAAAATAGAAGAAAAAAGGATAAAGAAGCTGCAGATGAGAACAGGAAGGTAGAGAATGAGGACCTGAGGTCAAGGATAAGAAAATCGGTGGAGGTGAGGTTGATTGAGCAGACTATAGGTAATGAAGGATGTTCGCCTTCTATTCTGAGTGTTGATGCAGGTTGGAAAACAGATGGAGAAGCGTCGGCTGGGTGGATTATTGCTGGGGAGACTCATAATGACTTCTCGAGTGGGAGAGACTGTTTCTTAGCGGAATCAGCTTTACAGGCGGAAATGATGGCGGTGATCCGAGCTACTAGATGGGCTATCAGGAAAGGTTTGCTACACGTCGCTATTCAAACGGATTGTATGCTGATAGTCAACCAGATTGCAGAGATTGAAGAGCCACATCACAACATTAGAGACATGATTAAGGATTTTTTTGGTTTGGTGTCTTATTTTCATTGTTGTAGTATTAAGTTTATTCCTAGGGAACTTAATTACCAAGCTCATATGCTAGCCTGTGGTGCTATGAGGGGTAATTAAGGTTCTTTTGTGACCGCTGGCGGAAAAAAAAAAAAAAAAAACTCACTAATGTCTCTTCTATTGTGTTTGACGTTTTTAGGCTTTATTGAAGAGAAACGAGTCGATTAGCCAGAGGAAAGGACATGAGCCGAGGCTAAGAACTCAATCCCATGCCTGAAGCAATCCCACACAAATGGTTTCCAAGCTTAGTGATGCAACGACTCAACCGCCCACTGCCCAATCGAGCTTCACATCTCCCCAATCCTACGTAGACCCATTTTCTTCAAGTAACTTAGGGAAAAGGGATGACCGCATTTTCATAATACGGAGTATTTCTTATAGCATTATTTGATTAAAAGAATTCTCCTGGGCCAGCAACAAGTTAAGTGGAGTACGAAACTACGAATATTTGAACTTGGCACAGGCGTTCACATCTCAAATACGGAGGCCTATCACTCTTCAAAGATGGAGGTTACACCAAAAAAATGCATTACTCCCCCATGGTGTAATAGTTCCTCTCTTGGCTCCTCTTACAAGTACCACCGCTCCACCACAAACCACCACGAATCCTGGTATCTACTAACTTCATAGAAAGTTCATTCCTTTTCAATTCAAATTCCCTGATAAGCTATTCAAATGACACCAACTGAAGCTTTGTATGTCAGGTCGAAGCGTACAAAAAGAAAAGTTCAGACAAAATACACGTTCAGCTGCATCTCAAACAAATCTCAGGAGGCCTATGTACCATGTACTGTTGTACAACTCTCCTTTTTTTTTCTTTCTTCTGTATGTACATATGCTTTTAACCACATATGATATCGTAAGCAATTAGATAAATTATAACCACTTAACCTAAATAGGCGAGGGAAAAGGTGGGAGGGAGAAAGGGCAACACTAATACTCAAGAAATTTGGTACAACACTGTTGAAAACCGTCTTCTACTACCTTGGACGAATACCTGGGAAACGAACCCTCAACTATTGCATATCACTCTGCCTTTTCCAGCTGTATACCATAACTATTCACAAACTTGTAGGCTCCGTATTTGCGCATGACGTAGCATCTGAAGCCGAAGTAGCATTTTCAACATCGCTATCTCTTGGTCCTGAGCTAGAGCTTGCAACGTTTTCCAGTTGTTGCTGCCTCAAGATTTCAAGTTGCTTCTGGAGCATCTGCAGTAGTCACCAAAACCATAAGTTGCACAAAAACACTCGGATGGGCCAAAACATGCAAGGAAATGAATGAATTAAAGCCTTGTTATTGTTTCACTTCCACTTCCACGTCTATGTATAGTGTTGGTCTAAAAAGAACTATTACTACCAAAGAAAACTCGTTCATATACACTGGCAATCATGCAACATGAAGACAGTTATTCTTAAGGGATTGCTTGCATCATTCAGGGTATTCACTTGACGATGTGGACACAAATTGCAAAGACGTGTAGAAGTTGCTGCGGCGAATAGGGGAGGACTATGAAGATAGGCCAACAACTACTTCATTCATTGGGTGATTAATTACCCCATATTACCCCTAGGGTAATACATTATCTTCATATGGGAGTAATGGGACTAAATGTTAGTGAACACCAGATAGAGCCATAATAAAGGACACATGCCAAAGAGTAATAGGTATTCGAAATCTAAATTGAGGGGTGGGGAAACAGATATTCAACATGAATTTCACACACAAGCAGTCTAGTATAGTAGCATCACCAGGTTCCCAAGTTAGCACGGTACATTGACAGCAATTATAGATGCTATAAGTTTCCAAGGTTCGTACATAAAAAGCTTCAAGGGTTATAAATTGCCAATGAACCCACAAACTCGATTCCCGGAAATAATATGAAAGATGAAACCATCTCAGCAACAAACAGTAGTGCATCCTGAAGACTAACAGGCTGACATGTGGAAGCGAAGAGTTGCACGAAGAATACCACATGCAATAGATACTATGAAGTAAGAAATATATACCTGGATTTGTTGCTCGATAAGATTTCTCTGAGAGTCAACTGGAAGATTACTTGTTCCATCTGAGATCACATTTCCATTAGGTGCTTGGATAGGTGAAACAGTTAATGGCAACTGTAAATTCATCTGCCCACTCTCATCTCTAAGCTGCTGATGCTCAAGTTGTGCTGTTAAATGTTGTATGTCCCCAAAACCGGCATTAATTGGTGCTGTTAAAGGTGTAGTGCCTTGGACTTGTGGAAGCACAGCATATCCAGGACACCTGCAGATAAGTGGTAAAGTTTTATAGATATAACAAGTCGTTCCATAGAGCAAAACATGAACAGTTTCTTTTTATTATGTCGTAAATGTAATCATTCACTTCAATGCTCCGAACAAGTACAGAATTTCTTCATTACAGCTTTCAAAAGAGCATACATCTATAACTGTTTTTACTAGCAAATAAAGCATAATTACCGTATTGTGTAGTCTGTATACCAATTTCGAATGCATAAATATTCACGATGGAGGAAACGCAGAGAGAGCACTTACCACATTAACGTGTTGTTCGAAGGGTAAACAAGGGATTTCTCATAAATAGCAGCAGCTGCAGCCTGAGCCTGGAGTCTCGCCTCATTAGCATTCAAAGTGCTACTCGTTGCATTTCCACTGGTGGAACTTTGACCCAAAGCGCCCGTGGATGCTGTAACACCAATAGCAAATTATAGTGAAAGCAAGAACATTTATAACTCCAATACTACACACTTGTTTATGACAGATCTAAAATACAACATTTATATTCAAAAGCACAAGATCTGCAGCACTAGAAATAAGGTGAAACGTTATTAATTGCACAATAAAAAGATTTTACCAGGCTGAGGTGCACCAGCTTGTACTCCATGTTGGCCAGGAACAGAGGTTGTCCCAGTTTCAGGAGGTACAACAAGAGCTCTGCATGTTGGACATGTATTTTGTCGTTCCAACCAAGATCGGAGACACTGCACATGAAAAAGATGTCCACATCTCAACTTCTTAGCAGTAGTCATTTCCTCCCGGCAAATAATGCAAGTCGCGTCACCTCTGCATATTTTCGCAAACAAAAGATAAGAAAAACTGCATGGAAAGGTTGATACACTTCAAGGCCCTAAAAATATCGACTACTTACATGTCCAGTTCTTCAGGGGTTGCATCTGGAAAGCGGTCATTCATATTTGAGGTTATCTTTCGGTAGCGTATGTAATCAGCAATGCGTATCTTAAAGTTGCGGAAAGTCTCATAAAGCTCTCGTATCAAATGCAACGGCACGCCATAATTCCTACAGCATTCAGAAGAAAATCAGGTAGACGTTCAAACGAGAAGATGCAAGACACTTAAGTGAACTTCAAGGTGAAAGCACAAGATGTTAATATTGAATAAAACATCATGCATCAACCCACTTGAAGTAAAGATTACTAGCAGAAACATAATTCACCAAGAGCATGAAATATAAAATTGAATAACAAAAAACAGATGGAGAAACTATTTAGTGAACAGATTAGAAAACTTACAGAAAGATCACCATAAAGAAGCAAAGGTACATAGACAAGTGTAGCAAATCGCGAATAAGCTCCAAGTAGAATGTACACACGGCTTTCTTATCCCACTGGCCCTCCATGAGCATGTCACTCACATAAAATATATATTTCACAAACATTGCGACTGTTGTAGTGGCAAGTATCATGTACCTACAAAACACGATCATCAGAACTAGAAACAATTTGAAATTTTCTATGTCGCTACTCCTTTGTTTTCCCAAACGCAAAGAAAGTTCATAATGAACCAAAGCGCCATAATTCTGGTTTTCTAACAGTAAAGTTGTCATGAAAAGAAGCTTAATACTAAAGAGAAAACAATGATTATGTCGATGGGTCGCCAAATAATGGATGGGTAGTGAATTAAAAATATCTAGGAAAAATACTTATGACAGGCATATCTGAGTATTTAGTTAGGTTTTTTCTTGTTTTGATAAAAAAAATTACAGTACCATATATTTAGGGATCCGGGTAAAAAGACTGCCTTAATTTTTATTCTTGTTTTCAGCTCCTTTATATCTTATTTCATTTTGTTGAATAACTACCGAATGTAAGTGGCTGGCAAACTTTCGATATTCACGCATTAACCTCTCTTATTTCATTAACCTCTCTCACATTTCTTCACCATCACCAACAGCTTCCTGATCCCACTGAAACACCTCTCTTTGATAGGCAACAATCCTATTCACTCTCAAACTTAAGTTGTTATACAGCTAACCCATTAAGTTTGTACTCCTCATTTACTAATAGGGTAAATGCCTAGTTTGGAAAGGCGCAAGTCGCACCGAGGCGCTAAGAGGCTAAGGCCACAAAATGCAAAGCGTAAGCCAAAGGTACGTGCTTTTTGGACACAAGGTGCCCAATTTTTAGTAACAAATTCATATTTTACCAATATTGTTTTGGGCAACAATAACCTTTTTAAGAGAATTTAAGTTGGCTAACACAGCAAATGAATAAAAATAAAGAATAATGGGAAAAAGAAATGGCATAATCATAAATCTAAATGAAAAAGATATAAAAAGTACATACTAGTGTCTAGTGAGCCTTATTAAGTGAGGCTTGTCTAAAAGGCGCACCTAAAATGCATCGGGGCATTTTGGCTAGTGCCTTATCCAAGGCACACCTTAGGCGCACTTTTTAAAACTAAGGGTTAATGGCTTGGGTTGGGTGCATACATAGAACTATCTTTAGACAAAACTCACTGACAAAGCACATGTAACCATATTCAAAATAAATGATCCAAGATGAAAGACAAAGACTTACTCGAATGAGAAAAAGATGGAGACTGAAGCTTGATGCGTCTCTATCAAAGACTTGACAGAGCTGTACAAGAAAAGGCTATCCAAGAGAAGAAGAAAACCCAAGAAGGAGACAATCCTAAGATGGGTCAATTTAGGTATAGCCGGAGTAGTCTCAATAAACTCGACCCTCTTCTGAGCCAACCAATGAAGCGACTTGATCAAGAGAAGAGCCGTAACCATAGTGAGGAACGATACAGAAAAGTCCTGGCGGAAAATAGTGATAGCGAAAAGTATCTCCATAACCTCCCTCCATGACTGCTCATTCAACCTCTCAACCTCGGCCTCACGAAGGGATCCAAGGAACAAGCGTTTCGAGAGTTGCCACAAGGAGCACATAATCACCAAACCCATGTTGAGAAGAATAACCAAACTTATCTTGGACGTCGATAGATAAACCATAGTAGGGTAAAACTGCCTTCTTGTATGAAACCCATGATAAATTACAGCTAAAGTTGCAAATACACTGAGCCCAGCATACGGTTGTAGTCTCACCATTATTGCATACCCTGAATACACCAAACCCTAAATTTTTTTCATTTAATCATAAATGTTGGGTAATAATTCAACAATCAATCAATCAACTTGCTTATCAAATCTTTCAGCATTCATCACACTAATCCCCAAATCTTCAAAACCAACAAACACACATACATGAAGCACAAATTTACAATTTTTTTCGTATTTGGGCACAAAATTAACATCGAATACATTACTGGGTAGCGAAAATTAGGCAATGGGTATGAAATTAGACGACGAAACTTACAAATTTATGATCTGTGAACGAAAATGCAATCAATCAGGGGAGAATCAATCACGACGTAAATTAAAAGTAAATTGATTTTCTTGGTTCAAGATTAAAACAAAATGATGATGTCATTAGGGAATTTAGATCGAGAAATACCTGCAATTATTTTGTGATCTGAGAAACCAGAGGTAAAGGTAGTGGAATTATATGTCCGTATATAACTATGTTGATTGATGTCAATGGTGGAATTTTAGAGGGAAGATTGATGAGAGAGGATGAATTTTTTCGTCACTTCTATGAAATCTAAGCAATGGTGTCACGCCACGTGGGAGTTGGGGGGGGGTAAACGAAATACGTACTCTCCTTCATCTTCTGCTCCGGTTGTAATGTTAATTAGGACATGTTCTTTTTTATCTATTCAAGTTCAGTTCGATTCAGTTTACTTTAGTTTAGATTGTCGCTCAGTTTAGTTAACTTAAGTTCAATTCGATCAAATTAATAATACTCGTAATAACAAAGTTATTACAATTTGTGGAAGTCCAGATGGTATCTCGGATTCCCGCTGTAATTTGTTTAAATGTTAATAATATAAGTTCCATTTTTTTAAAGTAAATAATAATAATAATTAGGGTTATTTCATTAGATTAATACCAACTATGCGTGTGCTTCTTAAATTAATACAAACTATACGTAATCTCATTTTAATACGAACTATGTCTGGATTAACCTCGCTTTGCTATGAGTAACCGGCAACCGTTTGAACCTCCCTTATTCAACTCTTTCTCTAACTTTTCTTCTTCTGATTTACATTTCGGGTTCATTTCCGGCCATTAAAAAAAAAATCTCAAGATTATCTTCCATTTCTTTTTCATTTAGTCTTATAGTAGAAGCTATAAAAACAAAAATGTTTTTATTGTTATTTTGGCTTTCACGATGACTGCAACGGACCTAATAAAACCCTACAAAGTTACAACAAGTCACTATCACTTGTAATAGCAAGTCATAATTTCATGCATAACAAAACGAGATTAATGAATGCGTAGTTCATATTAAAATGAGATTACGTATAGTTTGATTATTTTAAGAAGCACACACATGATATTATTGTCATGAAATAACTCTAATAATTATTATTATTACTTCATCATTAAAATACTATTATTATTAATTAATATTTATAATAATATTAAACGGAGTATGATCAAAATAATAATTATTATTATTAATATTAATGATATTGGAGTATTAATTAACATTAATATTATTATTAATAATATTAAAATTAATATTAATATAATTAATACGGAGTAATATTTATTAATATAAATAATACGAGTAATATTTATTATTATTATTATTATTATTATTATTATTTAATAATAATAATAATAATACGGAGTAATAATTATTATTATTATTATTATTATTATTATTTATTATGTTTAGTAATTATTTTTAGGGTTATTTCATAACAATAATACCAACTATGGAGGTGCGTCTTATATTAATACAAACTATACGTAATCCCGTTTTAATATGAACTATCCTCTCATTAATCCCTCTTTATAACCAATGCCTTTTTTTACCTGTAAAACCGGTAATTGTGACCTGCTAGGTTTTGGTGCACCTATTCTTCTTCTTCCCCTTATATTCATCAAATTAAAAGTCATCATTCATTATCGACCTTCAAAACCCTCATTGACACAATGAGATGTGGTTATTCATCTGGATCCTCCTCTAATTCGTATCGAGAGGAGATGTCGAGTTCAACAATGGCGAGAGAAGAGTACGTAGTAACGAGAAAGGAAGTGTATAGAGTATGGTGGGAGGAGGATTTTAATTCAAAAAGAAATTAAAAGGAAAAGAAAACCGGCTCATCAGGTAGCCGGTAACTTGTTCTAAAGAGAGATTAATGAGGGGATAGTTCATATTAAAACGGGATTACGTATAGTTGGTATTAATATAAGAAGCACCCTCATAGTTGGTATTATTGTTATGAAATAACCTTTATTTTTATTAATAATAATTAATATTTTTATATTATTATTAATTATTTTTATTTTTATTACTATATTAGTTATCATTAATAATAATAATCATTATTATTATTATTATTATTATTATTATTATTATTATTATTACTCCATTATTTATTTTTTCAGTTCATTCAATTTAACTCGGACTAATTTTGTTTAGTTCAACCTCATTCAGTTTAGTTCAGACACTTTCAGTTAAGTTAAGTTCAGTCAGTTTCAGTTCAAAAGAACAAGGCATAGCTACGGTCCATGGGTGATAACGAGAAGAGATTGTTCGTGAGCAATTTGACCTCGATTTGGTCAAGATTTGGATAAAGCTTCTCGGGCTTGGTTGGTCAAGGTTTGTATAAAGTTCGGCTCAAGGTTGAGTCTGGGACTTGGGTTTGTTTCGACAACTTAACAAGTCAAGCTAAGAAATCATTGAATCGGGTCAAAAAGTTTGTGAGCAGCTCGAAACAATGTGTAGTTGTATTTTACTTTTATTTTAAAATTATATACGAAGTACTTCCTCCATATCTCATTGTTTCTCGCCTTTCATTAAAATACTCCTCACATATTTCAAAGAGACGGGGAGGAACAATAGGATATGGAGATAAACATAATTATATGGAGTATTATTTTTTTCATCGTATGAAATATTCTCATTGATTTGTCTAATACATGTTGTAGTACCCTTTTATACATATTTTTGGATTCCAAGTTATCAACAAATATCGATGAAAAAACGGGATTTAATACTCATATAGGCTCGAGTTAGGCTTAAACTCGGTTCGAATTCACATTTTAGCTCGCGAGCTTGGGTGTGAGCTCAACTTTTTAGCTTGAATTCGAATTTTGCTTAACAAAGCACAAGCTGAGCAAGGCCAAGTTCGTACTGGACTCGGCTCGTTATCATGACCATGGTACTACATACCACCCAGGCCAAGATACAATCCGGCATATCATCTGAACAACGGCACAACGCCCACGAGCGCACCATTCGCCCGTCCTACTTGAGGCATTTTACAGCGAGCGACTCAGCTTTGGGTTTGACCCTTTCTAGTAAAAAACACAGAATACATTTATTTGAAGAAGGTTTATTTACAATTGTTGAAGGTGAGAATGAGATGGGTAAATGGAAGAGATGGGCAAAAGCATCATTCTAATATAACACCATTCTCTTCGCTTCTTACAGCAGACAGACTTACAGGCTCGCATTCCCATATACGGACGGAGTAGTTCTCATTTCTCAACACATAATGCGTGTACTCAAAAATGCCTTATAATCACAGAACACGGCATGATGCGTCTAATGTGCTACTGTAAACTGTAAATGTAAATTGTAAATGGCAAAGAAAGTGGGCAAAGAGCAGTTTGATCAATCAACTGTCTGCTGCTTGGAAAAGAGTAAGTAATGCAAGGAAGAGGTTAATGATGTCAAGATAAAGGGATACTGCTGCTGCTATATACTCGTCGTAGTTGTATCGCTTAATCAAGTTATCAGTGTCATATACTATGTACGCTGAGAACAATATAGCTGCCACGCACCCATATATCATCAAAGACAGCTTTCCAAGAGGTATAAAGATCTGCACACCACAACAAAAATACAGCAATGATTATGATCATTTGGATTCGTAGTATAATATGAATCGTAGTTACTCAATACACCAATATTGTCGCTCTGCTGCCGCAGAGGCTCCCGTGTGTATTCAATTGCGAGGTAAGGGTGGGATATATGTTGCTTTATTCCTTTGCATAGAGGTGTCAGATCATCAATGACGAAAATTTCATCTAGAATTGCATCTTACGATGGCTACTTCACACTAACTACGTAGTTCAAATAATTTGTTTCAAGAATGAGTCTATTGCTCCATTACTAACGAAAAAATGTTCAACAAAAATAGTAAAATTGTGATCATGTAATTCATGTTAAAGGATAAGATAGTCAAATAAAAAAAATTGTAAACACGAAATAAAATGTAATGGCAGCAAACAAACAAGAAAAGCAAAAGCTTTTACAGTAGTATAGTCATGGTGTAAAATGTCAAAATTTTATAAATACCTGAATGAGCATAAAAACCATCAAGACCATGAAACCTGCAAACAAGAAAGGGCCAAGAAAGCTGAAGTCCATCCCTCGTTTTGCAGCCCAAAATGTGTAGAAGGTCAAACTTACTACGACAGCGAATGTTAGAATCAATGCCTCCAGTACTATTTTTCCTGTAAACCGCGAAGACAGGAACACAAAATTGTCAAAACCATTATGTCCATAAGAATGACTGACAACATTTTTATGTATCATTCTATGGAGACGAGCTTATAAATAATCACGAGAAAGTATTAATGCCACAATGATAAAAGTCTTCTCTTCCACAGGAGATACAGGGAATGGCTGCAGGTGTATCAAGTGCATGCAAGCATATATCTCTTGGAAGAAAACAAAATTACAGTCGCCAAGCCTTATAAATAATCACGAGTATGAAGCATGCAATATTATTCGTCAGAATAGCGGCCCTTGCCAAATGTTAATGTTAGATTGTTAGGCTTAGAGCTTGTTCTAGTAACCTCTGGTCAAGTTACCACTTAATTCTTATCTTATATTAGAGAGGTTTGACATGCTCAAAATAATGCACAAGGCAAACCACAAGTAAACAATGTCTTCATCACAAAAGGGTTTGTGTCACCTTCATAAATTGCCATATGCTTTTAATAGCATTCTCATAGTCCCATACGTGATCACAATATTTAACTAATTTCGTCAAACATTTTTCTTTGTTATAGCTCATAGACGCATCTCTTCATCAAATCAATGGAGATATGAAAATCCTTTCATCACACCAATTCGACCTATGTCTTAAAAGACAGCCCAAAAATTCCCAGGTCTATGACTTCTAATAATGAACGCAAGAAATTTCAATACGCTCGCAAAAGTAGGTATCATAATGATAAGATTCCCTCGTAGTAAATTTTGCCATCATAAACCAAAACAAGTTCTCAATATCTCACTTACCATGTGGTCCAATCAATTGTCCTCAAAGTGTCATAGGATATGAGTATATGACTCACTAATTTGATTTTTCAGCAGTTGGCACTATAGTGACTTTAAAAATAAAAGACACTTTATTTACCTCCACTTAAACAAATGGCCTGTGTTGCTTCTACAAAATCCATTCTTGAAAAATGGTATTGACCATTTGATTCACCTTCAACCAATCACGTTCAAAGCTTAGTAGGTCAATTATCAAACTCTAATGGCTTCGTAAACCTCTCTTTTAAATGGAATCGTATTAATGTTACAACTCTGTTAACATACTGTTAAATGCCATGAAGCAAGGTATGCTTCGCCTGCAGAAACAGCTTTTGTGTAAAAGACCAGGTCGGGCAACTGACAAATCAGTGTCTTTATCTCCGACAAATGGTTCCCCAGTCCCCACAGCTATCACGTCCGACCAGGCCTGGTCAAGAGGCGAGCAAACGCTTCTATGGGAGCAGACGACATCTAACAAAATAGTATGCCTTGAAGCAGACCTCAGTGTTTTGGCTAGCGTCTCACCAGACCTCGGGCTAACCCATGCTGCCACATTACTTTCAAACTCCTACGACTCCTACCACTATGTATTTTACACTCCGTCTTGGGCCAAGTCAGATTAATGTCAATTTCCATCTCAATCACCACCTTGCAATATCTCCAACCAATTGACCTTGATACCTTAGCTACTTGTCATGTTCTCTTCCTTCAACTCTTATATTTACAATAAACGCCTGTTATGTTTCTGTACGCTCTCGGCGACTCTTCCCCAAGGATTTCAAGTACAGACAAGTCAATCCGACATACATCACCTCTACTACAAAATGTGAGAGCGTTTTTTTCCTTGCACTGAACATCCATCCTATCCATATAGTATGTCAACTCAGCACCCAAAAAATATCTGTTTCTACTTTATTACGAGTATCTCCCAAAACTAAAATATCCGTCACTGGTCATTACCTACCCTCAAAGCTATCTCCACTAGAGAATCCACTTCAAAAAGTCAAGAGAAATCCACAACCTTAAAGTGCTAAAGCACTAGAAACACCTCATTTTGTAAGGTAAAGGTTGGTGAAGCAATAGACACTTTGACTCACTCACAATTTATGTCAGTCTTCTATTAAAAAAAAATCATTGTATACTTAATAAGTCAATTCTATAGCTTATTAAATTAGTAAATTGCCGACTGCAACGTTTTTATTTGAGTTTTTGTCATTCTTGCAAATAAAAAAGAGATCACAATACGAAATTTCCCATTAAGCAGAGTTTGTCTACATCGATTGTTCACATAATGATCATATCATGTTTCTACTTTCGCATACGACTGCTTTTAAAGTAAGGGATAAAGTATTACCCCATAGAATAAAGCAAACACAGAGTCACGATACACGTAACTGGATCAGCATTCAGCACCATGGGTAGAAGTCGAAAAACACTGAAATCTACCAAATACTATAATACTATCCATTTAAAAACCGAAATTCAACAGAAAGGTTAACTCAGATATTCATCATATATAAAGCAATGGAATCCACCTGTTTATATAAATTGTAAAGTTGCACTCATTCCATCGAAACTATCATACAATTTTGTTCATAATCAATCCTTCAAAACAATTTCTCATACGATTATTGCAAAAATGATGGAGTAAGACCGTCTCACAGTCCGATTCTATCTTTGTATCCTACTGTATCATACAATGAGACCGTCTCACACAATAACAAATGCGGAGTAAAATGAAAGGAAGTAATAGTAATAGTAATAGTGGTTACCTTTGACAAAAGCGCAACTCATGCCAACACCAAACGCAAGTGTAACCGTGAACAAAGCAAGAAGGATGAAATTGATGGGGTGGCGTTTCATGTACGCGTACAACGGACACATTACTGCACAACCAACCAGACAAACAACCCAGGCCAACCCCCAATTACAATTCCAATCACAATCAATCAAGAAAATAATATTATAATAATAATATCGTAAATGTCTTAGTCGAGTGGTTACAGAACTTACTGATGATGGGAGAAATGAGGATGATGATGTAGATTGCGAGACCGGAAGGTGTGGAAACCAAATAATGCGAAATGGGTCGGACGAAAACAACGGTAGCGGCTACGATTGCAGTAAGAAACAATTGAATGGCGATTATCACATACACTTTTCGAATAAACGCCCATCTGAATTTCGAATTTTCCAACATGTTTGGGTACAATACACCATTGTTGTTGCTGTTGCTGTTGCTTCCGCCTGCTTCAATGTCGCCAAACACTTTCGCACCCCCCATTCTTTCTTCTTCTTCTTCTTCTTCTTCTAGATCAGTAAGATCACGGCAATGTTGATTCTGTTTTCTGGAATTGATCGAGTGATAATCAAAGATTTAAGGAAGGAATATGGTAGTAAGTGGGGGAAATCTTGATGATTAGTTTGAAGGGGAAGATCTATGGAGGAGGAATGAATTGATTGATTTTATTTTTGTTTGGAAGTTTGTTGTGATCTTTTTGAACCGGAAGTGTTTTGAGTAAAGACAGTTCACACACTGAAAGGCAAAGCAACTCTGAATAAGGGTGGTTCATCCATTATTCATACACCTCTGATCTCTCACTCTCTCGGACAGGTCAGTTGGTCGGGTAATATGAAAAAGGGTTTGAATATGAGTCGGTTTATAGAGCCGTGGCTCGTGCTTCGAGTTAGGTTCTGAATATGGATCAATAACAACGTCTTATATTAAATATAGATATAACATCAAAAAATAATTATTTTTTAATACGAATTTTTAATACGAGTATTAAATTTGATATCACGATTATTATTGGGGTGGGTAAAACATAAAATTTCATACCTGTGATAATTAAATAACAGATACAAAATAATATGAAAAGAAGATTTTATGGGGGTCTTATCGACTTAATTCCCGTAGGAGGAAGATGAGGTCTTTTTGGTGACTTATTTCATTTACCTACAATTTGGTAGTAGTAGGATGATGGGTCGTGCGTGAGACTTATTCCATCTGACCTCCGAGGTAAGACCGTATTTATATTGGAAGCTAAGAATATTTTAAAGTATCTAAGATATTATCACAGTATTTATTGATAATTATCTCTAAATACTAAGATATTATACATTAATAGATACCGAAATATATAAAATTGTGGTGTCTACAGGTGATTTCATGGTAATAATACAAGTTATTGGTCACCTTCTTAGAACATATGGGCTAACCAATAACATGTTTACTTAATAATCTCTCCTCTCTCTAAACCCTTCTCCCTCCTTCAAAGAAAACCCTAATCTCAAAAAAAAAAAAAAAAAAAAAAAATTGGGGCTACCACCAATTAATGGTGGTAAGCCCCCCAATTAATTACTTATATAGCTTTAATATCAGTATAAGTGTTATTATTATATCTACAATAATTGTCCCCTCCTTTTGGAGAGATTCGTCCCCATTAATTGATGAGTTTCGCTCTCTCTTTTAGGAGAAATGTTATTTCTTTGATAGCGGAGAGGACGCGGAAGATCAGTGCCTCAACGATTCATTATATGACATCTCAATTCATGTAGACTGTCGGCTGCAATCTATCAAGTTAGATAAAATCAATTCTCTTCAAAACCAAGATCCAAAGACCCTCTTGTGAAAAGCTGTAATATTAAACAGCGATATGTTGAAAGAGGATGTGCAGAAGCGGAGATCAAAATCTTAATGAGAGATCTTTGTTTTAATGAGAATTTATTTTACTCAAATTTTATGGTATTGTATTCGTTCAGTTTTGTTTTAGATGTTGTATGACTTTTTATTAATGAAATTATATTTTCGCTCAAAAAAAAAAAAACATACTGGGCTACAGTTTGAGGAAAAATATTGTGCCTAGGGCGGCACAACACAATACAACTCACCTGGGCATGACACGGTCTTTGCACTCCCAAATGTAAAGAAATGAGTAATTAATAAGCTTAAATTTGAGGAATTAGTTAGGCAATTCTAAGCATGACATGACACGACACGACACGTTATGGCCGTGAGCCGTGCCTAGGTCGCCCTTTCTTAACATTGACACGACACCCACTTCCCCGTGCCTAGTTCGTTCCATTTTTTCCCTCTAGGCACGACGGACCGACATGAGGCACGACACGATATATCCCATTTCCATCTCTATAAGAAACTTATTTTCTCTAAAATTATAGAGAAAGTATTTATGTTCCCCTATACAAAGGACATCAACTTTAAGTCTTTAAATCAAACATGGTCACAACTCACGATCAAGACGATGTCCTCTTAAAAGAAAAACAAACAATGTTAAACAAAAAAATGTAGTTGTCAAATCATACCAAGTTTTACCATTTCTTATCCAATTTTTCATTATTTTTTCTTTCAGTGCCCTTTCTTTCATAAAAGATTCTTTATTTCTCTTTCTCTTGGAACCTAGCAACGTGCTTCTTTTCCCAATCTCCTCAAAATCTAACTAACTACGGAGTAGTTTTGTCCCGTGCAAATTGCACGGTTGACATTAAAAAGATATACAGAGTATAAAGTGAAGGTCACAAAAACCTTTGTTAAAAATATGAATCTGTGTTCTACAATAACCCAAGCATCACGCCTTAATAGTTTTCAAAAGGGGGGAAATGAACTCAAGAAGCCGGAAGGCATCGAGCCATCGAACTCAGAACATTTGCATTGGCTTCTTTCTACTACCACTCCACCAACGTGAGTTGCTTAAATTTAGTTGATTTTGTATTATTCATTTGAACCAAGGACTTAAGATGACAGATACATACAGTATGTGTCGAGCAACGAAAACGTAATAATATACTTCAATACTTAAACGGAATATATGGTCTGGGAAATACGGAGTAATTGTGAAGAGTACGATATATATTAAAAAGGTGTTGCTCTTCGTAGAACACGTTTTACTGTCACAATACAATATTTCCAATTTTGTCTATATCATTTACCTCTTCTCAAATTCCATCTATTCTTGCTCTTCTCCTTTTTCCTCTCTCATCTTCTTCTCAACTATCTATTTACTCGGTACATATTCTTTTAATATTGAAGCTGTATATGTATATTGTTAACGCAATAATTTGTTGACACTAACACATTTTAAAAAAAAAAATCATTCATACTACATAAGTAAAAAAAATAAGGTTCGACAAAAAAGAATCAAGAAAAAAAAATAATTAAGTTTATAATTGCTCTTCCTTCTAACCCGTATCCATAACCTTACGAATTGATATATTGAATGATTTGCATAGTTAGAATTGGAGGGAATCGACAATAATTGAAAAAATTGAACGATTTCTAAAGCTCTAATTTCATTAAATAGGGATAAGAGGATGGTCATATGCTTTCTCGAAACACCTCAACCCTCCAATGCTTTTGAACTTTAATTTTCTTCTATTAAATCTGTGAAGAAGTTGCCTCAAATTGTAGCTATGATCCCCACATCCATCCATTGCATCATAACAACCATTATCGCTCTAGAATAATTTCACTTTTTCTTGACTATTACTCCCTCCATTTTTTTTTATTTAGCTCATTGTTCTTTAAGGTTGCGTTTGGGTACTCGGAATTGATTTGAATATCAAGAATTCAATTCCTGTATTTGAATTTCTAGAATTCAAATCTAAATCTAAATCCAAAATGGTGTTTGGGTACCCTTGGATTTGGATTTGAATTTCGGGCGGGTGAAGTCGGGTCAAGTTCACCAATTTTTATTTTTTTAAATTTTTCATTAGAAAAATGTAAATGTTCAAATAAGGGGAAAAATACGAAGAAAAAAAAAACTACGACAAAATTATTCCAAAAAAAAAAGAAACGACAAGTGACGGAATTAAAATGACTACTATCTACTAGGAATTTGAGAAAACCAAATTTGAACTAGGTTGGATTTGGTTAGAATTTCAAATCCAAATCCCAAGGTTTCCAAACACTCAAAATATTTCAAATCCGGAATTCAAATCCAAGTCCAAGTTCCCAAACATGCCATTAGGGATTTTGTTTTGTTACCCCATTTCTCCTTATGAAAATATATTTATCATTATTTTTCTCTCATCACATGCACCCTATCATCAATTTTCTCTTACTTTTTCATTTTTTCTTAAAATTTGTGTCAAACTCATATGGACTAATCAAAACAAATTGAGAAATTAATAATTACTTTTGTTTTTTATTAATAATTGCGGAGTATAATTTTTTTATTAATCCCTCGTATTAAGAGTAATATTTTCTTTTTCCTTTTTGGTTTAGTTTGTCTTAGCTCTTTTCTTTTTGAGTTGTAATTTTAATCAATTATTTATTCTTCTGTCTATTCTTTATTATTTTCTTTACACAGAAACTCCACCATATTTTTCACTTTTTCTTATTTTAATTAAATCATTTTTTTCTTAATTTTCGTGCACAAAAAAGAAGGGAAGATTAATCTTAATGGGAGGGAATATTTATTTTTATTACGATGAGTAGTGAGTATTTGTAATAGTATTAATTATTATTATTATTATTATTATTATTATTATTATTATTATTATTTATTTATTCAGTTCAATTAAATTAAGTAAGTTAAGTTCAGACTCATTCAGTTCAATTCAGTTAATTTCAGTCGAAAAGAACAAAATTTAAATTTTACAAATAAACAATTGGGTGTTGGCCGTGTTGCATATCACGATTTTTTTTACGATTCCATGTTAAACTGAATTTAGTGGTTCGGCACTCGTCAATGGCTAAATATGGAAATATCCATATGTCCATTCATATTGAGGTGCATCAATTGGGCCGACTTATAAAAATTATTGAAAATGGACTGAAAAGCATCCTATTAATTTGGGCCGAGATTCTACAACCCACAAACCTAACCCTGATTGACTATGAAATATATCCATCCCCGTCCCCCTACTAACAACCCCAAACCCTAATGCACTGATCGACTCATGCTCACCCTACCTCATACCCACACTCTCAGCCTCTCTATCAACACCCATTTAACCTAATATTCACATCATCAACCTATCATGTTCAATTATAACTAGTTTTACAACCCGTGAAAATTCACGGGTCTGTTTTATAGTCGGGTTATATATTAAACTGAACTAAAATTAAAAATATGGATGAGATATACTCTATAAGCACTTTAAAGAGTGTACTTTCTCCGATTTTAAATAATTGCCCAGTTTGTACAATATATGTGAGAACAACTATGTATTAGAAAGACGTGTTCATGGTATTCCGTATGTGAAACACAGACACAGACACAGACACACACACACACACACACACACACACACACACACACACACACACACACACACACACATACCGCTTCCGCCACGTGTGGTTCCCAACTAAATTGTCTACGATGCTTCAGCTCCCACAAGACTGTACTCACCTCATGCCGAAAAACTACACCCACCGCGACTTCCACGCCCCCGTTCACTTCTACATCTACATTGATTTTAACTACTCCCCGTTGGTGTCGTCCATCCTCCCTGTCCTATTCCCCACGGTTGCCTGCCTCCCCGTTGTTCTCCTTTTGCTATTCCTTTATATTTGATACGGAGTATATTCGATATAATTAGATCTGTCAAAACTTGACCTGACACGCTAGTCCCATTTTTTTAGGGTCATGAACCTGTTTGACCCGAACAGTTATGACCATTTAATTTTGAGTCGAAACTCGACCCGTTGGGTTAACGGAATTTATTAAAATTAACAAAATATTAATACTTAAATATTATATTTGGATTTATAATTAAAAAAAATTAATACTTTTAATATTTTAAATTACAAAGATAAACAAATATTCAATTTAATACTCCGTATAACTCTTTTTAATCATTTAATAATAAAATAATTTTAATATTATTTTAAAATAAAAATATTAATTGAAGAATATAATAATAATGTTTTTAAAATAAAAAATAATTTAATACTAAGAATATTTTTTGACTAAAAAACCGCTAAAAAAAAGGTGTTCAGAACTATTTCTTATCCATATTCTGACCATAACCCGACCCATGACCCGTGTTTGACTTGATACGACCCGACTCATATTCTGACCCAACCCAACCCGCACGACCCGTTTGAAAGGTAGGTATAATCAATTTAAAATATTTGAACTTTTAATCTTATATGGTACGGAGTATATTAGATAGATATACCATAATACCTAAAAATATTTCATTTCTTTAAGAAAGTTATTCTATTTACGATATACATGTACATGATTAATTAGTTAAATCAATTAAAAAATATTTAGATGTTTTTAATATTTGCAAATTTCGGTATTAAAAATTAATATGACAATTACAATTTTATGTTCTAAATAAGTAAGTGTCATGATATTAGGAGTGAAAGGTTCTTAATCTTGATTTTAGGGAAAAAAATCAAGAATATTTTATAGTGTCGTGATTATGATATGCATTGAATTGATATATAGATTAAAAAATTAGAAAAAGAATTAATTGTCACTTTTAAATGAAAATTTAAAAAGTTACATTAAAAAATAAGTTTAGTATTTTCAATGAATATAAATAATTTCGTTTAAGTAAATGAATTTGGTTTATATTGAACTCTGAAGTATACGGTAATTCTTATTTGCAAGAATTTCTATTTCTATTTAAATCAATGAATTGTATTATACTCTATATCTATATAAATAAATCAAGTTAATGATTTCTATTTAAGTCAATGATATAGAATTGTGCCACATCATCCATTCAATGCATTCATGCTGTCACGTGGCAAAGGATGCTTTCAATTAATATATATATAGATAGATTTTTTGAGTAACTTTATGATTATGGATCATAATTCAGACAAGTAATTTTTATTGTTTTTATTAATAACCTCAATTTTTCACATATACTTATTGATTAATTGTTAATTCAATTTCTGATTAAACCCGAATTAGTTTCTTCATTAAGTTTAGAGTTACAAATCATATTTCGCTTTGAGACAATTAAATTTGTTGTTTTTATTAATAATTTACTTTTTAATGTAATCATTTGAGTGATGTTATATTATTGATTTTTTTATTTCAAATTAAGCCCTAATTTGGATGGTGGTTGGAGGTAAGGCGGTTATGGTTATGATCGATGATGATAGGTGATCAATTAATTGAGAAAAATAGAGAAAGATGAGAAATAGTATAGCGATTGTCAATTGTCACTAAAAAAAGGACGCGGACGTCCTTTACTTGCCACCGGTTTTAGTCACCATTTTCACTCGGGCGGTCATCGACACCAGTCATCAGCTGGAGGTCGACCCCGTTGGTCGCTTTTTCAAGAAGTGAGCGACCGATGAAGGGTCGCCATAGGTGGACAATCGCTCCTAGGCGACGGAAGATGGTAGCCATCAGTGGCAGACCGACTATCGCCAAAATAAAGACCGCCAAACGATCGTGTCGGTTGCCTGGTCCCTCACTATGGCGACATTTGACAATGTTTGTTAAATAATAATATGAAATGACGGGTGTTTCGTTAAATAGCGTAGTATTGCTGTAATTATTAACCGAAATCCCTATTTTAAACTAAATTCAAAAGTTGAGGTGCAGCGTTACATGCTTGTACTATATTCTAACTAAATTATTCTGCTCCCATAATTTGGTTTAGAGTAGATTCATTTGTTAGTCGTCTTCTGAATCTTCGTTACTCCATTGTGCTTTTAATATTACTCTTTTAACTGGCCCTTCTGTTTGGTTCCTGTATTGATTAATGATAAGAATATGTTAGTCTTCATAAATTTTCATCATTCATTTAAGCCAATATTAACTAAAAAAAAATTGAGATGTTTTGACTTTTATTACCTGTTGTAGAAGTCTATTGCTTCTTGGATAGGTGGATTTTTGAATATCTTTGTTGCAAAGTGTTTGTCAATTCAGCCATGCCTTTTCAATGAAAATTCATCTGCAATTAATTTTAGGAAAGAATAATATTTGGTAACCAATCTATAATTTTTGTGTTACCTTTGGCATGTGGCTTGCTTAAACATTGAAAAATCAAAATAGGTTTTCCCTCAAAAAATACAGTGTCAGTTGCGAGATCCGCAATCTCCTTTGTTGCGTCCCCAGTAATTGATACACACATGACATTATCCCTATAGAAAATATGATTAGTACGATAATACTATATAATACTTGTTGTTCAACACACTCCTTGAATGACATTACCTCATGTCTGAGGTGTTTGATATGTAAAGATGTGTTGTAGCCCATTCACCTTTTGCAAAAATTACCTCATAATTTTCGAGGCTACCAATTAAATCTGCACATGTGATTGAGTTAGTAGCTTTTTAAAACTCTTCTGTGAATATTCTGAAATACTATTACTTACCGAATAGAGTTCTCTCTGCTGTGTTCTTTCGGATTTCTTGAAAACTTAGAAATGAAAATCCGAGATCTGGGATGGTAGGATCACTAATTTCTTCGATTATTGTTCTACTTGTAAATTGAACACACCATAATTGTGATGTGGCACTGTGGTTCCCTAAGTCTGAACATATTGCGAATTTGCTTATTTTGTATGTCTGTCCTTCATTTATTATTGCTTGAAATTTTTGAATTAGTTCCTCAAAAATCCTTGCTTGTATAACTGTTCCCTGAAATAAAAAAAAAATTACAAATACTTAGTACTATTGCTTCACTTATTTCATTTTTTGATTTTTTTTGCATATACATCTGGCTAACTCGAAAAACTAATTTTGTTTACCTCTTTATCAAGCATAAGAAATTCTAATGACCGCTGCGTGTGTTGATAATTGACTTGCCATATTCTTATTACTCGAACTTCAAAGTAGTATGTTCTTAGATTATTTGCGATGAGTGAAAATGATATGTGTTTTGGGTCCATTAAATTTTTTGCAGTATGATGTGTATAAATTGGCATCTTTTGATGTGTCATTTATAGATGTTATCAAGGGCTGTTTTTCGCTTAGAGTAAAGTTCTATGTTGATAAGAATTCTTTCTAGACAAAAGTACATGACATTGTTTTGGAATTTTATCTCGACATAAATACTGGAGAGTTATATTTTGCTATGATTCTGTTTTTTATGTCCGTGGATTGTCAATACCTGTATTAGCTGTTTTTCAAAGAATTTCTAAGTTTCACGTATCTTTTTTTCTTTAGAATGGAAGTATAAAACTGTGTCTTGGTCTTTCTTTATTAATCAAAGCAAGTTTAGGTATATAGACTATTGGCACGTCTAAACTTTCATCAAATACGATAATTCAAAACTGATACAAACTAATGAAAAGTAATACAATACTCCATTGAATTTTAACAACTGTTGATTGATTGTGGTGCGTCAATAAAATTCTAAAATGTCGTGTTCATTTATCTTGGTATGCCAATTTGCTCCTATGCTTTGTAGTAGTCCCGCCATTTCATCATCTATTCTTTGTACTTCTCTTGTCTCTTTGCCGTTCTCTTGCTCCTGCACCATGTTAGTATTTTGCATAGGTAAACACATAGGCTTCTATTTGCTAAATCTGTTAGCAGGAGAATTGTAATAGCTTGTCTTCTGAAATAGTCTTTTTGAGGAAATAAACGCAATAGCTTGTCTTCTGAAAAAGAAACTGAACCAAAATGCAAATTAAGTAGTTCTTCTGAAGTAAACGTTCACAAACATGAAATAGCAAAGCAGTAGTTCTTTCTATAACAGCTGGCTGTTTACTGCTATTCTTGATTTAATTGTTTTTAGCTGCTTGTTGGTCGCCCCTTCAGATTTAGATGTCTTCGATTTCTGCATCATCGGTCACGCTGACTAATTCAGCTTTTATCCTTTTTCTGCGGATGTTTCTAATTGCACCATCTTCAATATTGAAAGTTGATGGCTTCCAATTTGCACTGATAACGTCCCTGATATATGTTCCTTGATCTACATTTCTGTGTTAAAATAAAATTCATTAATTAATTGAACCCAGAATGTATATCAATTTCAGTCATCACAAATAATCTGTGTTAATATAAAATTTGGCTGCTATTTGTTCTCACTGAACTCACCTTGCAATGAATTCATTAACTTGTTGAATGTCTGGCTTGATATAAATTTTAGTCGCATCTGTTGTAGTTATCCTCATTTGCCCTATTCACATGCACATAAAACATAACATCATCTGAAATTATTTTAAGAATGATTGAAAAATATGTAACTTGTACCTTCATATGGCGATCTTCGCACACATTGGAAAACAATTACGGGCTTCTCAGCTAGAAAGTTATATTCGGTAGCGATTGACTTGATTTCCTGTGTGAGTGCTCCCCATATCTATATTGTCAAATTTATTCCACTGAAATTTTTAAAATCGTTATTTTTATCCCTATTTTGTTTAAGTTTAATAGTGGTGAATGATTAAACATGAGTGATTACTGTAGGTTTTGTAGCTCTAATGTAGTGCAAGCAAAAGGGCCATTTTCAAATAGCACACTGTATTTCTCCACTTGACCTATCACATCTGTAAAGTATGTCATAGTTAGCAATTACGAAATAAATTTATCACATCTGTAAAGTATAGTTATTTTACCTATCAAGGATCTCCCGTTTACACTACAAGGAAGACAACAATTAGCAACCGATAAAATCGGTCGGGAAGCTAAGAAATCGGTCGGTAAACAGAATTACCGACCGCATTTGAAATATTTCCGACCGAAAGAAATTAGTCGAAAACTATGGTCGGAAACACTATTCATCGACCAAAAAACCCGGTCGGTGAATCACCGACCGATGTTCAGTCGGTAAATCAACATTTCGGTCGGCAAAATATTTTATCGACTGTAGCTAGCGATCGGTAAATTAAGGGCTACCGACCGATCTGTCGGCCGGTAACCTTATTTTGCGGTCGGTAAACGGATTTACCGACTGAAATTTTCGGTCGGTAAGTGTTGCCGACCAAACTTAGGTCAGTACCTCCTGTGAAATGTTTGGTCGGGAAAAACTGAAATCGGTCGGTAATGCGGTCGGTATTTAAGGTTTTTACCGACCGATACTGTCGGTCGGTAAGCATTGCCGACCGTCGTTTGACAATATCTAGGTTGTTTATCGCGGTCGGTAAATACATACGGTCGGTCGGTAACCTAGAGGTGCGGTCGGTAAATCAAAATTCCGGTCGGTAAATATGTGTCTTCGGTCGGTAAATTGGATGAAAATTGAGGGGTCTAGTTTGTTCGTTGTCCTCCAATTTGCACATACAAATCTGCATTATAACCATCATACCATTCAACTCTTCCAACTCATTCAAACTACAACATCATTCACTTCAACCTTCTTTCATTAACTTCATCCAATTCATTCAGAATCCAACATCTCCACAATTCATTCACATAAAACCATTCGATATCATGAACATAGCTTTCTAAAATGTTTAACTACTTAATTAAGAGAATACTAATGAAAGTGTAAAGAGTCTAAACAACTTGGAAGAGAAATCAAAGTTTACACAACTTAAAAGATTAATCAATTGGAGGTTCAAGTTACACTTGAAAACCGACCCCGGCTCCCCCAACTCCACCACCTCCCGAATTATCATCGTTCGGATTACGGAAGTTAGTGTGGTTGAACGGTTGACAGTTCTGAGTTTGTAATACCTTGGTAAGCGCTGACATGAGTTGCTGCTGTTGTTGCATGAGCTCCCGGGTCTCCTCTCTAAAGCGCCTGTTCTCTTCTTTCTCCTTCTCTAAGGCTTCCAAAATCCTGTTTTGAAATTCTTCTGCCCGTTTCTCTTGTTGTACAAGAATACCGGGACGATAAGAGCACGAAGCATTCCCCTTATTCTGTGCAGGGGGGGTGAAGTACAATGGACCGGCGGATCCCGCTCCGTAGATGTGGCCCTTCTTGAAGCCCTCGGCCGCTTCAAACCAAAGTTTGTCGTCCTCTTTTCATGTCCCCTCCTCCTCGTTTTTTTTCTTCAGCTCTTCAAATCGTTCCTATTACCAAACAGAGGAAGGTCATGTTTAGGAACAAGTTATAACTAATTTATTAAGGGATTTTAAGATAATCTCTATAATTAACTAAATTAACACTTACAAATGTCTCCTTTGCCTTTTGACTGGTAAAAACTCTTTTACCGTCGACAACCTTAGAGTGCATGGCTTCCGCGAGCTCCGCCGCACTAGGCCTCCTACCACCCAGTTGCTCCATCTAAGAAGACAAATTATTACTATCATCTTCAAAAAAAAATATTAATAAAAACATTATGGAATATTTTAATATATTTTGTCATTACCAGCCTGGATGCATGTTTAGTTGCCTTGATCGACCCCCCGTGATGACTAGGGCCAGGCTGTGCACAAGCTTTATTTGCGGCAGCTGTCCTTGATCTCTTCTGGAAAGCCTTCGTCTTCCGTCGCTCCAACAAGTCCTTGTAGACTTGTGGCACCATCCACCCTGGGCAGCCCTTGTTCTTGCCATTCCGCAGTTCACAGATGTCGTTAACGGTGTCCTTTAACCGTTTACGACATTCGTCATCGTACCTCTCCCTAACTTGCTCTTCATCCTCGGGCTCCCATGAACAGTAGCCCTGACATTGTGACCGATCATAGTTTAATAATTACATATTAAGAAAAAATTCAAATAACAATTAAAAGTGCATATAACTGTATATCTTTGAATGTATACAAAATAAAGTGAATGTATGACAGGGGCAGTCGTATCCCTAATCAAAAATACCCTAAGGTCCACTAACTAATGCAGATAGTGAAGTAGGGGTCGAACCACAAGGAGGCGGGACTCAATTACTTGCTCTAAGGTCTAGACTAAAGATTGCGGGTCACTATTTTCCGGTTTGTTTGAGTGGACTAATAACTAATTGTTATAAGGTAAATCAATAATAAAAAGGGTCTAGGGTCTCAGGTTCACAATGAATGTCAATCGGGTCAGGGAGTCAACTAACAGGTCACTAATCGAACTGTCTAAGGTGTAGGTCCGGTCGGTACTACTACAGACTTTAGAACTAAACTTAACCTGCGGTTGCTAGAATTAAGCTAGTCTACCCAAAATGCCGTGACCTAATTAGTCCTTAACCCGGTCGGCGGAAAGTCCTAATTGTGATACTAATTAATTAATCCTGGCCAGTAATTAATCAATCAGAATTAAAAACAACATTCAGGAGACAGTTCATATGATCAGAGACAGGTCAATTTTCTATAACCCAATTAACACCCATCGATCCCCTTAAACCCTAGATAAAAATTAGCTACTCATGACGATCGTAAATAAACTAACAAAACATGAATTGCAATTAAACATGATGAATGTGAATTGAATTAAACTACGAGACTGAAATCAGATAACTAAGAAAATTAAGAACAAATTCAGACAGAAATTAAACTAGAGATTAAGACAAGAATTATAAAACTAGGGAATTGAAATTGAAATTAAAATTAAAATTAAAGTGGCGATACCAAACAAATTCAGATCTGAAAAAAAGGAAGAACGGAGTATGATGAATCTTGCTAAGAAGGACGGAATGAACGTGGCTTCTATGCTAACTAATGTAACGTAAAGTCTCCCAAAAGATAGAATGAAAAAGTAGTCTGACAATCCTCTTCCAACTGATTTAAAAGAAATCAGTTGGACTTACAAACAGGCCCAATTCTAATTAAAAGAGAAATCCAATCCGCGGCCTGAATGCAAGGCACTCGATCGAGTACATGCGTGTACTCGATCGAGTGGCTGCGTGAAAGCTTCACATTAAGTCTGGATAAATGGCACTCGATCGAGTACTCTACGCCACTCGATCGAGTGGATGCTGCTGAGCTCTTGATCGAGTTATTCCTTTACTTCTCGGCTTTTCGTTTTCTTCCTTGTCTTCCGTCCTCGTCTCGGCTATCCGGGTTATTACTCCAAAATATGCTCAAAATTGCACTTAACCTACAAAATAGCACGAGGACCGACAGTATCGACTTTCTAATAGAAATCGACATTAATCAAATAAATATGGAAGAAGAAAAGCTCAAAAACGGTTGTCGGGGGACAATAAAATACGATATAAAATGCGTTGATCAAACTCCCCCAAACCAAACCTTTGCTTGTCCTCAAGCAAACAACTAAAATATATACAAATGAGGACAAGTGATGTGAAACACGACTCAGAGCTGAATTACAATCATTCTCCTAAAATCAACTAAGACCGACGAGAAAACACGTAATGCTCAAGAATGCAACGAGATCAATAATCATGCCATAATCAAACAATTGCCTGCCAAACTTTCAATCTTGCGAGACCAATAATGTCGGACTTCCTTTCGGTTGTCGCTCGACACTCATAAGTACGGGTAAGTATATATGTGAAGATAGGAAAGAATAAAGACACTCACTCGACTTATGAAATATGCATGCAATCGAATATGAAATCAATCTCCCCAATTAAACACGTGTTCCACCAATCAGGACCATAGTACATGCCAAGGACTTACAAAGGGTGGCTTATATGTGAGGGAATAAAATGGATTGTGCCTAAAGCACGTATGGAAATGTGGGGCTAAGACCAGTAGTCGCAGCTACACAATAAAAACTATCCATCCCAAAAACCTCATCTATAAATTCCGGCCACTAACTAGAAATAACAACTCAAAAGAGCATAAGAGGAAATTCTGTCATCCTCTAAATTACAGTTCAATTCTAGTTATAACTTATCCACCGTTCCCCGAAAATTACAAGAAGCAATTTTTTTTTTTTTCTCGGATTTTTTTTTTTTTTTTTTTTTTTTTTCAATTCCATTTTCTTTCTTTTTCTTCTTTTTCATGCTTCCATATTTTTCTCAATTCAGACAAGGGGAAGGTGAAAACAAAGTCACATAACAGTATCATCCACTAAGATCCAAACGATGTAAAAATCCAAATTATGACCGCTTAGTGAAATAGTTCCCAATTAAGTTCACTGCGACTGTCCTGGTAAGGTAGGCTGTTCTGGGTTGTAGCTAAATGATATAAATATCATGAAAACTGGCTTACAACAGCTGAAACGGGCTAAACAGAGAAAAAATAACCTAAATCTACAGGGTAGTAAAAATGGGTCATTTTGGCTATGTGGAGCTCGTCAAAAACAGAAATGCCTTTCCTCATGTACCTCCACCTCAAACCAAACACGTATTCAATATCAAGAGACGGACGTCATATTTATGCAAATTGATATTACACATCTCATAAGGAGAAACCACTCAATTCCTAAATATAAATGAGACCAGTTATAGATGTTACTGGCCTAGGAAGCTCTAAACCTCAGAATTTTTGTGGTTTGCCAGCAAAATGGTCAAATTTACTCATTTGGCAATTAACGGTCCAATAGGCAATCATATCAAAGTCATCTCATCTCAAATATTACATGCATTCAGGTACGAATTTAGCTATCAATTAGGAGAAGTCATGTAAAATGCAATGTCATCATCGCCGTTTTGCATGTTTCACACCGGACACAAGACAGACACAAAGCACACAAAAATAAAATCTTTTTGTATTTTTCTGATTTTTTTTCAATTTTTTTTTTGGATTTTTAAAATTTGTGAAAGCACACAACAGAAAATAAAAGCACACAAAAACACACAAATTCTCCCCCAAACCTAAATGTCACAGTGTCCTCAATGTGACTCTACAGCATATATGACAAACAAATCCACAACCAATCCTAAGGACAACTTGACCTAAGGGGAAGAAAAAATCTAAGAAAACAAAAAACAGAAATAAAAAGGAAAGAAAGTACCGTATATACAATGGTAGCTCCCCCAAACCGGCTAATCAGCCATATCGTCGCCTCCAGCGGTCCCAGATGGACCGGCTCCAGAATCGCCCTGGCCTGAGCCGCTAGCACCACCCTGCTGACCCGACTGTCGCAAGCCTCTCAGCCACTGTGCTCCTAGGCCGCCGTAGGTGTGCCCGTAGTCCGGACCCCAAGCAGCTGGATCAACCCCGTAGTCGTGGAAAATACCACTGGTGTCACCCGGACCTCTCCAGTAGGACGGGTGCTGAGGTGCCGAGACGCCTTGAGTAAGCAAGTACTCGTGGATCTCGCGGTTGACGATGCTCTGGTTAATCCCCTCGTGTACCCGTCTCTGGTGCTCATAAACTGGATCATACATAAACGGGTACGGGTGCGGAAACTCGGCACCCGGAGTCTGGAACGGGAAGGTCGGGGTGGGTGTGTGTGTGGCCCTGGGGGGCTCGGTCTCATCGGGTACGGTCTCTACACGAACCCTACGTCGAGGGGGTTGAACACCACCCTCGTCGAAAATGAAAAGCTCCTCGGGGATGAGGTAGCGCAGTGGGTCGGGTGTAGGATCACCCTCGGGGGTGGGTGGTAAGGCAAGTAGTGGGGGTAGGATCGTCCCTTCGACAACCGAGAGCTTCATCCAAACCTTGTCCCGGACGCGCCACAAAAATTCCGGGGGATTGCCCCGAACCCACTTCAAAGTGGAGAAGAGATAGTTGCGGTCTAGCAACGGGACGCGGTCGGTAAGGCTCTGAAAAGTGACTGTATCCCCAAAACCCATAATGTAGCGCTTCGCTAGCGCGGTGACAATGGCTCCACAACCAATCGGTCCAGACCCCCTTATCTGGCGCTCGATTCCAACACAGATCATACCGGGTGCACTAAACGCCTTCAGGGATCGCCTAAAGGGGTTTAGGTAGTGTCCTAGAATCAACACCTCCAATGAGTGAAGTTTACTCATGTCGGAGCGTGGAAAAACCACATGACTCAAAATCCACAAGAAGAGGCGGATAGTAGGGTGTGGGATGGCGTTGAGCGCCATAGCGGTGACAAGTGCACTACGACCCGAAAATAACTTAAAGTAGGAAGGTGCTCTCGAGCTCTCGGGTATGTCTAGTATGTCATCGGCCTGGTCAGAGGTAAGCCTTAGACACTCGGACAAGTTACTAAGGTAGATTGATTGCTCCTCATTGTTCAACCGAAAGTTAATCATGCTCTCCTCTCTATCAAATTCAAATGAACTTAAAAACTCTAAAGTGAGTACTCGGTAAGATAACTCACGTAGTGTCCATAAGCCACCGAATCCGGTCATGGACAAGAGATGTGATAATTGCTCGTTCAACCCGAGCTCGATTGCGAACTGTGATGAGCAGCACCGGGTAGCCTCCATCGCCCTGGGTATCAAGGTAACTAAACGAGCTCTCTGGGCCTCGTCCCTGCAAACAATTTCTTCATAGCCTGGCACAGGCTGAACAGTCGGCTGCCTGGCGTTCCTATTTCTGCTGTTGTTTCGGGGCGGATTCCTTCTTCCTGCCATGACTATAGCATAATAACAAACAAAATTATACAAAAATCCCACAAAAAACACAATATCTCGGCCAAAATCAGACCCTATACACAAAAATCGATTTTTGAGCACAAAGTGGTGAAATCAACACAAAATCAAGCATGCAATGGAATTAGTATATAACTAAGGATGAAACTAAACTATAAAATCAAGAAAAGAAGCAAGGAAATCAAAAATCCCAAAGTATATCTCAAGGGTGACGGTTTGGACGAAAATAGGGAAGAAAAGGACGAAAATTTCAGAAATCGACACCAAGAAACACAAAGAAACACTCCCAATTGCAATTTAGAAGCAAAAATCGCGAGATTTGGTGAGGAATTGATGAAATTAGAGTGATTTGGGTGAATTGGGGGTTAGGGTTCTTAGGTAATGTGAGGGGGGAGGGGTTGTAATTCCGAAAACTGATTTAAAAAAAAAGAGTAAGAAGCAATTAAAGGAGACGGAAAAACCGAAGTTGGGACCGGTTCAGGGGCACTCGACCGAGTGCATAAGCCACTCGATCGAGTTAACCCCTGAAAAGTTGGCAGTAGCTGCTCCGTAAGGGCACTCGACCGAGTGCATGGACCACTCGGTCGAGTGAGCCCATGAAAACTGGACAGTAGCTCCTCCGTCAGAGCACTCGACCGAGTGCATGGGCCACTCGGTCGAGTGACCACTGCACCTGCTACTTCTTCCTTTTTTTCCTTTAAATTGTTTCTAAATCCTGAAATTAAATCAATTAAATCGTAAAATTCCCTCGTCCTCACTCGATAAATATTACTAACTCCCAATTAGAGCTACCAAGCTAAAAAAATAAAAAATAAAAATAAAAAAAAATGCGGAAGGGGAAATTACAAATTTATACAAGTGGTGCCGGGTTGCCTCCCGGTTAGCGCTGGTTTTTACGGTCCCGCTCGACCGGTTTACCTCAATTTGATTAGGTGGAATCGAGAGTGTCGTTGAGGTCCATGGCCTCTACAACACCGACGTACGCACCTTCGTGATAGAGCTTGAGGCGTTGACCGTTCACCTTGAATATTTCGCCTTTGTCGGTAGTGAGTGTAACCGACCCGAATTTATTCACTTCAGTGACCGTGAACGGTCCAGACCATCGGGATTTAAGTTTCCCGGGAAAGAGTCGAAGTCGGGAATTGAATAAAAGTACCTTATCGCCGACATGGAACTCTCGGGGGATAATGCGCTTATCATGCCATCTTTTGGTCCGCTCCTTATAAATTCTCGCGTTATCATAAGCATGGAGACGGAATTCATCTAATTCGTTCAATTGCATGAGGCGCTTCTCTCCGGCTAGCTTCGGATCGAGATTGAGCTCCTTTAAGGCCCACATAGCCTTAAACTCGAGCTCGACGGGTAGATGGCAAGCCTTGCCATAAACAAGCCTATACGGGGATGTCCCGATAGGAGTCTTGAATGCGGTCCGGTAAGCCCAAAGAGAATCGTCGAGCTTCGAACTCCAATCTTTCCTCGAAGTATGGACAACCTTCTCGAGAATAGACTTGATCTCACGGTTCGAGATCTCGACTTGTCCACTAGTTTGTGGATGGTAAGCTAGCCCGGTACGGTGGTGAACACCGTATTTCTTCAGTAGCTTAGTGAGTTGGCGTTCATGAAAATGTGAACCGCCATCACTAATAATAGCCCGTGGGACCCCAAAACGCGGGAATATTGTCTTCTTAAAGAGCCGGATCACCACGTTGGCATCGTTAGTAGGTGAAGCGATGGCTTCCACCCACTTAGAAACATAATCCACGGCGACCAAAATATACCGATTCCCATAAGAAGAAGGGAACGGTCCTTGATAGTCTATACCCCAAACATCAAATAGTTCTACTTCAAGAATCCCGGTTTGAGGCATTTCGTGTCGCCGAGAAATATTTCCCGTTCGTTGGCATGCGTCGCAAGAACGGATAAGGTGGTGGCATCCTTGAGAATAGTGGGCCAATAAAAACCCGATTGCATTACCTTTGCGAAGGTCTTCGAAGGACCATGATGCCCACCATAAGGAGAGGAATGACATCTAGTGAGGATAGAATGTACCTCACTCTCGGGAATACATCTCCTAAATAAACCATCTGCACATTCCCGGAAGAGATACGGGTCATCCCAGAAATACCTCTTCACATCATGTAGAAATCGCTTCTTCTGCTGATACTGAAGGTCGGGAGGTAGAGTACCTCCAACTAGGAAGTTGGCATAATCAGCAAACCATGGAGTGTCCATGGTAATAGCGAGCAAATGGTTGTCGGGGAATGAATCGTCAATTGGAGCGAGATCCCCACCATCATATCTTAGCCGGGATAGGTGATCGGCTACGACATTCTCGGTCCCGGACTTATCACGGATCTCTAAGTCAAACTCCTGCAGTAATAGGATCCATCTAATAAGTCTCGGTTTGGCCTCCTTCTTCGCTAGAAGGTACTTCAGGGCCGCATGATCTGTGTATACTATCACCTTCGAGCCAATGAGATAGGCCCGAAACTTGTCTAGAGCATAGATGATGGCCAATAACTCCTTCTCCGTGGTAGCATAATTGACCTGCACCATATCTAACGTCCGACTAGCATAGTAGATCGCATGTAAAGCCTTGTCTTTCCTTTGCCCGAGCACGGCTCCTACAGCATAATCGCTAGCGTCGCACATAACCTCGAAAGGCAGATCCCAATCGGGAGCTCGGATAATAGGTGCGGAAACGAGAGCCTGCTTAATCCTGTCAAAAGCTCGAGCACACTCGTCAGTAAAAATGAACGGGGCATCTTTGAGGAGCAGCTGAGTCAGAGGTTTAGCAATCTTGGAGAAATCTTGGATGAAACGGCGGTAAAAACCCGCGTGACCAAGAAAACTCCGCACACCCTTAACATTAACAGGGTATGGCAATTGCTCAATCACCTCGACCTTCGCTTTATCCACTTGGATGCCGCGTTCGGACACTAAATGACCCAAAACGACTCCCTCGGTCACCATGAAGTGACATTTCTCCCAGTTTAAGACCAAATTGGTCTCCTCACAACGTTGTAAGACCCGTGAAAGATTAAGCAGACATGTATCATAATCAGTGCCATATACACTGAAGTCATCCATGAAGACCTCCATGACAGACTCGATAAGGTCCGAAAATATGGACATCATGCAACGTTGGAAAGTGGCCGGGGCATTACAAAGGCCAAAGGGCATCCTTCGGTATGCGAAGGTGCCGTAGGGACAGGTGAAAGTTGTTTTCTCCTGGTCGTCTGGGTGAATCGGGATTTGGAAAAATCCCGAGTAGCCATCTAAGTAGCAGAAGTACTTATGGCAAGCAAGACGCTCTAGCATCTGGTCAATGAAGGGGAGGGGGAAATGGTCTTTCCTCGTAGCTACGTTCAGCTTACGATAGTCAATGCACATCCTCCATCCAGTCACTAATCGAGTAGGAATAAGTTCATTCCTCTCGTTCGTGATAACCGTGGTCCCACCCTTCTTAGGGACCACTTGGACTGGACTGACCCATTTAGAGTCGGAAATGGGGTAGATAATGCCGGCATCTAGGAGTTTCATAACCTCCTTCCTAACCACATCCTGCATGTTCGGGTTCAACCTACGTTGTCCCTGAATGGATGGTCTATGGTCTCCCTCTAAGTAAATGCGATGCATGCAAAACTCGGGACTAATACCCCGTAGGTCATCAATACTGTACCCAATAGCCTTCTTATGTCGTCGTAAGATGACTAACAACTCCGAAAGTTGGCTATCTGTGAGTGCAGCGTTGACAATTACGGGGTTTAGACCCTTATCATCTAGAAATGCATATTTCAAATTAGAGGGGAGGGGTTTTAGTTCAGGTTTACTTACCTCGACCTCCTTTTTAGGGGTGCCGAGACTGTATACCTTCTCGATAGTGCCCTCCTTTCCGTTCAGCATTCGTTCCAGCTCATCCACTTCCGCGCTCCATGATCTTTTCTCGGCATCAGCATCGCCGGATGTAAGCAATTTTTCCAAAGGGTCCCTGCCAAGATAGTCGTCAATATAATTTTCTATTTCTAAATCAATGACATCTATGCTATAGCAAGACTCTTCTATCATGGGCTTCTTAAGAGCTTGATCGAGACTAAAAGTCACGGTGTCATCTCCTACGGAGAGTGTGAGCTTCCCATTCTTGACATCGATGATCGCCCCCGCCGTGTGTAGGAAAGGGCGACCGAGGATAATGGGTATTATGGCATCCTCAGCCATGTCTAAGACAACAAAGTCTACGGGAATAAAGAATTTCCCTACTTGGACCGGAACATCCTCTAAGACACCTAAAGGATATTTGACCGATCGATCAGCCATCTGCAGAGTCATATTAGTACATTTCAAAACACCCATATTCAATTTCTGACAAATAGAATACGGCATGACGCTGACGCTAGCTCCTAAATCACACAGGGCCTTATCGATAGCTAACTTCCCTATAGTACAAGGGATAGAAAAACTCCCTGGATCCTTGAGCTTTGGCGGAGTACGACTCTGTAGTAACGCGCTGCATTCCTCTGTGAAAGCAACTGTCTCAGTTTCACTAAAAGACCGCTTACGAGTTAGTATTTCTTTCATAAACTTCGCGTAAGCAGGAACTTGAGTGATCAAATCAGTAAAAGGAACACTTACCTGCAGATTCTTAACGACTTCCATAAACTTACCGAACTGTTGATCGAGCTTTGTCTTACGCTGTCGGTGGGGAAATGGAAGTATGATCGGAATCGCAGGCTCCTTTGCTTGAGACGGGGACGCTTGAGACGAATTAGCATCCTTGATTGCAACCTGGGAATGAAAAGTAGTGGGATTAGGCGTTACGGTTTCCACTCGTATATGTTCAGGCTGACTCGGTCGAGTATCATCACACTCGGTCGAGTCACCTGAAGGCACTCGATCGAGTGGCATCACTGGGGAGTTACTGACTCTTTTTGGAGGTACTACTCGATCGAGTGGGCTGATATCACTCGGTCGAGTGAGCTCCAACTCGATCGAGTCAGAAGTGACTCGGTCGAGTTGACTACGGGACTGCTCTCTGCCAGGTTTTTTGGGGTCTACTCGACCGAGTGGGGTGGTGTTACTCGGTCGAGTAGCCTCAATTCGTGGCCTACTCAACACTTCCTCGGCTAGCTCTTGCTTCTCCAACTCGGTCTCATCAACCACAACATACTCCTCGGGCATCTTCGGACCGTCATAATGGGTTCCGCTTCTCAATGTGATCGCATTGGCTTGCTCGTGTGATTGTTCGCCTTGAGGAGGTAAAGTACCCGGTGGCCTAGCTTGCTTTTGGGCGGCAAGTTGCGCTACTTGGGTATCTAGCATCTTGTTATGTGCAAGTATCTGGTTGACTTGAGTTTCTAGCTTGTTATGACTTTGGATACCTTGCATCAACAATGCTTTAATCTCTGCAAACTCGGTGTTGGTTGGAGCTTGAGCTTGAGCTTGAGCTTGGTTTTGGTTTTGTGGGATCGGTTGGAATTGTTGTTGGTTCCCCCACCCTTGTTGGTTACCCCAAGGTTGGTTATTACCCCACTGTGGTTGGTTACCCCACCCTTGTTGTTGGTTACCCCACCCTTGTTGGTTACCCCAATTTTGTTGCCCTCCTTGGAATTGTTGACGGTTATTGCTATGGCTTTGGGAGGGTCGGTTATGGGGTGCTACGTATGGGACGGTTTTGTTACCGCCGGGTGGTGGTGGGTTAAGCACGTTTTGACTCCTATAAGATAACAAGGATTTGTCATAGCCCGGTTGGTTCATGTAGGGTTGGTGTGGTCTCATGGATTGAAATGCATTCGCCGTTTCTACTCTCACACACTCTTGGGTATAATGACCCACATCCCCACAACTCTCACAAACAACCTCAGACATTGCATTAACTTGATACATACCGCCTTGTTGTTGGTGGTTTTGGGTTCTAGCTAGCTCCATGGAGTCAATCCGCTTAGTTAAAGCGGCTAGGTGGCTAATTATGGCATTTGATGACTCGGAGTCACCACTATTTCCCCGGGTATTACCTCGTGGATTTCCCCAACGTGAGTGATGAGTAGCCATGTCTTCAATCAATTTCCATGCTTTATCATCATCGACGTTGTTTTGGAACCTGCCATTAGCTGCAGAATCGAGCGTAGCTCGGCAATCGTCATATAAACCATTATAGAATTGATTGCACAAAAACCATACCTCGAATCCGTGATGTGGGCACTCCTTAACTAGCTTTTTAAACCTTACCCACGCCTCGTAGATATTCTCGTGAGATGTCTGCCGGAAGTTAGTAATCTGACTTCTCAACATATTGGTCTTCTGCGGCGTGTAGTAGTGCTTGTAAAAAGCTAAGGCCAAGGAGTTCCAATCTGTGATTCCCTCGGTCTCTTTGTCTAGATCCGTGATCCAGTCTCTCGCGTTGTCGCGTAGGGAAAACATGAATAGCATCTCCATCACCTCTTCTTGTGTCACTCCCGCGGGGAGTGGTATAGTTGAGCAATAGTCGGTGAAGAGCTTCATGTGCTTCGCCGGGTCTTCATCAGGACCGCCACCGAATTGATTGCGCTCCACCAATGTAATAAAGGCGGGGCGAATCTCGAACGTACCCGTAGTGGCAGTGGGTCTCTTCAACGGTTTCGGTAGGGCACTTTGCTCCGGCTCGGAATGGCTAGCAAGTTTAGGAGGCATCTTGACTAGCGGTGTCTCGGGAACAGTAGTGGAATTATCCTCTTCAAAGGACAGTGCTTTGGATATATGCTCGTCGTCCGAATGTTCCACAGAATTTGATCGTTCTGTCTCAGCAATCTCCTTGTAGAATTTCCTGGACCTGCGGAGAGTTCTCTCTGGTTCAGGATCGAATGGTGGTACGTAGCCTGAAATTCGAGAGGACCTGGGCATACGAGGAAACTACAAAAAAATGTGAGAAACGGTCTCAAGGAACTGGAGTTCCTCGAGACAAGCAATCAAAAGACTAAAACACAAAACAAGTAAATAAATAACACCGTCTCCCCGGCAACGGCGCCAAAATTTGACAGGGACAGTCGTATCCCTAATCAAAAATACCCTAAGGTCCACTAACTAATGCAGATAGTGAAGTAGGGGTCGAACCACAAGGAGACGGGACTCAATTACTTGCTCTAAGGTCTAGACTAAAGATTGCGGGTCACTATTTTCCGGTTTGTTTGAGTGGACTAATAACTAATTGCTATAAGGTAAATCAATAATAAAAAGGGTCTAGGGTCTCAGGTTCACAATGAATGTCAATCGGGTCAGGGAGTCAACTAACAGGTCACTAATCGAACTGTCTAAGGTGTAGGTCCGGTCGGTACTACTACAGACTTTAGAACTAAACTTAACCTGCGGTCGCTAGAATTAAGCTAGTCTACCCAAAATACCGTGACCTAATTAGTCCTTAACCCGGTCGGCGGAAAGTCCTAATTGTGATACTAATTAATTAATCCTGGCCAGTAATTAATCAATCAGAATTAAAAACAACATTCAGGAGACAGTTCATATGATCAGAGACAGGTCAATTTTCTATAACCCAATTAACACCCATCGATCCCCTTAAACCCTAGATAAAAATTAGCTACTCATGACGATCGTAAATAAACTAACAAAACATGAATTGCAATTAAACATGATGAATGTGAATTGAATTAAACTACGAGACTGAAATCAGATAACTAAGAAAATTAAGAACAAATTCAGACAGAAATTAAACTAGAGATTAAGACAAGAATTATAAAACTAGGGAATTGAAATTAAAATTAAAATTAAAATTAAAGTGGCGATACCAAACAAATTCAGATCTGAAAAAAAGGAAGAACGGAGTATGATGAATCTTGCTAAGAAGGACGGAATGAACGTGGCTTCTATGCTAACTAATGTAACGTAAAGTCTCCCAAAAGATAGAATGAAAAAGTAGTCTGACAATCCTCTTCCAACTGATTTAAAAGAAATCAGTTGGACTTACAAACAGGCCCAATTCTAATTAAAAGAGAAATCCAATCCGCGGCCTGAATGCAAGGCACTCGATCGAGTACATGCGTGCACTCGATCGAGTGGCTGCGTGAAAGCTTCACATTAAGTCTGGATAAATGGCACTCGATCGAGTACTCTACGCCACTCGATCGAGTGGATGCTGCTGAGCTCTTGATCGAGTTATTCCTTTACTTCTCGGCTTTTCGTTTTCTTCCTTGTCTTCCGTCCTCGTCTCGGCTATCCGGGTTATTACTCCAAAATATGCTCAAAATTGCACTTAACCTACAAAATAGCACGAGGACCGACAGTATCGACTTTCTAATAGAAATCGACATTAATCAAATAAATATGGAAGAAGAAAAGCTCAAAAACGGTTGTCGGGGGACAATAAAATACGATATAAAATGCGTTGATCAATGTATACCCTAAAATTGTCGAACCATTTATCTTTCACCGTCGTCGGGGTCTCCCGGTAGTTCATATGCGGTTCACGGTAGAAACCCTTGAACGACTTCGTTACTCGTCTTACCACACCGGAGTCATCAAACCTTAATCAACACAAATGCCACAAATTAGATTTTTGTATAGAAAAAAATTATATACTACATCTACTTCGATAATGATAGAATAAGCAATACCATCTCCCACTGGGCTATATCGCAATTATTTCCAGATCTTCCTGTTGTTGTTGTTGTTGTTGTTGTTGTTATTGCTGCTCCTCCTCCTCGTGCTCGTCGACCTGCACTTGTGGTCCACGTCCACGTCCGCGTCCGCGTCCACGTCCTCGTCCAACCATCTTTCAGATATGATCTGTTGAATGACAAAACAAACAAACATATGCAAATAACACTTACCAAATGCAAATCCAAGAAAACATTTAACAAATAATATCATCTTGCCTAAAACCAAACAAACATATACAAATAATAACTACATTTATCCATGAGTGTTGATCGATGACTAATTCATTGACTAAACAAATACAAGTTAGCAATCATCATCGTCGTCATCATCATCGTCTTCTTCTTCTTCTTCTTCTTCTTCTTCTTCTTCTTCCTCTTCTTCCTCATCCTCTTCCTCCTCGAACTCATCTTCAAATTCCTCCTCCTGATCAATGTTATCATCTTCGACAACCACATCATCACCCATCTCATTCATCTCTTCCATGTCCTTCCCTTCACTAAAACTTTCTAAGACGTCATCGTCGACAACACTAGATAATAATGAAGTACTACTCACATCTTCTTGAAATACCGTGACATCCACTGGTGCATTAAATTGTGACTTTGCCCGACCCTTAAAAACAGCCCACCAATGATCTCTATCCTTCTTCGGGTTTGGGTATGGAGCATAATAAACTTGACTAGCTTGATGGGCAAGTACAAAAGGATCATATTTACCATATTTCCTCCTACTATTAACTTCTACTAGTTTATAAAGGCCATGAACACTTGTACCGTTTGTGGAATTATCCATTCACGAACACTTGAACACGATTGCATTATAAATTCTCTTCGCCCCACAATACCTCAACTCAATAATTTCCTCTAAAGTGCCGTAGTAATCGTTTCCTTCAACATTACTTACGCAAACCCCGTAATTCATGGTAGCTCTGTTTTTCCCATATTTCTGTGTGTGGAAATTAAACCCATTAATCATATATCTTTGCCAAGTGTTTACTTCTTTAGAAGGACCAAATGCTAAGGCTTGAATCACATCATCTTTGACATTTATCTCAGTTACCTAATTGCGTAGTAGAGTGTTAGTGCATATGTGACGTGCTCAAAGTTTATTTCATTCTAATATGTCAATAATGAGACTTACATATCCTTTAAACCAATTTGGAAACAACTTCTCATATGTAGTCCAAACTTCATCCATTTTAGCTCGTGGATGTTGCTCCATAATGAACTGTTCAAATAAGCTGTAATTATCCAGTTTAGTCGTGACATCTACATCTCTTAATTTTAAAATAAATAAGTAAGTTGTTACTATTTACGTACCATTCATATTCTCCTAGTAGTTCACAATTTGATAATGCGTAAAGATGGGCACGATCGAACTCTTGTTCGTCCAAGTATCTCTGTTTTGGTTTAGCAAGTGCTCTACCTTTGTGTTGTCGAAAGAGCTCGGGTAAAGATGAATCATTTTCATCTCCCGTGCCCACATCCAAATCCTTAGCCTTTGTATCTACGTGGTCTTCAAAGTATAGAGAACAGAAATTTGATATTTCTTCAGTTAAGAAAGCATTGCAAATTGAACCTTCCACACGTGCTTTATTACCCACTTTTTTTTTCAAATGATTAAGAAACCTACATTTTGATAGTGTTGAGTATTTTCACAATTATAATGATATAATGATTAAGAAACATTAATAAGTTGAGTATTTTCACAATTATACCTCTCGAAAGGGTACATCCACCTATATTGTACTGGGCCACCAACCCTTGCTTCATAAGGCAAATGTATTGGTAAGTGCTCCATTGAATTGAAGAACGATGGTGGAAACACTTTCTCAAGTTTGCAGAGGATCTCCGCAATATCGTTCTCCAGCCGCTCTACATTTTGAGTTGTAAGGCTTGAGACACACAAATCACGGAAAAATTGGATGATCTCGGTAATTGAATTCCACACATTAGTTAGCAGCAAATGTTTCAAAGCAACGGGTAATAGCCGTTCCATGAACACATGGCAATCGTGGCTCTTCATACCATGAAGTGTGAGATTGTGTAGGTCGACGCAACGACCTAAATCCGATGTGTCATCTGAAAACCTCAAATTGCATATCCACTCACATAGTATTTTTTTTTTCCAGTTTGTCAAGAGTGTAGGGAGCTTTTGGTTTGCGGCCGTCCTTGAGGTGTAGGTGACCTCTACTACATAATTTGGGCAAGTCCTTCCTTGTGTTATGGGTGTCAGCTGTTTTATTTCTATTATCCAGGACTGTATGAATTAATTGTTCGAATTTTTTTTTTTCAATATGCATGACATCCAAATTGTGTCGAATCAACAAATGCTTCCAATAAGGTAGGTCCCATAACAAGCTCTTTTTGAACCACCCTGTTTTCATCTTCTTAAGTTCTTTCAGTTCTTGATCAGTACCATCAATGATCGTCGGGTAGTCTGATATCGTCTCCCAGATTTCACATCCTGACAATGTCGGAGGTGGTTCATCATTCTCGCACTTACCCTTCCTAAAGGCTGTTTTGTTGTAACGGAATGCATGATCTAGGGGTAAGAACTGTCTATGACAATCGAACCAACACATTTTACCTCCATGTGGAAGCCAAAACGCCTTGGTGTCTTTCATACAATGTGGACATGCAAGTTTTCCAGCAGTAGCCCACCCAGAGAGCATCCCATAAGCCGGGAAATCGTTAATGGTCCATAGGATACATGCTTTCAGCCGAAAATTTTGTTTCCGGGACACATCATAGGTGAGCACTCCAGTGTCCAACAACTCTTTCAATTCATCAATAAGAGGTTGCATGTATATGTCCAAGTTTTTCTTATGATTTTTTGGCCCGGGAACGATCAAAGATAGAAACATAAATTGTTTTTTCATGCATAATCCAGGGGGTAGATTATAAGGAGTGAGAATCACCGGCCAACATGAGTACGACTTACCAAATTGACCGTATGGTGTAAAACCATCTGTGCAGAGTCCAAGTCTAACATTACGAGGCTCACTAGCAAACTCCGGAAACATATAATCTAGATGCTTCCAAGCCTCACTGTCACTTGGATGAGCCATGGTCCCTGGTACACGTGGATTTTCTATATGCCATCTCATTTCTTTTGCGATGTTCTTGGTTGCATATAAACGTTGCAACCTTGGTGCTACAGAGAGATAGGTTAAGACTTTGAAAGGTATGTCTGCCCCACTAAAAGTTTTCTTCTTGTACCTATCTTTTCCACACTTTTTACATTTATCAAGCATTGAGTCTTCTTTCCAAAATAGCATGCATCCGTCCGGACATGAATGGATCCTATGATGGGGCATTTGAAGGCCCCTAAGCAACCTTTTAGTGTCATAAAATGTGCGAGTCATCAAATTATCTCGTGGAATGATATCCTCAATCAAAGCAGCTATCTTATCTAAACTTCTTTCCGGTAGGTTGTCCTCACATTTAATGTTAATCATCCTAGAAGCTACTTCTAGCAATGACGACTCACATCCACGATACAGAGGTGTCTCGGCGGCCTCTAACATTTCAAAAAATTCTTTCTGATCATGGTGGGGGCTTTCTTCTTCACCCAAAGGAGAATCCTCAACACGGCCGAACATTATGTCTCCAAATGCATCTACTATCATCTCCCGATAAGGTTGGTCGATGAAAGCATTAGTGTTTGTTGAAGTACTAGGATTACTAATAAAAGAAAAGGGTTCTCCATGGCACACCCAATTAGTATAACCAGGCGTAAACCCTTTGCTATAGAGATGCTCTTTCACCTGATACTCATTCAAGTACTTCAAATTTTCATACTTCACACATGGACATCTAAGAATCTGATGTGTCTTGTATTCTTCTTGTTCCTTAGCATATAGAATAAAATCATCCACCCCAAGTATAAACTCATACTTAACTTTGTTTCTATCGTCTACCCTTTCGTACATCCATTTTCTTTCGGTATTCGTCATTATTAGATTTTCTATAAGAGAAACGAAAACCTAATTAAATAACATAAAAAAATGGAGTAAGGGGTAGACATAAATAACTCCCATGATCCCATCTCATTCTTACCCCCCCTCATTATTTAATTAAATTTTCACATCTACCCTTAGTTTAATATATAAACTCAAATTCGTAGTACTCTTTATTGAATTTGATTGAGTCATATTACACCATATTGTATCTAGTTGGCCTAAAAACATTTGAGAGTAACATGAATATGCATATTTTAATGTTATAACAAGGAATTGTCCCCAAGACTTTTAATTACGGAGCAACAACTAAACTATACTAAACTACGAAGATAAAAAAAAGGGGAAGAATAATAAAGGCAGGCGAGATGAGAGGAGATCAAATAGAACGGAGGAAGTATATATTATGCCCACGCATTCCTCAAATTTCATATATATCCAAATCCCATACATTTCCTAATGAATTGCATGATCTCAAACAACTCTAACCTAAAACCAATCAACCTTACAAATTTCAAGAGTTATTGGTGTATTAATTTAACCTTAACCTTACCAATCAACCTTACAAACCAAATAAGAATACTAATCAACATTAAATATATTCTTAAGACTTATTATACTAAACAATTTTCCAATCAAGAATACTAATTGGGTAATCCAATCAAGAATACTAATTGGGTAATCCAATCAAGAATTTTCCAAAGGGTAAGTACTATAGGAAGAGCTATACTAGTTGAACCAATTTTTCATCTAAAGTACTATAGGGAGAGCTATACTAATCTAACTAAACTATACTAAACAATTTTTCATCTAATTTAACCCTAAATTAAACTAAATTTCAATTTCACCCTAAATCTAATTTAACCCTAATCTAACAAACAAGTTTCATCTAAATTAGACTAACCTAAATACACTAGTCTAAAATACACTAACCTAATTACACTAACCTAATCTAACAAACAAGTTTTACCCTAAATCTAATTTGACCCTAGTTTATAGGCTAACCTAAATTAAACAAGTTTTAATCTAAATTAACCCTAAATTCATCAAATACTTTGATTAACAACAATTATAAACCAAATATAAACAAAATTAAACAAAAAAATTGAGTTAAAATTCATACCTAGGTTGAAATTGGGGATTTTGGGGAGGATGGGTAAGATAATCCGGCAGCGGTGCGGCGACGGTGGCGCCGGCGAAGGGGAGGGCGGGGGTTGGGTCGGGTTTTGTCGCGAAGGGGAGGGTTAGGGTGTTTTTTTTTTTTTTTGGTTTTTAAAGTTCGGTATGTAATGAATGAAGGCAGCTGGGTGTTTAATTCGAAAAAGTCACCGACCGATTTAAATCGGTCGGTATTATTGCTAAATCGGTCGGTAAATAACATTAATGCCGACCGATAAACATTATTACCGACTGGCTATCATCGGTCGGTGATTTACAGACCGAAGTTAGAAATACCGACCGATATCGGTCGGTATTATTTATTGCCGACTAATTCTTTGTCGGTCGGTAAATATCAGTTGCTAATCACCTATTTTCTTGTAGTGTTAAGTTATTGTCAATAACATCTTGAAAGTCAACAAAGTTGAAACCGAATCTTGGCATTGTGGCACTATTTATTTCTTCTATGACAGTCCATGAGAGGAATCTTACACGCCAATAATGAGTGGTAGCTGCCTCCCATGCACAATTTGATGCTAAATGGAACTTGCTTATGCGATATACATGTTGTTCCTTTATCTTCCCTTCAAATTGTGGTTTTAAGTTGTGCACTATTGCTGCTTGCATCATATTACCCTAAAATTTATTAATATTAACTTTGAATATTGTTATAAGATAATATAAAACTCTAATTAGGTAATAGAAAACAACTTACCTTTTCATCCACCATAAGCATTTCAATTGAGTTTTCATCTCCCGGATTGAGAAGGTCGTCTTCTCCATTCCAAATTCTTACAACTCTAGCTTCAATGAAAGAATCACGAAGAGATGGCTGCAGCTTCTCAAAAGTTGAAAATGGTGTTTTGTTGTTTTGTAGGTCTCCCATTTTTTGTTTTGTTTTGTTATGCAATGTTTTACTGTCCATGCAGTGTATTTATAGTGGGTGAAGTAGACCCAACTACAAAAGAGAACATGGGGGTTGTGGTCAGTTTATGCAAGGTGTGGGTAGTTATGCTATTAAACTCCTCTAAATCATGGGTCATGGAAGAAGTTACGTTTGGTTGTATTGATAGTGGCATTGTCAACCTCAGTTACTGATAACTGGATATAGATAAACTGCATATGACACAAACTGAATCTGACAATAACATCAGAACGGCCATTCGAAATAAAAAAATTACAATTACAACATTCTCCATCATAACATAAATAATCACCCTTATTGTCCCTCCCATCAATGATTAAACTCTTTTGGTCCAACCTCAATAACCGCCGCCCTAATTTTATATTAATTAGTTCAATTCTGTAGTCTACCTTTCTTCAGCCTACCTTTTCTACACCGTAAATTGACTATTCATATTACTCTTGTATGTGTGTTGTTTGTAGGTATCCGCATATGTGATGGTAGCAAACTGAAGTGGGCTGTCAAAACAAATTACATTAATTATTGATCTTGTTCTGTCTTGTGAGGTATGTCACTATTGTGTGTAATTGTAATCTTGTTTTGTTGTTTATTGGTTACGAAAATCTGACTATTCATATTACTCTTGCATGTGTGTTGTTTGTAGGTATCCGCATATGTGAAGGCAGCAAACTGAAGTGGGCTGTCAAAACTAATTACATTAATTATTGATCCTATTCTGTCTTGTGAGGTATGTCACTATTGTGTGTAATTGTAATCTTGTTTTATTGTTTATTGGTTACGAAAATTTGTACTGTATCATATTTTTGAATTACTTTTTGGTCAATATTTCTGCATTTTGGAGTATGCTAATAAAAAATAATCATTGGTATGCATGTATTCTAATGACTCCCATTGATCTCGTTTTGTTTGTTAAATATGTAAATCGTGTGCGTAAATTTAACCCCTTTTTATTGTTGATCGGCTAAGACAAATCATACTGCACCATATTTCTGAAGTACCTAGTCAATAATATTGCGTTTCGAAGTATGCTGGCCAGAATTAATTGTTGATACGTTTATATTACAATGAATAACTCTGAAAACATGTTTTAAGAGATTAATGGACGTAACGACTTTACAATAAGACAGCAATGAACCATGTTTCATGTGATATCTAATCTACAGTATTACAGTATTTTACTATGTTGTCGTCTTGAATTTGTTCACTTAAAAAGATCTTCACATGCTTGCTTCCTTGATTGTGTTTTTCCAACCTTTGGTCCATTTGTCATATCCACTCTACTTCATAAGGTCGCTTTGTTCTTGTGTACCTTGCCATGCTTGTTCCTGCACTTATTTGCTACAAAATGCATTGTGAAGCAATGGTTATAATAAAATGGCCATGCTTCTTCCTGCAGTTGTTCAGTACTAAATTAATGAAATAAAATACGAAGTTCTATAATAATACTGAATCCGTTGTTACTAGGTCTGTTTCATGCTTAAAATCCATGCTTAAAATGCCAAATAACCATGCTGAAAATCCATGCTTAAAATGCCAAATAAGAAAACGATCTCATGCTAAATCCATGCTGAAAAATAAAGATAGTAAAATGCATTCTTCATAAGTGTCGTCATTGACTTGCTTTAACACTTTCTGACAGCCTAGTCGGCATCCTTCTCTATCTTCACTTGTTTGAGCGTTTTTGACGATGAGCCCCTGTCTTCAACCTCCGACACTATCATTGGTTCATCGTCATCGCTAACAGTTTGAGTGTATTTTCGTGTCCTTCTTGGTGTCCTGTCTACCTGCAATCTTCATGCTTTTAGACCATTATTCACATTCCTTGTAACTATAAATAAATATGAACTATATTCTACCATTGATATTTCTCCTGAAATTGCTCCCTTGCTTGATGTAGTTTTTGTCACAATGCTGGCGGCCTGTACAAAAAGCGTCTTAATAAATGCATAAATTTTAATAAAATAAATATTAAATGTCTTGAACTTATGTATTGTATGTATTTAGAATTTATATACCTCCATCTCAGCATACTTGTTATTCCATTTCGTAATAGTTTCTTTGTCATCCGTAAAGTCGTATACTGTGTAGCATGTGGAGTTCATCTCGATATTGAATCGTCTATGCACTTCTATTTTCAGTAAGTATTCGTTTCCGAAGAAACACTGAAAATCATCTGGTATCCCATGCTCATTCCCGACCTGTTTTTTTTGCATTAGTACAGTAATTGTGTACGTCTTTTTTGTATACTGAAGATGGGTAATGTGGTGGAACCTGTCTCAAGGCTTCAATACATTCCCTTGCACTTTTCTTGATTTTTCTTTGAACCAAGTTTTCAAACATTTTCACGGTAGCTTGTCCCCCGTTTCCGTCTTCTATGATGAACTTTGCCTGAAATCTAAGAAAAGCAAAACAGGAAAGTTGTGTGTACATATATATATAATACTGATGTATGTACGTCCCTTGAGAGAGAGATAGAGTATGTTCCAGACCTTGGTACGCAACTTATCTCACCCGCATCGTATGACACGCAATACTCCTTGGAGCAATACCATAGCCCGTCTTTAATCCCGGCCCTTGACTTGCATCTTTTGCATGAGTTGTAAAACCATTTGTAGGTGTCGTCAATTTCTGTTATATATGCTCGTGTGACGTATGTTCCAGCCTATTATTTGAAAAAGTAGTCTGATTTATTAATGTTTTAATTTAATCTAGAACATGAATGTTAATCTAACATTACCTTCGCACATGACAGAACATCAGCTAAGGACAACAGATTTCCAGCGACCAGATCTGTTGATCTAAATTCAACTAATCCCCTGTTAGCTGTGGGCCTTTTTGGAATCCTACCAGGTATATATTATTGTAAGTTTTATATGCGTTATTCATACCTTCACTGATTTGGTAAAATTCTATAAACTCAAAGAAAAAAATTGATATTAACCTGATTTTATAGTCAAGGACTTCCGGAATGTAAGGGTCAATGAGAACTTTTGTTGCATCAGTAGTATTGAGTCTTACTTCTCCTCTGTGAACTGTCCTTTGCACACACTGTAAGACTACCACCGGTTTCTCAACTTTGTACCTTGGGTCTGTAGAGATATGAATAGCATGTTGTACATGGCTTCCCCATAGCCAAAGTTGTAAGTGCTCCCCACTGTTTTCATTGTTGTTTGGTTAAAGTGATAGGTGCAACATCTTTTGCAATTAAATTTGAATGTAAGATGTCTGAACTTACTTGATATCCTCAAGAAACAACCTCGTTCTTTTGTTATCATTAACTTCATATATGACATCGTTACTCTCAACCTCAGCAATGACATCTACAATATAATATGAATACTAAATTATTTTCTCGTGCATAAAATTTGTGATTCTAATTTGTTTGTTTGGAATGTACCTATGAAGAATCTTCCACTAAGGTTATCACTTATGATATCATCAAAGCTCACTAAATTGAAACCGTGTTGTGGCAAGCCATTTTCCTTTATCTCTTCAATAGTTGAGGTTGATCCTAATCTGATACGGCATGGGTGCGGTGTTGCTATGTCATATCCTTTGTTGAGTATGATCTGAAATCTATCGATGTTGTAGCATTTGCCTTCTTCAAGTTTCCCATCAAAGACTTGAATTAAAGCTCTTGTTGCAGTCAGCTGTATAACATCCCCCTTCAAAAGCATTTAAGGTAATTAATTAGATTGATGTACGATTCTTGCTAATCCCCCTTTCCACTAACCAAATAACTCTACTCACATATTTTTCCGCCTAAAGTTTTCTACAACAAAAAAAAAAATTGGGCTATGCGCAATTCGAACCATTGACCTCATGTATACACGACCCTTCTCCACTCCAACTACACTCTAACATCTTACTGATACAAAATGTCACTACATCACACATAAAGCTATACAACACATGAGGTATGTAATTAAGGAAATCTGATTAATTAAGGAAATCACATGTTTTAATTGGAATGTATTGATTATATATAATATATATAGTAATCAAATAAGATTTAATTGATGGATGATTCATACTAACTAATTGATTGTTGTTGATTGATTAACTGATTGATTATATGTCATGTATATCACAAATATTATTTCAGTAAAAATATTACTCCGTATATTATAACACTCTTATATGGTATGATTAATCTTTAATATTCTTATTCTTATTTGATAGCATAATCTTACCGTATAATCTTGAACATATAATATTTTTGTCAAATAAATTCTACTGTTTTTAAACCTCTATTCTATAAATAACTACTCTATAAATTATTATAGGATACTACTGTTTCACATATGCACGGTTGATACTACTGTTTTATAGTATATTATTTACACGATATTATTTGTACAAAATTACTCACCTACCTTATTCTTATAGGATATTATTCATGATTTATTATATATATAATTCACCTAACTCATTCGTCGGATATTTAATCCCGTACACATTTCACATACAAACATCATTCTAGCTTCACTTCCATACTATACGTAATATTCTTTTAATTTTCTAATCTTTCAACTTTATTTACACCATACCCAAAAAATGTTTGCGTCTCAATCCCGACGTTTCAATATGGTCGGTGACATTAATGACACCAAGGAGACGTGGAGAATCAGGGTAAGAGTCATTAGGATGTATTCCGTACCGGCTTGGAATAATACAAAATCGGAGTATACCAATAAACTCTGTGTGATTTTTTTTTCACAAATTAAATCATGACTGAGTTCACATGACACGTGGGATAACTCATTTTATAAAAAATGAAAAAAAATCCTTCATTAAGTATTGAAAATTTAGGACTTTTCTTACTACAAATAAAAATTGTTCCCCATAACAACTAAAAAATCATCGGTACACATTTTTTACAAAATAGTACTCCGAAATTAAAAAGAGAAATGAGTATGTATCTTTAAATTCAAGATGACATATACGGAGCATAAAAAATATACGTACTATTTTCATTAAAACACACATTTAATGACATTTCAAAATATTATCCAATTATCTTGATTTGTTTTGCAATGTCAAAAATATCGTCATATATATACCTGCATATATCATTGTTAGATTAATAAAAATAAAAGAATTGAAAATCTAAAATAAAATATGCTATAAAATAAATTTATTAAAAATACCGTGCATTATTGCACGGGGTCTATACTAGTATATAGTACAATAGATAAGATGAACTTAAATAAGATCCTTGGTTTTACCTCCTCATCAACCAACAATATCTCCATGGATGAGTAGTCTTCGACTCCCTTGTTGCCTAAAGTCTCCTTTTTCCATTTTCGAATAATTCTACCTTTCAAATGGACGCCGAAGACGCCTCTATTTAGTTTGCTAATTGGCAATTGTTTTGTTTTTTGAGACATTTTGGCAGTAATATTTGTACTTCTGAATGAAATATTCTTCACCAGAATAGGGTATTTAACCTATGGGGAAGGCAGTTAATTCCAGCGGTTAATTCCGGCGGTTTGCTTTAGTGGGGATCATGGGTGGTTGTCTTTCCAGGTTGTTTATAACCAATTTTAACAGCTGATAAGTTATAATGGTGATTTTAACCGTCAACAGCTCATAATTTAATTCCATGTTGCATTGATAATCAGTGTAGCTTAGTTATTAATATGGTTTTTGTTCGTGCAGATTGGGATTGATGGACGATGATGAATATTTGTTTGCATAGTACGAAAAAAAATATTTTGTAGTTGCGTTTTGCCACCCCGACTTTATTGGCTTGGCGGTATTTAGTGTAATCGTCTATAAATAATATATGCATTGCCTTTATGCCACCCTAATAAAGTCGGAATGACGACAATTCGTAATTAACAAAAAATTGTTTGTAGTTACGTCTTGCCACCCCGACGTTATTGGTTTGACGGTATTTAGTGTAATTGTCTATAAATAATAGTTGTGTTACCTTTATGCCACCCTAATAATGTCGGAACGGCGGCAATTCGTAATGAAAACAAAAATTGTTAAGTTAAAATTTTCGGTACGTCACGTCTTGCCCCACAAATAAGGTCGATAATGTGGTGGGCGTAGATGTTGCCGAGTTATAATTTAACAATTTTTTAAATTCTCGGTGATGATTGATTTCTTTACAGATCTGAGAAAATTAATTCCTTTAATTCTAATATTTTGTCATATTTAAATTTGCCTTTGTACTTTGTAATCCTATTTTATTAGGAATTATGTACTTTAATTTTTGATGTTATCAAATTTTTGATGTACTTTAATTTGAATTTAATTCATTATGTTTTGATGTTATTATTTTACTCAATGGCCTCAACTAAACCTATCCTTAATTAACCTTAACTAAGGTTAGAAGTAAATTAACTTCAATAGTTAACAGAATGATGAATAAAATAATCTCCAAATATTTGTGGGAGTGACACCTAATCATTTTTTTGCTGAAATTGATTGTGAGAGCTTTAAAAAACCTTATTTTAATAAAATAGGGATTCTTTCTTTCTCTTTCTCTTGGAACCTAGCAATGTACTTCTTTTTCCAATCTCCTCAAAATCTAACTAATTTTTTGAGTAACTTTATGATTATGGATCATAATTCAGACAAGTAATTTTATTGTTTTTATTAATAACCTCAATTTTTCACATATACTTATTGATTAATTGTTAATTCAATTTCTAATTAAACCCGAATTAGTTTCTTCATTAAGTTTAGAGTTACAAATCATATTTCGCTTTGAGACAATTAAATTTGTTGTTTTTTATTAATAATTTACTTTTTAATGTAATCATTTGAGTGATGTTATATTATTGATTTTTTTATTTCAAATTAAGCCCTAATTTGGATGGTGGTTGGAGGTAAGGCGGTTATGATTATGATCGATGATGATAGGTGATCAATTAATTGAGAAAGATGAGAAATAGTATAGCGATTGTCAATTGTCACTAAAAAAAGGACGCGGACGTCCCTTTACTTGCCACCGGTTTTAGTCACCATTTTCACTCGGGAGGTCATCGACACCAGTCATCAGCTGGAGGTCGACCCCGTTGGTCGCTTTTTTAAGAAGTGAGCGACCGATGAAGGGTCGCCATAGGTGGACAATCGCTCCTAGGCGACGGAAGATGGTAGCCATCAGTGGCAGACTGACTATCGCCAAAATAAAGACCGCCAAAAGATCGATGTCGGTTGCCTAGTCCCTCACTATGGCGACCAATGTCCAGGCAGTGACCCGACCCGCCATTTTTTCACCATTTTCTTACTAAGTTGGCGTCTGCTATTGGCCGCTATGGGTCGCCTAAAGTGCTGCTATCAAATCGAAGAATTTTGTTTCATTGGTAGCCAAATTTTGCACAAAGAAAAACATAACAACATCGATAATACGTGACCAATGTTACTTGTCTACACATTCCAAAGACCTCAAGTAATCGTCCACATGATGCCCAATTCAACCCTCAATTAGTTTTTGGGGGAATGACAGTCGTCTCTTCCTAATGGTTTTTATTTTCTTGTCTTTGTTATGTTGGTTTCTTGCTATTGTAGTTGGTGCTTTATTTTCTACGTCACTCTTCTTAAGAATAAAAGGCCTCCCTATGACGGCTTGTTTTTGTTCAGTATGAGTTGACTTAACCATATATTGGTACTATTATATTAGAACTTCTATAAGGTGTTTGGTTATGGTTATATCAAGGTGTGTGATTTTTCTCCATTAGAGGCATGCCTCGTCACTCTGCATTCACCCGGCCCGTTTCCTTCTACGCTCTTTTTGTAAGAGCGTAAGTGCATCTTGGTCTCGTCACTATACGGTTCATATGTGTGAATGATATCCGGGAGTCAGCAACCATGTCGATGAAGTGGATGAAGACGCTCATGTCCAATCTTCCGTTCACCAACAACTCACTGCAATCATCACACACCTTCATTTTACAGGTTTAGTATTAGTAGTAGTTTGTTATGTCGTTTTTATATTCAACAAAGGATGAAACATGAGTTTCGACTTTCGAGAAAACCCAAACAACGTGCAATCCGATAATATTTTCGCCGTCTTAAAAAAGTTGAAGAAAAAACCCTTATTATTGATGCTCCCCGCTTCCCAATCCCCATAGATGAGACTAATGTGGGTCCGCTTCGACTGGACCGGGCTAGTAATAATAAGAGAAAAAATAAAGTTAAAAAAAAAACCCCTTTCTTCTTGTCTCTTCAGTCTGCACCACCTTTCCACCTCCACAGCCACCACACTGAGTTACACTCTCAACAGTGTCGACAAAAATCGCGGGCTGAAGTCCGCCATGGACGGCGGAGTAACGGCGGCGGTTACGGCAGTCAAGTCAGTACTCCACAAACCCTTGCACGAGCTCACTGAAGACGACATTTCCCAACTCACCCGCGAAGATTGCCGCCGTTACCTCAAAGATAAAGGTCAGGTCCCACCACTTTTCTACTTTCAATTATACCCTATCACTTCAATTTCGCTGTTTCAATTCCGATTTTTTTGCCCTAATTAATCTATTGCAGTAGTAGTTGAACTGTTTCAAAACAATCGATCTGTGTTTTTAGCTTCAAATTCCTGAAAAAATGGGAAGAAATGGAGGTATTTTGATTGTTTTTGGTGATGATGATTGTGTGATTAGGTATGAGAAGACCTTCATGGAACAAATCTCAGGCGATTCAACAAGTTATTTCTTTAAAATCGTTGCTTGAGCCATCTCCGCCAAATGCTGCTGCCAGACCCTATTTTCGCCCGCCGCCTCTAAATCATGTCACTGTGAGTGAATATTCTCTACGGTCGTACTTGATTCCGTGTGTAGTTGTCGATTATTTATACCATTTACAGCGTTACATGTCTACATTATGCCTTATTAGCTAATTGGCTGCTGTGAGTTTGTGTTGTGGAATGACATTATTAGTGCTTACTGTTGATGACACTTTGCATTATTCGCACTCGTGATCAATTATATTCTACCACTGTCTAATGGTGTAAATAGTTCACTTTTTTGAATTTTGGTGGGGGTCTTTCTTGACTTTAGGTCTAACAATGTCTACATCAAAATCTTGTGTAATTATACTCTGATATGCATCACCATCACCGGGTAGTTATAGGAGTGATCAATGCCATTTGTTGGATTGCCCCGACATGTAGAAATGCTTATTTGAGGCTTCTCCATAACTGTGTAAGTGTGGGAGTAGCATGCTCCAGCACTTCTCCTAGGCCGAGTCTGATTAGGTGTAGCATGCAAGAGGGAGTAGCTATTGTGCCTTCCCATTATGGGTCTTTTAGGCATCTAGCTATTGTGTGTTCCTGGTAACCAATCTGAGTTTGGGTAGCACGTCCCTGACACGTCTCCCTGAGTGAGTTTGGGTAGGTTTAATATGCTCCAAGGAGTATTTATGGTTAGTTCCCATGATGTCTTCATGTGCCCAGGCCCCCTTCATCCTAGCTGTTGATCTGAGCACCGCCTCAATGAATTAGGGCTTCTCTTTGTGATCATACCCAGCATACTCTTTCATGTCCAGATACTCACACAGGTGCATCAAATTCTTGTGTGCCTATGCCATTTGCCATTGGAGTTTGGACACACTTCATGCATGATCACCTACATAATTCCCCATCAGTCAAGAAGTATAGCACTTGACTACTAGGGCAAGTTTATTTGAACCTTTGGCGTACTTAATCTCGGAGAAGACACAAGTGGATGATTAGTTGATTTGATTTTTTTTCTATTTAATCTATGTATAATGTTTTCATCAGGTTGATCATGTGTTTGGTATTTGAATTTCGATGGTTGTATTATATTTGTGGCTTGAGAAGAGTTTGACTCTTTATGCTTAAGTTGCTTGTCAAGTGCATTAGTTTAATGTTTACTGAATATTTGGATCGGTGGGATTCAAATACTCAATTAACTAACTGTTGACAAGTTAACCTGTGTGGAAAGGAACCTAGTGCTGGACACCGAGGGCTTATGTGGGGCAACTTATCTATGGAAAGGAACTTAATACGAGTTTGATTCATTTTACATGCAACATTTAGGTCAATTCTAGTTCATCTAGCTCTGGAAAGGAACTAAGTTCAGCTGAGGTGGAAGGATCGGTGTCAGCTTTGGGGGAGGATGGAGGTCCAAATCAGCCAGATAGGACGTCAAAGTTAAATCTTGGGGGAGAAGGAGCGTGTCATACGGACGACACTCAGGGCAGTCCTGACAGGTCATTATTATATTTTGTCATACACTAGTTTGCTTAGTTGGAGCACTATGAAGAATGAACATTGAGTTTTGTTACCTTCAGCGTTACCCTGTTTTGATATTATGTGCATGTGAATTATATATACATTATTCTCTGAATTCTTTCCTTCAATTTGAAGATTATGAATGTCATTCTTCAGTTTGTGGAAGTCATTCTAGAGGATTTAAGTCAAAGATGGGGGTAAAAGGGCTGAGTTTATGAAAGTCATTCTACGGTTTAAGTCAAAGTTTGGGTAAAAAGATTCAAAATGAACATAAGAAACCAAGACATCGGTGGGACATAGTATGACCTTGTAATACAATCAATGAAAGCTAGCTCTAGCTCAACTAATTGCTTTGGCTCATGCTTTGGTTAATGTGCTTTTTGTTTAATCTCTACGTATGCAAATCTATTCAAATTGCATACCATTTATTCCTGAGGAAGTGGATTTGTTAGCTTCATGGTTTTTGATCTTTGAAATGACGAGTAATTTTGAGTGTATTATTGATTTGTTTAGTGATCTTACATTGGCATTTTATCCCTTGAAACTTAGTTTTTGAATTGGTAACTTTCTAGTGAAATGTTATTATGAATAATTAGCTGTCACCTACAAACCTCTTGATCATTATAAACCTCATGTCATTCGGTGTGTAACTATGTCGGGTAGCGCTAAGATACTTGAGTAGGAATTTGTGTACACCAACATTACCTTAATGTCTCAAAGACTCCCACAAATAGCAAGGTGAGGGGCTGTATGAATGCAACCTTACCCCCAACAACACAGAGGTATCCTGATGAATTCTAATTTACTTCAAGATTGAATAGTCATTAGTCTATTTTAATGTAATTCACAATAAAAGAGGCGCAGTTAGCTTGATAAGCCATTTTACTTTATTTTATCATAATCTAGACACAAAAAGCGAGTGGCGCCATTGGAAATGGATAAAGACAACTGAATGCTTATACCATGAGTTGTAAAAACCTTTGGCCATTATGATGTCCATCCCAGCTGGTACTTTACACATATTCTGTTTAGTCTATCCCCAGACTCCCCGCCAATGATATGTTTTTTTAGATGTGTTTTGTGTGATGGAGAGTGACTTAGACTTCCTACCCCACATCCGTCCACACGTTATGGAAAAAGTCCATCCAAAAACAACCTAAACAACGTTGGGACAGAGAGAGTACCATTTTGTAATTTGTTGGTTATGGGATTTTACTATGTTTCTAGATATGCTGTTAAAGTATGCCAAACAACCTATACATATTTTTCTTTTAATTTTTTTTTGCAGATGTAACAATGAATCAAGTATACAGTTGGATCAAATGGCAAGCTTCTATAGCGGCAAGGTTAATGTTTATAATGGAGTCCCTGTTGATAAGGTACTTCTCAATTTATAGCACTGGTAGGATGTGGAAGCAATGGCCATAGTATTATTCATGCGTATACTGTCTACTATTATTAGATGGTTCAGCAAGCATGTCCGATAATGCATCTGACAGCTAGCCCCGTTCAGTTTCATCAGGATGAACCAAGTGGTGATAGCCTCCCAAATTTGAACACTCTGTGCCAATTGCCCACTTCGAGTGTAAAACTTAATAAGGCTACGTCAGATGCTCTAACTATGCAGTCCATGCTCCCAGGTAAAAGTCGCCCTTCAATTACTGGTTTCATTGTGTACGATGTTATTCTGAGTGAAGTTTATTACTTCTATAATTGTGGGATCATCTGAAAACAATTTTCTTTGAGGCTAGATACATCTGACCTTCTTATCGCAACATAGGTGGGAACCTTTGAGGTATTAGGGTGAAGTCATTTGATATCTTAGTCTATGGTTGGTCTTGTGCAAGACCTTTGTCTAGTAGAACATAATTATTGCTATCAGTAAATAAGGCGTGCATTTCCATTTCTAATGGATTTCACTATTCTTTGGTTTAGGATTATGATTTATGATAGGAGTAGAGCAAAATGGTTCACTAAACTTAACTTGACAATTACAAATGTAGCTTATGTTTAGGATCATCTCTTTTTAACTCCGTGAGCTCTCCATAAATCGATTGACTAGCTATATAGATCTATTTGATCTATAAGCATTTGGAATACATTTTTATCTGGCAGAAGTAAGCATTAGTATATTATACAAGTAGTACACATCTCTGTGCAATCTTTTTTGTAGTACTCATCACCTTACTTCAGGAGTTAGAAATATATATCAGATTGGCCAATATTATCTTACGATCTCCCTTCTGTTTCATTTGGTGAGAGGGATTTGGGGTTTACTCGATCTCTATCTCGGATATATTTTGTTGCTGAAAGTTCTCTTACTTGAATCTTGATATTTCCCTTAAGTAGTTGCTCTCATATTTTCCAGTGTTAAACAAGGTTTCTTTTATCTTTCATTCTCTGGAATCATATCACTTGCCTTTTCATGCTCATTGACTGGATTCACAACATTTCCTTAAATGGAAAAAAAATTATCCAACAAATTACCCATATATCCTCACCCAAATAAATTACTCAACCCTACATTCACTCAGCCTCATCCTGCCCAACGTCACCAGTCCTCCATCTCACCACCAGCAACCCGCCATCACCCCATGTCCCACCAGACCCACATAGGACATTGATCTGACACAGTGACACTAAACCATCAGCCCTGCCGCATGGCCGAACCACCTGATCACTATACCGTCACATCACTAGGATCCACCATTACTTCCAGACTGTCCACCCCTAACACATCCACCATCACCATCATGTTGAACCTCCGCCAACACTCCTTTAGTAAATTTTCTTCAGTCATTCACAACCCTTGAAAACCTCTTTAAAACCTAGATACACAGTTTGGGGAAGATGTTTCACAGGTGGGAGAAGGTTTTTTGAGGGTATTAGGGTCGTGTAGTGGTGCTTGGAGCGCAGTAGTATCGATAAGGAGAGAGAGAGCGTGAGGGAGCGGAGTTCGAAGGAGGTTGTCTTGGGTGAGAAAGATGTGGGCGGCAAAGGCGTTGTGGGGGTGACAGCCATGTTTAGAAGGGTAGCTAAGGGTTTCAGACAGGGGAGGTTGAGGTGGAGACTGGTGGTGACTGATATGGTTGTGACGGGGTTGAGTAGTAGTGTGGTTATATAGAGGAATGAAGGGTTGAAGAAAGATAAAAGTAAAATCGTCCAATTGTAAGTAGTTTTTTTATTTGCTCATTAAAATTTGATAGAAGTCAATGTGCTATGAATCGACTGAATGGGAGGGAGAAGTTTTCATTTTCTTTTTCCCTAGAAATGCTTTTAGAGTATTTTTACTGTTAATACTCTAATTGGTTAGAAGTACGGAGTAGTAGTTTTTCTTCTAATGCAGTTATGCAGACATTGCCTAAAAGCACAGATCTCTTTCCTTTAAAGCTTTCATATTTTAGCGTCGAGAGTTAAGTGACGAGGAGTTAAATTCTTAAACATTTGTTAGGCAACTATCTAATTGAATAGATGTATCAACCACGTTATTTTTCTTGTGGTAGTTGTAAAAAAATTCTCAACTTATTGGTTACAACGAGTGTTGCTGAAGTATTCTCTTCCATATGTGAATTAGTGTTTACTTCTGGACCATGAGAAAAGTCCCACTATGGTGTATTGGTGTGCATGTCAGATGGTGTCTCTCGATCTGTGAACAACTATGGTGTGCTCTTTAATTAAAAGCCTCTCCAAATGACTGTACAACCATAAGTCCGTACTAGGTCTAATACAATCTGATTCAGTGAACCTCGTTCGTCCTGTTTGATCTACAGGGGTTACGGCAATTTACTAATGCCTGCGCCTCTTATCTTGTGCATGTCAGATGCGGAAGGCCAGACAAACAGACAAGTGTCACTGCAGAGATACTTAGAAAAGAGGAAAGATAGGTGCATTGTTTGACCTCTCGTGCTTTAGTTCTCGAAACATTTGCAAATTTTTTATGGGTTCTATTTCTACTTCGTTATGGAATTTTAGGGCAAAGTTCAAGATGAAGAGTAAAACTGGAACTTCTTCCTCTGCCTTGGAGATGTACTTGAGCGATCAAATGAAGGCACCAGCCATTACAAGACAGGAATCCGGAAGCAACACTAGTGCCACAAGCCAACTTGGGGCACCCCATACATTATCCGAGGCAATGGGAAAACATCCAAAAAAACTTGGCCTGTCCATTGATCTTAATGACAAAGGTTTGCGACAGTATAGTTAATTTTTCATTACTATCGATATCTTTAGGAATGAGTAGACAGTGTTATAATAGAGTAATTTGGGTACGTTGGCGATTGCTAGATGGTTTCTGCAATGTTAAGAGTAGCATTGACTGGGTGACTGTTTCTCTGTTTTCTACTGTTATCTTTTCCAACTGCTCTAAATCTGTAATGTACGAGATGCCACTGTGTTATATGTATCGTCTGATTTATACCTGTGCTGGTTGCAGTTTAGTCGTGCTGCCACCACCTCTATGGCTCATGAGAACAACCAATTCCCGGTGATGGTTTCTAGGCTCATAAAAAAAAAAGGAGTTGGTAACTCCATTACAGATGTAATTATCAGAAGATGGACATGAATCGTGATCCCTTGGATGCACCCATGTTGCCATTGTGCTACGATTCTAACTAGCTAACGCGGAGTCCCAAAGAGTAATTAGTTAAGTTGTGCTGCTTTGTTCAAATTTTGTATTTTAGTTTCGTGTAATGACTACTACGGCCAGGAAATTGTAAGCGCTTCTTCAAGACAACGTTACGGATGTATGTAATGTAATGTAATGTAACGCATTCATGTATGTATATTGCTCTTTCATGGATATTTACTCTTTATCCCTCTCCTTTTTTCACCATCTTTCTCGTCGCCCTCGCTCTTAAAACAATTACCATTTCCACCATTCCCTGCCTCTCCTTTCGCCACCACCTGATCGTAAGCACCGTGATCCCTCAAACTCACCCTCTCACACCATCCCTTTCCCACCACCCTTGCTCTTTTACCACTATAGTTTACCATCCTCCTTACCTAGCGGCTAGCATGTCCTTCACCTCACCCCTCCTCTGACACAGGCTAGAAGATTATCTTCATTACCTTCTCTCCATTAACTATCAATGAATCAGATTTTATTTCGGAACCATAGTACTCATCCACCATGAATGCAGGTTGGGGGATATGAATATACAGAGTAGTAGTTTAAACAAAGTTCATTTAAGAATCTAAGACGCATAACTCATAGAGTAAAACTGATGGGCGAACTTTGTCTGTCACCTAAGAATTTCCCTTATTGGGTGAAAATTTTGGCCCTCGTGAAGCCTCTGAGTGGAGTTTCACCCGTCGTAATTTCATCCGATGTAAAGGGAATTAATTGAGTCAATTATAATCGTATCATCTATAAAGGAATAACGGTTTTCTGAAGTTGGAAGTCGAAACTAGAAATTATTTCCGTTTAAAGATCATTTTCAAAAAAGGAAAAATACTACTGCGTACAAGTGAAAAATCAAAGAGAAGTACAAGTAATAATATTATGGAAAAATTGCAAATTACCACCACGTATTTGTCGTATTTTGTAAATTACCACCATGTATTCCACTTATTACAAATTACCACCTACATTTTAACGTATAATTACGTATCACCACCGTATTTTGATCCCGACTTTCATTTAACTTAAAACCCGAACTCATTAAATAAATAATATTTTTAATGACTAAAATGCCCTCACCTCTTTTCCCCAAAACCTAACACTGTCACTAATCACTCCATAGTCCATAGTACTCCGTACCATTCTCCGCCGCTCTCCACTGTTGCCCAGCCACCACCTGACCATCACAAGTCACAACTCAACCCATGGGCCACGGCAATTACATCACCGCCACTTAATTACCATGATCACCACTCACCCACCATCGTCACCGTTGTTGGTCCATTATCATCCACCATGACACGGCCTCACCTCCCATGCACCACTCCCTCAATCACAACCTCTACAACCTCAAAGTCCCAGTCACCATGACGTGGCCGAAAATCGAGTGGTATTATGGCGGTGACTAGGAAGTGATGGTATGAGTGGCGGTGGTGGGGATTGTGGCTTGTGGGTATGATCAATCTGAGGTTGATGATGATGAATTAGTTGCTGTTGTGAGATGGTGATGAATTGCTCAGGCGATGAGAAAATTGAGTGTTGCAATGCTTTATTAATTTGATTTAATTTAATGAACGGTGTAATAGTGGCAGGGGTAATCTAGGTAATTACCTTAAGGGCAGGGTTGTTGGAGTAGTTTAATTCATTAAAATTATCGTGATTTAAGTTAAATGAAAGTCGGGATCAAAATACGGTGGTGTTTCGTAATTATATGTTAAAGTCTAGGTGGTAATTTGTAATAAATGGAATACATGGTGTTAATTTACAAAATATGACAAATACGTGGTGGTAATTTGTAATTTTTCCTAATATTATCGATAAAACCCAACCCGGTTGACGTGGCCCGAACCCGGAAGCCAGTTGTAGAGTGGTGAGCAAAGCTTGATTCCTTTGTTGCCAATTCCTCCCTCAATCTCTCACCATTCTTACGTCTCCCAGTTATTCCTCCTCCGATTGATCAAGTGGTAGTATCACTTTTCCAGTTTCCCCAATGGGCTGCGCATCATCTCTACCTGGTAATTCATTCTATCATCCCTCAATTCATCTAATTCCCAGTATTCATGCTCTATTACTTGATCAATTCATTTTTGAAAAACCCTAATTTTACTTCAATTTTGTGTTACGAGTACTTCCTGAATTTGTTCAATTCCATTCGATATCACAGATAGAAATGCTGTAGGCCCAAATCCTCTTAATCCCACCACTGATGCTGCTTCTGATTCCAACAATCTTAAAGTCAAGGTACTCTTCTTCTTCTAATGTCAATCTACTTTTCTGCAATTTGTTTGATGCCTCTCGATTTTCTGATTTTTAATTGATGTCTTTCAGCTTGTTGTGCTAGGAAATTCTGGTGTTGGCAAGAGTTGCATCGTTCTTCGCTTTGCTCGTGGTCAGTTTGATCCCACCTCTAAGGTTTGTTGACTCTTAGCTGCTGTTTATCCATCGTTTTTGTTGTAAGTGAAGATCAACCCAGATTACATCAGTTTATTTTGAGCTACGGAAGTTAAGATTAGGTAGCCTAGACAATACGTCCCACATTCGAATACCCTCCCCCATACATTTTTAAGAGCGCTCTTAGTTATACTAAAGAAAGAATGTTTCCGGGATACTTCTTATTTTGTTTGATTTTAGAATTGGTTTTTGAGCATTCTGGGTAGTTCATGAGCTCCGACTGGTTTTATAATCCTTTTCTCCGACGACAATCTATCTAGCATTTTCTGAATTATGGTTGTCAATCGTGTAGGTGACTGTTGGAGCTTCGTTTCTTTCTCAAACAATAGCTCTGCAGGATTCTTCCACTGTCAAGTTTGAAATTTGGGATACTGCTGGACAAGAAAGGTAATTTGGACAAGTCAAACTGTCAAAGTAGTTGGTTAACTAATCATCGGACTTATGCTAGTTATTTCTCTTGGTAGATATGCTGCCCTTGCGCCACTTTATTATCGAGGAGCTTCAGTTGCAGTTATTGTGTATGATATAACAAGCAAGGAGACATTTACGAAAGCACAGTATTGGGTCAAGGTCCGTGTTGTTGCATTCTTTTACTTAGTTTTCCGCTGGCATTTAGAAAAATGGTTCATAATGCTGATTTCCCTGGTAAAGTGTTGATAAGTTGATGATGAACTTCGGAAATTTGCTTGCTATGCTGCTTCGTACACATGCCTTGGCGTCAGTTTCTATAATCTGTATTTACGACTCTACCACTATATTTCTGTTCATGTCACTTAAGCCTCTAATCTACACTTGCATGGCTGATTTTCAAGCCATGTCCGTCACTTGAATTTTCAGCATACTTGGACACTTACTTTAAGCCAAAAATAAGATGATTTTTCACAAAATAATGAAGTCTGAGCCTTGTAAACACAAATGTGCGGACACTTCTAAGAGTTCTAACCAAATGTTAATGACAAAACGAGTCATGATCTAGTGACCATGGGGCTGAAGAAGGCTGACACATTTTTTTTGGTAAATAGTTAGTATATGAAGAACATGAGCCTGTAGCCAATATTAAGGATAGATAGAGCCACAAACATCTGTGTGGGATAATGACTATAGACCTTCTATATGTGTATTGAATGTATGGAAGAGCAATTTTCAGATCTATGATGCTCATAGGCAGGACATTGACCATATTTTCGTATTGATGACATGGCTACTCTAAGTATAGGCTCTGGATATGTGTTTTAGTTAGAATGTAGGTTGTGAATATGTGATCATGTTGCTAAATGCTAACTAGGGGTGTCCAGTTAACCGGTTCTGAAATGTGATCATTTGATCATCCCATTTTTAATCATCACACTTGCTATCAGAAATGGACTTGGTCCCACATATATTGTGAAGTACCCAGCAATAATTGGCTTTATAACAGTAATGCTGGTCGTGTCCTCAGGAATTGCAAAAGCACGGGAGTCCTGATATAGTCCTGGCTTTGGTTGGAAATAAAGCCGATCTTCAAGATCGTAGGGAAGTGCCTGTGGAGGTAAGTCATACTGCATTACTCCTTACATGACTTCAAAACCATGAGATTATTTCTCTTCACAAGAGCTCTCTATTCATATTTGATGATTGAAAATAAATTTAAAACGAAGGATGGCATCGAATATGCGGAGAAGAACAGAATGTTCTTCATTGAGACATCTGCAAAGACTGCTGACAACATAAATCAGCTATTTGAGGTGAATATTTCTAACAATAGTTTAGTGTTTTCTAGTTCTTCAATTTGCATGCTTAGAAACCTCTCCAATTATTTATTATGGACCAGATGGTACATCAAATGAGCAGAAAACTGCACCCAAATTGTCCTTGCATTCACATAGTTCTTAAGATAGGTAAATGCATTGATCTATTGATGTCCTTAGTTGGGTATCTGAAGCTGTCTTCTAAACTGCTAAAAGTGATTGTGGGGTTTGATCTGATTGGTGTTGGTATTTTTGGTATTAACTCCTCAGAAACATGTGATCCAACATCTGTCACGGCATAGCCATATTTATAAATTTGAGCGAGTAAAGAGGTACCAATGCTATATGTATATCTTGTCCTGGAAATATGTTAGTGAAATATATGTTGATTGTCACCTGTACAAATACGGTGAACCGCAGGTCGAATTTAGTGGTAGAAAATAGGATGAAAAGGGGAAAGGAGAAGTGAAGCCAGGGAGGGAAGATGGTGAGTGTAGAGAGACATACGTGGACTCACGGAGCTTAGAGTATAGTTGTTGATATATCTTGATGAAATAATTGTCATGTGTTAACACACACATAGGGGGGTTGTGGCCTGTGCTGGAACATGGCACGAGTGTCAGGTAGTGTGTGAAACCCTGTTTCTAGCTTTTCGCTTAGGCTATTAGCCAAGGTGGCTAATATGAGCAATCCGTTCCAAATAAATGCCTATATTATATCCTGAAGTGATAAACTTGAAGAAAATCAGGTTGTGTTGAAGAAAATGAGCTTTTGTCCGTGCGTGTGCGTGCAGTCGAGTCGGTGTAAAAATGAAACTTACATGATAGATACTCGGACCTTTTCAGCTGATTACGGTCGTTGTGTTTGATATTTGCAGCTGGCTACGCATACATTGCAAAAACAAGGACTCCCTTTTTCTTAGTATAACACGAAATTAGCATGAAAATATTTAATTTTGGGTGAAGAAGAGAAATGAGTACTAAATTAATGTGTGGAATAATTATTTTATGTCAGGAAATGGCAAAACGACTTCCTCGGCCAGAGTCTTCATGAAGCTGGAGCGAATGACGCTATCAATTGGAATGCGGCACCGGGCTTGTCTGTATAATTCAATTAAGCTTGTTTTTTCTTTGGTACATATTTTAACCAAGTTTGTTAACTCCTATATATTTGGGGAGTGTTCCATGTGCTGTGGATGTAAGTTTAATGTACTGCCAAGGTTGAATTGTACAAGCAACTAAGCAAGGATCCTCTCCATTTCTCATCCATTTTATGTACTGTAATTGATTAATATGATATATTGCGACCGCCTCATCCTCAATTTCTTTTATTCCATATGATTGCCAAAATATACTGCCAAAGTGGAAAGAGCCAACATGGCGGTGGTTACACAAACTGATGGTTATTGGTTATGAATCCTAACGACTCTCGTGAGTCGTGACGCAAGCTGTTCAGTTATTGGAAATTGATGGTGGGGTAGAGCTAGAGCGGGTTGGGGACAACTACTTTGGGTAACTGTTCGCGTCAGCCATCCCGAGCGGGATTGGGGAAATCCTTCACAGACTTGAGAAGCGGGGTGACAACTCGGATGGATCATTTTACAGCAAGACTATCACGAAAACAAGACATCAAAAGCACCTGTTTAGAGACTGCCCTATCAGCAGGAAGATTTGGAGGATTACTCCTTTAGTAATTGGGTTGAAGAAAGGAACAATTTGGAATTCCAGGAATGGATAGTGCATCAAACGTCCTACCTAGGTAGAGCTGGCAAATCGGACGTGCTGGGCCGTGCTTCGTGCCGGCCCAATCGTGCTTCGTGTCTGTCCAGCCCGGGCCCGGTCGTGCCTAAGTCGTGCCGGGCCGTCGTGCCCGACCAAATTTTCAGGAATTTTCATTTTTTTGGGATTTAGAGGCGTGCCGGCCCAACCGTGCCTCGTGCCAGGCCGTGCCTAGGCACAGACTTTTCTACAAATTGGCACCGCGGCCCGACTGGGAACCGGTCGTGCCGTGCCCGTGCTTTTGGCCACATCATCACTGTGTCGGGTCGGATCGTGCTTATTTTCGTGCCGGACCAGGCCACCGAGATGGGCCCGGCCCGGTTTGCCAGCTCTATACGGTCCTACTTTTTGCTCCAATTCGTAGTAGCTATTTTACTTGACGCAGTACCGTTTTTCCTATTTTCCCCTCCCTTAAATTCATCTTTCTGTTTTTTCCTCTTTTTTTTACTTCTCTCCGTATCTACCTTACTCAATGCAGTACATTCTTTTTTAATTTTATGCCGTACATTTATTTTTACTTTATTTTTTTACTTTTACTCAATATATTTTCTGCCATACATTTATTTTAACTACGTAATTAACTATGATGCCACATGAGCTTATTGACTTTTGCAATAGAGAACTACTCCTTATATGATACTGACACCAAGCAATCCAACTGACACCAAGATTGAACATTCCACCATGCCGCAATTGCATAGTTTGTCGACCATGGAGAGTTCTTGCTCCACAATCAAAGTTAATTTTCGCCACCAAGATAATAAATTGAAAACGGAAAACCTAAAGCCGGTACTTCACACTAAGCTCATAGGCCAAGTATTGCAAGGCAAAAGAATAGAATAAAATAAAACTAAACTACAATGAAATAGAAAATTAATAACTAATTAAATACGGAGTAAAAATATTGCAGCGGAAGTATTTAACGTCTTACAAAATCCTAAACATTGTGAATTGGATAGCTAAGCTAGCTACTTAATTGCAAGTTTTGTGATTTTGTCATGAGGGTTGACGAGTTAACGACGTGTTTAAACCGAATATTATTTTCGTTAATTTGCATTCTCATTAGATGGATAACGTAAGAACTATTGGATCGTTTAAGAATAACATTAACATTGATGTTAACCGTTTATTTATAAGTAATGGAGGGGGATAATCGAAAGAATTTGTGTAATAGAGAGATAATGCATTTAAACATGTGCAGTTAGGTTTATCCGCACGCCATTACATGTACATGTACATGTACATTGAGACGCCAACAACACAAGTGGTGGTTTTATTTGGAACAACAAAATGCTTGTCCTTACTCCATCCTCCTACTTACCAAACATTGTTCACGTAAATCAAGTAAGTGACACTCCAACTATCTACAAACCACGACGACCACAATGCCAAATCATGTTTTTTCACTATATATATGCAAATGGCACTATTATTAAATTACAAAATGTCCCAACAGTACTAGTAATGTAATGCTATTCTCTTCTCTTTATATTGCAAGTTACCCATTCAAATGAAATAAATTCTTGTTATTTGTTACGAGTATATCCGTTATAAATTTGTCACGTCGTCCATACTTAATCAAGTAAGACAAACAACTTTCTATTTACTATTCCATGTTTTTCTATAGGGTGTCCCAATGTTTTTAGCTTTTATATATGGTACCCCTATACTTTTATATGTTACTCCTCACTTTTAGGGCTCGTTTGGTTCATCATGAGAAGATGAAGTTATCGGGAACTTTAAATTCACGTGAATTTGTATTTCATGGGAATTAAAAAATATTGTTTGGTTGCCATGTGGGAAATGACTTCATGCGGGAAGTACTACACACCAAGGGGGCTTGGTGAGTTACTTCCCCCATTGTGGAGGAAGTGACAATTCCCGGGAAGTGGCCAATCAAACAACTCCCTGAAAATGCACTCCCTGGGAACTTGCACTTCCCGGTAATTGGATGAGTAACCAAACGACCCCTTAGTGTATTCTGTCTATATATCCTTAATGACGTTTTCCGTTTTTTTTTTTTTTACTTTTTTTTTCGTTAATTGTGTTGTTTATACAAAAAAAAAAATGGAGGTTTAATTTACGAATAACATCAACAACCACTTAAGCATAGTTAAAGCAATATAACTAACGGAAAGAGGAAGTCAAAGAAGACGGAAATCGTCATTAAGGGTATTGAGGCACAATACCCTAAAAGTGATGGATATTAATGTATGATTATAAAAGTACAGAATACTCAGTATATAGAAAAATAAGAAAATACGAGAATATCATGTACAAAATCCCTTTATTTTATCTATTCAAATAAATATTATTTGATTATTTATGGATTTAACGTGACAAGGAATACTCCCCATTAAAATGCCTAGCTCCTCAGTGCAAACATAGGGGCGGCTCAGAGGAGGTTCAGGGCGAGCAGGGGAACTGGGCCTCCAATTTTGTTGGACCTTATAATCCTCTTTCTGAATAGTTACTCTATATATAAAATTGTAAGATAATATCTACACATGTAGCTTGTAGTGCGGTGGTTTGAGTCTACTTTTCTGCTTGAAAGGTAATGGGTTCAAATATATACAAGGATCCTACACTAGTATGATTCACCAATTATGAAGAATTACTATTAGGGAGTATGTAAGAGTAATACATACAGAAACGCGAAGAATCATGAATGTGTCGTCCCAGACCCACAACAATAATTGCTCTCTTTTTGTGAGTAATCATCATTCATCAATCACCCTTCAATCATTATCACCATGGCCACTAGATAATAATATCATCAACATTCATTCACCACAATCACAGTAACAATCAAAATCAACATTAACTTAACTCTCTCTTGTCCAAAATGAATAGTTACTCTACATCAGTATGATATTTTTACTTTTATTCCGATGTGACTTACGAGAAATATAATATTTAAATGAGACATCTCTTTTGGATAGAGGGAATAACAAGTTAGTCGCATGCAAGTAGCTCCATCCCCGTTCAACTTTAATAGCCACTTACGGAGTAGTAATATTTTGTTGCACTCGATCTCATGGATCATGTGACTAAAAAGAACAAGAAGTCGATCTTTGTGCGTGGTTGAGCAAGCATGCAGTGGCCTGGCTAACACTTAACAAGCATATATATACAAGTACGTTTTTGTTTTTTGCCAAAGATTTTGGTCGACCTCTGTCACCTGGCTTAGCTCTCATATATAGGCTATAGCCAAGTCGCTCTGTCTGAATGAATTGACTAAAGTAGCTTAAAGAATGAGTGACTTATGGTACGTAAAATGCAACAAAAATAATTGAAATTGTACCAAATGTACGTAATGGGCCACCTGCTACTCATCGATCGACTTAGATTTTATTTTTATTTTTATTTTTCTACGGGGAGCTACTCAAGCTACTTATATATTAAACCAAATTACAAAAAATTAGTTAAAGCGAAAATCTCTAAACTTGATGTCTTGACATGAAAAAAATATTAAATCACCTAGTGAGTGTACATATATAGTGACCCCAAATTTTCATGTTTAGCTCCGTCATTGAGTACATAATATAAGTCGTACGTTGAGTAGTCACTCGATCAATCACTTAACCCAAGGGCGTCAATTATTGAATGACTTAGAACACGCGTTGCAAAGATTCGTATAACCATATCTTACTCGAATCCATTCTAGGTGATTTCCTTAATTATACCTAAACATACATTATCTTTTACAAAGTTGCTTCACATTCACACCAGGCCATTACTGCTGATTCATGGAGCACCTGATAAAAATGTTGTAAAATAAAGCTTAAATTACAATGTAACTGTTTTACACGTGAAACGATTCAATTCCATAGACACAAAATCTTGGAAGAGACGGTCTCTCAATAACTTATTAAGAGACCACTCTTCAATACCACTCTATGTCCTATTCACACCTTAAATGACAACTTTGTTTTGTACTTATTTTTATATTTGTATACTCTTTTAGGTTAATCGTACCTACTTCTATTAGGTTTGGTACCACTGTTACTTCATTTGTATTTAGTCTCTCACTAAAGTTAACGAGAGACAGTCTCTCAAAAGACCTACTCTTCCATAGAAAGACAATGCAATTCATTAATGATGTTTTATACAAAGATATTGTTTCACCACGCACGAGATATAGTCCCACACTACTCTCACACAGTAACTAAGTTAAATGTGGTAATTAATTGAGCTTAATTGACGAGTATTGTGCGACAAAGCAGAAAAGACGACAACATCCGAAAAAGCTGCAATAATAAACTTGTGGGTGTGTTTTGGGTTAAGGTTAAGGTAGCAAAGGAGAAGCTCATGTAAGAAATCCCACTCACTTGATTCATCATCATCATCATATTTCTTTTCTCTTGCTTGAATCATCTCATGCATTGACCTCCGAAAGTCAAGATACGGATCCGGAGAATACTTCTTCACTGCAACTCCGCCACCAACAACCACATTATCCTCAACGATGTAAGACGACGACATACTGGAGGAGGAGGAGTCTAAGATTGAGTTGGAGCAGCCGGGGGACGAAACAAAGAAGCGTTGTGAGGCAAAGACGGTCGACAAGTCTGGCGTTCGACTATTATTATTAAAAGGTTTACTATTATTAGCATCGTTGTTGTCATTGTCGTCATCATCATGATCGTGTAGGGTTAATGGGGGAGATAAAGAAGAGGGTATGCATTTGATTTTGAAGAAGCATAGATGAAGGTTCTTTTTAAACATGCTAGACATTACAGTACGTACTTATTATTATGTGACAAAACGTTGATTATTGATGCGTGTATTATTTGTTGGTGTAATGTAAGTGTGGTTTTAACTTTTCCGAGTGATGGCGAATATGAATATATATAGAGACTGGAGAGGGGAATGGGAGGACATAACACTTGCGCGTTATAATGGGAAAAGTGAATATATTGTCCAACCGGGACAAAACTTTTGCAGCTTTTTTTCTTGCTTTGAGTAGCCAAGTGGGTATTTTAAAGACCAAATTGCAAATATTCAACCAATATTATTTGATTGTAAACTTGTAGCAATTAGTCTCGTAGTAGAGCATACAAAATATCCTAAGCTAGCCCAATATCCCCTCAAGTTGGAGCATGGCTGTATGGGGATTCACCGTGTCCAACTTCGAAAGTAAATTACGAAACTATGGCACATCGAGTGACTTTGTCAGAATGCCCGTTGTTGGTAGATGGCAGGAGAAGTAGTTGTTTCTACTTCTCTTTTTCATCCAACATAGGAAGATTAGTAAACTTAGAAGGTCCTTATAAGGCTACTCCTCCCTTGGACTTTCAAGTGTGAAGTGGAGTGGACTTTTTATGGTGAGGGGTGACGTTAGGCTGCTGGCTTGGGTTTTGGCTTGGGTTTGGGTGACGAACCTCCTGTGGTGAGGGGCTTGTTATTGTGACGAATAGGTCCTATATATTTGTGTGTATTTTGTACATTTGGAGCTAACCGAAGGAAGAAGATGCGGAATACTACACGTATGACAGCTCTTTCTCTTAGCTTTTAGCGGTATATTACACGTATGACAGCTAGGATCATAATACGATCTTGCGATCCAAATTCGTAGTAAAAAAACTAATGTATATTTTTATATAATGACATCGTAAAACTCAAATTTCATTAAAGTCGTAGAAAAAAAGTTCATAAAATGATTATTAAAATCATTAATTATTAAAAATATTAGTAAATAAGTAATTTGATCTTCAATCATAGTTTTTCGCTAAACAAAAAGCTACATTAAAGCTACATTGGTGAGTTTGTAGAATCTTACGATTCTCCGGTCCGATTCTACCGATTCGATTCTACCCTCTGTATCGATCCAAAGTAGAATCCCGATCCTGACAACATTGACAGCATCGAGTGCCCTAGGTGCACTTGATCGAGTGTCACACCGTGAAGTCCCTACCCATTTTTTTGGGTGTCACTCGATCGAGTGCACCCAAACCGGGCCAAGCATCATTCTTATTTCGGCTAGAATTTGGGCCTGTTTTCGAGCCCAACTGATTTTCTTTAAATCAGTTTTCTTACTCATATGTCAGACACTTCTTTTTCACTTTTCTTCTCCCTTCTTTTACACACTTTTGATTATTTTTGTTTTCTAGTTACTTTGGGAGATACATTGAACCTTGCTCTTCATTCTTAGATCTGGAATTCTTCGGTATTGCAATTCTTAATTTCAATTCTAATTTTAGTTTTCTACTTTAATTTCTGTCTTAATTCATTCTTCGTATTCGTAGGATTCATCAATCTTCATCGTTCGTATTGCTTTATCGTTTCTAGCATAGAATTATTATTGCTTTCCGTAGATTAATTCGGTTCGCCTTCGTTATGTTAAATTGCAATTCGTATTTTGTTAGTTTATTTAATTCTAGTATGCATAGCTAAATTTCATCTAGGGTTTAAGGGGATCGATGTGTATTATCAGGGTTATAGTCAATTGACCTGTTTCTAATCGTATGAACTATCGTCTGATTATCGTTTTAACTCTGATTAATTGTTTGATGCATAATTCAATTAATTAGTATCGCAAATTAGGACTTTTCGCCGACCGGGTTAAGAACTAATTAGGTCACGATATTTTGGGTAGACTAGCTTAATTCTAACGACCGCATATTAAGTTTAGTTCTAAAGGTTGTAGAAGTACCGACCGGACCTACATCTTAGATAGATCGATTATTGACCTGTTAGTTGACTTCCTGACCCGAGTAATATTCATTGTGAACCTGAGACCCTAGACTTTTCCCTTATTGATTTATCTATTAGTAATTAGTTATTAGCCTACCAAAACCAACTCAACTATGTGACCCATAACCTAGAGTCTAAATCTTAGGAATAGATAACTAAATTCTGTCTCCTTGTGGTTCGACCCCTGACTTCACTATCTACATTAGAACATTAGTTGGTGACCTTGGGGTATCTTTGATTAGGGATACGACTAACCCCTGTCATGTATTGGCCTCACATATCAACACGAGTCTTTTTCAGCGCATTCTGGCACCCATCCTTAGACTACTCCCAGTCAAACACACTTAATTGCAGAGTTCTTTTGTGTGGACAACCAGAAAAGAAAGTGTACTTTGTTGATATGAGTAGTAATATCAATCTCTTTAAACACCCATTTGAGTACCTTAAACCATACCAATATACACTCATCTGGGCACCATAGATCATATCCAATATACGCTTTAAACTCGGATATCATAATCACCCCCACTTAAGAAAGCAACGTCCTTGTTGCTCATGGAAGCTGACCGCAACCAACCTCAGGATCCACCCCAGCTAGGTTGATGACCATGGTACTCCTGACCAAATGATCACCACACCGTCGCCAGGTTGCTCCGATATCATTTGTAACACCCCATCCACCACTTGTGGACTATGATATTACTTATGGCGCACAACAGATCGTGTACTGACCCCACAGATCAACACAAATCATGCAGCGCATTTTGACACTCATTCTTAGACTACTCTCAGCCAAGCATGCTTAACTGCAGAGTTTATTTTGTATGAACAACCAAAAAACAAAGTGCACTTTGTTGATATATATGAGTAATACTATCAATCCTTTTAAGCACTCATCTTAGCACCTTAAACCATATCTGATTTACTCTCATCTAAGCACCTTAACCATATCCAATATATACTTTAAACTCAGAGTATTACAAATATTTTCTAACACCACACTTCACATTTTAGTAGCAAAATATGATGCTAATATATATAAGTATGGTAAACTTTCAAACATGAAAAAGTCTTACCTAATAATCGGGTAATCAATCAATGAAATCAAATAAAAGATAAATTGATAATTGATTTGGATATAATACGATAAAAAGGAATCCAATTAAAAAGAGGGGATGGAAAAATGATGGTAGGATTTGTCATGAATCCCACCGATCAAGATAAACCAACTAACCTACGTTTGGTAGCAAATGGTAAATCGGGTCGAAATCCTCAGGGACGGTAAGTTGGACTAAGGTAAGTTGGGGTTCAAGACTAGGCTCAAGACGAATGAAGGTGATTGGATTGAGTTGTGACACTATACTAGAGTCTAAGAACTAAAACAATGTAAAGCAAATTAAAAGTGATATCAACGATAGAAGAAAGAAACTAGAGTTAGCTCGGGTCCAAGGGTGTCTAGGTGGTCAAGGAGGAATACGGGTGTCGGTGTAATCCACTAGCTAGCCTTGGTTACGCTCGAGCTGTCGTACCTAGACAGACAAAGGAGTCTCTACAGTACGCTTTCACTATAATAATGATGATATCCAACAAACCAACATGCATTAACATACAAGAGGAAACGACAAGGAAACATGAATTTCTCAATCACAAGTCCACTTGGCGTTTCATCAAACATGTTATATGCACAAAGGTAGGAGCTAGGCAAGGTAAATGACACAAAACACCACCAAATTTCACCCTAATCACCCATGAATCAACACCCAATCCCCCTACTAACTCTAGCATGAAAATCTACTTACTCTTCATATATAGGCAACCCACAACAACTATCAACACAAATAACATTAAAATGACATTCATATTGAAGAATAAGTGAGTGCTAAACATGAACAAAGAATAGAAACAAACTAAAACAAGATTAAGATTAAAGAAAGATTAAGGAGAAGAGAAATATACCAATAAGATTAAGGAGAAGAGAAGGAAAAATTACGTCTTTGCATAAATAAACCCAAAGGAAGATCTCCAATGTTGTCAATAGAGTAGATCAACCCAAAAGATCTTCAATATTACAAAGATTAAACTACGATTAAACTAGAATTAAAGAAGGATTAAGCTAATCTACACTAATCTAAGTTAATCTATCCTAAAGTAGATCTAGGATTTTGTCATAACAAATGATTACAAGAGGGACTATTTATAGGGTAGTAAGAAAGGGGAGGAGGCGAGGAATCGAAACGAAGCTCAAACAGGCCGTCACGGCCGTGTTGAGATGGTCACGGCCGTGACCAACACCCATCCCGACCGGGACGGGTCTCAACTCACGGTCGTGACCCTTATCGACATGGTCGTGAAGGCCAGCAGTAAGCCAACTTCTTTTGCATCTTTTGACACGGACATGTTGGCTTCTGACACAGTCATGTAGGTCTTTACTTGCTCTTTCTTGGCTTCTTATCGATGCTCGGTGCTCGGGATTATCTCAAGTGGCCTCCAAGGCCTCGGGATCGAGTCTAAGGCATCGAGTCACCATCGCTTCTCTTCATTTGCTCCATATGCACCGGAAACGAAATAGAATCGTTCCATTTCTCCATGATAGGCCTTAGGAACCTAAAACATACTAGAAGAAGCATAACTAGCCTCAAAACCGCTCTAAAGAGCGATTCCGTCAAAGAAAGCGGGACAAAACACGCGAAATAAACACTACAAAGCATGTTTATCAAAAAAGAGAGTATTCGAAAAAGAAAGTGAAGTGCGTGGTGCATAGTGTATTTAATTACAGAGTTGCAAATGACCACCGATAAAGGAGCAGCCTCGCTCATTAGTGAAGAAGAACCCCGAACGACGTTGAAGGAAATAAGTTGTGTTGACGTCGAAGATAATCACTGTGATGAATTATGTCAGAGAAGGAGAGTTGTCGTAGGAGGAGTGGTTGGCAAAGGACAACATACCTTGTTAAGAAACGTCTCTCGGCGTCGACGAAGAAGAAATGACGTTGTCGTCGTGGAAGGAGCAACTATGTTTCAATTAGAGAATTGAGGGTTTGATTATTTTGAAGGTGATTCTGAATTGTAATTTGCAAGTTCCGAAACTGACTTTGTGAACTGGGTTTGGCAACGCAAAGCATTAGATATAGAAAATTGTAAGGGTACAAGGGTAGGATAAGGATCTTGAAGGGATTCCGGGCCATCAGACTTATATATGGATCCTAAGGGGTTCCGGGCCATTAGACTTATATATGGATCCTAAGGGGTTCCGGGCCATCAGGGGTTCCGGTCCATCAGACTTATATATGGATCCTAAGGGGTTCTGGTCCATCAGACTTACAAATGATAAGATCTCGAAAATAAGGGATCCATATCTACCCTCTGGTATAGGGTAAAGAACCTGATAGAATCCGGGATCCGTTCCCATATCGATAAATATAACCATTGGATTGGATCATATTATATACTCCTACATACATTGCTTGAATTTCATTACTATACATAAAATCAAATCAATCAACATAAGTTACAAATTGAAAACTAAAAGGGAGATAGTGAAAGTGATTGTGCTTGAATCACAATTAGGAGTAAAGGTATGCACCCTAATAATTTTTTTTTTTTTTCAATTTTAATTTGATATAATTAGGCCATACAATTATACAAATATCTAATTTGTTGTAAAAAAAAGGTGATTATTTTATTTTTGAATCTGATAATAAACTTATTTCAACTATAATTAAAGAATTTATTTTTGATGTCATACCTCAAGTCCTGTTTTTTGTAGTAAAAGAAGAACCCTAATTTTTAATCAGCCAATCACATCCCCCAAATTTCTTCAACATTGGTATCTGATCAACTAAATTTCATGAAATTCAATGTAGAAATGTGTAAATACCGCAATCGAACTGGGAATTGGGAATTTGCACCTTGCCATGCCCACAGCTAGCAAATCCTAATCTCCGATAACCGCCATCATTTCCCGTCGACATAAACCCTAATTTTGTTTTTTTCACTTAACCGCCGCCGCCGCCGCCGCCTCCTCTGGACGGCGGCGAATTTGCACTTTTGATATGCTTCGAAATGAGCTTGATTTGATTCTGAAATGTTAGATTTGTTCGATGTAATTTGATCATCTTCAGGTGACATTTAACTTTAATACGGAGCACTTCGATTATCTGCTCAATAGTTGGTTTGAGAAGATGTCTATGTTATTTGCGTTTACTTTAGTCTTAAGATGAAATGTTATGGCTTTCTTAAGATTTACTGATATCAGATATATTAGGGTTTTTTATTTTTATAGATTTTGCACTGCTACATGAAGTAATAGATGCATGTGTTTTGCCATAAGAGGCAGAAGATGAATTCGTCGTAAGCTAAACTTTGCTGATATATGGCACCATAGTCGTTAATTTTCGGATTTGTTAATTTTTGGATTTGGAACTGTTTAGTTGTAAAAATCGATGTCCTGTAAAATTTGCTGATGACCTTAATGGCGAATTAAATTCGTGATCAGTCTGTTCCTGTACGACGCTGTGCTATTGCTTAGGATAATTAAGGAAAGACGCAGTTGAATACAACAATATCACTTGGCATGGTAATAGCCCTTCGAAGATAAGCTTCATTGATCACGTATATGTAAGTATGAACTAGTTTAATGCGAGAATTTATTCACATTGATAATCTCCTGAATCGTGCGAGCTAAATTCACTATATTAAAAATGGATATTATAATTTTCGGAAAGTTTTGGTTTGACATAACAGCTGCATATTTGTGATCCTATGGATACATTTCTGTCCGAATGTCTAAGTTTTAAAAAAAAAATATGTTCTTTTTTGGACAGTCGTTTGGTCGAACTGTCATAATGACTTGTGGCAATGCGGCAGTCGTGAAACGTGAAGAGGAATTGATGGAAATTGATACTAATGATGCAAGCAATGGCTGTATAACTCGGATAAAGGAAAATGGTCTAGCTCTTTGGCCTGTGTTACCAAATGAGGAAGGAGAAGGTCTTCCGTTTGCACCTGTAGATTGGCCAAGTCCTGGTGATATTTGGGGATGGAAGGTTGGAAAGAGAGTAGGGGCCGCAGGATTCTATATGGACAGATATTTGTATCTTCCTATACGTTTTCAGAAATCTAGAAGGAGGCGAGATTGTTTTGCGAGCAAGCTCTCTGCTGAAAATTATGTCCGATCCAAATTTCCAGGAAAAGACTTCAATGCCTTCTTTGCCTCTTTTAGTTGGAGGATTCCTTCAAAGCAAGCATATATTCTTAAAGGTACGCAATTTTTTGCAACTAATTGGTGCTATTTATGGTAGCTATAATTTCATACAAAAGCTATTAAACCGTATATATTCAAACGTTTTTTTTATATTTCTCTTTTACAATTCCAGTCATAGTTCAAAATCTCTACCGAGTTGTATTGGTTTTGCACTCTTGTGTAACCAGATGTCAAATTACTAGTACCTCTTACCAGTGGTTGCTAAAGTTTTCTAATTTCATGGTGCATGAACTCAGATTTCTTATCACACATGCTTCTTCAGTGGGAAATGGGAAAAATTAGTACCACATGCTTCATAGTTGTAGCTTTTTTGAACTTCATTTCAAAGCAACAGCTATGGGTGATTACTTGAAATGCATGGTATCTTTTAAATTATAATTGGATAATTAGGCAAAACACCCAACCACGTGTCTGTCTTGGTGACTTTTGTAACCAACTTTTACAAACATAGTTGAAGTATCTCAGTTTGACCGAGCGCAAACTGGATGTTTGTTTTGTAGATTATGCCCTTCATTTGCTGTGATGAGTCTCTTGGATGTGGCTGTTTCATTAACATTGATGGGAATTTACCATATTGCCATGTTTGAATTGCAAAATATTAAAGACCTCATTGGACTATTATTGAGCTGTGTCAGAACAATTACTGTATTACACCCATCATCTAATGCATAATATGTGGCTTTTAGTGGTAACTGGGTTAGATTCATCACTAAGGTCTCCATGAAACTATAATTCTTTGGGTTTATGCTACAACCATATAGCATTATAAAAGGAATGCCCTACAGATTGAATGCTACCTTGATTTGCACGACTTTGTTGTCGTATATAGGGAATGCGTTCTTAGTAAATTCGGTGATTTAATATAGTTTGGTTTAAGACTTGGATGCATTTGTTACACCTGTGGTTGAGTAATGATGATAATGAAGTTGGGAAGATCATATTATTCTGTAAATATGTTTTGTCTAATTTAAGCCTTAAGGCATTGTCTTAAATATCAAGAATGGTTGTTTTAGTGACCAAAAGTAAAAGAATGGGGACAAAGCCACCTAGTTACGTGGTATTAAATATTGGTTGCGACACCGATAAGTTACTGAGTTAGGGAGATTACCTCCGCTGCGTTACTGCATTTTGAGGCCATATTGGCCGCACTTAGTGAGATATAATGCTCGTTAGCTCCATTTTTTTAGTAATAAATGGAGATTACCTCCGCGCTTTTTTGAGGCCTTAGAGTCAAATGGATATTACCTCCGCTGCGTTACCTAATTTAGACTTTGTTGGCAAGTTCATTAATCTAACGTCAATACTCAACCATATATAATACTCGTACAAATTTTATATTTTGAAGTTGTTAGAATGTAACGAGTGTTGTGACATTGAGAGTTTATTAATTGCCTTAATACCAAATTTAGTAGAGCTTTAACGATTTTGAGGCCTTGAAAGCACTACGCCGCTACCTGTCAAGAACTAGGAATCTATCTTATCATTCGGATGCTCAGTGGTTTGGGGCACTCGTTTGTTGTTTGTAAATGATTAACCTTTAAACGGTTTTGGAATATAAACCCCTATATGAAGTCCCACATTAGTGACTGAGTAAATAGTTGCTCACTTTAGAAGGCCTAGAGGTTCTCCGATTATTGCCAATTAGTTTTAGGAAAGATGGGATTTCTCTCTCCTCCCTTCGCTTATGGCCAAGCCTATTCGTATGTAGCTTGGTACTAGAGCTCGGATCACCTCGATTCCCATAAGTCTAATTGACCCTTAGTGTCACTGGCGGAAGGCCCTCTTTTTAGAGGATTCCGATTCTTTGTTCGCACTCCCGATGCACACCTTGGTGTCGTCCTGGATGTGTTAATTGGGCTTCACATGTGAGTAGGTGTTGGCAAATAAACCCACCTGTGAAGTCGCACATTATTGATAGAGTAGAGAGTTGCTCACTTTATAATGCCTTGGTTTTAGGAAAGATGGAATTCCTTGGGCTTGTAAAGTGGGTTATCTTTCCTTCCTTCGGGTATGCCAAGGTCCATCTTATTCTAACAAAGGACATGAAACGATGACAAAACTTACTCAATTGCTTAAGCTAGATATTGAAGTTTCCTTCTACACTTCAATTTGTTACTATACTCATTAGGTTGCTATACATATTTCCATTTTTTTGTGGGTTGATGTGGTCTTTATACTCCCAAGTATTTGTTGTGAGTAAGATTTATATCTATACTTGCTGCTCCCAAAGCCACTTTCCAATTCTCTTTTAGGAGTAATAAATTACTATCTCCGTCCTATTTGCTTTATCTCCGTCTTATACTGTATTAAATTTAACAATTACTCAGTTTCTTTGAATATATGTTGAGATCCAGTCGAAATTAACATTGTGGTTAATGGAGAAAATATAAATGTGATGTCGGGAATATGTTTGAAAACTACTCCGTATTAAAATAAAGCAATTTTACTTTGATACTATTGTACTAAACATATTTCATTTGTAAGGTGTGAAAGATGAACATGGATTGTTTCATATATCATCTGAAGATATGACAGAGCAGTCTCCTTCCAATTCAAGGTCTGGCATAGCAGTATGTAAAGCTGGCAACAGATATTGCTCGAGTGTGATAAAAGTCGAGGCAGCACCATTCTCAGCCACCCCATCTTGCGATGTTTGCTGTAGTGAACCGGGCTTCTGCCGAGAGTGCTGTTGTATTCTTTGTTGCAATACCATAGATTTAGCGTTTGGAGGCTACAGCTTCATCAGATGTGAGGCCACTGGTAGTGATGGTTTGAGATGTGGTCATGCCGCGCACGTGAATTGTGCTCTTCGATCTTATATGGCTGGAACCGTAGGAGGTAGTGTTGGACTAGATACCGAATACTACTGTCGCCGTTGTGACTCAAGGATGGACTTGACCGATCATGTCTCAAGCCTTTTGAAGACTTGTGAATCCATTGCATCTCGTGATGACATTGAGAAGATATTAAATGTTGGTTTCTGCATTTTGCGAGGGTCACGGAAGAAAAGCTCACAAAAATTGCTGAATCATGTTGAGTCTGTTTTACGCAAGGCAAGTATGATATCTCAAATTTGTTGCTGTATTCTCGGTAACCGTAAGGCCTTACCATCTCTATTTACAGCAGCTTAAAAATGAAGGTGAAATAAAAGATTTCTGGAAACCAGAAGTGGACGTGGATGTGGACGTTGATGTTCTGCCTGACAGTACAGGTGAACTTTAACTAAACCCAAACCCATCTTATGCTCATTGCTCCCTCGATTTTAGTCAGTAGTTAGTCTCATATACCATGGTCTCGTAATATTACAATGTGAGACCAACCCACTTAACAAAAAGATACTCGTATTAGGATATGGTAATACCTGTTATCCAACTCAGAATAAAATTTGGAATAACCAACTCATTACTTCTCCGTATATGTTAGTCTTAGGATCTGTTATTTTGCCTCAACTGTGATTGCTGGGCGCGAAACATTTTGAGTGTCAGACTCTGCTTTTCTGTGGAGAAAAAGGTGTCTGGACTGAAATAAAATGTCAGAGCTTCATGTCATGACTTTAAGTAATGATAATCTTATTAGGAAAAATTGAGTCAAATGGGGCTAATTAACTGATATTCAGGGAGTGTATCCGATTATTGTGTTGAGGTACTCTGACCTTCTCGACTTCATCTCTACCTACATCTGCCCTCTCAGTTGCAGGAAAAGTGGATGATATGATTTGTACGCTTCCAGGAATTGGTGAAAACAACTTTCAGCATGACAATGAATACCTGAAATTGGACAATGAAATCGACCATGTTTTACAGGAACTTAGGAAGGCACAGGAGGAGGAGTTCAGAATAGCACAGGAGAAGCTCCTTGCTCAAAAGGATAATATCCGTGGTATCTACGAATGCATAGGGAAGGATAAGATAGAGTTGGTTCAGCCTACACCATCCACTAACCGTGATGAATTAGTCAGCTCTATTATAGTAAGAGAAGAATTTCTAAAGCTCGAGTTCATGAAACTGAAAGACATGGAGAAGATTGCTAATGGTTTCGGGAGGACTCCCAAGACGATACTGAAAGAACACTTTGATATCGATCCTGAAGATTGACATCTTTTCATGGAAGCCTCAGAACTCCTTATTTAGGAGAAGGCAGGATTACATCAACCGAATCGTGCTTCAAATTTTAAGGAGTTACTGTCTTATGGTAAAAAGCTTGCGGCCTGAAACTCTTTTTACGGTTGAACTCTTGGGGTATTGTATACAGTATGTTCTTCATCATGTTTGTATAAAACTGTATGCCGGCGTGGATGTTATACCCTTTTCTACTTTAGCGTTGTTGGCTGAGTTTGCTGTTCTTTAGAAAGTCGGAAGTACAAATCTGAGCAGTCTTGGATCAAGAAAACTTGAGTCTAAAAGATGTTATTTTGGTAGATTTACTCTTTCTCTAGCCTCATTTTCCCGTTACAGGAATTTTCAACTTACCTTGTGATCTTTGTACTAGGGTGCTTACTGCTTACCATGAGTCCTTGAGGCATGACTAAGAGTAACGAGTCTAATGAGTAATGACCCTTCATTAAAAAAAACATCGAGTTACAATGCTTGTAAGCTGCTCGTAATTATTTTCACTCCAATGGTATAAGCAACCATACTCAAGTATTTAACTCCGTATAAAAATAAAAATTGTAGGTGCGTCCTTAAAATTAATACGAAGTAATCTATTAGATTTACTCTTAAGAGAATAACGGGTCTTCTGATTTTCTCGTCTAAACAATTTCACTCATAATAAACTACCTTCATCATGGATACAACTATACGAGTATTATTCTACAATGATATACGGAGTACACATACAACAATACGGGTGAAGCATCCTGAGTCCTGACCCAAACCCAATCCCTTGCCATCCCTACCGAAATACATTAGGAAGGATTACATTCCTTGCCAGTTGATATTTCTTGCGACAGATGTATCCGTTACATTACGACATCAAATGGGTGGAGTATATATTCGTACCAACTACGAAGAAAATTTGCCTTTATATAATAGGCGTATTGGTTGTTGGAGTGTGAAAGTGAAGTCGGGATGGATCCACTATCAGCGCTTCGAGACTACACCATCAGAGGGGAGCTTGACAACATCCAGAAGGTTGAAGACGAGTTCCGATTCTCGAACCAATTCAGCTTCCCTTCCAAACTCCAAACCCCCTACCGCTCCAAGCAAGGCAACCTCTTCTACACCCTCGACACCCTCGTCTTCTTCGTCAAGAACCGCCACCTCCGCCAGCCCGACTACATCAAGGCCGCCACCAACCACCGCGTCTCCACCGTCACCTTCCTCGACCGCAAGCCCCTCCTCGACTACCTCGAGGGCCGCTCCGCCTCCTCCGACTCCATCCACTTCCCCCACCCTACCCACCTCCACAACTACCACCACCCCCCTCCCGATGCCGATGCCCCCGCCGCCGACGACGCCCCCCCCGCCTGGGACATCCCCGACCTAGACCCCGCCCCCGCCGCCGACTCCATCTCCATGATCCGCGACATCGAGCGGCCGCTGCGGGATCGCAACGCCATCCTGCAGTGCCGCAATCGCGATTTCTTCAGCGTCTACGTGGCGGCGATGAAGCGGGAGGAGGAGAAGAAGAGGGAGGCCCCGGCGAGGAAGGACGGATCGAAGGGCGGCCGAACGGCGGAGAGAGGGGAAGACGGCGGCGGCGGCGGAGGAGGAGTGAAGGCGGCGAAGATGTTGAAAGGCGGTGGGAAGGTCGGGGAAGGTGTCCCGATCATCCTGGTGCCGAGTGCGGCGAATACGCTGATAACTATATACAATGTGAAGGATTTTCTGGAGGATGGCTTTTTCATTGCGACGGATGTGAAGATGAAGCAGATGAAGGGCCCAAACCCTAAACCCGACTGCGTCACCGTTCAGAAGAAGTTCAGTAGGGATAAGGATAAGGTTATGACTGCTTATGAGGTTCGGGATAAGCCGTCTACGTTGAAGCCTGATGATTGGGACCGTGTTGTCGCCGTCTTTGTGCTTGGCAAGGACTGGCAATTCAAAGATTGGCCCTTTAAGGATCATGTCGATATTTTCAACAAGGGTGCCTGCCTTACCTTCTTTCTCTTTCTTTTCCAAGTCTTCTCCTTTTTTACTTGCAGTAGTTGGGTTAATTGTGGTGTTACTGCGCTGAATTTTTTGGTAGCGTTGGGTAGAATTAGGTAATTGTGGTGTTTTGGTTGCAGTCGTAGATTGTCTTTGGGAGGCAAGATGTTATGTTTAGGATGAAATCGTCTTATGTAGTACTCTGTATTTTGTTTATATGTCTTTTGTTTGGTTAGCTGTCTTGGGGGGGGGGGGGGTGTAGTCCACCATAAACCTCCCTACAGGCACCTAAACATGGGCTGCGATTAGTAATGGTGTGCTTTGGTTGCATTATTAGATTTTATTGTCTGGAATAGATTGTATTTGGGAAGCAGGATTGTATGTTTAAGTTATTAGGGTTAGTTGACAGTCCGTGTTTCTATACTTGTTAGCTATTTGCGAGCTGACTGATAATCTGATGTTTAATACGGAGTAACTATGACCATGCAAGTAATGTTTAGGGTGTTCTTTCGTTGGGCTTTCAGTTTGGCCTTTAGACATTCCTGGTACTTTTAGTTGAAAGACTGAATACTGAACTTTTGCACGCGTTTAGCATTATGGAAATGCTGATCTGGAAGCTGAAGATGTCTGAATGTGTGTTTTAGAATGTTGCCACTACTCATCAGAGTCTTGACGGGTGCCCTGGTGCCATCATTGAAACTTGTGGTTTGTATCAGGTCATGGTGTATCTGTAACTGTAATCCGTGACAACCATTGAGCGTGAAAACAGTTTTACTAGGCTTACATTGACGGTTGTCAAACTGGAAGGTCCTGCATGGAAGTATGGAACTACTGAGCTGTTTGCAACTTTTAGAATATTTTGGTATTCATGTACAAAATTGTGGACCATACATCTGTCGAGAGCCTTCTATTTTCCTGAAAATGAATTTCTGTCTTGGTAGAGTATGTGCTCATATTAGTGTCACTTTGGTACTAATATGTTCACCGATTGCGGTCATGTTAAATATGCATTATTGCTGAACTAGTGCACACACAGTCTATTATGTGAGCAAGTCATCTTCTTTTCTGTATAATTGTAAAGTATATCTATTTACTTAATTTGATCTTCTTTCTTGCAGTTGTTGGCTTCTTCATGCGTTTTGAGGATGATAGCATTGAATCTGCCAAGGTTGTGAAACAGTGGAATGTAAAAATAATATCTGTAAGTAAATCCTATGATTGAGCAGTATGGTTTATCAATAATCTGATAATTTAATACTTTGGGTTTATTAGTCATTACTACATCGGCAGAAATAGAAGGTGATGTGTCGTTTTATATTTTGATGATGTGGCAAATATGGTGGTGCAGATAAGCAAAAATAAGCGACACCAGGATAGAGCTGCAGCTCTCGAAGTTTGGAGTAGATTAGAAGAGTTTGTTGCTCGGTCACGTTCTTGAGTGTTGCCGAAGTTCTTGTAAGCTCCTTTTTTTCCTGTGCTGTTCTCATATTCCCAAAACATGGTGTAGATGTTATAGGAAGACGTTATTCAGGCGTTTAATGTAAGCTTTGACACTTCTATCGTAGAAAGATTAGAAATTTGAGGCATTCAACATTAAACAAAAAGTTTGTGTCTTGTGTATTAAAGATTTATGGGTACTGTTCCTCTGATCAAACTATTTGTGAAGAAAATTCAGTTGCTCTTTGATTGCCTTCTTTCACAAATTGGAATAATTCTAGAAACTGTTGCTAAGTATACCTACTCAAATGTATACAGTTTTTTCAACTCTCACCAGCGCGAGCTAATTATCTGTTACAATAGGGTCCATCAGTTTTAGTCTTTCAGATTTAAGTTAGTCACTGCACATTAAACCGAGTATGCTACGGAGTATATTTTTCTACTGTAGCCATATGTATCAATGCCTTTCATAGTACAAAATTCTTTGAAATTCTGGAGTAAGACGGCTCTACAAGTAAAATCACCATACATTTTATGTAATCCTCAATTTTAGAAAGCCTTTGATTACCCATGGTTTATTGGAGGGATGAATTTGTCTTGTATATATATCTTTGTCGAATTTGAAGATAAGTTTGTCTAATCCATGTAGCTTAGCTTGAAGATACATTTGTCTTCTCTATTTAGCTTAGTTTGAAGTAACACAAAACCGAGGTTAAGGCGCACACCTTTTGCAAAAATGGCACCTAGTTTTAGTAAAAAAATGTATTTTTGAAATAAAAGGTTGGACAACAATACCTTTTATAGGAGTTCTCTAAATTACATGTAAAGGAGAAAAATTAAGAACAATGAGGCGAATAGATGACATATTTTGAGATCTATATGAAAAAGATATAGAAAGTGCGTATTAGGAGCCTTTCCGGAATTTCGAATAAAAACGGTTGTTTGTTTTATAAACTATCAAAATTGTATATCATACCCATTTTTTACAATTCTTCTATCCACTACCCTTAAAAAAAATCTATATTTTCTCTTTCCTCTCAACCTTGGTCAATTTCCCCCTAAATTAATCACTTATGAATCTTAATTTGCATATCAGACAAATTTCTGTTTTGTTGATTAAATTGCACGAGTTTTTGGGTTCTATTCAATTTGTTGATGTTCTACGGAGTATTTTTAATTAGGGTCATGTTCAACTAGAGAAGGAGATTGTAAGATGGTACACCAAGGGTGGTTGGGGTGACGGGGTTGTGGTTGTAGTTTTTTTTGTATGAAAGAAGAAAAGGGTGAAGTTGGTAATAATGGGTGATTTAGTAAACTTAGGTTGTAGAAACTCCCTAAACTATTTGGAATATGTTCCACATTTCGCTAAGTGGGAGTTCCATATTCTAGCTTTTAGAACAAACACTTTTATCTGTTCGTGAGCACTGAATTAGAAAGAGATGAAATGTGCTGAAAATATAGGCAGCAATTAAGATGGAGATGTTTGTTACGGAGTACTATTTCTTTGAAAGAGCATCACAATACTTTTTCACTTAGTTTTCTGATACCTAGAGCCTGTACTCAACCCTTTTTGAACCATGTGAGTGCTCCTGCGAAAGACTTACAGTAAGTTCTTGCAACTCCATGTGCTGCATATTTTTCCTTAAAATGAAGAGAATGTACTCTTAGGCCCTCACTTCTCAAGTCCACTTCAGCCTCAATAGATTCATTTTGTCTCAGGCTCGCAATTTCAGCCAGCCCACTTCACTTCAATTTGTCTTCCTATTCTATTGAGCCGACTCCAGAGGAAAAGAATAAAGGTGTTATTTTAAACATTGCAACACTTATATTTTCTGAAATAATGGAAGACCTGTGCAGTTTTGAACCCCTGAGCACCCAGTTTTACCATCTCCCCAGCTGTTATCTTAACCCTTTCTTCTTATAGCCTTAGCTTGTCACCTAGAGAGAATTTGAGAGATACAGCCACTTATACCAATTCATATGCAGAGACATTTTTGTGTACATGTGCAGTTGTGCACACAATTTGATACGAAGTATATCAATTATAGAATGGGAGGCAAAAGGAGGAAACATGGTTGTCATGTTGGTGTCGTCGTGCCATATTTAGGCTAATCCCAAAGATGGTGTGTGTGCTCTTTGAAGAGGTTAACGGATTGAGTGAGGTGCGTTCTAGGTACATGGCAGCTATTGCTTGCTTTAGACTGCATATAGATTACTAACTCTCTATAAGAGCGCACCATGTATCTGACGTGGTGTATTCATAATGAGTAGGCTTACCTTGAATTTCAATCCTCTATGCTTTTGTTGTTAACTTCATCTTATATTTATTTCCAATTACTGTTCTTCAAAGAGTCTGTAATTTGCAGGAACAAGGAAACTTGTACTTTGTAGTTCTCCGTATCAGTAAGTGGCAACGGCTGAAATCCGGAGAAGAACCACGCTGTATTTGCAAGTAGATTGGTGATGTCTTCATAAGCTTTGAGGGAATATTGCAACTTGTGTTATTCTTCATGACGGTATGTATGTACGTGCAACTCCGACGTGACTAGACTGAGCTGCAGCTTTAGTTGAGAGCATCATTGCTACGTTACGACCCGTACCTAGAACTCGTTTGTTTTTGCTACTCCTTTTTTTTTACCATTTTGTTGAGCATGTATATATATTTATTTTAGGCAATGTAGAACAGGTAGATTATGTCTTGCTATATTCTAGTAGAAGATTTAAAGGTTGAGTAGAATGGTCTGGGATTGACATTGACTCGGTTAGGGGAAGCCAAAAGAGCTTTAATCTAACCGTTGGTCTCCCCCTTGTAACGGGTATATCCGTCATAAAGGTATAACGAGTCAAATATCACCCATATCCATATGACTAGAAAAGACAAAATCAGAATGCACGGGGAATAGTGGTGCTTTGTCTTCATCTACACCATGTGGGCAATATTTGATCCGTCGCAAACTTGTAATGGATATCGGGATAGGCTTGTCACAAACATGGTTCATTCCACTTTGGTGGGTAGAGATTTGAATTATTTTTCAGTTTGCTGATACAAAGTATATCACTCCATTAATCTTTCCATCACTAAAAGCATACAATTCAACTCTAATAGAGTATTTATTTAATGTAAATAATCCAAATTATTGATTCTCTTTTGATAAAAATCCATATTGATGTACCAACACTATATTTAATGTAAATAGTCTCAAGCATTACATCAACCATTAAGTTCAAAATACCATTTCAAGAGATATAATCTATTTTTACTTGGTCTTCTTACTATAAATAAACCCATTTATGGTCATCTTATTAATCCTTTGGTTTTATTTACGCACTTAATTGCATTATTATAATAACGGGAGAGACGATCCGATTGTTGAGCAGGCTCCAGAATTGACTTCCACTTCCCTATTGAAGGCTTCTTCTTGATAGAGTGTGATAGGTGAGAGTGGTTGTCTACTACGAGTGCTCCAAAATAAAATATGCAAATTCTTATTTGTGACGGGAATATTCGTCACAAACGAGTGGCAGGTCAAATAATAATATCCATTTGGGTAGATAAAGACAAACTCATTTGCTCTTCCTAGACCTATCTTTTCTAAGCAAGTGATAATATCTAATCCATCATCAATTTACGATGGATATGTCCGTTGCAGGGAAGATTTGAGAGAAGGACAAAAACGATTCAAGTTGATGAGAAACCATCAATACTTGCATAATTGACAGATATTTTCCATGTTATTCTAATATACACTGACTACATCAACGAAAAATGATCATATTGTTTTAGTTGACTTCCATCCATGTAATTAATTAAGACCAGATTTAAGCTAGTATTAAACAATGCCAGTCATGTTTAATTATGCTAATCAACCTGATCAACATAACACCCTTCATTCATTCATTCATTCATTCATTCTAAGCACCATATATAAATCCAAGGTTGGTTGGTTGGTTTACCACCCAACAAGTTAGCTGCTAATTAGTAATTAATTAAGCAAGTAGTAGAGATAATTATGGAAGACGAAGGTCCGACGTTTGAGTCAACGCCATCATGGGTGATCGGAGCTGTTGTTTTTGTCATCGTCGGTGTTTCTCTGGCAATCGATAAGCTTCTTAGTAAACTTGGCAATGTAAGTTTGTTTGTTTGTTTCTTTTGTGTTGTTTTGGTTGGTTTTAAACTATAATGTTGGAGATAATGGATGCTAAAAGCTATAATGGTGTAATAATGTGTGTTATAGTTTTTGAAAAAGAGGGATAAGAAACCCCTTTATGAGGCCTTGCAAAAGACCAAAGAAGGTGAGTCCCCCCCGTCAAAAATCTTACTTAAACACGATATCTCATTAACGTTATTGCATCAATTATTCTGAGGTATGGTATTGAAATGCAGAGTTGATGTTGATGGGATTTGTGTCTCTACTGCTCGCGTTTGTGCAAGACAAGGTCCAACATTGGTGCGTACCAGAGAAGTTTGTCGACGACTGGCTTCCTTGTCATTCTACTGATGATCTTCGCTCCCTTTCCTCCGCCTCTCTGTTATCCTCCTATAGACGCCGTCTTTTGGGGGATGACGATGACCCTCCACCCTTCACCTGCAAGGAGGTACCTACCTACCTAAACACAAAACACTCCCTACCAGTTCCTATATATGATCTTCCCATAGTCGAGTTTGATCTTCTTCCCTATTTCTGTGTTGCAGGGAAAGGTTCCGTTTATAGGGCTGGGTGTACTTCATGATCTACATTACCTAATCTTCATTTTAGCTGTTGTTCATGTCTTCAGCTGCACACTTACTGTTCTTCTTGGTGAAGCTAAGGTACGGAAGGAGAATTATTGTCTTCTTTTGTTAACATATCATTACTGTGAAAACATTTTTTCTAAATTTATAGCACAAGTAATGTCAATATACTCCGTAATAGTTAAGGTAATGGTTGAGACTTGAGAGTCATGTCAACCAAAATCTTATAACGATAATGGTTAAGATTCAATTATTATACGTATGTATTACAACTATTTCTTACTACTCCCTCCATCCCAATGAATTGTTTGTCTATTCCATATTGGACGTCTCAATGAATTGTTTGACTTTCTATTTTAGGAATGATTTTTATATGTAATTTTACACGTCTCACTTCATCATTGAATTTCTTCCCCTTGATGCCAAAAGCAAAGGCAAACAATTCATTGTAACGGAGGAGTAATAAGTTTTAAGTAGCCAGTAATTGAATTGTAGGTCCATTCCTAATTGAAGTGTACGTTTGTTGGTTATATTGATGATTTGTTGTAGATTAGTCAATGGCGGAAATGGGAGGAATCCATAAAGGAAAAGATGGTACAACCTGGTATGCTAATTCTTCTACAAACTCCCCCTCCCTCTCAAATATTAACCTCCTTCTCTTTTTTTTTTTTTTTTTTTTTTTTGACACGAAAATTAAGAAAAGGTGATCTATGAAGTGAGAGATAGTGTTGGTAGGTAAAGGAAAGAATAAAAAATTAATTAAAAATATAATAAAAAAGAAAAAAGAAAATTAGGTGGAAAGTATAACGAATTCACAAAATCTAAGAAAAGACGGTCTCTCAATAAGTTATTGAGAGAGACTATATTTCAGTATCACCTTATATCTTATTCGTATCTATTTTATTATTAGATGTATCTTTAAATGATAACTTTGTGTTGTATGTTCTTGTATTTTAATCGTATCTATTATTATCTCCATTTATAATTGATATCTCAATGAATTTACAGAATTAATTTTTCATACTTGCGCGTTACTCAATCCTCTTTAAAATTTCTTAATCTTTTCAATATTACCCTTTCTTTATTCAAGAAACCCTCGTTGTTTTTATCGTATTCTAGATCAATTTCTTCTTCAAATTTTTTTTACTTAAATCTCATCAATTTTATTTATCGATCATCATTATTTGGGAATTCACTATGGATCATATTTTGGTAATTGATATTTTATCATATACGGAGTAGTAATTTTGATTGAAAATCAAGGTTAATCAATGTTAATTAATTATCTACGGTTCTTGTCGTCATTCTCTGATCTCAATTTCTATTTGTATAATCGGCTAATCGCAAATGAGGACTTTTTCGAATGACCTAATTGGTTCAATTGATCTGAAATTCATCGCAAGCTAGGATTTTTTCGGGAACCCTTATTGGTATACATCGCAAATAGGACTTTCCGAAAGAATCCTAATTGGCGCAATTGATTTGAAATTCCTGACCTCAGTTTTTACTCACTTCCTCACAAATTAGTAATTTTTCGAAGAATTCTAATTAGTTCAATTGAATTTGAAATCTACGATCTCAATTTGTACTTGAATCATCGCAAATTAGAACTTTTTGAAGAACCCCAATTGATGCAATTGAATTTTGGATTTTTTTTTTTTCTCTCTAAAAGTTAGGTGGGGGGAGGGAAATGAGAGGGTTAAGGTAGTAATTTTGAGGTATGATTGAATAATGTTAAAGTATAAAAAAGTATCACCCTTAATTTAATGAAAATAGTCTCTGAGTGGTCCTACTCTAACGAATTACCCGTACTGTTTTTGATGGTGTTGTTTCGTTGTGACACAATTAGTGGATCAGAAATTAAACTATAGCGCCTCTATATTATTGTTTTTTTTTTTTTCTAAACTAGAAGCGGATCAAACAAACCCAAAGCAAAAAAAAAAAGCAGAAATTAAAAAGCTGGAAATTGTTATATATATGATGCAGGTGAGAGCGGTGCAGCCAAAGTGATTTACATCCGAGAATTAACGTTCGTAAAGGATCGATATGATAGTCATGCTAAATTTACTGGGTTAAAAAATTATGTGGTAAGTAAGTTTATAACGGACATTATGTATATTGAGTGGCCTCCATGACTTGAGTTCAAATCTCATTAATACATTTGCTTGTTGTTGTCGCAGAATTCATTCTTCAAGCATCTCCTTGGGGTGGTCACCAAAGGCGATTTTGAAGCCATGAGATTGGGCTTCATCTTGGTAACATAACGACATCTCTATTGTTATTGAATAACCACTAAGATAATACGTATTGTACTATACGGAGTAGTATTCATAGAACAAAAGTAAGATACATAGAAAATTATTTGTCCTCAACTCGAGATTCATAATCTATTGTGAAATAATAACGTTACTTGTTACTCGCGTTGTTATCTGTATCTATATCTAATGGGGAGTGTTATTTCAATTTCAGGCCCATTGTCAAGGTAATCAAGACTTCCACTTTCTCACATATATGGTATATGCATATGAAGGTGATTTCAAGAACGTCGTAACCATAAGGTATACGTACATTCATTGATTTACTATCGTATCAAAACGAGTGAGTGAAATAAACAATTTTACAATAGTAATTCAAATGAAATGTATAATCATGAGAATTGTTGGTCTCCCTAGAATAGAGTAAATCTGATCGAGGGGAGGTATAAAAAGGAACAATTGGCATTATGACTTTTCATACTCGTATCGGTATATGTTACTCCCTCCATTATCTTGAATTAGCCCCACTTCCCTTATTTGATTTTTTTTTTTCAATTAGCCCCATTTCTAAAATACTACCTACAAAATTTGTTACCTTTTTACCCTTATCTACATGGGCCCCAAGTATAATATCTCTCTTTCATTTCCTTAATGTTTTTGTTTAGCATTGTTAAAAAGACCCCACTACCCTTGCTTTTTAGCTTTTCCTTGGTTATCGTGCCCAACCCCAATGGAGCTAATTGGGACTAATTCAAGAAAATGGAGGCAGTACTTAATTTTAATTAACAAAAACTTGTATGAGACCGTCTCACGGTAATTTATCGTGAGACGGCTCATATAAAAGGTGGTTACTAATTTTGTAACCACTCCCTATGTGCCCATGTGAGAGATCTCACGATAAAATTATCGTGAGACGGTCTCACATGAAAGTTACTGATTTTAATTTTATTTTGATTTTTGTTTGCAGATGGTTCTTATGGCTCTTTGCTGTCGTTTCCTTAACACTTCATGTCGCAGGTACTATATTATTTTTATTCTATACCTGCCTTCATACAAATTGAAATCCACACTAACCTATTTTAGAAATCCATAAGGTAGTGTTTGGAAACTACTCCCTCCCATTTATTAGAATCCTACCATTTGATTAAAATATACCTCATATATATTCAATCTATATCTATGGTAGGTTTCCAGTGAATGAGAGGTAGTATCTTTTACGTCAAATCATCATTATTAAATTAGAAAAGTAAAATGATTGAATTTACAATGACATGGGTAATGAGTTAGGACCTTATTTAAATAAATAGGGATCAAATACTACTCGTGACACTGCTAACATAGGGATGCTAATAAAGACAAAATATTTGACATTTCCTAGAACTTTGTCATTCGATTTGACGTCTATTTGACTTGTCTTTAACGTTTAATATGGATAGTACCGTCGCAAAAAAGAACTTGTCTTCTAATTTTTGGGCTAACAATCAAGGACTATGTATAAACCAACATAGAAATTCTAGGTTAAGGTTGATACTCAATTACTCATATCGAGGGGTCATAACTCATACGGAATCGAGCCCAAACTTGGCCTTGCTCGATCGGGTTGTGCTAATTAATTAAGTAAATCTCAGGCTCAATTCGATCTTGACCATACCCAAACATGAAAAACTTGAGTTCACAATAAGCTTGCGAGTTAAAATGCAAGCTCATTACCGTACACCCCGTAATTAACATTAGAGTAAATTAAAAATTACTCCCTTTTAAGATACCAATTTTAAAATTTACTTTTTTTTGAAATTTTTGTTAAAAATAAATCCCAAAATCTATCAAAAGTTCAAAAATTGCTCCAAAATATAATTTTTGGTCGAAAATGCTCTAACTTTTTATGCCATATTACTTCGGCTCGCCCTTTAGCTAAGGGCATTTTCGTCCTAAAAATAAATTTGGGAGCAATTTTTGAACTTTTGATAGATTTTGGGAATTATTTTTAACAAAAATTTCAAAAAGGAGTAAATTTTAAAATTGATATCTTAAAAGGAAGTACTTTTTAATTTAGTCTTAACATTAAGGATTTATTTGATTGTCTTTTTATTCATCAATTTCCGAATATGTATAGTTTGGTACTTTGGTTTCCATGGAAAATATCACTTATACTCCGTAATTAATATAAAACCCCTACATACTAAAGTATCTTAAAGAAATAGCTCAAATCAGTGGCGGGCGCAGAGATTTCTCGTAAGGGGGCACCGGAATTTTTTTAGCTTTCAATACAAATATAACCTTCTGCCAACTGATCTATTATAATTTATTGCATATATAAGATACAAATAAAAATTTATTTCTTAGATCGCGTGGGGGGCACTTGCCCCCCGAGGGGCCCCCCCTAAATACGCCCCTGGCTCAAATGGTAGTCACTCCCTTACTCCAACCGTGAGATTGGGGCCTCAACATATATAATGCGTTATTTTAAAGAAATACTCATAGAACATACTTGTAGTACTTACTACATGCATTATCCTATGAAATGCTTCTTGAAGGGACTATATCATTATTTGATTATTACTAAGCTAGTATGTATGTATGTTTGTTGACTGCTGAATGAATTGAATGATATGATGGATGCAGGATGGAATATATATTTCTGGATATCATTGATCCCCATCTTTGTAAGATACTTGTTTTAGTAGTCCTGATCGAGTTATATATCACCATTTTATAAGTACGTACTGCGTGGTGAAGATTAAGGGGTTTCGTAAATCTAACAGAAAGGTGTTGTGTGTTGGACAGTTCTTACTCATAGTGGGCACCAAACTGCAAGAAGTGATCACAGATTTGATCTCCGATTTCGCTCAAAGGCATATTGCCATCTTCGAAGGAGAAACCCAGATTCAGCCATCTGATGACTACTTTTGGTTCAAAAGACCCAAACTTATCCTCCATTGTATCCATATCATCCTCTTCATCAACTCTTTCGGCTTCGCCATTTTCTTCTGGACACTGGTATGCAATTACCAACTCACTCCATCAACTCCACTTCCATTCTTACTCCTTTTTTGTATGTTCTCATATGCGTGCGTGTGTGCTGCAGTTCAAATTTGGCTTCGAGTCTTGCATCATGGGTGATCCTAAATTTGCCATTGGCCGACTTGTCCTCATGTAAGATAATTTACTTGCTTTAAACCTCCTCACAAATTCGATCTCTTCACAGTACAATTATTGTATTGTGAGACGACATGACCTCAGTTCAGTTTTTTTTATCCATAGTAGTATTTGTCTAATTAAACATACATGGTTGTTGAATTGAAGGGTGGCGGTCCAAACCATTCTGAGTTACAGCACACTTCCTCTATATGCAATCGTAACACAGGTAAAAACTCATTAAAGTCTTCTTCTTCTTCTTCTTCTTACTGTATGTAGTCAATAGCGTTAATGAGACACTATATAGTATAGTCGCTCATTTAACCTCTTGTTTGATTTATTAACCATCTGTAGATGGGAACTTCGCACAATAAAGCGGCAATGAAAAAAGCTTATGAAGCGGCTGAGGGCGGCACTCATGGGTCCCTGCACAGTGCTACTTCTGGATCAACTAATAATTGGAGGCGCGAGGAGGACGACGATGAGTAATAATCACATTATTTCATTCAACTTAATTTCTTCATTGCAGTAACCGGTAAGTATGTAATTAAGCATCAATTTAATTACGTACTTAGTAGTCATTTAAACTTAATCACGAGATTTATCATCGTGTGACTCATATTTTCACACATAAAATTTGTTAAATTTGTAGTAGTAACATGTACTCGTATGTTGTTATTTGTTTAGGTGTCAGATTGGAAACACGAAATGGAGGAATAGAATATGAAGTTGTTGTAGTGGCCAGACCATGTACCTACATACGGAGTTACATTTGATTTTGTAAGCGTGGACGTATATGTAAACGTCAGTTTGTTTTTTGATAGAGAATTGGGTTTTTTGTATACTTGACACTGTATGCACTGCACCTTGATTGAATTTTGTGCGACAACACAATGCAAATGCAATTTTCTACTTTCAATATATCGAAGTTAAGTATATATGAGCATTGAATTGGTTATTACGAGTATTATCAAACCTGGCAACTAAACAATAAACTCTACAAAATGGTAGAGGTTAGATGAATAAGCACAATTTATCTATGATCCATGATGCGCATCTATCTAGAATGCGAGCGACGCATATTTTAGTTGAAACGTAGAAGAAATACAATGTCAGATTGAGAAGCCAATGCAAAGGAATCCAATGTTCCTTGGAAACGAGTTACTCCATTACGTATGGAAAGTGAGATAACGCCAACGTTCAGCCTGATTTATGTATTGAATTCGAAACGAAAAAGTAATACTTGTAGAAGGGTAGTTTTAGTAATTCTGCATTGGGCAGGAATTCACAAGGGTAGTTTAAGAGATTTATGTATTCTGCAGCACTATCGGTTGTACTGTATATCAATGAAATATCTAAATATCTAATACATGATGATGATGATGATGAATGAATCAATAAATAAAATACTCATCGTACATTATCAAAGGATGCGATAAATTCCATACATAATATGTACTGCAAACTGAATTTTTGATACTCAGACAGCAACACTGAGATACAAGGCTAGGAGCGTGATGAGGAAGATATCAAGTAGCACCGGCATCTTGGACGACATAGTTGCCTTCGATGAGTATGTACCACCATTTCCCCGTGCATTATTTGTATCCGATCCAGATCCAGATCCTGATCCTGCTACAGCGCCTGCATCCATTTGAAAATGATTGTCCGTATTAAATAACTTGCATGTCAAACATTTAGAGTTGGATTTATCACAGCGATAGCGGAAGGGGTGTGTATGTATCGAAAAAGTAGGTTAAAGTTGTCGATTTCCACCACCCAAAAATCCCTGAACATATTGTCTTAGTACATAGAGTATATAAATTAAAACTGAATAGGGAGAACCTGAGTAGTTATAACAAGATACAGTAGTTAACAAAAAAGGAGTTACCGTTGCATTGGTTCATAGGAATTTGGAGATTGCAAGCACCAGGAAGAGAAGTAGGAAGAACCCACAGCCTGAGCACCACCAATGTTAAGAGCCTCGCTCGCAGATACACGAGGGTGCTGTTTGGACTGGATTCGCAAGTTCGGAGCAACATGAAGGAGACGGTACGGTGTTGATGAATTTCCCCCATTATTATTATTAGACGTTATGCAAGGAGCCAAAGACGTGAGAGCGATAGGGCAGTTAGATTGTGCACCAACATTATTATTATTCGCTAAAAATATCAACAGCTAGCAACAATGATGCAACAACGAACGCAGCACTAATGATTTTCCGAGCCATGCTGCTAATCAGTTGAGAATCAGTTAAAGCGTAGCAATGAGCCAATGATATATACAGTAGTATTATATATATATATCATATATGATTATGGGTGTGCAGTGTGCTAGGTGAACTAAGCAAACATATATATATATATATATATATATAGTCTGAAATTGGGCTTCCATACATTCATACATACATACATACATACATGTGTCATATATATATTTATGTGCTTTAGTATGTATGTCTTGTAGTTGTTGACTTTAGACCATTATAACTCTGATTTTCTCTCTATATATGTCAATTGTGTGTAGACAAGCTAAGGAAGTGTGGGAATTATGGGAATCAGCTTAGGCCACCTAACTAACTATATAGTACTCCGTATATATCTAATCACTAATTTGATCGATCATAAGCTCTTGAAGACGGATATTGTTATTTGGCTAAAGGAGTTGCCTGAGATGAGTTAATATAAGGCTGTCACGATTGGAATTCAAGATACTATCTGATCTTTAACCAAAATTATTAGTCTCTTTTTCTAACATAGACTAGACTCTAACACCAATACCATACACGTACGATATGGAATAACGGTTATTTGGTATTTAAGCGAAAATAGCATCGGATCCTTCGTATGATTTCTCAAGCATCCTGAATTCAAGATTCGTGAACTGTTTCATCTCGTTCAATCTAGAAAACGTGAGATTCGAATCTAAGTACAGGAACCGTGAGTTTGAATCTTAGTATAACATTATCAACAAGGTCGTTGTGACTCCATTTTGATCTATTCAATAGTAATAGTATGGATTACAAACTCGACCGTTGTCGCTGTTAAAAGAAAATAACACATTGACAGACATTTTCCATATACACACTGACCACATCAACTAAGAATGATCATATTGTTTGATCAGCTGACTTCCATATATATTACGTACATGTAATTTATTAAGACAGATATTTCAAGTTGGTATTAAACAATGACGACGGACTTAGCTTGTTTAATTATGCTAATCAATTAATTAACCAACACCCTTGTTGTAAACAGCATAAAACCAAGCAAGGTTAGTTTACAATTTACATGCATACCACCCAGCAAATACTACTGCAATTAATTGGGAAATTAAAATGGAAGACAAAGGTCCGCCGTTCGAGGCAACGCCATCATGGGTGATTGGAGTTGTTGTTTTTGTCATCGGCGGTTCTTCTTTTGCCATCGCTAAGCTTCTTAGTAAACTTGGCACTGTATGTTACCTCTCTTAATTCATTCTTGTTTCTTTGTTTGTTTTGGTTTTAAATGTTGGAGTAATAATGCTATAGATATTGAAAAGCAAGAATAAGAAGTCCCTTTATGAGGCCCTGCAAATGATCAAGGAAGGTGAATATCCCCCTCAAAAACTTTAGAGAAACGATATCTCAATAATGTTATTGGATCAGAACGAATATATAAAAAAAAATGGTATGGTATTGAAATGCAGAGTTGATGTTGATGGGATTTGTGTCTCTACTGCTCGCGTTTGTGCAAGACAAGGTCCAGAATTGGTGCATACCAGAGAAGTTTCCTTGTCATTCTACGGATGATCTTCGCTCCTTTTCCTCCGCCTCTCTGTTATCCTCCTTAAGACGTCGTCTTTTGGGGGATGACGATGAACCTCCACCCTTCACCTGCAAGGAGGTACCTACCTACCTAAACACTCCCTACCAGTTCCTATGATCTTCCCATAGCCGAGTTTGATGTTCTTCCCTATTTCATTCCTTGTTGCAGGGAGATGTTCCGTTTATAGGACTGGGTGTACTTCATGATCTACATTACCTAATCTTCATTTTAGCTGTTGTTCATGTCTTCAGCTGCACACTTACTGTTCTTCTTGGCACAGCTAAGGTACGGAGTACGGAGTATTATTCTTTCTAATTTCAAAACTCCAGACTCATTCCTTCTGCCAATCCGTTTTTGCAATCAAATAATCGTCTTCAATCTTTTGTTAACATATCATTATTGTAAAAACATTTTTTTTCCTAAATTTATTGCACAAGTAATGTCAATATACTCAGTAATAGTCAAGGTAATGGTTGAGACTTGAGCTTCAATGCTTCATATCAGCCAAAATCTTATAATGATAATGGTTAAGATTCAATTATTATACTACCACGTATTTATTACGACTATTTCTTACTGTATTGTACTCGTGAGTTTGAAGCTAGGTTGCACGGACACTCCTCCAAACCGTTGTGTCATGTCGGACACCGACACACGTTAGACACACGAGAATACGTCTCGAACACCTAAAAAATCGTGTCCGATTTTTTTAATTTAGTTAGAGACGTGTCGGATACGTTTCAAGTTATTTTGAGACGTGTCGGTTATGATTCATACCATTTGGAGACTCATCGGACACACTTATCGTTGTTTGTGAATTTGTGGACTTTAATAAAACAACAATATTATAGGTTTATAAGGGTTACTTGATACTATAAACGTTCTACTTAAAGACTAAATAATTAATTAATTATTATATTATAATAGTATAATTGTTTGAGTTTTTTAAGATTTGGTTTTAACTTTGAGTTTATAAGACTGATATTTTACGATAATTGTGATAGTTTAAGTAACAAAACCTATATTTTGGGTATAAAAATCTTCAATTTTTTTTGAATATATATATTGATTTTTTTTTTTTTCTGCCGTGTCCGTGTCCTATAAATTTTCGAACGGCGTGTCCCATATCCCAGGGCCAGCCCTGGGCCTAGTTTGGAGGGGCGATGGCCCAGGGCCCAAGCCTAGAAGGGGCCCAAAAATGAAAACAAAAAATGAACATATAATAGATATTTGGTTATAAACTTAAACAATTCTCATCTTTGGTATAGTGGTTAAGATGTGGGTCTTACATACAAGAGGTCTAGGGATCAAGACCAAGCCCATGCATTTTATTTATATTTATTTTGAGAATAAAAGTATTTAATACGCAGGTTGAAATATACTCTATTATAAAAAAAAAATTACTCAATTTATATTTATTTAGTACCCAATTATTCTTCCCATTTTTATACACGGTCTCATTTTCGAGAATAAAAATATACTCGTATTTAATAAATTAATACTCATGTTGAACTATACTCCATTATAAAAAAAAAATTACTCCCTCCGAGTCTGACTTATGTTCCGTCTTTCCCTTTTGGATTGAGTCATTATTTCTTTCATCTTCCTTTTTAAGCTATAAATATGTGACTCATATTTAATCATTCATTTATCTCTCTTCCTTCTTTATTTTACCCAACACATTTTCACACCCTCATATCTTAAACTCGGAGGGAGTATTAACCTTAATACATACTCCGTGCATTATTTTAATTACAAAATTACATGTACTTTCTTAATTTTTTAAAGCACATCTTCAAAAATGTAAGGATCATTATTACGAATAACTATTTATACAAATGACCGAAATTTTTATTTTTATTTGCACGAGAAACTAATTTATTACACAATTTAAGTGATAACTAATGTACTCTGTAATATTTATGTATGGTGAAATTTACAATATTTTTCCGTCATTACACTCATTATATTTAAAATTTTGTAAACTAGAAATTAGTACAAGCCTTCAAAAGTCATTTAATGACTTGATTTGAGTTATTTGTTAAATTATTATGTATAATTGTGCTAGAAATGTATTACTTAAATTGCGATGTTGTGAATTAAGAAAATCACAATAAACAAATTTATTGCTAGATATGTGAAACTATGAGGATGAGATCAATGAAAATAATGAAAATGACGGTTACGATTTTTTTATAGGGGCCCCGGCCTATAATTTTGCCTAGGGCCTCGAAACGACCAGGACCGGCCCTGCCATATCCGATACGTGTCCGTGTTCGTGTCTGTGCAACCTAGGTTTGAAGTAGCTAGTAACTAGTAATTGAATTGTAGTTCCATTCCTAATTGAAGTGTAAGTTTGTTGGTTATATTGATGATTTGTTGCAGATTAGTCAGTGGCGGAAATGGGAGGAATCCATAAAGACAAAGATGCTACAACGTGGTATGCTAATTCTTGTACAAATTCCCCCTTTGAAATATTTTTACAGTAATCCTAGGGTAAAGGTCTCTTATATACGGAGTAACAGATATGATTAATTTTTGTACCATAAAAAAAAAATACTCCCTTCTATTCCTCTTTTTCTTCCCTTTCTTTTGACATGAAAATTAAAAAAGAGTAAAAATTTGATTAGAAGTACAAAAAATGGAGGTATAAAATGAGAGATAGGGTTGTCCGTGGAAAAATAAAAATAAAAAATTGATTAAAAATATAACCAAAAAGGAAAGAGAGGAGAAAACCAAAATTATGGGGCGTATAATGAATTACCTTATACTCCCTCCCATCCATTCAATTTTTTACACTTACTATAAATGGACAATCCAATCAATTCTTTACATTCTTTTTTTGGCAAAAGACTTTACCATATAACCCTCATATCTTTCATCTATTTACACAAAATACCACAATTTTTTCCTTACTTTAAATTTGGTGGACCCATAAAATCATTTGATTTACCAATAATACCCTTACTTTTACCACTTTTCTTACAAGTTGTGAAATCCCCATGTAAAGGATTGTTTGGATGGGAGGGAGTACAAATTTTCATGTGGAAGCAATATTTGACTATTTAAACCTATAATTCATCAGTGACGAACGAACTCAAGACCTATTGAGATCGAACAAGTTAATAAACAAAAATATGTTTTGAATAAAAACGGAAATTGTTTGCTAAACAAGCAAGTTTTGTGCTTTTGATTATGATTCCAAATCTTCTTTAATTTCATCACAGCTAGGGGGTTCAAAAATTAACCCGGACCGGACCGTAAGGTCCGGGTCGTACCGGACCGGGGCACGTACCGGTCCGGTCTCCGGGTCGCAAAAAAGTTGGTGACCGGTCTCCAGTCCGGTCCGGTCCGGTCCACACTTTAAAAAAATATCAAATTTAGTGTATTTTTACGGTCCGGTCCGGTCCGGTCCGGTCTTAAGAGAGTTCGGTCCGATCCGGTCCGGGTTTCTTTGTAACCGGTCCGGTCCGCGGGTTTGAGTTTTTTGGGTTTTCGGTCCGCGGGTCAAACCGGTCCGGTCCGGATTTGGACCGGTGAACACCCCTAATCACAGCCCAAACAAAGCGGCTTATACTACTTTATTCCATAATTAACTAAGAATTAAACTTGATAGGTGGATGCTATCTATGATCGCATCATTACCCGTAGTGTTTTTGAAGGTTTTGTACCCTTGGCCTTGTTTCGTTGTCGCACAATTAGTGGATCACAAATTAAACTACGAGCTAGGCTTACTTAAGATGGAATATTCATAAATCTTAAAACGGGTCAAATGCTACCACATGCCCACATGGTACTAATGAAGACAAAAACTGAAACACTCCACATTGATTGAAGATGTCCTATTTATGAGCTTAAATGACTAGTGCTTAAAGGGATTGAAAGTACTATTCATATCAACAAATTGCACTTTCTTTTCTGGTCATCCATGCAAAAGAACTCTGCGGTTAAGCATGCTTGGCTGGACTAGTCTAAAGATGGGTGATCTCCTGGAAGGTTTCCGGGATGCGCATGAGTGAGGGAGGACAAAATGCCTTGGAAAGAACTCGTGTTGGTCTGTAGAAGTTACAAAAGGTATCAGAGCAATCCTGCGACCGTGTATTTGGCACCTAGCGGGGGTGGATTCTAGAAAGGACTCGTGTTGGTCTATGGGACCAATACAGAGCCTGGCGAGCTACTGCGACTAACTTTTCCGGTTCTAGTTTAGGCCGGGGTGTTACAAAAACATGTAGCATTTGCTAGGCCACTTGCCATGTGATTTGGTGTATACTTGACCCGTCTTAAGGATTATGACAGATAATACCATCACAAACAAGAATTTGCCTTAAACTATAGCGCCTTTATATTATTGTTATTACTTACTCCCACCTAATTTCCATAATCTTCCATTTTCATTAAAATATACGGAGTATCTCATGTTAGGAAATAAGTGCCTAACAATTGTCTTTTCGGATCTCGAGTTGACTTATGATCTGAATCTGTTTAATTAGAAAGATTTCCTAATTAATACTCCCTCTGTTCCAATGAATTTTTTGCCTATTCCATATTGGGTCGTTTCAATGAATTGTTTGCCTTTCTATTTTAAGAGTGTTTTTTATATGTAGTTTGACCTTCTTCATAAGTTTGGCTTCACATGTCACTTCATCATTGGATCTCTTCCCCTTAGTGCCAAAAGTAAAGAAAAACAATTCTTTGGAACGGAAGGAGTATCTAATTGATTAGAGTTTCCTCATCAATATTTGAGTTTGGAACGGGGAAGTATCTGATTGATTAGAGTTTCCTCATCAATATCTGAGTATCTGACCTAAGTTTCCTATTGCATAGGGTTTCTTAATCTATTTAGAGTTTCTTTTTAGGTTGAGAGTATTATATACTCTTATACTAATACCCCACCCTAATAATTATAATATCAGTCTGAAATCTGTGACCTCTTCTCAAAGTTAATAAAACTATCTCCTCCTTCTGCCCGTGGATGTGTGGATGTAACTAATAGATTGTTAGTGAACCACATAAATTTGTCAGTCTCTTGATTTTACGTTCATAATTTGTTGTCTTTCTCTTCCGTTATAACAAACAAATTAAGAACGTAAAATCGAGAGACAGACAGATTTACGCGGTTCACTAACAATCTATCATGTTATTATTAGAGCTAATAAATCAGCTAACAAACTGGTATTAGAGATTCAGGTTCTTTTGATCTGTGAGAAAGATGTCTGAGATGAGCGTTAAAATTGAGAGTTTTGATGGAAGGAATAGTTTTAGTCTGTGACAGATCAAGATGCGTGCGTTGTTAAAATAACAGGGACGATGAGGGTTATTTATGAAGAAGAAAGACGACACAGTCACCGCTGAGATGACCGTTGTGGAGGAGAGTACAGTCTATCTGATGATATCAGCACTTAAATCAGAGGAAGATAGAAGTAGCAGTGGTAGTACTGATAAACAGGTGGAGCAGCAAGTAACTCTTGATAAGAGTGAAACAAAGTCCGAAGATCAAACCACTACAGTCTGAATACGAATCTGAATCTGAACCATCAGGTTCTTCATCACCAGTTCAGAAGCAGCAGAGTTTGGCCCGTGAGTGGTCAATCAAGCTTCGGAACAAGTATGGTAATGAAGATGAGGTGGGTCTGTCTAATCTGGTTACGAATAGCAAGTTCCAACACGGTTTGGACTTGCTAAAATTTGTAAGTATCTGATTGTCCTTTGTTGGGCAATATCTGAGGCATGAGGGGGAGAGGAGTTTTATTTCTGATACATTTGACATTCGTTGGAGTGCATCTGATACGTCTGATTGAGGAGTTTTCTGGTACATTTGGCATTCGTAGGAGTGCATCTGGTACATCTATCTGATGTGATTGTGAGACAATTCAAATCAAGGTGGAGAGTGTTAGAAAATAAGTGCCTAGAAATTGTCTTTCCGGATCTCAAGTTGACTTATAATCTGAATATGTTTAATTAGGAAGTTTCCTAATTAATATCTGGTTGATTAGAGTTTCCTAATCAATATCTGAGTATTGACCTAGGGTTTCCTAATTTGTCTGGTTAGAGTTTCCTAATCAATATCTGAGTATTGACCTAAGGTTTTCTAATTTGTTTAGGGTTTCTGTTTAGGTTGAGATAAACTCTCATACCCCATACCCTAATAATTATGATAATTATGATATCTTTCTTAAATCTGTGACTTCTCCTCAAAGTCAATAAAACTATCCCCTCCTTCTGCCCGTGGATGTAACTAACAGGTTGTGACTGAACCACGCAAATCTATCTTGTCTCTCGATTTTACGTTCTTAATTTATTTGTCTTTCTCTTCCGTTATAACACCTCACATGTATTAAAGAAAGGAAAAAAAAGAATAGGATGAAGTATTGTTAAGTTTTTTTTTCTAAACTAGAAGTGGCCGAGTCAAACAAACCCAAACCAACAAAAAACAAGAAAATTAAAAGGCTCGAAATGGGATAAAGTCATCAAAAATTCTTGTTTGTGACGAGCATATTCGTCACAAATTTGTGACGGGTCAAATATTACTCACATCACATGGCCACATGAGTAGATAAAGAGAAATCATTTTAAATTCCGGTTGCATTCTGATTTTGTCTTATATAGACATGTGAGCAATATTTGATCCGTTTTAACTTTATGACGGACATTACCCATCACTTGAAAGATTAACTGGAAACAAGAAAATTGTTATGATACAGGGTACAGCGGTAAACTCATTGACATCCGATCATTAACATTCAAAAGGGATGGATATGTTTATCGTGATAGTGGGTTCCTAAAACATGTGGTAAGTTTACAATTATCTATAAAAACAGTTACCAGTAAGATCTTCCCATTTTTATTCAATTGTGAGGGATATAATATTAAAGTGAGAATATTATTTTGGTACGGAGGGCAAGTCAACTCCCTCCATTACATTTGATTCTTTACGTTTATTTTTTCACACTTGTCAACGCACGTTTTCTTTTGTTTATATCCCTAGTTACGTATTTATAAAAATTATAAAAATTTGATATTTACATTAGAAGTTATATAGACGATTCTACCCACTTATAATAATGTCCAAAACATAAACATAAAGAATCAAACGGAACGGAAAAAATATAACGAACATTGACGGGATGGATGACTTGAGTTCAAATCTGATTAATAAAGAAGTAATGTACTCGCTTGTTGTCGCAGAATTCATTCTTCAAGCATCTCTTTGGGGTGGTCACCAAAAGGGATTTTGAAACTATGAGACTGGGCTTCATCTTGGTAACATAACATCATCCATTATTTCTCACATTCTCCTACTACTCCTCATGTGGTTATCTTTATTGTTATTCAAAAATTCTTGTTTACGATAGTTATATCCGTTATATTAATGTGACAGAACAAATAATGTTAATTTAGATAGAAAAAAGATAAGTTTTTATCTGTTGTTAGAATACTAGTGCAAAACCCGTGCCTATGCGCGATTTTTTAATTAAATTTTGTGTATATAAATAGTTTGGTGACTTACAAAAATATATATTCTCTCGGTCTAAGTCATTCATTTACATTATTATGTTTTTAGTGTTTCAGTCAACCATTTATGTTTTGGGTAAACTTTACCCTCTACTTTTTGTTTTAAGCATAATAAAAATAATTTATTATGTACGAGTATAATTTATAACTTTACCCTCACTACCTTGTTTTTTTATGTATACATTCTATTAGGACAACATGAATATAAAATTACTAATATGATCAGTTATAATAACTACAATATATTGTTTACGATTTTATTTTCTTTTTATATGACATTCATAAAATGATATTTTATAATAATAAAAAAAGTACAGTATATTTTTGACAAATGAATCAGGTCACGTCTAATTTATGCCATAATATAAGTAAGAAATAATAGTATTAGATGCCTTTTTTTTACTTATTTTAAGTTGGATTTTTTTTATTAACTTTTAGATCACATTCAACATTTTTTTTTTTTTTTGGAAAAATCATTGATTCTCATTCAAGAAATTCCAAAAAGGACACATTCAACATTAGATTATGCTTAGGGCTCGTTTGGTTCACCATGGGAAGATGAAGTTACCGGGAACTTTAAATTCACGTAAATTTGCATTTCATGGGAATTAAAAAATATTGTTTGGTTATCATGTGAGAAATGACTTCACGCAGGAAGTTCTACACACCAAGGGAGGGGCTTGGTGAGTAACTTCCCCCATTGTGGAGGAAGTGGCAGTTCCCGGGGAGTGGCAGTTCCCGGGGAGTGGGTAACCAAACAACTCCCTGAAAATGCACTTCCCGGTAATTGGATGAGTAACCAAACGACCCCTTAGTATAGTATTCTTAGGTATATGATTCGTTTCTAAATTTTCGAAGATTATGATAAGATAGGGGATCTTTAAATTAATAAATAAATCTGTCAAATTTCGATTCGACTCATAAACTCGACCCATTTGTTTAGGCTTCAAGAGTCAAGCCCTAAAATTCTCACCCGCGATCCGTTTGGCTTGAACCTGAAATGATCTGTTAATTAAAACTATTACAATATTACTTGCTCTTGGTATTTATATGAGTATGTTATATTTAAAATATAAATTTAAAAATTATTAACTTTAATATTGTAAACTACCAAAAAAAAATAAAAAAAAAATAATTGTTAATAGCATTTAATAATAAAATTATTTTGTAATAGTAAGTTAAATATTTTATTTTCAATAAAGTTATGCCTCATTCTATTGACAAATATGTTAAATATTGAATTTAATAACATTAGTGATATTTAATGTGATTACTATATTAAAAAATTAATTTTTAATTGATAAATTGTAAGGCGTCAGAAATTATATAAGTCTAGTATTCTAACCTAACCAAACCGTATTATGTCCAACCCAGATAACATGACCAGTCCGACCCGTTTCACATGCCTATTAAAAAGTATGAGATTTTTTTGTCATTATGTTACATTTTTTTTTCTTTTCAAATTTGTATAATTGTTAAAATTTGATAGATATAAGACTTTTTGGTTATTTTATGAATGGATATTGCAGAACTGGGATCATAATGAGTATTTGGTTAAAAGGGGGGAAGCCAAGGGGACCTCGTCTTGTGCCAGGTCATTGTTTTCGGAGGAGAAAGACGCACATGTTAAGGAGGAAACGGAGTTACATAACAACACATGGTTGACCTACTTCGCGGGGTGTCACTTGAGGGGAAGGCAATGAAGTCTGTTAACATGAAGCCCAAAGAAGGGGATGTGCAAGCTCCGGAGGCTAGGGACGAAGGGCCTAATGCTCAACTATCCCCCTACCTGCTAATTACAGAGGGGGCTGGTGGGAGCGAGGCCTAATGTCAGAAAAAGGGTGCGGGAGGGAGGGCTGCGAGGAGGTTTTTTAAAGCAGAGCGGGTTAGTGAATGCGGGGGGAAGATGGAGTTTGAACAGTAGGGTCTGATCATCCAAGACCGGGGGGCGGGGGGACGAAGAGAAAGAAGCGGGGAGAGGGGATGAAGGAGACGATTTTTGAGAAGATGCGGAAGGTGGAGGGTGCAGGTTCTCGGGATACAAATATTGTCGGATTAAAAATCTAAGTAGCGGAGATTGCCAATGAGCAATCCCGCGAAGAGCAATGAAAATCCTAAGCTGGAACAGTCAGGGGTTATGCAACCCCCTGACGGTAAGTACCCTTCAGGGTAGGTGCTGGAGGGAGCGCCCGAACATCGTTTTCGTTATGGAAACGATGTTGAATGGGAGTAGATTAGAGCAAATTAGAGGTAAATGAAGTTTTACTTCGGGTCTTTGTCTTAGTAGTAGAGGTAGATCGGGTGGCGTGGGTTTTTGGTGGAAGGATGTTGATGAGAATCTAATATCCTATGATAACCACCATGTTTGTGTAGAAGTTAATGATAGCTTGCGGGTCAGAAGTGGTAAGCTATTGGTGTTTACGGGTGGCCAGAAGCTAGTTATAAATTCCGTACGTGGAATCTCATTAGGCAGCTGCGTGGATGTTGTGACTTGCCTACTGTCCTTTTTGGCAATTTCAATGAGATTATTGGTGCCATGGAGAAGGAAGGGGGGATCCAAGGAGTGAAAGATCTATGGATACTTTCCGGGAAGTCATTGACGAGTGTTCCCTACAAGACTTGGGATATGTTGGAAGTACCTTTACTTGGCAACGAGGTAGGTCAGTTTCAACTATGATACGCGAAAGACTGGACCGAGCCCTTGCTAATATGGGTTGGTGCGCTCTTTTCCTGGATTCGACAGTTCACCATTCTCCTATTATATCGTCTGACCATTCCCCTATCATTCTTACGTTTGAGGAGATGGGCAGGCACGACAGAGGCCAAGGAGATTCCATTTTGAATCGATGTGTCTTTCTGAACCGAAATATCATGATGTTGTCAAAGAATCTTGGGCTGCTCACACAAAAACGAGGATATTAGTGAGAGAGTTGGGAAGTGTGCGGAACACCTCAGTAGATAGGCGAGAAGGCAATTTGGTGACATAAAACGGAGGGTGAGGGAAACGTAGATGGAGCTGGAAAGTTGGCAGAGACAACCTGTTTCTCAAAGGATGCTTGAGAAATGTCGTGAGCTCGTTGATAAGCTTGTTTCCATCCGAAATCAAGAGGAGACGTGTTGGTATGCCCGAGCATGCTCGACTGAACTCCGAGATGAGGACTACAATACGAAATATTTTCATCATAAGGTGAGCCAAAGAAGGAAAAGGAATAAAATTGAGGGGCTGGAGGATGACGGCGGGAATTGGTGTACCGAGGAAGATGGCATTGCTCGCATTATTGAGGATTATTTTGGATCTTTGTTCACGATGGAGGGGTCAAATGATGCGGCGGACGTGATTCGACGGGTTAAAAGGGTGGTGACGACCGAGATTAATGAAGCCCTTAGTTGAAGTGTGTCGGACGAGGACGTGAAAAAAGCGGTCTTTCATATGAATCCGAATAAGGCACCGGGACCCGTCAGTATGCACACTCTCTTTTACCAAAAACATTGGAATATTGTCGGGCCGGATATATGCTCATTCGTCAAAGATTGGTGGTCGGGAAACAGAGGGTTGGAAGGTATAAATAAGACTTTTGTGGTCCTTATTCCTAAGTGCCAAGCCACGCGGAAAGTTACAGAGTACCGGCCGATTAATTTATGTAACGTTTTATATAAGACGGGGTCAACGGTTTCGGATTAATGTCGGTGATGTGAGGGGAAATTTGTTTTAACTCATAATTTTTTAGAAGGTTGGGAGAAATAACGAGGGTAATATGGTCATGTTACATTAGGATTGAGTAAAGTCTTGTTAGAAAAATTCCGATAGGATGATATTATTTGACCCGTCGTCGATTTATGACGAATATATCTATCACAATCTAGACTTGCTCATACTTTATATGCTACATATTCTAATGCGCGGGGTTACTTCAGGCGCATTGTCAAGGGAACCAAGAATTCCCCTTTCTCCCGTGTATCCTATATGCATATGAAGCTGATTTCAAGAAGGTCGTAGCCATAAGGTATACATACAGTCATACATTCATTCATTCACTATCATATCAAAACGAGTCAAATTAACAATTTTATAATAATTCAAATGAAATGTATAATCGTGAAAATTGTAGCTCTCCTGACAATCCAATATCGACCCATTGAGTAAATCTAAGGGGAAGTATAAAAAGAAGCAATTGACATGACTTTCATACTCCCCCGTTTGTTAATGTTTGCCCGTATTCCTTATTTGGTACTTCATAAGTTTTTATTGTTTGTCGCACTTCTCTACTTTTCATATTTGTCTCATACTCCCTCCGGACACTATTTTTTACCCCACTTCATTAAAATATTCCTCACATATATTGAGCTAGTGGGGCAAAAAATAGTGTCCGGAGGGAGTATATATTACCAATTTACCATATTGTCCTTTTGCATTTCTATTATTTACACCTTTTGTCATTGTATTATTTAAACTACTTCCTCCATTTTTATTTTATCTTCCCATCCATAGTCCATAGGTATTTGGCACAATTTTTTTTTATATTGAATATAAAATGATAAATTTAAGAAATAGTGTGGGTAGAAGGATAAATGTTTGTAAATAGGCCGGAAACAATAAAGGTGTAAAGTGTTGTAAAAATTATGGGTAGTATGGCAAAAATTATGGACCAAAATGAAAAGAAATAAAATGGGAAGATAAAAAAAAGGTGGACCAAAAGGGAAAATGAATAGATATTAAAAAAATGGAGGAAGTAACATTATTTAACCTTATACCTTTTGTCCTAGGTTTACTCGCCAATATTTCATCATTATTGTTCTCTTTATCCATACTTTGTCAATTTCTTAATTTATATGCAAAAGACAATGAGGTAAACATAAAAAACTGGAGGGAGTATTATCTACTCCTCCGATTTTTTATTTTCGCCATTATGCTTTGCACAGAAATTAAGGAATTGACAAAGTATGGATAAAGAGAAAAATGATGATGAAATTTTTGTGACTACATACGCATAAAGAGAGTATGTTTTCTGATTTAAAATGCACAGAAATTAAGAAATTTTTGTGGATAAAGGGAGTATGCACAGGAAAATATTTCAAAAATTGTGATGTATTAGATCTTTTCTGACTTAAATATGTATGTTTGCTATTTCGTTTACAATTATTTCGACGATAATCAACGCATCATGTTTTTATTTGTTTGTACGAGCGTTTATTGAAAATACACAACCATGAAGATATCTACAACATAATTCGCAAATGTTTTTTTTAACGATCGTCCGTGCATGCTATGCATGGGATTAATACTGGTAATGAAAATAAGCACGACCCATACACTAATACTACTATTAGGACAAATAAGGAAAAATAAAAGAAAGGGGGCAAAAAAAAACTTGCCAAATACGAGTAAAGAATACGAAAAAAAACGGAGGGAGTGTTTTCAGCATCAATCAGTGAATACTTGATTTTATTTTTATTTGATTTTTGTTGCAGATGGTACCTATGGCTCTTTGCTGTCGTTTCCTTAACACTTCATGTCGCAGGTATATTTTTTTGGGTCGTACTTTTTACTAACGAGTTTTTACTCAATCTCAAAAGTGATATGATTTTCTCTCTAACAAAATTAAACATCAACATTTTCTTTTTTCTTAATTTCCAATATTACATTCGACATTCTTGGGTGCAATGAAATACAAATCTTACAACAACGATCGATCAATCAATGTAATATCAAAAAACAAAATCCATAAACCCTGAAATAATTCCTAAAATTAAAGTCAATCACCAAACCCTAAAAAAATCCCTAAAATTAAAATCAATCACCAAACCTTAATTGATGAATTTTATAATAAATTCATGAAAAAAGACAAAACTTAAAACTTAGAGCGATATTACTCTATCATTAATTGGAGAACTAAGATTTATAGTTGAATTCACAAGTGGTCGATTGATTAATCAGATTTTTTTTAGGTAGTGACCAAAGGTATGTATTAGAAGGATTAATTAGAGGGTTTGTATAAGCAAGGGTATAAATGGAAAAATTTTAAGAAAATTTGTTAGGATTGAGCAAAGCTTCGTTTGAAAAAAGTAATTTCGTATTTTGATTCTATGTCACAATCATTCTATACCGGCTTCATACAAAATGAAATTGACACTAACCTATTTTAGAAAAATAAGGTAACGTTTTAAAACTTATATTTCAGGTGGTCAAATCATCATTCTCAAACTAGAAAATTGAAATAATTGAATTTTTTTTGAGAGAAAAACGGGGCTTCTATATTAAATCAACTTCCGCCAACTCAGAGACAGTTTGCGGAAAATTTGACGAAAGTACAATCTGGCCATCACAGGTGGTACAAAACCTAGCTAACCAGTGAGCGACGGTATTCCCGCCCCGTTTAACATGCATACATCTAAAAGAAGAAAAAGAAGCTAACACACGAGAAATATCACTAAGGCAGACTCCAATCGGGCTCCTACAAACAATCCGGTTTTTAATCTTGTTCACGACATCGAGTGAGTCACCTTCCAAAATAATATCCGTGAAGCCCCCGTTGATTGCTTCCGTCACCCCAAATCTGGCCGCCATCGCTTCAGCAACAACAGGAGCCCATCGCGCCATCACCCTCCTACTTCCCATCCGAGTAATTTGCCCATCCCCGTTCCTAATTACAAAGCCGAGGCCAACCTCGCCGTTCCCTAGGACAGCAGCGTCAAAATTGACCTCCACCTTCCCCTGTTCCGGTAATGCCCAGCTGCTGCGGCCCACCCCCTCGTACGACTCAGTCCTCGTCAAATGCACACGTTCCATATACTTCGCATAGTCCATAACTAAAGCATGGAGGCCACGCATGATTGACAAAGGAGGAGCAGGCGCTTCCTCGAAGACCATAGAGTTTCGTACCGACCACACGGACCAGGCTATAGTGAGGAACCTGATTTTGTCCGCACTCTCCAGCCGCTCCATAACCCATCCCAAAGTAGCAGCAAATGACATTCTAGGAGCAGCATTAAGAACATCCTCCATCCCCGTCCCCAGCCAAAGACCATTCGTTGACGCACAGTCGAACAGAGCATGTGAAATCGTCTCATCCGCGTCCCCACAAAGACCACATATCGGACTCTCCAAACATTTTCGACGGAACAGTTGGTGACGCGTCGCAAGGAGCTCCCTACACGCACGCCAAGCGAAATGAGCGAGCTTGGGTGGAATAGGAAGCCCCCACACCGTCCTCCACAGTCCATCTTCGATAGGCCCACTACTAGAGTTCGTATTAACTCCATTTGTTCCGAGTCGATATGCCGACCGCACCGTAAAAATATCATCGGGAGTTGGCCACCAGAATCTCTCATCCACCATCCCTATAGAGCTGATGGGCAGTTCAAGTGCACAGAGTACATCTTCCTCTACCATAATCTCACGCATCTTTTCCACATTCCATCCCCCCTTCTCCAAGTCCAAGAGATCAGCCACCTTCAGATTACTCTCCACATTTAAACTAGGAACATGTACTCTACTTGAAGACAAACCTGGCAACCAAGCATCCCCCCAGATATTAATATCGGCCCCATTCCCCACCCTCCACTTAAGCCCATCAAGGAGAAGCGACTTCGCTCCCCAAATGCTCCTCCAACAATAGCTCGGGTCATATCCTCGACGAGCATCTAACACCAAATCATGCTTGAAATACCTGGCTTTAAGGACCCGCGCAGCAATACTCGTCGGATTTGTATATAGCCTCCGAATCTGTTTCGCAAGCAACGCCTGATTGAACACCCTTAAGTCACGGAAACCAAGACCACCACTATCCTTTCGGCGGCAAAGTTTCTCCCAACTCGTCCAGTGAATCTTCCTTCTAGTATCCGAAGACCCCCACCAGAACCGGGCCATCATTCGATGAAGCTCAGATATAATTCCCTCCGGGATAGCAAAGATACTCATCATGTACGTCGGAATAGCCTGCCGCCGAAAATGGGTGAGTTAGGATTTTGTTGGATTTGACAAAAATCCAAATCCAAATTCACCTTGTCCCCCAACACAAAGTATTTAGGTCAAATTTAATTTCAAAACGAAATCGTTGTTCCAAAATGGACCATAATTGAAATTATTAAGAGTTTACTTTTCCCGATATTATACTAGGAGTTAGGATGATTATTAAACTGTGAAAAATAGGGGAGTTTCTAGTTTCAGCTAATCTTGTTTGAGATGGGGTATTCATCTTAAATATCAACTAGTTTAGCACCCGTGCAAATGCACGGTATTAATAGCTATTTGTTGTTAGGAGTTGGTACGAATTGTATAAGGTTACATTTGGATACTCATAATTGATTTGAATATCATGAATTCAATTCTTATATTTGAATTTCTATAATTTAATTTCAAATCCAAATCCAATTTTGGATTTGGATTTGGAATTCGGGCGGGGTAGTGGGGCTAGGTCACCAATTTTATTTTATTTGAAAACTTTTCATTAGAAAAAATAAACTTTCAAAATGGAAAACATATATATATATATATATATATATATATATATATATATATATATATATATATATATATATATATATATATATATATATATATATATATATATATATATTCTAACAAGATTATGCGGAAAAAAATAAACAAAGGATAAGTAACGGAATTTAAATGACTACCCATGTACTCCGTGCATTACGTTACATTTAGAATTTTATATTTATAGGAAGTATTACTTATAAATATCTAATTGACCGAAGATATCTTAACTCAGAGGTTAGGACTAGATGATCTGGGACAATAAGTCTCAGGTTCGAATCTCCCTCCCCTATATTGTAATGCGATTAAGTGTGATCTTCGTTGAATCAAAAAAAATATCTAATTGACAACGTAATATCTTTTCACATTTTTAAGTTTTACATTTTGATTTGAGTAAATAATTTAAAATTTCAAAGACAATCAAGTAATCTCCTTAATGTATATTTAAATAAATATGAGTATATTTTTTTGATTAAAAAGCTAACGACAATATTTTATAATTATTACTTGATTATTTAATTAAAATTTTATTATTCTTATCACAAAACCAATCGTCTCGGTCAAAATATATTCTCTTACTAGTTTAGAACCCGTGCAAAGTTGCACGGGTATATATATAAAAGACCTATGTAAATAATCATATTTGGATATCAACCTTTAACAAAAATAATTTATAATAATGGGAAAAAAAAGATATATACTTAAAATCAACTTGAATTATACACGCATGAAAAATTAAGGGATACATGCTTGATCTGTAACTATTATCATGATATACACGTATCTCTTATGTTTGGTATGATTATTCGTTGAGTAATTAGTCTTAACTTATGTTTTATAAAATAATGAAAAATTTACTTTTAGTAGAACTAACTTGATACGAAAATCATAACACAAAACATTTTAAGAAATTGCGAATAAAAAATAGACATCTAAATAGAATCAACTCAAGGAAAAAGATAAGTGTGATTGTTATCTCGCAAATTAATAAAAAATACTATTTTTTTCCGATACACCGTAATAAATACTTTTGTACAAATTAATATCATAACAGTCGTGTAATACGTTCCGATTTCAATATTCCAAATAAGTTATTTTTCATTAGTAAGTATACTATCAATAGACGAAATATTGGTAAATTATTATTGGTATACCTGTCCAATGTTATTTTAATCTACATAGTTATTTTATTTACACCGATCCATTTCGCACGGGTAATAACTTAGCTATCAAATAAAAAATATTTTCAACAATGTTTAATATATGTTTGATTATTAGTATAAAAATAATTTAAATTACAATTAACATAATAAGTTGTTTTGTGAACATATCTATATCAATGGTGTTTTCAAATGTTTTAACCCGTAATAAATTATATTACCGTCAAAATATTATAAACTTGTGTCTTTGACATTGTAACAGATGTACATACCATAAATATCTTATTAATATGAAACTTTTGATTAATATGAAGTATTATATTAGATTAATGGTTATTATACATGTGCAAATTAGTTGCACGTGTATAAATACCATAATTGTATAGGTGATCTTATTTGTATATTTAACCATAAATAGAAATAATTTATAATATAAAATAGGTATACGCTTAAAATCAACATGAAATATATCGTATATACACATGAAAATCAATGCGAAGAGTCGAAGGTATATGTTCGACATGTACCTAGCTAGTACTCCTATGTTTACACTCATATTTCGTACGTTTGATATTATTTGTTGAGTTAATTAATTTTAGCTTAAACTTTTAAGATAGTCTGAATTTCACTCTTCGTAGGAGTAACTCAATATATGAATTTCATTTTCTATTCGGAACCATCTCAAGGAAGTCAAGTGTAACATTAAAAACATAATTGTGACTGTTATTTCATACAAAGTATTTTTTTTAAAGATATCTTATTTGATCTAGTAATGATTAATGATTACTCATGTAGGGAGTAATACAAAGCATTATAGCAGAGCGGATCTCCTGTCCCATTTTTTGTGTCCCACTCCGTGTGTCACACCATACACTGGATGACACCTCGCCTACTCAATAAATAAAATAAGTAACAAATATCATACACTTGTTGATGTGTCATTCCGTGTATGGTGTGGTACACAGAGTGGGACACAAAATGGGACGGGAGATCCGAATTGGCATTATAGTAATTGTGTAATGCGTAAAATGTGTAATTTCAATATAATTAATGTGAATGAATATGTTATGAAGACTTATTATAACTAACTAATGTTGGAAGAATATTTCCCGAAGTGATTATTTTAGGCAAAGATCACTGATTAATGTTGAAGGAATATATGTTATGAAGACCTTTTTTTTGGGCAAAATCAGTAATAAGGTTGACGAAATTTATTATGGAATGGTTGAAAGATTTTTTATTTTTATTTTTGGAAAGAATGCATTTAAAAATTACTATAATATTAATTACGGAAAACAATTTTTAGGAAGTATCGAACATAGATAGAATAGATCACGTTTGGAAATTAGTGAGTATGTGTATTATGGAATCATTAACAGGACAACTTTAAAAGGATGTTGCTCTTCGCGGTACGCGTTTTACTCGACGCAATACGATATTTCCAATTTTGCCCCTCAACTTTGACACAGTGTATTTTTTTTTAACTTTGGTTGTTTATTTACCAAGCAGTACATTTTTTTTCCAACTTTGACGCAATACATATTTTTTAAAACTTTGATCGAGAGTATTTTTTCAATTTTGTTGACACAACACGTTTTAAAAAAAATATTTACCGTACTATATTAAGTAAAAAAATAATTTTGGATAAAAAAGAACCAAGAAAAAAACTAATTTCATAATTGTTCTTCAATCTAACTTATATCCATGAATTGATCAAATTAATGATTTGTATAGTTAGAATCGGAAGGAATCGATGATAATTGAAAACATTGGTCGATTTCTAGAACCCTAAATTCAATAGGGATTGGAAGAAATCGATGATAATTGAAAAAATTGAACGATTTCTAGAAACCTAATTTCAATAATTAACAGTTCACACCTGTTCTTCGATCAAACTTATATCCATAATCTTATAAATTTGATAAATTGAATGTTTGTATACTTAGAATTGAAATGAATCGATAATAATTGAAAAAATTGAATGATTTTTAGGGTTGCAATAGAGAGTTTGAGAGTTGTAATAATATTTATCTTTTTTTAGTGAAGGGCGTATGATGAAAATTTATGTGGAGAAAGTATTGCGTTGAATAAAATTGGTACTGCGAAGAGTAGCTCCGCTTTAAAAATGTTGGGTTGGGTAGGAAAAATTAATACTCGTAGATTATATTGGGCATGGACCAAAAAATGAAATGCAATGCATGTGTTGAAGGTAGGCGGGAAAAAATATGCTTTTGGTTGTTGGTTTATTGGAGTAGTATAGATGTATTCTTATTAGTTAGAAAATTTGAAAGTACTCACTCCGAGTTTCTATTATTATTGTCCCATAAGGTTTTGCGGTGAAAAATAAGGAAGGGAAAATGAGTGGTTGAAAAAAGGAGGAAGAGAGAGAAATGAGAGAGTAATTTGTGAACCACACATTGATGGTCTTAAAAGAAAAGTAGGACAAAAATCAAACTCAACCCAAAAAGGAAAGTGGGACAATAATAGGAACTCGGAGGGAGTAGATTATATTGATGGGTCTATCATGCATATAATAATCCATATATTTACATTTTATTCTAGAATATATCAATTATATGCAAACCATACATATTATACCGTATAAATTGATTCGTACCAAAAAAAATACCGTATAAATTGATAGAATTTTTTCATTACACTTATAATATATATTTGACAATAATATTGAGCCGGAAAATTTTTAATCCCGTGTTGACATGTCAACACAATTTCTCCTATAGGAGGGATTTGAAAGATCCAAATTTGAAGCAGGTTGAATTTGTCTCAATTTCAAATCCAAATTTCAAGGTTTCCAAACGTTTGAAATATTTCAAATTCGAAATTCAAGTGCCAAAACATGTCATCACGACTTTTCCTCCTAATTGGAGCTCAAATGCTCAATTCATAAGAATATTATCACGATAAATTGAAATATTAATTCATATTTACTACGTTCGACCCGACCCGTTTGACAGGTCTAATAGTGAAGTACTGCATTATCTTATTCTTATGAAATGCTTTTTGAAGGAATTATATCATTATTTGATTCATACTAATTAAGCTAGTATGTATGTTTGTTGACTGCTGAATGAATGATATGATGGATGCAGGATGGAATATATATTTCTGGATATCATTAGTCACCATCTTTGTAAGAAAATTTTGTTTTAGTCATGATCGAGTTATCACCATTTTATGTCTCAGTCTGGTCCTTATGTCTTAGTCTGATGGTTAAGATTTAATGATTTTCCTACTGTATAATAACCAAACGGTGTTGTGTTGTGTTGTGTTGTGTGTTGGATGCATATATATATATATATCAGTGGGCATGAAAGTGGAACAAGTGATCACATCTTGGGTGACGTATTTCGCTGGAAGTCATTCCATCATCGTGGACGGAACCCAAATTCAGCCATCTGATGAGTACTTTTGGTTTGGAAGACCGCGACTTATCCTCCATTGTATCCATATCATCCTCTTCATTACCTCTTTCGGCTTTGCCATTTTCTTCTGGACACTGGTATGCAATTACCAGGCCAACTCCCCCCTACTACCTCACTCACTCACTCGATCAATTTATATTATTTACTTTATTCGGCTTACATTTCATATGCGTGCGTGCGTGCGTGCTGCAGTTCAAATTCGGCTTCGACTCTTGCATCATGGGTGACTCTAGATTTGCCATTACCCGACTCGTCCTCATGTAAGATCTACGCGCTTGCTCTACAATTTTACCAGTACTATTATTTAGTAATCTCTTCCTATGTGAGAGGTGTCACAATAATCGCATCTATTCACAATATTTGTCTAATTAAACTTGGTTGTGAATAATTTCAAATACTTGAAGGGTGGCAGCCCAAATCATTCTGAGTTACAGCACACTTCCCCTATATGCAATTGCAACACAGGTAAATCAATAGCATTAACGAGAGACCTCTCACCCACTCAAATGTGCATGTACTCGCTCAATTAACCTCCTTCTTTGATTTATTAACCGACTGCAGATGGCAACTTCGTACAATAAAGAAGCAATGAAAATAGCTCTACGTCCATTGACTGACGGCGGCACTCATGTGACAGAGCACAGTGCTTCTGGATCAACTAACTATTGGAGGCACGAGGAGGAGGAAGAATAATAATCACATTATTTCATTCAACTTAATTTCTTCATTATGGTAACCGGTAAGTACGTAATTAAGCATCAATTTAATTAGTACGGGGTACTTCATAGTCATTTAAACTAATCACGAGATCATCGTGTGAGTCATCTTTTCATACACTATTTACTGTGAGATCATTTTACGAACAAGAGAGAAATGGTGCCACGACTTATAAAATTGCGTCTAAATAACGTTTTTGTATTAGTTACATGTGCTATTTGTTTGTTTTGGTGTCAGATTGGACATACCGAAATGGAGGAATAGAATATGAAGTTGTTATAGCGGGTTTATTTATATCCAAACTACATACGGAGTACTAAATTTGATTTTGTAAGTGTGGATGTGGACGTATATGTAAACGTCAGTTTGTCGATAGAGAAATGGTTTTGTATACTTTATGCACCTTGATTGAATTGTATGCGACAATGCAAATTACTACGATACTTTCAATATATTAGCATTGAATTATCGAAGATGTTTTAGCCTGGTGGTTAAGACTAGTACCCTACTCTGAGTGATCTCAGTGATGCAAATGCGATAAAAAGCTTGCTTTATTTGTATGTGCATCCATCCATCTAGATTGCACTCTCATCTTTTAGTTGAAATGTAGAAGAAATACAATGTTAGATTGACAAACCAACGCAAAGGAATTCAAAGCTATACGGAAACGAGCTATTACGTATGGAAAATGAGATTGCACCACTCGATGTTGTACTGTGTACCTCTGTTGTATATCAATTGAATTTGAATATCTAATACATACATGGAACGAATCATATCATAAATAAAATAAGTATGGAGTACATTATTAAAAAGGAGACATGGATGCTTAAATCGATCTGATAATAAATTCCATATATAACACTCGTATGTACTACTACAAACTGAATTTCTGCCTCGAACTAAACTCAGACAGTAACACTAAGATACAAGGCGGCTAGGACCGTGATGAGGAAGGTATCAAGTAGCAACGGTATCTTGGACATAGTCGTTGCCTTTGAGTACGTACCATCGTTTCCCTGTCCATTATTTGGATCCAATCCAGATCCAGATCCTGCTCCTGCTACAGCTCCTGCAACCATTTGAAAATGATTCTTTGTATTAAACAACTTGTCAAACATTTAGAACACTCGTTGATCTCAAATATCGAAAAAGTGGATTAAATTTGTCAGTTTTCACTATACGAAAACCCCTGAGAAACTGAAAATAAAATAGAGTTACCATTGCATTGATTCATAGGAATTTGGAGATTGCAAGCACCAGGAAGAGAAGTAGGGAGAAACCGGCCAAGAACATAACCCACAGCCTGAGCACCACCAATGTTAAGAGCCTCACAGATACACGAGGGTGCTGTTTGGACTAGATTAGCAAGTTCAGAGCAGCATGAAGCAGACGGTGTTGATGAATTTCCACCGTTGTTATTATTAGACGTTATGCAAGGAGCCAAAGACGTGAGAGCGATAGGGCAGTTAGATTGTGCACCAACATTATTATTATTCGCTAATAATATCGTCACCAACAATGACGCAACGAACACAACAGTAACGATTTTCCGAGCCATGTTCACAAAACCTTGATCAGTTTTTTTTTTTTTTTTTTTTTCAGTTGCTGCGAATCAGTTGAGAATCAGTTAAAGCGTGGTTATGATATATACAGTAATGTAGCAGTAGTATTATGATTATGGGTGTGCTAGGTGAACTAAGCAGCAAACATATATAGTCTGAAATTGGGTGTCCATACATACATATGTCATATTTATGTGTTTTAGTATGGCTTGTAGTTGTTGACTTTTGACCATTATAACTCTGATTTTCTTTGTATGTCGATTGTGTGTACACATAGAACTGTGCAAATTATGGGAATCAGGTCACCTACCTATATCTAATCACCAATTTGATAAGCTCTTGAAGAGGGATATCGTTATTAGCTAAGTGAGTTCCCTTAGATTAGATCCAAGAGATATAGGTTGAGGCTCGGTCTGCTAGGATTTGAACTCATGACATTCGATACCATAATAAATGAACCAATCCAACTAAATCCATGGTTAAGACCAACTACTCCGTATTATATTTATCCTATTAGTCTCTTTTTCTAACGCAGACTAGACTCTAAGCAGGGGAAAACTATATATATACGGTAATAATACGGATATACCGGTTTATTGGGGACAAAAGGCAACATTATCAACAACGTTAAGTGACTCCATTTTATTTATTCAAAAGTATGGATTACACACTCGAGACTCGACCTTCACCGGTTAGGACATTTTACAAGTTGAAACGTTATTACACCGCTCTGAGAAAAAACACCAAAACTTACAACCCAGCAAAATTTAAAACAGAAAGCAACGGACTCTCCATTTGCTTCTGCTGCTTATGCTTCTGTTGCTGCTTCTCCTGCTCCTGCTGAGGAGCGGCCATGAAGAAAGAGTTGCGCTGTCTCATAAACAGCTCTTCAACTTCTTGAGCTGGCATTTTAAACGACAGTTCCTTGGCTTCATCGTCTAGCTGGTTTATCATGTTTTCTTGCCCTATACCAACCAACCTCAACACGATTAAACCAACATACACCATTCGCATAATTTCAGTATGGAAATTCGTTAATATTTATAGATAGATTATAAGTGATGAACTAACCAGCAAGGAAGTTTTTCTGGTTGTTTCGGGCATTGATACCAAAGATGATCATTCGAAGATTCTCTTCCTGAGACGAGACGATTGAGAATGGAAGTCCGGCAGGGAGCACAATGGCATCACCCTTGGATAAGTTAGACCGAACCTTTTGGTAACTGGGTCCGCTACTTTGTTGCTCCGCCTTTTGCTTCTTATTGCTTTGTTTTCCTACATGTGGGCTTGCCATCTCAATGTATCCACTCCCTTCCTCCACCAACACAATGTTGGTAGCTCTCGAGTTGAAGTTTGGTGCCATCATAGATCCCTAAAAAAACACATACAAAATTAGATTTGCATCCTACGAGGATTCGAACTCATGACCACTCTAATACCATGTTAGACGAATCATCTCGACCAAAACCTTTATGGTTGAGACTCAATTATTATATTTATATTGTATTAGATTTGGCTATGCAATGTGTGAAATCGAGTTTGGAGACACATAGTTGATCACCCAATTCTCTATCATTGTGTGTAGTCATATAAATAGCATAAACTTCTACCTGGTTGATGTTGCAATAAGCAACAGCGATGTCAAGATTGTCAAGCTGCTCGTAATCGTTAGGAGTAACCAAGTAGTATTCCCCGTGATCATTAGAGTACTTTGGTTCTCCGTTCAACAGATTGAATGCACCTCCGCCTGAGGATGATGATGATCCAAACCGTTCAGAAGACTGCCCGTGTTGAGCCAGTGCCCTCACTTGCTCCTCTCTAGCTTTGATGATCCTTCCTTCGTTTTGCTTCTCAAACATTCTCTTTATCTCCTCCTCCGGAGCCTGTCATAAACAAGCTCACATTATTTGCAATAAAATCATCCAATGAATTTAAAGAGATTTTGAGGGAAGAGCATACACCAAGTGCTGCTTGTAGGATCTCAGAGCTGAAGATGTTGAAGAACGATTCAGTCTGTTCACCGCCAACACCAAAGTATTGCTACATACAACCATCGGAAAAACGAAAGTTCAATTCATAAATAGAGAATTATTCTGAAATACTAGCACTATTCATTCACTTCTTTTTTTTTAAAAAAAGTTTAATCAATCAAAAGTAGATGCACACCTGATATTGACCAGGGTTATTAACAGGGTGTAGCAGCTCGGCAATCTGCAGCTTCTCATCATTGTGAGTATTTGCTAAGTAGGTCGTTGTTCCCGCAGGAACCATCAGCACATCTCCACGCTCCAGATTAAAGCTCTCTCGCTTTTCTTGCGTTACAAATGTCATCGCTGCCTTCCCTACATATTCACAAAAACAAAATATACGATTAATTAAGTCTCACAGTAAAAATAATTTTTCTTAATTAGATAATTACCTCTTATGACAAAGAGAATAGAGTCGGCATCCCAGTGATGGGGAAGCATGAAAGTATTGGGATTCGCCTCATAGAAGCCAAGTCTAAATTTATCGATTCCTTGAAGGAGCTCTGTTTTGTCAGAGAACCTTTGAAGTACACTCATAGTACCCTCTGGGGTGGAGTAACGAGTCTGGAAGCTTTTTGAATTGAAGTAAAAAGGATTATCGTCACTTTGTTGAGCCTTGTCAGTACTTTTGTGACGCTTATTTTCACCGTTTGCAAGTACTCCTTGTTCCCCGCGATGCTCTGATCGACCATGTGTGTCATCGCATTGTAGTTTGCACTGCCTTTGTCGTGCGAAACCTTCTTCCCTATCCTCACATTTCCTCAAGCAGTGCTTGTAGGCCCGTTCCCTTGCAGAACTATAAATAAGAGTAGGGATCAACGGATCATTGACGCCATTGTTAAGAAGAGGCGTTATGTTGTTATATACTCTTTCCGTCTCGAACATTTGTTGTCATTCGATTAAAATACTTCTCACAAATAATATAAAAGGAAGGACAACAAATGACCAAGACGGGAGTAATCCAGTAACAACGCTTAAACCTTAAAATCCGCGCTCTAATTTATTATATAAAACAACTGACCAAAAACCATTGTAAAAGAGTTCTTCCGTGAATATCTTCATGTTTGCTCAATATATGAGTTGTGTATTATATCCAAATGGGAAGATAAAAGAAACCAGAGGAAGTATAAACTTTGATGACAGTTTCTATACGATCTTTTTGGTTGTGATTTCTTCACTTAGTCCTTACTCGCATATATTCAAAACACATAGAAATCGAAGCGATCAATCAGCAATTGGTAGATAACACTGGGAGATGTTAAACCATTGAACTTGTCCTAATAAAGTCGGATTAATTCGTTTGTTAGATATCAGTGGGAGATGTTAGTTATCTGAAAATTGATGCTCTACTTGTCGATGATTCTAAAGTACTCTAAATGACTTGGATCCAACACAATCGGGTACGACAAAACAAAAACAAGTAGGCAGTCTATATGCTCCCTGTTGATTAAATGGTAAAGTTGAAAGAAGGGAGAAAGACAATACCGGTCTCCCCCTTGACCGGGATGTTCATCACCGCCAGCACGACCGCCACCACGCTCATGCTCCCGTCTTTTTCTTTCTCTCCTACCATCAAATCACAAGACAATAATAACAAGGCCATGCATACATAATAAATCCTAAGCTACATCATAGTGGTGTCATAGGATCCTACACCTTAAACATTTTCATTTTCATTTTCATTTTCATTGCTATAAGAAAAGTCACGAGGACAATTATGATTATGACGTTGTTACCCTTAGTAGAGTAATTCCGTTTGTTGAAATCAATTTCGTTGTAATTCCGTCCCTAAATTAGGGTTTTCAATAATTCAATCTGATTGTTCTTACTAGAATTAGGACGAAATTGATTTCAGCAGGGATGGGATGGCTACTGACTATCTGTTGTTCCTAATTCAAATTACCTTGGTCAATTGAATTTTAATCGATTCGAAGGCGGGAAATTAGAGTTTTCTATTTGATTTGGGGTTCAGTGTAGTTGGAGTGAGGGAAGGGGGAGGAACTTGAGGCCTCCAGAGTCGGGAGGCTGATAACAGGGGAAGGACGAAATGGTCCAAAAATTACAACTTCATGCCGGAAAATTCACAATGAGTATTGAGTAGATTAACAACCAGCACTCAACTCGTGTTATGTGTTACAAAATTTCGAGTTTTTATTGTAAAAAAATTTTAGTTTTGATTTAAAGTTGTCAAGATAAATGTTTACACTGAAAAATTTATTGTTCGTTCCGGTGGTGATTGTACATGCAACTAGTGGTATAATACTCTGTACTCTTTTCCGAAAATTCACTAATGTCTTACGAATAGGGGTGTTCATCGATCCAAACCCGAATCGGACCGGCAACCCAAAAAATCTGAACCCGTGGACTGTACCGATTAACAAAGAAATCGGGACCGACAAAATACAGTAAATTTGATTATTTTTTTAAAGTGTGGACTGAACCGCGGATTTTTTTAAAGTCGGTCGAGCTTGTCGGTCCGGGTCACTTTTTGAACCCTGCTTACGAGTTGCAATTTATAAATTTTTAGAAGTTTTGGCCTTTTGGGGGTGTAATTTTAAGGAAAAATTACAAAATAAGTTAAGTATAAAATGTAAAAAAAACCATGTGATGTGGATGTGGTTGATAAAGAGTTTAAAATCTATTATTGTAACACTTTCGCTTCTCGTCGTCCGTAATTTTACTTAGCGTCGTCCGTATTTTACCCAATATACCCATTTTACCCTTACCTTGTTTACCTCTTTTTACCCACATTCTCTTTAACTCATCCAAATAAAATTACATTCCAACATTCAACCCATCAACCTCCATCATATTTCAATTGCAATTGAACTACAATTAAATCGCTTATGCTCAATCCGGTTCCAATTAATTCAATCTTGACATACTAATTTCGAGTTCAAGGTATCTGAAATACACGTTATTAATGAGATCGTTTGAAGTAAAAACTTAGATTCAAGAATTCGTTATTAGTAAACAAACATCATCCGAATCGGTAAACTAAAATATTAGTAACTTACCTGGGTTCAGTCATAGCTGTTCTATGACTGTCCCCAGGCAGAGACATAGAACTTCTATGTCTCAACCTGGGTTCAGTCATAGCTGTTCTATGACTGTCTCCAGGCCGAGACATAGAAGTTCTAAGACTCAACCTGGGCTCAGTCTTAGATGTTCTAAGACTGTCCCCTGGCCGAAACATATAAATTCTAACACTTAACCCGGTCTCGTAATTTCGGTAGTTATTCCGGGTACGAGCTTTTACGATTAATACCTGGGCCGAATTCTTTTGTCACGTCTAATACGAAAAATAATACAAATCATAATTGCGTTCACGATGACAAAAATAACGAGACTAACCTCGATAACATCGTCGTCCGAATTATTTTCGTTATAGGGCAAATTCAAATCAAAAGGAAATTTATTTTCCGCGTTCGGCATGTCCGGGTTAATCGACGAATAATCAAAAATTCAAAATATAAGTGTTTTATTAATTCGACGGTAAATTGTTGTTGTTGTCCAAGCTGTAATTAGAATGATGTTGATAAATATTAGGGTAAATTAGGTTAATAAGTAGTTGAGTTAAATTAGGTTAGTAAATTTAAAGAAGGGCAAATCAGTAATTTGATCATAAATTATGGACGACACTAAGTAAATAGACGGACGACGTTAAGTAGCCCCCTATTGTAATTGGTGGGTGAGTAGGGTTAGGGCAGGATAATTAAGGTGATGCATGTTTAGAGGGAGGAAGAATTATACCGATCATCGCGGTCAGCACTATGATCATGACGACGCTCCTCCTCCTGCTCCCTTCCTTGTCTGCGGAGAGCGGCCTCGTACTTATCCTGGCATCTGCGCTGGCATTCCCAAAGCACCCTCCCCGCACCGCTGCACGTCCCCTGGCACCTCTCGTACTCCCTCTCCGCACTAGTACTAGTACCAGTCTCACTTCCAATATTAGCATTATTACCCCTCGTCCTCGTCCTCGTCCTCGTCCTCCTGCTTTGTTGTATAGACTGGCATATTTGACGGCATTTGTGCTCTTCAAAGTAAGGCTGCTGCCTTTCACACTTCTGCTCACACTGCTTTACGTCTCTCTCTGGGTCTCTATTTATTTCGTTACACCAACCTGTTACTACTATTCCCGAAAATACTACTATTAGTAACACTACTGTATTGGATTTTAGCTTCATTATGTATATATTATATATTTATATTGTCTTCCTTGATTCTGGTCTTTATTTTTGGATATCTATGTGTTACTTCCTATGCAGCAAATAAGTGATATATATATATATATATATAGAAGGTAGAAGCAGAAGAGATATGATCAGATATGTATAAACGAAAGAAGTTGAGTATAGTAGTATAATTAGCATCGCATGCATGCATGCACCAAAGAAGACGAGTGTATGGTGTAAGGTTTGTGGAGGCTGCATCTGGTGTATACACTGTAGCTACTAAATGTAGATGATGATGCCACGTTCAGGACATGCGCTCCCTTCCACCCTTCACGTCATACACTCATTTCCAACGCAAAAATTATCATTTACCAAGTCCAATAGTAACCTACAAGTGTTTGTGGTTTACGTTGTCATATCGATTTCTTTAGCTACTTCATTTTTCGGCTACGTACCGTTTTAATAGTGGATTGTAACATGTTCTGGCTTGCTTCGTCCCAATGAAAAAATTTCTTTTTATTTTTTTGATGCAAGCCATTGTACCTTTGTAGAGCTACAATGGTTGTAAAGTTGTAAGCTACAATGAAAATATTCATGTCCAATAGTGAGCTTGTAGCTTGAATTTTTTCCTAAACTGCTAGCAAATCCTTTTTACTCGCTATTGGACTTGCTCTTAGACCATTTTAAGATACGTATATATTGTGAGACTTCTCAGATGATAAAGTAAGGTTAGCAAAACAAGATACAAGTCCGACCTGTCGTCCCATGGGTGATTTGTTAGCTATGCGTACATCCGAAAGTTTACCCAAAGCGTATCAATGATCCAATGATGACAGCCATAGGTTCCCTCGTCCTAAAAAAATAGATCCGACCAAAAAACTTTTTCTATGTACTCCCTCCCCACCACATTGATGTTCCCACTTTGACTTGGTACGGTGATTAAGAAGAAAAATATAGAGAGGTATAAAGAAAGGTGATACATTGTTGGTAGGGTTTAAGATGTCAAATCACAAAAGTAACCAATAGGAAGAGAGTATATTGGATGAATAAGGAAAGTTTTGAAGTGGGAAAATCATAGTGGAGTTTCCTTTTAAGGAAAATGGGAAAATCTTAGTGGTGGGGAGGGAGTAGCATCTACTACTCGTACATGGTTAAGATTTCAGAACCCAGTAAAATTAATAGCACCAGCAATCTCAGACCCATAAGGCAGAAGCAAGAAAATCTCTGCGAATAACTCAATTCCGAAATAATAATAATAAGTAATAATAATGCATTCAATCCCAAACAATACCAGGATCATTGTCTGAAACTAATTACTAAAACTCATACAAAATCAAATCAGTACACTATTTTTTTTTTTTTTTGGTTTCGGGTTGCTTGTACTCTAGGAGCTAAAAATCTGGTAGCATCACAGAAAATGATCCTCCCTACACAAATACAACCCCAACGAACCCCATTAATTTTTTGGGGTTGAGCCGGCCCTGAAGCACCCACAAAAACGGGACTTCTTCGGCTTATTATTCTTGCGACTGCGACTGTAGAAAAATTTCCTGAGGACAACGGACGCACTGCTTCTGGAACCGCCATCCTTCCTCGTGCTGTTCCTTTCATCTGTCAGTCGCAGTAAAACATACTGCATTCTCTGCATCTCGAGCTCCAAACTCGTGATCTTCTCTGCCTCTTCCCGAGCTTGCTCTTCCACTTCTCCCACCACCCTTTTATCACGACTCGTTGAAGAACTCTCCTCGCTCGTCTTCATTAATTCATTATTCATCTCGATTAGTTGAACCAGAGACGTCTCCACGTTATGTATCCGCCCTCTGAAAGCGTCATACTGGGAATCTTCGCCTTTTTTCTTTGGCCCCATTTTTCGCTTCAGTTCTTGGACTGAGTCCTGCAGACTCGTCAACTTTTGGGCGTCAGAACCGAGTTTCTCCAGGGCATTTTTCCTGCCTTTTCTAATTGATTGTCGATGATCACTCCTTTGAACCTCGAGCTTGTCAACTCCTAATTCCTTCTCGAAATGGGGTTCTGGAATTGGGTCGTATCCTGTTTCAGTTGGAGCATACCCAATTTCGGGTTCCATTGTGTCAGTTCCATGTTCTAGAACTTCACTAATCAGTTGACCGTCTCGACAATCTTGTTCAGCAGCCTCCCAAAGCTCGAGCATCTGATCATCCGATGTACCACTACCCCTCTGACTCGCCCCGTGAAATGATCGACCAGATGCTTTGTCCAGAGGAATATCCTTCATCTCTTCCCTGATTTTGACTACAGAAGGTTCGCATACTGATTCCCGGGCACTAAGCCGATTTTGCTCCATTAGGTTGTTTTTGTTAATCTGTAATTTGAGGTCTGCGATTTCCGTCATTGCTGCTTCAAGTCTGGTGTTGGCGAATTCATTTTCCTGATTGGCAGCAGTTTCCTTCTCCTTGACCAGTACGTTTTCTATCAGCTTGATTCTAGTCTGCAGTTTCTGCAGCTCTAACAAGCTATGTGAGCATGTGGAACTTTTCTCCGTGAACCCGTTCTGTTCCTGCACACAAGAATTAAAGTTATAACTATACTTAGTTTTGCATTACACCGGGAAGATCGTTTTTCTTGGGAAATAGTAACACATAAGAAGTTTTCTTGGAATACATTTTGCAATCTCTGTGTACACTTCACATTCTTGATGGTTACTACCGTCCATGAGATATCTAGTTCAGTTAAGCTCATGTTTCAGCTCGAGAATCAAAATAAAATAATGAAGTACAGGTGCAAACTGCAGGGTGGAAAATGAGTGGTAGAACTAAAGAAAAATACACATCATAACTCAAAACCGATGCATAGGGTGATGTTTGGCTTCCACTGAAATAGGGCATTTTTGACAAAAATGGTGAAAGGAAAGAAAAAGAAGACCAGGGAAGAGTATAAGAAAGTCACCTGTTCCTTTGTAGTGGTATTTGCACGTAGCTTTGACTGCAAAATGGGATTTCTCTCAAGTAACTCGACATTCTTCTGCAAGGAGGCGATAAGTGGTAGGCACGTTGTCAACTCTGATTTTAGTGCTTCGGCTTCATTTTCAAGGGCAGTAACTCTCCTCTTCATGCTCTCAATCTCCACACTTCTCCTATTAGTTACCTCTTCGAGATCCTCACACAAACTCCCAAGATCTTGAACCTTGTTTTGATATAAGATTTCTTGTACTGAAGAAATTTGAAGATCGAAATAAAAGGATGCGGCTTCAGCCTCCCAGAGTTCAAATTCGCTACTTCTCTCATGCAACTCTGATGTCAATATCACCTCCTTTATCTTACATTCTTCTATGTTCTCATGCAGTGTACTTACTTCACTCTCCAACTTTTCATTTTCTTCACGGAGATGCAGAAGTTCATCCTCTTGACTAGTGTTATGTTCGGATAGCAGAGCTATCTGTCCCTCTAAATTTGTTTTTGCGACTTCTAAATCTTCTTGATCTTTCTCAAAACAACGAATAGTGCTGCACAACTCTGAGTTTATTTCCTGAGTGACTTTCAGTTTAAACTCGGCTTCTTCAAGATCTTTCGTCTTTTGGTTCAACAAAATATGATCATTGGATATTTCAAGTCTCAACTGATCATTACATCCACTGAGCTCATGCTGCCTTTCTTCTAACTTTTTCAATGACGCTTTCAACGCCAAATTTTCCACTTCTTTCGCCACAAATCTCTCCTCCAATCCTTTGGCTAGATGTTCAAGTTCCTTGTAGGCTTTCCCAAGGTATTTCATCTCAGTAATGACTTCATTCAATTCAAAAGCTTTCTCTTCTCCATATCTCTTCAAAATCATAGATTTCACATCCAAGGCCAAATTTCTTTCCAAAAATGCAATATTTTCTTCTTCTGACATGTTTCTTTCTGCCTTGGTGCGCAACAACTCCGCCTCCAGAGATCCAATGAGTTCAATATGTTGTATACGTTCTTTCTCTAGTGTCACATTTTCCGTCCGCAACTGTTCTTGGTTCAAAAGAAGGTTTTCCATGGCAGCTTGCAATGCTTCTTCCTTCTTTTCTCTTTCACCAATTTCCAACTTTAACTGCCTGCTTGAATCTACTAGCTGACATTTCTCCTTTTCCGCCATCAGAAGTTGCTTAGTAAAATTAAGAGATTCCTGCTCCAGAGCTGTCTTCCTTGATGCAAGCTCCCGACACTCAACCTGAATTTGCGTAAGCAGAGTTGACAGAACGGAGTTCTCCAGGCAAAGTTGTTGATTCTCGTCCTTGCTTTCCGACAGAGACTTTCTAATATCAGTAATATTTGCAAGCACACATGGAAGGAAGTTCTGCTCAGATTCACCGAGTGTTCCATGTTTGATCTCAAGGGCTTTTAACACGAGATTTATTCCAGCCCTCAGTGAGTCTATTTTACCCAACAGATACTCAGCTTCCACTTGTTGGATCATATTCTCACTCTCCAATTCTGTAATCAACTTCTCGGAATACTGTGCCCTTTCAACGTGTTTCTGGCATTCGACCAATAGTGAATAGTTCTTGTCTTCCATATCTTGAATAAATTTCTGCAAGATAAAAATCTCAACCTGGGCATTGACAGCTTTTTCTAGCTGTTCTTCAAATTCATTCTTTCGGGATTTGTTTGCTTCTCGTAGCTCATGAATGCATCCCTCCAGGCCTGATAATCTTGCTTCACTTGTCATCGCAACACACACACGTTCTTGTTTTTCAATATCAAGTGTAATCCTCAATTCCTCTACTTTACTGAGTGCTGATTGTTTCTCTTTTTCAATATCAAAATACTTGTCCTCTATGTTTGTGAACCTCAATTCGAGTTTTTCTATCTTTTGCTCTACCTTTTCCAACCGAGAAATAAGACTACTTTTCTCATCCAGAAGATTAGATCTTTCACTGGTAAGTAACTGGCAGAACTCTTCTAAACCCTTTGACTTTGCCCTTAAACCCTCCAGCTCGGAATTTGCTCCACAAAGAGAAGTTTGCAAAGACGTGTTCTTGTCGAGAAGAGACTGCATAGTCTCCGTGATTATCTGTAACTGAGAAAGAAGGGCAGATTTTTCAGCAAAAAGAGCAGACTTCTCTTCCACCAGATCATGACAAGATCCCTGTAAACTCTTCGACTTCTCCTTTGATCTTTCCAGCTCAGCATTCAACGCTGACAAGGAATTCTCCAAATTTTTATTCACCCTAAGAAGCCCATCCATGTCTTCTAATCTTCCAAGAAGAACTCTTTTGTCAGTCTCGCTTTTTTCATTTATCTCTTTAAGACTCAAATTTTCATCCTGCAGGCCCTTAATCGATGATGCAAAACATTCAGGATCTAACCCAACAGACTTCAGTTGCTGCACTAAAGCCTGATATCTTCTACTTGAACCATGTATTTCGTCTTTAAGATCCTGAACTTGAGCCCAAAGATCATCACTCCGATCAGTCTGATGTCTTAGCTCGGTTTCGAGTTTCTCTTTTACCTCCTTGAGGCTCAGGATATCCTTCTGGAAATTCATTTCTGCGATAGAGGATGAAAGATTTAAGTCATTTAGAGAGTTGTTTTCGTCTTTTAGTCGCTCAATCTCAGCTTGAAGATCTCTTTTGCCTGTCTCTAGATCCTTCATTGTTTCAAGCACATTTCCTAGTTCCAAGGTAAGACCTCTCTGCTCCTCGTGAGATTGTGAGTGCAAAGTTTGCAGGGTGTGGAGTTTAGTTTCTGCTTCCACAAAACGAGAGTGTTCCTCCTTTAAGCTGAGCATCAGTTTGTCTAACTCGGCTTGCTTGTGTGAAATTTCTTCATCCGCTGCCACTATTTTCTGTGCTAATGTTTTAGCCTCCATTTGCAAAGACTCGTTAATTTTGATTAACGGCGCATGCTCATCCTCTGAACGCTTTAGTTCAGCTAAGCCCAACAAGACCTCAGATTTAAGCCGCACCTTCTCTTCCTGAGCTTCATGCAACTCTTTCTCGAGTTTAGAAATTGTTCCTAAACTCTCTTCGTACCTGATAGCCATGCTATCTCTCTCAAAACTTACTATCTTGATATCTTCCTTCAGTGATTTTACTTCATTTTCTGCCTTTTCAGATTGCTCGGCAAGTAATTTTACACAGTTTTCACTCTCCGCAAGTTTTATCTCTAAACCAGCTATCTTTTCCAAACACTGCAAGTACAAAAGTTCGGAAGCTTTCTTCTCATCCTCTAATTTAGCTAGCTCTTGCTTGAGACGATACGATTCCAGCTCAGCTTTTGCAAGTTGCTCTCTCAATTCCTTTGAATCCGCTTGAGCTTCCCTAAGCAAACCTTCGATACCAGCAACCCTTTCCAAAGATTGCTTGTATTCCAAATCAAGAGTATCTCTTTCGGCTTCCAAACTTTTGAGGGTTTTCTGCAGAGCTTGAATTTCAGCCTCTGCTTCACTTTTCTGCTCTCTAAGACTTTCGGAATCTTTTTGGTTATCACTACGATCGCTTTCTAACTTAGATAGTCGATCCAAAGCTTCCTCGTATTGGAGTAAAATGGTGTCCCTTTCAGTTTCAAACTTAGAGAGGGCTTCCTTTAAGGTTTTGAGTTCCGTTTCATCTTCACTGCTGGCTCCCTCAGATTCATTGAAAGCATTTGATTTTGTTTTAGGAGTACTATCTTCAGAAACTAACTTGTCTGTCATATCTACAGCGGACTGAAACATATCATTAAGCTGTTTGAGACCCTTTCTACCATTTCCGTTGTTAGTGCCTAGAAAATCGGGATTGAGAAGGGAGCGAATTGGGTGGGGACTGTCAGGGCTATCCAACTCGGATCCTGAGGCTACGTCATCAGCCAATGCAAATGGCACTTGATCAGGAAACGCTTGTGCCATTGTTCGATGAGCTTGGCGGAGCTCTCCAGTGGCATGATTGTATCTTTCAGCCAATGCACGGTAAGCCCTGTAGAACTCTTCCACTAGTTTCATTAGCTCAGGTCGTTTTTTATAGTACATCTCAGCCCTCCTAGCAAATGAATCAGCATCCTCTTCTATCAGTTTGATCATTGCTTTCACTTTGGAATCCATATCTGTCCAACGACACAGGAAATCAAATTAACACGTGTTATCTTTGCATAAAAGAATCGAATGACTTCACTTATTCCCTATTTAGACTTCTAACACATCAACCAAACAATGAAATCTTCGCATAAACGAGAAGTTACATCAGATACGCGAACAGATATCTTGTATAGTTGCTTGTAAAATAGTGCATCATTGTCCTTCTATTATGCTTTTGATCTTAGGAGGGGCAGAAATTGCATTGTTTGAAAAAAGAACTACTACGTAATAGTTAAAGTTAAAGAGCTTTGATCATGAAAGTCGAATGCGGAGGTAACACCAGTAAGATTATCAGATTGCTACCTAACCTAGTCTGGAATTCATGCAAACAGGCAACAGCTAAGAAGACTGGCATACTCTACTCACGTAAATCGGCTGCAATGGTGTTACAGATTCAGGGCAGGGTGATCAGATCTATCATGTAGCCATGAGCATATAAAAAGGGTAGCTTAAGCGGCAATGTCGCAATCTAAAGGTCACTTTAACAACCACATGATTTCGCAACACCACTAATCAGACCCTGAATTCAATGCTTTATAAGTGAATCAGAGACACGAAAGCACAATCACTAACATTATAAGATTGATCAGAAATTAACAAGTAGGAGCGAGTAACTAAATAAGGAATATAGAGTAGATAAGACTCGGTGAACGCTAAAAGAACTGACAAATGAAGAAAACACACCAGTAAGATTCTCCTGAAGCCATTTAGAATTCTTGGGGCTATTATGGCTATCCCACCACCAAGAATACAACCGCCTCGATTCCGAATGTAACAAGTTTGCCATGACAGCAGCTAGAAGTAAGCAAGCAGCAGTTTTCGCCCTCGCCGGAGTCTGGATATTATCCCAGGCCAGGATCTGGGGTTCACAGATCAAACTGATTCTCTTACACTAATACATACATACATAACCTCCTACTTCACATTAATCAACCTGCAATAATATGGAATAAAACCCATGAAAAGTAATGATTTTTAGGATCAACTTATATATTTCTAAATGTAGATTTTATTGATATCTAATCTACATTACACCTCTCTCTCTCTCTCTCTCACTCCTCCATGATTGACTTGTACAAATCTATAAATGGCCAAAACTTTTGTCCATTTCTTATTTGTTGTATTGCTAAATGAATAGAGCAAGCAATAGTCACATTGTTAGTTTTTTTATTTGGATGTTGGTTTAATTTGGGGTTGATTAGTGTTTATAATATGGGAGGATTAGTATGCTTATTTGATTAGAGAATTGTGTTATTGTTGATTTGATTTGTATTGTGGAATTGTTGTTTTTGTTGGGTTGAAGAGTTAGGCAAGGTTTTGTAAACTACAACTTGTTTTTATTTGATTTTGGTTGATAATTTTTTTATCCATACAAAATACGTACATCCCAGCCAATTTATAGGCAATGGAGGTTAGTATTCTTTTCCTCCAACATTCTAGATGATTCATTCTAGAATTAGGCTAGATTAATCCACTTCTTAATAGGTGGATTTTGCTAGAACTACTCTACATATTTCTACACCTTTGATTTGTTAGTTTAATTCTAGATTTTTCTAGATTATATATTTAACACTCCCCCTTAATCAGAAAAATCTTGAACTCCGAGCTGTTGTCTGAACTCGATGAATTTTTCTGCTGTAATTGCCTTTGTGAATATATCTGCTAGTTGCTCCCCCGTCTTGCAAAAGTGTAACTCGATTTCTTGATTTTCCACAAGCTCTCGGATGAAATGATGTCGTAGCTCAATATGTTTCGATCGACTGTGAAAAACTGGATTTTTTGTCATTGCGATAGCTGCCATATTGTCGCAATAGATTGTTGTCGGTCCTGTTTGAACTTGGTGTAGATCTCTTAAAATTCTTCTAAGCCAAACTACTTCACATGCCGCACTTGTTGCAGCTACATACTCGGCTTCAGCTGATGATAGGGCAACTGTAGCTTGTTTCTTTGTGGACCATGAAATGACTTTCGACCCAAGTTGAAAAACGTAGCCACTTGTACTTTTTCGGTCATCAATACTTCCGGCCCAATCACTATCTGTGTAGCCTTTGAGATTATAATCTTTTTCTGTCTTGTACATTAGCCCAAAGTTCTTCGTTCCTCTGATGTATCTTAGAATTCTTTTGGCAGCTATTAAATGGGTTTTACTTGGTTCACTCATGAATCTGGACACGATGCTTACTGCATTTACTATGTCGGGTCTTGTGTTGGTTAGATAGATTAATGAGCCGACTAAACTTCGATATATGGTTTCATTAACCTTTTCTTGACCATCATTCTTGGACAATTTTTCGTTTGTCGTCATGGGTGTTTTAACCGGTTTCGTGTTACTCATGTTAAATTTCTTCAATAAGTCGTCAGCATATTTTTCTTGGGAGAGAAAGATCTGACCTGGACTTTGCTTTACTTGCATTCCCAGAAAATATTTCATTAATCCAAGGTCGGTCATCTCGAACTCGGTCATCATTTCCTTTTTGAATTCCTCGATCATCCTTGGATTTGTACTTGTGTAAATTAGATCGTCGACATACACGCACAATATGAGAAAATCATGTGATCCTTGAGTCTTGATATATAGTGATGGCTCGCTCGGACTTTTGATGAATCCATGTTGAAGGAGATAACCGTCGATCTTACTGTTCCAGGCTCGAGGGGCTTGCTTTAGCCCGTATAAGGCCTTCTTGAGACGATACACTTTATCTTCATTGCCTTCGACCGTATATCCTTGGGGTTGCTCCACGTATACTTCTTCTTCTAACTCTCCATTTAGAAATGCAGACTTGACATCCAATTGAAATACTTGTAATTTGAGCTGAGCAGCGAGGGCTAGGACTAGCCTTATTGTCTCCATGCGAACTACTGGAGCGAATGTCTCATTGAAGTCGATGCCTGGTTGTTGTGAATATCCCTTGGCAACGAGTCGAGCTTTGTATTTTTGAATTGACCCATCTTCGTTGTACTTTATTTTATAAACCCACTTCAGCCCAATGACTTCCTTTTCTTGCGGCTTTTCCACGAGCTCCCATGTTTGATTTTTCTCGATCATCTTGATTTCGTTATCCATAGCTTCAACCCATTTACCATCTTGTGCTGCTTCTTGGAAACTTGATGGCTCACTTGCCATTAGTGCCATGATAGCCTGTCCACAATGATAATCTTTTCTCCAGAATGGGGGGCGTTTTTCTCGGTTGGATTGACGGACTGGTTGTTCCGGAGTAGGGCTTGACGATTTTTGATGGGTTGACTCATGGGTAGTATTTTGTGGACTTGTGTTGTTTTGTGTATTTGGTGAGCAGGGAGGTGTAAGGTTTTCTGTGGTTGGTTCATTTGTACTTGAAGAAATTATTTGTGGGTTGTTAGGATTTTGGACAGACGGTTCAATGTCAGTTTGCCACCTCCATTCAGATGCTTCATCGAATATTACATCTCTTGAAATGATCAGTTTCTTAGATTCGGGCTCATATAGACGATAGCCTTTCGACTCATCGCTGTATCCTATGAAGATACATTTTTCTCCTTTTTCATCTAACTTTTCTCTATTCTCTTTTGGAATGTGTGCATATGCAATGCACCCAAATATTTTAAAGTGGTCTACAACTGGCTTCCTTCGGTGCCAGAGTTCATAGGGTGTCTTGTCCCGTATAGCTGATGTGGGAGATCTGTTAAGGAGATATATAGCTGTGTGAACAGCTTCTGCCCAAAAATATTTAGGCAGATTTTTACCCTGCATCATACTTCGGGCCATTTCTGCAATTGTTCTGTTTTTTCTTTCGGCTACACCATTTTGTTGAGGGGTGTACCTTACAGTTAATTCTCTTTTTATTCCATTTATCTTGCAGAAATGATTAAATTCTTTACTTGTAAATTCTCCCCCACGATCAGTTCTTAGTATTTTTATAGAATGACCACTTTCATTTTCTGTGAGGGCTTTAAATTCTTTAAAATAAGATAACGCTTCTGATTTCCGCCTCAAAAAATATACCCACATCATGCGAGTATAATCATCCACAAATAGTAGAAAATATCTCTTTCCTCCAAGAGATTTATTTCTTGTTGGTCCCCAAATGTCGGCATGAACTATCTCCAAAGGGGCTTTTGCTCTCCAGGCCGTCTTTTTAAATGGCATTCTATGCATTTTGCCATATATGCAACCCTCACATATTTCATTTTCGATATTAATTTTAGGGAGACCAATTACCATTTCTTTTTGTTTTAACATTTTAAGACTATTAAAATTTAGATGCCCGAATCGTAGATGCCATAAAGCTGATTCATCCATTATTGAACTGAGAGCCATTTTTTTCGCCATGGTCATTTTTAATGGGAAAATTTTATTTGGGGCCATTTGAATGGAGGCGACTAATTGACCATTTTTCTTATCATGGATGAGGCATTTATTAGCATCAAAGTTCACCGTATAACCTTTTTGTATCAATTGACCGACACTTAATAAATTCTGTGCTAAACCAGGGACATATAAAACATCATGAATTAATTTAGATGAGCCATCTTTTGTTTTAACCGCTATTGTCCCTTTTCCGGCTACATCTTGACTTCTCCCATCGCCAAGAGTGATTTGTGACTTTTGACCTTCGTTCAGACTAACAAACGAATTTTTATCGCCGGTCATATGATTAGAACATCCACTGTCTAAATACCACAAATCAGTGGAGTTTTGTTGTGCATTTAAACATGAGTAAAATAATTGATCGTTTGATTCGTTTTTTTCAATGAAATTTGCCTCTTCTTTTTGTCGGTGCCAACAATCTTTTTCGAAATGAGTGTGTCGTGTACACCTTTTACACTTATATCGACAGTCATTTGTACCGTGACCGTTTTTCTTACATAAGTTACAGTATGACCCAATTGGATTATTATGACTGCCTTGATTGTTGTAAGCACCTCTCCCCCTACCACGGTGATTAAAATTATTTTTTCTTGGTTGGAAATTTTTACCGTGGTGATTTTTGTTATTATTTTGGTCATTATTAAATTTTAATTTGGCTTGGAAAGCTTGATCTAGTGGCTCATCTGTAAATCTTTTCATCCTTTCCTCATGGGCCTGGAGTGAGCTCATGAGTTCTGCTATGGTGAGTTCTTTTAAGTCCTTTGACTCTTCAATTGCAGCCACTACATGTTCAAATTTTCTCGGAAGACTTCTCAGTATTTTTGGTATAATTTTTGTATCTTCGATCGTGTCTCCGTACGAACGAATTTGATTAATGAGGTTAGAGGCACGATTAAAAAATACTTCTATAGTCTCATCTTCCGACATTAATAAATTTTCGAAGTCTTTCCAAAGTGTTTGAAGTTTAATAGTGATTACCTTGCCGGTGCCTTTGTACGAGTTTTGTAGAATCTTCCAAGCCTCCGTTGATGTTGTCGCTGATATAACTCGTGGAAGTACAATCTCATCGAGCCCTCTGTAGATCAAGGAAAGGGCATAGTGATCCCTCCGTTCATTTTCGATGTAGGCCTTTTTCTTCGAGTCGTCCCAAGATGCTTCCTCCTTAGCATCCTTGGGTTTCTCGTATCCATCTTGAATCAAATCCCATAACCCTTGGGAGATGAATATTGATTTCATTTGAGTACACCAGAGGTCATATTTTTCACCTCGAAAGATTGGTACCCAATTAACTTGAGGAAAATTTGACATTGTATTTGTATGATATGTGAGACTTGTTTAATTTTAAATGAAGATTTTTCAGGATATGAATCAACAAGGCTCTGATACCACTGTTAGTTTTTTTATTTGGATGTTGGTTTAATTTGGGGTTGATTAGTGTTTATAATATGGGAGGATTAGTATGCTTATTTGATTAGAGAATTGTGTTATTGTTGATTTGATTTGTATTGTGGAATTGTTGTTTTTGTTGGGTTGAAGAGTTAGGCAAGGTTTTGTAAACTACAACTTGTTTTTATTTGATTTTGGTTGATAATTTTTTTATCCATACAAAATACGTACATCCCAGCCAATTTATAGGCAATGGAGGTTAGTATTCTTTTCCTCCAACATTCTAGATGATTCATTCTAGAATTAGGCTAGATTAATCCACTTCTTAATAGGTGGATTTTGCTAGAACTACTCTACATATTTCTACACCTTTGATTTGTTAGTTTAATTCTAGATTTTTCTAGATTATATATTTAACACACATATTCCAAAAACCCACTCCACCAATTCTAAGCATGAATAGAGCAAACACTAGTGTAGGGATTTATTTGTCCACTTGCAATATCAAAACAAAACCAAATAAAATAAAGTTTGAATCTTTACAAAAAAAAACAGAATGATTGATTGATGCAAATTAAAATAAAATAAAATAAAAAATTACCCATAAAAATTTACTGCTTGAGGGATTTACATGGAAACTGTAATCATCATCCAATTAAGTATTAATGCATATGGATTTGGGATAATAATTACTCTAGTCAAAAACACAAATTACTAGACTACTACTACAGTAAAAAAAAAAAACATGTACTAGATTCAAAGGAATAATAAAAGAATATTTGAGATTAAGGGAATATGGAAAAAAGAACATAGATTTGAATTTCATACCAAAAAAAGGGTGAAGAACACACAACACAAGTGATGGAGTTGTTGAAAGTTCAACCCATTATCATAATCATTCTCATTCTAGTTCTACTTCTCTTTTTTTGTTATTATTTCTCTCTCTGGAGTCATTAATGCCTCAAATGAGAAAGCAGAGAGAGTTGAAGAGTGTAATAAGTGCAAAAGCTGAAATGGTAGTGTGATAGTGTCAGAGTTGGGGGAGATTGTAACGTTCCCTGACTAAACAAACCCAATTGCTGTCCATTGGTCCATCTCTTGTTCTCGTATTGTTATAATAGGTCAAATATCGTTCATTTGGGTCGATAATCACAAATATTGTTCCTTACGAAATATTTGACTTGTTATAACATTATTACGACACCACCACAAACAATAACTTTAATAAAGGCTCCGTTTAGATAATGGTGGATCCGTCAAAAAATAGCATATTGAGACTTGAGAGGATTTGACATGTTCGACCAAAAAATATTCTAATTAAAGTGTTTGGTAAATAACATGTTAGAGATGTCATATTGGTGTCAAATATATCGTTTTGAAATATGTTTTTACTTTTTTGTTTTATCTTTGCAAATTACTCTAGATGGCATGGACATCCTCTTAATCAAAAATGGTTAATTATCAAACACAACTTTAAAAAATTTGCTAATTAAATCAGTTATTCGAATAACAAGCTCCTGCATAGACTTCTATATATCGCGGTTGATTGACACAGCTTTTCGCGAAGAAATCTATGGATCTGATGGTATAGTCTTGGATGAACTTTCTAAATCTGCTTAAGTTGATATCAATCCGTTATTTACCAAATAAGGACAAAATATTAAGCAACCGTCCCTCGGCAGACCTATGAGTGACTTTGTCTATCTCAAATGAGCGTTTGGCAATCCAACACATAAAAGTGATAATTCGTAGTTCTTTCAAAAAAAAATTGATAGTTCGTAAAACGTCCGTACATCAGATTTTCAAACAATTTCATTTAGATTGCATTTGGGTACTTGAAATTAATTTTGAATATCATGAATTCAATTTTTATATTTGAATTTCTGTAATTTAATTCCAAATCCAAATCTAAAATTGTGTTATGACACCGTAACAATGAATAATAAAAAGAACTCGACAATTAAAGCTTACGATGTTATGACACCACTTGTCAACTATCACTGGACTAAACCTAATATCCAAAAAAATAAGGAAAACCATGTTGAAATAGAGTGCACTTCAACGTCCTCTTCAGCACAATATCGCTGAGCGTCTCGCTCAACATAATTTCAGTGATCTATCATCATGGTTGGAGAGTGTGATGAGCTCCTCATCATGCTCATGCTGAAGTCTCCCATCACCGCTGGAGATGGTCTAACAAATCCCACTTCCAGCGCACACCAGTACCAACCTTTTTTACTTGCTTTCTAGTTATTTTTCTGTGACGGATACTTATCTTAAGATTATAATGCAAATATTTTGCTATTTCTTCAGATTATGACCGGCGAGGGGATGACTGTCACAAAAAAAAAAAAAAAAAAAAAAAAAAAAAAAAAAAAACATTTTATTAGTCAAATGAAAAAACAAAGAATAACCGACATTGCAATAATGGGGAACGAGATCGAACCGTGGTTAAGATAAGTTACTCTGTTCCAGTAGATTCGAGTCCTCTGCTTTGTATTATAATAATGCGACCATAACTGTCATCTTTAAGAAAGTCGTGTTTTTCTTAATAATCTTTTACTAAATCCCAACGACTTTTTACCAATTTGTCATTGACATTTCACCCAAATTGATTTTCTTTCAAAAAAAAATCCCTGAATTTAATCACCCATCAAGACCAACAACCACCACCCAAAACACAATTAAGTTTAGGCCTCGTTTGGTTACCCATGCATTCCCCGGGAACTGCAAGATCCTCATGAATTGCATCCCATGATGCGAAAAATTGCTCACCAACCTCCATCGGTGAGTTGCACTTCTCACATCCAGATTTCTTCAAATGACTTCTTTACATTTATATACTCATCTATTTGTCACATTACTTTCTTTGATCTTGTTATATATTACTGGTATATTGTTTGTTATTTTTAACTCATAAAGTTTTTTTTGTAAAATAATGTTTGTTATTTTTTTATGTTGGTGATGTAATCTGGTTACGACTGCGGGGAAGGCAATTTCAGATATTTCATAAGTCGATGTTAAAAAAATTATTTCATAAGTTTTTATACCCTTGAGGCCTTGATTAATAAATGGGAATTCGGGAAGTGTCTGAATTTCAGGAGGTCAACCAAACAAATATTGCAAATTTTTGAGAAATTGATGTGAGAAGTAACTTCTTGGGAAATGCAACCTACTCAAGGAAATAAGTTCGCAGGTGAACCAAACGAGACCTTAATTTGACATAATAAAAGAAAGAAAAATAAGATAGTAAAAAAGCGAATGAAAAAAAGAAGAAAAATTAAGATACCATATCGTTCATTAGCAAGACGCAAGACCTTCGTACAATATCGAGATATACGATTGATGCCTAGAACCGCCCATAATGCACCGTAAATTCCGAGTTTTAGTTGATTAAGAAAATTATGGAAGAGAGGAAATTACAGGTTAGGGTAAATCATTGAGATGGTAAAATTGGAAAAAACGACGTTAGTTTTGTTAGGATCAAGGACTAGTTAGGAAAAATAATTCCATAAAAAAATTAAGGGAAATTCTCATTTGTACCCTCTAAGTTTCCACTTTTTCCAGTTGTACCCCTGCGTATAAGCAATTCCCAACTGTACCCCTAAACTCTGTTAATTACTCTTAACCGTGACTAAACTAGAATTAGCCATTAAGTATGGCGGTTAATGCCAACTTGCAGTCCTAATCTAATGACATGACGGGTGACATGTCGATCTAGTAGTCTGTTAGCCTTCGTCACCATATCATCTGCCTTCGTTAATCCCTAATTACCCCCTTCATTCTAATTTCAAACTACAGACCCTTCATCTTCTTTCCTTTCTTCCCTTGTTCGAATTCACTGATCATCACCATATCATATGCCATTCTTCCTCTATGTACTATCATCATCATATTCTTCGTTGCTTTTCTCACTTATTATTGCATGTTGTTGTTGATTTCGACGAGGCGAAAACTCGAAATTAGAAATTAGAATGAAGGGGTAATTAGGGATTAACGAAGGCCAAGAGACTACTAGACTGACATGTCACTCGCCATGTCATTAGATTCAGATTGCAAGTTGGCACTTAACAACCAATTCTATTTTAGTAACGATTGAGAGTAATTAATAGAGTTCAAGATATAGTTGGGAATTGTTTATACGCAGAGCTACAATTGGGAAAAAGCGAAAACTTATAGGGTACTAAAAATTAACTTGCATTTTATCATTTTTTTACCCCTCCTAGAATCTCTTTTCTGTCATCTATCTCGCCGGAATCTTGCGTGTCCGGCGAACTCTCCGACGAGCTTCTCTCTCCTCTGTAAGCTTCCACCCCCATTAATTTTTTTCAATTTGATAGAAAATTCATCTGTTTTTTGATGTTAATGTCTTTGATTTAGATACGACAATTTAATTCGACCTGTATATTTACTACTCGTATTTACTAGTGCAACGTAATTAGCTTGGAACTGATCAGGATTTGAGATCGATTCCCCTGGGTAATTAATGTCCGACAGGGTTTAAGTTTGATCTGGCGTGAGCATTTGATCGATTTCCAGGGTCAGGGTTTGGAAATTGATGAATACTCCGTATGATTTAGGGAATTTGACGGTAGGGTGTAGATATGGTTCGATTATTAGAGACAACTGTAGGAGAGACGAACGTGTTTCCTAGGGAGAGTACTAGGACTAGCCATATAACTAGAAGTGAAAGTGAAGGTGACAATGGGGGGCTCATCCGCTTTTCCGATTCAGCTTTATTTAGCGAATGGATTGCTGTTAGTTACTTGTACTTGTACTTGTACAGTGCATGATCATCCCTGGTCCGGGATTACTTGTGTAATCGAATGTATTTTTTTCATATGATTATTTTGCGAAGGTGAGAATGTATTTTTGATTCAGCTTTATCTTATTTTTTGATTCATGAGTTTTGTTCATATGATTATACCCGTTTGTTTCATTTCATTTTTTTGATTGTTTGATTATCGTTTTAATCTGCTGACGGTGTTGTTTTTCTGTATTTTGTGTATTGTTAAAAATGAGATCTAAGCGAGTAATTTTTGATCAATTTGTTAGGTTTTTTTCCTTCTAGAGAGCTCGATTAATAATAAATTAGGGTATCTTAAGCTTGATGACTAATGATCGCCGCGACAAAAGCATCCTAATTTGGTTCTAGGTCTATGGTGGATTTGGGAGTTGGTGCAGGAGTGGGAGAGGGTACAGGGTAGAGACGGGGTTAAGGATATACAGGTCATTCGGTAAGTTTTTTTTTTATTGCCATATAGAGAAATGGTATGAATACGGTGAGTGAGCCACGGAAATTGCATGACTATAGGGAGTGAGGAAGGGAGTGATACCTTCTCTTATTCTCTGTTAACACCTTACTTTAAGTCCTCAAACTGTGTTATCTCACTTCTTTTGCCTATCATGCTCATTTTTCCTTACCATGTTTCTCTTCTTGTACTCAGAAATCTCCGTATTTTTCTTTTTGATAATATATTTCGTTTCTCTCTCTACTAGATCATGTTTCCCCCTCGTTTTTCAATTTTATTATTTTTCTATTGTTTTACCTCGCATTGCTGGTTCAACATAGTTCATGTTTGCCAACATTAAGTTGTTTGGGATTAAGGATGTTCTGGTGTACCTCGCATTGATAGTTCCTCAAAAGAGATTGAAGTTGGCCGTTTCAGTTCATTTTGGGAGTAAAGTTGTGCTGTGTTTGGGGGAGAGGCGTTAGTATAACGAGTTGTTGGAAATGCCAAAAGAGCAAAGGATACTTTTGTTTGGCAATTTAAATAGGAAAAATGGCAGTTTACTTTGGTATTTTCTCTTAAACCAAGCAATTATGATGCTTACAGGCCTTCAATGCTTCCTGTTGTTCCTTGATAGGTAGAGCTGTAGAACTGCTAGAGTATAAGCTGTTAAATCTCGGAGTGTTCTTTTGCCTTTTCTGGCTTGACCTCTATGATTCTATCTTGCCTCTTTGAATCATCTTTTTAACTTGTTGTTATTTTCTTCAGTCTCTGCTGTATTTACCTTTGGCCATTGCAAATGCTTTGACTGCCAGACTGAATGACGGGTAAGTTATTGACCCGTTCCAAACAAAAAAATTCTGCTGTTTCAACAATGGAAGTGGTTTATAATTATTATACTTCTAACTCTTAGCTGATTACTTACTTCTCCATGTATTTTTTTTTGTTTCCAGAGTTCCATTAGTCGATGAGGTGTTGGTACTTTTTGGATATTGTGCATTTACAGGTATGGAGGATGTATATATTCTTTTACTTCAAAGTCTATTATGAGCTTAATATATTGGTTTTGACCTGCAGTATTGACTTTATCCATCTTTGCAAATAGTATTGTGGGGAAATTGCTAAACAAGCAGAATAAATATTTCGTTTATCTGCCTAAAAGTTTTCTTATGATTACTCGTATAATTTTTGAGACTTTATGTTTGGGTTCCCTACCATTTGAACATTAAAATCCATACAAGAAGAATAGAATTTAAGTAGCACTTGACCTTTTTTCCCTTGTGATTTACATCTTATTATGGAGAAGCTGTGTAGTGTAAACAAGCAACTACACTCACCTTATTTTCAAAAGTGTCGGTGTGATTGTGATTCAGTGGCACTGTTCTTGATTTCCTGCTTATTGGGAAATAAATGCCTCATATATGGGCCAGCCTTCGCTATAATGTTCCATCGAAAAGTCTCATGAGAATCTGTGCTAATACTGGGTGAGGTAGGTTTCCTGTTTTGACACTCAGCCGCTCTCTTCTTGCATTTTGCAACATCAGTCATCCATGAAATCACAACTGCATTGGGGATCAGCTGTTTCAGGTAACATTATAGGCTTTGTTACCGATATTCTTTTAATACTCCGTATATGTTTGGAATTGCACAAGTGACTCGTATATGTAGTTTCATTGCACATTATTGACTTTTTTCATGATGTTTAGAGTTGTATTTAATTTTTAGACTTATATTAGGACATGTTGTCCTATCGATTTGGCATTTTGTCAGGTTTTTTGATCCTAAGGCTTCCAGCAAATAAGATGAGCACTTTGTTTAGATTCCATATTTCCATCTAGTTTCAGATATCCACATTCTAATTTTGATAAACTGTTTTCTGATGCGCTGGACGTTATAGAAATTTATTAGGACGGGGGCAATAAGCCATAATACGTGTCGACACTTCATTATCTGTTCATCACAGTACCGTAATACCCATGTTCTTTTGTGTGTGTGTTTGTATGAATTGCAGAATCACAAGGAAGGAAGCTTGAGACGAGGTGAAATTCTGAGTTTTTTGCCATTGGTCTCTTTGAATCCTTGTGCTGGCTGCTCTAAACCTTAACGTGCGGTGCACTTTCCTTTCCGCTCTTTGGCTACCAAACCTGTTTCTGCTATTCTGCGAGGCAGCTATAAGTCCATGCCAAGTTGTTGGAGATGAGTTGCCCTCTTGTTGATTTACTCCTTAGTTGGAGTTGATTATGTAATGTTTTTGTAACGTACGGCAAGCGAACGAGATTTTAGTGTTTAGTTTGGCTGTCACCTGTTTAGAACAACCTGAGACTAGTCTATAATATAGCATTCGAATTTCAACGCGTACTGTATAGGTTTGTGTCTTGGCTTGCAGTACTTGTTTTGATTTCCCCTCTCCATTACATATCAGGTGGTTGTAGTGATAGAATTGGAAGTACATGCCAGAAGGTGATGGTGGATGAAGTGGTTGTGTCTTGTGTACGTGTTCAACGGAGTTAATTTTGGTCGAATTTGTAGGTGTGGAGGTGAAAAGTGTATTGGGTTGCTCGGAGATTGGAGGCAGTGTGGTGCTCGGAGAACCGGATGAGAGTTTAGGCTCAATCAAGTGCGTCTCAACTTTCTCCATTGTTCCTCGTACTTGATTACCACAGTACAATGTTAAAACTCACAGCTGCAATAACTTGTTGGCAAAAATAAACCAATGATCAAAATAGCAACTACTAATACGAGGAAGAAATTACACTATTTGATGAGGTAATTCCCTGTTTCACACAAAATCGAGTTAGGTAACAACTTAAGTTGATGTTAAATTCCCTATAAATTACTGTACTTCGTATTATTATTATATTTGTCACGCATACATGTTTTCCGACTATTAGAACAAGTGCAAAAATGTTAAGGAGATTTAGAATATTTTTTGTTCAGGTTTTTGGATGACTAGATTTGACTTGACATAGGAGTCAAAATTGATCCTAGAAAATGTTGGTACAAAAAATTTGGAATGATACCAAGAAAACATTTTGGATTTGACTTACTTTATTCATTTTAATTTGGGAGACTCATCATTTTTTACCACAAATTCTTGGCAGAGACGGTCTTTTCACAAGTTATTGAGAGACGACATGTGAGTACCACTTTATGTATTATTCGTACCTATTTTATTATTATATGTATTAGCTTTGGTACCATTGTTAGTATTGATCTCTCAATAAACTTAAGAAAGACCGTCTCTTAGTAGACCTTTACATTTTTTACTTGGTATTCGATCTATTTGTATACATTTATTTTTCGAAAATTTCCCATGGTACCCTCGAACTATGTCACATTACACATGTTACCCTTGCTTTTAAGTTTGTTCACATGGTAACCTTGAGTTTTATAGTTTAGTTCCCGATTTGCCCTTATCCAAATTTCTGTCATGACGCCGTTAAATTATGACCAAAATTAACTACTTTTCTTCAAAAAGAGAGGCGTTCTCATGGTACCCTTAAGTTTTCATAGTTGTTCCCATGGTACCCTTAAGTTTTCATAGTTGTTCCCATGGTACCCTTAGGTTTTCATAATTGTTTTCATGGTACCTCTGGAAGAAAAGCAACGACTCATTGAAGCAAAGCAACGATTAGTTTATTGAACTAGTTGCTACACAAGTGCTTATAAAGTCAATCCCCTTTCTTTTTTGGTAGAAGAAGATCAAACAATCTACACTTACTCACTCAACCTTTTCACCTCCTTCTTCACTTGTACAAAAAAATGGAAAAACTTCATCACCATAACCTTGAAGATCGATCATCCGGAAACATCAATTTTTTCCATTTTTTTGTACAAGTGAGAAAAGAGGTGAAAAGGTTGAGTGAGTATGGATTATTTGTTCTTTTTCTGCCAAAATAGAAAGAAAAGTGAATTTATAAGCACTTGTGTAACTGTTAGTTCAATAAACTAGTCGTTGTTTTGCTTCAATGAGTCGCGCTTTCCTTTCAGGGTACCATGGGAACAACTATGAAAAACTTAAGGTACCATGAGAACAACTATGAAAACTTAAGGGTACCATGGGAACAACTATAATTAATTTTGGCCATAATTTAACGGCGTCATGACAGAAATTTAGGTAAGGTCAAATCGAGAACTAAACTATAAAACTCAAGGTTACCATAGGAACAAACTTAAAAGCAGGGGTACCATGTGTAATGTGACATAGTTTGAGGGTACCATGGGACTTTTCCCTTTATTTTTTTGTCAATATTTATAAGTGAGGTGCCTTCAATATAGCTTCTAATAAATACTTCGTATCTGTAGACACCCGCATTTTGATTGTCAGATGTCTATGGTAGTTTCCAAAAAACACCCGATGATGATCGGACGCTAACGTGCTCTAACGCGTTCGGATACGGGCTCGAAATCAGTAATGTCCGGCTTGTATATCGCTATTTACATTTCGTCATAATATAACTATCGCGTACATATATATCTACATAATATCAAAATTCGGATTTTAACTCGTTTAACTACGACTATTGCACAAAGTCCCTTTAATCCCTTTACGAGCCGCAATAGTGGTGGCGCCCTTTCGAGGAGCACCGCCCTACGTACGCAAGGGCATAACGTGATCGTGATAGTACGTAGTTGAACGGGCTTAATTCCATTTCGAAGGATCGGTACAAAACCTGTTGACGCTAAATCGAGCATCGCATAATCCGTAAGGATTATTAAAGATGACGTAACGCGGAGGGAACTAATTTTGTCCCGGTCCAATTTAAAACGATTTTTTATATCATCTTTTCTAAAATCTTCGATAACGGCCTCGTAATCGTAATATATGCATTATGAGTACCGTAGACCGAGTTGCATATAAATCGTGCCATATTTATATGTAATTCGGTTAATTATCGATTTTTTAAGCAAATAAAACGAGACAAGTTATAGCTCGTACAGGTGCAACTCGACCGAGTACATAAGCTACTCGATCGAGTAGCACCCCGAATCATGGGCAGTAGCCTCTTCGAGGACACACTCGACCGAGTCAGACCATGACTCGATCGAGTGGGTCCTGTAGCCCAGAAAACCGAGAGCTCTCTTTATCATCCGAGCCTCGTCTTTTAAAAAGCGACTTAGTCGACACGTGTAAAGTCAATCACGTGATCTCTTTTTCAAAATACATGCATATCATTGCACATAAACAACTTTGATCGACGGTCTCACTATCAATCTTGCGTTGACGACTCCTTAGTCGTATCCGACGTACGATTAATTTAGACTCCAATTTATCGATATGATAAGTTGGGACAAGGCATCGGGATTTGGGATCGGGCTAGCACCACGCCTAGGTCCTATATCTCCGTCCTTTGGTTAATACACAAAATAATGAGTATTCAATCAAAGTTCGTCCATTTTCACGACTCACGGTCTAGTTCATATTTATTATATACGGGTCCGTTTCTAAATTAACGCTTACCATTTCATATTCGATTATCCTATATTATCGCTCGTTGTATTGTGAATTCCGGGTTGTATTCCGCTCGTGTAACTTGTAACCGATTTATATTGCCTTTTGCTTTATTTATTTACTTTTTACCGTTTATAAATGAACCCTCGCATGCTAAATCACTTCGACAATAAATTAGATGCATTAAAATGACGTAGCTCACATCTAATTCGCATGCTTAGCAAGAAATGCTGTTTGCATATCATTTCACCGAATCACTAACGCGCATATTAGAAAGTCAAACGATGTCTTAGTAGAGGCCGCTAAGTGCGGGCGGGGTTGGGTGTCCTTAGTGGGCTTCCCAACACGTACCCTCACCCCTTACTCAGAACCTCGGTTTCCGGATGCCCGAAACCGTTGGCGCACGAGAGTCATTCTTTACACGATTACCGGTGTAGATGGTGTCGGTATCGTAATGCAAAGGGACGAGCCCAATAAACTCTAAAACCGAAATGGGCCATACTTTGTGTATGGTCCATGGCGATATAGAGTGGGCTCGAACGGGTCCGAACTCCCACAAAGTTCGGTGGCGACTCCATTTCGACTTAAATTTCAATTCGATCCATTCTCATATGGAGATGCATTCGCCTACCCAAACCCGCGTCGGGGTGGACCTACGTCATGTCCACAGTATCAAAGTTTTACACTATTCATAAGTGAGTAACTTTTAGTAATATGTAACTGAAAATATAGACAAATGAAAAAGAACATCGATGTACATACATAAATAAACTTAAACATATACAAATAGATGAAATATGATTTTTCAATAACGAGTAGTCTACTGAGAGATGTGTTTCTCACTAAATTTATTGAGAGACCAATTATAATAGTGGTGTCAAACCTAATAAAAATTACGGAGTAATACGTTTAAGTACGTTTAGAAGTACTGAAATAGTAATACCGAGTATCTTTAAATTTTTATTTGATTCCTTAAAAATTACTCCGTACAAGATTACGTAAGATTCTAGGGAGTCGAAAAAGCGAAATTTAATTGAATCAAAAAATTGGTAGTAGGATTAGTAGTAGTAGTAAGCACATGCGTAGCATTTGTCCAGATTATGCCCAATTGGTACCAAAAGGTGTCCTCAGTTCAAAACCGTAACACTTCCCCCAATCTCGTCCATGTTCATTTCCCCCTTCACTTTATGAACACCACCATCATCCTTTCCTTTCTATTTCCTTCCTTAATAAACTTCGTATTCTGCCTTTCTTTAATTCAACCACCCACTCTATATAAATTCATCCCAATAACACCATCATCGTCATCAGAGAATCAAAAAAAAAAAAAAAAAAAAAATTAAAAAAAACTTGGAAAAAATGACATCAATGGCGTCCCTGATTTCGAAATCCCCAACTCTGCCCGCCATTATTCCGATCAAACCCCGCCTCGGCCTCACCACGCCATTCGGCGTCTCTATTCGACCCACGAACTCGCCATCTCGCCGCCGGGTCAACCTCCGAGTTAAGTCCGCGTTGATTGAGCCAGACGGCGGGAAACTCGTCCAATTGGTGGTGGATGAGCCGTTGCGGAGAGGGAAGAAGAGTGAGGCATTGAGTTTGCCCAAAATCAAGCTGACCCAAATCGATCTTCAATGGGTTCATGTGCTGAGCGAGGGTTGGGCCAGCCCTCTTTCTGGGTTCATGAGACAAAATGAGTTCCTCCAAACGCTTCATTTCAACTCCCTTCGTCTCGACGATGGCGCTCTTGTTAATATGTCTGTTCCCATTGTGCTCGCCATTGATGATTTCGTTAAGAATCGGGTTGGTGAGTCCACTCGGGTTGCGCTTATTCACCCCTTTACTGATGACCCGGTTGCCATTCTTAATGAGTAAGTTTTTACTTGCTTTCTGAAAGTACAGTAATTAATTTATTATCGATAAATGAATGATCTTTCTATACGAATTAACGTTTCATGGTGTGAGGCCGTCTCGGGCAATGTTGAAACTATTTCTGGAGCTGTTCATTTTATGGGATTGTGCTTTTGCTTGTTTACTTGTAGGAAAATGTGGATACAAATTCTCACAAAACTGACCTTTTTTTATGTATATGATTATTTATTTGTTATTGGGAATTTATGATTTTATGACATTTTCTTTGGTGTAAATTATACTGTATTGTAATTGACTAATTGAGTAACGAAGTGGTTAAGACCAGGTATCGTGCACGTGGATCCAACCTCATTTTGAGTGAATTTTTTTGACTAATTGAGTAGTGTTTTTAACTTAAAACGGGTCCGGTATGTTAATGGAGCAACTGGCAGAAGTGATAGCAGGATTATTTAAGTTGTGGTGTAGGTTTCGAGCTCTAAACCTCGGCCAATGCTTTGAATATGACAGTGTGATGAGTCGTAGAGACGTTACTCGAATGTCTCAAGGGCACATGTCTATGGCATTGTGTGGGTGAACACCCTCTGTTTAGCTACATAGAGACTGTTTTGATATGGTCATAATGTTGAGTTGAGAACTACATTGACTGAGAGCTATGGTGCTTGTCACCATATAAACACGTGCAAATAGTTTAGAGTGTCTTTAGCCTTTTTTCTCTTTGATTCTATCATGTTACATAGGCGGAGAATGATTAGCCTTTGACTCGTGCAACGTGAGAATGAATGGTTATTACAATTGGATGTTATCCAAATGAACATTGAATGTGTCTTGTACAACGATGAACTTTCTTTGGTGTACAAACATGTGATGTTGAATTGTTCTTTCTAGTCATGCATTTGTGAGAGTTTTGGATGAGGATGATCATTTTACTCTACTATAGGGGGATCATTTAACGCGACAATATGAAGAATGATATGGAGTATATGTCTTTCAAAATCCTAGCTGAATAACTGAAGTGAACCTGACGTGACGTGTCACGTAATTTTTTTGTGAACCTGACGTGACGTGTTGAGTTGATTGGTGGGATTATGTCAAAATATCAAGTCAGGCTCAATCTCATTCTGACAGAATGTCTTATTCATTAGGTTAATATTGTGGAACTGTTGGAACTTCATATTTTATTGCACATGTGTGTCATACATGAATTTATTGGTTGAGGAATGATGTTAGTACTTAGTAGGGGGAGACTGTGAGTTCAAACTCTTGAAAATAAACCGAAAAAATCTTGCGTATGTCAGAATCATGTTGATGACAAAGGTGTAGACTTTAATGTTTGTCTTATTTTTCCTAAAAATTTCTCTTTTCATTTGATCGATTTTTACGCTATGTTATCATGCTTGTCTTATCTTTGCTGAATTTTCATACAGCTTGGCAGTTATTTATTCCTTTAACTGGTTCCTTCATTTGAATCTTGTCTTGCATTTTTGATGTTACTGCTTTCTGAACCTTTCTAGAGAATTTTCGATCTTAGAATTCCCGTCTGACAAAATCTGATTTGCTGACACAAATTGCTAACCATTGCTACTGTTGATCCTGCAGCATTGAGATATACAAACACAACAAAGAAGAACGTATAGCTAGGACATGGGGTACCACTGCTCGAGGCCTGCCTTATGCAGAGGAAACTATAGTGAATGCTGGAGATTGGTTAATTGGAGGAGATTTAGAGGTTCTAGAACCCGTCAAGTACAATGATGGCCTTGACAAATTTCGTCTATCCCCTGCTGAGCTACGCGAAGAGTTTATCAAGCGTGATGCTGATGCCGTTTTTGCTTTCCAACTAAGAAACCCAGTGCACAATGGCCATGCTTTGCTGATGACTGACACACGTCGCCGACTTCTTGACATGGGATATAAGAATCCCATCCTATTACTCCATCCACTTGGTGGGTTTACAAAGGCAGATGATGTTCCTCTTGATTGGCGTATGAAGCAGCATGAAAAGGTTAGTCTATTATACTCCTACTGTTTGTTTGTGTGTATGGAAAGATTTGGTAATGTGTTTTAGTTTGATGATTGTTACTCTCTCGTAAAGTTCTATGTGTGTCCCAAACACCTAATTGTAGTACTCGACAAAAAAATTCTCAGGTGCTTGAAGATGGTGTGTTAGACCCAGAGACAACTGTGGTTTCGATATTTCCTTCTCCAATGCACTATGCTGGTCCAACTGAGGTACAATGGCACGCCAAAGCTCGTATTAATGCTGGGGCCAACTTCTACATTGTCGGCCGTGATCCTGCTGGAATGGGCCACCCAGTTGAGAAAAGAGATCTTTACGATGCTGACCATGGAAAGAAAGTGCTTGGGATGGCTCCTGGACTCGAGCGCCTAAACATCCTTCCCTTCAAGGTTCGACACTTTGAACCTTTAGAATTTTATGATTTCCATGTAGAGCATGGTTGCCTGGAATTGCTCAAAAATATGGTTTCCTCACATGATACAGGTTGCTGCTTATGATAAGACACAAGGCAAAATGGCATTTTTTGATCCATCAAGGCCTCAAGATTTTCTTTTCATTTCCGGCACCAAGGTATAATTTCTACTTTTCCATTTTGCTTGTACAGTTTCAGTCAGTTACTGGCGTTCTGCATTCAAGATATCAGCTCGACTTTAATGTGAGGACTGAACGATCCTGTTTCTTTTCAGATGCGAACTCTTGCGAAGAACAACGAGAATCCTCCAGATGGGTTTATGTGCCCGGGTGGATGGAAAGTATTGGTGGATTACTACGACAGTATATCATCATCTGAAAACAATGGCAAGATTCCCCGTGCTGCTGCAGTCGCTGTTTAATGCTTCGCATTAGCATCATATACCACGTACCCAGAGGCGGATTTAGGGCAAGGTTCCTATGGGCTATATAGCCCAAGTGAAATTTAGAATATACTCTATAAACTAAGTTATTGTCATAATTGATGAGATGAAGTTGCTCAGTGGTACGGAACATGGTATTGCGTAATGCATATAGACAGCCGAGGTTCAATCCTCACGAATTTAGTATGTTGATATGCACATGGGATTACAAATTCTAAGTAACATTATAATGATCACAATTCTTATGAGACGGATTCACAATTATTTTTATTTTAAATTTCTCCTATTAGTTTTAACTTCAATTTTTTCTGCTGAAAAAATTTAAATAACATATCTCAAAATTATGGAGTAATTCATATTTTAAATGGATAACAATATATCCTCTAACTACTCTATAAAAAGGGGCAAGACATCCTTTGTGTTAACTAAGTTCAAGAAAAATCGGAGGGAGTAGTATTATAGCACCAGCTCAAAAACAAAAAAGGTACGAGTTCATGAATCGAGTTGCAAGTTTTTGAGCTTAAATATTTAGGTGATTTAGCTCAAAAAAATTTACACTAAATCTAAGAAAGTTTACAACAAAACTCAAAATTTTTGGAATAACACTCAATATCATAAAACCAGTTGTACGTAGACGTATGTACAACTTGTTGTAATTATTTTGTTAGGAAAATAATTACTACTCGTACTTCATCCGTCGTAATAAATAGTTTACATTTGCTTTATAGATAAAATTGAAGTTAGTGAGATAAGAAAATAATGTTTGTTGGGTGACAAATAGTCCAGTTTCGAGTAATATATCCAAGATTTTGTCCAAATATGACGTTATTTAAAAGATAGTCAAATTGAATGTCTTTTAAATGTGTTTATTTTAAATCATACATACCTTATGTTACACCGAGACATTTCTAACACGTGTAGAGAAGTTACTGTACGAAATTGGAGACATATATTTTCGGGACCAAATCGGCCCGGAAAACGTGCATAATAACCTTCAACTTCGCTCGTTTCAGGTGATTTCTCGAAAAATGTGAGATATTTTGCAGGTAATCTAAATAGAACCGTATAACATAAAATGACGGACGGATGTTAAAAAACTCTAAACTAGTTCAGTTTCGAGTATAAATATCAAAGATTTTACCCAATTTGAGGTTATTCGAAACATAGTCGAATGTCTTTTAAATGTGATTATTTTAAACAAAACGTATGTTACGCCGAAATATTTATAATATTTATGGACAAGTTATTGTGCAAATTTGGAGACATTAAATTCATGATCAAATCGGCCCGAAGAACGTAGATAATAAGTTAATAACCTTCATCTTCGCCCGTTCTAGGTAATTTTTCGAAAATGTGAGATATTTTGTAAGTTATCTAAATTGAACCCGTATAACATAAAATGATCGATGGTTGTTAAAAAAAAACTCTAAAATAGTTCAATTTTGAATATGAGTATCGAAGACTTTGCCCTTATCCGACGTTGTTCGAAAGATTGTCCAATGTTTTTTAAATATGTTTATTTTAAATAATACGTACCTTATGTTACACCGAGACATTTGTAACACGTATGGAGAAGTTAATCTGCGATATTGGAAACATTTAATTTCGGAACCAAATCGGTCCGAAAAACGTGGATAATAATCTTCAAATTCGTTAGTTTCAGGTGATTTCTCGAAAAATGTGAAATATTTTGATGGTCATATAAATATGACTCGTATAACATACAATTACCGACAGATCTTAAAAAAACTCCAAAATAGTTCAGTTTCGAGTATAAATATCGAAGATTTTGCCTTAATCCAACGTTATTCGAAAGATAATTGAATTTATTTATTTTAAATCATACCTGCCTTACGTTACTCCGAGACATTTCTAGCATATATGGAGAAGTTATTGTGCGAATTTGAAGACATTTAAATTCGATACCAAATTAGCCCATATAACGTGGATAATAACCTTCAGATTCCGCCATTACAGATAATTCTTCGGAAAATGTGAAATATTTTGATGGTCATCTAAATAGGATCCGTAAAACATAAAATGACTCACGGATGTTAAAAAATTTCTAAACTAATTCAATTTCAAGTATAAATATCGAAGATTTTACCTTTTCTTTCCTCTCCTTTTTCTCCAATTACGCTCATTTGAGAGAACGGAAGGGGAGGAGGAAGGGGAAGTGTAAGGGGAAGGGAGAATGGAAAGTGCAAAAAAAATTCCAAATATTTTGGTAAATGATATGACTTTCTCTTTGTCTTGTTTATTTGTTTGCCTTTTATATTCATTGGGCGAAATATTTTAATCAAAGACAAAAAAATGAACGGAAACAGAGGGAGTATCAAACTCTTTTACCATCCACTGGCATAGACCCTGTCTGTATACTGTGCCTGTGGGCTGTGGGTGTATGCAGGAAACCATCAATTTAAAGGCTCTAACTTTAAACTCAAGAACAAGAATTATCGAACTTTTGGTGGAGAAGAAACTAAGATTGATACAAGCAAAATTCTGCCAAGAAAAACAACTTACAAGTACAAAACTCTTTTATAAGAGAGAACTGGCTTATGATATTTACAGAGCCGAGCCGAGCCAGCATTTTGTCGGTAACTGTAAAAAATACACGGTGATGCACTATCCTATGATAGTCGGATGCAGAATGTGTGCCCAACTAATAACTCATTATACACAAATTATATTAATGTACAAGAGTCTCTTTAGATCAGTAGCCCAATCAGACCTTTTCGATTTTCAGTTTAGTGCATCCAGGCAAACTTCCAAAATTTAGAGAAGTGGAAATACCTGGCACCTTAGGCGTGAGCGTTGGAAGATTCATCAAATAGACATCTTCTGATTGTTACTGCAAATTTCGCAACCTTGTGAGGGTGGAAGACGACAGCACATACTCCACAGCAAACTGCGAGTGCTGCTATCATATATACTAAGGGTCTAGAAATTATTGTTTTCTTAGAAGATATGCGGTAAGATGGTGTCCTTAGCCATTCTCTATTCCCTCTAGCATTCATAGCAACACCTCGACCCAGAAGCGAGTTAGCTTCACCTTGTTCTGAACAATCCAAGGATGCGGAAAATCTAGATTTTGTCTCTGCTCCTCTCATTTCCAAAACCTGTTATAGTCAACAAGACAAAGATTAAAGAAATGCCTTTATGAAGTACAACGATGAATCCCTTTGATTGTCAAACGTTAGGAAGTAAATGGTTTTGTACGAGTAGTTTAATTCTTCTTCTTGGAGGTGACTATCTGATCTTTTGATAATAAGATTCCATTTGTTTCTGTTTGTGTGTGAATGTTAACATAGATTTTGTTAGCTATGTGAGCTCTAGGTTACACTAAAAATTTCTGTTTGTGTGTGAATGTTAACATAGATTTTGTTAGCTATGTGAGCTCTAGGTTACACTAAAGATCACCATTTTGAATAATGATCTCCTGTTGAGCATGAGCTCCCTGATTATCGTAGCAAACTCAAATTTTAGAAAAAAAAAAATTGAATTAGACTTCAAAAACTGAATGCAGACAGGCAATCAAGAGCTAAAGACTATGCCGGGAAAAAAGAACAAAAGTGACATCGCTAGTAAGCCTTGAGAAATTACTGGCCTAAAGAATGATCATAAAAGGCATGAAGTGTTAAGGACAAAGAGATAAAGGAAAGTAACACGTACACAAGACGATTCCATCTGGTGGAGCATCGCATGAGAGGTAGCACAGTCAACGGCTAAAATGTCATTAATAGAACATTCCAACAGATTATCTCCTTTTGGCATAGGGTCTCGCACCATCAGTTCATCTTTGCAGGCAGTTTGACTAAGAAAATCTCTAGCATTATTGAAATGTTCCTTGAGCAACATCCTATCAGAATCACTAATCGTAGGCACATCACCTGACTCGATCTCGTCCAAAACAAACTGAATGGATCGCAATATCCTTTCCAGGATGAAAGTGCATTTATTGCTAATTAAGAAGTTCAGCAAGCAATTGAATCTCTGAATCTGACAAGAGGTCAGGACATACTGAAGCTGTTCTGAACAAGGCCACTTAAGTAACCAAGCCACATCTACCATAAACTCGGAAAATGCGGATTGTTTTGAGCAAGAAACTCCACATTTTTTGTGAAAAGAGCCCCAAGATCTAAGTTGTGATTTCATTCCACAATGACAGAAGTCATACAGTTGATGTATCATCTTTATTTCAGCACAAACATGTTCATCTCCAATGAGAATGGGTAAAAAGTTAGATAATCCACATTCGTTCTCCACCTGCAAAATTATCCTTCTTTATTTCTTCATGGAAATAAAAATGTGGATGTGACCAAAGAGTTTGGCAGCCCTAGTTCTCTAAGATTTAATATGACGTTCCCCCAAAATCAACTTCAAAAAAAAATTATATTTATAACAAAAATTTATCCACCCTTTTGTTTCCAATATAGAATATACACCGAATGAAAAAATAAAAACAAAAGATTTTCTCACTTGTACTGGAGGTGTCAATTGGGTCACTCATATCGGTTATGAGGGAATACTTAACCAGTCCAGTCTGTTTCAAGTTGGGTCCCTTAGGGGTCAGGTCACTCGGGTCAATAATTGTAACGGACCGGTTCAAATCCAGGTGGGTTATTCAATGAGTCAGGTTATGTCGGCTCAAAATGCCTGCTTGAGACAAAAGCGGTTCAATTTTGGGTAATTTATTAGTCACGCAAGTTGTATAGTCAAACAGAGTCTGACAATAAATTAGGTTAGAGTGGGTCAATCAGGCCGGTACTCGGGCGGGTCAAGTCAGTTTGTTGGGCTAGGTTAGCTTTTGACAGCTCTAACTAGTACCCCTCACCATCGTATTTCGTTTTTTGGAAAGAGTGGTACACTGTACACCAAAAACTGTTAAAGAGGTACAACTTGCACTTTTTAAGTGTTTCATTTTCTTCGTTGTACCCTTTTTAACTATTTCGTTTTCTAAGTTGTGCCCATCTTTTTGTAAAGTCTTTAACATAAAATTTTCACTCCCCAGGGTTCCATGATTAGTTTCATTATTTAAAGGATGCAAATGGATGATCCATCTTGATAAAGTCTGTCAGAAGCCCACCAACAAGAGAAACAAAACAAGCTACACCAGAGTCAAGGTAACAAAGAAATGATACAAGTGAATCACAACAATAGTTTTGAAGCTATAGTTATTTATTCGTTGATTTGTTGCCAAAGAAAACAATGAGTTTGGCACACTACTAAATAAGGAGGTTTACTTGTTCCGGCCACCTATAAACTTTATGGCTTGCTGAAATCAATAGTTTTGAAGGGTTGACATTAAGCAACAAAAAAAGTTAGAAGAATCCGATGGGATGGAGTAGTAAAAGTCCCATTCTACAAAATTCAGCATCTAAAGAGTTAAATACATAATCAATAAAGATTATGCAAGTGACAAAAGTTTCAAACATCATCATACATAGAAGAAATAAGGACAGCTAGGATAAATTAAGGCTACTGAACAGCTGAAAGCTTACAAATCAAGCAGTAGGTAAAAACTTAACCCGGAATATTACCAACCTCAATGAATGCAGGACCAAAGAAGGTGGGTTCTGTGCGTGGTACATATATTCTGCAGAACTGACTATCAAAATCAGCACCAGATACATTATTGTCCTTCCCACGTGGAAAAGCAACATAGTAATCATGAGCCAGATACTTCCCACCAAATGATACGAGAGACCTAACCATAAAAAGTTGTCAAATGTCATTCCTCTACAGTAACAAGTTGTTAAGTACTAGTATTTGTTAAATCTATTTACTTTTCAGTCAAAATCTGTTTAGGGGGTGTTCAGAATTGCAGCAGGTGGCAAGTGGTATTAGACTATTAGAGCTCAGACTCATGGCTCCCAATTTTATACTTCCTCCATTTTTTTTACGAATTAGTCTCATTGACCCACTTTTTGTGAGAAGAAAAGTGGCTTCATGGGGCTAATTCAAGAAAATAGAGGGAGTATTAATAAGCAACCTATTCTTAATTGAGGGCAAGGAATGGTCCACCATCTAAACAAATATTTTAAGGCTTGCCTTAAATCCATAGATAACATAAACTTAGCCACAAATTTGTTGCCCGTGTAACTTCTTCGCTCTTAGTTTTTCAGCTGATATTCTACCAACTAACTCGTGAAAAGAAGGATAGATATTTGCATAAAACAGATAACTTCCAGTGGTGCAGGAATTCCCTTTCCATGGAATTATGCAAGCCGTATATTGACAAGCACCCCTACCATAATGCATTATCACCAGTGGAAACACGAGTTCGCAAAATAATTTGACAGCTTAAAAATGGATATATTCATACCGAAATTTGGGTTGGAGTAAATTGCTTCCACAAGCTATGAGATCAATTGGTTTTCCAGCCTCGAAACAGGGAGGATAGATATAATGGAGTTTTGGAGCCCGCAGAGCAACCTTGACTTTCATCACAGATGCTCCATCTGCATAATGATGCAAGTAAACGCCAATTTAGAAATTTAAGTAAATTGAAAGACCAACTATTCTACTGGATCATAGAGAATTAGGTGAGGAAAACTAATGGTATTACTTTAAACAACTATAAATGTTTAGAAAACAAAAATACTGGAATAACCCCTAAAATAGAAGTAATAAAAAGATTAACAGAAGCAAGAGACAGAAATACATCCAGAGTACTACCAGGTCTCAAAAGATGCTGGAACATCATGCCGTATTTACATGTTTTGCTTAATCCTTCACTGATAATAGGGGTATACATGATTTCAATTTTCTTTTTACACTATAATACATCTAAGTTCCAACTAAATAAACTCTACAGCAACACCCGTATACCTCAAGGACTCCAACAAAAGCCAACGTAAGGAGAGTTGGACATGAGTTACCCTGAGAAACAAAGGGATTGTTTTCAGATGACACAATGAAAATTGCATCAAGAATCGTATCATTCTATATCACAATAAAAGCGGATATGGAAAATAACTAACAAGCATAAGATAAATAAATCCAATGCCACACAACCAATGTCCATGAATCCATACAGAACAGAGAATGAAAAAGTGAGAAATACCACGACCAATATATCACGCAGATCACACAGCCATATTCAGACTTAAGAGAGCATCCAAAGATGAGCAATGAATCCAGTCATGCAGAAAATACAATATGAGAATGCTGACTAGATATCACAAATAAAATCTGATGATGGCATGATCTAACCTCCTAAAATACGGAAAATTGTGTCATTTAAATAAACCAACACAGCCCCTTTGCCAGAAATCATGCCTCCGGGTCCAATGGAGCTTTGTATGTAAGAAGCAGGATCTTCAAACAACTGTAAATAGATACATACAACAATAAATAGGCTATCATGTCTCAAATACAGAAGGAGAACAGATAGGCAATCAGCCAAAGTAAAGAACCATTTCAAAAGGCTTACAACAAAAATGAAACGATACAATATTACTCCCTCCGCTCCACAATGATTTACCCACTTTTATTCAAATGTGAGGGATTAAAATAATAAGTGGGTAAATCATAGTGGGTTGGAGGGAGTACATAGTACTTCAAATTGCCTATGAAGGAATAGGGAGTTCAAACGTACACAACCTTACCCCAGAAACATAAAGACGCTATTTTTGGATGAACAATACTGAAAATTGCATCAGAATTAAATGAACAGCTTCCAATTTACAATCTAACAATAGAAGATCGTATAATGAGCTATTTTGCTTATTCCGTCTCTTCAAAGCTAACAAATTGCACATTGTTGCCTTGGTCGAAATGAGAAAACAAAGAAAGATCCACTAAAACAAAATTGGATTTTCGGTGGGACAGGCCAAACCCAATTCATTTCTAGGGAAGGCAGTACCAAAGTGTAGTGTCAAAATTTTGGGATCGTTGAAATATCCAAGTTCATAGACTATGCCAGCTCAAAATGTCATATGGAATCTGAGATTATACTCCATATTACTAACCATACTTCTTGGAATACATCAAGACGCTCTCACTAAGTGACTAATCTAAAGTGTAAATATAACAATTGTGCTTAGAAGCGGACTTCTGTTTGATTTGTAAAAGAAAAAAAATGTTAACTCAAACTAAGTAAAGCATTAAATCAAATATACTGCAAGTTTAAGACCCTACCTTCACCCACATAAATTGTGGCATTGAAACAAATGCTGTCAGTATCGTGCAGCCAGGACGGACATAGCCTTCTAATTCAACAGGCATGTTGGCCAACCACTGGAATATCTGAAAATATACAACGGGAGCATCAGCTAACACATATCACGCATAAAAGAGGAGAGAAGCAATTTCAATACTAAAAGGTGAAAAGATCTGTTAAAATACTTGGTGTCGCAGTCGTCGAGGAAACTCTGCAGGGTTCCAATCATAGAGTTTAAATGAGATACGACCTGTAGGGCACTACAAGACAAGTTATTAACTAAAGAAATTTAGATCGAATACTTGGACAGAATTAGCACCGAAAATAAAATAAATTGATAGCAGAACCTACCGTAGATGAGTAAGCACTCTTATCCGAGGGTGGAGAGTGATCTTTCTTTGAATTTTCTAATGCTCTATCCGCTCGGGTAAATGTAATAGTGCTCTCAATATCAATATTCTGAGATTCTGGAGCTGGGCAGAGGTTCGACAAAGTCCCATCTTTAGAATCTTCCCTATCAGCTATTTGGCTACTTGACCATGCATTGTCTGACACAATGAATATATAAAATATATAAATGTAGTAATTTATCAGCAAATGGGCACAAGACACTAAGGCCTTGTTTGGATAGTAAAATATGAGGGAAAGGGGGGGTAGGGGAAAGGAGGGAGAATGGAGATGGTGATTTTCCCTCCAAATCATTTCCTATGTTGGAGGGAAATATTTTGCCTATGAGGAGGGAAATGGAGGGATCCATTTTCCCTCCCCCTCCAAATCCCACCAACCCATTTTGCTAACCAAACAAAGGAATTTACATCCCTCTAAATCTCTCTTCCGCCTCTCCCTCCAAATCCCTCTATGGCTCTATCCACACACCCTTAATGTCATCATTTTCCCATATACTTCCTAGCTTAGCAAGATCAGATAATCTTCCTGGAAGCATAAACACGTGTTCATAGCATTTAAGGGTACCTTTACAAGCTTCACTATCAGAGGAAACATCTTCCGTTTGCAGATCCCGTTGAAGGTCTTTTTGTTCAGATGCTCTTGAATCAGCAGGCTTCCTACGTCTTCTATTGTTATGGCGCTCTAGTTTACGCCGACAACTACGTTTGCCTTCGTCAAAATCTGGTAATAGGTGGAACCTGCATAAAGCCAATACTAAGATACTTGAACATGTACATGATATCCATTTCAATCAAATATCAATTGCTCAACCAGATCACTTTCCTTGCTCAAATCCTTAATTCTTTCAATATTCAAGCTACTAAGATAAGAGAATGCAACTACATAAAACGAAGTATTTAACTTATCCGTTAGCCTGTAATGAAACTCAGTTCGTCAAGAGATTCACCTTTCATGAAAGATATTTCTTAAGCTCAGGCTCCAAAACCCAGACAAAGGTTCGTATTAGAGTGTCTAAGAATCTATAAAGTAGGTTTTACGTTTTGGATTAACACGAAACAAGCATTTGAATGTCATAATGACATGCTCCTGTCTGACATTTATCACATACGGCTATTTTGGACAAAGTTTCAATTTTTCAGTATAAGGAGAAGTGTGGAAGTGTCGTGTAGGACACGATACCTCTCGGACAGGTGAAGTGTCCAAGCAACATAGATGACATGGAGTTGAGAAAAAAACATGAAATACATAATACATCAAAATGCCGTGACTAATGCTTCCATCTTTTTTATGTTGTCCATATTTACATGGTAGTCATCTCTAAACAATTGCCCACTTCATGATCCAAAGGTTTTGTCAGAGTGATTCTAGTTCCAACTTGGAAGAAACATCAAAGGACAGCACTAGATCATATACGCATGATTATTACCAATAGATTCCATCCAAAAACATAACTGGCAATAAAAACATTGCACTCCATCTGCCACATTTATATTGTCCGAACTTTCTTCTGTTGTTGACCCTAAAATAGTTGGCGTTTTCCCAGTCTTATGTAGTTCCGAGGTAAGAATTCAATTACATTCACCCTTCATCCAATATGTAAATTCAAGTAAAGGAACGATAACATTCCGACGTTAAATCTTAGATAAAGGGTCATCTGGTTACCTTAATTAGGAACTTTAATTCATGTAAATTGCAAAGTGGATAGGTTGTAATTAGGTTACCCCAATTCACATGACCTAGAACTTCCCATCAATTCCAATTCCTCCGTTACGGCTTACCAAGTCCCGAGTGCGAATAACAATTTACAATTCCAACATGTAACCAAACAACATTTTCTAATTCACGTGAATTCTAAAAACATGTACGAGTAATATGACAATTTCCCAAGCTGAATCAATCAAATCATGGAGAATATGAGAGAAATGAAGAAAACATATGCGATAGAGATCATACTTGCCACACTGCTGACAGTATCTCTTGGTCTCCCCATCAATCAAAACGGAGCTTGAATTAGCACACTCGAGACAAACCCGATGACGACGATGGTAGCCTTTAAGCTCAGTAATATCAACCTCGCAACCAGGAACCTGACACCTAGCCAAACCAGGCGTTCTCCCAACCCGAACCCGAGCCCGCTTCTTCCCACGGGCGGCCTCCTCCGCCTCCTCCTCCTGCTCCTGCTCCTCCATCTTCGCGTCCATCTCCGGGCACGCGCACGGCACTATCCCCGCCAAGAAATTCTCGCACAGCATCCTCGGGTCCCGCTTTCGCACTCGATCACCGCCCGAAGACGGCGATGTCGTCTCAACAGGAGGCGGTGGCGGCGGAGGTGGCGGCGGCAGGTGTGTGTCCAGCTCGAGGCCGGCGAATAGGTTGTCGTCGAGGGCGAAGTCGAAGAGGTCGCTCCATTCGAACGGCGGGGGGTCGGCGGCGGCGGTCAACGGTGATGGTGGCAGCTCCATGGCGATGAATTTGGGGGAAGTTGAAACCCTAATTGAGGAAAGGATCGTGAAATGCAAGGAAATGGGGATGGGGGTGGTTAAGGAGAGAGAAGGGAAAAGGGTGAAATCGAAGGGAAGTCAGCGATTTGGTGAGAACTGGTGATGGTTGTTCGCTTGTTGCTGTTACAACTTACATAGCATGAATGATGATTGGGTTTGGGTTTTTGGGAGGATGAGTTATAGATTTCCACTTTTTGAGATTCATCTTCAAAATGAATTTTATTTATTTTTTTGATGGATTAATCTTATTTAATTTAATATTTCCTCCGTTCCATTTGGTGATTTGCGTTTGCTTTTTGGACACGGTTCACGTGAGATCTGGTTTAAATTGTCTAATCGAGTACGTTATAAATATCAAATTTTTATAATTTTTAGAAACATAACTAAATCTATAGACAAAAGAAAACATGCACTCACAAGTGTGAAAAGGTAAATACAAACAATCAAATGGAACGGGGAAGCGGTACTTACATTATCTGAGTTTGATCTTCTTCCCCGTTTTCTTCTCAGGAGGGAGTATAATTTTTTAAATAATTTTTTAAAAATAATTCAAACTTTATTTAATTTTCGAATAAGTTTGATTATTGACAACCAGAATAGAGTTAGGTCATGTTTGATTGAATTGAACTAAGGACCATTACTTTTGGATCAATAGTTATGTACGGAGTATTACTTCTAGGAGTAAACAATAATTACATGTTGCGTTTTTTTGAAATTATCCAAATATTTGTTTATTACAAATTATCCCTTAAACTTCAACAAAAATTAGAAGTTGTTCCCAATTTCTTTTTCTCTATTTTTTGGTGACTTAAGCAACATTTCTTCTCATTTTGCCTTTCCTGTATTAGCATTTCTCCCCATTCAGTAACTGAAATTAACACCTTCAATCCTAAAAAAAACCAAAAAAAAAAATTCCAAAATTCTCAAATATCTAGAGAACCCATAAAATCCCAAAAACTGGAGAACCCTAACCCTAACTCGAGCCAAATCGACTCAAAAAAGTCCATATTAGGAATTATGGGATTAGTCAGCGAGGTAGATGTTGACAGAATAGCATCATACGCTTCACTACTAGCCATAATAAAAATAAAAGAGCAATAATCGACTTTAGATTGTTAGGCGAGTAGCGAATAAATAAGACGGAAAAAAAATCGTATTTGAGGGAAAAGGTTGTGATTTGATGTCTATTTATGGACTAAAATACTTTGCCACCAAACCCAACACATCACCATGGATGTCATAGTGCGACATATAAATGTCATGAAGATGATGTAAGTACTTACTTGCACTTCATTGCTGGATTTTATGGTGAATCTGACGTATTTTTTTTTTTGTTAAGCATAAGGAAAAAATTTCCTACGTCCAAAAGAGAATGTAAATGTAGAAAGATAATGTAAATGTAGAATCAAAATAAGAACGCAATCTCACACGGGAATTGTTAGGAAATGAAAAACTTGAAATTGAACGTCCAAAAACAGAATAATGGAAGCTCGAAGTTGAACGGAGTACATCGACATTAATCCGTTTTCGTAATTTTATAAGCGTAAATGTGATTCTATGAAGGCAAAAATTACTTACGTTTCTCACTAGATTGGAAAGAGCTAAGTCTATTCGGCTTAACAAAACTGATACAGTAATACAACATGGATAACTCCACTCGTGTTAATATCATCACAAAAGACCAGATGATTATTAAAAATTTACGAATTTATCATCAAAAGGTATTAAGGACTGGTCCTAGAACATCAGTGGACGATCAAATTGGAGCACACTTACAAGGATGCCAACATAACCGCAAACTCACTAGCAGAAGTAGCAAACAAAGGAGTGAATGCTATAAGCCTATAACCATTCCTACGCACTTTGATGATCATTTAAATGAGTTACGTCTTATCCTTCGGAAGGATATATTTGCAGTAGCTATTCCCGTGTTGTTGGAAATATAGGGTCACTATAGGGGCGATATATAAATAGTAAACATAGGTTGTTGTGTCGTGGTATGAAGGTCACTGAATGAGAAACGAAATCGCCCCGACTACGGTACAAATCGGAATGGGCGTCGTCCCCCAAGGTCACACAACACTCCTAAAAGGTTGTGTACTCAACCATTAGGAGTTGGAACTCGATGGTATACTCAGAATTTATCAAGACATTTGGATGATGAAGTATTTGATGTATATGCCCATGTCTTATCATTCTCATACTTATATAATAAGTGCATATGAGACTAACCTCAAAAGGTATCCAAAGTCACTTTATGATAGGTAATGAATTGTCATTACTATGAAGATAATGATATTCATAACCATCATAAAAATGGTGTCAATATGTTACTTAATGGGAGATACCCTTACAATGCAACAATAGTCAACATATTGTCTTTGCATTATTTTTAACAATGCCCCACTAATGCAAATGACAAACCGAAAACAAAAATTCTGAGCATATGAAAAGGTTGACACTTAGACGTTAATATCTTTCGATTTGAATTAACGTATTAGTGAAATGAGTCAACAACTTACTTACAACAAGAGAATATCTTTCGATTTGAATTCCTTATTGAACTTCGGTTGAATTACCCTCGCAACACATATCATACCTTAAGTTCCACACAAGTTCCGCAACACGATTCAACAAATTTAGGGCCAAATGAACCTTGGGATTTTGATGAGTGCTCTAGAAAGATAACTCACTCTCTCATAGAAGAAGGCCAACTCTTCACACTCACTTAGGTGATTCTATCAAGGATATCTCCACATAACCCACTCACTTATGAGCTATAGAATCATTAAGAGCTCTAAAGCTCAACCTCTCAATACTACGGTGAATCCATCAAGTCCTTCACAACAGGACCACCCAAACATAGGGATATAGATTCATTAAGAGAAATATCTCAACCTCTATCATTACGGTGATCTCATCAAGTCCGTCTCACAAGGACCACCCAAATTTGGGCTATAAGACCATTAAGAGCTATATGCTCAACCTCTGTCATTACGGTGATCTCATCAAGTCCGTCTCACAAGGACCACCCGAATATGGGCTATAAGACCATTAAGAGCTATATGCTCAACCTTTCAAATACACCAAATTATATTTGATGATTACAGCTCCCTCAAATCTGCATAATACATGTGTGTAATTCACTACACATCATTTTTAGCAATATGAAGCTGAAATCAGCATCAAACATTGCATAGCAATTGATGCCCCCACAATTATGCAATAAATATTAAGCTCACAATCACCATGCATTACTCCGGTAAGGTTAAAAGAGCAAAATAATACGCATACACAATACATTATAATCGTCTTCTCAATAGACTTATAATAAAATTATTATAAAGATGAAAGTTTACTCATGATCATTGTGCATCTCACTTTGTGATCCAACATCTTTATAAATATCCAACATGTTAATTGCAATTCTCAATATTGCAATATTGCACCACATATACATCATCATTCTTATATTAGAGAACAACGATCTCGATGATTGTTTCACTTATATTTTCTTTTTGCAAATCCACAAATTAAAATATATATCCTTACTCACATAAAATCAATCATCATAATCTCATATAGTGTGGTGTAAGCCAAATGTACAACATAAATAAATGGACCTTACGCAACCATTATTTATTGACTTAGTCAACAAATTAAAACTCTTACATTTGGTTCAATTATTCATGTATAAAACATGTTATCGATCATCACTTTCCCCCACAATTAGAGATATACACATACTCTTCACAAATTATAAGATATCAACTCTAAAGTTGATACATGAATAATTTTATCAAATAAGTTGAATGACTTCCCCACATGTTGTCACACCACGAAATAGTGACAAACATAATCATATCGTTCAAACAAAATATACAAATTATTCATTCATTAATCATCCCAACTTTTAGATATCAAATAATTATGCCTGACAATTTATCTATTCCATAATCAATTTTTAGAGTAATTTATCAAATAATTCATCCAATTATTTAATACATACTTGATCAAGATTATGCATGTCAATAAAAATAAAATATTTAACCCCCACATATAGCTTATTTTACTCAAGTGAGCATTGATGCGTCTCTAGTGTGAAGTTAAATTCTCCTTCCAAATGTATCCAAAATAATTTACAAGACAAGTACACACGTGTCTTTTCAAAACATTAGTAAGGATACGAAAAATCACACTAATATATAATCCCAACATATATTATACATATTCAATTTTCTCAAGCAAAACATACATAATGTTCTTAAATTGATTAATGAATAATATTTAATATCATATATATTAAGTGCATAGAATAAATTTATAACGGCTATATAATAAATCCAAATATTGTCTTCATTACTCATAAGAGCTTATAATCTCCACATGGTATCTCCCAAGACAATATAATTTGCATAAAATCATTAATAATTAATTATTACTCCACTAATAATCACATTAATTATTTTGATCGTAGTCATATAATATTTTCCATAACACAGAAAAACATTCACCTTATAGTTGTATACTAATACAAACATGTGTGCAAATTCATCATCCATCATGAAATATTGAGACTAACACATTCAACATAGGTTCATAAACAACATAACATCTTACTCTTATCAGATAATTCATCTTTCAATCAATGACGATAAATAATACTCATCTATCAAACATAATTATTTTATCATCATGAATCACGAGAAGACAAGAACTAAACTCATAAATACCATACCTCATTCTCAAGGATGAATATTGATAATAAAATAAGATAATACCATCCACTCATAAACCTTCAAAAACTTTCAGCATACTACCACGATATTGTGTCCCGTTTTCCGAAGGGTAAATGGCAGAATCGGCTCACGACTTCAACTAAAGAGTTGTAGCCCTTCTTCTTAGCTCTTCAACGCCATATTACACGTCCAAATCAGAGGTCTAGAGACGGAGTTATTGCCATAATACCGAACTGCTATCTCACCTCAACGAGATGAATCTTACCAACGAAACAAGATAGCCAATAGAAATAATTCCCATGACAAGTGATGAACACAACCACAATAATAGTGACATAATTTCGTTTCTCAATTGTTGGAAATATAGGGTCACTATAGGGGCGATATATAAATAGTAAACATAGGTTGTTGTGTCGTGGTATGAAGGCCACTGAATGAGAAACGAAATCGCCCCGACTACGGTACAAATCGGAATGGGCGTCGTCCCCCAAGGTCACACAACACTCCTAAAAGGTTGTGTACTCAACCAGTTGGAACTCGATGGTATACTCAGAATTTATCAAGACATTTGGATGATGAAGTATTTGATGTATATGCCCATATGTCTTATCATTCTCATACTTATATAATAAGTGCATATGAGACTAACCTCAAAAGGTATCCAAAGTCACTTTATGATAGGTAATGAATTGTCATTACTATGAAGACAATGATATTCATAACCATCATAAAAATGGTGTCAATATGTTACTTAATGGGAGATACCCTTACAATGCAACAATAGTCAACATATTGTCTTTGCATTATTTCTAACACGTGTAATAGCAAACACCTAATTTCGAGCCTCGCCCCTCATTCGTAAAAAAAAACATTAAAATAAACCATGATTCGGTCTCACCTCTCCTAGGAGTAGAGGTGTAAACGAGCCGATATGAGCTCGAGCTCGGGTGGGCTCGGGTTCGGCTCGTAAATTTGAACTCGAGCTTGGGTTCGGCTCGAAGCTTGTCGAGTTCAAAAAATTGAAGCTCGAGCTCGTACCAAGCTCGTTTACCATTATATTTTTCCGTCTTTCTATAAATATATTAATAAAAATAACTTTTTTAAAAGACAAACAAATATTGTTATAAAATTTTAAAGTATAATATAAAAAAGTAAAAAACTAAAACGAGCTCAAACGAGCTTATGAGCCGAGCCTTACTCAGTTTTGGCTCGGCTCGGATTTGAACAAACTCGACTCGAGCTCGTTTTGACGGAGTTTGAGCCGAGTTTTGACCGAACCGATTCTGATGGTTCTACGAGCCGGCTCTGCCCAGGAGTAATAGAGTATTAGAGTCCCTCATAAAAATGACCGTATAAATACATAACGAGGGCAACAAAACGCCCCTTATCTGGGAAATTAGGGTTTCACATCGAATCGAAGAAACATAATTTGATTGAGAAAGAAAGGGAGGGGTGAAAATGGGGAGACACAGAAGCAGAAGCAGGAGCTACAGCCCTAGACGCTCGAGTCGTACGCCGCCGCCGCACAGTAGAAGGAAACCCTACGACGATCGCCGCCGCAGTGACCGCCGTTCTCCTCCTCCTTCCGGCCTCCTTGTTCGCAACATTCCCCTCGATGCCAGGTTTCTTCGTTATTCTTCCTCTTTTTTTCGTTTCTTTTGAATTCCGCCTTCAAGTGAATTGCCCGTTGTAGCCGTTAGCCTGTGTTTCCCCTAGTACATTGATCTCCCAAGTTCACCTATTGATTGATTGCGAGTTTTATCAGTAGGCAAACTGAGGAAAATGAGAATTTTGATGTAACATAAAATTCACATCATCGACAAGTCTCTTGTGTTTAGACCCACGTTATCTGACTCGTTTGCAAGTATCGGACAAGGTTATTTTGTGCGAAATTTTCATTATTTTGGTATGAAATGAAGTATCGGATATTGTATCGAATGAAATGTCGCAAAAGCTCTCTGTCTGCCAAAGTTGTTGATAAATATGCACTTGATAGTTGCTACTCTAGTGCACTATGTCAATTGTTCAATTGCTGAATGGGTATATTCTAATGCATTTATGTTAACCAACATAAGTTCAATTTCCCCCATATTTTGACATTTTGCAGGCCAGAAGAGCTGAGAGCCCCTTTTGAAAAATTTGGTCCCGTCAAGGATGTTTATCTTCCTAGAGACTACTATAGTGGGTATGCATAGCTACTCCAATACTATTGTTTCACCAAGGGTGAATCACACACTTTTTTATTTGATGCTTGTTACATTGTCGTGCTTTGTTTCACTCATATCTGTAGATATGAGATTCACAAATATTACGTTGTAACTGTATGTATATGAATAAGCAAGCATGTACCCGCATCTAAATATTTGTACATCATTCTATCTGCTCATTTGCATTCTTTTCTTTTTCCCCTTTTGACACATTCAGCTTATTCATTTTTTTCTCATCGGTGTAAGTTTCGAGTATCAAAAGAGTAAAACTTCTCAAATATCTGTGGGTTCGACTGTGCATCCACTTACTGTTACTTATCCTATCCATCTGTGGAGTACTTCACAATTGGCACATATAACTGTAATTTTCTGGACCTTTTGATTTTACGAGACCACCAGAACTATTGAGTATGGCGACTGTATAACGATTTTTATGTCTTTTTGCATTCAGTTGGCTGACAATTTTATTGTCTCAAATTGCTTATTATCCTCTAAATTATGGGTTTTTCTTCAATGAACTACTCCTTTTGAGGAGAAATTTTGATTTCAAAATCAGTCAGTTGTTAGTTGTTACTTGTTAGAATGGTTTAGTTGGAAGGCTTCGGTCATTTTGCTGCATATATGTCTCTCCGTTTCTGTTTGTTGGTTGTTTTATCACTAAACTTAATCATGCATAATTTCAGGGAACCACGGGGCTTTGGTTTTGTAAAATTTCGCTATCCTGAAGATGCTGCTAAAGCTAAGGATAGGCTTAATTATACAATGATTGGTGGACGTGAGATACGCATTGTATATGCTGAGGAAAATCGCAAGACTCCCCGGGAAATGCGGAAAACTGGGAATTCAAGGTGTGCTGTTTTGCCATCTATGTTTGAGCTTCTCTTGTTCTTTTGCTACTTTGAGGATCATAATAATTGGTCTGGTTTTTTTTGGCAATGTCCACTTGTATTTGTTGTTGCAATGCTGTAAGGCCTCTAACCCAATAATTCCTTTTATGCAGTGGCAGATATGAAGGAAGAAGAAGAACTCCGCCAAGGTCTCCGAGACATCGACATCGTTGTTAGTCTACAAAATCTATCATCTTTTCTGGAAACTCCTCATAAGCTATGATTTTACGAGTAGTATTCATTGGACGTTAGATTATTTGTTAAAATATTTTTTGTTTTTTTGTGCTGCAGCCTACTCAAGGTCACCTGTTAGAAAAAGGCGTGACTCAAGGTGTGTTGATAATTACATTTGTGACTGTCTATTCTCATTCTGATGAGCTGTACCACTAATTGATAAGTATTATACATTTGTGACTGTATTTTTCATTCTGCTCTGACCTTTAACTATCTGGGAATTATCGTGCTTTCTTGCTACTGTGTCTTTCTGTATTCCGTCGGATTAATCCTTAAGTGATTCTTCGATAGCTGATGAATTTGGTGATTTTAATAGAGGGAAGCCACAATATCTTCTTATCTGTACATGCATGGTGACTTTGTTGAGCTGCATATCTGAAATCGGGTAAAAGTGATTTTTTTTTTCTGAAACAGTGTTTGGAAAGGTGATGTTTAAAACAGATCATATGCATTTTTTTCAGTGCTTCACATATCTCTAGGACCATACTGTATCTTCATAGCTGAAGTTAGAAAATGCTCTACTCCCTGAAGTGAACCTCTCAAACTTCACCTCTATCATAGATAAAGATGCTACATCTGTCTTACTTCAGAACTTGGGATTATTTTTCGCATCATCCTTTCTTTTGTTTGGTGATCTTTTTTGTTCCTTTTCATCTTCAGTTCAGCTGCCATTGCGGTATTTGCTTTATCGGGAGACATTTCACTCTGTTCTAGCTAATAAAGTTTGTGGGGGAATGAACCTGCTTTCTTAGTTTATTAATGCTTTCATGTTTATGCAAGAAGGTTACTTTAAGTTGCATTCTCCTGGTTTTTTGTGCGTAAAAATGACTTACTGAAACTATGAGTTGGGATCTAATGCATCTATGCTTAGTTTGAAAAAGGGCGCCTTGGCATCTTAGGTGCGCCTTTTAGATAAGGCTAGTTGAACATGGCTCACTGGTCACTAGCTCACACTTTCCTTATTATTTTTTATCTATGTATTTAGTTATGTCATTCCGTTTCCCCATCATTCCCAAATTTTACTTCTTTACATGTGAGTCAACTTAAAAACTCCTACATAAAGGCAGCGATGCCTAAATATTTATGGAAAATACAAATTGTCAGTTAAGTTAAGGGTGCCTCGTACATAAGGCGCATGCCTCCATCTTGCCCTTTACACGTTGTCGCCTCGGTACACTTTGCACCTCTTTAGACTAAGCTTCTATGTTTCTATTTTAGCTTTGTTACTTGCAAATACTATCTTTGCAATAGTAGGTGTTTGTTTGTTTTTCAAAGCAACTCTGAAATTATTACAGCAATAGAAACATCAGTGCTTATTTTCGTGAATAATAATGGAACTTTTAACATGTTAATAACAGTGGTAACATCTTTGTCGAGGAATGTCTTTATTCTGCAAGTGTGTTTTTCTTGGTATCTTGATTATGTCCTATTTTCGTTCAACCCTTGCTGCTGTGACCTGTTGTCCCTTTTTTTGGGAGCCTGATCTCTGAAGCATGGTTCTGTGAATTCTAAGTGATAATTAGCATAGTAAACTTGTAATTTAGGTGGGTGCATGGTATTCACTATGGCTTCAGTTTTTTGTCTCATGGGATTTTTCTTTGCATTTCTTGTGTTGATTTCCCTACTGTCCAGTTAAGAAAGAAATTTAAAGCTTATAGTTGGCTGAAAGAAAGAAATCATCTTCAGAGAAGGATGTCAATTCAAAAGATTTTACCAGTAAGAGATTTGATGAGAATATCAAGAAAAGATAGTTTGACGTTTTATAAAGTTGCACGAACAGAGCTGTTTCATACTGGATGCTGATGAACCAATTCATCAAATAATGCTTAGTCACTTTATCGATGAAAGTTTCATATTTTGCTCGGTAAAGGTGCAGGTAAAGATCCTGTTTGTTTTATATGGTTTATGGACATTTAAGTGGTGACCAAAATGTGACATTTTTGTTTCTCAATCTTTTGTGATTTTGTAATGTTTATGTTTCACTTCAGAGAGGTCAGGTGGGTTATTGGATTTCAGAAATTGGAAGTATTTGCAAATTTTCTGTTTTGTCTTAACCATTCTCCTTTTGCTGTTTAATTTTGTGTTTTCTCACCAGAAGATTGTGTTTCAGGTCTGTTTCTCGTTCGCCTTCACATCGCTCGGACAGAGACAGGTCAGCTAGGTCCCATACTCCACGTGGTGATAGAGATTACAGGTCAAAAGGGTCACTGAGCCCAAAAAAAATTTCTCCTGATGAAAGGGAATCCAGCAGAGGGCTCGGATCCCGGAGCCCAAGGGATGCCACACAACACACCGGAAGGAGATACAAGTCCTCCCAGAGGTCTCACAGTCCTAGAAAGATGTCCCCTCATGATGATGAATACCGGTCTTCTAGAAAGTCTTCTAAAAGATCTGTTAGTCCACAGAAGGAATCTCCACTTCATAACGAGCATCCTGATGGAAGGGGATTCGAGAAAGGACTTAGATCACCGAGTCCTAGAGACCTTAACTCATTTGATAGGAAAACTAATAAATTATCCCGGAGCCATTCTAGTCCTAGTGAGATGTCTCCTCATGGTTTAAGGTCACCAAGATCTGTTAGTCCGCCTGAAAAATCTCTACTTGGTGAAAATTGCAAGTCAACTCAAAAGGTCAGAGCTTCAAGGGAAGTTTCACCAGATATTGATGAATGAGAATGGTATGGCCTGGTCTTCTTATATTAATGGTAATTTCTGTCTCCCTTAATCCCGCTTGTTTATATACGACTAAATGGGATGCTTGTGAGCTTGTCTGTCTCTACTGTGGCAATGTTGCTTTATTTTTGTCTACCCGATTATTTTCCAATCCAAAACACAGAGAAAAATGGCTTGGTCTGCTTCCATTTATTTATTGAGTTTTTAACACTGGTATGTCTCAAGATTTGTGAGTATGATAAGATAGATTTTGGGCGTAAACTTAATAATTTGTCAAGTAACTAAAACAAATTTGTTGATGCATGGGTGTTTTTAAGATTTCATCCAAGTGTTGTGAGCTCTATCAGGAAATTTTTGAGCTTAGTTATATGATTAAATTCTGGTTTTCGGCATTACTTGTTCTTTGGCTTAGGTTTACTATACGAATGTGATCAAAGATTCAGGGAGTTCTAAATACATTGGAAAGATGCCCGTACTGGGATACATGCCTTGATTGCTGTAGAAAACTTTGATACAGAGTACTCTGATGGGCTTCTTATGACTGAATTTAGCACTCACTTGTTAAAAACAATCTCATACGAAAATATGTTCTAAAACATCGTGGGTGATGTTGTAGTTTACATCAACTCATGGTCGTATTTTTGGATTTTTTTTGCAGCGTCAGGTTAATGGATGGTTGCGAGTTGCGACTTGCTGGGAGGCGAATCTGGAAAACTGTTGCTAGTTTTCATTTTGGCTCTTTTGTAATATGTACTCGGTAGAAGTTATTAATTGTTGTTGAATCTTCTACAGCATCAACCAACACATTTTTGCTCATTATGTGATATAACTATGTAAGTTAGATATGTTAAACGTGTTTTTGTCTTATACAGTATTTCATGCTCAAAGTTTGACTAGAATTTGTGTGACCTAAAGTTTGTGTTCATGGTTTCACATCAAAACCTGATCTTGGTTCATACATTAATTATAAAACAAAGCGGAATTAGTAACTCTTTCTTATGTGAGAGGTTTCACGATAATCGTGCTGTGAAATCGTCTCATATGACATGATAACTTATGTAAAATTAAAAGGGAAACCTACATATCTTGACTAAAACATTTTCAAGTTCCATATTATGGGTCGATTTCGATCACACAAACTTTAAAACGTCTCTTATTATTGGGGGTCGATTATCTTATAACCACCTATTAAAATTGAGAAAAAGAAAGAAAAACTATCCAACCGAATGAGTTGGTTACGTAATATCTTTTGTAAGACTGTTTTGTAGGAGTGTTTACGCCTCATACTCTTAAGCTAACTGAGAATATATTTGTCATTTATCATATAGTATCTCCTGCCACACATTTATTTTACCAAAACCATGTTCGGTTCCCTTTGCTGTAGGATCCATGACCCTTCAGCCATCGCCCAGGATTCATGATCGACTCCCAACTTGGATACGACAAGACAACAAATCACCAACCCAACCCAACACTCGACCCAATATGCCAACTCTATGCTCCAAATACCGTTGAGATGACACTTGGGTCCCTCCATTTTCGGAATGGATCCTCGCCATTTCTCTTCCCCAATATTCTCTCGCAATCAAGTAAGGAGTACGAGTACTAATTTTATACTCCGTACAAGTATTTTCGCAAATACTACTTACAGTATCATTTAGGTCGCTTTGTAAGCAGTCCGGATTCCCCGTTATTTTCGTGTCCCACTCTGTGTGCCACGCCATAAACGAGATGACACATCAACAAGTTATAATATTTGTTATATATTTTATTCATGCAATAGGCGATGTGTCATCCCGGTATGGTGTGACACAGAGAGTGGGATACGAAAATGGGACGGGGGATCCACACTGCTTTGTAAGGGCTACCTAATATTTTACTCCGTATTTTTTGTCAAATATTACCTAAAGTTTTTTTTTTTAATCGTCAGACACTACCATGAATGTGTGCAAAACTCTATAACATACGTAGGTAATGGAGAGAATGAAATTGAGAGGATATTTATTTTCCATTTTGGAGTCTAAGTGCATACTGTTAAATGCATGTCTCGATGCAATCTTTATACGATCTAACGATCGTAAATAAAAGCAATGGAGAATGAGGTGGAGGTAAATAATGTAGTGCTCCATATTATATTTATGTAGGTAGTTTTGACAAAATGCACACTTATTGAAAAAACATTTTTAAATGATTTTAAGTTGCTTTGAAATTGAAAACTGCTCATATAACCAATAAAGGAAGATAGAATGTACTGGAAAATGCAAAATAATTTAGGGCTCGTTTGGTTCATCATGGAATGATAGAGTTACTGGGAACTTAAATTCACGTGAATTTGTATTTCATGGGAATTACAAAAATATTGTTTGGTTGCCATGTGAAAAATAATTTCATGCGGGAAGTTCTACACACCAAGGGGGACTTGGTGAGTAACTTCCCCATTATGGAGGAAGTGACAATTCCCGGGAAGTGGGCAACCAAACATCTCAATTTATCAATTTATGAAAAGTTCTACCTCCCACGATTTAAGAGGACAACCAAACGACCCCTTATATAAAGTAATTTTCCTTTTTACCTAAAACTACTGTGAGGTAATACTTCGATCATGGGGAGTATTAGAGAAATGGATAGCAAAATGGAGAAGAGTGAGTTTACACTCACTTACCAAATGTACATTTAGTCTTCCATTCGACGAGCATATTTGTCATAATGTTAAAACGGGTCAAATATCCAACTAGAAAGAAAATGTCAAAAGAAAATTCTACGTCCTAGGCACATGGGTTTGTCTTATCCACATATTTGATCTGGGTCATAAATTTAAGACGAATATTTTCGTCTCAAAATATAATGTAAATTCTAGGAAATGATGTGTGTATCTATTAAATGCACAAGACATTGTTGATAGAACTAAAAGTCTCATGAATATTACGCATGGATATAGCATGATGTAGATGAATAGTCTCATGTAAATGATGTAAATTACCAGTTCCTATCATCCTACTGTAGTTTCCGTTCATAATCAAACTACTAGGTACGACTATTAATCAGGGGCGGACGTAGAATTTTAGTATAGGGAGGACATCAATTTTTATGTGAAATTAAAATATTACCAACAATTTATTACTCGTATAATTTATTTTGGATTGAACATGAAAATATTTTACCGTATTATTTATTAATATTAGTATAAAATTAAAGGTTGATAAAGTAGAAAAAAAAAACTTACTACAGAGTGTATATTTTAGTTGATATGATTGATTAAATAATCTTTTGGTTAGACTAAATCAAATACTCCGTACTAATACATAGATAAATATTTGTACTATTTTTTATTTTATTTTTGTGACTTATCATACAAACTAGTTTGTATAATGAGAATTTTATAAATTAAATATAAGTTAAATTAATTGCTACTTTGTTATCTTAATTATTTATTTACAGGATTGAAAATTAAGAGTTTGTAGTGAAAACTTTTGATGCAAGGTGGCACACAAGCTAATAACATACTTGTCCTCTATATGATTAGTTAGTCTCTTGTGAGACCTCTCACTATTTTAATAAATTTCTCCCTTATGAGAGATCTCACAATAATTATATTGTGAGACCGTCTCATATGAGAATTTGTATTATATGATATACGGAGTATAGTATATTTTATCGGACTATTTTAATCAATACCATTTATTTACATCTTACTGTACGTATTACGTAAGAATTTTATCCATAATCATGAACTTAGCCGATAAGTCATTGGTAACTCTATTTGAATCCGTCTATAAACGTACTTGAATTAGTATAGAGAAGATATTTTCATTGAGAGGGAGCCTGATTGCTGATCAAAATATCTTTTCATAAAAATGATAAGAGTAAGATATTATTTTAGGCATTACATTATTTAGATTCAATGTCTGTAATCCTGTGTGATTACATTCCATATTCTGGTAATCTTATTACAAATTTACTCGATTTTATACTAAGAAAATGACCCGAAAAGAAATGGGAGATTCTTGGATTGTAACCAAATAAATCTCCCATTTTGTGGTACGGACGCTCCTGGCTCCTGTATTATGGGCATGTGGATATCTATCCATTCCTAGATTTCTCGCGACGTGGCCCAATCATAATTCTAAACACAATCCCTTTCCTTTCTAACAAAACTCCCCCACCCCACATCTCTTTTCCTTCCTCCCTTACACATCTACTCCCTCTCATCCATTCAATGCTTTACATGGGTTTCACAACTTTCAAGAAAAGTGGTAAAAGTAAGGGTATTATTGGTAAATCAAATGGTTTTATGGGTCCACCAAATTTAAAGTAAAGAAAAAGTTGTAGTACTATGTGTAAATAGAGGAAAGATATGAGGGTTATATGGTAAAGTGTTTTGCCAAAAGAGGAATGTAAAGAATTGATTGGATTGTCCATTTATAGTAAGTGTAAATAATTGAATGGATGGGAGGGAGTACTATACAATTTTTCTACCTCCGTCACAAAATTATTACGGATCAAATATCACTATACACATATATACTCTGTAATTAATACTATCGATTTTTCTAACATGTTAATAATGTAAGTATGATAATTTTGGGTGGGGCCGTGGCCACTGTTCTTTTGGACTGAAACTGACTGAACTTAATTTAACCGAACTTAATTTAACTGAAGTAGACTAAAATATAAAGACAAAATATGATTCCTGAAGCTGAACTGAAATTGGGTGAATATATGTTCAAAAGAACCAGGCCTAAATGAGTGAACAGATAAGGAAATGTATAAAATTAATTAATTGAAAATAATCTAAAAGAAAACGTATGAAATTGATTGGAATGTATGTACAGTAATTTTTTAAGTTTATGACCGATGATATTCTAGATACTATGTACCTTCTCTCATTCAAACAAAATCTATACGCTTACCATAAATCGACAATCCTTTACACCCAAAGTGTCAAAAAAAATTGAATGGATTGGGAGGGAGTTGGGCATATAAAAAGAGAGTAGGGGGACTAGAGGGGAGCAGTGGATAGTGGAAACCCACACATTAGTCATTCATTAGTGCAATCAATACTACTACATACTACCAGCACTTGTATGCTATTCTGCTTGCTCCTCCTCAAATTTCCATTCTTCTTCTTCTTCTTCTTCTTCTTCTTCATTATTATACTTGTCATTCTCCACCATACACGTAGCTTCAAAACATTTTTTCTTTAATTTTAAATTCAAAAACCCCATCATCATCTCTTGGGAAATTGAGTACGGTTAGTTTCTTGATTTCAGCAAACCAAACAATCAATCAATAAATCTGTCCTTTTCTGTTACTACTACTTGCTCTTTTGCTAGATTGTGATTGTGATTTTGTTTAGAGGAAAAATGGCTGCAGCTTCATCTTCATGCTCATTTACTGCACATTTAATCCCAACAACACTTGTTTCCAATTTGTCGAACTCTCGATTTTCATGGCGGAGCCTTGATCTCAGAAATCCATCCAATAAGCCTCCTGCCTTTACTAAGGTGATTTTTTTTTTACTCCAATTCAACAACTGATTTGTGTTTCTGTATACTCGTACATGGATTAGATTAACTTAACCCGAAATTTGTGACGGATATGCGCGTAACCAACTTGAATAACCAACTTATGATTGTGAGTAGGTATTACTGCGTACTTTATTGGCTTCCTAAACGTATGTGGTCCAATTTGAATAAGAAATCGAAAATAACAGCTGTTTTTTTTTCCCTTTCATTAATTGTAATGTAGTGGACTAGTGTCTTTAACTCACCGGGTCCCTGGCCGACTCCCAATTTGAAGTTGGGTTTTTTTTTCTTTGGTTCAACGGAGAACACATTTAATCGTATTATTGTCGAGTTTACCTAATCTTAATGGAGTATTAGGCTAAGACATCTTCAGTATTTGAAGTCATGGTTTTTTCCGGGATTTTTTAGTTCCCAGGATTCGTAAAAATGAGACTTTGGTAGACTATTAAGGTAAATATAATGAAATCGTTGCCCAAAATTTGAATTCTAGATTCGAGTGTATAGGTGCTCCTTGCTTTGCATGGAGAATTGATGTTGGTGTTGGTTTCAGGGGAAGAGCAGCAGGGGTAGTGGTAATGGTGGTAATAATGGGGTGAGGGCATCATTGGCAGAAAGAGGGGAGTATTTCTCAGAAAGGCCACCAACTCCTCTTCTTGACACCATTAATTATCCTATTCATATGAAGAATTTCTCTATCAAGGTAATTTTATTTTTTACTGTATATTTTTACTGCATTTTTAAAAAAAATTCTTTCACTGGATACTATCTTGTGGACGGTATTGGAGTAGGATTTAGGAAAGGGGACAAGGGGATTTAGTTGAATTTGATTACGTTCTCTATTTTCTTTCCAGTTATCCATGTATGGTTCAGATTTACTCTTTCATTTTTCCTCGTTATTTTTCGGGAACAATATAGTAACTCGGAGGATTTGTGGTTGTTTGGTTATTAAATAAAGGAATCAAATTGTTTGGTTGTTTTTTTAACATGTTATTTTAATACTATGAGTATTTGTTTTACCTTGTTCTTTAAAGTATTACTTTTTCACCTTCTAATGATATGAAAGTATTAAAATGGGACACATTTGGGTTAAATAATTTATTAAAAAGGTAGATTTCTTTTAAGACAGACATAACCATATTTGACCCGTCTTGAACTTACCTTATGAAATATCCATCTTAAATTCAAAATTGAGATGGGTACCTATTTTTTTATTATTTTTATTTTAATAACGAATTGAAGCATGTTAGTATTGTATAGGAGTATAATTTTTTTCAATTTGATTATGCATAATCAATGTCATTTGCAAAGTTGACTGAATTGAATCGGACGGAGTATATTTTTTATGCAATGAATTTGAAACTGACTGAAGTTAATTGTGGATTCAGGAACTGAAACAACTATCAGATGAGTTACGATCTGATGTGATCTTCAATGTGTCGAAAACGGGTGGACATCTTGGTTCCAGCCTTGGAGTTGTTGAGCTCACAGTGGCTCTTCATTATGTATTCAACACTCCTCAGGACAGGATATTGTGGGATGTTGGTCACCAGGTAGCATTTTCAATCACTGCACCTCTTTGTAGAAATTGCTCTTGTTAACAAGGTTACAGAAACGTAGCTGAATTACGTTTTTCCTTTTGTCATCGGTAGACTTACCCTCACAAGATCCTTACTGGCCGAAGAGATAAGATGAGCACGTTGAGACAGACGGACGGGTTATCAGGTTTCACAAAGCGCGCAGAGAGTGAATATGATGCCTTTGGTGCTGGTCATAGTTCAAACAGCATCTCCGCTGCCCTTGGTACATTTTCTTAACCTTCTTTTGTCCCGGCCCTCTCAGTTCATCAATATCCTCACTGCACCTTTCTGAACCAATGCTGTTTTGATTGTACAGGTATGGCCGTGGGACGGGATCTCAAGGGTAAAAAGAACAATGTAGTTGCTGTTATAGGAGATGGAGCCATGACAGCTGGTCAAGCTTTTGAGGCGATGAATAATGCAGGGTACTTGGATTCAGACATGATCGTCATTCTCAATGATAACAAGCAGGTCTCTTTACCAACCGCCACATTAGATGGGCCAAGTCCTCCAGTTGGCGCTCTCAGCAGTGCGTTGAGCAGATTGCAATCAAACAAGCCTCTCAGAGAATTAAGAGAAGTTGCCAAGGTAATACTCTTTAATAAGAAAATTCGACTAAGATATATTTCTTGCTTTGGATTTTTTTTTTTTTTTATTCCATGTTGATGATTTTTTCGGTGTTATTGTATTTACCACAGGGTGTAACCAAACAAATTGGAGGACCGATGCATCAGCTAGCTGCCAAAGTGGATGAGTATGCTCGAGGAATGATCAGTGGGACAGGATCGAGTTTGTTTGAGGAGCTTGGACTCTATTATATTGGCCCTGTCGATGGCCATAACATTGATGATCTTATTGCTATACTTGGAGAGGTTAAGAGTACAAAGACAACAGGTCCCGTGCTTATCCACGTTGTGACGGAGAAAGGAAGAGGCTATCCATATGCTGAGAAGGCATCAGACAAATATCATGGTAACTACATCAGATTGTTATGTTTGTAAAACAGTACTTCAGATGTACTGTATGTTGTTTCTCTGGTTTGACGCGGCTATTTTGTTTGAACTTGTTTTTTAGGGGTGGCTAAATTTGATCCGGCGACTGGGAAACAATTCAAGGCTGGTTCAACTACCCAGTCTTTCACAACATATTTTGCGGAGGCTTTAATTGCAGAGGCTGAGGCCGACAAAGATATAATCGCTATCCATGCTGCAATGGGTGGAGGGACAGGATTGAATCTCTTTCAGAGACGTTTTCCAGCACGCTGCTTTGATGTTGGTATTGCTGAACAGCATGCAGTGACATTTGCAGCTGGGTTGGCTTGTGAAGGCATCAAACCATTTTGCGTGATATACTCGTCTTTCATGCAAAGGGCATATGACCAGGTAAAGATTTTCTATATTGTACAGCTGTTTCAACCTGCAATCACTCGAAAGGATCCTGACTTTCTAAATGATGTTCGGAATTTTATAATGCTGTTTGCGTTTATACAGGTTGTTCATGACGTGGATTTACAAAAACTTCCAGTGAGGTTTGCTCTGGACAGAGCCGGGCTTGTAGGAGCTGATGGCCCTACCCATAGTGGTTCATTTGATGTAACATTCATGGCTTGCCTCCCAAATATGGTAGTGATGGCACCATCCGACGAGGCTGAACTTTTCCACATGGTTGCCACAGCTGCGGCTATTGATGATAGACCGAGTTGTTTCCGTTATCCTAGGGGAAATGGCATAGGCGTGGAGCTGCCACCTGGCAATAAAGGCACTCCACTTGAGGTAAGCTTTGGTCATCCACATCATCAGGATCCTTTCAAATTGGTCAGTTACACTTGTGGAAAGCGATGGTTTTACATTAAATTGTGTATGACAGATTGGAAAGGGCCGGATATTGAAGGAGGGTGAGAGAGTGGCGCTTTTGGGGTATGGATCAGCGGTGCAGAACTGCTTGGCTGCTGCGGCTTTAGTTGAAGCCAGTGGATTACGTGTGACAGTGGCAGACGCCCGTTTCTGCAAACCACTAGATCATGGACTCATTCGAAATCTTGCTAAAAACCATGAAGTTGTGATCACTGTAGAGGAAGGATCAATAGGAGGCTTCGGATCTCATGTTGCTCAGTTCATGGCTCTGGATGGACTTCTAGACGGCAAAGTAAAGGTATGATATCAACATTCATTCAACTGTTTCATTGCTTGTCTAGTTTCGACTTTAAACACGGTCAGTCTTACAAGTTTGTAATATGGGATTTGCAGTGGCGACCACTGGTGCTACCAGACAGGTACATTGAGCACGGTTCCCCATCAGACCAGATAGAAGACGCGGGACTCACACCTGCTCACATTGCTGCGACCGTCTTCAATGTCCTTGGTCAAACTAGACAGGCTCTTGAAGTCATGACCGTTTCTTGAAAGTTGGTTCGTGAAAAGGTTGCCAGCGTCTGCTCTTCGTGTACAGATGTAGCATTAGAATGTCAGTGACGATACATTTTACTAGTTGGCTTTGTAGATAGATACATGAATGCGTTAAGCCTGGTGTTTTGATCCTTCCGAACATGGAAAACATATCATAAGTGCTAAGTGCAAACGCTCGTGTATCTTATTATACCCGGGATTTTCTGAAAGCAGAAGTGGATCCAGAATTTGTCGAAACTTCTTATATTTCAGATTTTCTACCATCGGAAATAATGTTTAATTCTATAGAGTAAAATGAATGAAATGAAAACATTTTGTCATTTATATAAAGTAATTTTCCCTGATTAGTGTTTTACATAAGTGATTTACATGTTAATTTTGTAAGATAAGATACATTACCCTAACTTTAACTTCTAGGTGCGCTTAGGATGAAGGTAACGAATTGGGGGTAATGGAGCTCAAAATGAGGGCCTCATCCCAAGCGAACCCTGACAAAAGCTAAATGACGATCAAGACAATGTAGTCCCAAGAGTGACAAAAAATGGTATCGGTAGATGAGCGCTCCACAAGCCAACCATCATACTCATTCCGTCTCAGTCATTTTTTTTCTTTGATATTATTTGTGACGAATATTTTCAATCAAAGATAACAAATAACCAAGATAGAGAGAATATTTTTTTTAATATCTCAAACTTGGGATTAACTCGTATCATTAGAATCATCCAAAATAAGAAGTTCAACGCTAGCCGGACCGCAGTCATCCCAAACGCGTTTCCCCACTGCCAACGACATAGCCTGAGCGAGTTCGTGAGCAACACGATTACAATGGCGGGACACAAACGACAACAAATAGGATCAAAATTACAACTGATCTCTAAAACTTCATCAATAATAAGAAACAAATTACTCTGACCCTTGTAGCTTGCTTGATATGATCAATAATAGTCTTGCAGTCGCTTTCCACAATTACCTTTCGATGACCTTAGCGTCACGCTTCCTTGACACCCTCGAGAATGGCCTCCGCTTCCGCATCTCCCACGTCCGCCCTTCCAAGTCTCCTCGTACTCATGGCCCACAGCTTCGCCCCATGTTTTGAGGTGTTCATGTTATTTCACTTGTGAAAGAAAAAACGAACTATAGCTCTTTCAAATATTAAAATTTTAGGTCTCGTTTCTTTCGATTGAAATGGGTTGAAATGAAAAAACTAAATTAAAGTTAGTCGAAATAGTTGAAACAAAATTAACATAAACCGAATCGAACAAAACCGAAAAGAAGACGAGGGTATGTAGTGGAATGCACAAATTCTTGTTCGAGACTAGATACGATCATGAGTCGTCTCGTCTGGCCTGATTTTTTAGTGGGTTTGGACACAATATTTTCAAAAAAATACAAAGACCTCACACGCTAACCCGGTTGTCCGTGGACCAAAATTCTACTTTTAGCCCGATCCATATCCAACCCGAACCCACATATGATCACCTCTATTTGAAACAAACCTATCCCACGTTAGTGGACAAAACATTTGTTAATCTTAATATATTCAGATTTTGTCTTATTTACGGTTTTATATTTGATCCGTTACAATTTGTTGACGAAAGGGGAAGAAGGCTTTGAAACTTTTTTTTGGTTTAATTAAACGCGTACTTAATCGCATTACAATATAAGAAAAATAGAATTCGAACCTAGGTTGTATAGTCCACGGTATCTAGTCTTAAGGCTCTACCACTAAGCCGAAACATCTTTGAGTGCGTGCAAACTCACAGGAGAGGACACCCGTCAGTCGTCAGGCCCCACATGTCCTCCCTCGTTCGCAGTTCCCGCTCATCCAACTCCCTTCCCTTCGTCTCACACTCTCACTCCAACATCCTCCCTCAATATTTTCTTTCCCTTTTCGATTTCAATACTCACTCTCGAACCCTAATTTTCATTTCTCTACTTCTTACAATGCGCTCACGTAGAGTTGCACTTGATTTGGCTTCTACTTTCAATCTTTCTGATTCACCTTCTACCTCTGGTAATTTTCTCCTCCTTTTTCTACATATTTACGCCTTTACCACTTTCTTATCGTCTTCTGTTCGTCATTATCGCTCCCTTCTCGATCTCCGATTGTTTCAATCATGTTGTCAGTGGAAAAAGTTGCCATCTTTTCATCATTGTTTATCAATTTCTGGTTTGTTATGGAATTTTGATTGGTTCACGATGAAGAAATCACGCGAATTGACAATGTAGATTTTGAGGAACAATGAATGAGATTATAGACAAGTGAGCCGACTGGTTTTTCTTTTCTTTTCTATTCGATTTGATTCGATTTGCGTGTGATTATTACTTGTCTAAAATCACCATTGATAGGTAAGTGTGTTTGTTTGTGTATAGGGAAAGAACTGTTTGCTAGGTAAGTATATGATTTTCAAGCTTTGGTCATAATGTTAGGCGAATGCAAGGATTATTATGAGATTTTGATTGGTTGATGACGAGGAATCACGCGAATTGAAATGTAGATTTTAAGGAACAATGAATGAAATTATAGACAAGTGAAGCGACTGGTTTTATTTTCGATTAGAGTGTTGTAAGTAAATGGTTTTCAAGTTTTGGTCATAATGTTAGGTGAATGCAAGGATGATAAAGCGAATGACAACATTGCTCCTGTTGATGAAACAATTCAAAAAGATTATCTCTTTGAGACCCAAGTACTGGATTATGACGATGAGGAGGAGGATGTTGGTGGTACAGAACCTGTTGATTTTGACACAGAACCTGTTGATTTTAACGAGGAAACACAAATAATTGATCTTGCTGGTGAAACACAAGTTATGGATGATTACGAGGATTTTGCTGGTGACACTCAACTGGTACTTATATCCGACAGCGAGACAGATTGTGATAGTGATGGTGAAGGTGTTGGTGGAACACAAGTTTTGGATGATTCAGTGCACTTCAATTACATTCTGACACCTAATACAATCGATAACCACACAAATGGTGGCGAGAACATTAGTTCTGGCTGTTGCCGAGATAGTGGAGGAGCTAAGGCACAATCACCATGTTCAGTTGATGTTGCACAGCATTCTGGTTTGTCTACACCCCTACTTTACCTTTTTGATATATTTATTTTACGGTTGGGGTGTTCAGGACACATCTACAAGTCATACGTAGTAACAGAATATAGTTATGATATAGTGTTATGATTTGACTTGGGTAATGTGGGGTTGAAAGGGCATTGTTTCTGTTGCATGCAATTTTGGGTCTGTTTGCATTTTGAAACTATGTTTCAGTTTATACACAATTCGAAAGACGGTCTTATTTCAACTTCTGTGAGACTAGTCTGATTTGTTGTACTTTTCTGTTATTCCTTGCCTATTTGGCAACTCATATCAAAATCGAACTACATAAGGATTGTAGATCGAACATCTTTCTAAGTGCATAGTTTATTTTAGTCAGCCAAACTTTATACTAGCTCAATAGTAAAGGGTACTAGTTAGAAATTGCAAAATCATAGTCATCTATTAGTGTTGAACTTACTGATTTTGAGTGCTGTTACAGGTTCTTTGAGAAGAGGATTCACTTCTGTTCGCACTGCCTCTCTAAGGGCTGCTGGTCTTGCAGCACGTAAGAAGGCTTCACAGAATGCTGAAAATGGCTCTTGTTTGAATGTATTTACTAGGGAATGTTCTAAATCTTGCGTTGTCAATAGTGATGTAATATGTACCGGTGGAAGAGATGAATTGAAAAACAATATGCCAAAATACGATGCGTATGGTTTAGGCGATGGTCATGAAAGTGGAACAGCTAGATCTTTGGCTAGAAAACTGTTTATGGAAGAGGATGTTTCAGAAGGATATAATAATGATCTTGATCATAGAGCAGAAGACATTTCTCAGCCCCCTGGCTGTGATAATGGCTTAGCTGGACTAAGCTATGTGGATTCACAGGAGCCGGGAGAACTTTCACAAGCCAATGCACTTGAATTTGTTGATAAGTTTTTGAAGGTTAATCTCTTGGAACCAGATGAAGATGTTACACCTAAGTATGTTGTACGTGATACTGTCACTGCTAGTGCATTTAATAAGGGTACCAGTAGCGCTGCTCGGGATGCTAATTATAGAAGTAGAGTTGCATCTCCTACGGTATATGACTGGGATGACGATGATGAGGATGAAGGAGGTGGTGAGTTCTTTATAAAGAAGAGAGACTTGCTGCTTGGAAATCGCCGCGCAATCCGTAAGTCGGCTGATAAAACCACGAATTCCAGGCACTTTGATGCTAATGGAAATAAATTTCCTGGAACAACTGGAAATGAGGAGCAGCAAAATGTCCATGATACGAGTATGAACTTTATTCATTCTGATTCCAAGTTGATGAAGGGCAGAAAGACTGGCAAGTTCGGGGAGATTTCCCTTCCAAGGAAAGAGAACAATCACACAGATCAAGAAAATTTAAATGCTTGTGATCGACTGCCTTCAGATGCCCCAGCTAATGCCGAGGTAGCGGAGTTGCTTGATGTGGGTATTGACACCCAGATGGCTGCTGAAGCTATGGAGGCGCTAGCAACTACTATTGCTCTTGTGGATAATGGCAGTAGCATTTCTGACAAGAGTCAGAATAATGAGGTGGATAGGGGTGCAAAACGGAAAACTAAACATGTGTCTGAGAAGTGGAGCTCTTTTAAGAATGTAGCAAACGCATCAAATTCAGGAGTTCTTACTCGATCTCAACGTAAATCAAGTAAGGAATGTGACCATACAAAGGTGCACAACAGTTATATGGTGAATGCAAGGGTGAAGCGAAGTAGGATAAATGTGGATAATACCACTGGTGATCGTAAGAAGGAACCTTCTGACAAAGAATTACAGTATGCTAATGGCTTGGGAACCGTTAATGATTTTGAATCTAAACTACACGCTGATCAATCAGTAGCAGTAAAAAGAAATAATTTAAGAAAAAAACCAATAGATGGAGTTCAGACAAGAAAGCGGAAGACGTGGAGTGATACCCGTTCTGGAAATCCTAAAGCTGGAGTGGAAACTGAGAACCCAACCATTACAGTAGACGGTGGCATGACTGATGGGTCACGCGATAAAAGAAGAGAACTCCGTCAAACTGGTGATCACCATACTGGGGAAGATGAAATTGTTCCCACGCTGACAGCATTTGGATCAATCGCAAGACGAACAAGGTCGAAGCGTTGTCGTCAATCTGCACAGTGCATCAATGCTGGAGCCCTCAACTCTTGCACAATTTTAGCATCAGAGAATGCTTCCAAGCTGTCTTTAAACAAGGAAAAGCCGTGTTCTTTTCTAGCCAAAGGAATGTTGGCTGATGGATCTTGTAAAAAGACACAGGAGTCTTCTTGTCTCTCCGATGTGACTCCTAATATTTTGAAAACGCCTGAAAATGCAGTATCACCAATTTGCATCGGAGACGAGTACCGTACATCATCTTGCAAGAAAAGCCTATTTCTCATAAAAGAATGCTATAAATTAACTGATAGCAACAGTCACTGTAGTTCTCCTTTCAGAGTGCTTAGGCAGAGAAGAGATATTAACAATATTCGAGTTTTGTTCAGCCAGCACTTGGATGAAGATATTGTTAAGCAGCAGAAGAAGGTTAGTGTTTCTTGTGCACTTTCCTGTTGAAGCTTTGCCAGCTGATATATTTTGACCTTGTGCCCTTGTATCTCAGATTCTATCCCGCTTGGGTTTCTGTGAAGCATCTTCAATTGTAGAGGCTACACATTTTGTTGCAGATACGTTCGTGCGTACAAGAAATATGCTAGAAGCTATTGCCAATGCCAAATTTGTCGTAACACATATGTGGCTTGAGAGCTGTGGTCAAGCTAACTGTTTCATAGACGAGAAAAATTTCATCCTTCGTGATACTAAGAAGGAAAAAGAACTGGGTTTCAGCATGCCAGTGTCATTGGCCAGTGCAAGTCGTCATCCTATTCTCGAGGCAAGTTTTGTTTCAATCCTGGTGGGGGTGGGGGAATATTTACCTGCTCATCGTTGGTGCTAACATATTTCTTCTTTTACGTGCAGGGCAGAAAAGTTCTGCTAACCCCAAGTATAAAGCCTAGCAAAGACGTAATTTCAAGCCTGGTCAAGGCAGTTCATGGCCAGGTAGGTTGAATTCAGCTGAATATGAAAGTTCAATCCTTCATCTAAGTATCTAACACATTCAAAGCTTGTTTTACCTTGTACGGAGTATATAATCACTGCTCTATGGTTTTGACCTTGTTTATGATTCTGGTCCTGAAATTACTGCTGTGGTTTTCTTTGATGTTTGATCAATAAACCATAATTCTAGATGTTTGAAGTTAGTTGTTATATCTAATTTACTCCTAGAATGGTTTATTCCAGGCTGTAGAGAGATTGTGCAGATCCACAGCAAATAACGAGAAGCTTCGGGATGACCTCCTCATTCTATCTTGTGAAGACGATTTGGAAGAGTGTTTGCCTCTATTGGAAAAAGGTTAGTGCTCGCGGTTACTTCATTTGTGTTAGCTGCTAACGACATTGAAAAAGATTTCAGTTCAGTTCTTAACATGTTTGTCTGCAGGAATATCCATTTATAGCTCTGAACTGCTACTCAGTGGGATAATAACTCAGAGACTGGAATACGAAAGGTCAGTCCTGTTGAACCATTTTCTCCTAAGCTGCGAATTGTTTACCCATTGATCTTATCAGTTCATTTCAAATCCTATGCTTCTGGCTTGGATCCAATGTACCGAAAATGAACACAAAAATTCCTGTGAAACCGCCTCACAGTAATTTACCGTGAGACCTCTCACATTAAATTATCGTGAGCCCATCTCACATGAGAGCTACAAGGAAAATGAATTGAATATATATCTTGTGCACATTTAAAACTTGAGGAAATATGTCAAGTAACTGGCTGGAAAGGAAACGATTCTAATTACATAAAGTTCGGTGTTTTGGTTGGCAAAATAGTACAGTAAGAAGTACGAAGTCTATTTATTGACCCTGGTTAAAAAGGGAGTGTAGTATACTTGTATTGTGTCCTACATCCGACACACAACTCACTAGTTGTATCAATTCAAGCTCAAACTTTGAGTTTGTTTGACTAATTTGATTTTTAGAGTATCGATCTACTAGCTGTTGCATAAGAGTATGATGATTTGTATGACTGTACCGCTTGTTTGTTTGTTGTATGTATTTGTAGGCACCGCCTTTTTGCGTCTCATGTGAAGGAAACACGGTCGACCTTGTTGCTGAAAAAGGAAGGAGATAAGCTCCTCCGTCTGCCAAAACATAACTCCTACTTGTAGTAGTTTAAAATGCCTTTCACTTCACCTCCACTCTACCTGTATATCCTTAATCCTTGTGTCCTTTTTTATTTACTCTCTAATTTCTTTCGTTTCGTTTCTTTGAAATGTACCTTGTGAAATGTTATCATAAGCTGCGACTTGTGTTGTTCTTTTCACTCAATTGCCCTTTTTTCTTTACATTTTAGTCCTAACCTAAGTCACAGAGAATCATGTTGCTCTCATTTTTTTCAAATGAATGCACTGCATCACGGATAATTATCGAACCCCCAATCTCTGGTTTTGGAGTAAGAGAGCTGTCAACACTTAAGTGATGTCTCGCTCTCAAAACACTTTCCCACCATTAACCACCACTCCCACCACTAACAGTCACGCCAACTATTAGCCATAAACCGATATTGTGCTTCATTGCCCTAGATGGCTAGATCTGTGGTTCCATTAACAATAATGATTGAAGACGATGGTGAGGGAAGATGCGGATGTGTATGTTGAAGTTAGGGATTAGACCTCGCAAACTAGTGAGAAGTACGGAGTATGAGTTAATAAACCCTTGAGGTTGTGCAGTTTTAAACACTGTATATTTATGTTCAATTGAGTTAATAAACCCATGAGATTGCACGGGTCGGTCTGGGTTCAAACCTAGCCCTATTATTTAAGCACTAATTTATCAATGTGATTTATGAAGTGATTTTTGTCATGAATGGTTAATGATGTTTTAGTACAAACAAATAAAATCAAACACCAACTACCCGTGGATATTACCATAGAAGAATCAAATTGGGCTGAGTTTGGCTTCTCTGGTTTTGGGATCTGAAGTTTTGAACCACTTTCTAAGGTTCACCAGTTATCGGATTTGCTATGCATACGCCCTTGCCAAATCACAATTCACGCTTAAAACATAAGTTATACTCCATATGTATTTTTAGTAATCGACATGACAGGGTACCCTCTGGTAACCCTGGTATATATAGCCCACACATTAGGGCAACTCTGGTACTATTGAGAGTTGAGATGTGGAGTCAACATTGGCAGATAGCATGGCAGGCTTCACATGTTTTTCTTGCTTACCTAATTTCCAGTCCACTAAAATGGCAAAAATATGCCATGATAATTTGAAAGCTACTGTACGAGAATACGACACTCACCAGCAAATGGTTCAATCTGTACCAAGCTAGCTTCACAGTTGTTCGCACAGCAAATCACGTCTGCAACAAAAGTGCCATGAACTAATATACCAGTGCTCTACTTCATTTTGTACAAGCTATTTTAAGTGGGTAATGCAGCAAGATCAAGCTCGATGCACCCCCTCAAAGTACCACCTTTCTCATCTGTCAACCTGAAACAAGGGATCTGATGGGAGAATCTGAGCAATTCAGTACGCGGGATCACTCTTGTGACTATGGAATTTCTAATCTTTCGCTGCTGGAAAACCGACGTGTAGCCTTGGACCGGGTCCAACATCACTACTTCAAAATCATCGTGATTGGAGAGTATTTCCACAGCCTCATACTCAAACTTCCTCTCATTTTCTGGTACTAAACACCAATTAGCACCCCAGTTCTTAAACACGGCCCAAATATCTCCCTCTCTGGGATATATACTGAAAGAATTTCTACCATGTTTTATGCACTCAGGAATCGCATGAGAGAACATAGGGCGGTCTTCAGTAATTTCAGTGATTCCTAGCTTAAATTTACCACAAGGGTAAGGCATGTTTGACGCGATCCACCCTTTTCCAGCCTCATCACCGGGATTTGCTTCTAGCCAGGTTATCTGCATCTTGAATTCTGAGGCATAAATTTTCTTGATCTTGGCATAGAATCTGGGCATTGCATCAACCGTATCATAAACAGCCCATAACTGGCCAACCTTAAAACATTCCTTTTCTCTATCCTTGTCAAAATCGCAAAACTCTGGATCTGGGTATTCAAGAACTGTTGGTGTTGGTGTAGACTCTGGTGTCTGGTCAACGCTTGAGTTGAGCCCATCATCAACTTCGACGCGTTTCTTGGTTGAACCAGCCGAAGTTTCATTTCCGTCATTAGTGTTAGATTCTTTTTTCGTGTTCTCTTCCTCGATAGTTGAACCAAAATTGTTTGATGTAACTACTTTTTCTTCTGTTGAAGAATTCCCTTTTGCCTTTCCTGAAGAGGTCGCCTCCTGATCATCATCGCTTGCCTTTTCATTGTAGGAAACACGTCGCTTATTCCGGTTTGACCTTCTAGTCTGACGGCTTCCATCATTGTCAATATGTTGTGACCTTGTAAGATCTGCAGCTTCATGCATTTCAACTTCTTCCGAATCCAGGCTGCTATCAGATTCAAAACTTTCACTACTGGATTCAATACGTTTCTTCCCTCTTGGACTATTAAATTTTTGACGTTTACATCTCCCATTTCCTTGCGAGTCCATTTTATTTAGCTCTTTTCGTGTCTGTCTGTCCTGTGATCTACTGAAATCTGCTTTTTGATCAGCTTGAATCCCAGCGTCGAAAGTAGGCGTCACATTCTTGGCCTTCGATTCTACATTACTACTAGGTGGAGCACCCTGGGAATCGCCAGATTGAGTTGCATACATGTCATAGGAAACAAAGGGTTTCTTGCAGCTATTACACAGGAGTGCCTTACCCAAGATATCTTTGTAGTATTGATACTTGGTAAAGCAGTGGAGGCATAGAGTCCAAAAAGTTTCTTTGCCATTAACTGATTGTGAGTGCTGTGCTTGCCCTTGCTGTGAAAATTTAGAAGCATTAACATGTGAGTTAGGATTGCTTGGAAAATTGCTCTGGGGCCTACTCGACTGCTGGGCATGGGGCCTACTCGACTGCTGAGCAGGCTGATGTGGAATTACGGCTTTAAAAAATGTTCGGCGCCGCATGTCATGAATAGACCTCTTTTGTTTATCAAGAAGAACTCTCTGTGCTTCTCCTATCAATTTAAACGCAGCTTCAGCTCCAGGGTACGTGTTTTTATCAGGATGGAGAAGAAGAGCAAACTTGCGATAATGCTTCCTGATTAACATGTCATCCGCAGTTTGCTCAACTTGAAGAATGCCATACCAGTCCTTATCATTCCCGAACATTTTGTTCTCTGCAGAACAGTGAACATCACAAACAGAAAGCAGCCGTGAAACATTCTCGATTTCAGGATCAAGTTTCTGGGCCTTCAAAATAAAATTACGAGCACCGGGAAAATCCTTGCTTTGCATTTTCTTCTCAGCAATATTCTTTGCCCTAAGGGCCTCTTCTTTGTTGCAATCCATAACTGAAATAAAATTGATCATTTTGGTTAAATTACCAAAATCCATGATCCGTTCAAAACCAAAATAATCACGAAGAAGATAATATGAGCAATACCTTACTCAAGGATATGTGAAAGTTGAGTCACTATGTGTAATCCCCCAAGTATCACTTCACATCAGACATGATTTAGACCCTATATAGGATTTAGGGCCTGTAAATAACCAAAAACTTGATTTCATTACAAATCAAACTCAACTTTTCATACGAGACAGGTGCTGACTGAAAGCTGGCTTACATATACATGTACCCCGATGATAAACTCAAAGAGAACACCCCGCATACAACCTATAATAGTTCCACAAAATCCAACAAAATGTAAAAGCTATCATGAAGAACTTTAGCTGCGTACAAAGAAACTAGATAATTGATGGAAAAAACTAAAGCTAGTCCACATAAGAGACTATTAAATTCCGGAATATTACAAGAAGAAATGTTCTGAAACCTCTGCTTAGAGAAGGATAGAGTAAAATGATGCATATTGAATAAGGTGAGGATTGATATCCCTCTGTCATGAACTAGCCATGGCAATTATGGAGAATCATTTATCAACCACCCAATAAAGAGAACTCATAAGCAATATGTCGAACTTGAAAAGTTCAAAGTAAACAATTCAGTTCTGTACCAACATCCACCTCAAACATACGGAGTAGTATTATTCCTATTTCTATTCCTATTGCAGCAAGTCAACCAACGTAAAATTCGACATGAAATCATCAATATTATTCCTATTCCTGCAACCTGCAAGTCACTCAACATAAAATTCGACAGGTCCATATTATACCTATTCCTGCAAGTCCCTCAATGTAAAATTCGACAGGAAATCATCCATATTATCCCTATTTCTGCAAGTCACCCAACTTAAAATTCTACAACAAAATCCGTAAAATGCTAATCACTTTACGTCACTCCCCAAGCAATCTCAAGTTCTCAACCCGCATTTGCTTTGACAAAACCAACTAGAATTCGTGCACAAACCAAATCCCCCAAATAAATTCAAATCACAAACCCTAGAACATTCATCCTCATCTTAGTCTCAGCGAAATCACCGAAAAATGCGTATACAGCTCAGAAATACAGAATCAACTTTGTGCATTCGAAGCACATGCAAGCACATCACAAGAATCTCAACCAATTGCCATTGAATTACTAAGAAATCACCATAGATAGAAATAACAATTTCACATTCTTCGAAATCCCTAATTTCATCTAACTCTTACATTTACACAACTTAATTCCACAAATTAATGGTGCATGAGCTTAGAGCAGCTAATTTACTGCGAAAAATGAAGAAAAGATGGAAAAGATGAGGATCATACATACAGAAAGAGACAAATGTGAGACCGAGTTTGGAATCGATGAAGCAGTAGGAAAGCAGACTCCTGAAGAAAGGAAGGAGAGGAGAGGAGAGGAGACGAAGTCAACTGAAGCTTTCCTCCTCGAGTGTGGAGTCTGAAGGTAGCGTTAATGGAGGAGAGAGAAAGTAGAAGGTGGTGGGTAGGTAGGAAGCTGGGTTGGGTGGTCAAGTGTTGCACAATTGGCCACTTAGTTTTCTGGGTTTACACTTGTATTTTCGTGGCCCAACCTCCACGGCTCCACCAATCTCTAAATCCGTAACTCTTCTATAGAATCATCCTAAATGGATCGATATTTTCTTTTTTGTTTTTTATCAAAAAAATTTGGATGAATTGATATTTTAGGTAAAAAAGTTTGATAAGTTAGTCTTACCTACTCGAATAAATAATTGGAGAAAAAATAATTAAATTATACTGGTAAGGAAAAAGAGAGAAAATCAAACTTCGCCCAAAATTAGATACGGAATAATGGTTGTTATGTGAGAGGTTTTTGTCAAATTGGCTACCGAGTACAAAAGTTGGTATCCACTAAGGTTGTTGAAAGCTGGTTCGTTTCGAAAATCAACTGAAATACATTTTGAAAATAATTTTAGGGTGGTGCTTTTTCATAGGTGTGTATTACTCATTTGTACTTGAAAATTACATAACTGCCCTCCCCATTTCCTCCTCCCTCATCATTGCATTATAGAGAGTTTTGAGAAAATTCTCAAAAATTCTAAACGTTCCAAATTCCATCCACCTCCCTACTTCGGCTGCCACCACTCCGGCCGCCACTCCAGCCACCACTTTTTTTTATTTTTTTTTTTCGATTTTTTTTTCGTTTTGAAAAAAAGATATTAATGTTATTATTGCCAAGTTTTTTTCTCGGAAATATGATCAGCACTCAAATTTACTTGTAATTTGGGGGAAATTATTATTTGTTCCCTACTTATTATTATTTCGAAAAATAACACAAATCAAAATTAATAAAAATTACAATAGGACAAATCAAATTCAAAATACAAAATTACAACAACAAAATAAAATTATACAATAATGCAAGAATTACAATACGAGAATTACAATCGCACAAATAAAAAATAATTCGAATAAAATTCAAAATAATTAACACAAAAATCTAATTACAAAATACTATTTTCAAAATCTAATAAATAAACCTTAAAATTTTAAAAAAAAAAAAACAAAACAAAGTACAGCATGATGACACCACCTAAGTTACAGCATGAGAAAAGAAAAAAAAAAAAAAAAAACCACACCACCACCCAGTGAGCCACCACCTCACCACCCACCCCATGGCTGCCACCACCCACCCTCACCCTCCCTCCTCCTTTTCCGGTCGTTGCCGCACCTTCTCCGGCGCCGCCTCCTCACACCACCCTAAACAACCACCCGCGCGCCCTAAACAACCACCACCCTCTAACACCCGCGCACAACCCTCCCCTCTTCTCCGGTCGCCGGCGCCGGTGTCGTCCCTCCGCCGTCGCTGACTCGCTGCCCCCCACAAATTCTCCGGCCACCGCCATCTATTTCGGCAATCTCCCGCGTCCCAAACCCTAAACCCTAAAATTCTAAAAACAATTAAACATACTTATCAATTAAATCATAATTTGCAAATAAAATAAAAATATTGATTACCGATTTGTAATCCATAGCGAATTCCAAACTAGCGATTGATCGATTGTCAAATTTGACGAGATTTAAGAAAAGAAATTTGATTAAAGATGGCTTAGAAAAGAAATAAAGAAGTAGGTTTGAATAAGCATGAAAAATTATGGGGAGGGCAATATAGGAATAATTAGGAAATTTTAGTGATGATTGAGTAACACGCACCTATGAAAAAGTAATTCCGTAATTTTAAAGTATACGTTATTCCCAATCTGATCCAAAAGACGTGAAACCCTAAATATTCCATAAAAAGCAGGTCCAAACCGCAACCAGAATGGATTTTACATGTTTGACCCATTCCAGTTGAAGACAAATTCTATGTTTCGAAATATAAATTGAATGTCAAAATTTTCAAAACAAACACGTTTAGTCAAATGGAAAACAAACATATGTAAAAGTTTTATTTTAACTTGTACTTTAATCCTGACACATATAGACATGTACTCCCTCCATTTCAATGAAAGATTTTAATTAAAAAAGTTACATTTTTTAAGGATAATAATAAAATATTCAAAAGTAGAGAGTGGATAAAGTACGTGAGTCACTTACTAGAAGAGTGATACCAAAAAAATTGGAAGTTATCAAAAAAAACTTACAAAAAAGTAGAAGTGGAAACTTTAATTGAAATAGAGAATATATTTTCTTAACCTAAACTACTCTTAGCCCGTAATCAATGAGCGGCACTTATATACCGGTACATAGTTTGTAGGTGTATTTAGTGTGATATATATTAATAATTTATTTTATCGTTTAGTTTCTTAAGACTGTATTTATCAATTCCCATAACTTGATTAGAGATATTCAAGTTGCAAAAGAAAAAACTCTCTTCGCTTTCAAATGGTAGACCAAACATCATCATCTATGTTTTTTTTGTAAGTGTATTTTACAAAAGGAGAAAATAATATTTGAATGAAATCATTTTCAAGAAATGAAAGATACTACTTTGTTTTCGTAAAGATTTGAAAATCCCCTCTAATTTGTGTCTTATTCAAAAAGATCACATCGATAATTTGTTGTACCAGCAGATGCCAACTAGCTTAGTTGATAAGATCTTAAAAAAATACTACTACTTTCGTTGCATGCTCTTTCATTCTTCATCATTTACTTACTTTTTGTACTCCCTTCCCTATGATTTTCTCAGTCATTATTTTAATTTCATTTTGGGGGGAGGAGTGAGTATTACTCTCTCCGTCCCAATGAATTCTTTACGTTTCTTTCAATGAATTCTTTACGTTTCTTTTTTGATACTATTCATGAGATGAAGTAATCTTCGATATACTTTTTAAAATATAATGTAAAATATAGTTGTGAGATCTTTTTTGAATTGTCATAATAATTATATTAAGAATATCAAACTTTTAGAATTTTCAATAATACGTAAATAAAGATATGAACAAAACAAAATGTGTATTTTCGACAAGTGTGAAAAAACAAACGTAAAGAATTCATTGGGACGAAGGTATTTATGAAAAAAATATTTTAATCAAACGCTAAACAAATGATCGAGACAAAAGGAATACTAGTTTAAAAAAAAGTGTTGTACCACCCAAATCACAATTCAATTACGTACCACAAATACTTTTCTTCTTTAATTAAAAAATGTACCCAATAGAAAAGTAAATAAATTGCCAGAGGAGATGAGGAGCATTTGTTTAGCGTGCATGCTCGCACGTTCTTCTTCTTCTCCTTCATCATCTTCGTCATCATTTGTGTTTGTAAAATTGGCTGTTGCCTCATCTCATCACCCTCCAGAAAGACCCAGGAAATCAAGAGGAACCCTCCTTCCCCCCCCCCCAACCCTATCTCTCCTCTTGATTCTCCTCCTTAATTCTCCCTTTTTAATTAATTACATTATTATTCCATATCTTAATCTAATCATATCGTATAATTAATCATCCCTCAATTGACTTCATCTAATCCAAATCATCAACCAACAATAATCGAGTTAGACAGTTAGCGAGCACAACGATCTGGATTTGATTGTGACGATGAAGAAGTTGTGGAAGAGAGCAACAGGTAAAATTAAGGACAGAAACAGCATTTTAATGGTGAGCATGCTGTCCAGGAATTCAAGGCACAGACAACCCGATCTCGAGGCCGCCATGATCAAAGCAACCAGCCACGACGACACCCACATCGACTACAAGAACGCGCGACGTGTCTTCACCTGGGTCCAGACCTCCCCCACCCACCTCATGGTCTTCCTCTGGGCCCTCACCCGCCGCACCAAGCGCACCCAAAACTGGGTCGTCGCCCTCAAGTCCCTCATCCTCCTCCACGGGGTCCTTTGTACCAAGGCCCCCGGCACTCGAAAGATCGGACGCCTGCCGTTCGATCTTTCCAGTTTCGAGGACGGACAGACTCGGGCTGACGACGACCATGACCAGGATCAGGGTCATGGTCACCCCGAGTTTGTCCGTGCTTATTTCACGTTCTGTGACATGAAGTCGGTGATACTGTCGGCGGAGCTGAGGGACGAGGTGGCGGCCTCGTTGATGGACGAAGCAGAGAGGGAGGGAGCGGAGGCGAGGGGGGTTCTGGTGAGGGTGCACAGGTGGCAGGAACTGCTGGACGCGGTCCTGGAGGTGAGGCCGAGGCCGACAAAGGGAGCGAGCGAGGTGGTGATCGTGGAAGCCATGGATTGTATGGTGATAGAAGTGTTTGATTTGTATAGCAAGATATGTGATGGGATTGCCAAGGGTTTGATGAAGATATATAAAGTGAAAGCAAACAAGGACAAAGATGTCGCATCAATGGCGCTCGAGATATTACACAAGGCTAGTCGACAGGGCCGAGACTTGTCCGATTACTTTCACTTTTGTACCAAGATCGGGATATTACATCTCACTGAATGTCCCAAAATACAACAGATACCCGAGGACGATTTTTTCGAGCTTAAGAAGATTATAAACAATGTTGACGATGACAACAACAACGAGAATAATAACGCTGGTGCATTGGCTGTGATCGATAGTAATAATAACAACAATGAGAATACTGATCAGACGACAAAACAAAAGCAAAAGCAAAGCGAAAACAAAACATGGTTGAAGACAGTGATTTCGGATAAATGGGAGGTGTTTGATGAAGAGATTGTTGTTATCAACAATAACAACAACAGAGCAATGGTGGTAGCAGTTAGAGATCCGTTTGAAGCGTCCCTGAATTTTCCGCCAGTAATGCAGTTGACAAACCCGTTTACTGATTACGGAGGAACACCACCATTATCGCTTCCTCATCCTCCGCCTCCATCACAGCTTGTAATTAGCTTGTTGTAGTTGTTGTTTTTTTGGGTAATGTAATACTGCAAAATTCTCATATCATCACATCACATAGAAATTAATTAAACTGTTTTGGCCTGCGTGTGCTTTCAACACTTCATTTTTGTGTAATTAATTCTGTAAGTCTGTAATAACCCCATTTAATTTAATTTGTGGTAGGCTGGAGTTTTAATTTAGAGGTGTTGGGATCAGTTTTTTCCCATTGGTTAATTTGTTCATCGAGTTGTATTTTTTTGGGGTTCATCAGAAATCATACTATACCCAACAGATGGCTTTTAATCTTTTATCATCAGTTTACTTAGTTGAGGATACATTATGTAACACTACTTGTCAGCTCATTCATGCCTATATATACAATGTTCGGATTTAGAACTACAATTTTGGGTAGCGAGTTTTATCATCTTCTTAAGTTTGAGGTCGCATATTTACGAATTTTGGGTAGTGAGTTTTATCATCTTCTTACTCCAAAATGAGGGTGTTTCAATCTTATTTCACGTGTTTTTCGCATGTTTTACATGTTTATCGCTTTCATGAAGTGTATAATATACGATTTTTGGCTTTTCGAAGAATGGGATATCCAACATAGAAATGGTTGAAAATTACACAAGATAATGTTCAATGGATCATACTTCCGTACAAAATAGCAACAAAAGAGAACGTTTAAGGGCGTCGGTAGATGAGAAACCAGTGTCGGCAAAAAATCGATTCATCGTGCAAAATCCACGTGTACTTGTCGTTTGTGCTTGAAATCAAACTAGGTAGCTCCTAAAGTAATGAGTGACCCCAAACACGTGGTATGAAATTCGGGAGAAAATGAAAACTAGTCCAGTCCAACCTCCCGCATATTTCAAATTGAAGTGTAATACATGTTTTCCGGTGAATCGAAGGGCCGAAATAAAAATGGGCAAAAATCGCACGGGATGTTCAATGGGTCAGTTAAATTAACCACATGAAGTTTTAGAGCAACAAAGGACGTTTGAGGAGTCGGTCGATGATAAACCAGTGTCAGCCAGAAATTGATTAATCGTGCAAAACCACGTGTACTTGTCGTTTGGACTTAAAATCAGATTGGGTAGCTCCTAAAGCAATCCCAAATGTGGTACAATATTCCGGATAAAATGAAACATGACCCACTTCGACCTCCCGAACGTCTCAACTTGAAGTGTATAATACACGGTTTTCGAAGAATCAGAGGTTTGAAATAAAAATTGACGAAAACCGCGCGAGACGTTTAATGGGTCAAATGAAATAACCACACAAAGTTTTAGAAGCAATAAAGGACGTTTGAGGCTGTCGGTCGACGATAAACCAGTGTCGGCCAAAAATCGGTAAATCATGCAAAAGCTATGTGTACTTGTCGTTTGGGCTTAAAATCGGATTGATTACCTCTTGAAGCGACCTCAGACATGTGGTACAAAATTCAGAAGAAAATGAAACGAGACCCACGTTTAGTTCATCATGTGAGAGATGGTGTCACGTATGAAACGGTTTTGGTTTGAAATGCCATTCATCTCGAGGTTTACTTGAAAATCCCGCCCACAACACCTTTCACGTAAACGGAATTAGTGGAGTCCACCCCTCCAACTCCCAAAACCCACCGTTGTAATTTCCCCACCCCACCATTTTTGAATCATTTTGAATTTCTATCCTTCTCCTTCTCCTTCTCCTTCTTCTTCTTCTTCCCTCTCCTCTCTCTAACTTGACAGTTAACACTGAGCCACCATGGATCAATACCACGTTTACGAGAAAATCGGCAGCGGCAAATACTCGGTACTGCACTCCTATTGCTCCTCTTTCCATTTCATTTCATTTCTAGGTTTTTGTTCATCAATTTCTACTTCAGTCTGATGAAATTGGGAATGGTGGTGTGATTAGGCGGTGTATAAAGGAAGGAAGAAGAAGACGATCGAGTATTTCGCACTCAAAAGCGTCGATAAGTCTCATAAGAACAAAATTCTGCAAGAAGTATGCTTTCATTCATTTTCATTCTACCTTTTCGATTTCAGTTCATGTGATTTGGTTACACTTTGTGAAATAGCTCAAATCTCAGTTAACACAGTGGCGTTATTCGAATCTTATGGCACCAAATTAGAATTGGATCAAACCCCCATGAATGAATGTTGCCTCATTTAGAAATGAAGTGAGAATCGCGGTATTGTAGACGATTGATAAATGAATCATTATCTCAACCAAACCCTTAATTTGATTGTCGAGGCAATTATTATATTTGTATCCTATTAAGCTCCATCACTCGAGAGCCCATTGTGCTCGAAAAGTAGTTAGTACACTTATGAGATATTGGAGATACGAGTACTATGTTAGATGAACCAATTCAACTAAAACCGTAAAGTGAATGTTTATATTCTATTAACCATGTTTTGGTAATTTTTTGCAGGTGAGGATACTTCATGCTCTGGAACACCCTAATGTGCTCAAATTTTATGCCTGGTCGGTCAGCTATGGCTAATCATATTGTTGCCATCCACTTCTTTTTTCTTCTTCTTCCACTAATCTTTTTATTTCCCCGTTTTGATGATTATCGTACATTGTACAGGTACGAGACGTCTGCACATTTATGGCTGGTGTTGGAATATTGTGTTGGAGGAGACCTTTTAAGCTTATTGAGGCAGGTCGGTCGTGTTTCTGCTTCAACACTTGACATTTCTAAAACAAGCTTTATTTATTAGCCTCTCGAAATAACACGATACTAGTGTTGGAAATCTGCTCATTTCTTGCACTTTGTTGGTTGTATTGTAGTGCTGATCTTGTTGTATTTATTTAGCTTGGATGAAGGATTGGCTTCTGACTTTTAACGCCTTTTCTCTTTGCTACTGATCACACATTCATGTTTAGTAAAAAGCTATGACCCGTCTCCTTTCGTCAGCGGTTTCTTGTCCCTTAGTTTTGTTTTGTTTGGGTGAACTAAGATAATTCTCTAGATAAAAATCTGCTGTAATATCTTTCTATACTGGACAAAAGTTCACCCTTGTCTTGTATTACTTTCCTAGATAATGTATTGATGTCTGCTATTGAGTGACCTTTTATCTTTTTGTGATTCACGTAATATTCAGCTGGTTAGGGACTTAGGGCTATAGTGCAGTTTGCCTTTTGATGTTGTTTCCCCCATTATGTAATCAGACTCCTTAAAAGTCAAGCATTTGTATCAAGGTTTTAAGTTGGTTGAAATACTGACATGTAGTCTGGCATAAGAGAACTTTGCTCTGCAACTACATGCTGCTGTAGGGCAAGTGGCTTGTTAACTGAATCACAATTATGTTCAAATGTTTCTTTCCAGTGTATATATATGTTCATTATCTTCTGTTGGGGTTTCAGGATGTCCAACTTCCAGAAGAATCGATACACGATCTTGCATCTGATATTGTCAGAGCTTTGCTGTAAGGATGCTATTCTATCTAGTATTTCCCTTTTTCTACTCCCTGTCATTATATTCCGATATCTAGCATTGAATTTGCTCCTCCAGCATTAACTATGCAACTGTTGTTACTGCAGGTTCCTGCATTCGAAAGGAATTATTTACTGTGATCTGAAACCTTCCAACATTCTTTTGGATGAGAATGGACATACAAAGGTACTTGAGATTCAGATCCTATGTAAATCACAATGTTCTTATATGATTTTATGCATTATTTAACGATATGGTTCTGTTTTCCCGTGTCGTGCAGCTCTGTGATTTTGGATTGGCCAGAAAGTTGAGTGATTTAGCTAAAACCCCTTCATTATCGGTACGATCTGTTCTTCTAAAAGACTGCTCTAGAGTAATTTTTTCTTCTGTCTTTTTAACATATTCAACATTTGTTTTTTAATGGTTGATTGATTTAGCTGCCACAATCAAAGCGTGGAACACCTTTTTATATGGCACCGGAGCTTTTTCAAGATGGTGGTGTCCATTCTTACGCATCTGATTTGTGGGCACTTGGCTGTGTGTTATATGAGTGTTATGCTGGGAAGCCACCATTTATGGGAAGAGAGTTTACCCAGCTAGCGAAATCCATTCTCTCAGATCCAACCCCGCCTCTTCCAGGAAACCCAAGTCGGGCCTTTGTCAATTTAGTAAATTCTCTGTTGGTCAAAGACCCTGCTGAAAGAATACAGTGGTCGGAGGTTTGTGGACATGCTTTCTGGAGAACTGAATTTACCCTCACAGCTTTACCTCCTCAACCAGCATTTGACGATATGACAGGGATATCATCCGGATCGTGTCTTTCTGAAAGCAATGGTAATAGGAATCTCCAAGGGAAGACTCCTCCACGATCTCGAGAGAAAGATATGAAAGGGCATCCTAAACAAGATGAGAATAGTAATTTATCATCTAGAGGCTATATTACACCAGTAAAGGGTGCAGCCAGTGGTCGCAAACTCCTGCCAAAGTCGTCAGCTAGAGCAGTAGGTGACAAGTCGGCCAATCCTACTAGCGCTCGAGGTGTGAATCTTCTCAGGCTTTCAAGAATAGCAAAATCAAATCTACTGAAGGAGAATGAAAAGGAAAACTATCGTAGACCTGCAGCTAACAATCCGCAGAATGATGCTGAGATCAATATAGACAACACTGATATGGAACTTGATTTTGATGAGAACAATGAAGATGAGACGCAAGACGAGACTGATGCAGCTGAAAGCTTATCTTCGACCCCTGTAGAAAATAGCTCAACACTGAATGAGACTCAAGGCAATATGGAAGAGGACTCTGAGAGCCGGCCTAGTACTCCTAGCACAAAGATGGATGTCAGAACAAATGAGGAACCATGCTCGGAAGATATTGTTTCAGCTACCCCACCCATGGCTAGCCCTCAGCCCAAAAATCCAAGGGGTAAGGCAGCTTTGGGTTCTGGCATGGAAACTGAATCTTCAAATGATCCTTCCGACGTGTTTTGGCATACATCTGATCTTTCAGTCAGACCTGTTATGCCTAGCAGAAAAGCTGATAAAGCACATGAAACAACCGCTTCTCTTCCCTTTGAAACATTGCACGCATCTGAATTTGAGAAGATGTCAAGAGAACAGCTTGACGCATTCAATACTATTATTGTGGCCACTTTCAATAAAAGTGGTAATGTTGGAGAAAAGCAAAATGTAATCTGGTACCTTGAAACTTTGAGCAATAATGCTGAGGTTGCTAATATGATTACAAATGGCCCTATATTGCCTGTTCTCATTAAAATGCTTCGACAATCCAAAGCTTCAGCTCTACGAATTCAATTGGTTATGCTGATTGGCTTGTTGATTCGGCATTCTACTTTCATTAATGAGGATTTGGCCAATTGCGGAATACTAAGCTCCCTGACTGATAGCCTTAGAGACAGGCAAGAAAAGGTTAGGCGATACTCAATGGCTGCTTTGGGTGAGTTGTTGTTCTACATATCTACGCAAAGTGAACAATCTAGAGATAACAATGCTCCAGAAGTTCCACCAAAGGACCTTCGTTCTACTACAGGGTGGCAGGTAAGTAACCTGCTTTACCACTGATATTGCTTTTCAAGGTTTAAGTTAATGAGTTTCTTTGCATTTAATGTTTCTAATTCATAGTTGATTTGTTTAAATGTGGAATAGGTTTCGAATGCATTGGTGTCCCTTGTCGTATCGCTTCTACGCAAGGGGGAGGATGATATGACTCAACTTTACGCCCTAAGGACCATTGAGAATATCTGTAGCCTAGGACCAACATGGGTAGCCCGTTTCACTAGCCAAGATATTCTAAGCAATCTTTGCTATATATTTAGAGCTGTGGGAAAGCAAGAAAGCATAAGGCTAACTGCGGGTTCTTGTTTAGTGAGGCTGTTACGATTCAATCCACCTAGTATTCAGTCTGTTATAGAAAAACTCTCATTTAAGGACACAGCAGCAGCTCTTGTTAAAGGCAGTCCACGTGAGCAGCAGATAAGCCTGAATCTTCTTAATATGGCTATGCTTGGGGGTCATACGTTCACAAATATTGGTCGTTACCTAATGCCACTGGTGGAAGACAAGAACCTGGTCCCAAGTCTTGTGACTCTTATTGAGCAAGGGAGTGAAGTGTTACGAGGAAAAGCTCTTGTTTTTGTAGCTTTGCTTTGTAAGAATAGTCGAAGATGGCTGCCTCATTTTTTCTGTAACGCGAAATTTCTCTCCACAGTGGACCGATTGACAAAAGAAAAGAATAGTTTTCTGCAGCAGTGCTTTGATGCATTTGTGAATATTGTGGCCTCTATTGTGCCGGGTCTACTGGATACAATTACAAATGACATCCATAATATTATGGGAGGTCGACGACAGGGCCACTTAGCTGGTTTAACTAGTCGAGCTGCTCCAAAGACAAACATGCACTTGTTTCCAGTAGTTCTTCATCTTCTTGGATGTACATCGTTTAAACATAAAGTTGTCAGCTTCCAGGTCCTGCAGCACTTAGCGAACCTGGTCAAACTCATGGAAGCTCCATTCCAAGTAAGCTTGCTACCATTATTCGTCTTTAATTTTTTCACATGATTGCTATCTCTTATCTGCTAGTTTTGAGTCTACATTTTGTTTTGTACTTTTCTGGAACCTTGTCTACGGTTATGGACTATGGTGGTCAAGCTTTAATGAAGTAAAACTGCAGCATGTCACCTTTCACCATGTGAGTGTTGGACGCATTGCTTTATTGATGATATAAATACTCACCTGTTCGTAATTTCCATACACTTGATGAAACCTTAGTAGAATGGATATGTTCATATGATAATTATATCTTGAAGAAGCCTACAAGGATTGATAACCACAACAAGAAACCTCAAGTCCCAAATATATTTTTTGAGTCGCCTACTATAATTAGGGCATGAAACTGAGACAACTAACTAAATAGCTTGTATATGGCCAAAAATTTCAGAATCCTGGAAAATTATCTTGTTTAAGCCGATCTCCCATTCTCCCTCACGTCCCTTTCTCCAAACCACCTTCTCTTACACTCCATATAAGCATATAGATGGTCTTAGGCATAAAGTTTATAACCTGTTTTGCTCATCCATCAACAGTCCAAAGGTAAACGCAAGCTTTCTGTTTGCAAAAGCTTCCATCATATTCTTGTAGTTTTTCTCATATTTGTTACGTACATTTTATTGTTTTTAATATGCTTAACATTGTCAGGGAAGGGATGACTTTCAAATAACACTCCTTCGTGTCCTCGAATCAATTGTAGAAGAGCAGTCACTTGTGCTTGAATGGCCTAACATCTTTATCTGTGAAATCCTCCCACGCTTATGTCTGATATACAAGGGCAATAAGGATGGTGATGCCAGATTTTTATGCTTAAAAATTTTATTTGATATCATGGTTGTACACCTAAATGAGCCATTGAGAGATGAGCAGCAAATTATGGAATTGAAGTCCATATCCAGAGATCATTTCCTGCCTCTCTATCCCATGTTTGTTGAGGATGAGGATCCGATCCCAGTATATGCTCAAAAGCTGCTTCTAATGCTTGTCGAGTTTGATTACATCAAAATTTCCGACATTCTACATGTCAAAGCTGTCCAACAGTGCTTTGAATTTCTCCTCGGGGATCTGACAAGTGCGAACATCAACAACGTTAAGCTTTGTCTTGCACTGGCATCTGCTCCCGAATTGGAAACCAAAATTCTTTCTCAATTAAAAGTAGTCCGTAAAATTGGAAATCTTCTGGAATTTGTGAATGCGCGGGAGATGACAGATTTTGTGGAGCCCACTCTCGGTTTATGCAGGGCTTTTCTGCTTCGGTCAGTTAATACTAGGAAAGGTGTCACTTATTCCAAAGTACCCGATCTTTTGTCAAACGATTTTGGAGAAGCAAATACCCCAATGGACCAGCAACAATGCATCCGAGATATTGCTGATTTTGGTGGCAATGTCGGTGTATTGTTGGAGTTAAGCAGGTCTCAAGATACAAATATTGCTGATATAGCTTCAGAATGTGTTGTTTTGCTCCTGAAAGCGGCTCCCAGGGAAGGCACTACTGGTTTCCTTACAAACCTCCGCAAAGTTGGGTCCGTCCTTGAGGGCTGGCATCTGGGACATTCACAGCTGCTTGTCCAAAGAATGCTTCATGCTCTCGGTTACTCTTGCAGGCAGTACTTTTCACATGCTATGATATTATCGATGGCTGTTTCTGAGATACCGAAAATTAAAAGTACAGTTTTGGAGATTCAGAAATCGAGTATTCCAGCGTTAGTTGGCGTTGCTTCTCTAGTTGCCCCGGAACTGGATCGACTGCCTCGTGCTCGTTGACTTCTTACAGGTCATCTCCATCAGTGAAAAGGAATCGATTTGAAGACGAAGACACTACTGATATGTTCTTGGCAAGTAAATGATTTTTATGTATTCTTATGCATCTCATGTAATTTCCCTTGTGTTTAAAATTTTATAAAATCACCTGATGAGATATACAGTAAAGACTACAGTATCTTTTTTTCTTATTAGCCTTTTTAAATTGAAAAGTCTGCAAATTCTTGTTGGATTTGTGACCAATCTCCCATTGTCATCCTTGATAAACACACAAACTGTCACTTTTTCGGAGAGAAGTAACAGCTGGTGGACTTATCGATTCTAATTCTCTTTCGTGACGGTTTATCCTTGAATCACGATTCTGAGAGGGTTTAAGAGTTCTATCAAAGTTTTTAAAATCAACCCGTCTCCCAAGCTTGTCACGGACTCAGTAGTTAGGTATTACCCACACTTATTATAAGACAGGTTATTTGATTCGTTATATTTTGATGACAGATAAATTCAAAAACAAATACTCCTAAGGATTCGAGTTTTTAAACATGAAATCTTCCGAAATCGTAACAATAGCCTTGAATTAAGCCTTTGTAATGTACTGATAATTGAGTCTGTGTCACACTCAGTCCGTGAGTTACGGCCGTAAAAGGAGTAGGCTGTTTGACATGATTTCTGTAATTAATCATATGCACCATTTTATTTTAGACAACTACTACTAAAAAGTCTCAAAAGCAAAGAGCTACCTGCTGCAATAAGTCTATAAGCATGCAAAACTCTAATTTCAAATTCTTGTTTGCGATCAAATATCCATCATAAGTTTCAACGTGTTAAGTACTCCGTACAATGGAAAAAAATAAAAGTAAAATATTTAGGGGCTAACAAAATACTCCCTCCGGACACTATTTTTCGCCCCACTAGCCCAATATATGTGAGGAGTATTTTAATGAAGTGGGGCAAAAAATAGTGCCCGGAGGGAGTATTTATTTATATGATATACCGTACGAGTACTATTTAACCTGTCTGAATCTTACAACAGATATACCCGTCACAAGAAAGACGGTTCAAACTCTAGACTCACAGCTAGTATACAGCCCAATCTCCTTTTCACCTTCTCCCAACATTTTCCATACCTAATACCTTAATCATAACATTGCCTTCACCTAATTACAGTAGTAATTATCATTACCCTTTCCTTGTTTATAAATAAATTATAAACCCCCTAATCATTTCCTAACCCCCTGATTAGCATGCTTTTTTCCCCATCATTTCATTTTTACAAGTAAGTTATGGCCACATTTTGGCAATGCACTTCATTTATAATAATAATGTCCATACTATTTGTAACATTTCCCACCAAAACAAGTTCAACTTCATTTATCTCAGTACCACCAGCTGCTGCTTCTCCTACTGCTGCTGCTTCATTAGCACCCTACTATTACCAGCAGCAGCAGCAACCTGAAATGTCACCTGAAACAACTCCTTTATTTCCGACACCATTAAGCAGCGATAATGCTTTTCCTCCTGCTACCGACTCCTCAATGCCCACTATTCCTGCTACTTTGAGCCCTCCCAATCCCGACGCTGTCAATGATCCTGCATTCGCTCCATCGTCTGCCTCTTCAGACTCCTCGCTTTCTAATTTCTCCGCTGCTTCTCATATTCATCACTCTTCACTGCTGTTGCCCTTTTTACTAGCTTTCCTCATCGCGTATTGTTGTATCTCTTCTCGTGACTTTGCCATTTAACCAGGATGCTCCTTGAATAATTCAAAATATTAGTCATTTCTAGTGAAGTTTTCAATTTTGTATTCATGTTACAGTGTTACACTCCTAACATCGAATCTTTGTTAGATTTTAGAGAGAAAAGTTTCGTTATGAATTTGTGATTGATGTTTCAAACTCAGTCGTTCGAGTAAACTCTAAAACAAGTACTTTGGATCGGATATCACATAGGAGCAAACAAAAACAGCTCTCTTTGTTCAATTTTGTGAATACACAAATCACATCTCGTAAATAAATTTGTGCAATCTCTTTCTCTATCTCTGTCTCTTGATGCACAGCTCCCATGAGCTGGGCAATCAGAGTAATTAATTACAGTACATGACATGCCTACAGAAATAAACACATGTGGATGTTCCTGCAATAATGAACAAAACACATAATGCTCCATAATTCCGAAAGCCCTAAGTGGGCTACAATAATCAGACTCGGAATGCAGCATCCTACACCAAGAGGATGCTCGGGGGTTGATCGTATGTACCATCACCTGAATCAACTGCAATGAACAAAGAACGCTATGAAGTTCCGTTTCCATCCTGAACTTAGGGTCCTCATTTGACTTTGTTGGTCACAGTCGACATTTTAGACATCTTAGCCAATAGGACAATCATTTGGCCATGCAATCTGAATCTTCAAAGAAGAACAAATTGAACTCAATCCGATCATTTCCATTGAGGAGAAATTTCGTCAGTGGGAGATCCAGGAACAAAGGGAACGAATCCTCTCCCACCAAAAACAGGCCTCATGAAGGCGTCATCAAACTTCCGCCAGTAATGATGAACTGTGTGACTAGGTGTAGCTAGAAACATTCGGAAACTTGTCGGAGTACCTAGCATTTGACTGCTTAAGCCAGCTTCAGAATCATGTCCATTTCCGAGTAGTGGCACTGATAACATTGGAGATGACGGATCAAACTGATCAATTGTGGAATTCGGTGAAGGAAGCATGAACCTTATTAGAGGCTTTGTCATCATTCCGAATACCACCATACTGAATACAACAACCGTGATGGTGCTAGTGATCATCATCGCATTCCCTAGCAGCTGAGTGTGCCCTGATTTTGTGAACTGTAGCCAAGTGAACATATCAATAAATTTCAGCTGTTTGGCAAGTAACCACCAAAATGGGTAGGAGGGTATTTTACCTGATTATAAGCAAGCGCCATCGAAACAGCTCCTCGCATAAGACCAGCCCACCAAACAGTAATCTGAAAAGACACGGGTAGTATAAATGTATAATGCAACTTAGGTAGTATAATCCATGGCGGTAGGATATGGTAAGGAACAATTACCTGTTGTTTCAGATTAATTTTGTCATTCGGTGATTTTTTTGTTAAGTTGGATATGAACGACAAGGGGAAGACGAATGCAGCCCGGCCTAGCAGAATTAGTCCTAACAGCACGGAACTCACGCTGACTGATGTTCCTGGACTGCAGAAAACATGAGTAATGAAAACCAGAATGCGATTGTTTCAACAATCTTGTGATGTTTTTGACTGGAAGTAGTGGAGGTATACCTATCGCTGATAACCCTCCACTTTTCAATGTCCAAAGCATCCATACCCACATAAAGGAAGATAAAAATTTCTGCACCAAATGAAAGTGTTGCAAACGCGTGCCTGCAAACATATATAGGAAAGGCGATAAGAAAGCTTTTACCCAAAAAAAGAAGCAAAATAGTCTGTCTAGTGAGGGAAATCGACAACTTTACGTACTTGGTTGTTACTCGTGAACTCTCAGTCACATTGTGCCATGTGTAGTGTGACATAACTAATCCACAAAAGAATACAGTGAGAATCGCACTTAGGTCGAATAACTGCAAGACAAGGTTTGTTTGTAGTGAGTCGTGACAGTTAAAAGACTGATACTGCCTGTTTCTACATGAAATAGAAGCTTGACAGCTCTTGGGGACTTACTTCAGCAAGCATGTATGAGAAATACGCCATCAATATCATCAGAGCGACCTCACGATCAGTAGAGTGCCTGAATTTCACACTTAATTATCATCAGAATTAAGCGGACGATAAAATTCTGATGTGAAACTCCAAAATGTAATGTAGTACCCACCTGCCAAAATAGAGTGTCTTTATTATGTATGCACTGAACAGCCCAGCCTGCAACATCAATACAAGAGCATGCATGAGTCGATAAGATTGTACAGGAGGACACAGTCACACAGATAGCAGTACAAAGCCAGGGAGGCAGAAAAGTAAGTCGAGTCTCACGAATACTCCAAGCAAGGTGCTTGTGATGAATAGATAAAAGAAGTTTCCAACAAACTGCCAGCAAACACTTGAAGTAATGTGAGAGAGGTCAAAGTTCTGGATGGCATTGAATAGCACAATTGAAGTAGCATCATTAACTACGCCTTCACCGAAAACCAGGCTGTACAGCAACGGCGTCTCCTCCTGATTTAGAACCTGCAGTGTGCACACTGAATCTGTCGCTGAAAATATTGCTCCGATTGCTGAAAGTGGAGAATGAAAATCACAGATTAATTAAGGAATGAAAAGAGTATAATCAATCACTCAAGAGCCAGGAAGAGGGCAGTACATACCAAAGTAATCCACCAATCTGAGAGAACCAATGTTCAGCTTCTCAAAAATATGCATAGCACCTGATCAAGCAGACAATCAATCAAGGTTCTTATTGCTTTGCAAAATTGGACTATTAGGGTCCCGGGGTTACGTGGTATGAGGTAACTGTTGAGGGCTTACCGAATGATATAATGGCGAAAGAGATGAGGGTACCAACTGCGCCAAAAAGCATGATAGTAATGAAATTCCGGAAAAATTGCTTCTTTTTCACCTGAAACCTGATTTCAACCAGAGAGACCGGCAATTCACATTCTTATTCATGTTGGAAACAAGGTCTCCACAGTAGCTTCAACATAGAAAGAGTGGGAAGTGAAAAAAGGCAAACCCGGCATTAAAAATGATTGGAGGCAAGAGGTAAATAAAGAACAAATCTTCACTAAACACCAGTATCTTCGAACTCTTCCCTCCTGATTTCATCAATATCGCCACTCCTGTACACAGCCCCTGTATGTATGTACGTATGTATATTCAAATTCCAACACGGGAACTATGAAAATTTTTAAACCCTGGTAAAATGGTGCTTACAAAATGGAAAAACAAAAAAGTAAGCATTGAAGTAGCTTAAAACATATACAGTAAGAATTAAGAAGCTTGAAATGTTACAATGATGAGAGCAGCGATAGAGTCGTTGATCCAAGGATTATCTTCTAACAAATGACCAATAAGTATACAAGCACATAGAAGGGCTACAAACATGTTCACCGACACTACATTGGTATGACGCGATTCTGTTTCCAAGTGATTCATCATCACTGAACTCAGCTGATCAATCCCCATACCCATGCTAAAATATTTTTGATTCTTAGGATTTGAAGATGGTCAGGTTTGTGACTAGACACACACATGCATATATACATGATGAAAATAAATATAAAAAAAAATCAGAAAAGTGCTGGATACAGAGACAGTCAGACAGATACAGGGGGGAATGATGATGAGGAGGAAATAGCAGGAGTTGGTTATGTCCTTCAGGTGGGTGCATTAATTGGCAATTGTTACTACTGCCCCCACATACTGCTTAAACTCTCGATCTGGATCGTAGGATCCTAGGATTCAAAAACTGGTGAACGATCCTGACTCTAGGTAGGATCCCCACATACTGCTTAAACTCTCGATCTGGATCGTAGGATCCTAGGATTCAAAAACTGGTGAACGATCCTGACTCTAGGTAGGATCTTATGGTTCAACTTTCTCAGAAGTAGGATCAAAACCCAATCCTATCGACTTAAATCTAGTCACTTCATCGATCCAAAGTAGAATCTCGATCTTAACAACATTGATGCCCCATCCTATGCAATATTAGATAACATGCTCCTGTGAGTATGAAAACCATCATTGCTGCTTTTGTCTTTTGAAGAATAAAAATAATAATATTGACTTTTGTTATGGATCTATGGTGATGATTCCAGCACTATGGTTGACAGAATTTGCTTTTGGAATATTACAAAGCCCAAAAGAGCAGACAAAACGCTATTGATTCATACCTTTTGTGTTAGTGCCAACAAAGTGCTGTCTTTCTGGTTGATAAAAACACGATTTTCGACAGGGGCTGAAAGACGGATATTACAAGTAGAACAACCAGAAACTACTTTCGGACAATTCTCTGAGATAGCTCATTAGTCGATCTTCGTGGAAGAGAACAGTTGATTCAATCTTAATAAACTCAACGCCCACGAACATCGCATTAGCCACTGATCACAATCAAAGCCTCAAAGGGTTACAGAAAAGGCAGTAGAAATATAAAATGATGATAGATGTGGATGTGGGTGTGCAGCGACCAAAAGAAACAGAGGGCAGCATTGACAACACCTTGTGCGCTGGGTTTAGCAGGCATGCCATCATGTCTGTTTTCCCATGTTTATTCCACCTTTTACTAACTCATCATCTTCGCTCTTCTTCATTCCTTCGATTTGATATGCCACCAAGATTACTCTTAATGTAACACAACAAGTAATACAATCATCATTCCAGTAGTTTAAGATCCGAACTTCACAATGCCATTATATAATGCGGTTCACAACTTCACATAGGTCATAGTATTATCCACACAGCTCGGAACATTGAATACAATATACACAATGGATGTCGTTTCAAGCATACACTATTACGGAGTCCTACATTCATTACGGTTTCTACTTTGCGTGGATATCTTCTGCAAACAACTGTACAAGCCATTTAAGCTGTTTGTGCCTGTAGGCTGACCCCAATTTCTGACCTCGCTCGTAGTGGAGATTCCACCGCTTCATTATCCGGCATATCATCCACATCCAAATAGGATTCATTCTGATTCAGGGTACGAGCAAAGTCAGAGAATAAAGGGAAATGCTTCGGCGAGAAAAAATCAGCTCCCATTCTTTGATATACGAATAAATCCACAATTGCATCGTCTTCTGACAAATTGCTTCGGATTTCTTCAAACGCGCTCCCTCCTGAAATCGACAAGTTCTGGCCAGTAACACTAACACCATACTTTCTACAAGAACCCTTGATTTGTGAAAGCAGGGCCCGGGAAGCTGGTAATTCCATTTGTGGTAATATCATTCGGCATGAATTGTTCGCAAGCATCTCCGCCACTTGTTCATACCCATCTCGGTTAGCTGTGTTGTAGAATCCAGCTGTCAGTTCACAAGGGTGGGACCGGGTCTGGTACCAAGAATGCGCTACTGGCAGCTTTCCAGATATGGTCACTGGGATGTCACTGAAGACAGTCGAGGCGAGGGAAAGCATGCGGTCCCCATGAGACAGAAGCTGGTTTGAATACCACGAGAGGAAGAAGTCACCATAGGCCGTCTCCCAGGATCCACCCTCATTTTTAAAGAAAGTGCTCGCAGAGGGAGGCTCATCGTAAGCTGGAGCGTCATGGGGTCCACCAAGCCCCCACTGAGGGCAACCCGTCACTTGTGCATGTTCCTTCAGATGGCTAAGCATGTGTTTATCATAGCATTGAAATTCACCAACCCCACTTTGATCTCCATGACGGCATGAAGGGTAACGAAGCTCGCCACTGGGTCCAAGGCCTACTGTGACTCCCTGCAAAAACAAGACCAACCCAAAAGCTAGCATACAATTTATACGCTTCAAGATACTTGCCACAACATCTACAGAACAACGTAACAAAAATTCAAACGAAAGTGAAAGTTGGACAAAATGGTTGATGGCAATATGGTTTTCTATGTAATTAAACGTTTAAAACAAATGGCTAACGCAAGTCTTTAAGAATCAGTCCAAAAGTAAAATACGGCAAGCCTTCTAATTCAAGGAGTAACTGGCAGGCTAAAGTTTAATCCAGGACATCAAGAAAGCAATTATTAATATTTACCGTGATAGTGGAACCCATAAGGGATGAGAACGCAGACTTGAAGCTCTCAGAGAACTCCTGATAAACTTGGAGAGGTGATTTGCCATTCAAAATAGGCACTTCATCTACGGCAAATGAAAGGCAGTCCTTATATTGCCGTCCTGAACGATCAGTAAAGTATATACTGGGTTCAATTTCACCGATCTGAGATACCCAATTTGGAAGAGATATCTTTTGTTGTTGAGATGCATGGAAGCAAAGCGACACATGCAGTTCTAGACCCATTTTTCGGACGATCTCTGAGATGGCAAGGTAACCAGACCAGTCATATTTTCCCATGCCATCTTTCTCAACGACACTCCACCAAACTGGCAGCTCCACACCTTTAATACCCATTAATTTCAAGGCTTTTAAGCCAGTAGTGATGGCTCTCTCATGATTCACTTGGCCGCACTCGGATACAACATTCATGGGTAGACCAACAAATAGTTTTATGTCATCAACCTGACGATAAAATTAATGTTAGATAAAAGAAAACAATATTACATGCAAAAGAAAATAAAAATTGAATTGCGCGGTCACCATAAAGACAATAAACTGGAGTTACACATAACTGAGCTGAATGTTTGTATTTGCAAATACAGGCTACCAAAAAGTTGCACGGATAGAGAGTAACTCTGGCTCGACTGAAAGTGTCGGTTTCAACAATGTCGAGTGTTAGGCATAGCTATTAAAAAAATCATGTTTATTTAAGGTTTTAAACACACACAACCAAAGATGGAAACACACACACTAACTTCGTGCTGTCTAATGATGGAATCAGCTTGGAAGTATTTGAAAAGCATTTCGAAGAACTCCTATTTTGTACACGCTCTAATATGCCTGGTCTTCCGAAATCTTTCTAATTTGCGTCTAAACCTACCTAGACGCTAAAGACACTCCCTTTAGAATGCGGCTGCCCTGAAAAGACTGAGCAACATGTTTAAGCTATGTGTTAATTTAATGGTCGTGATTTGGAAGTGCCTCAAATGGCCCCTACGCTCATTCGCCCTGTTTATACCTTGACGAATCTGCTACAAAATAAAATTAGAACAAACCAAAATGACAATTATCCCAAAAGAAAAGAAAACAATCACAATAGACATACCCTACTGAGTTCGACTATGAATTAGCTAGCGGCTTAGCATAATCCAACAAAATGATTCCACTAGTTTCCGAATCAGCTAAGCTAAAATCAAATCTAACCCAGAACACAAATCCCCACCTCTTACACCATTGGTTATATGATTACTACTCAAAGATGACCGATTCATAAATGTCATCTAATTAATACTATTCAAATCACGAAAAAAAGAAGAAAAAAAACATCCATTCATTCTAATTTTTTTTAGAAAGGCTCGGTTTACATAATTACATGGCGCCCACAAACATAAATCAGATGGCTAACTATTCTACATTTCCCACAATTCCTGTCTTCGATTACAAATTCCCACATAACACAACAACAATAAACGAAGCCTTGGTTCAAAAAATGATTTGGTGTCGGCTAACATGTACCATCATTCTCGGCGTCTCCAATAAAACACAGTAGTTGGGTAAAACTCTAAAATGGCAATCAAAACACCCAAAATGATTTGGCGTCGACTAAAATGCATGGGACCGTCTCACAGTAAGTTTATCGTGAGACCTCTCATAGTAGTTCTAAAACATGAGTAGTTGGGTAAAAGCGAGAATTAAAACAATAATAGTAGTCGACAATTGAAGTTAAGAGTAATAAGATTAGGGAAGATGAAGATGAGCTTACAGATTGATGATGGGAGGTTGGAATTGGAGTAGTAGAAGAAAGTTGATTGATACAGGAATTGATGATTGGAGGATGAGGAAGGGCTTTCAGTTTGAGATTGAATCCAAAACCCCCATTACTACTACTGGAACAAACCCGATTTCTAGAATTGAAGCGATCATTGTTCGGTTTACAGAACCCTAATTCCCGAATATTATTAATGTTGTTGTTGTTGCCCGCCATACTCATCTCACAGCAACTACCCATCACTGCCAAACTCTCCATTATCGATTGATCAAACTTCAGACTTTATTACAGTACTCCACTGAAATGAGTGAGAATTGGATAAAATTGAATACTGTCTGAAAAAGCGGATAATGAAACGGCCCAGGTTTTCGAAGCTCCTATATATAACCCCCTACTGCCAACAGTAGTTTGACACGTGTCGCTGGAGTATTGCTTCAAATTTCACCCCATAAATTCTGGTTTTTTCTTAACCAAAAATAAATCATTTGTGTTTTACTCCGGATTCTACTCCCTACCCTACTCCTTAACTTATACAGAGCCAGCCGAGAATAACGGGAAAATAGATAAGATAGATGAAAGTGAAATTATTAAAATAGTTTGGTAAAATAATTGGAAAGTTAATCGATATTTGAGAAAATTATGTAAATGAAAATTGTTGTACGAAGTAATATTGCTTTGACCAAAAACAAGAAGATCCGATAACTTATCAAATTCTCATTTTCATATACTATTACTCTATATATAACGTTTTATTTAAGTTAACTCACTTGTTGAAACAAGATACAGTACTCCATATATTTATCAAATACGTACTTGTACAAAAGTAAACAAGCTGGGTTAAATGATCTATGTTACTCAAATAAACTACTGTAGTTGAAATGTGGTGCGAGGGAACAATGAGGAAGTAAGGCATCGAGTTTGACCACCTAAAACAGTAGCACAAGTTCTACAATAACATTACTATTATAAGACCGTCTCACGTAAAAGGATAGAGTGTGTATATTGGGGTTGGGAAGCGTTGTTGTTTAATGGTTGGTTGAGTGGCGTCCACACAATGTGTTGGTGGTGCTGCTTCGCTTCGACTTTGACGCTCACTCACACACCCTACGTTTTGCTACTACTCACTTTTTCAATACTCAAATGAATCCAATATAAACACTCAACAATAATCAACATGACCCAACTTGTCAATCCCTATCTATTCTTTTTGGATAAACCTGAAAATATAACATGATAAGGAAAAACTAATCACATACCAGTAATTTAGGTGACTAATATATACCAGTAGTATTTTGCATGCTCACGCAAATAATAGGTTTGTTTAAGGAATTTGTTAATTCAACGATGTTCAAGGGCCGGCAAAAAAAAAACAACGTTCAAGGATTGTAAAAGAGAATTTAAACGGTAAACAATTTGTCCGAGGTACACACGCTGGCTCACTTATTATAACCCCAAAGAGCATCGACCTATCACTTACTCATTCATTCATTCAATGAGTGCACAGTTGGTGCGAAGCAAATTAGAGCAAGTAATGGTAAGCTAGTTTGGTACATCAGATTTTTAAGTTACAATATGTTTAAGCAACAACTTTATGCAATGATTTTAGCTACGATGTTCTAACTAAAATGGACCCACATGTCAACAAACTATCCAATCCATGTTTCTAATAAAATTACAAGTATTTATTAAGATAAAGAAAAATTAATTGATTAAGTTTTTTAATGGGTCCATTTAGGCTACTAGCCTGAAGTAAGCTAATGCAAAAAGGAAGAAACAATGGTTGAGTAAGTAGCTTATGGTTTTCACATTTGCAAGCAAGTCCTTGGACTAAACCTTTGTACTTGCTCTTAGATTCTCTCGCCATATTATGAGCAAACACTATCATGCATGCATAACGTGAGCACATAATTACAATTAAAATGTGAAAATTATCTTACATGTGAGTAAGCCTGAACTTTACCATGCTGCCCTACTCACTAAGGCGTTACTGAAGGAAGTCAAAAGAAAATTGATACCACTGTTTGCTGGCTATAAGAAACCCTTCCAACCTTTTGGCAACAACTCTTTTTTGTCGAAGAAATTCTATTCTTATGGAGATAATGACCACGCTTAAGCATAACAACATGTGTAATATGCGCACAAAACATGTGGACAATTATACTCCGTATCATACAAGTGTATCTTAATCATCCGGTCTATTCTTATAATCAACCTATAAGAAGAACGTAATAGAGCCAACAAGATAATAATCATCAATGCAATAAGTATCTTGTGAACGTAATGCAAACTCGTTACTAAGAACTATATTGTGGTAAACTGGTAATCAAAATACCAACCGTCTTGTGTTACGGTTTCCACTACTTTCCACAAGCACTCACCCCGTTTTCTATTAGAGTGATTATATAATGAATTTTCTTTTTTCAACGAAAATCACACTAAGTTCATAATAAGGGGAAGAGAAGTCGAACCTAATAATTACGGTCCCGCATATCTAATCCTAACAACGGGGCTAGGATCGGACTTTGGGCGGGCACCAAACCCACCAAAATTAACTCCGTAGAAGTGAGTTGGGGGGTTTGATTGAAGTGGCACAGAGAGAGATGGCGGAGCAGAAAGCAGAAGAAGCGATACTTCCACTCCCATTCAAGAACCTCCATAGCAGAGAATACCAAGGTCACAAAAAGAAGGTGCTTCCATCTTTCTCCCCCCCCCTTTTGATTTGATTTTCTAGTATTACTCCATTAATGATGAGAAATTCAACGAAACACAGGTGCATTCAGTCGCATGGAATTGCTTAGGAACAAAGCTTGCTTCTGGTTCCGTCGATCAAACTGCCCGAATTTGGCATATTGACCCTACTTCCCATGTATCTCTCTTCTCCTTCTTCCTTTTCCCCATTCTTTCATGTTTCTGAGCTTTCAATTCGAAGAAAATGGAGGATTTATCTCTAAACCCTAATTAATTTGAAATGAGAAAGGTTCTCCGGCCTTACCGGGTCGATAATCTTTGGTTCTGGATTACGATGGAGTTATGCAACACGGTTCGTTACGCTTACTGTGGTTTCTATTGTTGATGCATTGTTCACTATGGATCATGTGGAAACAATCTATTAGTACTCATCAGTTAACATCTGACGGAACCCCTTACGCCGGAACTTTAAGGAGCCGTTGAGGGAATAAGGTGTGTAGTGTTGTTTCTATCCACCAAACGGTTATAGATGTATCATATCGCTAATTGTTTTTTATGATTGGATAATTATAGGATGATTGTCATGGACGACATGGTGTTTGAGGAACAAGACCCCTTCATATAGAATAGCTAGTTTTTCAAAAAAAAAAAATGTGAATTGTTCCATTTGGGTAGTACCCTACCATGGCAAGTGCTAAGTCTGCTAATTGACTTGGAATCTACGACAGAAGAGAAAACACACACATACACGCGCTGCAAATGAATGAAAAGTAAAGAATGATGTCGCCTGGAGGGTACTTATCTGATGTCTGGTAGGCAGATCAAGTGTACACTCGTGAATTATTCGATACTCTGCAGTTTGTTGTGGGTTTATCGGTCTTTAAAAATCATTTAATAATGGGACAGAACTTGGTCAATCATTGTGTTTACACAAGCATATTGATACGTATTCTTTGGAGTAGTTAAAACTTAAATTCCTTCTGTGATGCTGACAGTGGTCGGTCTGGAAAGCCAGCAATCTGGCTAAATACCTGATTGCTTTCTTTGTTGTGTGATGATAGTTGTCGCAGGGTAAGGTCAAAGATATTGAACTGAAGGGGCATACTGACAGTGTGGATCAGCTCTGTTGGGACCCAAAACATGCAGAGTTACTTGCGACTGCGTCAGGGGATAAAACGGTTCGTTTGTGGGATGCACGCAGTAAGTTTATATTGATCTTGCTGAGGATCGGTGAATTTACTTAATTCTACATTCCTTGTTATCGTTGAACTTTCAGGGACTGTGGGTCGAATGCCTATTTATTTAGCTGATGGTAGAATACCTTTTTGACGGATATACCAATCCAATTTGAGTTATGCACCATGAAAATGACAGTAACAGGATATTATGAATCTTAAAGCTTACTTGTAGTTATCAGTTTATAGTGCTAATGTTTCTTCTTCAGATATTTATTGTTCATTGTTATCTATTTCGTCAAAAATATAAGATTTTTTATTTGTATTTTATTTTAGTTGACCCCAAATAACTTTCAATAGCTTCTCTAATAACCTATTAAAACTGACAGTAAAATTTATGTTCTAGGAACATGGTATGTGTGATTTGTATTCGCAGTCACGAATCTCTTTCCTTTCTGGTCATATTATATGAGGACGCAATCTAATGTCAGTACTTCAACTTTGGTAAATACCATTAGCGGTGTTGCCATGTTGTTGAAAGTCTCGTCTTAATTTAAGTCCATATTTCTTTTAAGTCACCGAGTATTCAATTGAAAATGTATGCTTCTTTTATTTCATACCCTTGATTTTTTTGAGGGAGCTGTTTCCGGACAACATTGATATCATGTTAACGTTTGAAGCCATGCAGGTGGAAAATGCTCACAACAAGCAGAACTTAGTGGTGAAAATATCAACATCACGTATAAACCTGATGGGCAACACATAGCTGTTGGGAACAGGGTAAATTTCCAATTATATGTCCCTGCCCTTCCTACATTTTTGCATGTTTTTATCTTGTCTTTTTTAATCAATGCTAACTTAGTTTTGCAGTACCATTTTATTGTTGATTGTAATGCACCTTGAAAGTTAACTTTGCTCTTTTTTTACTTTTTTTTTTAATGAAGGATGATGAATTAACGATACTGGATGTCAGAAAATTCAAGCCAATTCATAGGCGTAAATTTAATTATGAGGTGAGTAGTTCATTGTTAACTTCAATTTATCATACATAGCTTCTTGATGCAAGCCAAGTTTAGTGCACGACAGTGAAATGATCTAAATGTTTGCTGGTTTGTTCTGCAAGACACGAAATGTATTGATGCTGATCGATAAAAAGTATGCGTCTATTATATTTGCTTCTAAAATTCGTATTGCTCTTTTGAACTTTGCCTTTAAAGAAAATAATCTCTCGAAAATGACAATCTTAATCCTGTAATTTTACTCTTAGTTTTGTCAAAATCTCTGTTATTTTCCCCTTATGTTGGTTCAAACAGCATCACAGGATGGAGTTTTTGATGTTAGTCTCTTAAGAAAATTGTGTGTTTCTATTGTGATTGTCTGATCGAGTCATTCAGTTAAGCACTCTGGGTATTCTTATTACAGTTATTGGATGCTGATTCATTTCTGTTAATTTCTCATCTACCATATTTTACTTACTTCATCAAAGATAGCAGATTAGCAGCACTAGATACTTGCCAGACGGATCTTTAAAAACAACACTTCTATTTTTTAAAGACACCATCTTCAAAGATACTTGCCAGATGGAATTTCCTTTGTGGCAGGAATACGATTCAAGTACTATTTGTCACTCAATCTTACTTCCTTGTGCAACTATTCTATATTTTTTGCTTACGTACAGTCATACATATTTGGCCCATCATTTTACTTGGAATGGATGAATCCTGTCAACCAACCCAAATCATTTGTATACATGGAATTCACGTATGAAAACTCTCATGCTTGCCGTTAGTTTGTAGTTGCTCTTAAGCAGGCTTGCATTTAAATTTACTATTCACACGTTACAGGTTAACGAGATTGCCTGGGACATGACGGGGGAGAAATTCTTTCTGACAACAGGAAATGGTTAGACGCGTTTTAGCTTCTACCAATGATGACAATTGATGTATCGGAAGAATGACATTGATTTCATATGTTGACTTGATGTTTAGGTACTATTGAAGTCCTTGCATACCCATCTCTTAAGGCGCTTGACACCCTTATGGCTCACACTGCTGGCTGCTATTGTATTGCAATTGAACCACTTGGAAAGTATGTTAAAATGCTTCAAACTTATTTAGTGATCTCATTTTGAGCTTGACGTCTAAGGCCCTGTTCGTGCCGCTTGAAATGGGCTTAAACTGAATTGAACTGGCTACTTGAAGTAAACTAAATGAGGCTTAAGTACTTAACTGAATAAGGTTGAATTGACTAAGACAACCTGAACTTAATGACGCTTTACTTAGTTGAACTGAATTGGATATTTGAATTGTGTCAAACTTAATTTAACTTAACTGAACAAGTTGAAAGAACCGAGCCTTATCACTTTGTTTATCCATTGTCACCGTGGATACCTTTATGATCTGATGATCACACTTTTTTTTTTGTTATTTTCTCACAAGTGTTGTTTGATGTTTTTATTGATCCATGTGGGCTACTAATATCAATGTTCTATTCACCTTGTTGCGATTGGTGCATGCTTTGATGAATGTATTCTTAAATTAATCGCTTTGTTCTACTACAGGTATTTTGCTGTAGGAAGTGCAGACTCATTGGTCAGTCTGTGGGATATTGAAGAGATGTTATGTGTACGAACATTCACAAAACTTGAGTAAGTTTACATGGTGATTTCTCATGTTTTTGCTTCAGTACTTGTATTTTTGTTGCTTTAATTATTCTAAAATTTTCAGGTGGCCTGTCCGAACAATAAGTTTTAATCATACTGGGGAATTTATCGCTTCAGCCAGTGAAGATTTATTTATCGACATAGTAAGTATCTCGTTGCTCGGCAGTCCTTGCTACTCAAACAAGCACAAGGAACACATGTGACAAGTAATATTATAAGCATCAATGAACCATCATAGACAGGCATAAGTTCAAATATCTATTAGGGCTCTTGGAAGATGGAAGGAGTTTAGTGGTCCCCCCTTTACCTCCGCTACTCTTTAGACATGTTAAATTTCTACCCGACCCGCATAACTGAACCCGCCCCTTTTTTAGGGTCAAGATCTGAAATTTTTTATCTGCGATCCTAATCGAAAAGAACCCGTTAATTTAGAGTTGAAGCATACCATGACCCATTCCGTCTGCCCCTTCTGATAGGTGTACTTCGTTTACAAGGGCATGGCGATGATTTTTGGCCAAGATGATTCAATGTCTTTGTTGCCCTAACCCTTGATATCACCTCGTGTACCTAAGTGCAGCACTCGACACTCTAGTATGAATGTGACACTTGGAGACTTCAATTTAAAACATAGACGTGAGGATATATGGTTAACTAGTTAAAAAGTTGATATTTGGACATGGACTCGAGTTAGATATTTCCGACACAGGTTTGGCCCTGGAGAGTAGAAGGGATCTCCTCACCTAACACAGATATTGTTCCGTGATGAGGGCCTTCCTGAAACAGAAAAAAAAAAAACTTAGAATTTGCATCTCTTGTCTTGGGATTTTATTTATTGATCTAGTTGATATATTTGGGCTTTTCAGACTAATGTAGAAACGGGACGATCCATCCATCAAATACCTTGTCGGGCAGCGATGAATAGTGTTGAATGGAACCCGAAATACAACTTGCTTGCATATGCTGGAGATGATAAAAACAAATACCAAGCAGATGAAGGTGAAAGCGATTTTCTTGACCATTGCAACCTTCTTGTTTAAACTTCTTCATTGTGTAATGTCAATTTATAACGTTTATTGTTGCAGGCGTTTTTCGGGTTTTTGGTTTCCAGAGTGCTTAGCTTTTGCGCACACAGAGAAGTTGCAGAGCATTGTTTCCTTTATAACCTGAGCTGCTGCACGGAAACTGGGAGAGTTGTAAGCCGAATGGGATAGTAGAGATAGTACAAGGAATGAGGGATTTAATGGGAGGAATAGCGAATGCACCTTACGGAAATCCCAATTTGACCCATTAACTGCTGTACGATCTGCTACAGCCATATTCTCGTTAACACCGTCCCATGGCGATAGGATACATCGAGATGGATGTTTTTTAGGTATCCAAGGACAAACCCCCCGATAACACCGCTGTACGATATGCTATAGCCATTTTCATCTCTCTTGACCCCTTATCTAAAACTGATGATACTTTGTTTTGTTTTAACAAGTCATTTATCCTACATTTTTCATTCTTTGTTGTGCCTTTCTTTTTTACCAAGATTTCTTTGATCGACAATGACTCTCCTGTCACTAATTTAGATAGCAATAATTTTAATTTCAAACCGAATGTATTTTACAAATGATCAGTTTGGAAAATAATCATTCCATTCGGAACCCGGTGCAAAGAGTTATCGTTATATTCGCTTAATATCAATATGAAATATCCGTTCTGCCAAAAAAAAGTGAGTATCCCGTAACCAAATAAAAATGTGAGATATCGTCATTTTTGGAACTTGTATAGTTGTATCCACTATAAATCATCATACAACGTTACAAGTAGTTACCGTATCAAAGGATTCAAACTCAATAATCAGAATGGAGACGCAGGCCATAATGAAGGTGGTCACCCAATCTCCACGATTATCCTCACTTCACCATTTCAATTCCCCCAATTCTTTCATCTCTTTTCACTCAATTTCACCTTCATCGCATCTCTCTCTTTCCAATTCCATCCATCCCAATTCCAACTCCAACTTTCTATCATCATCATCATCATCGTCTTCATCTTTTTCCTTTTCAATTCCAGCGCCTTCTACTCTCCTACCCAAGCTTTCCTCTATCGCTGGTAAGTAATAGTATCTGTATGCTTTCGCTTTTACATAATTTCATGCTTTAATGGTATGATGGATTTATTAGTTGCAAAATTGAGTGAAGCATCATCGGAAACGACGTCATCGTCGAGGGGACTTGGACAAAACGATCTGCTTATTGTTGGACCTGGTGTTCTGGGTCGCTTAGTTGCTCATCAGTGGCGCCAGGTACATCTGCATTGCTGCCCTCTTCATTTCCTACTACTCTATAAATTAAGGAATACGTCTTTAACGCATTTCCGTCAATTACTAAATATAATACTCCCCCTCATCCAATCCATTCTTCCAATTTGCTTTTGGGTGTTCTTCGGGCCACGTCTTTGACTGTCTTTTTCTCTGTTCATGCCTTACTTTCGTAATAAATCTAAAAATATTAGGTTCGTCATTGTTATACATCATACTCCCCCGAGTTCTTATGATTGTCCCATTTGATTCTGGGTGAAAAATAAGGAAGGGAAAATAAGTGGTTAAAAAAGAGAGAGGAAGAGAGAGAAATGGATGGGTAAATATGAATCACACATTTACTTTCTAAAATGGAAAGTGTTTAAAAGATTAAACTCAGCCCAAAAAGGAATATGCCTAAATGATAGGAACTCGGAGGGAGTAATTTTTAACAATAACTAGGGTCAAGTTTTCGTAAGTTTGACTCTCAAAAAGTAAATGAGAAGAATTGATTCGATGGTAGAGAGTGTAAGATGAGATATATTATGGCGATAATTATTAAATTGTTCCCTGTAATTCTGCTTTCGCACCACAATAATCATGATTTCATTCAATAAACGCTATAAACTAAAGGATGGCATGTTCTGTGTACTTGGCTAAATGGGTTTTGTAGAGTGGTGTTTTTTTCTTCTGCATTTCAGTCGAAAATGTGATGCAGATTGCTGGATGACGGATTATTATTTTTTAATTTAATTGGCCAGGAATTTCCTGGATGTCAAGTGTATGGGCAGACTGCTACCAGTGATCATCATGCTGAACTGGTGGAAATTGGGATTGTTCCATCTGTGAAGGGATCCAGTCTGCCTCGCCAGTTTTCCTATGTTATTTTTTGTGCTCCCCCATCAAAGAGTTTGGACTATACCGCTGATGTCAGGTGAGCCTTTAGGTGATTTTCATTGCACTTATAATAGCCGGTGTTGGTATTAGATTTTCTTGCAAACGCCCTTGACTTTTAAGTTATTCAGTGATAATAGCTGACGAATTGTGGGTAATTGTGATGATAGCATAGCTAATGGTGTCGAGGTAGAGTTGGCAAAAGCCGACCCGATTTAACTCAAAGCTGAACCCGATTGAGACATGGTTATTACATTTAAGACATAACCCTAATTTCTTCGAAGTTTTCCTGCTGGATATAATTCTCTTCCTTTCGTTGGATACAATGTCTCGATTCTGTACTATTATAGTATTATACTCGTATCAGTTTCTCTACATTTTTTTATGTGTTATCATCGCACTGTATGACAACGTAATGAAAACAGGGAAGCTGTGTCGTGCTGGAATGGTGAAGGCTCCTTTGTCTTCACATCAAGCTCTGCACCCTATAACGTTACTGACAATGGATATTGCGATGAGGTTGTCAATCTGTAGTACCACATTGTAGTCATTGATTCTTTATATACCTCTTCAGTATCCTGATCCATTCTTATGTTTCTAATTTTGATGAAGCGTTTCTTTGCCTCTGTATGTTTGCAGGACAGTCCTGTGGTGCCATTAGGAAGGAGCCCCAGGACTGATGTTCTCCTAAAAGCAGAAAATGTGGTTCTAGAGCATGGTGGCTGTGTTCTTCGGTTGGCAGGACTATACATATCCTCTATGATTCTTTCTTTTTTTCTTTTCTGTAAATATGCGAAAAGGAATAGTAGTAAAATTCAATTTGGAATAGAATTATTATCTTTATGATTACAACCTCAACTCTTCATACAAATCAGATAGAGGTGCTCATACATATTGGTTGAAACTAGGAACTAGTGAACTACGTCCAGATCACATCGTCAACCTCATACACTATGAAGTAAAACATTCTTCTCTCCCTGTTCTCCAAAAATGGTGTACATTGATCCTGTGTTTTGTAATTTTATCAAGATTGTGCAGTCTGCGCCAAACATTGATCCTTTTGTTCCTTTGCAGGATGCAGCTTCTTTGGCCATCGCGATCATGAAAAAAGATCTACATGGAAGGGTCTTTATTGGTTGCGACAATCATCCTCTATCAAGGTATGTACTTCTTTGACCTAGCTTATTGTCTGTAGCCGCCCTTTGTGTATTTACTGGATTTCTACTTCTTTTTTATACATCTTGTAGGCAGGAGATTATGGACCTTGTAAATGAAAGTGGAAAGTTCAGCAAGAAGTTTGAGTGTTTTACAGGTAACTCGACTTTTGTTTGGTCATCTAATATATAAAGCAAAAAATAATAACACCGTCACCCCATTTGTACTGTCCTATATTACTTTTGTGTACATCCCAGTATAATTGAGTGAGAAATTCGTTTATAAGCCACTTGATACGTGCCCAAAGAGCACAAGAAGCGGTGCGTACTTCGGACCTTATTATGCCATGATAAATGGGTGGGGATGGGTTGGGTGGACATTAGTTTTATGGGGGGCTTAGGTTTCAGCTCAGTTGAGTTCATTTCAACCCACTTTACTTCAGTTCAGTTGAGCCCCATTGATTTCATTGTCTCGGTTACTCCAGCTCACTTCACCTCACCTCACTTCACTTCAGTTTAGTTGATTTCAAAGAATATGGTCTTTGAGTGGGCATGATAAATGGGCGTGAATTCGATAATACTGGGATATTCTTAGGTTGAGTGATGAATTTGACCATGTATCTAATAATTTCATGAGATAACATACATGGCTCACTATATTCCGTTGGATGATTTCACTCGTGTGGTGGTGGCTGTGTCTAGAGGTGATTGCCTGGATCGTATCTTCCACTCATGTCAGCTTCATCGTCATAATGATTACCTATAAGAAATGGCAGCTATTTTTTTTTTTTTGAAGAAAGAAATGGCAGCTACTGATATTGTGAAAAGTATGAGTTTGAGTCAACATTATTGAACCCCCATAGTCAGTCATATTGCAGAAGAAGGTACGGTACTATTTGGACTTTATTTTTCATAGCGGTGTTCAAATATGCAATGCAGGTGTTGATGGTGTGCTTGGAAAGAGATTAAATAACACAAAAACTCGAGAAGAGGTTGGATGGCAACCAAAATTCGATAGCTTTGCTAATTTTCTTAGACGGATGTAAATGTTTATGCTCCCAAAATGGGTTGTAAAAATGAGTTGCTTCTTGTTTTGGAGGTTATGAGACTTAATTCCAGTATACAAGTGACTCTGTCAAGACTCGAGAGGTTATAAGATTGATGTTTTTGTTGTAATTGGTTAGTTCATTGTACAAACTTTTTATTCTTTGATTATGGATTACAAATTACCATGGACAAAGAATCCTCTGTCCCATTTTGTGTTCCATCGGAATGTTCCTTTGTACATATTTTGACACATCAGCCAATTATGACACGGACAATTACAAAACATTCTTATTCTTTATTGAGTTGAGCAACTCTGATGTCTCAAAACTCAAATAACGATGGAGTAACGGAAGCGTAGGGTCCAAGTCTAACCAGCCAGAAGTCTGTGGTTGTTGGAAATGGAAATAATTGAGGGCTGAATACAAGAAGGCATCAACTCTTCACTTATGTAATTGAGGGTCCAAGCAGCAGCTTAACCCTAGTAAAACAAAAACATGACAAATAATAGAGCACCCACCTCCACCCTTCCTACCATTTTGTTTGTCCTTTTTTCCCGACATAATGCGTGGGAGGGAATCAAACTTGATACTTATAACTTATCATCAAGGTAAGTTTGTCTTAACAACTACGTAGTATACTAATTATGAGTCGTTCGGCGACCTTTTCTAAAACACATGAATTATAATTCATTCATCGATTCATCTGTATGGTCATCTGGAGTAAGTTGTTGACTTACATCCCGACCAAACAACTCTCCTAATTCACGTAAAATGAATAATCATAAGAATTGTTAATCCCTCTCGGTCGTTCAAGCTTTTAAGCGGGATGAATCCTGGCGTACCCATGTGGGTCTCTGTCATGCTGATTTACGTTTTCTAGCTAGCTGTTTTTCGTCGATTCGTTGTAGTCACGTTAAACATGGTGGGAATTCCGTGGCTCATTGGACGGCTAGGATGAGTAGTGTCGTGGGGTTGGTCATTGTACTTGACTCTTTATTTCCGAAGACCACCTTGGATCTTGCGGAGGTTGATTTAATTTAAACCACGTTTTTGCCTCAAAAGAAATTGTTAATTCCTGGAAGTAAATACTCTTATGAACCAAATAACCCAAAATTATCTACGATATCTTCCGTACAATATATACGCACTATTACACTTTTTTTTTTTTTCTTTTTTTCTTTTCATGTGTACATATATAAACATTAAACAATGATAGTATTAAAGTCCAAGTTGGTATAGGAACATTTCCAAGCACGTACGTAGCTACAAGGCATCTATTAATAAGAGGACCATTCAGAAAAACAAAGACTTAATTGTTGATCAGTTATTAGCCAAAGTCAAGCAGCTAATTAAGTGGCCTGGTGATCAGATAGAGATGGGGAAGCTGTGTTGTTCATCGGAAGACGATGGCGGAAGCCTTATCGACATGAACGCAATGCTGGTGCTCATCTTCGTCACAGTTATGCTCTTCTATGTCTGTATCCCCGCTCAACCTCGCAGGGGCGTCGTTGCTGTTTACCGTTGTTACTGAGACGGAAAGAGTGGTAGCTAGGTTTATCGATCATCTGATCATGTTACTTCTATGTTTGTTGTATTATACATACATACATACGGTCATACACTCATTCGGGTACTCATCTTCAATTACATGTAATTTCATTATTTGTATTCTGAGTTTCCAATAATAAAAATAATCATTCAACCCCCAATTACATATATTCATTTGTTCTTGGATATCGTTGACTTTAATTATTACGTCAATTTTTTTTGCCAAATTATAGGAACTGTAGATCATGTTCGAATTATTCATCTTTTCATGAATCGTCATGATCATAATATAAGATAACCTTGTGGATTTGAACGATTGAGCTATCTATGCTCAAAAAAATTCATTCATTCGCTTGAAAAGCCAAATCTATACATACACTTTGCCAATTCATTATTCAACGATTAGTCAACGTCGGATATTAGTTTTTTCTTTTTTTAAAAAAAAAAAAACAATATGCTCTTGCCCAGATTCAAGTCGGATAAAACCTCGTCATCTATGGACAGTAATTAAAACCCTCCATCACGAGTTTTAACAGTGTTGTTGTTTGCTTTGGAAACAAGAACTACAGTGTACTAAACTAAGTTAACCTACTCCTAGTTAGTACTGTAATACTTTAATAGAAGTAACCTACTTCGAAAATCGACTGGTCTATTCTTTAGATCAGATAATGCGCCCTCCCATATATTTTTAGGATCAACGAAGGAGAAATGAGATTACATAAAGCGATAAAACTGCATCGGTTAAAAGTGGAAAAATTGTGCAAAATAAACGTTTACTTGTTATTTGAGGCTGCGATTAAACTAAAGTTATTCTGAAGATTCCCGCTAAAATGTGGCAAGAAAACCGGAAGATCGAAATCGAGACGTTGTCTAGTAGGACTTCCGAAACGGCGAATCTAGTACTCTGTAGTATATAATACACGATTTTCGGAGATTCAGGACCTCGTAACAAAACTTTTCGATAAACCTCCGTTCTATTCCTTAAGTCGGATAAGATGTCTTAAATATTTAGGGCCAAATGAATGATAAGTTGTTATTTGAGGCTAAATTTGAACTTGCTATATCATGATGATATCGAGGAGACGTGGTACAGAAATTATAAGAAAAAATGACACATTACCCGGTAACTTGGTAAGACCACCCGAACAACTCAAATCGAAGTATATAATATACGGTTTTAGCTAATCCGGTAACTTGTAATAAAACTTTTCAAAAAAGTTGGCCTATTCTGTGAGTCAAATAACGCATCATCCCAGATTTTAAGATCGACGGAAGAGAAAATGAGAGTATAGGAAAGCGATAGTAAACTCGCATCGGTTAAATATAGAAAAATCATACGGAGTACAAAACCGACCTTTTACTCATTATTTGTGACCCAAATTGAACTTGATATACAATGTGATAAAAAACTTGATACTCAGGCCAGGTTCTTTTGGGCTAAAAATTACTAAATTTAATTTAACTGAAGTGGACTAAAATATAAGACAAAATATATCTCCTGAAACTGAACTGAAACTGACTGAATATAAGTTCAAACGCGGCCTCAGTCTTGTATTTGTGTCTTCCCCTAAAGTCACTCGTACGACTTAAAAGAGAGAGTTGAGTTTGAAGTGGGGGCGAAGGTGAAGTTTGAAGTTGGAAGTAAAGAGTCAAAACAAACTCAAAACCCGCAGGCTTTCCTCCATTTTCAAAGACGCCATTAAAATCAATGGAGAATCCCAAGGACCAAATGCTTACTCTCTTAGACCATGGCCTCTACAACTCTGCCCAACTCCTTGTACTTCTTCTTCATTATCATTCTGCATTTTACTCTCTATCCCCAATTCATTTCTTGCTAGGGTTACTTCTTTCCCTTTGATTGATTTCCTCCCTTTTTGATGCTGCAGGGTCACTTCCTTGTTTCTTCCTCTTCTCTTTTTCTTGATTCTAATTCCACTGCTAAAGCCGAGAATTTGGTGATTTATTCTTTTTTTTTGAATTTTGAATTTTTTTGCTCTTCTTTAATCAATGCTGAAGTTGTTTTTGTGACGCATAGGTTCTTCTCGGAGACGCCTTCTTTCACAATAGGGAATATCGGACCTCAATTGTATGTTTTTCAATCTGTTTATCGTCATCTCGATTTCGTTATAGCCTTAGATTTTGCTCCACACTACTATTGCCATTTTTTGTTTTCCCTTACGATATCGAGCAGTATCACTGCGTGAAGTGTGATGAATGAGTTAGATATGGTTTTGATGTATTTGCATTTGATTCTCTTGTGTGTAAGCTATGGGTAGTTGCTGAGAGTGAGTGTCTTGGGATGGATGTATTTGCATTGCATTCTCTTGTTGAATCGATCTGATATTCACTCCGAATCCAATCCGAAAATTAAGTTTGAACATCTGCTCCAGTTTTATGTTTATTTGGATTGGATATAGATATTTATTCAAAAACATTTTGATATCCAATCTGATGCAAAATTGTATTTTTCTATTGTTTATTACTCTGTAATTGTTATTGTATTCTATTGTTTATTACTCCGTAATTGTGTATTTAGAGACTCATAATCATAATATGGTTTCTCTATTATTTTGGTAATCTAAGGAATATGTTTTTTTTTTTTTTCTGATTTTGTTCGTTTATATCAATCATTGTGTTAATTCAATGGTTATCATCTTCCTTGTCATTGAGATAAGAATTTTGAAAATTGTAGATGGATATTTGCATGAAACATATGCTGTTGAAACATGTATATGAAGTTTTTGAGATGCAAATGCATAGTATTAAGCATATATTTTGTGACAGAACACATATAAACAAGCTTTGCAGCTTCTTAAGATCATCCCCAAGCAAAACACTCCTTCATTAAGGAGTTCATTATCGATACCTTATAGGTCGTCTTCTCCAAGTCCTCCATCCATTTCAACAATAGATGAAAATGAGGTAAAAACCTATTCCTTTATAGTCGTGTTAGGATTTTGTTTACTCTGCCATATTTTATCTTCCCTAATTCCATGTTACTGTTTTTTTAATACGTAGCACGGAGTAGTTTTTAAATTTTGATGTGTCTGTCCTTGTCTTTGTTATCTTTGATTTTTTTTTTTTCATTTCTGTTTTGCAGGTCAAATTCAAAATTGCATCTTGCCATGCTGCATTGAATGAGAACAAAGTTGCTCTGCTGGAGGTTTTTCACTATTCATGTAGATTAAATTACGATAATGTGCTAGTGTTTTTAACTAAAATCTATAGTTCCACAAATAATAGGCATATATATTTTCTATCAAAACAACTCTTCCTCGGGCTTATGGTTGTCGATTTGTGGTCAAGTTTATTTCTAGTATGTACAAAGGCATGTGATTTTCTGGTATGGCTTAAATGAGTATGACCATCTTTAGGCATTTTAAATCTAGTAAATGCCACCGGTCACACTTAGACGTTTGCCTTTTGACATTCCGTCCCACTTGTTTTTTTTCTCTGTATGCTCTTTGTCTGTTGCTTCCATTTTCCATTGAACAAAAGACTCGTTAGTTCTTTGGTTTTGGATTATGATGGTATAAAGTAATATAAGCTCAGTAAACTGGTTGAGCTTCTGTTTATTTTGAAGTGCCATTCGATGCAATTCTGTACGCAATTTCCATCTCGGGTCATTAAAAAAACAACCTTTTTTCTGTTACTACCACATAGGCAAGGCTGGGTACATCCGCCGCCCCATTATCGCACAATTTGCGGGAGCCCTTAAGGCACTGGGATAATGTTGTTTTTATTGTTGCTCTTTTGTTTGTTCTTGATTTTTTTTTTGTGCGCTTTTTTTTTGTTGCATTGTAGGCTCTACAATTTTGTTGTTTTTTCTTATAGATGGAAGGAATCCCCTCCAAAGCTAGGAATTTGCCAATGCATTTGATGATGGGCAAGCTTTATCGGTATACTCGGCATACTCGTGCAGCCACTTCTTGTTTCAAAGAGTGCCTGAGGTTTGTGACAATCTTAGATTCAGTAAAATTTTTGAAATTTTAATTTCCCCTGCCATGATGTCTACTGAATTTGTACACAGCTATCGTGGAGACCGAAACATGGTATACTTGTATTAACACTTTAACAACGTTCAAAATGCGTGATAATAAAACAATTGCCTTCAGTTTTTTAACAGAAAAGTACCGATTGCATAAAATTTGATGGAGACATTTGCCTTCAGTTTCTTACTGTTTTCATTATCACTGCTGGAGTTATGTTTTTACTTACATGTGTCGTTCTGCAGACATTGTCCTTATGTCCTTGAGGCAATATCTGCATTGGCTGAACTTGGAACGTCTGTTAAGGATATTCTATCTTTGTTTCCTCAGGTGTGTAATTGTTGTTTTCAGCTCTACTTCTATTCCTAACGATACTCTTTATTTATGTTTGACACTTAATGTTCCTTGTGCCTTGTGGTTCTTCTGGTTCAGCTTATAGATAACATTTTCCTTGCGCTATTTTGTTTGGTACCTACGTGTTTGATACACACACACACACACCTACATACAATCTTTTGCTGCGCTAGAGTCTCATGACTCTCATCTCACTGTAGTATTTTCTGCCAATTATTATGTGCAGCTTTCCCCTTTGCCACTGTGCTTGGCTTGTCTTACCCGTAAGATTTTGTTTTATTATTTGAATTGGAATTTGCTTTTTGATATTGTTGAATATTACATTTGTAATTTGTTATTATTTTTTTCGCCGTGGTATTAAGGGCACTTGAAAAGTTGCACCTATCTATGTAACACTTTCTTGTTAAATGTAAAAGGGGCTCTATTTAAACCATTTTTTGAGATGCTTAAAATTAAACATTATAGTACTCATAATTAACTAGACGGGGTTGGGGCAGAACAATTTACCATAAATGAGTCAATTGGCAAAGTTGTACTACCATAACCACTGAATGATTCAGTGGGTTTACCAACTTCAAAAAAATCTGAAACTGAAAAAAAAAATGTTTTCCACGAATCGTTGCTGAATGTTAGTTTTAATAGGTGTGAGGGGATGAGACTTCATGGCAATAAGGCACAAGGACACAACGCGCATGCCTCATAGAGATAAGGCAGACAAATATGTGTTCAAATAAAAAAAATTGTGCAATAATACCCTTTCTGGGTTTTTTTCCAGAGGGCTAGCATAGTACTCCGTAGCATTTAACGAATAAAAGATAGGGATATAATGGTGAAGGCCTAAAGGGCAAGATATGACAAAACTATTAGAACAAAAAAAATTCGTGTCTTGTTAGCTGGCCTTATCTGCAAGGCACGTCGTTTTGGCTCATTCCTTCATTGAGCTTTGGGCTTAAGCGTGCCTTTGGGCCTGCGGCACACTTTTGAGAACTAAGCTGAATAGGCTGGCAAAGTTGCAAACCTGTATGGGCCGGCAAAGTTGTAAAAATAAGAATTAAACTTCTCTTTTGAACGTTAATGGCCTATTCTGGGAAGATGGCCCTGGTTCCCTGAGCAATTCGACAAAGATTTTCAGTTATCTGGTGTGGAAAACCAAGGCTACGTGGACCTTTGTTGGGTAAATGGTTTCACCCCAAACCGATTTTGTCATTTACTTTAATCTGAAGCATTTGCAAAAAAATAGCTCGTAACTTTGATGTTTTGCCTTTCACTTCAGATACCAAGTAAAGGTGGGAAGCTTGTCTCTGATAACCATGAATCTAATCGGTGGCTGCAGGTAGGGAAAAATGTCTCTCTTTATTTTACTTGCTTTGTTCGGTTGTCGTTGGAGCATCTCCAGAAGTTTTTTCTAAGGCTTTTCATTCTTTTAATTAAAAATTTCTGTATTGAATTAAATTAAACGAAGTTTTTGACTGAATGGAACTGTATTGAAACATCCATTTTGACGCTTACCCCGGTTAAAGTTTTTAAGAACCCCTTTTTGTTGTAAACTCATTCTAAGGCCTTTGCTTATCCTTTGAATGACCATTATTAGTGTAACTTGATGTGGTAATATGTGTCAACAATTACTAACGTAAGAAGCTACAAGTCTAATTGCTATCAATTGAATGTAAATAAATCCAATTCACCTGAACTATGTTGATTCATTGTCATCGACTCATCGTAGATCAGATGACGTGACTGAATGGTTTGGAATTCAACGTTCCAAATGTCTATGCTTATTATTGGATATCCATGTATAATTATATTTTCTTCAAGCGACCAAATTCTCCTTCATTTTGCTAATCATTTGTGCAATTGATGCAGCGTTATGTTGAGGCCCAGTGTTGTGTTGCATCAAACGACTATAAAGGTATACTCTATAGGCAAAAAATTCAAAGTGCATTACCGTAAAATACAAAGTCTTATATTATAATGACAATCGTCACTTTTTGTTGGTGATATGGTGTATGAATATGGCCTATTTATGCTTTCCAAAGAAGGAACCAATTTGACGATCTCATTTTTTTCTCTCTTACTAAATTTTTGAATCGCAGGTGGCATAGAAATCTTTGCAGATCTTCTGCAGCGATTCCCAAATAATGTGCACATATTACTTGAAATCGCAAAGGTATTGTTTTCCTGAATAAAGAACGTTGCTTTTTTAAGTTACTAGAAGGTGTGTTTTAGTCTTTGTTATGTGGCTAGATCTTATTTTATCATTCTTTGGCATTGTTTTGGTAAAGGTTGAAGCAGTGATTGGGAAAAATGATGAAGCTATATCAACCTTCGAAAAGGTACTGCAGAAATGTATGTTAACTATGCTTAATTACAGTCCTCTTTGGATATTGATATAGTATGGCTTTGACAGGCTCGTTCTGTGGACCCGTACATAGTAACTTACATGGATGAGTATGCGATGCTTCTTAAGAATAAATCTGAATATCCGAAGCTAAACAAGTTGGTGAATGACTTGTTAAACACTGATCCCACAAGAGCAGAAGTATTTGTAGCCTTGTCGGTACTGTGGGAAAGAAAAGATGAGCGAGGGGCACTATCCTACGCTGAGAAGGTTTATTTTCTGTTTTTGTTTCTGTGTTTTCTTCTATTTTTATTTCAGAAATTAATAAAATGCTCAAGATAGTCTTGTGTTGCATGTTATCCCCTGGTTGGCAAGCAGAGTATTCAAATTGATGAAAGGCACGTAACAGGTTATATTATGAAGGTTTGTCTTTTTACAAATTGAAACATTATCTATGCCAAATTTATAGTGGATTCGAAGCACCAAACCCATTGTTTTGGGACCTTTTTGGGTGTAGGGATTTGGAGAGGGGAAGGGGGGGAGGGGACAAAATCCAGAAAAAGGATAATACCTTTAGGTAGATTGTATCTTGTTTGTTCTTTATAGTTCTAGGATGAATGGTAAGTTTAACTTGATTTTGTGACTAACTTCAGGGTAACCTGCTGTTGTCATTGAATCGACCTGATGCAGCAGCTGCTGCTTTTCGAAATGCTCATGAATTGAAACCTGATATTCGTTCCTATCAAGGTGAACTTTGGAACATATCATTTTCTAGAAAGCTTTTATCTTTGGTTTTAAGGTTGCTGGTTTGTTTCTATATCAAGCATTGACAATCATTTTGGTAATGTATTCACAGGATTAGTTCATTCTTATTTGGCAATTTCTAAAGTCAAAGAGGCCCTATACATTGCTAGAGAGGCAATGAAGGCGATGCCTCAATCTGCCAAGGCTTTAAAGTTAGTGGGAGATGTGCATGCTAAAAACTCCACTGGAAGGGAGAAGGTGCGGTACGACCTTTCTCCTATGTTGAGTGAGAATAGAAAACACTTCAAACATAATCATCACGTATTTGCTATCCATTTTAAGAATAGGTTTAAATGGCCACTAGTGTTTTGAGAAATACTATATGCTCCGCTCATTCATACCCATTCTAGGTTCAAAGCTTCTAACATCTCGCGTTGATGATGATGCATTATCCTCTACCTGAAAATGGACATCTATTCTAATAGATATCCTAGTTGAGGACCATAAACACGAATCACTCTTTTTTTTTGCGACATTATAGTGCAATGTGTGTGTGTCTAATTCATAACTTCCTCCAAACCTAGCAGTCACGCACTCACGCGTAACTGATTATACTTGTTACCTTCATATGGATTTGGGCTTCATAAAGTAGTACTCATCCTTTATCAATAGCACTTATAGTAATTGGCCTGTAGAAGGCCCTTTTTTTGGATATACTGTAAATCCTGTTTTCATATCAGGCAATTCGTATTCCCTATACTTGGGCAGTTGGGCCATGTATAGTCTGGCTCAAGTTTTGAACACAATTAACAATGTTATGAACATGTTAATGTTCGAGTTGGTAGTCACTTACTAGCAGCTGTTTTACTGCTGGAGTATAATTTATGGCAAAACTGGCTCAACTTCTGCATCTTACCTTCTGAGTTATTTGTGTATTGTGAAACATGCAGGCAAAAAAGTTTTATGAATCTGCTCTCCGATTGGAGCCTGGTTATCTAGGGGCTGCATTAGCCCTTGCTGAACTCCATGTTGTCGAAGGTCGAAATAGTGATGCTGTATCTCTTCTTGAGCGGTACTTGAAAGATTGGGCAGATGATTCTCTACATGTGAAGCTTGCTCAAGTATTTGCTGCCACAAATATGTTGCAAGAGGCATTATCCCATTATCAGGCTGCACTCAGGTAGACTTGTATCCACAAATTTAAATCCATAATTAAAAGAGAGGGTTGATTTGCACAACAACATTGCCTGAGTGGCTCAAGGGCTTCCGCAAACTGCAGGGCAAGGGGCCGGATATGTGGTTTGTAGATGATCGAAACTGAAAATTATATTATCCGAGATGCCATTCTAGATGAGCCTGAATGAAAATTACTGGACTGCATCAAATGACTCTTACTTTAATATAAAAGAAAATAAAAAGAAGTGAACCTAGTTTAGTGAGTATACAAAATCAAAGAACAATAATTGTATGCCCAATAGGATTGGAAATTAATTTGGGGTCGCGAGGTTTAGGCTACTTCTCACTTTGGAGACCTAGAATATCTTTTTTTGGGGCCCCATTTCATCGAAATAATAATTTTTCCTGAACAAAATAAGGGGAAAAAAATAAAGTAATTGTCTAGGTGAATTTTTATATATTTTGCTCGAAACTATTTGCATAAAGGATTAAAGGACACTAAAGTAGGAGTAGTAAATATTTCACATTTTATGTCACCAAAGTGGAATTATGAATCGGCATCCAAGTGAAATATTATATTTTTGAGACCGCAAATATTTTTTTTATATTGACTATTGTTCATTGTGTTTTCCATTCCTTATTTTTCTTTTTGTCGTTGCTATTTCTCATTGACGGATTCAAATGGTGAATCATCACCGTCGACCTTATAAGCCTCGTGCAAAACAACACGACTGTGCATGGAGAATGTTCTTTCAAACAATAGTTATGCACTTAATGTTCTTTTAAACTCCAATACCAGAATAAACCCGCAAAATGAAGCAGCAAAGAAAGGGCTTGACCGTCTGGAGAAACTGATGAAGGTAACGTCCTATCTGAAAACATGCTCTTAATGGCCCCTGTGTGTTCATCTATTTTGCCATCATTCACTGGCCTTGGCGGTTCAGATTATTTAAATTGTTGGTGCCGGTTTTTTCCCCTTAAAAACCCTTCATATTGAAGTTATGAGGTAATTGATGTTGTAGGGCATCGATCCTGACGCCCCTGAAGAAGATGATGATAACGAGGGTGATGAGGGTGAAGGAGACCAGGAAGAAACCGAGCTTTTGTGAGTTGGGAGTATTCCATCCAGACGAGGGGTTTTTATGGGAGTCACCAGATCAGACATACACAAGCTTTCCGTCTAAGCAAGTGACAACTGAAACCCCAACACAAAACGTCTCTGGTGCAAATTCTGTACAATGTATATTATGTATCTGTATCTGTGGGATTTGTTTCTGGAACATCTCCCCCATCATTCTCTGTTGTTGTAATGAACTAGTAATTTTTTATTTCTTCGATAGCGAATTGACGGTTTGTAATTTGCTATCATTTGGAACTTGGAAGGTTATGCAAGTGATAATTAGTTTGTGGTTGCCATGTATACGGATATTTCAGGCATTTTCCAAGACTAATTGAGTCTCCCAAGTGTCGAATTTGGACATGACTCGTATATTTGTAGAAGCAGCAGATCAGAAGATGACAACCTTTGAGGCGATCAAAGTGGCATTTATATACGAGGAATTGTGCGAGACCATCAAGCTCATCTCCAAATGTCGATGATGGCTTTGGAAGGTTGTCGTCTCTGTAACTCAAGTAAGATTGTCTATGGTTGGCTTAAGCAAAGAATCATGTTTAATGCAGCTTGGAAAAGTAACCCGGAACCGTGCAGCATTCCTTAGAGCATGAAGAGCATTAGATTAGAGGCTCAAAATTAGAGTTCGTGGAGGCTCATATTGATCATGCACTTCTGCTCCAACAAGAAGTACGACGATACATGCTGACTGCTGATTCTCAGTATTTACAAAATGAATTTTACTACTATCAACAGTTAAAGATTTAGTATTATACAATTTCGCCAAATGCTCTCGTCTGAATTTCGCCAACTGCAGCAGTACTATACTTGGAATGGTTTTCTTGGCGTTGATGTACGGTTCTCCAGTGACTGCAATCTCTGCTTAAGATGAAACACTTCAACCTGCAACATTATTTTTCCGAATCACCTTTAATAAATTTGTGATGAACACGCCAACAGATTAAACTCCTCTAGTTTATTGTACTTCAGATTAGTCCAATTAATAGCTTCTAATGAAATCAGGAAATAAGTCGTACCTGAAGTTGGAACGCTCTCGCTCTTTCATTAGCCACCATTCCCCTGGTAGAATGCAGTTCCTAGATGGAGAATACAATCAGGAAATCAGTAATGGAACTTGATAAGAAAACAAGACCGACTATCACGAAAACTTAAACGTAAGAAGTTGGGTTGGTACCTTTTGGGTGTCATCCAAGACTGCTTTAAGGAAAGCAACATCATGCTCAAGCCTTACATTATCCGAGTGAACGATATTTGATAAGCTGTTAGCCTCTTCTTGTGCAAGCTCCAGACCTGCAAGCTTGTCCTTGAGAAACTCCATCTCCTTTTCGGACTCAGCCAACTTTGTCTCCATTTCCTGCCGATTCTTCAGGGCAGAAGATGAACTTTTCTCAGCTGCTTCACGGCTTGCTACAGCAGCTGCAAGTTGTCCTTCAAGTATCCCGTTCTTTCTTATCAAGGCCGCCATCCGAGTCTCGTACAGTTGATACACACTTGAAGGAGCAGAGTAGCTGCCGTATTTACCATCACTTTCTGGGTAAATTATCTCTTCATTATCAAGGACAAATTTTTCGCTGACAGATTCGGGAACAGTAATGTTCCCCGACTCTGACAAAGATGGTATATCTTCAGTGATAAATCTGCCTGAAGTATCTGATGCATATGCTGTTTCTGGTGCCCTTTTCTGCTCCAGAAACTGTTGTTAAGCCAATATGAAAGCAAGGTAACATCATAATTCATTGGAAGCGTACGGGCTTATTTCAATCTTTCAGAGTTGGAACTCGAGGAAAAACAACCTAAACTGAATTCTAAATGGAGTATATTTGACTAAAATCGTCATGTATATTTGACTTGCCTGAAGTAGAGTATTATCATCGTCAGAATTCCTTGTAATTGTACGGGTCAAATCTTCCTCATTATTAAACTGCTTCCTAAGAGAGACGCTGCCTGAAGCGTTTGAGGTATCTGTAAGAATGGACTCCGATAAAGATCTTCGACTGGAGCCGTGTTCTTCAATTATTGACGCCAAATTTTGTCTAAGAGAATCAACTTGGCAAGAGGAAACACCAGTAAGGTGCGATGCAAGGTCGTTTGACGAAGTACGATTATGATGGGGCTTCCCAAGATTAGACGCCAACCGTCTACTAGAAGAATTTCCGTTCCTGTCTAATATTAGCACTTCAACCTGTTGTTTGAAGCACAAGTGAAGAGTTAAGCAGCAACTGAGTTGTTGAGGTACGATGTCAGAGCTGAAAATGTTACCGAACCTGATTTGATGGTTCCTTCCTCGAGCCACCAAATGCAACAAGAAAGTCCTTCTCCTTGTGTTGCACAAGTACAAGACTGAATCCCTGCAAACGACACGAAAATTTTGAAATGGGAAAAGGGACATTCTATTACTGTACTAAAATCCGAACATGAAAGGAAGTATAATAGCTATAGAAAGTGCGCCCATCAATCAGAAACTAAAATGGGTAAAACATCACCCCGAAGACAAAGAAACTTGTACGATCAAGTATTTCATATTTAGGCTCGTTGGCACCACAGCACCAAACACTGTTTTTACTCCCAAAGGTACCAAATATTTACTGTTGTCATTATGTCGCATGGTACAAAATGTGATTTGAGGTTAAAAAGTTACACTTCCAAGTTCCAACAGTCGACTAACGTAAAACACGTCCATTCCCTTGTGAAAGAACAATGTCAGAGCAACATAGGGATACACCATTTGGGGGGAAAGGGGACTATGACGAAAGTCAGGATAAGAAGCTAAACTCTGGGATTTACTAAAATTAGGATCCAAGTAAGCTTTACAGGAGCAGACACCCTTACTTTGTTGGCTGTGATGGAGGATAAAGGTGATGTAGTTGCAACAGACCATTCAACTTTTATGACATCAAAAACTAAAGTCTCCAGATGTCCTGCAGTCGAAGCATAATAATCACATCATTGCAGTAGTATTCTGTAAAAGTATATCTTTAGTAAGAACATTCAGTAATCCCTGCAATATGAAGTTGGTTGATGACTTGATGCGTATAGCATTCAGTAACAGATAAGAATAGGAATAAATTTACGTTATTATTTTTTCATAATCACGTTTTACTCTTTAACTCAATTGAATTGTTTCCACAGCTTCATTCATGGATCTTAATTCGTTAATCGATGAAGTGCATTCAGTATATGCTATTTCAAGATATCTAAAGGTACAAATAAGAGTGTCATGGCTTACTCTTTTTGCGGCCTCCACCACCAGTAATGTACCACTTAGTTCCACATAAAACACCACAACAACCAGCTCTTGGTGACGGATGGAAATCTCGAATCTTGATCTTTGACCACATCATCTGATACATAGTGTAAAGGTTAGTGTTTCTGTCAAGCTCGTCTTTTTTGCAATTTCTCAACATCAGCCGATAACTAAGATGAACAAGAGTTTCAGGCTTACAGTCTCAAAATCTAGTGAGTACAGGTCATTCAAAGTCTTGGTCTTTGAAGAACCTCCGAATATGTAGAATACTCTATCATCATAAAGAGCGGCAACGTGATTGGATCTTGGACACGGTGCTGCTCCTCTGTTCATTCATATCAAAGGTTAAAAATAACTTTACTGTAAATTCAAAGGTTTAGTACTTCCCGTCAAGTAGGAGTAAATTTTCTAGGTATACAGTGAATCAAGGGATGTATATGAATTGTATGCCGCTATCATTATTAGGATTCAACGAAAGACTGACTGAGGTGAGGAATATAGGAGCAACTTACGTGCAATGAAGCGGAAGCCATGTCATTGATTTCAAATCAAACATGTGAAGATCATTTAATTTTCTTCTTTTTAAATCTTCACCACCAAAGAGAATCAATACAGAAGCTGATTTAACGACAGTATGGCCACTGCGAGCAACCTACAATTCATTTCTTAGTGAGCTCCATACACAACTGAGGCAATCGGTGGTATTTAGCCTAGAAGCTATGAGAGAGTGAGTATACCGGGACATCTCCTTTTGCTTCCATTATTGACCAGCACTCTGTTTCTGTATCGAATGCCCACACTGCCATACACATAACAATAAGTCAAAATTTCCTTCTCTCAACATTCCATGAGTTAAGGAGAATTCATGATGCCAACCTGAAATCTTTTCACCGCGAGGATCTGTTTTTCCCCCAACCAAGAGAGCCTTCTTACCCCAAGAAACCTACAATTTAAACAGATAAAATATCATAATCAGCACCCTGGAACTACCGTAGTAATACGACGTTCAAGGTCTATCAGGTATGTATCGGAAAAGATTACCAGGCTATGGCCTTTGCAGAAGGGGATCTTAAGTGGCAAACTAGTTGGCGACAAGTAAACTTTTGAAGCTGTAGTCCAAGAAAATTCATCAAAGCTAAGAACCTGCATGTGTAGATGATTCATTGCATTGAAGAAGGCTGAGTAAGTAATGAAGCAGAAGTCGGAAAAAAAATTGTATTCCAAGTATATCATATACTAGTCCTTATAATAAGATATCGATCAACATAGAGTATCGTTTGAACAGCTTAAAACAACCTGAACATCATCCAACATTCCATCAGCACATTCTCCACCAACCACCACCATCTTGTTTCCTACCACAGCTGCTGCATGCTGCTCCAACAAAATTGACGAGACCCATGTAAGTACAGAGAACATGCAAAATGAAACTAATGGCCATTTAAAGATGAATTTACGGGGCCAGCTTTACATTAGAGCGAGGTTTTGGCTTGTCTCCAGCAATAGACAGCACCATCCAGCTCTCAGAATTTCCCGATGCACAATTGTTGATATCTTGTGCAGCAGATGAGCACTGACAGTCTGGTTTGTTTGACTGGTCATCAGCAATCACGGTCCTCTCAGCCTGTGAAACGGATTGAAAGGTATTATTTAGTACACTAAGCTTGATCATCCTATGGTATGGCAGTGAGTTGAGTTTTACATTGGAATTGCTAACCCGTTTGGTGGGTCGTAAGGGACTTTTAGTTCCTTGCAAAGGGTCCGAGAGGTGCGCTTTCTTCCTGAAAGGAGAACAATATAGACAAACTTGGCATTAAAACATGTGAACAGGTCATTTGTTACGAGTTAATTAACTATACACATGCTAATAATGTATCTTCCATCTTCCGATCCAAACCCTTTTGTTAATCTTATGTAGGCTTACTACCCTTGATGGTGGTTTTGGTATACATTAGTATTATTAGAGGAGAAGAAGAAACCTTCCAAGCTTCATGCGCTTGCGAGAAAACTCAAACATTTTCATCGAAATCTTTTATTCATACAAAATCTGTATCAAAGTCATCAAACAACACATATTATCAGGAGTTAAACAGGATCAACACTTCATTAGAGTAACTCAAATAACTATTGTGAGTTTGTGACCATCTACTCAAAAAGGAAAGAAATCCCAAGTCATTTCAATGTTGAGTAATCTAATCTATTCCCACCACCAACAATGACAACAACAACATCCAATTCATAATCACTCCTGTAAACAGCTGAGATATTATGTTGGAGGTAACCCAAAATCAAAATTGCATGCATAATCACTTCACAATTACTCCCTCCGTCTTTCTCAATAATTACATTACGTATCCTTGAAATCTCCCTCGAATAAAAAGTCAATAGGCAACTAAAGTCACCCATTTTACTTGAAAGAATAGGGTGACTTGCTGACTTTAGACTAAAAACCCCACAAAAAGAAAGCATTTAGTCTCCCTTCTAACGGATCAAATAGTACTAAATTACTACTAGTAATCATTTAGTTAGATAATGAAAAAACATCGTTGTTTCCAAGGTTACATAAACGGGGAAAATACTTCATAGTTGACCCCTTATAACCATTCGAGGCTATCACCCTACCAAACAATAATTAGTGAAAAGAAAGGGGAGCTAAAAGCAAGACGCAATCGAATATTCTAAAAGTGCAACAGGGTCAAAAAAAACCAGATAAAACCAGAAAGTGAGTGAGTGAGTGAGTGATAAAAGCATGAATAAACAAAAGGGTAATGATAAAAAACCAAAAAAGGAGGAAACTTTCAAGAATGAAGCATAAAAGCAAGAGTACCCAGATGAGAAAAAAGGCAAGAGAGCTTAAAAACCCAGGTGGGTAGTACTAACAATGTGAAGCTATGGAGGTTAGGTGGTTAGGAGTGAAAGAGCAGTGATTGATGTACAGTGTACTGCTACTGCTACTGTATGGGTGATGAATGAATGAGTGCTACAGTGAGCTGGGGTGGGAAGGGGGGGGATAGGAGGACAGTGGTGTGTGGGAAGGAGTGACCGTTGGGAGAAGAGAAGTTGAGTAGAAGATGACAAAATGAACAAGACTGAAGACCCCATGCATTTATTATTGCTATTATTACTTGCATCTTTTGGGGGTCCATCTTCTAATCTTGTCCCTACCCTTCCTTCCTTTCTTTCTTTCATCTCGCTCTTGTACAAAATACATGCCGTACTTGGTTTTCTTGTCTCCCCCGACTGGTGGGGTCGATCAGGTCACTCTAAACGGTTATAGACGAATTGGTTCATCTCGGCTTTTGGAATATGATTGGATCAAAATGTTTACGAAAAGTTTTGATTTTCATCTTATACCGATGGATCTTGGACTCTTGGATGGATAGGCCGGTCATGCAATGATAATAGTGTTCTCGGGGTGACTTTGTGACCACCTTCTAGCTCCATCACGAAAGGTCTTCTAAGCACGCATGGGCGGATCTGGGTGAGGGCATGGGTGGGCGACTGCCCTCACCCAAATCCTAGAAATCAATAAGTATGTTTAACTTCACTAATCACAATGGTGGTTGTAAATAGTAAGATTCGAACCCGAAACATCTCCTATCGGGTTGACTACAGCTGCACAATTGAACCAATGATCTACCTAATCTTAATGAACCATTATCTTGAAATATTATAATTAATAAGAGTATATGATTAAAGTCTTCAACTTCCTTTAATTTAGATATCTGTGGGGTTATTTTTTAATCAAATAACAAATAAATGAGTTAGACGAAGAGAATATACATTTTCTAGTCACTCTGCCTAATACATGCGAAGTATTTTTTTGTAAGTTTTCTTAAACGAAGCAAAAAATTCAAAACCAACATCAATTTATAAAACAAATCTTGGTTTTCCACCAATTACTTTTACGGTATAAATTCACTTATAAAAAAAATTCAAAATACAAACCGTAAATTTTTTCAAATGCTTCAAAATATAAACCGTAAATTTTTTCAAATGCCCCCCTATGGGTAAATCCTGGATTCGCCCATGAAGCACGAATACACGTAATTATAATACTCCGTATGAGCCAAAAAGTCCATATTGGCGCGAATGCCCATTATGGTCCGTATGAGTCGTGTTTGGGCTCATGAAACAAGCCTTGAATTCAGCCCAACCCTCATAATTGGGCTGAAATTCAACACACTAGCCCGACACATACCCCTCCCAACCCGACCCACGATAACCCTATTTTAAAAATATTTAAAGTTTGCGTATACCAAATTTTGATACTCGTACTTCCTCCAATTTTTTATAATCTTCCCAATTTTCTTTTTGGTTTACTTTTTCTTTATCTTCTCATTTCATTTTTTCCCCAATTTTACACCTTTATTCTCTACTATTTACACACACTTACCATTATACCCCCAATATTTTTTAAATTATAGTATTCAATACGAAGTAAAAAAAAAATTGTGCCATATATCCATGAAAATATATAAAAAAAAAATGGAGGAAGTACGAGTACTAGTAGTAATACTCCATATAAAATACTCGTAGTGTAATACAATAAGAGTATTTTTTTAAAGAAACATACGGCGTAATTTAAATGATTGGATAACTGAGATATTATTCTTAATAATTTTAGAATTTTGGGTAGAAACTAGACCAAATTTAATTTAATTTCTGAAACTATTAAAACCTATTGTGAGACATAAGGTAAAACACATTAATAATCAACACAAAAGAGAAAACTTTTTTTTTGAAGGGAAAAAAAGTAACGCCATTGCGTAAGATGTCTTATAATAACGTTATTGTGGACCATCTCGTACATTTTTTTTTTTGGTAATTAATTAAACGATAATTAAAATGAAGCCTGAAAAACGGGCTTTAGTAAGAAGTAACAAGTTGTTGTTGTTGTTGTTGTTGTTGTTTGTTCTAGACTTTCTCTTTCCACCCGTTTTCTTCGATTTGTTGATCTGCTTCTCAGACATTCATTCACACACCTGCCTTCTTCCTCCCTCCTCTTCCTACTTTTCCCCCCCTTCCTTCTTTTTCATCATTTCATTGATCGCCGACACGCATATACCCCCCCCCCCCCCCAAAATAATGCGGATTTTCTTGACTAAAGGAAGAAGAAGAAGAAATATGAGTCAACTTTACTGACTCAACATCATTAATTCATCATCTGATTTCAACACATGGGTTTTCTGTAAATTCAAAAATTAGGAATTGGGTACTTCTTAGATTTCAATATGGGTGGCTGTTTTCCATGCTTAGGGTCATCTAACCAACCCGGTAATGGTGAAAAGGGGGATGCAGCTGCTCAAAAAGATAGCAACAACTCAATTCTGCAGAATCATCAGCTAACTAAACTTAATTCAGGTCCTATTTTTCTTTTAATCCCTAGTTTTTGATTGATATATTATTGTAGAATTTGTGGATATTTTGGTAGCGTGATTGAATTAGGTTAAAATGGTTTTCTCCTGAATGTTGGGGGAATTATTTGATGAAGTGTGCTTAATTGCATTACAATGGAAGGGAGGGATCAAACCCGAGACTTGTTGTGGAGACTCGAGTGTTCCTTAGATGATGGTGATATTGAGCTTAGGTGTACTTTGATCTGTTCTAAATTAACAAATATTTTGGTGTTTTGTTGTTCTTTTTTGATTTTTTAATAGAGTTTAATATCTCAATTTAGTCCTTCGAGATTAGACAGGCAGACAGTTTGGGAGGGGGATTCGAACCTGATGTCTCAGAGAATAGTCTTAACCATTGGGCCAAGACATATTCGGTGACAGCTATTTTGGCTGCTGGATTTTCGTTTAATTTGGTGACTTTTTTTATGTTGAGGAATTGTTCTGGTATTCCAAGATTGAAACTTTTAGCTTGAGGGTTATTTTTCTGCTAAATTAGCAGAAATGCAGTCGCCTAACACCGGAACTCTGGAAGCGAACCATATGGTGTTGACTGTTGAGAGCTTTATACGTCTTAGCCGAGTTTGAATTAACTCGCTTAAAACATTCTCGTGTATGGCCTCAAATTTCTCCCTACAGTTCGTGTAGCAGCTGTTGCATCAAATTTTTCGTGTAAGATCGGCTCATGGTAACACTAACCATTAGAAACAAGTTAACACAAGGACATAGATTGAAGAACGGCTACTTTATTGGTTTGCATTAACCGTGGAATTGAGTTGTCTTTCATGTTCGGTGAATTTCACGCTTGAGTTGAGAAATTTCACCTTTTCCTATGCTACTTTAGAAGCGCTGAAAATTTCGATAAAAGAAGCATTTCCCTTTGATTAAATCAAGATATGATCTTACTCTCTCGAAAAAAAATTCTTTTAAAAAAGGTGTTATTTGTCTATATGCTGATTATAAATTTTGGATGAGAAATATTATTGTGGTTAGGTGGCGGATTGATAGACCTTGATCACCTTGCCTGTTTAGTCTGTCGTTTAATTTGCGCAGCTGCAATACTTGCTTGTCTGTTTTCCTTGATATTGCCCCCTTCTTTTACCTTTTTTTTCTTCTGGTATACAGATAAATCAAAGTCCCGGAATGGCTCCGACCCAAAGAAGGAGCCACCAGTTTCAAAAGAGGGATCGACTGCTCATATTGCTGCACAAACGTTTACATTCCGAGAGCTTGCTGCAGCCACGAAGAACTTCAGACCAGAGAGTTTGTTGGGAGAAGGAGGTTTCGGCCGTGTTTACAAGGGTAGATTGGAGAGCACCGGACAGGTAATTCATGACTCACTTTCTTTATTGACTCATGGTTAGGGGCTACTTACATCCAACCCCTCTCTCCCTCTATTCGCAAAAACCTCGAGGCACTGGGTAATTTTGTTAGTAGTGAATGAATAATGGTCCATCCCCAATCGTTCTCAATATATTTTGTAGCAACTATTTAAAATATACTCCTGCCATCCCATTACAATAATTACGATAAGGGTATTAGTTGTATTTTCCATACTACGGAGTATATCTTAAATTTTAACTTTAGTCAATAAGGACAATTAAAAAATCTTACAAATTGTTATTCGGTATACAAGTTAACACCCGTATTGATATTATTGAGAGATATTATCTTCAAGAGAGAGCATTTTGGGTTTAGCTGATTTTGAGGAGTGAGAGGAATACCGAATACGGCAGGAGGATGGTTGAGTAAGTATTTTTAGTTAGAATAGATGAGTGGAGTAATGATGAGGCGGAGGAATGAGAAATAATAAAACGGAGTTGGATGAGAAGATGGCGCAAATGGTCTAAACGCGGTATGTATAATTTAAAATTCTGTCCACGCAATATGTACATTTCTAGTAATAGAGCATCTGGCTGTCTACTTGATGAGTTCTTATCAGGACAGGAACTACGAATTTCAGGTGGTTGCTGTAAAACAGCTTGATCGCAACGGCCTCCAAGGAAACAGAGAATTTTTGGTTGAAGTTCTCATGCTCAGTCTATTACATCATACGAACTTGGTGAATTTGATCGGATACTGCGCTGATGGTGACCAACGTCTTCTTGTATATGAATATATGCCTCTCGGTTCTTTGGAGGATCACTTGCATGGTCAGTTATTACTGCCTTTTATTTGATTCGGGTCAATTAATATTTGTTGATATTATGACAGGCTAAATTCCTTTATTGTGAACGTAGCATATTATGTTTGATGGACAGTTGCACAACCGTGGTTAATTTCTCAACAAATCCAAGTGGCCACAAGCCCACAAATATTACTACCTCCGTTCCATTCATTTGTTTGCCTTTATATTCATTGTGAGGAGTATTTTAATCAAAGGCAAAAAGGCGCGCTTTGTCAAACTAACATGATACCATATCTCAATTCTGAACCATGTTTGCTATTAACGTTAAATTGAAACATCTGATCGTGATATCAGATTTTAGGGGCTGGCTGTGATCATAGCTTATTAGCCTGTGCATTATTAGTTGTCAAATCATGGCAAATTGTTCTTTTCTTTTAGAATTGGGAATGGAAGAAGGCATGAGCTCATGCCAACGCGCCATAACAGGCAAAGCCACAGGCCACTGCGCCTTGAATAGGGGTCTGGCATCTTTGAAGCTTGGAGACCCTAAGGTTGCTCTGTCTCCTACACACTTTCAGCTTAGCCAAGTCTTCATCTCGCTTGATACGAAATAAATATTTGTCGTCTTCCACATCAAACATGTCATAATTCCCGTCATATGTGACTATGTATGATAAAACGGCCTTGTTGACATTAGCTTGTTCTCTTGCCCTGTGGTTGTACCTTATCTTGTTTGATGTCAATTAAGATCTCATCTACTGAAAAAAAAATGTTTTGTCGTGGTTGATTTTTTTTTGGTCGTTTTTGGTTGCTACAAGTCAAATGTATGATTTATGTATAGATATTCCACCTGGCAAAGAGCCGTTGGACTGGAACACGAGGATGAAGATTGCAGCAGGAGCTGCCAAGGGATTGGAGTATTTGCATGATAAGGCAAATCCTCCAGTTATATATAGGGATTTAAAGTCATCCAATATCCTTTTGGATGAGGGATTTCATCCTAAATTGTCGGATTTTGGTCTAGCGAAATTGGGACCTGTTGGGGACAAAACCCATGTCTCTACCCGGGTGATGGGCACATACGGTTATTGTGCTCCTGAATATGCTATGACCGGCCAACTCACTTTGAAGTCTGATGTGTACAGTTTTGGGGTGGTCTTTCTTGAACTCATCACAGGGCGTAAAGCCATAGATAACACTCAGGCACATGGAGAGCATAATCTCGTTGCTTGGGTAAGTTTTACTGCAGCCTGGCGTCCTCTCTAATATGTGTTGTTTGTTCGTTCTCTAATGGGGGAAGTCTTACATATATTCAGGCACGCCCACTTTTTAAGGATCGTAGGAAGTTTCCGAAGATGGCGGACCCACTGCTCCAAAGTCGTTATCCGATGCGAGGTCTTTATCAAGCTCTTGCAGTTGCAGCCATGTGTCTACAAGAACAGGCTGCCACCCGGCCTCTGATTGGGGACGTTGTTACAGCTCTCACATATTTGGCCTCACAGACCTATGATCCAAATGCGCACGACAGCCACAGCAGTAGGGGCCGCCGAAATGAGCGAAGAAGCCATGATGGTGATAGTCTTGATAGTCCCGACAGACGGTCTCGTGGGGCTCGCCTTGGTTCTCCATCCACTCAACGGAATTCTCCTGACTTGAGAAAGAGGGACCACATGCGTGAACTCAGCACGGGTGCCGAGTTGGGTCGGGATGAATCGGATGGTGGGTCTGGCAGGAAATGGGGCTTGGATGACGTGGAAAGGATGGAGTCACTTAGGGGCAGTCCGGCCAGTGCAGGGAGAACCCCAAGGAACCGAGACTTAGATAGAGAACGCGCAGTGGCCGAGGCTAAAATATGGGGTGAGAACTTGCGAGAGAGAAAACGGGCAAATGTGATTACCAGTTTTGATAGCCCAAACGAGTAAAGTCATGCCTTTAGCAAAGAAAAAAGCCATATCTTGATAACTCTTGGTGTTGAGTTTCCGCCAGGAATAAGAACACGTTATTCTTGTATCGACCCTTGAACAATGGGGTTGTTTAGTGAAAATGGTGTAAAGTATGTGATAAGAAGACGGTGGCACTGTCGAAAGACTGAAAATATTGACAGGGTCCATCAATGCCGTCCAGATTTCTATGTATTTAGGTGTTATTAGGAAAGTACAGGTTAGAAAGAACATTTAAAGAAAGATGCTTTAAGCTGTCATCCCATTTGATTGATGGTGTATATGGGGAGACTACTTGAGCAGGGTTTCAGTTTCAGGATCTCATTATTCTGTCTGTCACCATATCCTTTGCATTCGGCACAGTAAACTTTTTTATGTATCTCATGACTCAGTTCGCCAGCTTATGGAAAGATGCACATGATATAGAGGGATACGATATAGCCCTTGATCAATTGATGTTCAAAATGTTTAAATCATAACCGTAGCAGCAAGGTAAAGATGTGCAATTTCGGAGTAGCATTCACCAGAAGCACATAGTCAAGGACCATAAATCAACTTATCAACTGCATTGTCAGAAACGAGCTATGACAACAAAATAGAGCTGTGACCAGAGAGAGCCCTTACTAAAGCTACAAGTCGACAGTCTGACTTCTGCTCTAAACAAATACACGATGAACATACAATGGTTCTAAATTTAGGTATATACGATGTCACAGAAAAAAATTGCGGAGCTACTTTCATCACTTCTTCCTCTTCCCCTGCCAAAAAGATATCAAATGAAGACGGTTAAGCATCATCACAGAGCGCGTGACTCTTCGAATACAATTTATCATATACACACTTACTACAAAATTAGTAGTATAGCTGGATGCATGTATGCAATATTGCAGTCTCATTATTTTTTTGTTAGCAGGAGGTGCTCTTGGAAAAGGACATTGAAATAGATACTGAAATGTTAAAAAGGTGAAACATACAGAGGCAGAAGTAAAATCTTCCATTGTTAGTTGCTTCCTTTTCTTCAAGGAAGTAGGGCTTTCAGCTTGTTGACGAGGTGTGCCACGTTTTGTGGGTGTAGCATTCTGCAAGTAACGGAGATACCAGGATCAAAACCAATAGGCACAAATAAGCACAATAGATCTTGTACGAGACAGTTCAATGCAAGTGTTTGTGACTACAGAAATTTACTCCGGGTGCCAGGCAGCGTCAAATTATGAGAACGATGATAAAAAAACTATCCAAGGGTTTACACTTGCGGCTAGCTATTCAAGAGAAATGAGGATAAGGATAACCAAAGTAGATAAGTTGAGGGCTGAGTATACCTTGGCAAGCTTCTTTTCTTTGCGTGCTTGCCTCTCCCTTTCATCATACTCCTGATTCTCTCTCTCAACCAGACGGATAAGTGTGTCACACCTCCTTGCAAGTTCTTGAATAGTGCGTGATTTGACAAACCAATCAAAACGGAATAAAGGTGAGGTCCTGAAAGCAGCCTTTAGCTCGTCCCAATTTCCATATCCAAGTTTGTGAACCATGCAAATCTGTTCGCATTTCATTAGTGTCCCATGATGAAAATTTCCAAAATCATATTAAATGGCTGCTACTTCACAATAGAAAAAGAGTCATTTGCTTTCTTCTATCACAATCAAGAAATAAAAAACAGAGCATAAATTTACCATGAAGCGGTCACATTCTTCATTGTACAGTTTGCCTTTGTTCTGACCATACTGGATCTTCAGCTCCAACCACGGATTCTTGTAGCGATCCAGCTTCTTTCCAATAGCCTTCATAATTTCATCTTTACGGGAAATTCTGGCTTCACCTCTTTCAATATTCTTGACGATCCTATCATAATCTGTAGCAACATTTTAACATCAGTCAGTTATATAAACATCAATAGACAGTAGTCAGTCATGACATGACTCATGGGGGAGCATATAATGACTGATTGTCTAATTTCATCCATACAAATATGAACATGCCCTTTTTAGTCACTAAGGCAGCTAGAACAAGCTTGAGCACAAAAGATGGACTTACCATTCAATTCCTTGTATTTATCCTTAAATACTTTGGCATATCTTTCAACTTCCTCGAAGGATTTTCCATCCATCTCATCAGCAATGCCCTTGATATCATTCCTACCGAACTTTTCACAAGCCCGGATAAAGGAATTGAAATCTTTTTTTGTCCAAGTTGAAAACCCCTAATTGAAGCGCACAATAATTAGTTACATTATGAAGTATGGGTACGACTTCAAAAAACACATTTTCCTTTTACAGAATCTGCAGAGGTACCTCCTCCAGCAGCCGATCCTTTTCTTCTTGTTCTTCAGGTGTCAATGGAAGATCTGTCATTTCTGCATTTCAATATTTCATCAGGCAAAGAACAAGGAAATTCTAATAACAGAGTAAGATAGGATAAGTACCATCTGGCTCATCCACGTCAATTGAGTCTTTCATTTGATCCTTCTTTTGATTAATTTGCTAAGCAGCAAATAAAATTAAAAAATTAGTATGCATTTGAGATTAACAGAGTTTAGTACTAGGAGAATAAACACCAACCATGAGATGGCGCACTTCCTTCTCATATAGCTCACTAAGCCTTTGTGTGTTGAAAAACTGAAAGTCGTGCCTAAAAGTGAACGAGCAGAATTTATTAGAACTTAAACTGTATATGTAAAAGAATAAGATTAGAGGTTACTGCAAACAGCTCAGATATCTACTAACAGTTGCGGCATGCGAGGAATACGAGGCTCCTTAGGCCTAGCAGGACCACTTTGGCGCATTGTTTGCTTAAAATATTCCGACTCTGAATAACTAATCAGCCAAAAAGAAATTGTCAGAATTTTTTTTTAAAAAAATTAGATTGTTACTACTCACTATATACTAAGTACGCTTACTTGCGCTTCCTCTCTCTTTTAGGTGGCTCAATCCAATTATCGCTCACTAACTTCTTGAAATCAACTTTCTGCTCATCCTTCAATGCCATGAAAAAGAGAAACATTAGTATATATTGGTTTATATTTTCATTAAAGCCGTAACTGTTAATACAGACAGAGCTATTTCTGCTACTACCTTCTCATCATCGAAATCATACAGATCAGCAGCTGAGGATACAATACACATATTAGCCCAAACATCTAAGAATACGGAAGGTAGAAGTGAAATATACCAATTAAAAGTCAAGAACTACATACTGTCATCCATTTTAAATTTGATAGCATCCTCTGTGAATTTCTTCATTTTTGCATCAAGTTCAGCAGTTGCTTCTTCTCCCTTGGCTATTATCCGGTCTATATCTTCATCAGTAATTGTGCTATCCCCAGAGCTAAATACCATTTCAGCACCAAATCTCACCATTTGCAGCAACTCATCTTTGTTAACAGCTGAAGAAAACAAGTGAGTGAGTCAGGAGGTGAAAACATGCAAGCATGCCAACAGATGACTAGAGAAGAATGGAGCCTCACTCTTTTGCTCAGCCAATCGTCCTTGCTGAATAACCAAAGCATCAAGCGCAAGTTTCTTATAAGCTCTTTCAATCACCTTTTCCTCAATAGTGTACTGGTCAGAATAAGACAAAGACAGAAGCCTTAATGACAAATGAACTAAAGAGTACCCCAGGAAGCTCAAGTTCCAAAATATTCAAAAGACCATACTTCTGTGCAGAAACGAAAGACTTGAACCTCCTTCTTTTGACCAATACGATGGGCTCTATCTTGCGCTTGCAGATCAACTTGTGGATTCCTGCCATGTACAACCAACAATTGTGAAAAAAAATGATTTGCATCAAAAAGAAAGAAGTCTAGCGCCTTAAACTGCTAATAAGCATGACTTAAAGAAAGAAAAATCCTAACCAGTCACTATCATAAAGAATGACAATGTCAGCAGTAGCAAGATTAATTCCAAGGCCTCCAGCTCTAGTTGAAAGCAAGAAGACAAATTTTTCACTCCCCGGCTTGTTATAAGCTTCAATTGAAGCATCACGATCTTCTCCACCAGTATTACCATCAATACGGCAGTACTGGTGACCACGAAACAAAAGATAGTCCTCAAGGATATCAAGAAGCCTTGTCATCTGTTTTTGTATATGATGATATTGTTAAAACATAGGCATCTAGTTTGAACAAAGACACGACTTCAATTCACCACAAAGAAGCAACAATAAATTCCATCATGGTAATACCTGGGAAAAGATCAAAACCCTAGAGCCACGTTCCTTAAGCTTAGGAAGCAATTTATCAAGCAACACCATTTTTCCTGCATGAAGGGAAAGTGTTATCCGTTGCTCATGTTTGATTTGACAAAAAACATCATGCACCCAGCTTTCAAAAACAATGCAATGCACCATGAATATCAATGATAGTTACCAGCATTGGTGACAAGATGATCTCCAGTGGTGTAGGGCGGGCCAGGCTCAGCACCTTGAAACAAGTATGGATGATTACAGCATTTGCGCAGCTGCATAGCTATATTAAGAAGGCGTTTACGCTCTCCTCCGGCATTAACAACTTCAAGATCTTTTTGCAATAAGGCCTTATAGTACTGCTTTTGCATTTGTGACATTCCCACTTTCAGTATAGTTTCTTTTTTTGGAGGTAAACCTTTCTCAACATCCGACTTCAATCTTCTCAGAAGAAAAGGTCGAAGGACCTGAAAAGGTGGCAAGACATGGTGAGATCCTGAACACTGAACTAGGCAATAGGTAACATTCTTTGAAAGTATGAACTTACCTTATGCAGTTGTTGAACAACTTCCTGTTGATCATTTTCAGCAGAAATTTGAAACCACTCATCAAAAGTATCTGCAGAACTAAATATCTCTGGCAATAAGAAATTGAGAAGGGCCCAGAGTTCATGAAGATTGTTCTGCAATTTAAAAACAAAAAGGAAACAGAAATATAAAATTAGGCACACAGTGAACAATGCGATTCAAAATTTAATACTGTAATACCAAAGCCAAAGCCAAACTTGAAGTGATAATGAGTGTTGGCTCAAATTAAGTCAAACTCATAATCACCAGATCACCTTCTCCAATCTACTCATTGGATAAATTTTAAACCTTTGCTAGACTTCATAGACAACTTACAAGCTTCACCACAATTTAGGAACAAGAAGAGGGAAAATACATAATTGGATTAATTACCCTAACACAAAAACATCCTAACATAAAACTGCAACTGTAATATAGGCAACCCTTTACCTGAAGTGGAGTTCCAGTGATTAATAGACGATAGTTGGTGTTGTACAATCTCATGGTCTTTGAAAGGAGAGAATTTTCATTTTTGATTCGGTGTGCTTCATCAATGATAATGTATCTCCAACTAAATCGACGTAAAGCTGTCTTCTCTTTGATAGCCATTTCAAAGCTAGTGACACAAACGTCAAATTTTCCTGCAACCAATAAATCATCCCGTATATGTCGCTGCATGTACAACAAGACTTAGTGAGTAATATCCTCGAAGTGAAAAACACAATACACATTTTTGTTATAATGTATTCAATAACTTGTAAGGGATTCGATTAAATTATTTATATAATACACTCCCTCTAATTTTTTGGAAGATTCCACTTTTATTAATATGCTTATCATATATATTCACAAAGGCGGAAGCTTTTAAGAATTTAGAGAATGGAACTTTTAAATAAATCAATTTTTTTTTGTAGCAGTAACACCAACTTACCCTCTCCTCTTGATTTCCTAGCAGTTTCACTGCACGGATAACTGGACAAAAACGCTTGATTTCATTCATCCAATTGCCAAGGGTTGATTTTGGGGCAACAACCATGTGAGGCCCTGTAATTCCTCTGCACTCATGAAGATATCCCAGCAAGGAGATGGTTTGCAACGTCTTGCCAAGCCCCTGAAATGTTAAAAGCAAGTAGAAAATAAGATAATGAATAGAGGAGCAGCCACATGTACAGAAGATACACACAGAAATGGACTGCTTACCATTTCATCAGCTAAAATCCCATTAATACCATTTTCATATAGCCTTATAAGCCAGTTCAAACCAGCAAGCTGATAATCCCTCATCTTTCCTTGGATACCTGTAGAAACAAAAAAAGATTGAAGACAAATAAATATGATATGGTGACTTCACTATGGAGTATGGACATGTGCAATGCTGTCAACAAGAAAGACTTCATATTTAGCCTCAAATATCATACAAAGTACGACTACTCGGATGAGAAACAGTATCAGGAATTCAGAATAGAGACTACAGTGCATAAGCACCCCCAAAACAAACATAAGAAGTGTTTTACTAAATGCACCTTTAAACAACTTATTACAGCCAAAAGATTCATATCAACAGTACAAGAGTCATAATACAAATTCTTCATGCAAGGAAGATAACATCTCATGGAAACATTGAAAATCACAGAAATTTTAAATCTACCGAACTATAGTATATAGAGTGAGACAAAGTTCATAAGACTATGAAGTCCTAGAATGATGTATATGCAGAAAGGAGCCAGGAACGTACAAGAAGGCTGTGTAACCAGTCTGGTACTAGCAGATCCAGCTTCTTCCTCTTTGAGATATTCCTCGTCTTCTTCTTCCTCTGTCTTCTTAGATGCATGACGGCCCCTAAACAGCCACACAAAAGTCATTAAAAGCTACTAATACCTTAGCCCTAAAACTTGCCTCTAAATAAACTCCCAATCCAAAGATCAAAAAAGAAGAAGAAAAAATCAATGTTCGCAAAAAGGATCAAGTATACACACCGTCCTTTAGACTTCTTTGGTGCTTCAGATTGCTCTCCCTTGGCAAAATGAGCAAATATCTCAGTTTGCTGCAGAAGATACTTCAATCGTCCTTTACCCTTGTTGTTCTGTCGAAATATTCAACACCATTATTGACAGTTTGACACACTGAACATGTACACAGGTTACAGACTAACAATTCAGAAATTCGGACATTTAGACATACCATGTCAGCATCAATAGCAGCATTCTGCTGCTCTAATATTTCGTGAATCTTGTTTTTCTTCCGCTGCTGCATTTCTTTAAGCCTTGCTTTTTCCCGCTTTGATATTTCATTGCCATATCCATTGTCACCATCCTACCATATTTTTTAATCATAAAACCATAAATCACCATTTAAACTTCTTTTCCATAACAATAGCAGAACAAATCGTTCAAAACCCAACAACCATTTACATAATCTCGCTTGAATTCCCCGGAAAGCAGATTTCAGCAGGGAAATAAAACTGAATACACCACAAATTCTCACTCAGCATCAAAAAAATGAGAAACTCAACCGAACCAAACCATTAATTTGGCGATTGAAGCCCAACTTACATATTTATATACAAGTACGCCCCCTCAGTCAAACGAACAATGGGCTTGAAGACTAAGGATTTGCACAACGCCACATCCAACTAATATATTTATATCCTATTAATCGCCATTCATTCTCAACGCTTGCACATTCCGAAAATAAGTTCCATATTTCACCATTTCAGAGGTGCAATATTCGCATTGATCTGATGCTTACCCAGTTACCCTCCACACCAATAGAGTTTTCCGCCCCAAATAAAACACCAACTCATAATGCAACATTGTAAACTACAAATAGCAGACTCAAATCATCAAAAAAAACGAATTACCAGAAACCCTAACCTAAGTTGGGGTAACAAAATCAAATCATCACTAAAAAAATGCAGCATTTGAAGACGAAAAGAGGAGAGGCTGGATGTAACGGATCTAAGGTAATGAGTATATAAGAGTAAAAACAGAAAAGAGGAAGAAGGATAGGGATAAGGATAAGAACCTGTTCGTCGGCGTCATCAATGGCGTCGGCGTCGTTGTTGTCGTCGTCGGAATCGGCGGAACGAGCGACAGCTTGGAGCTCGACTTCATCTTCCTCGTCGTAGGAGGAGGAATTGGGGGATGATTGACGGTGTTTGGAGGATTTCGCCATGAATTTGTTGGATGTAAAAGTAAAAGGGTGGTTTGAGTGGGGAGTAAAATTTCGAAGCAGTAGGAGTGGGTGGTTGTTATTTACTCCCTAGTTATTTAAGTGGTGGGGGGTTTAAAGTGTTGGCGCGTGTTTCTTCCTCAAATTGTTTCGGATTCCCGCCAACTAAATTATCCCTCCACGCCACCTTACCTTTTTGGATTTGCGTGCTCATTCTATTTCATCGTCGGGTACTCTCCCCATAACAATTAATTTCAGGCGATTTTTCGAAAATTATGACATACTCCCTCCGAGTTTCTATTATTGTCTCACTTTTCTTTTTAGGCTAAGTTTGATTTTTGTCCCACTTTCTTTTTTAGGCCATCAATGTGTAGTTCACAATTACTCCTTCATTTCTCTCTTCCTCCTCCTTTTTTGAGCCACTCATTCCTCCTTTCTTATTTTTTACCCCAAAAGTTTTTGGGACAATAATAGAAACTTGGAGGGAGTATTTGTTTAGTCATTCAAATAGACTTACGCCCTCCGATACAAAATAGAGGTAGTTTAAGATATTTGCACACTTATTAGGAAATTTGCGAATGTGCAACATATGGAGTGTTTACTCTCGCACGTTTGTGTCACTCTCGGACATTTGTGCAACATATAGAGTGTTTACTTTGCGAATATTGTGACTTACTGACTTTTACTTTCGGACCCACATTAGACAATAAAATGTGGATAATAACCTTCAAAATCGTCAATTTTAGACTATTTTTCGAAAACTTTGAAATATTTTTTTGACCATATAAATAGAATTTGTATAGCATAAAATGATTGTCGTTGATGAAAAAAACTACATATAAAAGAATTTGAGTCAAATATATATTCAAACATTCATCCCACTCGAACGTTGCTTGAACGATAATCGAATTGGTTCTAATTAAACGTGTTTATTTTAAACCTTTAGCACCTTCTGTCACTCTCGGAGATTTTCTCAACGTGTGGAATGGTTATTGTCCGAATATCGGGGCGTTTAATCTCGAGATCAAATTAGACCGAAAAACGTGGATAATAACCTTCAAAATCGTCAATTTCATAAGATTTTTCAAAAACTGTGAGATATTTTTTTTAGTCATTCGAATATGCCATAAAATGACTGTCGTTTCTTGAAAATTGGTTGAAAAAACTACAAAAGTATTTGAATCGAGTATATATATTGAAATTTTCGTCATATTCAAAGGTAACTTGAACGATAGTTGAATGTGTTCTTAATATGTTTATTTCTAACCATACCCACCTTCTGTCACTCTCGGACATTTGTGCATCATATGGAGTGGTTACTTTGCGAATATTGGGACGTTTATTTTCGTGACCAAATCAAAGCAAAAAATGTGGACAATAACTTTCAAAATCACAAAAATCAAGCGATTTTTCAAAAAATGTGAAATATTTTTTTGATAATATAAATAGGGTATGTAAACCATAAAATGAATGTCGGTTGTTGAAAAAACTATAAACAACTTTCAAATATATATTGAAGCTTACGTCTCTCACTCAAACGTGACTTGAAAGATGATCGAAATGGTTCTAATTATATGTGCTTTTTTCAAACCTTACGCATCTTCTGTCACTCTCGGAGATTTTTCAACATATGGAGGGGTTATTGTCCGAATATCGGAGTGTTTAATTTCGGGACCAAATCAGATAGAAAAACGTGAATAATAATCTTCAAAATCGTCAATTTCAGACGATTTTTCGAAAACTGTGAAATATTTTACTGACCATATAAATAGAATCTGTATAGCATAAAATGATTGTCGTCGATGAAAAAAAACTATAAAAGAATTTGATTCAAATATATATTGAAATTTTCGCTCCACTCAAATGTTACTTGAAAAATGATCGAATTGGTTCTATTTAAACGTGTTTATTTCAAACCTTGCGCACCTTCTGTCACTCTCGAAGATTTTTTCAACGTTATGGAGTGGTTATTGTCCGAATATTGAGACGTTTAATTTCGGGATCAAATCAGACCGAAAAACGTGGATAATAACCTTCAAATTCGTCAATTTCAAGCGGTTTTTCGAAAAATGTGAGATACTATTATTTTAGTCATTCGAATAGGGATTGTATGTCATAAAATGACTTGTCGTTTGTTGAAAAAGCTACTCCCTTCGATATTTACCTATCTTCGCTGTTTACTGATTGGACTGAAACACCCTTTCTTCCCTATTTATATTTTTGGACTGAAACACTCTTTCTTTCCCATTTCTATTTTTGACCATCAACACGTGATCTAGAGTTACCCATACATTTCTCTCTCATCCTTCCTCTCTTTTGAGCCACATTCATCCACCCTTATTTTTCACCCAAAAGTTAAGATAAATAAAAATCGAAGAAGTATATAAAAATATTTGATTCGAGTATATACATAGAAACTTTCGCCATACTGAAAGATGACTTAAAAGATAGTTGAATGAGTTCTATGTGTTTATTTCAATACACACCCTGTGTCACTCTCGGACATTTGTTCAACATATGGATTGGTTACTTAGTGAATACTCCGTATTATTTTGTTCGCCATACAAATAGGAATTGTATACCATAAAATGACTGTCGTTTGTTGAAAAAACTACCATAAACCCTAATCTCTCTACCTAAAGATGAGTTAGTTCACAAAGATGCGGAGTCAAATCCATGATGAAACTCCATGTACAGATTCGGGAAAGAATCAAGGAAGTGAATGAAGCTTATAAAAGAAAGTCAATGAAAATCCCATACATGTTGAAAGATTGATGAGCAAGTGTAAATGTAGAGGAATAATGAGAGAAAGAAAGATGGTCTTATTGATATATTATCACTCTACTCAATCATTCCAAGTACCCAAAAATAACAGCCGGGTTTCGACTTCTGGGTACCGTTACCAGATGTATTGTTATCAGAGTATCTGGAGGTAAGAGTCAGCTCGGGACTGTCAAGATTTGGGTACAGTAGTGTGGCTGTGTGGGATCTGAGTCGGTGTGTTTGGGTACAAATTTGAGTCTGGGTCTGGATGTGGGCACCGAATCAAGTCGGTTCAATACATTTATACATGTCTCGTCTTTTCAATTTGGTCAGACCATACCAGAAGGAGCAAAAGGAGACTGCACTTCACTTCACTTCAGATCAGCGATACAGTTACTGAGAAAACGACTAACAGGATAGTTCACACAACAGGAGCAAAACAAATGCAATTTTACGAATACTTGAAAATAAATTTAAAACCTCTATTCAAATTTAAGTTACGTATCATCACATGATAAATTCACATTACCGGTAAACATTTCAATAGTCTTTTTAACATAGTTTTTCAATGTAGCGTCTTGCCGTTTTATGTGAAGGCAGTAAGCTGCTGCCTTGGTAAGGTCTTCAACAGGTTTTTCTGAATCAGACTTCAGGAAAGACCAAAACGTAGAGGAAGAACAGTGACCGCCCCTATGAACACATTCAATGTTGGGGGATGGGAAGCCTGTTCCATTACTCGTGACAAGGAATAAGGGAAGAAAAAGAAGAAGAAAAAAGACAATGGACAAAGATTCGGGAAAGAAGGAAGAACATACATGGATTGGTCGACTCGTGTTGGGGATGTGCTTTTTTATGGAAAGGTATATTTTTATACTGTGTTTTATTTTCAGGAGGTAGAAGGTACAAAATGGCTTATTCAAGATGAGAAAAAGGAACGCCATTGCGATACTATATGAACATGGATATAGGTGAGCTGTTGTCGTGTGTAAGGATAAGATCTCCTGCCATGGGTTTGTGCAAAAGAATATGGGTTGTTGTGACAATTGCTGAAATTTCATCTACAAAAGCAAAAATGTAGGAAATATATTCCCTGGAAGTGCTTTTAGCTTCGAGCACCTCAATGAGTAGTGGTTTCGGTACCTGTGCCTGATGTAGCTGCTTTCTGACCAGATTGAGAGACTGACCCACCTCTGGAGGATACAGAGCCACTTGACCCGCTTGATATGCTTAAAGACGGTGTCAAAGTGGAATCGGGGTCTTTGGTGGGCCCTGAACTTACGTCACCTCGTAAATCTGAGGATGAGGAAAAAGTAGGAAGTATTCCAGTTAAAGATGCGACAGGATAGGGTGCAACCGGCATGTCAGCGAGAGATGATGCAGAGGGACAGTAGCTTAATGTTCCCATAGGGTGATCATACTTGCATGCAGGACCATATTTGCAAACACCGTGTGCTGAATAGTAACTACAAGTTGGAGTACCCTGATATCGGAAAAAGAGAAGCAGGATGAAACTCTATCACGAGTCATGACTAAAAATGACTTTCAAGACAAAAGAATACTCCTTTATATAAAAAAAAAAGAACCTAACAGAGCAATACTCTCCACACATTATTGACCTAACAAAATTTAAGCGATCCAAATTTCATGCATGTAGAATGCAGTGAACAGACATTAATCTTGTGTCCGACCCCTGTTAGCCACTATGCTTGGTAACGAGACATTCTTTTACAGGGCCTCTCATTAACAAGGACAAAGAGCACAGATATATTATTCTTTTGGGTTTCTACAAAGGACCAGACACATGATCTACGTCAATCTTGATACTCCCTTCATCCCAATTTTATTTCCCCGTTTTCCTTACTTGTACCCTTTCCAAATATACGGAGTAGTAAATAAAAACAGTGAACTCCCCACTTTAATCCTACTTAAATAAGCTTCATTTCACAGTATACCCTTCATGTCTAAATTTATTAGTCAAAGTGTATTAATAGTATTTGCCTACTACGGAGTATTTCTTAAAAATAAACTTCACTCAACAGGACGAAATTGGGATGGAGGGAGTATGTTATATAAAAAAAAAATCAGGACTAGTTAATCCAATCAGGAGTCACTCCTGTACTGCATTAGATTGATCAAGTGGTTTAGACTGACCGGATTTCAATATTTCTGAGTATTTTATAGACCCTTTCTAAGAGAAATTGGTTTAACAATAAACACGATGTGTAAGGGCATTGTTTTTTGTAAGGGCACGGAAGTAACTATGCGATATAAATATAAAAACGAGTGCTCTAGTTAGTCTTGATTGTGGATGCACAATTTTTTTCTGTTTTAAAATTTCTAGGTTATCCTTAACCTAGCCAGATCAAAGAGATCGAATTATGATTGGGACAATATTATACCCCGTATTATTATACACAAGGAGTTGAACAACGCTCCCAAACTAGATAATTTACAACTTCAAGAGGAAAGTATCCAGTAAAGAATGATAAATACATACCGGACGAAGAGGAAGGCCCATAGGACTAAGAGCAGAACTTGTTTCAGGGGGAACCCATTCTGCAGGATGATGGTATTTACACGACGAACCAAATTTGCATTCACCTGTCTTAAGGTAATACTGACACTCTGCCTGCCCTGGTCTTCGAGGATACGAGTCTTCCTTCAAGATCCCACTTGAAGGACCGGCAGTTGAAAGTAAAGCGTGGTAGGCCGCCCCAGTGTATGCAGGTGCTGATGGTGACAACGGTGTTAACCCATAAAGTTGTCCAGCTACTGATGCTGGGGTAGTGGGAGTTGCCATAGGATTAGGTGCCTGAGAAACGCATTTAAGAAACTCAGTATGTTTTATCCTGCTTCTAAGTTTAACTAAATGGGTTTACTGCATTACAGTCGTGATCAGACAAACAAAGATGACAACAGGAACCAATATTGCTTCCGAAACTTGACGTAAGTGTTGAACATATACAGTCTCATTTTTCATTTATGCTCCAAACGACAAGCATTGTATCTAAGGTTAAAATATCTTGCAATTACGACAAAAAGGAGAAGTAAACTAACCACCAGTGTAAGCATGGTTTAACTCAAGGCCTTTGGAAAGAGGAAAAAAAGAGGAGAGTGACGTTTCAATTAGAAGTTTCTGAACAATCATTTCACTTCTTTTTCCTTGAAAAATTCAACACCTAGAAGAATGACATATACAGAATTCTTGGCAGTAAAAGGTATATGTTGTATCGGATTCTATGCTTGGTCGTGAACAAGAGCTGAAAGACTTTTAATATACTAAGCAAGGCACAATGCACTTACTGGGTACGGTGTCCAACTAGGAAAGGGAACAACGCCCGGAGACAATAACATTGGTCCATATGACCCAGGGTAATATGAGCCAGACATCATAGATGGCCTAACAGCAGGCCAGTTGCCAGCAACCATTCCGTAAGGCTGAGCAGCAGCGGAATGGGCCGGTGGAATGACACCGGGCGTTGGTCCACCAACTGGTACATTATCAGGCTGTGGATGATGGAATTTGCATGTCATGCCAAACTTGCACTGCCCTGTTTTCATATAGTAAGAGCACTCTTTCTCACCCTGCATACTGACCAAATGTCAAACTTCCGTGCATGCCACTAAAAAAAAACCTCATGCAAATTTAAGCTTTGCTTGGGATAGGGTAATTAGTAGAGGTTATTAGAGCCAAAAACAAAGATAATGAAGGAAAGTGACGGTATGGTAGAGCGAAAATCAGAAAGGGAGGGTAATAGTTACTTACCCACCCGCTTACGATAATCCATTACCTCCATATGGAGTAACGGTTCTCCATTAGTCTATTTCCCTACCCTCCACTTTATTCCTCTCCCCCTTTGGTAAGATTTTGACCCATTCCAAGCAAACCCTAAACTTAGATGACATACGGTATCCTCAATATAAACAAGATAGATAGATACTATACAAACCGAGCGCATGGGATATCCATAAATGTTGACCCCAAACGAGCTAACAGAATCAGCTTCTTGCCTTGGATGATCGTACTTACAGGAGGAACCAAATTTACAAGATCCGGTCCTCATAAAATACTGCATACATTTCAAAAACATAATCATCATCAGCCACGCTAATGACATAGATCCTACAAGCTATCATAGTTCATCTCAAAAAAAATATGGTAACGCCATCCATTCTCCACATAAAACCCAGTTAAAACAAGCTGAAAACAAAACACCCGAGAGTACATTATCGAGCTATACCATAATTCAACAGCTCAATGAAGTAATACCTGACAAACTGGTTGCCCATATCGCTCCGGGTAGTCTACTTCACCAAACCTTACCATGCCCCGGACGGCCTACACAATGTCATCGTTCCAAGTTCAATTCCAAGACATTTAATCTAGTTACCATATATAATCACTGAATATTTACTATTTACCAACGATCACATACACTCCTATAAACAGGAATTTACCAAAATTAACTACTTTCACTAGATTGCAAAGATCAATGAACACACATCTTACAGTCGAGTAAAACTTAAATGGTAACTACCCGACAATAAGCTCATTGTGAGACCGTCTCATTCCAAAAAAAGGATTAAACAGTAAAAGTTACTAGTACTACCTGGGAAGAAGTGGAACGATCACGGGGATGATTAAAACGACAACGATCGGCATACCCACAAAACCCTTTCCTCAAATAGTAAATGCAATCTGGTTCACCAGGTCTGACAGGATACGACGTCGTTTCACCCAATCCAAGCTGCCACATCCCGTCTACACTCAATACCCAGAAAACCCCCATCATTAAACAAAAAACAATCAACAACCCATTAATCCAAATCAATTTAATTTCTGATTGCATCAACATTCATCCTACATTATCGAAAAACACAAGATTAGGGATGAAAAAACGGACCTTCAAGGGCAACTGCACCTTGATCTGACTGGGTTTGGTCCTCCGTCGAACCGTGGCGGTCCATCGGAGAGAGATGGGGAATGTAAAGGAGTTAAATTGAGTGAGAAATGTTGATTAATGGAGAAGTTAGTGAGTTTGTACGTGTGTATGTATTATATATGCGTGTGTTTATGGCATGTCTCATGTACTGTATCTGTATCTTATTCTATGTACATGTTCCACCATCTTCTACCTACAGTGTTACACCATACAGTATCTCTTTTCCCAGTTTGTCTTATACCGATGCACATATCCGTCGTCGTGATATTAAAACGGATCAAATATTCAAAGGTTAAGATGAATATTTTCTTTATAAATAAGAATTTGTCTAATTCGCCATTACTATATTTTTACTCGAGAGTTATTGGACTTTTCAAACAAATTGTCACTTTGCCCTTCAAAAATAAATCACTAATCTCTTCTAAATACCTTACTCAGTTTATATAATTATCCTTAATAAATCGGGATTAACTAGAGTACTTTGTGAAATTACGATAAAAAGTTACGTGGATTACGCTTCAATTACACCGGTTTGTCAAAATTGTTGATCATGCCTAGAACAGTCAAACGAGGAAACGGTGACGGTAGACATATACATGTATTTTTTTGTTAAGAAGAAGAGTGCATTACATCGCAGGTTAGAATCAATCTCTCAACCTCTCGATCGGAGTAAGGTAGACATATATACAACTATACTTTCAACACAAAAACACAAACAAATGAAACGAGGGCGATAAACATTGATTTCGCTAAAAATATTCTATCTAATCTTTATAAACTAACTATATTTCATATTAAGCTGTCTCAGTCATTTGTTTTATAATCACAATTTATTTGTCATGCAATAACAATAACCACAAATGGTCACTGAAAGGATTACATGTTTATATTAAAAAAGAGCATATATCGATTTCACCTCAAAAAACATCGATATAACTAAAATAAAAATAATACGAAAACAGAACATAGAACATCCACGCCCAAGCCTGAATTTGGACATGGAAGATCCATACCTCGACCTGGGCTGTAATGTAGGTCACCTACGCGTGGACTTGTGTCTGGACATCGGAGATCCATGTGAACGATGATCAGGATGCTCTCACCAGGGCTCTTCCACGAGATCGGCCCCATTTTGCGAGGATGTTAAAGATATTAGAGATACTTAGTCATTCTATCACATCTTTCGTATACGATTGTTTATCTAATCTTCTTCTTTTGTTTATAATGCATCCTTGTATTAAGCGTTCTAGTATCTCCTGTATTTGGTAGGTAATCTAACGCTATGTTGTCGATGAGAATTACGGAGTACAATTCAACTCCTGCAACCGGATCTTAAGATTCTTTACACGCCAATCACGATTGAAGTATATGTCTGATTTCAATTCAATATAGGAGAAAGAATTAAAGGAAGAGTACTTCTGGGGCAAGTCCAATGTTACAATATAGAGTAGTATTTGTCTATGATGAATGGTGCAAATCAATTTATCAACTTGCACAATAAAATGTTCCCAGTAGCAGAGAAGCAAGCAAAAGGAACTTGCATTACTTCATCTGAATATTGATATGAATATATGATACATCACTCGGGGAGGACCGGGGCTGCAATTTGTCGGGTGTTGTAGGATTTGCAGTGGCTGCATTTCTGGCCGATTATGTGGAAGTAAACCTCTGTTGTGTCGTTGCAGTCATTACATAAGATCCAAACCTGCGGGCATGTAGACAAATTTACTGTCATAGTGTGGCCACAGAGACAGCAATAGACGACCAGACTCGACAAAATCCACGCTATAATTACAAAACAGCTCAAGTTCTTTCGAGACCCCCGTACATGTACATCAGGCAGACAGATGAGGATAAGAAACGTAAAGCTTTACCTTCTTGTGGCGGAAATCTTCAGGCATTGTGGTTGCTTCAATCTGACAGTACATAGAAACACCCACCAATCAGAGATCTAAAGATTTTCTAGCATGTTTCAATGTTTTTGATTCAACGAGCAGTTCATTAGTAAACCAGTCTTGCAATCACGATACTAAATTCATGGATTTTAGGTATTGTCTCAATGTACATGTCTAAGGATCAAAAACTGCTTAAACTGACTTATAGACAGTTCGAAATGGCTCCTACAACAAGACTAGGAAATCCTTTCTGAAGAAAACGCCAGCCCTGCTGAGGAGGACAAACCAAGTTGTCCGCAATATTAGTTAATGGTAAATTGGTAATGCTTCCCGAGTGCCTGATAGTAGTCACGACTCACGAGTCTGACAAATATTATATGCATAAAGACGAGGAATTGTTCCTAGAGCAGGTTAGAACATCTCATGTCGAATGTGAGGAAAGAAAAGATCATTTTTCATGTCAGAGTATAATACACGTAACAGGCTAACCTCCTCGTCTAGTCTCTTCCAGGCTCTAGACATGTCTATAACTGATTTTGAGCATATTGGACAGCAATATCTGCACGAAATTTTCAACCATTCAACTCACGGCAAACAGTAGTCACTCTGCAAGACCTTTGAAGAACATGAAAGTGCTTACTTGTCTCGCTTCATCATCTCATGAAAGCACTCCCAATGCATCGTATGCCCACATTTCAAGACAGTGGTGTCTTTCAACGAATCAAAAAGATACTAGCAAAGTACAATGTCACATCAAATAGATTGGGTTACTTTAATGCCGATACAACAGAGATAAAAAGGACAATGCAGTAAAACCAACGCAAAAACATCAGCAGACCTCGTAACATATGGGACAATGATGGTGCATGGAGTTCTCTATGCACATATGATTCCCACGTAAAGCCACAGAGTAGCAGGATCCTGAAATTATAATTCACACAGTACAATAGTTCAAGCCAAATGGATAATGGAACACGACTGACTCAATAAATTTCGATTTTCAGACCGATATGAAACATCAATCCAGCATTTTTCCACACCACAACAACTACCTCGCCCTAATCACTATCCACACCACTAAACCTACCTACCCGGCTAGCCCTAATCACTATCACCCAGCCACATACACCTCCCCTGACCCCGCAACTCCACACAAAAATGTCAAAACTCAAAAGGATGAGTAAAAATGGACTTTTGTGATGTTTGGCTAAAACACGAGTATCACAATGTGAAAATCTTGAGTCTTGTTTATGATGATGTTAGAAGTAGGTAGTACATGCCTTAAAGTTTTCAGAGAGCATTTTCCAAAATCTAGCACAGGCCATTTAACCTATTGTTGCAGACAGCAATCAACATAATGTTTACTGTTTAACCAGAGAAACTAACTCCCAAAAGTAGAGTTTCAGGATGGAAAACAGAACAAAGCAGGGTACAGGAAATCAGCATACCACACTTTTCGCAGTGGAAAAAATTCTCACGGCCGCCAACCCTGGTTAAATACAAGAAATTATAATTAGATGTAGCAACTAATCCATACAATAGATGAGTTGAGAAACCAGCTTTCACTAAGAAAAGGGAGCTGAGTCAGGGGTAAAAGGAACTCTATCTGCTATCTCTCACACGCGCAAGTTCTATGATCTGCTAAATCTCGCATTAGCATTGAATATATGACTGAATATAAGTTACAAACTAGAACAGCAAAAATATGTTTGGCGAGCTACTTAATCAGCGGCAAATTAGAGATGCCATCAGAAACGCAAAAAAAAAACATAAGTTGCTACCTTACCTGCAAATCCCGCAGTCATCGCAGTGAAATTGCTTTTTATCTATCTGCACATTCACAGTAGCAATCGGTTATCTAAAAAAAACTGAATCCATCTACAAGAAGATACACAATTTCCAATCCAAATCAAGACAAGAATTCTTAAAGGTTCCACATTGCTATTACATACAACTGCCAAACCATTTCCTCAGGCAAAACAATTTCGGTTTCAGTATATAGCTATAGATTACGAATTATAGTTGAATCGAATCGAATCTGGCCTAAATGAAGCAGTAAGAAAAGACTTTGGTGATGTGAATGATACAGAAAACATACATCATCATCATAGAACTTGCAGATGTCGCAGAAATACTCTCCCATACTAACGCCACAATTCGTACACACACGTCCCACCTGATCTCAACAAACAACACTGAGTTCATTCCAGCATTCAACACTAAACCAGTACATACACTAAACAATTAAAATTACTCCGTAGTACTTACTGGCTGTTCCGTGTCACACACTGCACAAACAACCTGTACACAACCACCACACATTCAATCACATAGACGTTGAAAAGGGAGAATCAGAGTAAGACCGTCTCATGGTAAGACAAAGCGAAACCTTGGATAACTCGTAAAACAGTGTAATTCAAGAATTGTTAGTTATTGCATAGAAATAGAAATAGAAATAAACATACTTGTTTGACATCGTATCTATCTAGGTCATGACGATCCCGAATGCGCAACGAACTCTGAACAATCACATATCAAACAACCCCAATTCACCCCACAAAAATCACATAGTATGAAATCAACCGTATTACGAGTAGGTAGGTAGGTAGAGAGTGTTAGTTGTACATACAGCAGCTTCATTGTGGCAATGACGACATGAGTAGATCTCGTTGCAACATGGTGCACGAATCATGCATCTTCTCCTGTAATGCTGACATCTACACCACCCAACAAAAACAAAAAATCATCATCCACCCAGAAAACCATAATCCCTGAATCATAAAATAACGGTTTTTCTAACGTGTATCCTAAAGAAAAGAAGAAGAAGAAATACCCAAAACCCATCTTCCCAAAATCAAGACGTTCATGTTGATGTTCATGAGCAAAGCCCTCCATTGAAATACAGCAAGAGAGAAGAAGGGGGGCAAAGCTTGAACAAAATTGGATCTTTCTTTCGGGAATATAGGGTACAGAGATCAAATTAATAAATCAAATTAAAAAAAAAAAAAAAATGGGTTGGCTTTCTCAAATCAACCAAAAAAGAAGGAAGAAATGAAAAAGCCGTATGAGATGAGATGAGATGAGATTGGGGGGTGGGGGTGATGGAGGGTGGTGGTGTATTTGTATTTAAGAAAGAGCCAATAACAACCATGTTCCTTCATTATAGTAATATAGTAATAATATATTGTCTGAAATAAAAGGGACACCACTTGATTCATGGATTCTACTCTCAGGAGAGAGACAGAGAGAGAGAGATGGTGATGGAGGGAGGGAAGATATGATTTAAAAAAGGTGAGGGTGATGTGTGATTGGATAAGGATGGAGGTGGGAAGTTGCAAATTGAGTGATTTTATTTATTTATTTATTTCTGAATTGGGGCAATAAAGTGGGGATATGGAGATGGTGTGTGAGTAACGGAAGTTTCTGTTTATGGTAAAGTCAGGAGTTAGGATGTGTGTGTTTCAAGTAACCAACCATTTTGCGGTTTCTTTTTCTAACCAACTCTTTCCAGGAGAGATAGAAATGGTCCGTGTCGTGTCGGGTCGTGTCTCGTTCTAGTTTATTGTGCTTGGAGAAAAAAATGACACGACACATGCATGAGAAAGTGGATCTCATGTTGTGTTAGTATTAAGAAAGGATGGTTCAAGCACAACTCATAACGTGTCGTGCCTAACCATTTTTCTTAAATTTAAGCTTATTTCTTTACATTTTGGGTGTGTCAGCCGTGTCTACACACGGTGTTTTTTCTCCAACTGCGGCACGGCACGATCCATAGCATGTCGTGATGTGCTGAGCCGTGTCAAGCCACCGACCCACGTGCCAACTTCCATCTCTACTTTCTGGCCGCTTAGATGTGGTATATGGATCAATCGGATTGGACATGGACCGTGTTATCTCGGATGCTCGGATTATACAATATTGGGTTACTTTCGACTTTTAGATCGAGTTATTTAGGTTGGTCAACTTTGTCAAGTTTACATGGTAGCATGATACGGTTTAAAGCAGATTAAGTTTTGTAATCAAATCATAGTACTCCCTACATTCCATTATATGTGAGGCTGTGAGGCCAAACTTTTTCGGATAAACTTTCTAAAGACTAAGAGCATCTCCAACCATGATGAAGGACTTCATCATAAGAGGATGATACCCTTCATCATGGCCTCCATCAATGAAGGGTATTCAGCATTTTGTTGCTGAGCGCTACGCTCAAGGTTTTAGTATTAAAAAATAAGAGAGATAAATGATAAGAGAGTAAGATGATGAAGAAAAGATGAGTATTGAGGAAAAGTGTTTTTTTTTTGTCATAAGGTGGATGAGTGAGAAATAGGAGAGATGGAAAGATGATCGAATGAAATTGGAGTATGGTTGGAGATGGTCCAAAGGGAGAAAGCTTACTTGCTTGAGGAGTACCCATACTTGGCTTGTAAAATAGTGGTGGTGGAGAGGCGTATTTTTAGGAGAAGACTTGTACGAATTAGAGGGCTTACAAAAAGATGCCATGTATGTGAACCATACAATAGTAGGCCTACTAGTTGGACCATGAACTTGGCTTGGTCATGGTGCCGGTCGGGTACATGTGAGAATGGTTCCGAGTGGAACTTCCTGTGACTCTAATTCCTGCTCGGTAAGGATGGCTTGAGTGAGATTGGTTCGCGTGGGGCATGATTTATAGAACTCGTTTGTTACATCAATTTTCCCCAACTGAAACTTGACGTCGGCTACCATTCATTTAAACAGATTTTGAAACCAACTTTTGTCAATCAATTAAAGATGACGAATTTCACATCGTCTCATTTTGTACTCTATTTGAACAAAATCAAAGGCCAGAGTCAGAACTCAGAGGTGGTGTAGGCTGATCATCAAGTCAAACGGGGTAATACAATCTGGAATGGCTTTGGTTTCTGTCAAATGCCACTGTGCCCATCCAGGTTTTCGCAGCGACCATCCCAACAGCATTCGCCCTACAGAAACGACCACTTTCATCTTGTATGCACGTCCCGGCACCATTACAAATCCTCAACCTGTCCCAGAAATAGAAAGGAAAAAAGAAACGGACAAGTTAGTATAATCGACCAACATGGTGACATTGCCTCAAAAACTCGCATAATGCAGGGTACGTGGAGGTCAGCGACTTGCAATGAAAATTACATTGAGAGTTGCCACATTAAATAAAGACTACGTCAAAATAACAAGCATAACCAATTTGTGAGTTATTTTGCTTTACGATCATGGCCCGAATTGAAGCCAAAAGAATGATGCGGACTTTGCTCCGTTCGAAAAGAAAATTCCAGATTGAAGAGTTCATAAGGGAGACTAGGGGAGTAATATAGGAATGGAAATCTGGTTTGGAAAAGAACCTTTTTGTTCCTATTTTTCTTTTTATCCTTGTGCTTCCTTTTCGATCCCTTCTTCAGTTTTTTCCTCTTTGGTTCAGTCATCAAGTCATCGCAACACGAAACTTCCTACCGAATGTGCATTCACTGAGTTAAACACAGAAAGAATCCAAAGAAATCAGAAAGCATTCTAACAGTTTCCTAAGACAGTTGGTACCTCAGAATCGTCAAAGGACTCGACATGACGAATACGGATACCACGGACAGAAGTACCACCTGCACGTTAAAATCCAAGATCGGTAAGAGAATGGCATCAATAATAAAATTAAGGCAAAGTAACTCAACATGGAATTAAAAGGAAGCCCTTTAAAAAGGTATGGTCATGCCATAATTGTGTCATTTAGTTTGAGCAAGATGGTTAAGTCTGTTTATATTAAGATCAAATGAAGGTTTGATTTCAATACTCACTAGCATGCAGCGCTAACAACCCTGCTGCACATGATCTAGTTCCAAGGCTTCAGATGTTCACACAAATTCATGGCAGGTTAAACTGTCTAAGCACCAGCAGGAACAAATTATTTGAGAAAACGAAATTGACAACAAATCAGCATGTAGAAGTCAAATGATTGATACATTTTACAGTTTGTAGTAGTGCTTCCATTACCAATGGAGCCACATACTCGCTTTTCATAGGTTTTCACTTTTAACAAAGATGAAAAGCCTAATGCAGTGTTTTTATTGTGAAGTAGTAGTACATAAAAACAAGTCTCCATGCAATATTCATTACGGATCGTACAGAAACAACCTCTATGACACATGAGATGGGGCTACACATTAAAGTAAGTTGTTAGTATTGTTGTAGCATACTTGCGGAAGTACGCGACTACAAGCGAGTAGGTTCCTTGGCAACTATTCAAGAAGAGGCAGGAAAAAATTAATTTGTGCATAATTCATCAGTCATTTATATATCAGTCCATCTCAAATATAAAGGCACCAGCCACTGTTGAGTAAGATCTTAAAGAGTGTAAACAATATCACTGCAGAAAACATGATTCAAATGAAGAACTGGTTTCAATTACTCACTAGCATTCACAGTCTCTTTTGCATTCTTCACGGCCAACTCAATCAGTTCAGGCTTTACATTATCCAATCCACCAGGTTCCTGAAGTTTTCTTTCAAGAAACTTTGCTAAAGCAGCTGCCTTGTTAGTCGTTACTGGTCCACCTGGATGAGGTACCCTGATCCAAGGTAAAGTCTCAATACACTATCATCCACATTCCACAACTATTCCTAGTCCTATAATTATTTTGAAATAAAGGGATCGTGGAAATTAGAACAATCCCAACAACTGCAATCGAAGCCCAATCAAGCTAAAAACCAGCCTATGTGAAGACTAGTACCTTGCCCTGCACAATATAAGCATTATGGTTTCTTTGCATCTAATCTCTTATGGTTATTACTGTCATAATACGATCTAGGTTACTGCTATAATTCGATCTAGTGACCCTCTTAAGCCACGTTTGGCTAAAAGTTTTGGTCGCAGCTATTACCCCGTTCGTTTCAAATTCCACGCTGGAATCCGATCATCAGAGGCCAATAAAAAATGGAAGAAAAAGGGTAGTACCTAGGACTCTTCCTACTTATATTATCCCCATTTGACATTCTGGGTCAAACAATATAAAGAATAACCAATACGGAGTATGTTTTTTCCAATATTTTTCGACATAACTTCATCACAGGTCTTTAAGAAGCCACTTCACACTATTGGTTGAGAGTTGAGACTATGGGAAGGCTGCATTGCCTGGCATACCATGGTTATCATAATCGGGATTCTATTCTACGATTTTAACGGTTGTATGATTTAAAAAGGCCTTACCATCATGTACAATCCGACTCATGTTTGTAGAATCTCCCTGTCCTACTCATCCGACAATTTCTAGACGTGGTATCATAATATGATCCTAAGATCTTAGGATTCAACGTTCCGTCTCTACAACAATCTTTTTCATTTATAATGGCATTTAAAACCGAAATTTCGTGGAAATTGTGGAAACGCATTCATATAATGATACTAAGACTATTATGTTTTCAACATTTTATGAATAAATATTAGTAATAAACGAATGTTTTGATCTTCAGGTATATATATATATATATATATATTTTTGAATAAAAACCTAGTAGGATCTTACTATCCGATTCTATCAATTCGATCCTACTCAATCCAATTCTGATAGTAGCAACATTGTTGCATACAATTGAGTCCTTACCCATTATTTGCAGGAACCCTGATGTCATTGATTTTGTTACACCGGCTACAAATTTCCAGTTGATATTATAATTTCCAGAAACCTCAATCGACTAACTTTTCACCATGCATGTAATAACAAAATCAATCAAAAGTGCGTAATTGAATAAAAAACATAAGAATTAGGTTGAGTGGAAACTAGCACGATGCATACAAGTTGAACAAAAAAAACATCAAAAGTGCCCAATTCAATCAAAACAATCAATTGAATTGATCCCAATAGAAAATTAGTAGTATGATTCAGCAATATCGTGTAAGACATTGAAGTAAGTATCCAGCCAAATTGAATCATGAATTCAAGTAGTGCATATGGTGAAGAGTAATTGGTACCCAGAAGATGAAGAACAAAAAACCTGGGAATAGAAGTGGAAGAGGAAAAGGAAGAAGGGTGAGAAGGAGGAGGAAGAGGAGCGAATTTGGAGCCACGGAGAGCTTTTCTTTCTTCTTCACTTAGTCCCTCCATTCCTTTCACCATCTCTCTACTCTCTCTCTCTTTTTCTTTTTGCTTTTTTGAATTTCTTTCTTCTTACTTTTCTCTTCGTACCAACGAACTCTCTCTAATAAAGAGTAATTTTTTTTTTTTGAGATTTAACGTAAAAATTGTCGAGTTAAATCACGTAAATGTTTAAACTCAAAAAGTTACAACTTAGTTCAGAAACTTGTATAAACTCGATAAATATACACAAAAACTCGACAACTTTGTGGTGATTGTACTGAAGGAGTTATGTCCACTGTCCTACGGATTAACCCGCTTAAGTCTATGTATCCGATATGCCTTACTAGAGGTCGATGTCGGATTGACATGTAAATGAGTTACGTGTCTGGTAGTCTTAAGTGGGCTCATTGGGTCACACACAATATGTACGGGATATTATTAATATAACGATATTAATTATATCGGGTCAGTAGTAATACGGACTCAACTGCGTTGTCAGGTTATGGTAATTAGAGTTATACTAATAATCTAATTATGGTAATTAGAGTTATGGGAATAATCTAATTCTACCTTCTCATCTCCTATATAAGGAGGTTCATATGATGAACCAATATAGGGAATAAAGAGTATTGACTCATAGTATATTCGTCCTATTTAAGGGTTGTAACCCTACATGTACCTACAACGAGGGGTATAATACTAGTTTCCTTTGCTATTGATCATTTATAAAACATTGATTATCGATAATCAAATGTTCACGTGATTTACTCGCATGTCGTAATTCACAACAAAACCTCTATAATGTACAGAGTCTAAGGTTAATTTTATCGACTTTGGATATGTAATTCTCAAACTCGGTAGCATTACCAACATCTTCTCAAGTAAATAAAGGCGTTATTGTATCGGAATACGCAAGGCAACAAGCACATCACTAATTAACAGTTGATTATCCGATAAGAATACGAGTACAAATGCAATTCAAAGCCACAAATTTAGTCATCTCCAGACTATAGCGGAAGTCTCAAAAGTTCATAATAAAGTTTCAATTGAAGTTGATCATAAGTAACCCACAGTTGCTTGCTTCCCAAAAGACCGGAAATGTCAACTGAACAAAGATGCACCAAAGAAATTGGGTAGCCAATTAAGACACGCACAAGGTCAATACAAGCCGAGGATGGAGCATAATCAAAATCAACTCAACATCAAAACCAAAATGAAGTACTCGTAATATTACTTTGACATACTTGACTCATGACAACAACAATCGTCACCTCATGATGAATGCGCGCATCAACCAGACTTATCGTTCTCACAACCAACGACCATCCATCACCACCTCCAAACATCGGGCCCCATCGTTCCAAATGTGCACATCCTTTAGCCGCAACCAGGAGAAGAATCGAGGGTAAGTCCACAATCAATTGGACTAAGACTAACGAATACTTACCCATAGTAAAACTTTTCTCGCCTCTCCCTCCTCCCCAAAAACCTTAAAAAGAAAAAGAAAACTTCGCGGGGTTACCATCTATCAATTTTGGTAGTGGTAAGCTCCAAATTTTAATCTTTATTACATTATTATTATTATTATTATTATTATTATTATTATTATTATTATTATTATTTAGTTTATTTAGATAATTATGAATTACATTATTATTATTGTTTAGTTTATTTAGATAATTATGAATAACTCTTGCCTAACTTTTGCGCGTTTTGCCCCATCAATTCATGAGTTTGCTCTCTCTTTGAAGGAGGTCCAAGAACTATGTGCAACATCATGATAGTCGTGAAATTTCTATGTATGGTATCTTGGTCTACTATTTGTCAAAATAGAGAAAGTTAATTCTTTTGAAGACTATATCATCAGATCAATAGATTAGATTTTTTCGCGAAAGGGTGTATCAATATTGAAATTGATCTCACTTAAAAAAAAAATTAGACTAAGACTAAGCCGAGATATCGAAGGGTCTAAATATTAGGTAACTTATTCAAAGAAGGCCGTAAATAATAAATAGAGGTGGAAGGTCCATTGACATGGTTGCTCGTGAAGCCATCCACGTTACTCATCTAGCCAGTGTTCTCATAGTCTTCCAAGTTACGCCCATTTATGTCATGTAACTCCCTCAACTCCCCTTTCATTTCTTCACCACCGATTCGACGGAATATTTCTTCAAGCTGAAAATGGGTCAGGCATTTCGTCGAGCAGCTGGCAGACTACGCACTACAACCATGGATACTTCTTCATCTTCATCCATTTCTCGATCTAAAAACTCCTTTGATCAACCACCACCTTCTGTTCCTTCTCATACTAAGCTTCACGTTCATGACAATGATTCTACCTTAGGTTTGTCTTCCTCTTTCCCATCATTTCTCATTCATCAATTTCATACACTTTTCTTTTTCAATGATCGTGATTATACTATTATAGGTATGAATTGGATGCTGGTTTCTGGAAAAAATGTGATTTTGATGCATACCATCTATATTTTTGACGCGTCTCCCCTAATTATTAGGGTTTATGGAATGATTTTAATTGACGCCCATTTGAATTTAATGTCAATTTATAGTCTGAAAGTTGATGCTTTTATCAGGTTTTTGAAATGTGGTAATGTGGATTCATAGTTAAAGTGCTGTGCCCACATTAATAGTTAAAGTAAATTGATTTGTGTTGAATTTTTAGAAGCTACTCAGGAACATGTGAATTTTGGTTTATACCTGAATACACCCTCACATGAACACAAATTATAGAAGAGTAAGTCGTTGTCAGGCGTGAGACGGTGCAATTATGTAAAAAGATGATTCATTTATCGTGGATAAATAGCTGAACTTTTTATAAAAGGACATTTTCCGGTGTGAGATGAAAGCCCTAGCGTGGATAATTGTGTAGGCTGGCAGTTGTAATCTAAAATAGGGAGACCCAAACAATGATTTGTATTATTTTTCGTGTTTTGAAATACAACATAGAGGCATATACATAAACTCAGAAACCGAACTCTACACAAAACACCAAAACGGGCTAAACAAGAAGGCCAAGTATACATACGACTAAATCTTACACTCGCGCATACCTTGTGGCCTGTGCTTAATTTCTCTTGTGAATAAGAGGCCTCCTCATTTCAACTTGATAGCTGGGGGTCACCGGGCTAATCAAACCAAAAGTTGATGTTCTACAACTGGTTTAGTATCTCGATACTAGTCTTGTTTAGCCCTGTTCTAACTGGTTTTAAAGCGGCGTCCATTGGAACCTCGTGCAATCGCAATATCAATGCTAGGTTGCTGGGGACTAATCCCTTTGATAGGAGCATAGGACTAATTTTGCCTCTGATGCGGCTGCAGTGATCCTTAGCACCTTTATAAAATGGGTGCCGATACCCTGTCATGGTTTTCATTTACTGCCATAATCAGTCATCGCATGAGCGGAAGTCTTCTCATGTGAATTGGTTGTTGTTGATGTTGGTATATATCTTTACGGTGATTGGTTCAGCAAAGTTGTGATGTGTCATTTGTTACTGTAGATAGTAATTCAGACAGCCATGCTCAAATATCGGAACAAAGCGGTTCAAGTGAAGTCAGAGATTCAAACTATGACGCTATGCTCAATGAAATGGTAGGGAGAATCTCTACGAAGCCTGGGGGCAAGCTTGAAATGGGTGAGGTTAGTTGCTTATTCTGCTAACTTTTCCTTGGTCATTGCTCTATATACTTAGACTAGAGCTAACCCTCAACTGTTCAAGTAGCCTTGGAGACACTGAAGAATTTGGAAGCATGGCTTTTTGTGTGTGTTCTGAGACCTGAATTCGTGCGATCGGGTTTTGTGTTGAATTTGCCATAATCAGCAAATTTGGTGTGTCTTAGTTAGAGAAAATTTAGGAAACTCGCCTAATTGATTTGAACCAAATGCTAGGCTTAGAGCCTTAGAGGCTTCATTCCACAAAGATATGATACTACTGAGTATTGTTGCTATTTTAGGTAGAGAAATAAGATGAAAATTTACAAATTTATAAATTTTAGGTAGAGTATTTATTTAGGGAGTAAATAATTTTTACTTATGCAGGCTTCCTCATGAATTTCTGCATCTTTTTGACCACTTCTTAGAATTTTGAGAAATGTACGAGCACTAGTTTTGAATTGCATTGATGTTTGTGTTGGCTATGCAGACACATCACTAGCTCTCAGATTAGTATAGTTGACTCACATGAGTGGAAAACTTCCGTTTGAGTGCCATGTCTTTCACATACAGTATGTTTTTTTTTTTTTTTTTTTCTGCTTCAGTAAAGAGTAATGCTGATGGAAATTTCTTGATCGTTGTTGATGCTTGGTAAAATTGTGATGTTTCACGCTGATATTTATTTTAAAGATTATTCTCGTACTTAATAATGTTATAAATTATACTCGTACTCCGTATTTTGATTATGTTATGGCTAGGTCATCAGAATTATAAAAGTTCTCAAATTCAGGTCAGCCTAACAGGAAATTACATTAAAATCTGGGTCCACCGAGGTGAAATTTGGCGATCATGGACATCCAAGTGAAACCAGTCAATCATCTTATGTCTCGCCTGATAGTCTGTTGTAATGCTGTATGTTATCCTTCATCTTTGATAACGAAAACATTGTGGTGCAGGCATATGTGGTTAGGAAGTCGAATAGGGCGATGCCAAGACTACGTAATACGACTCCTGATGCTGGAAATTATGAGGACCGGCCAGTTGCTGCCGGAACGTTGAACGTAGCTCAGCTCCGCCACATATTGCTTTTGCACCAGGGAAAGGCAGATGACCATGATGCGAATGCAGGTTCCAAAGAGATAGCCGAGAGGTTCCGGTTGGATCCTGCGCAGGTGGAAAGAATTTCTCAATTTCTATCGATGCCAGCAGAAGATAAAACCAGGCAGAAGAAACGTGAGCTTGATGACGACGACTAATTTTGTATAATTCCGGACTCATGATTGTTGTAGACTTGTAGCGGATTGATTGTAATGCTGCGAAAGAGCATTGTGATCTACGCCTGTATCCAAATTTTGTTTCACACATTTTGTTTTTACATAGGTTGAATTGTTCGTCTAGCAAACAAATAAATGAGATGTTATGTTAACAATTACTCCGAACTTAGTTTTCTGCAAGTATTGATTTTCACGAGACGTTCTCAGGGGAGATCTTAGTTGCTCGCACTTGTGAAGTGTTTTTTTTTTACCTAGTGGTAATTTTTTTTAACGGTGTACTCAGTACTCCTTAAATCCTTCGTAAGTTTAATGTATTTGATCATGTGAGACGGTCCGATGTTTTCTGGTTTGTCAAGTGTGTCCAAATTTCGAGGTTTGACAGGTGATTCGATTTTCAAAATTCCCACTAATTTGATTCAAACGTCCCAATCCGGCAATCCCCCATTTCAGTTCACTGGTTCGCTCCCTTTCTTCAATTTCGAATTCAAATTATTTCGAAACCCCTAGAAACCCTAATTATCGACCTTCCCCCAATTCACGCAAATGGCGACCTCCGATTCTCCTTCCGCTTCCCCTTCCGCTTCCACTGCCCTCTCTTCCGTTCTTTCCCTCTCTCCCTCGGTTTGTTCTTTATTTCTGTAATCTCCAAGCAATAAACAATCTGATTTGATTTACTCACAATACTGTCATCTGGAAAAATTCGTTGATATTTGTTTCGATTTGATTTCATTTTGCAGAAGAAAGCGGAATTGTCGCTCACCAAGTCTAAACTCGATGTATGTGAACTTCCGCCATTTTAAAATCACTGATTTTATGTTCTAGTGTTACATCCTTCCGACATTACCTTATTGTGATTCGTATGTATTGAGGGATTGTAGGAATTGATTGAATCGAGATCGGAAATATCGACAAGGATTCAGAGTTTAAAGCAGGTTATTATTTTTCCCCCAAGTGTTTGTTGTAGAAGTAGATGGAAATTCGCTGTAGTTTGATTGGAGATTTGCACTGATTATTTCAGGATTTGCAAAATTGGAGAACTAAGTTGGAGACTCAAGTTAAGAGCCACCGCGAGGTAAATTCCGATGTTTGGTGTTTTATTTTTATTGCGGAAGGAATGAAAATATGCAAAGCATTGAATTTGGAAATGGTGAAAATCTGTAAAGGGTCGGATTTAGAAACGATCTGTTCTGGGACTGTTAGAAATGAGAACCGAAATGGACTAGAAAATGGAGGTGAGTAGTGACGGTGAAGGGTGGAAACAAAGAAAAAGAAGGCAATAATTACCCTCGTTCCAAGCGAACACTAAATAGAAACAACGTGAATGTTGGTCTATAAAAAGATGTGGTTCATTTTAATTGTCATCGTGAATTCTGCTGTATGGATACTAGTGGTGAATTGCGGAATGTTGAAGACAGAAATCGTATCGTTCTTTATAAACATACTGTGGTCGAAGCCGTCGATCATTTAACACAAGCTTGCATGTTAAGCTAACAAACGAAGTTTTGATTTGGTGCAATCCTAAATAGCTACCTGAAAATGCTTCTAAGTCATCTGTATAGCATTTTGTAGGACTTTTGATATAGCATCTGTGAATGGTTGTGCTTTGAGCCCTGGCATGTTTTATAATGGATGTCCAATTATCTGAAAAAGTATTTACCTCTATACATAAAGTCCTAGTAAGAGGACCCGACTCATATTCTGCAAACGTTAGCAACTAATAATGTTACCTTGATTATGTGCAAGACTGCATGCTTAGAGTAACTTAGGCAGTTAACTGTTGTGATGCAGTTGATAGTAGGTTCAACTAATAGGTGAGATGTGTCCAAGACTCTAAGGTGATAAAGTAATTGGTTTGATTTGGTCTATTTTTCTATTGGAGTCCCTTAAAACTGTTATGTCAATGTCATGAGATTGTGATTGCATAGAATCACATGAGCACATTCTATGAGTAGGTCAGCACATGAGCTGGTTTGTTGTAAGTAATTATGTTGATGTCTTCCAGTTTGCTAAAGTTGCTTTAGATAGTGCAATGTGAAGGGGTTGAAAATTTGGAGCTAAAGCAAGTTACAAACTGGAAAATAGATTCAGTTAGCAGTAAGCACGGAGGATTACTGGTGATCATGGAGGGTAATCATTAGCCAATGTTGGGCAGGGAAATTAATGTTATGAAGACTCCCATGGCATATTTGAATAATTCATTTTTGTATAAAATGGTGTTTAAGGGTCAAAAAATGAGCAAAAGGGGGCAAGGGTGAAACTAATTATATAAAAAATGTATCCATGTAGAACTGCATTTAGAACAAATTTATAACAAAGTCGCCAAATCACTCGAACGACTTCACTTTAGAACCATTCACCTTCATAAGTTTTCCTTACGAAATGTATAGTAGCAAGTGCGACCTAACTCCAGTCCTAAGTGGACCAGTTTTCGGGAATCAGTTTCACTTGACTCCTCTTTTATAAAAAGATACGACATAGTTAGTAAAACTAGAACTCCACTTATCACATTGCAGGGTTTAATTGATGCATTTTTGTTGTTTTCAGAAGAATTTGTAGTGTCCATTTATTTATCACAAATACTTCTGAGTTTTCTTCTAGTAAGGTAGTACACGGTATTAAATTTTTATCTAGTACTAAATCTTGAAATTAGTCGCTGTGGGCCAATCTTGTCGTGCGCTTTAAATGTAACCGATACCGACACTGCATTTAGAACAAATTTATAACAAAGTTGTTGTATCACTCCACGGCTTCACTTTAAAACTAGTCACCTTCGTAATTTTTCCTTACAAAATTTATGGTAGCGAGTGTGACCTAACTTCATTCCTACGTGGACCCGTTTTTGGGAATCAGTTTCACTCCCACTCTTTCTTATTATTTTTTTCCCTCGACCACCATTTAATAAAAAGATACCCCGTACTTCATAGTTAGTACAACTAGGACTCAACTTATCATAACACAGGGTTTGATTGATGCGTTTTTGTTGTTTTCCAGAGGAATTTGTTGTGTCCATTTATTTATCACAAATACTTCTTAGTTTTCTTCTAGTAGGGTAGTACACGGTGTTAAATCTTGATCTAGTACTAAATCTTGGAATTAGTCATTGTGGGCCATTCTTGTCGTGCACTGTAAATGTACCCGATACTGTTGTATATGAATGTTGTGTTGTCGTCTCATGCTCCGTATGGGATACGGAGTATGACCTTTATAGTTTTACCATCTCTTTACGTTCTTAACCATTTGAGTTAAATATGCATAATGTTGATGTATGCCTTCTGTTAGTGATATGGACGAACAATCATAATGTTTCAGTTGTCTTTACTCACCAGAGAATTAAATTTAGGAAAGATACAGTTTCTCTGTTTCGGGTTTCATTATTGTACGACCGTTCCTACTGAATCTTGAGAGATCTGTCATTGTCGAAGTTTGACTAATCTACCTTTAACTTGGTAATTTCTTGTAGTGTGCTATTTGGAACACTACAGTTCTGATTCAGTACCTTTTGTCATTTCTATAGGAACTCACTGAACTGAGGAAATCTTTGGATGTTGAAGTGACCCAATTAAAATCAGTATGTGAAGCTTCTATGGCTTAAGTTTTTATTGTTTCTGGTTGATCCACTTTGTAAGATTTTTTTTTTTTTTTTTTTTGGTGTTTAGGAATTTCAAGAGCTGAGAACAACTCTTCAACAGCAACAGGAAGATGTTACTGCTAGTTTAAGAAACTTGGGGGTAAGCAATGATCATATTGTTGTTATAGTTAGGGGGTGTAAGTCTGTTAGATCCTTTTCAGCTAATTTTTCTGCTACAGCTAAGTTAAGCCATCCTCATTTACTTTAGTTTAGCCCCAATAGATTCATTTTATCTCAGTTAAGCTCACTTGACTTGGTGGTCAGTTCAGTTCAGAATGGGGCTTAATCAAGCCGATTTGATGTTGAGCATGCATAAGCTCATGTTCGGCTTAAATGGTACGGAGTATTGCTCTATAATTTTGAGAACTCACTGATCACAGATGACATGGACCCCCAATGTGAAAATGAGAACATTTCTCAAAAACTATTAAAGTTGGAGGCATGATGTTACTTCTGGGGTCCCTGCAAAACTATTTTTTGATGAATTTGTCCATTGTTTGTGCTTAAAAAATGTGAAATGTTATGTAGTACGGAGTAATATATTCTGATTTCTGATTATATAAAGAGACCTTGAAAATAATTTTTCTGAATGTGTTGTACTTGAAGCCAAGCTTGAGCAGTAAAAAGTCCTTGGTTGAGACGAGTGGGAGAAAATTGGCGATTACAGTGAACAGAACAGGTGATTTATCTTTTTGGTCTATGGTGTAATTGTGCAGTTAGAGGATCCTCCAAAAGAAGTTGAAACAACCTCAGCTCCTCATGATACCGACGACAATAGGAGCATTGAAACTCAACAATCCGAAACTTCAACAAACGGCAGAAAAAGCACCGAAGAGACTACGAACGAAGGAAACGAGGCAGAAACTATTGTCTCCGCTACTTGAAATCTCAACGAGAAGACTGACCCCTAATATTGTGAGACGTCTCTCTGAAGTTTTTGTGTTGTTTGATATGAGCTTGATTGTAGTGATGTTATTAGTTCCTAAGAACCGCCGACCATGGTACCTGTGTAAGATTTAGAGCCTGTCTTCTGTGTATTGTTTAAATGTCATATAACGCCATCTTATCTATCACTGAGTTAGTTTCTCTTGTGACGCTCGGGTAAATTACTCTCTATGCATTTGAAAGAGCTTAAAATGGACTGCACATCCTTTGTCAATTTGTGGGTGGTTTCTAGCAAAATTAAGTAATGCTAGGTTGTACTCCAGTAGTATTTATGAAAATTGGCTACATGCGTAGTTCAACTAACGTAACAAAAAAAAAAAATACATGGACACTTATTTTAATCTCAGAATTACTTGGCTCAACCCATCAAACCCAAAACAACAAAATGATACGTGCTTGTAAAAAGTAGTCGTAAATTAATCAGCTAGTCTCCTTTACATGACGAAGGTATCTATCACTTTATTATAATTGGTCAAGTGCTTTTCGTTTATATAGAAAAGACAAGACATTGCTTTTATACTCCGTAGTATTTTGTATTTTATACGTAAACGGATCGTATTTGACCAATCATAAAAAATGGTAAATTAAAGAAAAATTATATATACAACCCTAAGGATTGTACCTAAGAGGCTAAGAGAGTATAAAATGAAATAATTCTTTAATATAAGTATTAATTACATTGATACATGTGTAATTTGGGTTTCAATCTCTATGTTTTTACTAAGTATGAAAAATTTTAATTGATTAAATACAATCCTATGGATTGTATTAACATTACCGTAAATTAAAACCTAGGTTAGTACTCGAGAAACGAGAAATGAGTGGGAAAAGAAAGTGGTGGTAGTGAAAGGAAAAGGGTTTATAGTATAGTATACGGAGTAGCATTGCATTAGTGTAGGTGTGGATACATATAAAGACGCAAAACTTTGGTGGTGTCTCTCCGACTTTATTTAAGAGATTAAGATTCAGAAGGCTGAAGGCCATGTAATGCGCTCAGAAATCAGAATCCCAACCCAATATCCCACATCGCTCAATCATACCATTTACTCTAAGCTAATCTACTCTAATCTCTCTCTCTCTCTCTCTAATTGTTTTGGTGTGTAGGTAGCCAAGGTAGGTATGCGTCCATTCACTTGAGGCAATGATTAGCTACTCTTTATTAAATGGAACTACTCTTCAACATTACAACAGATATCCCGTCACAAATAAACATATGATAGGCCTACTACAAGTAGGAGCTTAACCTGGAGATACTTTTTGTATCTAGGATCTTCGGCTCGATTCTTTGACATGATCGAATCCAAGACCTCTCACTACAAAGTTCATGCACCCATCACTGAACCAATGTAAACCATTTGAACTTCTATAACACTAAAATGTACTCCCTACTATTTAGTACGACTAACACTAAAATACATTTGAACAAGTGTATTTATTCATTTCCGAGCATCACGCTCTTTCCGTCTCAGTCATTTTTTGTCCTTTGATTAAAATACTCCTTACAAATAACATAAAAAAACAACAAATGATCGAGACGAAAGGAATACAAAGAGACCGTCTCACACAAAAAGTAGTCCGTATTGAATGAAGGGAAAAGAGGAGAGTGGGTAAATGTAATTGGGGTACAACTAAAAGAAAAGGTGGAAAAAGTGGGAGTAAGAGTGTAGTAATAAATATAGAGATTAGAGAGAAAGCAGAAAGGCCATTCAATTCAATTCAAAGAAGAAGTAAAGTTTCCATCCATCATTTACTCCTCCACATATCTATCAAACTCCTTCTCCTCTATTCCCCTATTCTACTACTCCACTACTAACTCATCATTAAACTACTAACCCCTTCCCTCCCTCCTTTTTCTAAAGGAAAGCCTCCTCTTTTTTACCACTTGCTTCTCTTCTTCATTCACTCTCAAAACATGGCTTCTGCTGCAGGAGATGCTGCTATCCAACCTCTAAACTACAAAGTCACTCACTTAACTTTACTACAGTATTTCATTTACTGTTCATCTTCCATTCATGTTTTTTTTTTTTTACTGCTACCAACATTAGTATTTTATTACTGTATTAATGAATGTAGTTTGACATGCAGACATGGGTTCTCAAAGTTCCAATCCACTGTGTTGGCTGCAAGAGAGAAGTCAAGAAGCTTCTTCACAGCATTCAAGGTCCCCTCCCTCCCTCTTCCTTCCTTTCTTTTACTGCTCAATGCTCATACTCACCCCCCAACTTTATTTTTATAATATCGAGGGACGGGGGATTAGAACCTGATATCTCCGTCTTAACCACTAGGCTAATACCTCTTCGGTCAGTCATTAGGGTTTACAAGTTAAAAGTGGTCTAAACATAGATAGATTGCAACCAAAGTGTGAATAAATGTGAAACGAACGGAATATTGGACATTTGGGCACGAACTAGGTGTACTTACGCTTTTACGAAAAAAAATCATAGAAAGAATGAGTTCAGATTATGTAATTCATCCTATTTTTATCCACACTCTAGAGCCGAGAGTCTAGCACTCTAGCCTGTGGAAGTGTGCAGGGAAAACTAAATAATTATCCTCCCCCCTATCTTCCGGGTTGTGTTATTACAGGACAACTACAATTGTACTGTACAATTAATGCATTTCACACAACTGTTTTCACTATAGTTGACAAATGATTTTTAATGCAACACAGGTGTGTACAGCACTACTATTGACTCACAGCAGCAGAAGGTTACTGTCTGTGGCAATATCGAGGCCGAAATCCTAGTCAAAAAGTTGCTAAAAACAGGTAAGCATGCCGAGGTTTGGAATGACAAGCCCTCGCCCTCTGAGAAGCAGCCCAAAAAGAACGAAAAACAGAACGATCCTAAACCATCTCAGACCAAAGACCAAGTTCCTAAACCCAAAGACCCCGAAACCAACCCACCTGCAAAGGTTAACAACGCGAAGGAGGTGAAACTGGAAAAGAAGGACAAGGAGAATAGTCCGGGAGCAGGAGCAGCCGTGGCAGCTAATGCAGGAAACGGTGGGAAGACGAAGAAGAACAAGAAGGGGCAAAAGGGTGGTAATATCAGTGGTGACAAGGGAGTTAAGGCGAATGCTGCACCGCCAAACACTGGACTAGCTAACCCAAATGAAAGGACAAGTCAAGGAGGTAACCCGGTTAAGCTAATCCCGACATTCGAACAATTCAGTGCCATTCAAGGCCCTCCTCCAACTGTTCATGTGATGAACTACAATGCAACATTCCCAAGTAAACTTGGGTATGGCCTCGCTTATCAAGTTCCATCACCTTCACCGCCTTCCTACAGTACCTATCATCAGATGGAGACTTGCCATGTGCAAGTAACACCCTTCACTTCATTTGATATCTTCAGTGATGAAAATCCTAATGCTTGCTCTATTATGTGATCCATCTAGAACTAAATTGTTAACCTTTTTTTCCTTTATTATCCATCTCTCGTCTTGTACGCCTAATTAAAATTGTCTATCTAAGAATGACTTCTAATCTCTGAAGCACCGGGTGCTGTGCTGGCTCTTAAGTTTCTTTGACATGGCTATCTTTTGCTTTATACTACTATCTCGATTATTCACCAATTACGAGTATTATTCTTTCTGAGGAACATGTTTGATGAAGGATAAACAAATGACAGGAGCGAGTAATATACAAAGGCATGTGGAAAGCAAATAGCATGTTGTAAATAAATAACAGAAGCTAAATGGAATGCATGTCAAAATCTCCGGTCAAAATTCTTCATACAATAGCAGTTTTCCAGAAAATACAAAATGTTTATTGACAAAATAAAGCTATACGAATATAAGTTTCATGACATAAGCCGAGCTTTTTCGCAAAAAGATATGCGCCAAAAAAACAGCAACGTAAAAGCAAGAAATTTTTTCACCATCATCATCAAGACCACACAAGCAGCCTATTGTTTTGGGGTGCCTGTATGAAATTTGTCATTGACTCAGGATGACCAAAAATGCAATGATCTTTTGCACTTTCTCCTGAACTAAAAAATTCTTCACATGTAGGCGTACAAAACGATTCAACTTCTTGTAAACATCATTCACGAATCATGATATTCAAACATATACTAGTATATACTTACTAACTTCAGCCAATGCTGCCTGCAACATGAGACTTACAGACATGTCGATGCTTTTGAGGTGCGCTTATTTGATCCAAGGATGATTACCATTACCGTCACATCATCATGGTATTTTCTCCTTCTTCCAGGAGGAATATTCATAAGTTCTTCCATGCTGAATCCTGCAAGAGCAGGATTGAATGCTAAGAAATCCATAAACTTTTCAAGTTTTTATTATAACACTGGCACATAGCTACAACCTACTAAGAAGCTGGTACTTTTCAGTTTTATTGCACATGCACTTAACAAATTATTCACTCCGTCAATATTATCTTTGGGTTGTTACCATGAGTATCTAAACAGAAGTAATGAATTTTCTTGTCTAGTATTAAGTAATTTCCTATCGCAGCTAAGATTAAGACGATTAGATGCTATAATATGAGTTATATGGAGTAATAAATAACAAAAATAACCGAAACTGTATGAGCTATATTTCATCTCTGAAATCTTAACCTTTTCGCAGTACATGACTTAGTTTCCTGAGAACTCAATGAACCTAGGATAATCCATTATATACTTCATTCATTTTGATTCCCTGGTTTGTTTGACGTATGTGAGAAGAATTCAACGTATGGAGGGAGTACAAAATGCATGCATGTATCTCTTTATTATTCCAAACTGAGAATATAGAGATCAGCTAGCTCGAAACATAAGTAATGCCATAAATTGCATAATCAAAGTTAATGAACAGTCACATGCTTAGAGGCTAACTGTGGACCTTTAGTCTGAAATCATGCTTGCCTTTTTTAGGCATTGGTCCAAGACAACCACAAATATAAACGCGGAGTAAACAAGTACGCAAAAAACATGATTCCGTAACTTTTATTCGGAGTACTCCATAACTATAACGAAACAGCAGTCACACGGATAAATAAAGCAACATACCAGCACTACTTGCAGCTCTTATCACAAGCTGCTCCAGCAGATATTTTGCTGGATCACCACAAGGAGTTTGAAGTAAATACGAATCAACCAGTCTCACGACCTCTTCATTGGTAAAAAAGTCAAACAAGCCATCACTTCCAAGTACAACAAATCGATCAGACTTCGAGATTCTGTGAACATAAACTGCAGGATTTGTGGAGACATAAGGTGGACTTGTCAAATTACGAACTTTGAGAATTCCCATTAGCGCATCATTCAGCACTTTCTGCAATATTAAAACGATAACTGAGTAATTAATTAGGCGTGTAATGCAAAAACAAGGCTTAGTATAGACAATCATCAAATGAATATGAATGAAAATTCTATATTTGCACTACAAAGTGCAAAAAATAAAAATTGCAAACCTTTTTCAAGTATCCTACACCAAACGCACGAGTGACTTTCAGCTTTCCTTTTACTTTTTCTGAGGTAATTGTTGCAGGATCCTCAGGATGTTCAGATAAGAGTCGAGATCTCTCCTCTTCATTATCGGTAGTGTGAATATAGGTTAGCTGTGTGGCTTTAAATCTCCCACTTCCTCCAACATTAGTATCAACATATGTTGCTACCACAGCCCTACTATCGCCTAAATTCATGGTATACAAATCTTTCCCAACAAGTAGTGCAACCAACACACAAGATCCTACAGAAACTAAATCGGGGCGATCTTCCATTTCTTGCTCAACCATGGACAAAAACTCAATCTCGGCTTGACTAAGCGCTCGCTGAAGGCACTCCAACACCCCTTGTCTGAAGAGTCACATGATGTGTCTACCTCAGTTCTACCGTTCTTGTAGTTATAAGGACTGAAGTTGACTTCCTTTCTATTTCCTGCTTTTATTAATTCTTCCTCTTTGATATCCCCGTTGAATAGGTTGAAGTTCATCAAGAAAGTATCATATAATGTCCCCGCTAGGAAATCAGCAGCATCTCTTCCATTAAATCCATCGTAAATACCACAAAAGAGCCATCCATCTTCTTCGGAACAGACGGCTTGGACTCTATCCTCACCAGCTGCTCCACCGGCCACTTGTACTTCCATAGCATTGAGAAAGCCTTCATTTGGGGAAGAGGCACTCATCGACTTAAGATATGAATCACTTTCGGCTGATTCCCCCGAAGTGGATGGGCTAAAGCTTAAGATTGATAGAGTACTTTGGAGGGAAGATGAAAGAATATCCATTTTAGATGAGAGTGAGGGTGACGACGGAATCCTACGGAATGAATCGGGAGAATCCCAACTTGGTAGAATCTCGGAGCCTAATAACCCATTGCAGATGTTTGTGTTTGCTAACGTTGCATTCGCACTCAAGGCCGCCCCCGACAGACACGTGAAAGATCTACTTGCTCTTCTAAGTCGTACCTTGCTTGCATCACATTCATCATCAGGCTCCTCACAGATGGTTTTCTTGGCGTTACACTGATAACCGAAGCTCACTTTGATTTCTCCTTCAGCAACACAAAGAGGTTCCACGTACATTTTGTCTGTGAAATAATAATAATATCTGTACTTAGTAGTTTTCAACAACAAATGTGATCCAAAATACCTTTTGAGTTACTCCTGTTTTTCTATATACCACCTTCTTATTTCGACAATCTAATTTTATTCTTCAATATATATTTCCCAAAACTCTGTATACGAGTAAAAATCAGAAATATATGCTCTTATGACAACATATGCATCTAATTAAAAAGTTCACGATTTTCCTCAAAAATACATTTGGTTACACAAGGAAGCAAATCACCATACTGAAAAATGAAATACACATCATATACACATCATATCGAAGAAAGGCGACAAAGATATTAGAGAATATGTCTACAATCTTAGAATATGTGATCGCACACATTTGCAGTTTCCATGTTGATAATACATGGTTCTTGCATATTTTTTGCATGGACAATCCCTTTAAGCACAAGTCATTTAAGCTCGTCAATGAACTTCTTCAATTAATGTGGGGTCTTACAAGATGGCTTTCCATTACACTGCTCCAATGGTAACCATTTAAAATAAAATAACTGAAGATGTGAAAAAAGAAAGCATGTTCTCATAGTATGTATCAAGAAAACTCGACAAAGATATCAACGCAAATGTATCCGATCATCCAAGAAGGAAATGTTTTGGGGGAAATTTTCCTTTGAATTTCACAAGTTAACATTCTATTCCGTATTTCTTATTGCTACCACGGATTCATGATCGATAAATTCCACTCCTTCCAAGCAACAATTCAAGATTTCTGCAAAAGAATACTCGACTCTTCTTGGCTAGTTCAATCACTTACGATTAAAATTTACTCCCTCCATCGAAGAAAACCTCTACCACAACGAATTACATTCCGTTAATAGTATCTTTGTGTAATTAACACTGAAATCCCCATCTTTAACAATAATTTAGGTGTCCCTTTAGCCCGACATATATGCTCTGCAACTAATACTATAAGCTACACTTTGCAAGAACCTACAACAGTAAGTAGGGTAATCTAACGCTACAAGTTTCATCATTTTTATCGAAAATCACGAATAATAAAGGATGATAAAAACATTACTAACAGGGGGGAAATAATCAAACTTTCAGCTAAGCTATGGAAATATTGGGTGAAGACGAAAGCGCAGTAAAATCGAATCGAATAACTTCAATTTGCAACCACACAAAGAATTCTATTCCAATCAAAAAAAATGATGATCACAGAAGAGAAGGTTGAAATTGGGAAGTACCCAGATACACAAATTCATCAAAAAAAACAGAAATTGAATATAAAAATCGCACCTTTATACATAATCTCTGGAACCCACCCAGCTAAAATGAAGTGAAATTGTTGCAGAAAAAAGGGGAAGGAAGCCCAGCCCAGGTGAGAGAATGAAGAGAAGAAGAAGAAAGGAAGAAAGAAAGAGTGGAGAGTGAGAAGGAGGAAGTCAAAAGTAAAAGAGGGAAAGGGAGAATAAATGGAAGAAGAAGAATATGGAAGAAAAAAGAGAAGAGATTGAATGGACGTATGGGGATGGTTGAAGAAGTAAGTTTGTGTTTGGATGGAGGAGAGTGGTTTTTGGCGAAAGGGAAAAAGAATGAATAGAAGAAGAAGAAGAAGAAGAATGACGAGAGAAAGAGAGTGGTAATCCGTAGTATTTGACCCCCAACACAACCAACAAATCAGAATTCAGAATTCACGAATCTGAATCTGAATCTGATTCATTTCATATGACTTACGATAATCATTACGCTTCCGTCTCGATCATTTGTTTATTTTAATAAGATAAGTAAATGATCGACGAAGGAATATTAAATAGTAGAAATAATCTCAACTATGTTATCTTAATAATCTCGACGTCACAATAATTTGTCCTATTAACAAATCCTTCTTTGTATTGTACCGGGTGACCAACTACCTATTGATCTGAATATTACAATATGTTTTTTTATATACTTTCTTCGTTTCAATCAATCGTATAATATGAATCACATATATTACACAAATTATACAAGTACGGTTGATTGAAACATATGGAGTATATAAATTATACAAGTAAAAAAAAATAAACACAAAAACTCATATGAGACGATCTCACGAGTTTTTGTGATTAATCAGTAAAACTCTCTACACTCTACCGGAACTACCCACCAAACTTATCTCCTCACTTCGTGATTTTGTAGATTATTCTCAACTCTTGATCAAGTTAGACCAGTTGATAACCGAGACCAATAGCCAACTTAATCATCTTATGGGTTCAACCTTGACTTATGAGACTACGATAACCATTTGTCATGATGCGAGATTAATGAAGACGTAAACCATACTCCGTAGTCCGTACGGTGAAGACCCGAGTCGATGAAAAAGGTCGGAACGAGGAAGATAGAAATCAGGATAAGACTAGTAAAATTCAGCAAAAGAGATAGACACTGACAGACAGATTGATAGAGAGCTCTACCTTCAACGGCAACGGCAATGGCAATGGCGGCCTCACTGTCACTCTCCTTCTTCCATGGAACAGCAGCTCTCACTTCATCCACTTCATACTCACACTCACATTCGAACCACCTCTTTCTCTCTCATTCTCCAAAGTCCCTCACTTTATCCAATCCCAATCCCACTCTCCCAATCCCAATTGTCCGCGCCGAAGCCCACACTCGCCGCCAAGACCGCACTGCTCGCCACACCCGTATTCGGAAGAAGGTCCTTTTCTTTCTCTCCTTCGTCAATTTTTGTGATTGATTTTGAAGTAAGCTTCTCAAAATGTATCCATGGTTTATTCTCATAATTGACTAATTGTCTTCATTCATCAGCTTCTCGCTTCTGTTTTTCTTCACATTCTTTACCTTGTTACTCCCTTTGTCTCGATCATTTGTTGTCCTTTTATGTTATTTGAGGAGTATTTTAATCAAAGGACAAGAGCAGTTTTTACTAGAGTTCAGCATCATGAGTTTTTTTACCTGTAATTTAATGGCCGATTTTGGTAATAATGGAAGGGTAATTGTTCCCTCTCACTGCCTTTTTAGGATCATAATTCAAATCTGGACCCCTTAGTTTTCGTTCCGATAACTGCACTGCCATCGATTTGGGGGTACACCTCTTTCCGGTGAGGAACATTGAATTAGGTTCATTTCGTCTGAGCCAATTCACTTAACCGAAAAGGAACTAGGCCTTATTCTTTGTGGCGAGGTAGGAGTTGTTACAGTCAGAAACCAGAAGCAGATGATTAAAAGCTAACTAGTTTGTTGTCTTGCAGGTTGAAGGAACGCCAGAGAGGCCGAGGCTTTGTGTTTTCCGCTCCAACAAACATCTCTATGTCCAAGTGATCGATGATACCAAGATGCACACCCTTGCCGCAGCTTCCACAATGCAGAAACTCATTTCAGAGGACGTTAGCTTTTCCGCTGGCCCCACTATTGTATGTTTCTTTCAAACTGCATTCATATCCTGCATTTTTCGCTCAAATCTGTACATACACGCACTTCTCGTACTTTCATCTATCTCATGCTCAAATACTCTCATACATGCATCTCTTATTAGAAATTTCCATGATCACTTGATCAGTAGTCGGCAGGTTGGTTGCCCTTTTCTTGGTTGTATGTTTCTCTGCAGAAGAATGCTGATTATGAAAAATTAAATTCGCCTGCAGGAAGTTGCACAAAAGATAGGCGAGCTGATTGCGAAAAACTGTTTGGAGAAAGGTATAAGTAAGGTGGCCTTTGATCGAGGAGGATACCCGTACCACGGTCGTGTTAAAGCCCTTGCCGAAGCAGCTCGGGAACATGGCTTGGAGTTCTAATGCACATTGTTTATAGCTTTTCTGATCTCATCTCAGTTTGCTTAGTTTTCCCCCCTTTTTTTCAGCTCAAGATTATTTTTGTTTGACAATTGAGTATCAAATTATATCGTAATGGAATATTTGGTATGAAAATGACAGTCTATCTATAATGTTTAGTAGAGGAATTAAAACAATGGAAATGAATGTTGTGTTTTGCTTTTGTGCTCTCTATCAGAAGTGTATTTAGGGGCCGTTTGGTTCAAATGTTGGGAATGAAATGGATTGGAGTATGAATGCATAGAGGTATGGAGTTGAAAATTCATTCCATATAGAAGGAACGCCCCTCGAATCCCAAGTGGTACGATTCACCATGAGCCGGCCTGAACAGTATGCTGCCGAGAAAAGCTGCGCACTGAAGGTGGCAAGAAAACTATTGTTAGTGCCATACAGGGTCGACTAACACAAACAACGAGTACCGACATTATCTGAAAAATGCCATAGAGGACCTTATCGAAAAAAGATCCATGGACGCGTATGAGGGTCATGGCGCATATGATCGATCATGGGGGCGAGGAGAACAGAAGAACTGTGAACATCCAGAAGCTAAGTGAAAGGGAGATGCCTTTGATTTTCGTGACACTAAGAAAATTCCAAGCATGTCGTTAACGACCCCTTATTGTTTCAAACTTAATCGCTCGCATAAAATAAGGTTTCTATCTGATCCGATTATTATTGGATATCCAAACATCGGATACAAAAAAAAAAATTGATACCAGATTTTTGTAATTTGGATTGGATACCAGATACAAGCGGTAAGACAAACAGCCAAAGAATTGTCCAAGAGTTCATTTTCAACAAGGCCCTACAAAAAAACCCAGGTGACCGAATCCAATCGAATCAAGTCAAATAATCAAATCAAATCAATACTCAAAAGTGGAAACCACAATTCATTCCATCTCCACTACAAACGTCACTTCTGCGATTCTGTCCGCCTTTCTTCTTCTTAAAACTGAACGCATCAATGGCGGCTGTGTCGTCGATTCTTCACCAAATAACTTCATTAAAATGGTCACTGCAAAATGGGCAGAAGCAGGGTAGCGCAAAGTTACAATCTCTGGGATTCAATCCGAATTGGACACAGAATGTGCAACTTAATAATAAACTCAATATCGTATCTGCTGCCACCTCTGATCAACAAGGCACTACCTCTGATTTACCTCCTACTCTCCCTTCACCATCCGCCTCAGTCTCGTCTTCAAAGTATCTGCTTCTTCCCTTCTTTTCTTTTCTTTTCTTTTCAATTCATTACTCATATCTTATGTTTTAGGTTTTGTATTTGTATTTGTATTTGTATGCCCGCAAATTCTCCTGTGAGACCGTCTTATGTGATTCCGTAGATAGTTGTGGTGTTGGGCTTTCTGTCTGATATGACTTTGTTTGGTGCACATGCATGTGTGAACTGTGAAGGTTGGATCAAAAATATTGAGATTGTTTGCGCTGAGTGTATATATGATGGTGGAGTAATGTTATTGAATGAATATGTCTCAAGACATTTCCGACAATAACTCCCTTTTGTATTATGCTAGGGAATTGTTTCCTGAAATCCCGCTTTCGCACCAGTAGTACAACTTCGCTTATCGCCACGTTGACTTTTCGTTTATAGGATATCGTCTGATTTCTCAACTATCACATCATTTGTAGGGGTTAGTATGTCTTTGTACCATTGCCAAGACACTCAAATCATCAATCTTTCATATACCTCACAAATTCTTGATACCCATTGCTGTCTGCATCACTTGCTTCAGTTGTATGTTCAACCCAAAGACATCGTTTTTTTTCTATCTGTTGGGTTGGTACTTGGTAGGCTAGATGCCTTGTCCCGTGTACGTTAAGTTTGATAGTATCTTGTGTCTTCTTACTCACTTCTGGAAACGATTGTGCATTACTGTTGCAGGAAGATTAGTAAGAGTATTGGGTAAAAGATGTCAATATGTCTTGATATATCGAATTGCATTGGGTGCATGTGATTGTGCATAAGATATGGTCGATGTATAGATATATGAGTTTTATCTTTAATTTGTACAATGGAATGAGTGGTAAAGAAATAGAGATAAAGAAATGGACAATATTGAAAATTCATTGTTTTTTCTTAAACGTAGAAAAGGGACAATTAATTCGTGAACAATGAAGAGATAATTCCAGACGATGTAATTGGGAAGGAGGGAATGTTAGTTAATGATTTGAGACTCTTCACTATGCTTAAGGCCTCTCATCGACTGACAAGGTCTTAGTAGCTTTTAGTGGTTTCGCTTATATTTGATTATGCATCCCAATAAATACGTTTACATTTAAGTAATTAACATATTTTACTCTTCTACTATGGTTGCTTTATGTTTCGCAGGCCAAGGCGGCACACTATATCAGTATTTGTTGGGGATGAAAGTGGTATGATCAATCGAATTGCAGGCGTGTTTGCAAGAAGGGATTTTAACATTGAATCTCTTGCTGTTGGACTGAACAAGGACAAAGCTCTCTTTACTATAGTCGTATGTGGAACTGACAAGGTGTTGCAGCAAGTGATGGATCAGTTACAAAAGCTTGTGAATGTGATGAAGGTGCTTTTGTGTTATCTTTTATTTTCCGTGTTACTAACAATGTGTTTGGATCTTTCTAAAACTAAAAGTACATTTTTTTAGGTCGAAGATTTATCAAAGGAGCCTCAGGTAGAACGTGAATTAATGCTTGTGAAAGTCAGGGCTAATCAGATCAACAGAGCTGAGGTGTTTATTGATACTTCAATTACATTCAGCATACGTGAACTGTTAGATTTTTATTGACTTCCTGCAGATACTGGGGTCATTGGCTAGTACTTTCGAACCCTTGTTTTCCTTGTTTTTCCTTTTTCTTCTTGATTCAGTCTTTTGGAGACGATTTCACGGTTTTGGAGGATGATTCATGTTAGCCGACCTCAATTATTTTTGGGACTAAGGCTCTGATGTTGTCTTTATTCTTTTTTTTTTTTTATTGGATTTGCAGATAATGTGGTTAGTGGACATCTTTCGTGCCAAAATTGTGGATACATCAGAAGAGTATCTAACTCTGGAGGTGATTATCACAAACATATGCAAACAACATCAATGCCTTAGATGTTACATCTTCATTTGTTAGACAGTAGTCTTCTGCTAATTTCATACTATCATTTAATATGCTTATGTTATTTTGTATGTTCCATGTAATCCTTGATGCACTTTTTTTAATGGTGTTCTACCCATCTATCTAATAGGGAGTAGTGATTACACTGGAAAAGATGGCTTCTACTAGTCTTCCCTATGTATTCTCGTATAATTAGAGCATTTAATTTCTACTATGTATGATTTTGTGATGGCCACATTAATGTACAACAGCCCAGATATCATATCCTCCAAATCTGCAGTGGATTTTTCTTGTTAAAAGTTACTTCTTCCTGCCGTTGGGTTTATAAGTGGAGTATTTGATAAGCAAACACTCGCATATTCAGTCACTAGACTGGCTGACAACTTGATAGTTTCTACCATAATTTACAATCTCATCTGTCTTATTTCCCTTATGCTGTCATTTCTTTCTGCATAGTGTTTAGTGAAATCAGTGACCTAACAAGTTGTCAAACCAGGTGACTGGAGATCCAGGAAAGATGGTTGCAGTACAAAGAAACCTTTCAAAATTCGGAATAAAAGAAATTGTTCGTACCGGAAAGGTTAGATTTGGGTTATTTCAATTTCTTTATGGCATTATCACTCAATAATTATGCAGTTAATATTTTTCCTTCCATTGTATGTTTGTGGCGTGGTCAAACATTCACTCTTACTGGTTAATGGTTATTCTGCGGCATAGATTGCATTAAGAAGAGAAAAGTTGGGTGACTCTGCCCCTTTCTGGCGTTTTTCTGCGGCTTCTTATCCTGATCTTGAAGAACCTCTTCCCTCTGGAGTTTCAAACCACACACCCTCTGTTAGATCGTTAGATTTCTCCGCAGAGGTACATTTTCTAAATACTTTACACATTGCTTGTCAAATAAAAATTCGTCATCTTCACAGTCTAGCTATCTGCATTTGCACTTTGGGCAGATTGGCATCAATTCCTAATCCCAAATGAGCTATTGGCTGTACTTTTTGAGAGTAGTGAAGTTTGTATGGAGTTCTAATCTAAATGCATGCCATCCTTTTTCTGTTTTCCAGATGAGAGTTAGGAAATTTGTTACTTATCCTGACAAAGGAGCTTGAAGAACATTGCAATTTGCAAGTTGCTTCAACGCGTTTATCTTTTTCTTAACCTGGAATCGGAGTTTAGTTTGTTACTTAGCACACATAAGAATATTATCCTTCAGAAGAAAATTATGTTGGTTAATGTGAACCACGTACGTCAGCATATTGCTGTATACAATCAAAAAATATCAAAATAACTCATTTATTGTTGTGAAATAAAAAAATTACCAAGATCGAAGAAATTGAAAAGCTATACTCCATATCACACAAAACCCTGCTGGAAAAAAAGGCTTTTTCTAATTTACTTTGAAAAGATCGAAACTTTAATGTGTAGAGTAGTTGAGCTTTTCTTATGAACCTAAGATGACCTTGCTTTTCATAAAAAGTTGAATACCTTGATTGATGCACTGAAAAGTGAAAACCCAGATTGAAAGATTGGTTTTAAGATAGAAAGTCAGGAATGGGGACTAATATCCAACAGTGGAACAGGCCGATTGTTAGTAGGAATAAATTTGAAAGTATGGAAACAAATTACCTGATGATGATCACAAATGAAGTGTAAAAGAGATGAGAGCGGTAGATTCAAAGGAGAGTGTTTATAAAAGGGGGGGAGAGATCTTCTGCTTCATTTTACTAGAAATATATGGTATTTCATATGTCACTTTTTCTTATGAGATTTATTGCACCTCAAATATTTTGTTCTTGATCTTTCCATTTCTTATCTAGGGAGACGTGTATCCCGTGGAACCATTTGATGGCCCTCCCATTTCTCAAGTCCTTGATGCTCATTGGGGTGTCCTTAATGATGAAGATGTAAGTGATATCTTGCGCCTTATGCTGCGACACTCGTTACTTTGGATTTCATGTTTTCCCCCCTTAGCATGTTGAACGATACCTTTTTGTGTCATGAAGGACTAGTTTGATTTATGCCGACATTTAGTATAAAGTCATACGAAGATGATATAAGTGGTAAGGCTGTTGTAATGTGCAGAGGTGCAGAATATAGGGCGAATTAAAATTGACTACAACATAATATAACTTGTCTAACAAATGTTAGTGATCAGAGATTGAAATTTTACGATATTTATAATTCAATACCGAAATATCCGTGTCTCAGTCACAATCATGTAAAACTCTATTCTTGAATGATCTCTATTCTCGACCAGTTAGGAAAATGACAATTGAAATGTTATGAGTTACCCACCTATAAGTAATTGGAGTTCTTAGAGTCCCTAAGATATAGCTGTAGAATGCTCTATGTAAGATATATGTGCTGTTGGAAATCAGTTGGTGTTTGAGGAACTGAAATCAGAAATCAACAATTTAAAAAGAATTCCCTCTCGGAAATACAGTCAATTTTCCCCCTTTATAAACTGCCTCAACCCAGCATGTTATTTACATGGATATCCTATGTTAATTGTCACCTCGATTTAGGCAATCTACAAACTAATGTATGATGATGAAGCTCAACAAACCTATAAAACAAGGGAAAGTTAGAAATGGCAAACTGCTGATTACAGAGTTTATTCTTTATCATCCTATGCTTGTATATTGTATAGCGTTGGAAACTCCCGGTCTTTGGACTTTATGGCAGTAATAGCAACCTAAGATAGATCTCAAACATTGACAGATTGTTCTGTTAAGTTCTTGTTGCTAGCCTAAAAGTTTATATTGCCACAAGAAGAAATGAAAAGATGAAGAAATAAACCATTTTTGGAAGATTGTCGCTCTAATGATTTATGATTGTGGTCTGTCTGGATTGCCTTATAATTTGAATTTTTTTTCCAGTTTGACTTACCTTACCAGATAACTAATACTCTGCTAAATGCATGTAGACAAGTGGGATAAAGTCTCATACTCTGTCGATGCTCGTGAATGATAAACCCGGAGTTCTTAGTATTGTGACAAGTGTTTTTGCTCGCAGGGGCTATAATATTCAGGTCTGTTGTTTGTTGATCCCTTCAATGAAGAATTTGATTTTTGTATGAATGTTAAATGTCATAATTTGGTTTCTTGTTGGCAGAGTTTAGCTGTAGGTCATTCAGAAACTGAGGGGTTATCTCGTATTACTACTGTGGTTACTGGCACTGATGATTCAATTAATAAGCTATTGCAGCAACTTTACAAGTTGATTGATGCCCATGAGGTGAGGGTTCCTCTACACCAGGCTTACTTTTTACTGGTCAATTAATTGTTGTCATGTGACTGTATGAGCGCATGCCTGTGTTATTGCGAGTAGATTGGACATATGGGATATGAATGTTATGCAAAAAAAGTTGCATTGGCCGAAATCGAGGTTTTAAAGTGTTGTGTCGAAATGCTAAGGGTGTTGCTATTTCATCATAATTAGACTAGCGAGCTTTTTGCTCAACTTTGTACCCAGAAGGAATAATAGATTTGAAAGAGATATAGTGTTATTTGACGTGTCGATACTATATCTTGTAACATTTTACATTTTTCCCCATCCAAAGGGTGTCAATCAACTGTTGTTGGGGTGAGTTGTTCAGAAATTCCAATATAACTAAGCGGATGAGTTAACAGTCGCTTAACTATATCTCGATGTAATAAGTGCCCTTGGGATAACTGCCATCATTTACTTAAAAGAGTAATTTTGTCTTCTGATCCAGGTTAGAGATATTACTTACCTGCCCTTTGCTGAGAGAGAATTGATGTTAATCAAGGTGGCTGTTAACGCTACTGCTCGTCGTGATGTACTGGACATTGCCAGCATTTTCAGAGCCAAGGCAGTGGACATATCTGATCATACCATTACTCTTGAGGTAATTGTTTGAAGATAATTTTACTGCCTCTGAGTTTTTGTTTTCAACTTCTCATTATGTTGCTCCCCTTCGTTAAACTAGGATATAATACAATAACTCTCCTGTCCCGCGTGTTAGTTTTGTCAAACATCTATAGTTTTCTTTTACAAGGAAAGGAAAATACAATCATCCTCTAGAATATGTTCATCTTATCTCGTCCTTTCACACGGAGTTAAGTGTCATTGTTATTGGAGTTTGTGATGGTTTGACTTGAATCCGTGTATGATTCTTATTGGAGCTTGTTATGGTTTGTTTATAGCTCACCGGAGATTTGAGTAAGATGGTTGCACTTCAACGATTGCTGGAGGGCTACGGCATTTGCGAGGTTAGGTTTATTTCCCTTGGCATTGATATTTACACTCATGTGAATAAAATAACATGAGAATAAGCTTATAATTAGTTTTGCTTCCAAATCATGATGGAATAAATCGAAACAAGTTACTAAACTGGATACACTTGATTGAATTGTTAATATCATTCATTCGAGTATTGGATCATTTGAGAAGAGACAAACCTGTGACTGTATCCCTCCCTCATAAAGGTGAGGATGCATGCATCAAACCTCTCTTACCCGGGTTTTTTCCCAGAGTTTTTGAGGCACAACTCACGAGACTAATATTGTGTGAGGAGTGGTAATAAAAGCTTGGGTTGATTTGGTACATTTGAATGTAAAACAGGTTGCAAGGACGGGGCGTGTAGCTTTGGTCCGTGAGTCTGGTGTCGACTCCAAGTATCTTCGAGGATATTCTTTTCCTTTGTGAGATTTCTGACAGACAAGCTTCCTCATCAAAGCTTTGAGAAACAGTATTTACTATCGACAATATAGTGAAATAATTACACCGTAGTTGATTTAGGTTTATTTGATTACCGGTTCCTTGTATGTAGAAATTTTTGTTTGTCAAAGCTTGATGTAAGCTTATGCACCACAATTCGCTGACATTAGGTTACAAAATGTTGCTTAATACTCTACTCTCTCGGTGCGATCATTTGCCTTGAGATTTTTTTGAATAAGATTTTAATCAAAGAAAAATAAATACGAGTAATTGTGACAAGGAGTATTTGTTGACGAATTAAATTATGCCTGTTTTTGTCTTGTTATAAAAATTCGTACACTCCACGTCTCCACTCCAGTTTTTTTGTCCTCTTTTCTGTTTTGGAAAGAGTTTACGGGATAATGGCAGCGAAACCTACTCCGTGAACTGAAGAAAATGAGGATGCCATCATTTTGGCCGAGGGAGTTTCAGTTAGCAGGAGACAATACATAATGAAAATACTGATTGTGATTTGTGAGCATTGCATGATGTATTCAAGCAAAAATAATGATTTAGGATGTACATTAGAGTTGGGTGTAAAATCTATTTAATACAAATCGTGGTATCATCTGATCTAAGACGCATACCCAAAATGCTTGCAGAAGAAGATGAGATAAATTAACAAGGTACATCGAAATTACATCTTGGATTACTGTTCTAGCCAACATATTCAGTGCAAGTAATCCGAATGAGATGTAAGTCATGTAACAACGATACAGCATTCATAGTTTCCAGCAACACGCTGAAACTGAAGCTGAAGCTGAAGCGTTGTTCAAGATTCATCAGCTGCCGGAAGATCACTCAGATCAAGGCCCTCTGCTGGCAAATCTGAAGTTAGAGGGCCCAATATCCCGTCCGAGCTTAAAGTCAGACCACTCTGCGAATACACCATGTTCAAACTCAGGCTCACTGCTTTGTAAGGAGTATTTATTTAAGAAACATTCGTATTTGGGTCCTCTTTTTAATGAGAGAATACTAAATGCAGTGAATATGGTCTAGGCCATAAACATGAAAAAATAATACTCCGTAATGAGTAGTATGCAGGTACCTCAGGCTGAAATCTGAGCATGTCAGCACGGGCCATGGCTTCAGCTTGTGCAATCCTTTGTCTGAAGGTTTGCGCCATCTCCTCAGCCTGATGTGAAATTATAAGAAGATGCAGTGAAATGATGTTGAAAATGTTTGATGAAGAATCCCAAGAACTCGAAGAGAAAAAGGGTATTTACCTTTTCAAAGACGAGCTTTGGATTACGAATCATGTCACCAGGAGTGGGCTCCAACTTCTTAGTGGACAGACTAACCCTGCCTCTTTCTCGGTCATGGCTCAAGATCATGACCTATCAAGTTTCAGAGGGTCAAGGCTCTTATATCCATCGGATGGATGAGTTTGCTTTTTTCAAAAGAATGTGTGAAAAGATTACTAGTACCTTCAAGGTGTCGCCAGGTTGCAGGACGGTTGCAATATCGGAAACACGGTCATGACTGATTTGACTAACATGGAGAAGCCCATTGATCCCACCAATATCAATAAAGGCACCATAAGGTTTGAGAGACTGAACACTTCCTGTAACAACAGATCCAATCCCGAGCTGTGCCTGGCTGTCAGCCATTGCTTTCCGGTTGCTAAGCACCAACCTCGATTGTTCCTCATCAACCTCCACAAACTTTAAGGGGAGCTCCTTCTCAAGAAGTTCCTCTGCTTCAGATTTCTGTCGTGAAAATGTAAGAATGGTGTCAGAAAATAGTTTTACAGTTCCCCTTATTTTACATGCCATTAATAGGTTTCAAATGACGATTCATGGTAGCAGACAAAAGGCCATTTGGGATTAACTTGGGAACAAGGCTCTCTTCTTTTTGGTGCACTGAAATACTGGTTATACTCTAAATGCACTAAAGAAGATGTAGAAACTCGTGGAGCAATGGGACAGAAGGGGACAGCAACAGAATCAATGGAAAAAAAAGAGGCGGAAAATCTCAAAGAAACTCACAGTTGATATCTGAGAAAAGGGAACAAAACCACGCAGACCTTCCACCAGTGCCACCACTCCACCTTTGTTCGCACCAACAACCTGATATAACAACAACAAAATTTAATATCCTTCAGCATCTGTACATCAAGATTATCATGTATGAGCATCGTAGAATATAGTTAAAGGGGGCGGAAATCAAAGTTTCTGGATAACACTGTTTGGCTCAGAGTGAAGTCAGTACCGACAAACTCACCCAAATACATATTCAGAAGAAAACGAAAGCGTTGCACCTCAAATGCATTCTAATTTCCAACAATACAAACCTTTCCCTTAAGCACAACGTCCTCAGCTTGCAGCTGTCGACACCGTTCCCACGCAAGCCCATACTGAATTGATTTCAAACTCAAGATCAAGCTATCATCAGCTTCATTTTCACCAATAATAATGAATTCTTCACGCACCCCAGGAACTATGCCGGCTTCATGCACGTGTTTTATTCTGTGAATAGAAGCCTCTTGGACAGGCAAGTATGCCGAGGATTTTGCTGTTATGTCGACTAATGCTCCATTGGCATCTGTATGGAACACAGTACCCTTCACCTGAGAAGAAATAGAAAGAGAATAAAAATGAATAATTTTATAACAGGTATATGAACTGGAGTTCGAATATATAACCCGACAAGAATAATTATTCGTATGCACTCCAATAGCACTTCAACTGACCAGCGGAATTTGTGCAAATCAACGTAAAATGGGACGAGAAATTGGAACCTGGTGCGACACATGGAATCCCACAGTTCACACTTTCACAGCATGTATGCACATATGATATCCGAAACAGGACTAACTAATTGAGTGAAGCTTCAAACTGAGAGTAATGTAGCTGAAGCAGAAGTTTAAAGATTTAAACTGAACAACCCCTTTGATCCTTCTACTCCCACGACTTTTTCATTTGTTATCTATTCCTTTTTTATGTGAGGAGAATTTCACACATTGATAACAAAAGAATAAGACAGAAGAAGTAATTCTTCATTATAGCTACCTTACTTCCATTACATGGTCCTAGACTCCTAGGCTATCCTCCCTCATACTTGTCACATCAACATTAGGTCAACTTATCAATTCTAGCCATTTTCTATCAATCAAAACACAGCCGTCACCATACATTAAATCGACGGCCTAACTGAACTAAACTGAAGTGAGTTGAAAAGAACTGAACTCGGCCAAATATGCAGGAACAAACATCCCAGCAAATGCCCACAGAAGAAAACAATTGGCAAAATTCACAAACAAATACAACAGAATTACATGATTCTACGAATAGTAAGTCTCTTGTGAGACCGTCTCACATCCGCTAACCCACTAGAACTCAAAATGATAACCACCATGTCGTGAGAGGTGTCACGGTAAACTTATGGTAAAACCGTCTGATATGGGTTTTTTGTAAAATGGAGTAGTACCTTGGTACCAAGCTCAGCGTTGAAGTCATACTTGTCAAGAGCAGAATGAAAATCATCAACAGTGAAGGCGACACCTTGCATAGGAGCAGTACGACATCGTTCATAGGCGTCTTCGAACAAATCCTTGAGCTTTTGCCTCTCTCTTGTTTGTGCATTGTTTACAGCTACTGCTGCCACTATTGGACTTGTTCTTGCCCTGTTATGCCGAACTCCTCCTCCATGTTGTTTTGTTGAGAAGGGTGAGTTTGTGTTTGTGAATGGAGGGCACCTCAGATTTCCTGCCAATTGATGGGCTAAAGATGCCATTTTTACTCTCTTCCTGTTCTTGGTGGTTTTTTAATGGATGATTTTTGCGGGTTGGATAAGAAGGGATGAGTAGATGACCCAGGTGTAGGAGGGTGGATTTGGGGAGGAAGGTAGATAATCAACCACCCGGTTTAAATGTACGGATGGATATATGACCCATGAAAGCTAGATCCAACCCGATATCATAATGTGCATCTCACCCGATCCTATGTTTCATTCGCGAATGATGGATAGATAAGTGACTGGCGATTAGGTAGTGTATAAAATGTATAATTCCGATTTTTGAAGATTCGGGACAAAACTTGTCGAAAATCGACTAGTGTATTTCATAGGTCATATAACATGTCCTCCCAGTAATTTAGGACCAACGGAATAGAACTCAGTGTATTCGCAAGGGAGAAACTCACGTCAGCCAAACATCGAAAACTCTTGCAATATGGACGTATACTTGTTATTTTAGTCTATAACTGAACTAGAGATATCCCGAACACTCTATGGAGATATGGTATGAAAACATGAAGAAAACGAGATGTTGTCCGACAAGACCTCCAGAACGACTCAAATCGTAGGGTATAATACACGATTTTCAGAGATTTGGGGCCCATATCGAAACTTGTTGAAAATTGACTGGCATGATTCCTAGGTCAACTGTCACGTCTTCCCAAAAATTTAGGACTAACAGAAGAGAACCAAAAGTATCGGGAAACGACAAATTCGCGTCAGCTAAATGTCGGAAACATTGCAATATTGAGGTGTACTTGTTATTTGGGTCTAAAACTAAACTAGAGATATTTTGAAAAGACATGGTATGAAATTAGCGCCTTAGCGGAACAAAACAAATGTTGTCTGATATTACCTCCCGAACGACTCAAATGGTAGTACATATAATACACGGTTTATAGAGTTGCGATAGTCATATGGTGCGAGTATTTGTTAGGTCATACTGTATGTTGGTTGCGTAATTTAGGAGGCCTATCTGTTAACTGTTCAGATAGGATAGGGGGTGGGGTGGGGTGCGTAATTCGAAAATGGCGCTTCTCCAAATCCAACGCGCCTCCTACTCCTACTCCTACTCCTACTCCTACTCCTACACATTCTTCCCCTTCACTCATGAATTCCACTCATTTCGCAAATCTCCATCAATTCCAAAGCTTCGATGCAGTTTTCGTTGCTCCAATTCTTACTTGTCAGCAAACAAGGTGAATTACTGCTAGCTACACTTGTCTCTTTCTTTCAATTCAAGCTTTTTACTGTAATTATCTGTTGCTATTATACGGAATGATGAAATTCAGGTAAAGAGGGCGTACACGAGCGTAATGATCATCCCTACTGGCGTCGGCGCCGCCATTGGAGGTTTTGCAGGTGATGCTTTGCCGGTTGCGCGTGCCCTCGCTTCCGTTGTTGACTGCCTCATCTCTCACCCCAATGTAACAACCAACTATGAACTATTCCTCCTTCAAATTGGAATAATTCTGCCGTTTCTTCTCATTTCCATTCTCTTTGTTTGTCAGGTTTTAAATGCAGCGATGCTGTATTGGCCAATGCCAAACGTTTTATATGTTGAAGGTTATGCTCTGGACAAGTTCGCCGAAGGTCTATGGGCTCTACAACCTGTTCACCAAAATAAGGTGCTGCGTCCTAACACCGTCCCTTCAAGATTGTCCCGTTTTATTAAAATACTTCTCACATGTAACGAGTAAATGACCAATCTTTAAGGTTCTTATTTTGGTTTTGTTCATTGGACTCTGATTGTTTGGTTTTGTTGGACGAAGTTGAACTTAAGTCGTGGATATGAATCAGGTTGGACTGGTTTTTGATGCTGCAATTGAACCTGAACTTCTGAAGCGGCATTTACAAGTCGCAGATGCAGTAAGAGCTTCCCTTGGGTTGCCAGTCGTGGAATATACTGTAACTGACAAGCATCTGGAGGTACGGTGCAGTCAAATATGACATATCAGTTGATTTGTATTACAACATGGAATTATGTTGGGGAATGATATACAACAAGCAGGAAATATTACTTTGTGTATTTAAAATACGCAGATTGAAAAATGGATTGATGTGAAGACGGGGCAGTCAACGGGGAGGATTAATCATCCTGATTCACTTCTAAGAGCTGTACACAGTTTAGTGGATCGGTCACAAGTAAATGCCATTGCTGTTGTTGGCCGCTTTCCGGATGAGGACGAAGACAGCATGAGTGATTACCGCCAAGGAATAGTATGAATTCATACCCAGTTTCCCATTCCTATGTTTATGGAATAACAAAGTTTTGGGTTTTCTTGTTCCTTAGCAAAACTCTTCTTGCAGTCATTTTAGCTCTATACAAACTGCAGCTGAAGATTTGGAAAAGGGGACGTAGCGGTAGTAGCTCACGCAAAAAAATTTAGAATATTTCACATTAAACAAGCATGATGATCTGCTTGTATTGATTATTCTAATTCATATTTCCTTTTTCAACCACAACTTGAAATACTTCAGCTTGTTGCAGAAAGATGATTTTGCTGTTACATTCATCCTGCAAGATTACTGCAGTATACGATAGCTAAGTTATATATTCTGTATTGCTGCAGGGAGTGGATGCCTTGGCAGGAGTAGAGGCAATTATCAGCCATTTGGTTGTGAAAGAATTCCAGATTCCTTGTGCACATGCTCCAGCTCTATTACCTATCCCATTAAGCCAGGTTCTTGCTCCTAAGTCGGCGGCTGAAGAGGTGATTATGTTCTCCGATGCAACTACCTTGTCTGAGTCACAGTTATGGGCTAATTGGTCACCTATGATTAGGCTTTCGGAAACCTGATAATAAAGTACTCTATTACCTATTCCATTTGGTTGTGAACGAGTGTTTAAACAACAAACTGTAGATTTTCATACCCTGAACTAAGTGATGCACTGAAGTTAAGGGCGAGAGAAGAAGAATGAAGAAAATTTTATACCGCTACTGCTGTATTGGATATTTTTCTGATTCAGCTGTTCTGTAGATTTGAAAACGAAGTGTTTAAATCTTATAAAGATAAAACATTTTTTGATAAACATCCATACATTTACTTTTCTTCTACAGATTGGATACACATTCTTGCCATGTGTGCTTGCTGGGCTGAGTAACGCGCCACAGTATATAGCCACACACTCACAAATGGTGGAAAGATCCTGCATATATGCAAGTGATGTTGATAGCATCATCGTTCCTGCAGATACTCTTGCAGGACCTGGTGTCCGAGCTTTTAGTAATAAGAAAGGACATAAGGTACAACCTCACTAAACTAGATATCTCGATCCTCATATGAAGACAATATCTTCCATTCATTGAGGTATCTATATGTTTTTTGGGATAAATGCTGTAGCTTTTGCTTGAAGTTATTGATGATGGCTTTAATACTTTATGCAGCCGCTGATCATTGTTGTTGAAGAAAATACAACTGTTCTCGATGATACGCCTGACAGACTCAATATTAAAACCGTCTGTGCCCTTTTCGTGGTGTTTTGTTTCTTAGCAGTTCATTTGATTTAATTTCAAAGTTTGATTATGATTGTTTTGTTTTATTTTAAACTGAGAATGTAATAACCTTCCCGTAGTCCCGTGGTACTGGATCTCAAATGTGACATGATCACGGTCTTTTGCTTGCTTGTTATTCTTATGACAGATGAATGTTTCGAACTACTGGGAAGCTATAGGAGTGATTGCAGCTCACAAGGCAGGAATAGATCCGTACTCTCTCCGCAGAAACAAAGTTGACAACATCCGTTTTAGATCATCCTCGTCAACAAATGGAACCATGGTGGTTCGTGGCTGAGCAATTTCCCTTCTTTTTGTTGCTCTTCATTGAGTATTCGGAAATGCTAGGGGCCCGAGTCATGGTAACTGCTAAGAGGAACCGGTCCTTTAGCAATATGACTTGTCTTTCGGGGTTCCTCCCCAAATGTTGCGGCCTATGCTACTTGGACTCAGTATTGAAATAGGGTTCGTATCCAAGAATTAAGCAAGCTTGGATATTTGATGAAAATATTATCAGAAGCCAGACCGGAATTCTTGACAACAAAACTGGAATCGTGAAGGAGTCCTCATGGACTAGGCTTGAATGTTGTATACTTCATTGATTTTTTGTATAAACTTGTAATCTTTACCCATCATATTATACTCAATGACATGGTTATGGTTGTCATCTTAAACTTAAATAAAACGAGTAATAAATAATAAATAATATATATAATAATAAAAAAAAATAAGTATTTGAATTCAATTGCATTTAAAAAATACAATAAAAATCTAGCATAGTTGGTAAAAAATCCGTGAAGTTTTCGCATGAAACAGCCCTTGTGAAGCTTATCTACATGAAACAGTTGTTGCGAGTTGTGACCCCTTGACAGACAGAATCGTCCATGATGTTTTCGTTGTCATACCACCATCACACAGAAACAGGCTATGGAGGTAGAATCTGATGACTGAGTTGATTTCACGACTTGGGTTTCTTCAATTACGATGAGTTCCCAACTCATGCCCTCGCTTCTCTGGCTACAATAACAAACCTTCCTTGCAAGGTACCCTACGAAGCCATGAATCAAAACAACTCCTTAAGAAAGAACTAGGAAAGATGTTCTGTTCTGTGCCCTTTCGGCAAAATAGCGTGAATCTGGTGAATATACAGGCCTTGAAAAATTGACTGAGGTTTTAAAGCAATTGTCGAAGCTGAGCATTTTCTTTCCTTAAAGCCTGGACTTCTTCTGTAAGCACATCTAATCTATCGAGAGTCGAGTTCATGAAATTTGATAGCTCCATCTGCAATATGTTGGGATGCATCAAGAAACAGCAATATCTCACAACAGGTGACATATTCCGCCAAAGACACAGCATGAAAATTTTAATCATTAGAACAAAATTGCCTCCCAAAAAAATGTTTACCTCTTGCATATGAGATTGCCTTAGAATTTCAATGTGAAGGTTTCTAACATCTTCATGAATTGATTTTTGAAAGGACGATAGAGTTTCCGAGAGTGTATGCTGAAATAGCTGAACTGTAAAGGAAGATGTTCCTTGCTGAAGATCCGCTGGAGACGTTGTCTGGTGTGGAAACGACATTCCCTGTGGCAGTAATAGTCGTGCACATGTTAAGATTATACATCCACCCAGCAAGCATTCTATAAGAATAGAAAAAACATACGGAGTACTTCACTTTGCTGCCCATAGGTTTGAAATAATTCAATTTGGTATCAAAAGGTTTCATGTCACCAACGTGTAGTTATTAAAACCTCAAGGCACCGTACTGAATTATCTCAAACCTCATAACGCATAGACAAAATTTTCTTGTACAAATAAATCATACATTTTCAGGTGGAGGTATTCCAAGTTCAGAAGGAGATGATGTATCTGATCTAGATAACAAACTGTTCCGCAGTTCTTCCCGGGTTTCAGCTCCAGTTTTCTTTATTTTAGGTGATCCCACTGAAGCAGAGACACCATCGGCATAAGCTGAAGACGTACTTATCCTCTCAGCATACGTGGATAGTCTTCGTGACAAATTCCAAGATGATGGCCCAGTGGATTCAATACTTGGCTGGGAAATACCAGATTTCAATCCAATATTCATGGAAAGAGAGCTAAAAGGAACATGTCCTGAGATCCCCAGTGACATTTCTTGACCTGATGACATATCTTTTGCTCTCAAGTTTTCTGAGATAAGACTAGGACTAGTAGAGTAGTACATGGAAGACTGCGTTGAAGGAGATGGATCTTGCAATCCAGCTAACATTGATGTCGAAGTATTAGATGATGCCAGCATAGAAAAACGTGATGGTAGAGACCCATTCTGGCGATAAAGAGAAAGCTTCTCTGACAAACGCTCACCTCCCCACGCCTCGGGAGGAGTAAGAGATGGGGAATGGTCGCTTCTGGAAGCTGTGGCAGTAGTTAATCCGGGAAGTATAGAGTGAATGTCATCCTGGAACGCAGGAAGTACAATAACATTAAGGTCTACATGATACTGGAGCACAGTTAATAGCAAGATACCAGGATATCAGTATCATTCAATAACAAGTTTGCCTGCAAGTAGGTAGGTGACTAGTTAAAGCAGTGCAATTGACTATGGATAACCAAGAGGCTAAATGCATTTAACTGCCAATGGGTAGCCAAAAGGCTTAATAATTACTGTAGTTAATTACTACAGAACTTACTTTTACTCGAGTAATTAAACAGATTAGGTCATTGTTAGATGAGTATTCAGACAGAGTTAACTCATTGTTAGATGAATATTCAAACAGAATTTAGCTGTTAATGAACAAAAGTTAAACTAGTAACTGTGTTTCAGACAACTTAAAACTCAGAGCTTTGACCAAACACTTGTTAAACAGTTTAGCAACTAAATATGTCTATATATCATCATACTCCATAGCCAAAAAAATAGCGGACTCCTAACGTGCATGGATGTATCTGGAATCTTAATATCATGTCATATATTGCAACAGTTTCATGCATCTTAGAGGGGTTTCTACAATAGGCGGCGGGGAGGACTCCTGAAAAAAAATATATGGGCCAGAAACTAGATGTACTATTAGACCCATTCCACACTTGATTAGTATTCCGTGACATCTTTACAATTATCGAAGTCAGTCGTCTCGAATGCAACTAGACATACAGGGATCTTTTCTTTCTAGAAAATGATATCATAACAGAGATTGTTCATAAAATACATAATCAGCCGAAATTACTAAAGGCACAAAAGATGAAAGAGACTGAAACCTGCTTGGCAGCAGCACTAGGTTTCCAATCAAAAATTGGATGTGTATCGTTCCCACCTTCAGGAAATGTGAATTTTCTACTGGGGAACAGAAAAGAAGTCTTATTTTCACCACCTTGATCGTTCTTGGGTCCATCCGGATCCTTCCATAGCTTATCAAGTGAGGGCGTTATAGGCTGAACGTCCACAAGTGGTGAGAACACCTCCATGTCATCTTTAAAGTTGTCACTGCGAGTTGCATGCAATCTTGGGAGTATACCTCCAGCACGTAATGAGCCTCTATGAGGTGTTTCTTCGGAAGATAAACCACTGTTTGTAAATGATCCACCAATTGTTGCAGTGAAAGATGATGATTCTACAGAAGTTGAACGACGCGGAGCAGGCAAAGTGGTTGTCTGTGATACATTAGATAGCGTTACGGAAGGAAGTGGGTCGGGCATCAAAACTGAATCCTCGACAGCTCCTCCTAAAAGGGCAACCTCAGCTGTACAGTTCTTCTCATTGACAGGAGTAGGCTTTAATCTTTGCCAGGACAAACTCGTAACAGCCTAGTAATATGCCAAATCAAGGTGTTACACTCTACAAGAAAAGGGGAAAAACCATAGACATGCAATGTTTTATACCATAGCTAATCAACAATAAAACCAATGTGATAACATCAGCCAATTCCTCAAAATGCTCCAGCAGAAGTTGAACATGAATGACATGTAGTGAAATCTGGATTCACTGACCGGTGCTTCATAGTATTTGAACCTAAAACGATAATAGTACTAAGCAACAGAGAAGTAAACCCTTCCCTTAAGAAAGAGACTAGTAAGTTCTCCCTCAAAATCATGCAAAATACAAGCGACAAGAGCCTGTTCTAAAAGGCACAAAGTACACAAGGGAACATCGAAGCATAGATAGCCATAGGAGTCTAATAATAGTGACTAATGGCAACAACGAAGCAGAATAGTACCTCTGAATTCCCATAAGCACGAAGAACTGTAAAAGGCTGTGGTTTTCCACGAACATCATAGAACACCACACGCCCATTGCTTGTTCCAGCAGCCAATATCCATCCATCATCTCTGAATGCCAATGACGAGAAGGGGGCTTCATAGGAGACACAAAACGTGGATTTCTTAGTACCCGAGTCATAAGTATAGAGCTTTTTATCCAGACCAACTGAAGAAATGATCTGCAATACAAGCCACGTAAAGATGTCTATTAGCCATTTAGCGACCTACTGTTTCTTGAATTATCGAGATATTTAAGTTATAAACAATTATCATCAATATAATGAACATCAGACCTTGTCATTTGAAGGAGAGAAGCTAAGACCTGTAGTAGGAGCAGAATGCTGCTTCAACCAAGACACCTATGGAAAAACAAGAGTTACACTTGAGATTAAGTATTTCTTCAAGAATATACTTTTCACTCATATAATGAGATAGCATATATTGCCAATGCTTTCATCTTCAATCTTCACTACATTCCATTCTCCAAAAATGATTCTACCACTCAGCATAATAAAATTTTAGCTCATTAGCCATATAAGAACATGAACTATTCACTCAGTATGAATCCTGCCTTTGGTAAAATCAGGAAGGCCAGGGATTCAAGTTTTCTTGATGCCTGTATTAGGTTTTTACTGCAGTTCTCAATACTGTAAACCATTTAATATCATAATGTATGTCTTATTACTTTCTCGCAACTTGCTCCAGCAAAATTGATTTGTCGACTCAAATCCTACATAGCAACTTTTTAGACATTTTCACAGTATATTACTCCCTCGGTCCATCCAAATCTTCATTTTCTGCCCATTGAATTTTGGCACACTATTGAGGGATATCCTATAACATAAAGCCCACTTGCAAGTAGATGACAAAACAACCACATCTTACTGAATGAGTGATAATCCTAGAATTAGTAACCATCCACCACCACCGCCGCCGCCTTCTACAACCACCGTCACCGCAAAGCTACCAACAGAACCTGACAATCAGCTCATTGCCAACTTGTATGAGAGTGACAAGTACGTTGGTAACACTTGTTTCTCGAATATTAGTTTATCATAGATCTGATAAGTACGCTGGTCATGGATGCGTTGTAGGGCTCATCATGCGCATGTTGCTTAGTCATCATGGTGCTTGTTGTGGGAGGAAAGTTGATGTGGAGGAAAAACGGTTTAGCGTATTGATTGAGGTGGGTTAATTATAGATAACTAGGACTTGTTGTTCATGCTGGGTGTAATGATAGCATGGGGGAGATATAACTGTCTGGTGATGACATTCCTAATCACGCCGTCTTAACAAAAGAAGATCAACCCATTTAACAACCCCATAATGCCTTCCAGTAAAAATATATGAATAGGTGAACAAGATGTATTTGAAAATGATTAACAAATAATAGTCTTTAACTTTCTCAATAAAATAAAATAATAGTCTTTAAGACTCAGCAAGAACAAACCTTAGGAGCTTTACCAGTTGTATCCCACATATGCACCGAGCCATCATCCCCTGCTGTTGTCAAAAGATGCCGACTAACTTGAGAATAGTCAAGCACTCTCAACACCTGGTCTTAGAACCAATATATAAGCATTTCGCAAGCAAATATAGAAAGATAAAATTGCATGAAAAGTTGTCAAAACTTTGAAGGAACCTGTTCATGAGGATCCTTCAGTTCAGCAGCTCTTGCACCAGAAGCAAGGTTGTGCACAATGAGATTTCCGTTCACGCTAATGGATGCCAAGTGCTCATCTTTGCAATTGTAAGTGGTTCCTGATATGGAACTATTGTGACCTTTCAGCCATTTGATACAACGCTTCCTTTGCAGATCCCATATCCTCACAACTTGACCACTTCCCCCAGAGCAGATGTACCTGGAGGTCTTGTTGCTAAAGCTGATAGATAAGATGGCCTCCTGTAACATGTGGATCATTCATAATTCATGAATACTGAGAAGAAGAAGAAATCCCAAAACAGAACCACACGACTAAACAAAATCAGCTAAGATCATAACTACGGGATTATTGTTTTCTATAGAACATGGTACCATCTCACATCCCGTACGAACTAACTAACTTAGGGTAGTAATAATTGTATCCGCGACCTCACACATAAAATACAACTACCCACCACTCTCAACCACGCACACCGTCACTACTAAAACCGCCACGCAACCCCCCATGCCCACCATTAAACACCATGTAATCACCCATGACCACCACATTATCACTTACTCACCACTCCCACTCCCATTGTCTTCAGCCACCATTAGAATGATCACGATCACCCTCTACATTGGCCACACTCTCACCCCTCAACCACGGCATCAATGCCGCCCTTACTACCACCATTAACCTCACCTCCATCACCGCACTCCAAGACCACCACACTCAATCGCCGCCAACTCAGTGCACACATGAACGCCTATGATTGTTGGAGCATGACGACGAAAAGAGATTATTGGCTGCTGCTAACACATACTCAGTAGCCAGGTAAGGTTTCAAACCCACCTCTTATCTTGAAATTAAATCTAAAAACACAGCCAAAAAGCAGAATGATCTTTAAAAAAAAAAAAAAGATAAATGAGAATACCTCAACATTGTCAGCAGAATCAGAAGAAGCGAGAGGAATAGTACCCATAGTCTGCCCATTTTTACGCCATAGGCTGATCTTCTTGTCATCTCCAGCACTCGCAACCACCAAATCTATTAACAATTCAAACAAAACACAAATCAGACCTAGGAAAATGTAGGTATTCATTCAAAAGGGGAAATTAATTGATGAATGAATGAATGAGAAAAGAGAAAGGGGGATACGAACTGGTGTGATTCCAGTTGAGGGAGTTAACTTGGTAACCGGGAGAGGGGGTGTAGCTGAGGGTGCAGGGATCACCGGACTCCACGGAGACGTCGAAGAGTTTAACGGTGTCGCCACCTGCTGCCGCCAGTAACGCCATTTTCAAATCCAGGTTGAAGATGAAGATGATGCTCCACTCTGTCCCTCCTTGAGCTTTCGAATTTGTTTTTTTTTTTATAATTGGTTTTGGAGTTTTGAAATGGGGGGCAATAAATTGATGGATGTTCCTGGGTCTGGGTCTGGGGGTTTACACTTTATATTCACCTGCTTTCTTTCGGCGGTCTTTGTCCCACACTCTTGCTACGAAATGTAATTCCCACTTTTCCTGATTTTACCAATTAATCTAGTTGATGTTAATTGTCACGATACTTATCGATATAATTTGTAGCAGAATTTATTGTCTTGTAGATTTTGTTTTTAGGTTCGCAGGTAGGGAGGGACGTGGTTCTTATTCTTGGATGAGGTCGTAAAGTTTAAGTTTAATCTTAATTTTAAGAACTATTTCGTAATAAGAACTGGTTTTGTAAGCAAAATATGATGGGCAACGAGAGCTTGTTTTGTAAACATAGAAAAATGTGATGACCAATATACTCCTAATAGATAGAGTAGTATTGTTTAGTAAGCATAGGGAGATGTGATGACGGATGACCAATTGGGTCAGGATAACAATCAAATTGACGTTAGATTGATATCCTATCTTATGTGGCCATCATTTTGACAATTTATTTTGTTTCCAACATAAAACAACAAACATTTTAACAATATTTTTTTAAAAAAGAAAAAAAATCTTTATTTCTTTGCATTTCACTTTTAATTTTTTCTTTATCACATTTGTTTCAACCACTTACTCGTACTCAAAAGGTTTAATGGATTGTTTGATTATTGGAGACTTTTGAGTTTGGAGTACTCATGCAAGATCAGGCCTCAGGGAATCAGGGTGCATATTATACACAAATTTCTGTTTGTGACGGTCATATCCGTCATAAACGTGAGACTTGCTGCATATTATAAGCTGCAAATGAGTTTCGCTCATACGCAGAGAAACTGAGATGTCTTTTTACATATATATACTCCCTCCGGTCATAAATTATTGACCCATTATATGTGAGGTCAGAGGTATATTTTAATGAAATGAAGCAATAAATTGTGACCGCAGGGAGTATTATACATTATATATATACAGCAAGGTGTACCAAAAAAATACAGTATACAGCAGATGGGGGGGGGGGGGGGGGCTGGTGGCTGCAATCCTGCATTCAAAGATGTGCAAGTAAATTAAGTGCAGTTTCAACAAGTGAATGCATGCTTGTTCTGCACCTTCTTAAACCCACAGTCCCTGAAAATATGTTAAAGCTTTCTACTTCTGAAGTTGTCTCTAACACATTCACCACTTCTTTCTCAAATCCCAGATTCTTGAATATGCTGATGTTTGATCTCTTGTCTTTCATCATCCATATCGCCAATTCGATGCTAAACCTGCGAATCCTAGGGCATCTCGCTGCTGGGTATTCGTGTTTCCTTAGGATCTGAACTAAGACATGTGCCAATTCATTCTCTTTTACTCCACTTCTCTCAAACATGTCTGTTTCTTCGTAATTCGTCAACTTAAATGCACCTGCTGCTAACCCAAGCATTACTTCCTGCAGTTCATTCTCCTCACAAATGATTCCCTTGAGAACCTGTCAAACACAATATCAAGCATTCATTTAGTTATGTATGTATATCGAGCGATGAAAATCATGAAATGAAATAAGATGTTTACTTGATGGAGCGAACAGGAGGACTTACAGTCGGTACTACATCCATGATTCCATTGAAATCGAGGAAGTATTCCTCTGCTCCGTAGGTGAACAGATTCCTTAAAACTCTTGCAGCATTTACACGAAGGAGCGTAATGTGAAGTGCTTCAACTAGTTTGTCGAGTGCACCCAGTTTCAAGATGCGCTGACAGTTTTGCTTGCTTTCCAATGCCAACATGGCCAATGCTTCTCCAGCTGCGGTTCTAACGTGTGTGTGACTTCCTGAGATACCGGTCTTTAAGAAAATAGTCATCAACTCCCGTAAGACTCCACCAGTGCCCCCTATGCTCTCTGATGCATCTTCTTCCATTCCTAAACTTGTGAGAATTTCAATCCCTAATTTTTGTAAATCTGGATGCTCCTCCCCGTACTTCAATATATCGCGTATGTTGCAAACTGTGAATACAATCTCGGATATCTCTTTCCGGAGCTGTTTCCCTGTATTTCCTGTTGTACATGCTAGCATTTTAATTACCTGCAGGGATCTTTTAACTGTCAGAATCTGAGACCGGGTGACATTCTCGTCCTTCAAAAGGCTCTCTCCGGCACATGTAAAGTCTATAATTTTGGGGAGGAGACCCTTTGTGTTCCCTATTTTCCCACAGTTATCATGGTCTCGAGCTAGCTTCTTGAGAATCAAGAGTCCCAGATGATTAAAAGTCCAGAACCCGTAATGCTCCTGATCCACAATAATACTTTTTTCTCCAATGCCATCAATTGCCGGGCCTGAGATCCTGATGACATACAACAGGGAAGAAATGGACTCCATTGCTCCTGGAATCCCGGTAACTCGAAGAGAGTTCTGTTTCTTTCCTGCAAGTTTCGACAGGATTGTCGCTGATGCATGCCTGATCTCTTCTTCCTGTGGGTCTTTCCAGTTTAGCATCTCTACTAATCTTTCAACAACTGATGATGTTGTCCCTATCTTTTGCAGGGTGTCCTCAGAAAATCTCTGACTTGTCGAAAAACATCGAAGAATTCGAGCACCCATTAGCTGCTCCTCCGGCGTATCTGAAGATAAGAGTTCCATGGCAAAAGAGACCATATCCATCTTCAGCCCGTCAAAAACGCTTCCTTCCACACACCTAGAATAGGCATCGTAAAAGAATCTGTTGATCGAGATAATCCCCGATGCTCCAAATTCACACTCTTTATTCACCTGTTCCAGTATTTTACAGTAAACTACCTTCAATTCCCAGTAAATTTTTTCAAGCAAGAACAATGAGGCTTCAGCAAAAGCCAAGCCATAGAAAATCAGCAAAGCGGCTTTTCTGTTCCTTTTATCAGTATCCCCCTTTTCTATTTCCCCAAAGTCTCGTCTTATAATCTTCATCATCGATAGAGTCATACATGTGATTGCAGCTAATATCTGGAGCCACTGAAGAATCTTGCTAACGTTCCGTGACACAAAAACCAGCGACGCATAAGGCAAAAGGGGAACATCTGAGCTAGACCATCGCCTAGTTGCCTTACTCCGACCATTATTCCATTTCCCAGGTCTTGCTGTCCTTGCGATGGATGATTTACTGTGTCTGTCACTCTGAATATTCAATCTAAACATCGACTTAAATCCCTTCCAGATGCTATTAGAGCTTGATTTTAAGAGCCGGAAACTGTTAATCCCGACATCTATAAAAGACCATGTAGCTTGATGTTGCCACTCAAGCTCATGGCTTCTACTAAATATCCTTCCTCCTTCAACCAACAGAATGATGGTTATGAACCAGAAATCAGTTGTATCCAACGTGATCGCAAATCCACCAAGAAGAACCACAGTCGCCCATATAAACCCAAGGGCTCCTAACCCAGTCGCCGTCTTCTCCAACACAGCAAGGCGTAAAGCAAAAAGAGTCAACCTTTTTTCCGGGGCTCCATCAAAACCAGACCTCGTAACACAACTTTCTCGTCTCTCATTACTACTGCCGCTACTATTATTGGCCTGAGGCTCAAATAGGGTGTTGCTCTGTGTATATGCATCGCTCACCCGTTTTAGCTCATTATTCACATCGCTACTATGATCCATTGCTCTGTGTATATGCAGCGCTTCGAGTATAATGTGAAGCGCTGACACGGATTAAAATGTGGGTGTCGGGTTTTAATGGCTGGCGTTTTTCGTGTGGGGGTTGGATAGGGTAGAAGATATTTATGATACATAATGAAAACTGAGTTTTGGGAGTTTATATATATGAGAATGAATTGAGAAGAAGAGTATTCAACTTGAAGGGGACGTTTGATAGGGCAGGTTACAGGTATGATAGGGTAGAGTTAGAGTGCAGAGATGTAGAATGTAATGTAATGTAATGTTGCTTCCTTTTTTTGTCGTCATTTATTTCAGGACAAGCTAATTAAGCTGGTCATTCATTCTGTTATATCCTGTTACTGTTGGATATCTTTTCAAGTTGAGATCCATTTGCGTGAAGCATTAATTTTCATGCTTCTCTTCCTCCAACTGATTGCTTCTAAGAATAGATAATATGTCATCGTTCCTCACTTCTTCTGCAAGATACTGGAGTACCTTTTAAGTTTAGGGGACGATCTAACAGAGGATTTTATATCGGAAAATAAAGGGAAAAGGGTATTGAAGAGAGGAAACGGAGAGATCCATACTCGTGATTATGATGTTTTTATCAAGAAGAGATGCTGGGGAGTAGCGACCCTGCTGACGGTGTTCTCAACTCTACTGCGAGGAGCGGAGTTGAGAACTCACAAGTCATAACACAGTCGACAAGCTTCGTTTTTCTGTGGATGTATTTATAAAAAGAGAGTTCTTACATTTGCATGAAAAAAAGGATGAGTAAAATGTGACTACTTCTAACTTGTAAGACTTTTCCACTGAGGTTAAAATGAGTACATTTCAATCCAACATAAGCCAGAAGGTGGTCATCCATCCCTTTCAGCAAAAATCTTCCAATCCTTCCCGTCTTGATTATTCCATCCAGGTGCCTGTTCAGCAAGTCGATATAGATTAAAAAACCGACAAGGCAGAAAAGGATCTGTCAAGGGAGCCAAGGACCAGACTCTGTGACCGGACTCTGTTTTCTCCACATAATTATGTCGAGGCGACACCTTGGAATAGAGCTTGTCATATGAGAGTTAGGTGATTAGCATGGTCCGACCCTGCCTAACTCTTATCTTCGCCATAGGCCCAAAAAATGAAAAGGGCAAAGCCATAGGCCCAATATTCTTATCTTCGCCAGACAACATGACACTACTGATTTTGACACCCGACTAGCCCGCCCAATCTGGACCATGACTCCAGACAAATTAATTAGGCAAAAAGGTTAACAGTTTATGACAAACTGAGACTAAATACATACGAGTACTTCATAAAAACAACTCATTTTGTCGAACTGATGAAAAACTAGGTAAACAATTTCACTTTTAATTCCCACGGGTTTAAGTAACTAATGAGTATAATCAAGTTTGTTATGAATAGCTGAGGTGCTGATAAACATCGAGGTTTGGAATTAGAATTTCAAGAAAACAAAAACAAACCAAAGAATCAGCATTGACGATATGAAGCACAGTCGCACAGATGCACCACATACAGGGTCAAACGGTTCACAAATCAGAGCTTTACAACTTTGAATTGCATAGAGCTTATTTCTGGAATACTTGGTACACCAACATAAATCAAGCCTTGTCCTATGAAAGCGTCAATGTGAGGTGAAATATCGAAGAAAGGGTCGAGATTCGAGAGAGGTGAAAATATGATGGTAAAAGAGTTGAGATAAGGGAAAAGAAGAGAATAAAATATTACGGAGTAATAAAAAAAAGTCGAAGCTTGCATGTGATTTAAGCTCCTGTAACCCGCCATCTGCCATTGTTTCTTCACTTCTAAGCAGGCACAATGCACAAACAGCTTTCAGCTAGTCACATCACACCAATATATCCTTACGGGTTCTAATTTCAATAACAATCTTACCACTTTCCCGCTATTCAAACTTTCTAACAAACGAATTCACGCTTGCATTATGGCAAACCATCTAAAGCATTATGGCAAATCTTATTTCAGAAACATGCAGCTTACATTTGTGAAATCCTACTGTCTAAAAGGCGAAATGATACACACACAAAAAAAAAAATCACTGAATATATTCGTGCAGTCGATAGTTTCTGGCCTTCAGTTTGCCAAAATAGAATCAGCCATAGTTCTCAGATCCTAAACCTCAAAGTTCACAACAAATTACAGTCAAGCTATAGACTCTATTCTATCCCATGCTAAATGACATAAGCATCAAATCAAAGATTCACCAAGTATGAAGCAAATACTACATAACAAAATTGCGAAAGCATACATCAAATGTTGGCGTTCTTTTGCCTAACTTTAGCCTTCTCAGCATCAATTATGGATTCAACGAGCTTCACGGCATCCTCAAGCTTCCCCTCAGCATTGACAACCACATAATCAAAGTTTCTAACATGCTTAACCTCCTCTCGTGCAGTAGCAATCCTAACCAACAACATCTCACGTGTCTCCGTCTTCCTACCAATTAACCTATTAACCATAGCAGATTCGTTCTCAGCAACCACGAAAATAAACACAGCGGAATTCCCTAACAGCCTCTTCAACGTAAGTGCACCCTGAATATCAACCCGTAACACAATGTCACACCCTCTAGCCATAAACTCCCTAATTTGCTGCTTAGGAATCCCCTTATAATCGCCATACACCAACGCGTGCTCCAAAAGCTCGTCTTTCTCAACCATGGCCAAAAACTCGTCTTTAGTCACAAAGTAATAATCTTTCCCATCAACTTCACCCGGTCTCATCGGCCTGCTAGTGGCCGTCACGACAAAATGTATGTTCTCCCTTTCCTCCCTAAGTCTCTTAATCACGGCATCCTTCCCTACTCCACTCGGACCACTAATCACAATAATCATAGGGTTTGGTGGCGGAACAGAGGGGTTGGAGCTGAAACTCGAACCCAACGACGCCTCTAGTGCTCGGACCACCTCCGCCCGATCAGCCCTATCGATATCGGGTATGGGTTGTCGGACATGACCCATTTTGGAATTCGTTGAATATAACTTGGGGGTAACAAATCTAGGGCGTTTCAAGGTCAAATTTGCTCTACTTTCACAGGAAATTATGCCAACTAGTGAAGAAATGGAAGAAAGAATGCTGAAATTTCGAGAAATTGAAGAGGAAGGAGGAAATAAGGGGGAATTGGAAAGTGGGTGGATCTCAGAAAGAGATATATAGGAACAGAATCTCCTAACAAGCATCGAAAAATGGAAGAAAAGAGTGTGAAATTGGAGGGGGGGAATTTGTTTGTTTACCTGTGAATGCGAAACAGCAGTGAGTTAGGAATAAGGGAAATGTAAAGATTGATTCTTGTAAAACGATGATGAAATTAAAGGAGGGTCCAAGTTTTGGTGGGTATGCAAATGCAATGCAGAGGAATGAAGGATGTAATAGTGTACTCACATTTTCACTTTAGGGCTTATCACTCAAATCACATTCACAATCCCAATAGTGCTCCATCCGATTTCAAATGTTCTTCCCCTTTGTTTTTTGGGGAAAAAAAATATTACCGTGGATTGAAAATAGTAGGGAATAAATATTATATTAATTAAATAAATAAAAGAATTGAAAAAAAGATGAGAGAACAATATTATCGCTAGTGTAAAACACGTCTCAGCAAATGTGCTAAAATGACGGTAAATAGTGGATTTGATGGAGGGAGTATTAAGTAGTGAGGGGTAAGACGATAAAAGTTACGTGGAAAACATAATGGCATGTTTGGGAACTTGGATTTGGAATTGAATTCCGGATTTGAAATATTTCGAGCGTTCGGAAACCTTGGGATTTGGATTTGAAATTTTGATCAAATCCAACCTAGTTCAATTTTGGTTTTCTCAAATTCCTAGCACATGGGTAGTCATTTCAATTCCGTCACTTGTCGTTTCTTTGTTTTTTTTGCATAATCTTTCGTAGTATTTGTTTTTCTTTATTTATTTTTTACCGTATTTGAACATTTACATTTTTCTAATGAAAAATTTTAAAAAATCAAAATGGGTGACCTTGACCCGACTCCACCCGCCCGAAATACAAATCCAAATCCAAGGGTACCCAAACACCATTTTGGATTTGGATTTAGATTTGAATTCTAGAAATTCAAATACAGGAATTGAATTCTTGATATTCGAATCAATTCCGAGTACCCAAACGCAACCTAAATGAAAATAGGAAAGAAAATGTGTTTCAGTCCATTTAGCAAATAGAGAAGATCATTCAAAATCAGATGGAGTAATTTTCTTAAAAGGGTTGACTACGAAACGGGAGTATTTGGGAAATTAGGGTTAATTTGAAACTATTTCTAATTGACCGGAATCTTATGGTGCCATTGTCGCCAGATCTCGGTGAGGGCGAAAATCCGACCACAAGACAAGAGGAATACATATACATATGGTGCCATTCAATCTCTAGAGTGGTGTTGGACCGTTTAATAGTCGAGGGTTGTTCTTCTCTCCGTATTGTTGGTTGGCTGTGCGCCTCAGTTCGTTGGTTCTTTGTCAGGCGGGATCGATCATCAAGATGCAGGAGGTTTACCTCCATTGAAGATGGGTCTCTTGAACTTGTTATTCACCTTTCCCTTCTACGTCTTTATGGCGTAAGTGTATCTTGCTCTTGTCTCTCGTCAATTCGACGATCTTGTGGTGTCATCAAACTTGATGATATTGCGACGGTTGAACCTCGTGACTTTTCTACTGTTCTACGCAAGCATGTTTTGGGTTATCGACAAGCTTTGGGTCCTCGACAATGCCCTCTTCTCTCATTTAGACTTTTACTAGTTTCCCTTAACAGTAGAGTAGTTTGTTATGTCGTTTTTATGTTCAATAAAGGATGTAATATGGGTTCCGAGAACCCGAACAGCATGTAATCCAATGCACTTTCTTCGTTGGAAAAAAAAAAAAAAAAAAACTGCGCAGTACCACCAAGACTAGACTCGACAGAGGTCTGGTGGGCGTATTTTTGGGAGACTGTAGGATTGGCAGGAGTTTTTGGAGATATATGAAGTGTACGTAGTTACTTTTTCAAAAAAAAAAATCACTTCAAAATGACATGGACTTGGTTAAGGATTTGTAAACTCATAGTGCCTCATTTAGAAACACTTAACAATGTAGTAGCTCAGGTGATTCAAGTGTTTTTTACTCTATAATGGTTAGAGGATCTATTCTTAAACACAATATAATGAGTCTTTTGGAGGGAAAAATAAAAAACAAAAAACCGACAGCATATATTTTACTCCCTCTATTACAATACTAGTATTCTTTAATCACAACTGTATTTTGATTTGAGGCACTTAGGCCGCAGCTTTGGCAGCCTTCTTGCCTTGCTTTTGCTTCTGTTTCAATTTGGTGAGGCCTGCAGATGCGATCTTCGAGTTCCCGATCATAGCAGCAACTAGTTCCGGATCAGTACATGCCTTCATTAGTTCCTTTTCCCGGCTACTTGCATCCGGCATGTGATTAAATAGATTCATTGCGGTTTTTGCAGCTACAAAACACAAATCAAAGACACATCAAAATTACTACTAGTATATGACAAGGAAAATCTACCAATCCCTTGAAATAGGAGTAGTTAAACAGATCTCAAGATCAATCCCCATCCTCGCTTTGACACAGTCTGAGCTTAGAAGGCTTGTAGGGTAAAGCTTCTTAGGCGTCTTTAAAGTACAGATGTTACCAGAAATAATTTAGACTCTTCCAAGTGTAAAGTGTAAAGGAGCGAAAACAACAAGGATATTACGTGTTATAAGTGATAACAGAAAAAACACAAGGTATTTAGCTATCGCAGTATATGCTAAGAGTCTAGTTCACCAATCACAACACTGAATCAATGATGATCTCGTCAAACTCTTGTACATTTTTGCCCTGGACTTAGATTGACACCAATATGAAAAATCTAGAAGACAATCACAGAATAGGTTAAAAAAATGAAACCAAAAACATGTCGATTTTGTCTTCTCTGAAAACATATACGAAGTACTCCGCATATGTTACCACCACATATCAAATAAAATAATAAGAGAAGACATATTACCTTTGCCCTTCTTTGCTGTGCCAGGAACTATCTTGACACGGTACTTGTACGATTTCAGTGCAGTATAAGGACCACAGACAGGGACAGCATACAAAAGAATGTCATTAGAGAGTGGAATGCCAGTCAAGTAATCCACATCATTAAGTTTTCCTTTCTCTTCTTCTCCTATCTCATGTATGTCATCTTCCTCCATAGCCATCTCCTCCATTACACCAGCACTAGTACTTGTATCTACTTCGGGTTTCTCAACTAAACCATTTGTACCGTCATGTGACAAGCCTGCCGACTGTTCTGGACATTCACGAGAGAGATGGCCAACTTTTTTGCACCTATAGCATATTTTTGGGGCTTCTTCAGCGCCTGCAGATAAATTAGTACATGACATTCCTTAATCATTCCAGCTAAAATGAGCGATGGAGGACAGAGATTGAGGTGGAGCGCGGGATGGAGGGGGAGGGGAGATATATTAGGAAGCATTTTTCGATCATTAGGATGATTTCCTTCAATAGTATAGGAAGAAAAATTAATTCCGTCCTATGGTTACTTTACAAATAATCCCCACAATATGGTTGTTGACTTGTTGTAGGCTTAGATAAACCATGAGTTAGTTTAGTACAGTACGTGTTAAGGTTAGATCATACTAATATTAATTAAAAATAAGTTTAAATCATATACTTCATATATTGTAAAAAATACCAAAATTTTATTTGTATAACCGTACGAGTGTAAAGTGTAGTTAAACCCTTTTTTTTAGTTTTAGCTATTACAAGTGATACGTAGCATTTAATTAATTTAAGGGATACTCTACCTTTTGACAAGTTCTGAATCCTACGATTTTTAGATAACATACAAAAAAGAGAGCATTACGTATCAGGTTGTCCACACAAAACCCAGACCAAATAACCAACACTGATTCATGCACAAACATCTAGAGGACTAAGCATTGCCAAATCAACAATTACATACCTCCACCAATTTCCTTTGTCGTGGACGTTGTTGCATCAGAATCTTGGTCTTCGTTCTTGCTAACCCGACCAGCAGACTACAAATGAAATTATTCAGCATCACAAATAGATAATTGCCAAACTACTGAATATAAAATGAACCAACATCCAACAAATTATCAAAAGTTGGTTCTAAGTAGCTCAATGTTTTGACACCTATTAATGTAAGTCAAAATTATGTTAAGCTGGAAAATGAAAGAAAAATCATTCCACGAGTAGGATCATTTCATAGATTCCTCAGTCCTGAATCTTGGGCACCGGCAATGAAACTATATGTGATCTAACCAGTGTAAAATGACTAACATATTCCTACGAATCTCAACAGCCTCAAGTAGAAGGAAAGCTTCCATATCTAGTTATTTATGCAGTATTCTTTCTTGATACTAGACAGAGACTCACTGCACCAGTTAACACAAACACTACCTTCATTCCATGTTCTATTAGTCCTAACTTACTATCCCATGTTTGACACATTTCTTCACATATGTAAAATTGTAGGGTTATAAGGCACATTTTGTTACAATTTAAACTTATGAGGAAACATATGTGAGAGTTGATCTTGTTAGGGCATCAAAGACAAATGGGAACAGCATAAATGGGGTGGACGGAGTATCATGATAATTACCGCGAGTAAAGCCATGCGAATGGTCCTTTCTTCCTCATCCTGATCAGCATACTTCTCCTTTATCTTTTTAAGCTTAGCTCTCTGTCCACGGCAAACTTTGCCACCATCAGTTGAGTTTTTCTTCTCAGGCTGGATGCCTGGAGGATTAACTTCATTTGCTTCTTTTCCATCTAACTGTCCATCACCAGCATTTTGACCCTTCTTTAGCTTTCTCCTCTCCGCCTTAGAGATAACAGGTTTATCTTTGCCAGAATCTCTCTTCTCCTGAGGTTTAGAGTCCTTGGGTTGTTGATTAAACTGAGGATTCTGATCATAAGTTCTGGCAGAAACTTTACCAGGTCCAAGCTCGAGAGCTTTATCAATGAGATCCTCCAGCTTCAGTGGACCAGAAGAGCTGTCCATTTCTTTACAATCTTGCATATTTCTAATTCCACCAGAACTAAGATCCAGAGATGTTGATTCGGTTGCCGAATCATTTTCAGCTGATAGTGCAATCTTGTAACCTTCATACGCACTTCGCGGAATGGTTTTTTCATCGGAATCAGAATCAGATGCGTCAACATTACTATTTTTTTGAAGAACAGTTGAGGTATCATCTTCACCTCGTATCCTTCTTTCATTTAAATGTAATCCTAAAGAAGACTCGTCCACACGAAATAACAATCCAAAACCCATTATAAGAGGATGGGGAGGAAGAAAATTCTTCTTTCCACGTATCATGAAGCTTCCTACAGTAAGATATTCTCCTGTAGGGGCAGATTTACTTACTTGGTGAGGGTAGACCCACCAAGCACTGGTAACAATTTTTGAATCCCACGCTTGACTGAGGCACACCTAATTTATTTAGAGCATAGAAGAATATATAAATCCAAGCCAAATAACAGTGGAAGTGACAGTGAAAAGACTCATCTGCAAGACCAACATACCGTATAACATCCAGCTTGGTTCAACGTCAAGGGAGGAACAAGTTGTTCAGGCTTGTGGTTTTTGATTACCGTACTTGAAGCTCCATGAAGATCAGCATGAACATACCTGTCTCCAATCATGCCGATAAATCAGAGAGAAATCTTGGCCATTTAAGCTTGACAAATGTCTATAACTACAGTTCCAACTTCCAACAAGGGTATGACAAGGGTATATCAGTATTTGTCTAACATTAATGATACTGGATTACTTGGTATCCTAGACCTACCTGACCAAAAGCGCTGGCCGCTGTTAGTAGATGTGGTTATTCTAAACGATTGCCAAATTAATAATCCCAGAAACCTGGGAAAAACTAGGCAGACCAGAGAATTTGGAAAAAGTTGTATTTTTAGCTATTTTACGGCATTAAGATTTCCTAAATGCCAACCACATTAAAAAAAATTCAAATGTCATCCACACATCAGTATTTTCCAATTTTTTATCACTAAAATCATTGCATTAATTTTTTTCAAATTGCAATCACATTGAGATCAAGCGAGTAGATAGCATGCCAGAAGCAAGAATAGATAAACACAGTGAATATTAAACTACAACTATCACTATTTTCATTCACACTGAGCGGGTGAGCGCATGTAGCCATAACTGAAAGTAAGGAAATGGAAGGAGTAAACATGCCTCAAGATATTTTTAGGTTAAAAGGCTGAAAATTTCCTGTGTTACCTAAAGCCATCACATTGTGGTGATGTGGTGTTACCCGCCTCTCTGAATATTACACATGATTAAAAATGGATAAAATGCAAAAGGAACTACCCGACTCTTTTCCCTCTCTTCTGCCCAAGACCATGGCGGCTCTTCATGCATCTCCGCAAACACTAGCCAACACTATCTAGGGTTCGCTTGGAACGGGAGTAATTATTAGGGGACTAATGGAGCTAGAATGAACTAGAATAATGAGAGTAGTGATGGTGGAAGGTGGAGATGAAGTTACCTCTTTAGAAGGGAATAATTACCTACCTCCCTCCTAAGTAATGCATCCATATGGGGGTAATAGCTCCAGCATTTTCTTCTCATTTTAGGCTTCATCACTCTCCTAATATTTACCCTCATTCCATGCGAGCCTTTAGACCAATTTGATCCCTTTTCAATTCATCCCCAATTCGAGTTCCATTCAAAAGAAGTTAAGATCATTTTTCCACTCCAATGTCAACTAAGCAATTTCTATATGTATTGTAGCATGTTCAATCTTAATTCAACTTCCTCTTAACTCATCCGTAGAGTAGAGCTCCCTGGACAGAATGCCAAACAATTTGCGGCACTGCAGCAATATAATGGGGGGCTCCAAGTTAGGACAGATGATTCGCATTTCCGGCCACGACATCGCATAAACTCTATACCCTACACACTACCGCAAACAAAATTTACGATAGCAGACTAGCAGCAAATGAAGCTTGAGATGGTGGACACTTGTAAATGACTACTTGTTCGGGTGGGGGATCAGAAAAGATTTATGTTGGTGCTACTGGAGAAAAGAAGAAAAAATGGAGATCAAACGGAGAAAAAAGGTCCCATCGCAGAATGATTCCTTGAAAAAGGTCGGGAAATTTCACCATTATTTCCGACGGTGGATTACAGTGCTAACTGTTCCTTGGGCAAGGATGACAGGCAATTGTATAATCCTAATAAAAGACAAGCTCCACTATAGAATACTATGAAGATGGATGATGTGTTTATTTGTTATTGGTTAGCAACACCACTTTACCAGGACGACGAGGTGATTAAGTAGCACAGGAAGATTTCCGAAGAAGAGAAGCACGATGACCTTTCAGAAGGGGAAAAAGGAACTATAGAATGTAAAAAATGTAGAACCAATATTTAGGAACAGCTAACATGCACCAAAATATAAGTTGGCACTTACAGATCCCCTTTTGACATGTAACGCTTGACAATCATCTCATTTTGTTGAGCATCACGCCCACTAATAACTAGATAATTCTCACTGCTGATGAACCAATTAAACTTTTCAAACCAATGGACTTTACGAATATGAGAAATCGAAGCAACCGCCTTTTCCTGATAAGTGAGAAACAGTAAAAGGTTACAAAACCTGCATTACTAACTGAATAACACATAACAAGATTGTCACAGAACCATTTCTTAAGCACCTTTGAGAGCATTAGACGTGTCTTTTTCTCAGCTGCCTTAAAAGCTTTCTCATGGGCTGTTACAGTCTTCTCTTGTTTGCTCTCTTGCTTTTTCTTCATCTCATACCACCGCCGGGCATTACCATGTGCAGAGAGAGTCAGGTCAACTTCTACCTGTATAGAAGGATAACCACGAATATACGAAGAATTCTTAACCAGTAAAATTGATTAATATTGAGTGAACAAAGCAGGAAAGGCTCCATTGTAAGGGCTACGTGCCGAGGTGCAACTAACACCATGAACATATCTCGGAACTTTAAATACAATAAACTTCAATTATGTGGTGCACATTGTACCTCAAGGATGACCTAAGCTATCTTTTCAGAGCTTTCTACCTCAAAAGCAAAAGCCCCACTAAATAAATAGTCAATATTCCTAATTTATATCTTAAATAAGAGATTAACTAAGAAATCATGGGCTAATACAAAAAAGAGAGATGTTTTTCATATTTAATGAACAAGACTTGCATACCTCCCGTAGTCCCATTCCTACCTAGCCAAACACATGAACCTTTGACTCTTTGAAGTACTAAGGTAAGTAGGTAACAATATTGTTGGAAAAAGAAATGTTAATTAAGCCATCATCAGCTACTATTCTATGTAAATGCCCTGTTGACGCCATGAAACAAACATACAAAGCTCCAATTATCCGTGAGGTAGGGAATGCACAAACATACGAAGCTGATGTATTTATATTTTATAATACTCCTACCACTTCATAATGTTAGTAGCAGCTATCGAATACAAGGCAGCATCTTTGTGATATGTATTTTGATTTTTCTTGCACCTCAGCTAGTGTAGATTATTGAGACTAAATTTTAATTCAAAGCAGAGAAAAGAAAACAAGCATGTGAAGTAGGGATATGATATTCAAAGCAATAGGGATCAACTAAAAATGTCATTTTAACACAGGGTAGCCTCTCAGAGAGAAGTGACATCAGCAACATTTACCAATAGAGTACACTTACCAACAAAAAAGACACAACCTTATAAATGAAAAGGAAACTTTACGTTGTAATGGACTTTTTGTGTTATACACTTATATCCCTACTTTCTTTATATTTTATGGTGCACCCCTGAACTTCATACCTGGTCCACATCATTACTCCTACGGTTAATTATCTTTCTAACTAAACACCTGTCTTTAAAACCAATTCCCACCCATTGACATGAGATCACCCACCTCCATGAGAAGCATTATAAATCACCCAAAACAGGCTCAATTGCAATTAAAACCTCCTCCATGAAAGAGGAAATGATAATGGAGGTTTCGCGAATTATTAGCCAAATTCATAAAGATTATTTGGTGGTTTAATGGGTAATTGGGTGAGATAATATGTAAATGAGCGGGTAAAGGTTAATTCGCTTGGCTAATGAGTGACTTTACCTATCAACTAACAAATAAAGTTAACGGAAACAAGGTGTGGTGTAGACGTAGGTATAGAATTAAAGGGTACACTGGAATTTAAGAAGCGTAGGGGTACAGCTTAGAAACCCCAAACATTCAGGGGTACAACGTAAAATTTCCCTAAATGAAAAGTCACGCGGAAGAAAAGGTAGCAGAACAAAAACAAAGTTCCATACAAATGAGGCCAGCAAATACAATAAGTGGTTCACCTTATCAGCAGGAAGGGTCTTTTCTTCATCATCCATTTCATCAAGATTGTTGCTCAAGAGCAGTGTCATGCAATTTGTATCTAGATGAAGTTTGTCAATCAGACCAGCAACTGGATTTCCAGATTTCTTCTCTTGTTTCACCATGCGTGCTAGATCTTCCCAGTTCATACCATTTGACAGAGCAACACGTACAGCCAGTATGGCAGCGTCAACATCCTCTAAATTATATTCAATTAATTGTGCCATTCTTATAGAATGCTCAACTTCCTTCCTCAAAGTAAGCACGCGATTTTCCTACAATAGCAAATAAATGGATATCAGCACTCACAAGATAGGAGCGCACAAGAACACTGCATCAATAGAAGAGTTAACCTTGAGATGTACTCCGTAACTTTCATTGTCCACGGATGAAATTCAGAGACATTTGCAAAGGACCATACATTGACAGTGTTTACATTTTGTATAACATTAAAGGTTGTTTACTCATTTGTTAATTTTCTTACTAAGTGCAGTTCCATCGGACAAACAACTTAAGTTGCTTTGTTTGTTTCTGCTGGAAAAAAAGATAAATTGGTCTTTCTTAATGATGTTTCCTCCAGTTTCTAAGGATCACTTAGTCGACTCTTTCTTCATGAATGAACCTTATGCTTTAACTTGTACTCCTTAGACAGCCGTCTTCCCTACTTCCTTTTTGAGCTTAGTCACCTTATCTTCTTTATTTCCTTATTTGGACATATAGTTGTTCAGAGAAGGGAAACTACAGGCTACCCTTGCCATTCACACTTTCCTATACCTCAACCTCACCCTCTCACTAACTCTTCCATCCGCAACACGTAACTTCCACCACCACCCACAACCTTACCTCAGCTTTACCCGACAAACCACCAACTTGACCGACACCCCATTCCCTTCGCCGAAGTCACCCACTACCCCCCCCCCTTCTCTCTTCTCCCCACAACCACAACCACAACCGCCGCCGCCGCCGCCGCCACCAGCCACTCCTGTTCAAAAATCAGACCACCATAAACACCTACTTCGTCACTTGATAAACTATCCAGCACTCCCAAAATCGTATCTAGTTATGACGATGTACAAGGATGTGTCCTAGAAGAGTATTGATGTAGGATAGAACTGGGAATGGTCGTCGAAACATGAACATGTGTTGGAGACAGGTTCAACGAGAACGGATGTGCTTCGTGCCCACCGTGTAGTGCTGGGCCATGCCTCGACTCTAAGAACATGCGCCGAGGCACAGTTCCTAGCCCGGGCCTGGTCGTGCCGGGCTTTCATGCCCGACCAAATTTTCAGGATTTTTCATTTTTTTGGGATTTAGAGTCGTGCCGGCCCAACCGTGCCTAGGCACGGACTTTTCTTCAAATTGGCCATGCTTATTTTCGTGCCGGGCGGGGTCATGCTTATTTTCGTGCCGGACCGGGCCACCGAGTTGGGCCCGGCCCAGTTTGCCAGCTCTAATTTTGGTGTCCAAAACAAATGGGGAGATAACTCGCACTAGGAGGGAGTGATATTCTACGAGCTAAAGATTAAAACCTCGAACTCTGCCTAAATATTTTCAATCCCGGCAAACAGAATTTAGAGAAGGCATAAAAACCTGATCTTTCCGTATTTTGTCGAGCTTTTGCACTGCAGAACCTTCTTTCACTTTTTGTTGCTGGTTTGCCCGCTGACTCTCAATCTTACTATAAAATTCATCCAAAGCAGCATCGAATGTTTCGAACTTCACAAATTCTCTTGCTTTAAATTGGCTTAGCAGGATGGGACAATATTCATCATAAATCTGCACTAACAGGACCAATGATAAGGTAAATGTGACATTTATACATACTCCGTACAGTTTATCTAGAAGACCGAGAGGTTCTATATCAGTATGAAAACATGAAATAATATAAAGAGGGAACCTTGATAGAAATTCCAGGCTCTGACAAATCACCATCCTTCTCTCCTCGTTTTGCTGGCTGCATCAAAATGTAGCCTTCCGGAACTAGCTCGCCAGAAATAATATCCTCCAACCAGTCTTCAAACCTTGCAACAGCTTGGGCCAATATCTGAACTTTATCCTCATCCAACATGTTATCTTTGGAGACCTTAGTGGTTGGTGTCAAACCCGCATCTAGTATAATATGCTCAGAAAGTTGAGGACCATAACCTAAGCCCTCCCCAAGTACTGCCTTTAATGTACGTTGTTTGGCAGGAACACCATTGTTTGGTATCTTGTTGGCATCAGAGGCTTTTCCACCCTTTTTGCTACTTTGCTTTATTTTAGATGTGTCCATGGTTTTGTTTTCCTCTGCTTTAACTTGAACTTCCTCCCCTTCTTCTTGCTCATAAGAAGCCAAAACAGCGTCCTTCAGTTTTGCAATGTTGCTTCGCTCAAATACTCTACAACTTTCAACTGGGTAACGATGCCGTGACATTATTGCTAAACCTTTATCATCATCTCTGACACAAAAGAGATATATAAGCAGATCAACCGTGTGAGTGTGATATTACATCAGAGGATAAAAGGTAGCGTATAAAAACATTTTACTCCTCTTATTGTTGAGTTGAAGACAGATTATATAGGTCAGCTTTTACTAATATTAGTTTTGAAGGGAGTATCTATTTATTTCCCATTCATTTATTTCTTCTAATAGCTATTAATCTAGCGCACAGCCCCACATTACAGATGCGTTGCTACATTAGAAGTAAGTCACTGCAGTAACAAAAATACATCCCTCCAGAGCAATAAACTTCATAGGAGACAGACAATAAGGTTTTAAGGCAGGTTTTTTTTTTTGCAAATAAGAGCAAGAGAATGTCGCAGATTCACAGTCAGGGAAGAAAACTAAAGTATTAAACTACCAAAAAAACTGAAAACAAATGAGTACCGTAATCAAATGCAAAGAAATTAACGACAATATAGGTCATTTGATTAAAATACCAATTTCATCGTCTGAACCACTACTTCCAATATAAGCATCATAAGATAAGAACTTTTCTTTGGCGAAAGATTCTCACATCAAAAGTATATGCTACTCCATATTCATATCATCTGCATTTCTTTGTTGTCTATCCAATATAATTAGCCTATTTTATATTATAAAATGAAAGGTGAACTTCTCATGCAATCCATGGAAACATATATATTCACCCCCATTTGATTGACGCTCCTAGTGAGGGAATGGTACTAGGCTACTAGCCATGTGGTATGTAACTATGTATCTCTACATGTAAATTATTTAATTCACAGGTAATAGTAATACTGACCTTTAAAGCTTAAAGATGACCTAAATATTAAATAGAGACAATATAAAAGGGATGGAAGGAGTAGAAGTCTACAACCATATGCTCAAGTCATGGCTAATAAAAAAAATATGATTGTAAAACAGTAAAAGAGCTAAAACAAAAGGGTGGCAAATTAAGAAAGTGGCTTTGAAAATAAATGGCAAAGCCAAACTAGTTCTACTGCCATGATTCCAATTACTTACTAAAATTTATATGGAACTAGCATAGATTTGACAAGAACCTATTAACCCTATAGTTAATGAGGAATTCAAAAGAACATGGGTACTAACACTGTCCCAAACAAGACTCGCCATTCTTTGACAGCGTTTCCAATATCTTGGTAAAATTCCAACGCAGCTTCGAGATATAAAAAATGAAAAAGGAAGGCAAAGCAAGGGTGTCTTACCTATGAGACCGAAGCAAAGTCAAGACCATGAATTCAGAATCCACAAGAAGAATGTTTCCTTGAGAGTACAGTTCCAATATCACATAATGTGCATGGACACCCAACCCAAATTGGAAAAGAATAATCTGACACCAAAACACCGCCCGTGTCAACCTCCAACTACGGAAAACGAGTATACAATGATAAATTTCAAACAATTGACTAGTAAATCCCATTTACCCTGTCGTATCCCAGCTGCCTCACGTCTTCAAGACGCTTAGTACGTATATGCTTCCTCAATTTCAGTGTAAACCCAGATGGTGTATTACTCTTGTCCCTAAAAAATTCCATTGTACAAACAAATATCAACAAAAAGGCGATAATTCGATAACCACCAATCAATCATCACTCCTTAACATTCTCCGTCTCTCCTTTGAACCAGACCGAATCTAGCTAGTACCACAAGTAAGCTCACTCAAGTATTACTTTTGCTACCAAAACATCGTAAACATGAAACCTATGAAAAATAGGCATAAAACAACATGAAGAAACTTGCTGCACCAAAATTTTAGTTCAAGATTCGGCCCTACTTTGAGCTAGTTTCTGCATCGTCTTACCGGATATAGGCAGTAGTATGCAGCCTGACACCACTTTCCATGAGCAGCAAAACCTTCTCACTCTCCCCAGATTCAGTCACACCACTACTATTCATCAGCTTGAACATATAAGTCTGCACCCAAAACCCCATGTGTTAAACAACAATCAAAGCCTCATAACCTCAAGGTTTTCTCTATCAGGTATTTCGTCGAACATCTTGTGTGCACCTCAAAAAAACACAGTAATTAACATAAAATTGGACAAAGAAGGGAGAAGACTGGAACCTTAGGGGTGATGTCGTAGACATTGGAACATCGCATGCCGATTAATTTTCGAAGGCACTTGACTTCGGCAGCAACGTCGGCTGTGTTCATGCGTACCTTCACCATGGTTGTGGATTGATGGCTTGTTCCTCAAGCTTTTTTAGGTTAAGTTCTGGAAATTGAGGTTTTCAGGGAAGAGGGATTTATAAATTTATTTCGTCAAGTGAATTTTGGCTGGGTTGATCATTCATAATCGAGTATCGACACTGCTTGTTTTGATCGACTGCGTTTCTTTTGGTTCGTGTCCAAGATTAAACGGGTCAATGAGGTCGGGCTCCAACTAAGTTAATCTGGATCGGGTTGGATTGACTATTCCACTTTTTAGCTTGTTATTACTCCTGGATTAAAATATATCTCACATATATTAAATAAATGGAAAGATCTTTCTGAATCAGACCAAGTACTTGTTACCGAGTATAATTTTTTTTGAATATCGACCGTGTTATCTTAAACGATAAGGTTATTTTGGACTATGAACGTGTTGGGACGAGTTCGGATGGGGCTATTCTGGTCGTCAATTTGGTCAGGTCTTATATCGGGGCCTACTTTCGACTAAAATTTTCCAAAAATAATAAATTACTTGGACAATTTTTGTTGTTTTGATGGATAATCCGTTAAGGCGTTTTGGGATGTGAGGCGATGTCGATTAATGTATTATATATGGAGGTTGGTAAACAAGGATGAAGTCGGAATAGAAAATGACCAATTAGGGTTGTGCATTGGTCCGGGACCAGACCGGAATTTTCAAAAAAATATGGACCAGGACCGGACCGGAATTTTCATTTTATTTTTTTTAAAAAAAAAAATCGGTCCAAAATTCCGAACGAGTTGGACCGGTTTGGACCGTTTAGACCCTGTTAGACCGGGTTTTTTATCAAATAAATATAATTCCGTTCAATCCGGACTGGACGGGAACCCTGAATCGCCCAAAATGATGGATTTGAGACCGGACCGAAAAATTTTATTCCGGGTCCGGTCTAGTCCAGACCGGATTTTGCACACCCCTAATGACCATTGATCTATTTTACATACTTAGCCTTTAACCGTGTATTGTAGACCACACTACATAGATACTTTTTTATTTGATTAACATTCGCGTTCATTCCTTAGTACTCCGTACTTATATAGTTCACGACATTTTAGCAGAGTCGATATATACTAATATCATAAAAACTGGAAAGAGACGGCCTCTCAGTGCCTTATTGACCGATCACCTTAGTTGTACTTTTTTTTAAGGACATTTGTTGCACCTTTTTATGTGTTTTTCGTATAAAACTATTTCATTATTAATTGTTCATCAAAATAACCAAAATAAACCAACTTTAATTGCACATTACATACTCAAACAAAAAACGACTCAAATGAATCATGTTCTAATGCGAGTAGGTTACAAGTTCGATTTCCATTCATCGATGTTCCCTCCTCCCTCCCAATAGTTGCCTCCACTATGTTGAGATTTTAAACAAGGGTAGTATTGAGAAAGACGAACAAATTGATTCATACAACTACATACACGGTATCTTTCACAATTTTCTATTTTTCCCATAAATCTGCACTTCCCGCATAGCTGCATCAACGACCTGTAATATCATTAATATTTGTCGATTTAGTTTGATAAAAATTCGCAAGTCTTTCTCATTATGGATATATCCGTCACAAGCTGATACGTAGAGCTGGCAAACCAGACGTGTCGGGCCGTGCTTCGTGTTGGCCCAGTCATGCTTCGTGCCTGTCCAACTCGGCTCAGTCGTGCCTTGCATGCCCACCGTGCCGTGCCTGACTCTTCGTGCGCCGAGGCACAGTTCCTAGCCCGGGCCTGGTCGTGCCCGACCAAATTTTTAGGATTTTTCATTTTTTTGGGACTTAGAGTTGTGCCGGCCCAACCGTGCCTAGGCACAGACTTTTCTTCAAATTGGCGCCGCGACCGGACTTGGGACCGGTCGTGCCGTGCCCGTGCTTTTCGTCACATCATCACCGTGCCAGACCGGATCGCGCTTATTTTCGTGCCGAACCGGACCACCAAGATAGACCCGACCCGATTTGCCACATTTGTTTCTCGCAAGTAAGAAACTGTGATAAAAAAAGAGTGGTGAAATTTGAAAAGAAGAGAGGGAGGGAGTGACTAGCAACTACAGTATTAGCAAGGGATTAGGAAAACTAGAATATTTCCAACTTCCAAGAGAGAGCCTAAATTGTGGAAAGGAGGGAGTGAAGAAGAATTTATAAAACAGAAAATCCGCCATCCTCTATTCCTATTCCTATTCCCCCCCTCCCCTCCATTCGCCATCCCCCATTGTCCCTTCCCCTTCCCCTTCCCCTTCCATCTCTCTCCTCTATTCTATTCCATCGTCCCTCTCTCTCTTCTCCCCCCACCCCTCTCCCTCTCCCTCTCTACAGTGATTCCCTATTCCTCTACTACTCTCTTTCCTTTTCCTTTTTCCTTTTTTTTTTCTTTTATTTTTTTCCCTTTTTTAAAATTCTAGGGTTTTGGTTTTTCATCTTCAATTAATTGCACAGGCAGGCAATTAATGTCGATTAAGACTCTTTCGCCGCTCTATCCTTCATTGGTACCCTCTCTTCCTACTCTCCCACCACTTCTTGTTTTCGTCTTTGAATTTCTATGTTTCTTTTTTATTCGATTATTCTCTGTGTCTGTGTGTGTATGGTGAAATTGGCATGTCTTAGAACGTGTTTGTAGTTCACCAAGTTGAGTTGTACGAAGTTTTGTCACTTTGAATTTGGACTCAATGTTGTTCATTGGTTTATTCCCTTGTCAGAATCAGTTGCGGTTTCTTTTGTTTGGTTTCAGCGTATGTAATTGGAATTTGTTTGGTTTCGTACATGTGAATTGGAAATTCTTAGGAATCGAATTCATATACTCCCTCGACCCTGATAACTTCCACTTTTTTATTCATACATAGAGACGAGGATAAGTTTGTAGAGGCTCAGAGTGAGTATTTTAATAGAAGTAGAAGCTTTCGGAGATTGCGAGTAGTATATTTAAAATGTGGAAGCTTTTAGCGACCGTGACGAGGATTTTAATAAAGGTGAAGCTTTTAGAAACTGTGTGGAGCATTTAAATAAGTAGACAGAAGAGTCTTTTAATAAAAGTGGAAGCTTTCAGAGACTCGTGGTGAGTATAGTTTATTAAGTCACCCGAGTTTCACCTATGATTTCATCATCCCAATCAAGCAAATCTATCAATTCACTTAAATTGCCAATTTGGTGTGGAAGCGACTTATTTCTTTTGATTTATGTACTCACTTAGTTCACTCATTTAAATCAGTTTTTAACGGCCATTAGAATAAAAAATACTATTTCATTGATTTCTCAATCCTCGATAGTGGTTCCATACAATGATTCATGTTAATCAGTCCTTGTTGCATTCTATCTTTACGTATTCTTTTGATCTAATTTTTCTTTCTCGAGCATGATGTGACTAGGGTAAGGTCTAGTTATTTCGAGGAGAAAATGGTGGATGGAATTTGATTTTTTTAGAGGGTGACTATAAGCATAGCCCTTCTAAAAAATCTAGTGTTACTGGTATTATCAGCGGATTTAGGCCTTTTTCATTGTAGATAATCTTGTTATGTTATTAAATTCTCAAATGTTTTTTTTTTTTTTTTTTTTCTGTTGTTTTATCTACGAAATATCAGTTGCAGTCCTAGATGAAACTCCACATGTAATCAACCTGAATATTGCTATGGTTATGGTCTCATGAATAAATGTCAATGCATGTCAGTGATTAAGTTTCAGTTATTCATGGAGATTAAAATCTGTAATCTAAAAGGTGTAGATGTCTTTCATGCTACCTTTTGTTAGTTTCTTGTTTTTTTTCTTCTTTTCGGTATTCACTGTATGCCTCTTGCTAATACTGTTCTTACTGCATTCTAGGGTGGCAGTCCTTTATATGAGATGTATACTGTCCAAGATAATGGGATTACCGACGCTTATATGGTAACCTTTTTGAAACTCTTGAAGTTTTGAGTTGTTCATATTATCATTCCTTGAGCTGTTTCTGTACATGTGACAATTCTGTCTTGATATATCCTCCGTGCTGTCTCTCAGATGCAAGGTACTGAACTGAACCCACGTTTGCCCAGTCCGGTGTATGCAAACATTGAACCCATGGCCAGTGACAGAACGTCAGAATACGTCGTTGATCCGAGCTTATACTACCCTGCTGCCGCAGGTTATGGCTATTACTGTACAGGTAATATAGCAGTTCTTTTTATGTGTGAACAACTTCTATATTATATGGTCTTATGTTCCTTCATCTTAAATTTGCAGGGTTTGAGTCACCCGGTGAATGGGACGAACAACATGCCGTTTTTGGTTCAGATGGTGCAGAAGTGCAATATGTGGCTCAGGGTGCACAAACTGAAAGCTTGCCTTATATGTATTATACACCAAATTATGGATATGGGGAATCTCCCTTTAATCCATACAATCCGTACATACCTGGTGCTATGATAGGAGTTGATGGCTCTTGTGTTGGGACACAACCATATTATCTATCTCCTTATTCCGATCCCGTCTCTTCTCCTGGATACTTTCCGGTTCTTGTCCAGTCTGGTACAAATGGTGTTCCAAATAGCTCAACAGACACAGTCTCAGATGTTGGACCGTCTACAATGCATCGTGCTAATGCCGCAAGTGCTAAACGCTCCTACCCATTGAACCCTACTTCTTCCTCAGTGAAGCCATCAAAAGCCACGTCTAGCCAAACCGCATTGAATGCTGCATCACAAATTTCTGAAGCTAATGTCAGAGCAGCAAGACGTTCTATGGGTGGTATGCATAATGGTCATGGAGTTTCTGCTACATCTCATATGGCACAGGTATGTTTATAAGTTTAAATGATGATGTTGGCCTTTTCCATTGTTAGTTTATGAACCTTTCATGTAATGAGTGAAGGACAGGGTGTAAACTGTGAAGTGTAATCGAATTGATGTGAGCTCAAGCTCTAGTTTGGGTGGCTTGATGGCACAGAAATTTGAGTTTGACCTCGGGCTTGGCTTGAAGCTTGTCTATTTTAAAAAGTGAAGGTCCTTTGAAAATTTTGAATTTGGCCAGAGCATAGTTCTAGTCATTCTTTTTATTTATATTTTACTGTTTCCAACACTACGTATGCACTTAACAATTTCATTAAAAATAAAATATATCTTTATATTGCTATATCTTAATGTGCTCGACTAGCAAAGGGAAATCCCGGCTCATGCTTCAGTTTTATATTCTATGTTGGTGAAGTCGTTCTGATTTATATTTTAATATTTCCATAACTACGTATGCACTTCAAAATTTCATCAAAAGTAAAATAATTTTTATATTACTCTAAATAAATAGAATCAAGCCTCAACAAGCTATTTTGATCGGTATCTTAATGTGCTCGACTAGGAATGGGAAAATCCGGCTCATGCTTGAGTTTTATATTCTTTGTTATGCATAGTGAAGATGTTTTTTTACTTTAGACTCTTTTATGAACAATGATCTTCGTTATCTCTTGAAGAAGTCTCACAGGTCATGTAATTTGTTCATGAATAATGTATTCCTAGTTTGCTAATTCCAACATATGATATGTTTACCTTCACTTTACTTTTATACATTTCCCCTGCACTGTTTTTTTTCTTCTCAAGCTGCAGAAGTTTGTTTCTTATTTAGTTGTTTGTTTTTACAGAGGGCAAGTACGTCAAGCTCACTTCAGTCTGTTGCGAAGCTTCTCCCCAAAGCTAACCCTTCCAAATTTTCATACCCAGCTGGTGGTGGTTTATCAGAGTTCACATCATCCACTAATGGCCAAGCCGTTGTGAATGACAAATGGTCCAATTTTCATCATAGCAGAACTTTTAATGACTTGAATGGAGGTGTGGATCCACTAATTGAGCAGAACCGTGGGCCGAGAACCAACAAATCGAAAAATCAAATCATTGTAAAAGCTTACACCATGAAGGCTGATAACTGTAATTCTGAAGGAAATATTGTAATATCTGCTGATCAGTACAACAAGGATGACTTCCCCTTGGAATATCCGGATGCAAAATTTTTTGTCATCAAATCTTATAGCGAGGATGATGTTCATAAGAGTATTAAGTACAATGTTTGGTCATCAACTCCTAACGGTAATAAGAAGCTAAACTGTGCTTATGAAGATGCACAAAAAGTAGCTGCTGGAAAACCAAGAGGATGTCCCATCTTCCTGTTCTTTTCAGTAAGTATTTCTTGTTTTAAGGCATTGCTTCCCTGTGCTTGTGTGTGTTTTCTTATTTAAATCTTCATTTACAGGTCAATGCAAGTGGTCAGTTCTGTGGTCTTGCACAGATGCTTGGTCCAGTTGACTTTGAGAAAGATATGGATTTCTGGCAGCAAGATAAATGGAGTGGCAGTTTCCCTGTGAAATGGCATATGATAAAAGATGTGCCAAACCCCACTTTTCGCCACATCATCTTGGAAAATAACGAGCATAAGCCAGTGACTAATAGCAGAGATACTCAAGAGGTTTGTGAAGCAACTCCCTTTTATTTTTACCATTACCCCTCCCAATTTGTAATGTTTTCCCTACTTTTTTGCACATAGATTAAGGTGGTCATATTAAAGAGGAGATTTAAGGTTCTTCTTACCAGTGTGCTCAGAGATCTAGAAATGACGGAAAGAGGGCAGATGGGGAACAATTTATATTAAGCATAACTTAGATGGGCAAGTGGGTTGATATTACGACTAATCTTATTTAGTGAAGTTGTAATCCCAAAAAGTTTTCCATGGCCGCCTTGCGAGATCAATCATCCTCACGAACGCTAATGCCATGCTACATTGCTCTTCTACTCCTCCCAACCCTAGGATAGCTATGGTTATCAAATTAGGTTGCTCTGCAAACTAGGGAGGAGAGGGATTGGTGACGGGGGAGATTGGCACGAGGAGTTGTTGGACAGGGTGAGTTGGGACTTTTTTGACGGTAAAGTTGAGTGCGAGTGGACCTATTTAACAATGTAGATCAAAGAGAACAACAAATATTAGTGAGAGGGGACCTGTTAAGTTTACGATCTTACACGAACACTTGCTTGGATAGGAATGGTGAGAACAGTTTTTAAATGTATCTGAGTGTACTAAAATCTATCCAATTTTTTTTTTACAAAGTAACTGTTACTTAATTTGTTATTTATAGAAGTGTGTCTAGAACAATCATAAATACATTTAACAAATCATAAATAAAATTGAAACGTGAAAAATGTACATCTAAATCCCCTCCGAAATGTACCCAAGAGATATTTGTTATGCACTTGGGAGAGGTTCTAAAAAGAATATTGGGTACGTTTTTGGAATATGTACGGTAAATTTCAAATACATTCACATCATGGGCGTTTCGAAATGTGTAATGGACATTTCAAAACATTAAAAGGGATATTTCAAAAGTGTTCTTAACCTTCTTACCTAAGGTAGTGTTCTCAACGGAACTTTTACCTCTTTTATGATTCCATTTTAATTTTTTACTTGTATCTTTTGGTTTACTCTTTTATCTCTGTAGAAGTAGTTGAGTCACTGTTTATAGATCCTGGAGGCTTTGTTAGTTTTCTTCTTATACTGTTTATATTTACTATCGGTATTGATGTGCATCATTCTTCGTCTCAGTATTCAAGAAGCTAAATCGGCAGATACTCTTTTTTTGATTGCATTTGCAGATACTGCATAAACCTGGTCTGGAAATGCTTAAAGTATTCAAAAATTACTCAACCAAGACATCTTTGTTGGATGACTTCATCTACTATGAAAATCGGCAGAAGATCATGTATGAAGAAAGGGCACGTTTACTTCGTAGGGCTAGTGGACATGCACATGTAAATCAATTTCAGCAGCCCATGAAGTTAAATTATGTGGCTGATCGACCCGTGAAAGAAGATGGAGCAGGGTCATGGGTCGAGAAGGTTGCGCAGCCTGACAACGTGAGGACTTGGGAAATGCCCATTGGATCATCCGAGGAACCTTTTGCTGGAAATACAAGGCTGAGCTCAGTAGAAGTAACACCTGCTGATATTGCCTCTACTCTGAAGATTGGCTCATTAAGTATTCATCCTAAGCATCAGTCGGAACAAAACCCACCAACAACAGCCTCAACTCCAAGTACTACAGCTGCAGCAGCTAATGTTGTGACAGTAGGGTCAATGCCCGTGAAAGTGGATGGAGTGAGTAAGTCGTCGGGAACGCTTACTATTGGGACTATCCCGCTTGACCCGAAAACATTAAAAAAGGGTATCCTTCTAAAGGGTGGTCTCCAGAAGTAAGTCGGAAAGTCTAGTAGTTGCGTCTGGTAAAGTCCGAAGAGTGTGTCTATTTTGAGTTGGGTCGGAAGTCCTGGTTCAGTGTTGGTGTCATGCCTGAACAAGGGGGTACTGAATGAGGGGATAAATGATTAATTTTGGTAGTAGTGTTCCTGAATCCGGATGCCCTGAGAGGGGCATTCATTGTAACAGGACTTCTGGAAAGAAAATGACTATTTGGAAAAAAAAAAATCTTTCTTTGATGACAAAAGAAGTACAGAATGTGTGATTTGTGTTTCTTCATTATATGATGATGGAACTTTGCTTAGGATATGAAAGGAATTGCCTACATTTCTTCTTTGTGATTGATCTTATAGCGTTTTCTATATCCCTCTCGAGACGTTAATGGATACATATACGAATTATTTCCACCGTATCTTAATGTTCTTCCTCTTATTTTGATATATGTGAGAAATATTTTATTAAAGATGAAATAATATTTAGATACGGAGGAAATATGCAGTAAGATTGTCTTATCGAATAAGATACAACAGTCTTATGATAACGCATGCTCCTCCATCCCCCACTACGATGTTCTCGTTTACTTTTTGGGGTCAAAGATCGTAAACTTTGACCTTGAATTCCGTAAAAAGTACTCCGTAGTATACAATTTAAAATACACTTTAAGGGTGTAGGAATGTGTGGTTCAAAATAAAAGAATGAAGAAAGAGAAATGTAAGGGTTGATTCTAGACCACATGTTGATGACTCAAAATGGAAATAGGGAAATGATGTTTCAGCGGTTCAGCCCAATAAGGAAATAGGGAAGATAATAAAAAATCGGAGGGAGTATTTGTTATCAAAAGAATTCGTAGAATTATAACTTCAACAAAAAATAATTACGTATAGCGATGATAAAACACGGTCAAAGTACTATCTCGAAGACCGTGAAAAAGTAAACAGAAACATCTTTTTGGGTATGAGGGAGTACTTGAAAGTGGTGTCGAGATATCTTGAAAGTTTGATCAACGCAAAATTACATAATTGGTGTGAGCTTCGTTTCTCGACACTCCCTATAGTGTTTACGAAAAAGGAAAAATAGAGGAGAAAGTAATTGAAGCGGGTTTTCACTATGGTTGGGACTTGGGACCGAGGGTAACTGGGACCGAGATTAGGCACACGTTAGAAAAATCGATGAAAATATTACTCTATTACAAATTGGATATGATGGGGTTATACTCCCCCTATTCATTTAAAATGTTCACTTTTACCATTTCGGATCATCTTTTTACAAGGTTTTTCTTTTGTTTTTTTTAACCTTTTTTTATGTATTTTTTATGTGGTTTATATCTATGGTTTATCTTAGTTGTGACCTCACATGTTTCTCAACTTTCATTTTCAACTACACTTATTTACCACTTTTTTGTCGATTTTCGTGGTTCCCATTAGTTGTCACTTTGTGATTGAACATATTTCACAACTTTCATTTTCCACTACATAAAATTATTTTTTTGTTTGATTTTTGTGGCTTCTATTAATTGTGACCCCACATATTTTTTAAAATTTATTTTTAACGCGTATACTTATTTATTTTTCATTTGATTTGCGTGATTTTTATTAATTGTAACCCTATATATTTCTCAATTTTCATTTCCACCGTTCTATCCATCCTTAATTCCTTACCAAATAGAGTAGAGTAGTTCTAGAGAGATCGATGAAACCATACGTTATGAAAAAGTAATACCGTATATATTCTGCTGCTGATTGTACTGGAGATGTCCAAGCCTAAAAGCCCAAAACTAAAGCAGCTGAGCCACTAGGCCCACTACCACCATAAAACACCAAACCCTAAACTCAAAACCCCACCGCCGTCCGTCGGCCCTTGGCCGTCCGCCTTCGCCGTCGCCGTCCGCCATGGGTGAAGATTGCGGTGGTCGATCAACACTGGTTCCGGACCCGACACCGAACCCTAACCTGAACCCGACCTCGTTTCTGGTTAGTTTTACTCCGGCTTTCGCTCTCTGGTACCCAGATCCATTTCCGCTGGGTCAAATCAACTCCATTTTTCTCATGCATTATCTTTTAATTACTCCGTATTATTAACGCTTTCAATTTAATTTTGCTTTTGAAACTGTATTTTTCAAACGATTATTCTTTTTCATTGTTCGCAATTTTTTATTTGTTTTTTTATGGACGACGACTTGACGACCTCAGATATTGATTTAGGTTCCATTGTTGTTGTTGTTGTTTAGGACAATGGAGCTAGTTCATCAGGGAGTAATCTGAGATCATCATTTATAGGGATGGGATTTTCACCTTCTTTGATAGACAAAGTGATGAATGAAAAGGGTATGTTGTGTTATGTTATGTTATGTACAGTACTTATGTGTTTCTATATTGATTTGACATTGTTGTACTTTTGAACTTTAATTCAAATGAATGCATGTGCTTCAAGTACAGGTGAGGAAGATGAACACTTGTTGTTGGACACTCTCTTTGCTTATTCCGTAAGTTTAATCTTCTATGACATGGTCTCACGGTAATGTGAACTAATTTAGTTAGTACTCTCCCTCCGTCTCCTTCATTTCTTTGCTTTTATTGTGAGGAGTATTTTGATCAAAGACAAACCAATGAACGGGACATAGGGTTACCTCTCACAATACGACTACTGAGAGCGCATAAGACATAGTACTCATTTTGTTTTGGGGGCGAAGGTTATCATGTCGTCTGTTTTTTTTTTTTTTTGTTTCGTTTTGCTTCTTAGAATAAGCAATGCTTATTTTAAAATGGTTTTCTTTTGTGGAACAGAGTTTGGGAAAAACGGAGTCGATGTCATCGGATTCATTGGATAGCTTGCTTAATGATGAGGAAGATGTACATGTTATTACAGTACCTGATGATATTTTACCTAAGGAGGTAAGCATTAGTGAGGAGTATTTTTTTGAAATCATTTGTGAAGAGTATTTTAATCAAAGGTAGACAAATGATTGAGACGGAGGGAGTAATCACTCCACTGTTTACCTTATGTCTACTCCTTCCTCTGCGAAGTGCATTAGGTGCATAGTATGCTAAAACCTTCCATGATTTGTTATAAATGCTACTCCCTCTGTTTAAGTCCAACCTTCCCCTTTCTCTTTTGGACACTATTCACAATCAATGAGAACTTTCGATATTCACGACAATCTATTAAAGAAAATATATCCATGTGGGATCTTGTTTGATTCGTCTTTAAAATTATATTATTAATATCCAATTTCCATAATTTTTAGTAATATGTTACGAAGGATATTAACGACACAAAATGTGTGTTGGCAAACGTGAAATAGCAAAAGGGAAGGTTGGACTTGAATGGAGGGAATTTTATTGTTAGGCACTTGTTGGCCTCACTTTTCTTACTCGTGTTTGTAGGAGCTTGATGTAGATGACGATATTAGTGACGACAAAAGAGCATCATTATTGATGATGAACTTCCCTGTAGCTAAAGTTGATTTTGCTATCAATAAACTTGGTAAGTTTTGAGGTTATTTATGTTTCCACACTTTCACGAAACTATCCTTTTTCTAGTTTCCTCCTGCTCATTGTGTAAGGTAGTTTTTTTTAATGTTCTGTCATAAATGTGTTACCCAGCCGAAGTTTGGGTTCTAAATTAAGTATGAATGCTAGGGGTGTTCACCGGTCCAAACCCGGACCGGATCGGACCGGTTTGACCCGTGGACCGGAAACCCAAAAAACTCAAACCCGCGGACCGGACCGGTTAACAAAGAAACCCGGACCGGACCGGATTCTCTTAAGACCGGACCGGACCGTAAAATACACTAAATTTGATATTTTTTTAAAGTGTGGACCGGACCGGGGACCGGTTACCAACTTTTTTGGGACCCGGAGACCGGACCGGTACGTGCCCCGGTTTGGACCGACCCGGACCTTACGGTCCGGTCCGGTTTGCCGGTCCGGTCCGGGTCAAATTTTGAACACCCCTAATGAATGCTAATGTTCAAATCAAAATCATCAATAGCCATGTCGAAATCTTAATTACAAAATTATTCGAGGTTGGTTGAATTAGTCGTATACTAAGAAGTAGTCAATTTTATTTTTGATCAAATAACTAAATAAAAATATGATTTGTCATATGGATATTGTATTTTTATTTATAATTTTATTACTCACTAATATTTTTGCAGTTTATTTAACTTTTCTATTTATAAAATGGAAATAAAAATTTAAGTTGAAGTGTAAAGCCACCTGACATTAGTACATTACCACCTAAATAGACATTACACCTATGTATCCGTCAAACATGTGTTTTAAATAGAGCTACTCCCTCCGAGTTCCTATGACTGACCCATTTGCTTTTGGGGGGAAAAAAAGAAATAAAAAATGGGTGGTTCAACAAAAGAGGAAGAGAGAGAAATGAGTGAAAAAATGTGAACTACATATTTATGGCATAAAATGAAAAGTGGGTAAAAGATGAAACTCAACCCAAAAAGGAATACGTGTCAATGATAGGAACTCGGAGGGAGTATTTGTTATTCTTCCTATAAAGTAATTGTCTTCGTAATTATAACTTAATTAATTTAGGGTTTTTTCCCAGAAGACACCTAACATTTTGTCTTCTACAAATAAGACATCTAGAGTTTTTTTTTCTTGCTGAAAATCTCAATTTGCATTTGTTTGTCTTCGGGCACCATAGTAGAATTTTCGTCGAAAACTGTCAAAACACGGTCTTGACTTAACGAACATTTGACATGACATTTGATTTTTTATTCATTTATCCCACTCCACTTCAATATTCAGCTCATTCACCTTCACCTTCCTTATCTCACCTCTCTCCTTCCTCGTTCAACTCTCACCATGTCTCTCACGTATTTTATTTGCTCTCCTTGTCCATATCAACTTCCTTAATACAATTTTACCCCTTTGTAATATCTAGCCCCTCTTCTAACCCACATCATCCTCTTCATCCATCATTAATATCCAGTCCCCTCATGTAAAACACACTCATCACCCTCTGCCAAGTGTTGTTTCCCCTAAGCCCTACCACCCATCCCTTAATCCACCACTTCCCTCTTGATCCTCTCCTTCCTCTTACTTCCAGGTCCTTCCCGCTCCTTGGTGCTTACTTCCTCCGTCCCAATCAATAGCACACTTTCCTCTTTTGGATGTATCAGTCAATAGTTCATACCTTTCTTTTTTGATAAATTTTACTCTCTATTTTTTACTTTTTAATAAACAAAGATTAATTTTCTGCACTACCTTAAATTTTGTCTATAAGAAAATGTGAACTATCTATTGAGACGGAGGGAGTATTAGATAGTCTAAAGTCTACTCTTTTACTTATTAGATATCTGAAGCCTTTGTGAGTAAATATTCATTTTAAACTATCGATGCTAGGTGGGAGTGCTCCAATTGATGAACTGGTGGACTTCATTACTGCAGCTGAGATAGCTGAAAGTGACGAATCACCTATCGATGTGGCGACGAATGAGGTCTGTTGGTTGCATTTGCTGCTGCCTGTATGATATTCATAATTTTAGTGTTTTAGCATAATAGATTTAGTTACAATCGAAGTATTTTGATGAAGTTCTTGGAAGTGGGCTGTCCCATATATGACAAATTCATGTGCTCAACTATGTTTTGTGTAAAGGGATATGCGGAGTAGTATTATAGTCAATAGATGCAAACGCTCATGATTCTTTTGTTCTGGATTATGATGGATACCAAGTAAAATGGCTACTAACTAGCTGTTCTTTTATTGTGATTGAGTTGTCATTTGATGCAGTTTTCACCATAATTTTATTATGGGTCATCAAAAAACAGCCTAAGAGCAATAGAGCATAGTTACCCATGAATCCGAAATGAATCCATAGGTAGGATGGATTGAGAAAGGATCTCCATTCATGGATTAAGGCAAAAATAAGGATGGAGAGAGAGTTAGAATCCGTGTCCATGGATAAACAAAAAGAAGAGAGAGGGTGGGCGTGTGGGACCCAATGCCTTGTTTTATTTTACTTTTATTTTTTATTAGTGCGAGTTAATTAACTTGTTAAGAAAATAGAGGAAGAAGTTATTATTGTGGGAGCTAAGAGGATAGATAATGTATCTATGAAGTATGAATGTGAGTTTTTTTTATAGGATAAAGAAAGTGGGGGTGGAAGGGGTGAGACCCAATATGGAGAAAAAATTGATACATTGATAACCATGGTCTAATAACATACTCCGCATATGTTATGTGCGAATAAGGAAAGGATTGAAAACAACACCGAATCGACTAAATGCTTTCCTAATAGAATAATTTGACCCTTGTTTCAGTGCATGGTTGTACCAAATTTTCTACTGAGATGAGACGGGGCTCCTCTGAATTTGCACAGAAAACAGAGATATAAATACGAAGAATTTTTTTAGATTGCGCTTAATCTTCTGATAAATTCCATCCTCTATTACATAGAGTTTGAAGAGGCAGGGATACGAGTTTCTGAAGAGTTTAGAAATTCTCACCAAAATCTGTTTAAACAGATTTGGCGCCAAAAGATTTTCTCGGGGGCACAACACACAAACCTCATAACCGGGGTGAAGCGCCCTAGGACCCATACTCACTGACCCCATAACCAGGGGCGAGACCTCGTAGCCCCTCGTATGCACTAGATATCGTATATTCTCAAATAATTATATACGAGGGTACACTCCATACTTTCGGAACTTATATTATTTTCGGAGTATTACATTGAATTCACCCATTCGTGAACCAAACTCGAGTACGCTGAAGTAAACCAGTATTTACACTTAAATCACCAACAATACATGGGTAAGGCTGAATATATCTAACTCCTAAGGCGTGGGGATGATGTTGTTAATTACTTGGTTGTCTCGTAGTCAATGATGCAGGTTTTAAAAGTCCTTAAACACGTGCACTGGTCTCTTGTCCTTTCTTAGTGATCTGAGGGTATAAGTTTTTTACATCATCCATCAGGATGCTGATATTTACTGATGTCTTGACCTGCGTGGTTTTTCATATTTGAGTATTGTGCGGATGTTGCGATTTGATTTAGTCTTTCAAAACACAGCATATCAGTACAGAAGCTTTATTCGGGACCATGGACAAGACCCTTCAATTGCTTAATATGGGATTCAACGAGCATGAAGTTTCATTGGCCATCGAAAATCTTGGTAAGTTTTGCTATCAACATGGTTTGCTGACTCAGTTGATGAGTTTTTGTGAGGAATCTTTTGATAGTAGCGTGTAAGCATGTTGGTTGTTTTTATTGGCAGTAGTATGTTCTGTTTTAGTACGTCCACCCCAAATCTATTATCCTTTTAGACATGCCAATCAACCAATGTGAAGTTTGTCAACTTCAGCCATTAACATCTCCAAATATATGCTGAGATACATTCTAAACTATGTCATGTGTGATTAACTGATTACCAAAACAACAACGAAGTATATATTAATATTTTCATTTTTTTATGGCTGCAGTTGACATTGTTTGATTGTCAAGTCTGTAAGACAATAAATTTCAATTTTGTAAATGTGGTAGTTATTGTCAAACACGTGCCCGTGCTCTGCACCTCTGCTATCCGACTAAAGATTGGCTACTATTTTCCACGTTAAGCATGTTTGTTGTTTCATTTCCACTGAAAATGATGGCAGAAGGATGTTCTTTTTACCTTGTTACCTACTTACCTCCACTATGATGTATCCTGTTCCTCTACCATGAGATATCCAGTTAGTTATTTCTCCACTACACTTAGAGAATATGCCTTTGCACTTGTGTTTCTCTTGTCTGTCATCCGAGAAAAAAACTGTTTGATTTATATTTTACTGATTTCAAGCTGTGCTTCTGATGGTCTGCATGTAGGTTCTGAAGTTCCTATCACAGAGCTTGCAAACTCTATTTGTGCTAGCCAAATGGGGGAGTCTTATCTCACTAAGGTTTCACATATTCCTTCTATCCATGTTTTATGTCGTATTACAACTTTCTTAGTCCTATGCTGTTTTAAAAGTTACGAAATGCTTCTTTGTTTTTGAATAGTATTGGATTAGTCATTCTATGATTTCTATCCTACTAGAACTTGAGATTGTATATGAATTCTGATATCATTGAAGTCAGGATTTGTAGGCTTATAGCCTTAAGCAATACATATATTTAGCACTTTATTTGTCATTCTCAGCATTTCTAATTTGCTGTTGTGTGTGCAGAATGCATACAAAGCCAAATGTGCATCTTTAGAAAGTTCTTGGTATCGTATCAAGGGAGAACCTGGCCACTCTGGCGATATGTTTAGTGTTAAAATGGAGGAATTTGGTGAAGACTACGCTTCTCAGACGAGCACCAGAAATGCTGGGAATATGTATGGCAATATCATACCAAAGCAAGAGAATTATGGCGAGTCAAGCTCTCTGACAAGAGATATCGACTATAATAAAATGAAGGGCAAAAGGCCAAAACAAGAATTTGAAGATGAATTCACCGGTTTGAATGATTATCCATGGAAGAGGAGACCGAAAAGTCTAATTATAGGTAATGACCCCTTAACCATTAGAAAATCCCCAGGTTACAAACTTTCTACGCCTAACCCATCAACTACCAGCTCCCGCAGAGGCATTGACAAAATGCTTTGTGGACCTCCATATTTCTTTTATGGAGTTGTTGTAAATCTATCTACCGACGGTTGGGAAAAAGTATCGCAATTTTTATACGCTCTTGAGCCTGAAATCGTTAATTCACAAGGCTTTTCAGCCTTGAATAGAAAGGAAAGTTACATTCATAATCTTCCTACAGAAGACCGGTTCCTTATCAAGCCACAATCACCAATGACGATAGAAGAAGCAATACCTCATACCAAAAAATGGTGGCCATCATGGGACTCAAGGAAGCAGTTGAGCTGCATTAATCCCGACACCAAAGGTAGATCTGAAATATGTAATCACCTTGGAAAAATGCTGAGAGATTCCAAAGGGGTACTTACAGGTGAACAGCAGACGAAGTTGCTCCACTGTTCCCGGACTATGAATCTAGTTTGGGCTGGCCCACAGAGGCTTTCTCCATTGGAACCCGAATATCTAGACCGTATTCTCGGGTACCCATTAAATCATAGTCAAAATCCCGCAATGACCCTGGTGGAGCGTCTTGAAACTTTGAGGACTAGTTACCAGACTGATACATTAGGGTACCATCTTTCTGTCTTGAAGCGTTTGTACCCAGGTGGCATAACCATGCTGTCTCTTTATAGTGGGATCGGTGGGGCAGAAGTGGCTTTACATCGGCTTGGAATCTACATGAAAACAGTCGTGTCAGTGGAATCTTCTGAAACAAAGAGGAAGATTCTGAGGAGGTGGTGGCAGGGGACTGACCAAACAGGAGAGTTGGTACAAATTGAGGGCCCCCAAAAGCTGACTAGTAACAAGTTGGACTATCTGCAGGATAAATTTGGTGGGTTTGATCTAATAATCTGTGGAAGTCCTTGTACATATGCGGAAAAGGGGACAAAGACAGTCCCCGGAAGTGTAACTGGAAGTGGAAGCAGCAATAGTGTGGAAGAGTTGGATTTCACCCTGTATTATGAATTTGTTCGCATTGTGCAGCGTGTAAGAAGTGCGACAGGAAGATAGGAAGTTAATAAATCGGAAGGTTGTACTTGTACTTGTGGGGAATAAATTTGATGGCAGTGGATGCAAGCTTTGCTGAATAATGGAGTACTCGTAATAAGAAGAAGAAGAAGATCTAATAAGCGTAGTTTGGGGGGATTAGTTAAGGCTGCAATGAGCTGTAGTTTTCGATATCAGCCTTAATGTAACAGTAGAAGAAGGAAGGAGCTGATATTTGGGTCACAGCTGATTGTAAATCCATGTACTAGTACTATCACCTATTCTTTAATGAAAACAACCTTGGAGTTGGAGGTAATCTTTGTTTACTTGTACTTTACCTGTTGGAAAGCTTGTGTGTGAAGTTGTAAGTTTTTTTTCCCTTCTGTTTAAGATTATGGTGTAACTGTCAGACATTTTTTTCAAGGGGAAATATTGTTAGTTAGAAACATGATGTTCAGTGTTTTTTTAACATCTACTCCGTATATCTTTTACTCGTATTTTATTTTTTGAATTTCAATATTGCTTAGTACTCCATTTGTGAAGAGAAGGGGGACAAAGAAGATATGCAATAATTGTTTGTGGGCAGGGTGACCATAATACAAAGGGATGCAAAAAACCCTGAAAATTCAGACAAATGAATCTGAATGGAGGAAGTAGAATGAAAATACAAAGCTTATTTGAGTTTGAGGTTGAGGTAAGGGAGAATGAAAATTTCATCCAATTTACTGTAGATTTTAGGCATTGTATTTGGAAAGAAACAATCCATCCATGTACACAACTTCTCACGTGAGACGGTCAAGTCTCATAATAATGTTATTTTTAAACTTTGATGATGTCTCATGCTAATTTTGTGCGAGATTGTCTCAAATTCTTGTTACGGAGATACCTGTCATAAGCATAAGACAGTCAAATATCATACCCCATTTTATTCTTTTGTTTTTTTTGGAGGATACTTGATCCGTTGTAAGGTTATGACGGGTATATCCGTTGTAAGGGTGGTAACTCTAAAAAGAATCAGTTGGTCTCCTCTGCGACATGTATATCCGTCACAAGCTTACAATGAATCAAGTATTACCCATGTGGATATATAATGACAAATCATATCCTATCTACTAGATATCATGTTTCTTGTCATATTCCTGATAATTGACCCGTCACAAATAAGAATTTGGGAAAAAGAATGTAGTAGGCTGTAGGCGTGGATGTGGGGAGAATCTAAACCGTGGAAACCCAAAAGTAACCCCAAGGCGCATGGCGGGAACATGTTAGACTCGTGTCCACCACGCACCGACACACGTCTTTCCTTTTCTACCTTCTCCACCCAATTATATCACGCCACCTACCCTAACTACCCCTACCCTATCCCTCTTTCCCTTTTCTCCCCCTCCTCCTTCACACAAATCTCCAGATTTCCAGGCATCACATAATCAAAATCAAAATCAAAATTACAACAATGGAGGTGTTGAACGGTGTCGTATCCAAGTCTATTCCCTCCAACTCCAAATTCAACATCCCTAAATCATCATCTTCTTCAATTTCTTCTAAACCAACTCATTTATCCTTTTCAAATCGACCTCGACCTGCTTCTTCTAATGGTTTCAGTAGCCGTTGTTGTGTAGCAGAAATCGGTAATGGTGGGTTTGAAAACAAAGACCACTTCGATTACTACCAACAACAACCCAAGGGAAAAGGAGGAAAGGAGAAGGGAAACAAAGGGTGGGATGCTGTTTCCACCAAGAAGAAGATCAAGCTGTTGAAGGGTTTGACCAAGGATTTGTCCACTTTCTCTCTTTTGGCTTTCGGATTTCCATCTGATTCTAATCAGAGTTTCCCTAATAATAATTCCCTCATTATTTCTGTGAGTGAGTTTCATCTTTTTAATTACTTTGATTGTTAAATACTCCCTCTCATCCAAACAATTTTCCCCGCCAGCCACAACTTTGACCGTCCCTTTTTTATTGCTAGGGCCAGCCCATAGTTGATACATTCGGTTCTAGGAATTGGGACCTTAATGTTGAGGTTGTGGATTCGATTCATTGTTCATTTTTTTTAAGCAAATTTTTTTGGAATTATTTAATTCTCCAGTATTTTATCATACTAGTGCCTCTATATTGAACTTGGAACCAAAACTCCGAATTTCATTTGCTGGCCCTATTGATTGCGGTCCAAGTTTTCAAAAAAAAAAAAAACAAGTGGGTAGAATTGTGAAGAATTGTTAGATTTCCGTCATAGAAAGTAGAACCAATGTTTGTTATGATGAAATAAATAATTGAGCAAATTCTTGCGATTTTGTGCAGCAAGCAGCAGAGGTATTATTAGCTAAATTGAAACAGCTTAGAACAGAAGAAGAAGAGAATCTGAAAAACAAGGACAAAGATGAAAAGAAATGCAAAAAAGACAACAAATGTGACTCTTCTGAATCCGAATCCGAGTCTAGTAGCGACAACGAATGTGATGATAAGGTGGTTGATCTCAAACGTTTGAGAAATGTTTCCATTGTTGAACGAATCGAAACCAAGGATACTACCTTAACTGCATCAGGCTTACATGACCAAGGATGTAGCAACATGATCCTTGAAGCAACCTTAGGTTCCAAGACTTGTAATGAAACCCAATTATATACGGGAAAGAAGAGGATTGAGGTGTGTATGGGCGGAAAGTGTAAGAAGTCAGGGGCACCGGCATTGATGGAGGAGCTCCAAAAGGCGATAGGTGGGGACGAGGGAGGTGTTACCGGTTGCAAATGTATGGGGAAATGTAAGAGCGGACCCAATGTGAAGGTCGTCTCAAGTGAACAGACATTGGGCTTGGGGGATGTTGATTCATTGAGGTATCCTCCAAACAATCCCCTTTACATTGGTGTCGGCTTGGAAGACGTAGACATGATCGTGGCAACTTATTTTGGAGACGAAATCAAGGATTTGGGAATGTCTGTTGCTAGTGTTGCTTCTTAGGACAACGGGCCAGTCACGCGATTTGTGATACCAGTGAAATACTACTGTACCAAACTTGGTTGTTGGAAGCATACAGTTATACAAAGAATGAAATGTAATTTTTTGTAGGTGTTGAAACTGTAGGTAAAGAGGATGATGTATTTAGCCACCGGATTCCGTGTGACTTGTATAGTTGTATGCAATGTGGCTATGTGAACCAGGGAATCACTGACTTTATGCCCATGTAATTACCCTATCTACCTAAATTTACTATCGCTGAGAATTGTGATTTTGTTTTGGTTAACCGGGGATACTTTTGCAACAACCCAAACGGATCTATCGACTACAGTGTACCCCATTTTCATCATCACCCACCTGAATTGACTAATTCTTCAAGTACTAGAAAACTTGTACAAATGGCCGAGACTTCTATACGCTAAGAACAGCAGTTTGTTTGCATTGAACCTTACAAGAAGTTAGACAGAAATTAGACTAAAAATCTCCTCCAACAGTATTTTGGATTATTATACTACAGATTCATTAGAGAATTAAGGTATTAAACCTGATGAACTGTACGTAAGAGAAAATGATGTTTGACAAGGAGGACTCGGCACTTCAGAAACTCCCTCAAGCATCTGATTAACCATCTGCATAGTAGGCTGAAGTTTCGGGTCTTCTTGGATGCACCATAGGCCAACCCTGACAAACCTCTCCAGTCTCGGCCAGTCGTCCAATGCTTCCAGGTCATCATTCACAAGAGAGTCCAACTTACCATATTGGTAGCAGTCGAATGCCCAATCCGTAAGAATTGTTCTTTCAACTGCAGAAAGTTCCAGACACACGCACCTGCGACAGCAGACAATTTCCAACAGCAGAACCCCGAAACTGTAGACATCAACTTTCACGGAGATTGGTTTGTTTTTGAACCATTCAGGAGCAATATATCCTTTTGTCCCTCGGAACGCTGTGTTAGTCTGGCTTTGGTTCAATACCAAAAGCTTTGCTAATCCAAAATCAGAGATGCGTGCATTGTAATGGTCATCAACCAGTATGTTCTGTGGCTTGATATCGCAGTGGATGATCTGAGACGTACACTCTTCATGCAAATACAAGAGTCCTTTAGCAACACCCTTAACAATTTGGATCCGGGATTGCCAGCCTGGCCTTGAATCACCAAAAATGTAATCAGCAACTGTACCGTTAGGCATGTACTCGTATACCAGCAAACGCTTATCTTCTTCCTTACAGTATCCTATAAACCTGACTAAATTCTTGTGATGTGTCAGGCCAATTGCATTCACTTCAGCCGTGAATTTCTTATCAGCGCCCGTGAACATTCGATCTAACTTCTTTACAGCGACAGTAACTGATTTTCCTCCGGCAGTAACTATTCCTTTGTAAACTATGCCGAATGATCCTCTTCCTATCTCATCTCTGAACCCGTTTGTCGCAGACTCGAGCCTCCTGTAAGAGAACCTATATACACTATTGTGTTCAAGTGAAGATCCTGATCCTGTCTGGTGCTCATCATATCCTGTAGATTGCTTTCTTCTATGGTAAAAGAAAATTGTTAATACAATGGCCGTTACAAGAACGAAATTGACAGCTGCAGAAGCACCCAACATCCCTGTAGTTACAGGGGTACTCTTACTCTTATATCTCACGTCTACTCGAGGAATGAAAGTATTATTGTCTGGATTACTACGAGTATCATTATCTAATCCTACCTTAAGCCAAACCCTTGCTGATTCCCAGCTACCGTGTCTTCCAACAGAAAGCGGTGGCTTCTTCTTCATACAATCGGGACTAGTGAAAACAGCCGCAACACAAAAACAATCATTCAGACAAGACTTCTTACATTCTTCTTCGTTAGAAGTAGTATTGAGCTTCTCGTAATCAGCCGTTGGGAAATCAGTATTCTGCAGCAGGATCATCTTATACTCATCACTCTCCCTATTTTCTGACTTGTCACAGGCGTCGAGCTTGAAATCGGGTTCACAGTTGCCATTTACATCGGTAGGATCCATTAAAGAGTAGTTAGGTGGGCATTTACATACAGGTTTTTGATTGTCATCGATGTTGCAGATACTGTTATATCCACAGGCTCCGCTGTCTAAATCAAATCCGTATGCTTCCATTCCCACACATATGTTATCAGGTAGAGACTGAATTTCGGACCACCCGACTCCTGAGTCCCCCGTTGAAGCTTTTGGGTAAGAGTACCAGGTTAGCAACCCATTATAATTCAGTGTTGCTCTCTGATAATAATCTTTGGTCGATAATAACCTACTTTTTTGGTTATTGAGATCGTATTTAGAACCGTTCTGTCTCAGTATATACATACCCCCGGACTCATTGTAAACCACCTGTTTACCTACATTGTCTGATGGATTATTAGTGCCAGCTTCGTAATAAGATCCGTAGGCAAAATCAGAGATCAAATCCCTTGTATTAAGGACGAAATTTCCATCATATTCGCGCAAGCGCAGCTGGAATCTTCCTTTGGTGAAATTAGACCCCGACATCACATCCGAAAATCAACCTCCATTCCTGGCTCCAAAACCTGTGAAGGCAGCAAGGTGTCTGTCGGAAATTTAAAGGTCTCCCAGACCGCAGTATCATTGCTGTTACTTTTCAGAACGAAGTTGCCTGTATCATTCAGGAAACCGTAACTGACAGTCATCCCAGTCCCACTACTCCACAGATGAGTTCCTGTAGGATCACTGAGAATCAGGCCCACACCATCTGTTATAGTTAGTTTCGATCCCTGTGGTACAGGTAGGGCTACCGTCATTTGCATACCACACAATCGTGTCAGGGACCTTAGCATACCAAATGGACAGTAAGAAGATATTAGTCGTACTCGTACTAATATTAGTAAACTGATGAAAGCCGAAGGCAAAATCACCTGACGGAGATAGAATTGAAGACCCATTGGAGTCGAAAGTTTGATGAAATGAAGGGGGGTTTGCGAGCAATGTGTACAAGCAGGATACACGATAAAGGGCAGGCCATTTTTTGGTAAATTGAACTGAATGTTTGCCGGTGATGAATGAAGACAGTATATAACTCACACTTTTTCCAAGTCCACTGTAATCAAATGCCCAATCTGTAAGAATTGCTCTTTCACCTGAAAATTGTTCCAGACACACACGCACGCACGCACCTGGCTGCGACAGCAAACAATTTCCAGCAGCAGAACCCCGAAACTGTAGACATCAACTTTCACAGAGATGGGCCTGTACTGTTCTTGAACCATTCAGGATCCTTTAGTCCCTCGGACCACTGTATTAGTCTGGCTTTGGTTCAGACCCAGTAGCTTCGCTAGCGATGCGTGCATTGTAATGGTCGTCAACCAGTATTATAATAATGCCTGCATTTTATTTGTTCATCTTGTCACTAACTACTTTCAATTTCATATAATAATTTAGGATAATAATCCAAACTATTAACCACCCTTCAAGATAATAATCCCAATGGTAGGCATCATATTCTCAAACTAAACTCATTACTCATTAGATATTTAACTGTTATAACAGTGTAACAGGTTAAACTAAGTAAACGCCTCAAATTGAAATGTATTATCAACGTTTTCGTAAATTCGGGGTCCCAAAAAAAAAATGGCCGCAAATTTTAGAGCGTGTTACGTAGGACGTATATTACGCCTACACAAAATTTTAGCTCCAACAGCGAACATTTGATGGTGTCTTTACGTGATAAACGAATGTCGTTAAAAAACACCTCAAATTGAAGTATATTATCCACGTTTTTTTACAAATTCGATGAGAAAAAAAAATACGGCCGAAAATCTTACAGGGCGTTAATTTTATCCCATGCACAAAAGCAACCAGTAGCATTGTGCCACGTGTCTACACCTCAATGCGCCAAATATTATTTGCTGCGTATCATTTTTCACTTGAGTACGTATTTACTACTCACAAATATTGATGAAATGGAACAAAAGATAATGAACGGAGGGGTATGTACAATGCTTTTTCTAACGTGTGTATTGTGCACACGTTGATTAATATATATGCTAATTAATTGAAGGTCTCCTGAGAGACGGTCTCTCATTAACTTTACTGAGAGACTAAGTACAAATGAAAGTAACAATGACACCGAATCTAATAGAAGTAGGTACAATTGACATAAAAGAGTATACAAATATAAAGATGGTACACTTGTGTAGACACCCGCATTTTGACTGCCACGTGTCTATGGTAGTCTCCGAAAAACACCCGATGATGATTGGACGTCAACGTGACTTAGTATACTCGGACTTGGACTCGAAATTCATAATATCCGACATGGACTTTTAGCGGAGTAAAAATCCCACAAAACAGACCTCAAATTCAGGCCCAGCGGATCGTTCCGAGTCAAATAAGACTAATTTGGGCCAAAACCGACACCAAAAATATTTCCCGTCTTTTCCCGACCGGGTCAAAACCCGGTCAAAGGCAAAACCATCTCAAAAACCAGCTGAGTTCAAGTGAGCGCACAAATTCGAATTCAAAAATCAAGTCAAAACAAGCAAGATTTTCTTGCCTTATTTATCTCAACCACGTTGATCCACTCGATCGAGTGAATTACCCACTCGGTCGAGTGGAGCGTCTTTCGCTGGATCATGACCCGCCCAAATAGGCACTCGATCGAGTGCCCCTAGGTCATGGGAAAACGTCTATAAATACCGACTCATCCCCATGCATTTGCCAACTTTTTTCTTCAACTTTACACATCAACTTTCAGCAACCTTTGCCCTACATTTTCAATCACATTCAACCCTACTACTCCATACATCAAGCCTTAGAAAACCTAAGCCAAAACGCATCAAAACCGAGCCTTTGTCCCTCGATAAACCGACACATACACATATACATCCATACACGCCTTAACTCACATACATTCCTCGACACTCCCAAGCTTTGTCGCTATTCACGAGTCCGTCTCCGAGGTTTATACTAGCATGTATGTTGAGGGTGTCCCAAACTCTTCTCTAATCTCTTTTTAATATCGTTTTTATGTATATTTTTCATACTATTGCATCGTAGTAACACGTACATTAACACTAACTTTTTTTTATATATTTTCGCGTTCATATTTTTTTGTATCATTTTATGATACTACTAACATTATTACTAATACCGCGTATATATAATACTAATATCAAAAAACCGGTTTTAAAACGTTGAACTACAATAATCACTTTTGGTCCGTCTAATCCCTTTACGAGCAACGACGGAGGTGGAGCCCTTTCGAGGAGCCCCGCCCCAATGTACTCAAGGGCGTGACGCGATCGTGATCCGATGTAGTTGAACGGATTTAATCCCCTTTCATAATTGGTACGAGACCCGTTGACACGAATATCGACATCACATAACCCGAAAGGGTTAGTTTCGATGTCGTGACGTAGAGGGATTCATCCCGTCACCAATTCAAACTCTTTTTAATCTAACATAAACGTTTTTACAAAATCCCGATGACGGTATTATATTCATTTATACACGACTATAGTACCGGAAGTCGAGCTAAATACGAATCGTGCGATATTCGTATTTGGTTAGGCCGACCATCGATTTCATGTCAAAAAACGCACGAGTCACTACTCGTACAGGGGGCACTCGATCGAGTGCCATAGGCCACTCGATCGAGTAGCACCCCAAAAAGTGGTCAGTAGCCACGCTAATGACGCACTCGACCGAGTCAGTCAATGACTCGATCGAGTGGGTCTCATAAACCGCAAACCCGAGGGCTTGGACACATATTTCGAGCCCGTTCTTTTATCGACTTTAGACCATCGACTGACCCTCATATTTTCAAAACCTACACGTCACGATACGTAGAACGACTTTGACCACTTTAACGTGATAAGTCGGGACAAGACTACGGGACGTGAGATTAGGCTAACAATACGCCGCAGTCTCACATTTCCGTCCTTCGTTTAATACGCGACATAATGCGTACTTAATCGGGGTTAGTCCATCTACAAATTTCGCGGTCTAGTTTACATACGGGTACGTTTCCATCGTTATTTTGCTTTATTTTACGCAATGTTGTATTGTGAATTCCGGGTTGTATTTCCGCCCGTGTAATTTGTACGCTTTTATTTATTTCCTTTCGAGCTTTATTTATTTGCTTTTACGCTTTTATAAATGAACCTCGCATGCTAAATTATTTCGACCACATTTAAGATGCATTAAATGACGTAGTTAACGCAAAACTCGCATGTTTAGTTAAAAACGCTGTTTGCATATCATTTAATTATTTTACTAGTGCGCGTATCACGAACACGAACGATGTCTTAGTAGAGGCCGCCATGTGCGGGCGGGGTTGGGTGTCCTTAGTGGGCTTCCCAACACGTACCCTCACCCCTTACTCAGAACCTTTGGTTTCCGGATGTCCGAAACCCTTGGCGCACGAGAGTCATTTTATATACGAAAGCCGGTGTAAACGGTATCGGTATAACAATGCAAAGGGACGAGCCCCATAAACTCTCAAATCGAAGTGGGCTTACTTTGTGTATAGCCCATGACGACATAGAGTGGGCTCGTATGGTTCCGAATAACCACAAAATTCGGTGGCGACTCCATTTTGACTTAAATTTCGAACCCGAGAACAATCTCACCACGATATTCATTCGCCTACCCAAACCCGCGCTTCGCCGCGTCGGGGTGGACCTACGTCATGTCCACAACTTGTTATAAAAACATGTACAAAACAAAATTGTCATTTAAGGGAACGAATAATATATAGAGTGATACTGAAGAATGGTCTCTCAATAAGTTAGTGAGAGACCGTCTCTTCCAAGATTTTGCGATGATATTATCACGAGAACTTGATATATTAACTCATATTACCATACTTAAACAAAAAAACATTATGATTCTTGCTTTGATTGGCATATTTATATTACGTGTGCCTATTTTATAATAAAACAATTAATTAAAACAATACGAATTCATAAAACAATTAATTAAAATTAAAATTTTATTAATTAAACACCAAAATAGGCCAATGACAATATTATATAATGTGTGAACTATTGAGTAAACATGAATTATTGAGTGACACGGAATAAAAATTAATTTTTATTCCAATTGTAACAAATTTGGCTTCTTCCTTCGGGGTCGTCATCATAATATTTACACGGTCCAGTCTCATGGATCGACCAATAACATGTACCTTTACAATCGTTTTCACCCTCGGCATCCCGCTTCTGGACGTAAATATCAAACCAATATAACTTGTTATCGAACGTAAAACCACAAAAAAATAACGTAATAGAAAGGAACATGTTATTTTTCGCGGTGAAGGAGTACTCATCATCTTGATTTATTATGTGCGTACCCAAATCTTCGGTCTTCGATTTACAATGAATTTTTAGTGGTTTGCCCGGAAGAAGATCATTAAACATTTTCACCGTTACATGCTTATACCAACGACCTTCATTAAACTCAATAAACGAGGCGATAATAACTAAGAAAATAGCAAAAACTATGGTTTTCGACATTTTTTTTGTTGAGATTTTAAGTATAAAGTTCGAATTTGAGAAACAGGTTTTTAGTATTGTTTGTATTTATACATTTTTTTAGTGGAGATTAAGGTATATTATTATTAAGTACAATGTATATACTGATTCATAACCTTTTTAGTCCAATTAAGTATTTCTTTCCTAGTACGAGTATAAATTATACAGTAATTATTGTGAACAATCATTGTACCATGTGACAATAATAAAAACTTGCAATTTATGGTAAAAAATGACCATTTTAAGGTAGTTAGTTACCGTTTTCATATAAATAGTTACCATGTTTTTGTATCAAAAAGTGGTTAGTATTTAACCTAACGTGGTTACTAAATAACCTAAAATATTAATAACATTTTACCATAAATTTCTAGTTTTAAGGTTCGTCGTACGGTTCAATAGTTGTATACTATAATTTGTTTTATAACATATGGGCGATGTTAAATATTTCGTACAACCCTAAAGGTTGTATTTAACCAAGCCATTTAATATATTTTAATATGATACTCCATGGCATATATTAACTCAGGAATTAGCGACGAAACTACACATAAATCATTGTAATTAATACATGTATTAAGTATTTATTTCTCGTTGGGAAAAAAAGCAGGAGTATTTATTTCCTCTTTTAGTTTCTTATATATCGTCCTTAGGGTTATAATTATCATTTTCCTTCTGTCCCAGTCAATAATTAATATTTTTTCTTTTTTGGGTGTATCAGTCAATTTATAATTTATTTACACTTTTCTTTTTGGGTAAGTTTTAGCCTTTCCTTTTAACTTTTTAATAAAAAAATATTAATTCTTTTCTCGCTACCTAAAATTTTGTCTATAAATTAAATGTGAAATATCTATTGACACGAAGGGAGTATTAAGTAAGGAGTAAAATATATCCGGGTATAATACTCTGTATTTGACATTATACAATGAATCTTGTAAAGTTATTTTTTTTGCTGTAAAGATGTACGGGTCGCCCGAACCCAATACACGAGTGACCAAATTATCGTCCATCGAATCACAATGAAATTCAAATGGTTTACCCGAAGCAAGTCGATTAAGATTTTTTTTTTTAAGATTATGAATTTTTTAAATCAAATTTGAAAGATGGTTTCTAGGTAAATTTACAAGGGTTTAGTATGTGACGCCTATATGATTTTTCTTTTTAATTTTCTCCCATGCACAAAAGCGACCAGTAGCGTTATGCCGTGTGTCGACTCCTAATACTCCAAATATTATTTATTATTTGCCATCACGTGTTAGAAAAATCCATACCAAGCCGTTCATCTAACATCATCTCGAACACATAAGACAACCATGTGAATAACAAATAATATGCTTATAAAGATATTAAAGGATATCACGTAACAGATAGTTTTCTTTACTTCAATTAATCAACATGTGAGGTGATGAAAACGATAGAGTTTAAAAGATGGGACATTGGCAGCCATTTGATTTTTAAAATCATTTTTCACGTAAACAGAGAATAAACACACGAGTCGTGGCTCCTAGTATCACCGCTACTCCATATTGGCTTGCATCTCACCAATAGAAGTAACTGTGTTACCAACTCGTAGACCGAACCAATCTTATGAGGTTTACATCTCACCCATAAGGCTCAATTGGGCCCGAACTTCTATTATATTATACGTTTATTCAAACGGGGCTCTGGGCTGAAATGAAAGCTGATGATTACATTATCTGCATCACCAAGAGGGAACCCGCAGTTTTCAGAATCATGTTCTGCCCCCGCTACCTAGGTGGTAATACTGATCAAGTACTTGTCTATATGTGCGCCACATACCCTACGCAGACTCTTGAACCGCAGAACTCACTGCCGTAGGACGACTACCTTAAACACTAGGTCGACTCTCGGACCGCAGCCTCCGAGTCTGCTTTTCATTATAAGTGCAGTCGAAACACCACGCATGGTAGAATCCAACACAAGCTATTCGTCCCAGACTCGCATTGTAAACTTTATATAAAAGTCGCCCGTGAACAAGTAGTATATTATTTGGTGACCTTCAATAATTGGTCGGACTCATTTGAAACAGTCAAATCCTCAAATTCGTACTTTCGGTGTGACAACGTTACACTTTAATCCTCAAGTGTCATCCGAAACGTTATATCCCAAATATCGTATAACATTTTTAAAATAGTAAATCCTTTAAATGAAGTTTTATAAAAATAAAATTTAGGTATAATAAAATACTTTTATAGTTTATGAAAAATATAAATTAAGTTGTATTTAATCGATTTACAAAATTTTAACGTAAAAATCATTTTTTTAAATGTTTATAAATGTCGTGTAAAAGTTTTGAGATAAAATAAATCCATTTATTTAGAAAACGAACCTATATAAAATTAATAAGTGAAATTTTATTAAAATGCAACATTTTGCAAGTTACTAATTTACTATATAAACAAATGTAAAAGTACTAAAGAAAATTTAATACTACCAAAATTACAATCATATAAAACACATACAAAATATATAGAAAATAAAATAAACATACATAACAATTAGAATTAAACATACATATAAAATATAATGAAAATGATACAAGTAAATTTTATCATTTTAAGTTCTTTTATTCATTTTATCATTTTTCATATAACCAGAAATGTAAAGATGATAAATAAATAAATTAAACAAGTGATAGTTTAGTCGAGTTGAATTTAGTCGTAATAAAATATCACGTAACATTTTTATATATACATAAGTAATTTAGTCATACAAACAAGCCTGAATATTTAAATAAGCAATTTATTAAATTACTAACATAATATACTTATATATAAGAAATGTTGTTAGAAGAAAAGTTTGGTTACCTTAATAAGCTACTATTTATTAACGTTATTAAGGATAAAATGTCGAAATGAATTGACCCAAATACGATACTAGAAAAGTGATCCCGCCAAATAGTGAGCAGCTCCTCGTCCCCGATGCTCCAATAATGAAGAAAAACGAGGAAGTAAATATAGTACGGAGTAATGTAGTATATAGTATAGTAAGTAGAAGTAGTAGTACGTAATATAGTACTCCTTAGTACGTACTCGTAGTATAGTATGTACGTAGTATGGTACGTAAGAAGTAACGTAGAAGTAGTAATATATATATATATATATATATATATATATATATATATATATATATATATATATATATATATATATATATATATATATATATATATATATATATATATATAGGTTTAAATAAGGCCAACAACTCTTATAAGTTCATAAGTCCAAGTGTTAAAGTTACACAAAAGGTGCTTAAAGTTACACGAGATGAGTGTTAAAGTTGCACTTTATCACTTGAAGTGATAACAGTGCTGAATGTTATAGTTACATATCAATTTTGAACAAATGCAACTTCAACGTATGTCAACTGTAACTTTAATATAGACTTAGTTGCATGTGGTGAACTTATTTGATCCCTTATATATATATATATATATATATAGAGGTGGGATCAGGTGAGTCCACCTATATATGTTGAGTCCGTGAGTCCCCATTTTAGCCCTTGATTCAAGGTTAGATTAATGGACAAGATTTAATCTCATAATTAAGGAAATAACTAACAAATTTGGTAAATATATCATTTCTCTCTCTCCTCCTTAATTATCTCAATCCAAATCTTTTATCTCTCTTATCAATCTTTTTAAATGTTTTTTCTCTCACACAACAAGTTTTTTCAAAATTAAGTTTTTTTCATTTTCACCAAAAATCATTATTTTCTTACTGCCATTGTACGTATATTACTATGTTACTGCCATAATCCATAAACTATGTTACTTTAACTCATATAACATGTTACTTTAATTCATGAACTGCGTTACTTTAACTCATAAAATCTGTTACGTTGTTTAATATATTCTCCTGCAAAAACTATTACTCTAACTCATACAATGTGTTACTCTAATTCATGAACTGTGTTACTTTAACTCATAAAATCTGTTACGTTGCATAATCTCTTGCAAAAACAGGAGTTCCAATTAACAAAAAGAACAATGTTTGTTTTCATTAAGATACTCCAAAACGAAAAGTCGTACAAGGTTCCAACTAAATCAACTTCATTACAATTCCAATGTTTCAAACTTGTTACTCATAATGTCCTACTTATAATTCTGCTTCTTCTTCATCCTTCTCGTTCTCTCCGTCTTCTTCTTTTTCATCTTTTTCATCATCATCTCAGAAGCTTTGATTTAATCTCATCACCGCACAATGGAGGAAACTCTCACCCACATCCCTACATCATTCATGTGGATTAAAGTAACAGATAACAAGAGTTAAAGTAACAGATGAAGTGCATTGAAGTAACATTGAATTAAATTAACAGAGTATGCTTATACACCAGATATAAAGTAACAGAGGTCAGACATTAAAGTAACAGATAGTATGAATTAAAGTAACAGATAATGTTCATTAAAATAACACCAGATATAAGTTAGTGCAAAAAATTCATATAATGATAAAAGTGAGAGTATGACGCAGTATCTTACTATTTGATATTGTTTCCTATTTTGAAGTCATCACGTCCCATAATTATAGGAAGTAGTATTTTTTTTTTCTTTTTTTTATATGACGTTACTCTTTGATATTGTTTCCTATTTTGGTGGCAATCACGTCCCATTATTATAGGAAACAATATCTTTTTTTTATTATTTTTTTAATATGGCAGTTTCCTAAACTCTTATGACACTACAATGCACTACAATAACAGATGAAAAACACTAAAGTAACAACTGGAGTGTATTAAAGTAACACGACATATAAAGTAACAGATGGTAGACATTAAAATAACAGATGCTCTACACTAAAGTAACGCAGTATATGAACTAAAGTAACGCAATATATTGTAAACGTAAAAACTAATAATTAAGTAGCATCTCAACGACTTCCATGGCGATTCCAGTATAAATTACAAAACATATATACTCACCGTTTGTGTGTTCTACGATTTGCATATGAATCTATGATGAATAACACGACCATGAAAACAATATCAACATGAAAATTGACGCAAAACATGAATGACACGACCATGAAAGCAATATCAACATGAAAATTGTCGCAAAACATGAACACAAATTGACGCAAATTAATCAAGATAATGAATAAAAATTGACGCAAAACATGAAAGCAATATCGAAACTCACCATTGTTATACTCGATGAATTGCTTATCAACGGTTAATGAAGATGTCGCGATCATTGAATTCATGGTAACGGAATTTCGAGCACAGATTTGATTGAATGAATGAATGAACGTGATGATCGATGGGAGCGTTTTTTTTTTCAGGTTTTGATGAACCTGTAACGTGAATGAATGAATGAGGAATGATTGTGATTATGAGAGTTATTGTTTCCTAAAATCATGGGAGTTATTTAGTATCATCTTTAATGGCTCCCACTATTATAGGAAACATAACTTTTTTAGTATCATCTTTAATGATACCCACTATTATAGGAAACAATATCTTTTTTTATTATTATTTAGCAATGGCGGTTTCAAATATCCCCATGACTCACTAACGCGTTACAATAACAGACTTTAAGAACTAAAGTAACGTCTTCGATAAACTAAAGTAACATATCATAAAAGTAATAAAAGTTTGTCATTAAAATAACGGACATTCTACACTAAAGTAACACAGTATCTGAACTAAAATAACCCAATACCTTTTCTGTGCGCAGACATCATGTGATTAAAATGCAACATTACTATAGTTCAACGTAGAAAAGTAGAAACTAAAAATTTAGTATCATCTTAATGACTCCCATATCCTTTCAAGTATAAACTACAATATATACTCACAGTTTGTTTTTTCCACGATTTGCATATCAGCCATTGAATGAAAAGTAGAAGTCGGATTGAATGAAAAGCAGCGCGATGAAGACGATTATTGACTGAATGTGTTATTGATTGTGTCGTATTGAAATAAATGGCAGCGGCGCGTTGAAGATGATGAATGATTGAATGTAATTTTGAAGAATGAATGATTGAATGAGCGAGAGAACAATGAAGAAGGTGGTTGAAACGGAATTGATGAAAGAGAGAATGAATGATTGAATGAATGAGAATGTTACTTTACTGAAATATTCACCTTCCTATTTTGGTGGATTCAGTATCTTTTTTTTTTTTTTTTTATTAAAACAGTGATTTTATCTCGTCCCTTGATCCATCTCCCATCCAACGGATGGGATGAGGACTCAACACATATATAGGGACTCATTAGAACCCATCTATATATATATATATATATATATATATATATATATATTTATAGAGTATATATAGTTGACATATATAGTAGAGTATATGTAGGTAGAAGTAGTAATAGAGTAGTAGTATGTATAATATGTAGTTACTAGTGAGTAATGTATGTAGGTAGTTACTCCGTATATGGTATATATAGTGGAATATATAGGTATGAAACTAGGAGTAACATGCATGAGTAGGAGGGTAGGGGGTGTAGGTTAAGGTTAGCGTACAATAGGCAGTATAGGTGTATAGCTTAGGTGAGTGGTAAAGAGGGGTATGGAATACGTGGGTGGTAATTAGGACACCCCAATTTCCCGAGTTCCGGTCCGTTTTTCGTACAAACGTCTTTCTTAAAAAGTTGAAATATAAGAGTACGATATTAAAATAATGAAAACCGTAAAATTTATTTTTAAAAAGAAATTTGTGAGACGGTAAGTAAAATAGACGGTAAATAGTATTATGGGACAAAAGTTATAAGAAATCGTTGTTTTAAAAATTCGATAAATTATTAATTTTTTACGAAACGAGAAAATGTCAAAATGACGGTTCATTATAAAAATATATTTTCGAGTTTTAAACTTTATTTAACGAAAGATAGATTTTTAATAATTCGATAAATAAATTCCTATATTTTTATAACGGAATAATTTTAAATTAACAAAAACAAAATATTTTATTTACGAAAATAATTTTTCGAACGTTAAACTTGGTTTAAATAAATGTTTAAAATTTTAACTCTATTTGAAAAATACGGGGTATTACATAGAGTGATACTGAAGAATGGTCTCTCAATAAGTTAGTGAGAGACCGTCTCTTCCAAGATTTTGCGATGATATTATCACGAGAACTTGATATATTAACTCATATTACCATACTTAAACAAAAAAACATTATGATTCTTGCTTTGATTGGCATATTTATATTACGTGTGCCTATTTTATAATAAAACAATTAATTAAAACAATACGAATTCATAAAACAATGAATTAAAATTAAAATTTTATTAATTAAACACCAAAATAGGCCAATGACAATATTATATAATGTGTGAACTATTGAGTAAACATGAATTATTGAGTGACATGGAATAAAAATTAATTTTTATTCCAATCGTAACAAATTTTGCTTCTTCCTTCGGGGTCGTCATGATAAAATTTACACGGTCCAGTCTCACGGATCGACCAGTGACATGTACCTTTACAATCGTTTGCACCCTCGGCATCCCGCTTCTGGATGTAAATATCAAACCAATGTAACTTGTTATCGAACGTAAAACCACAAAAAAATAACGTATTACCAAGGAATATGTTATTTTTCGCGGTGAAGGAGTACTCATCATCTCGATTTATTATGTGCGTACCCAAATCTTCGGTCCTCGATTTACAATGAATTTTTAGTGGTTTGCCCGGAAGAAGTACATTAAACATTTGTACCGTTACATGCTTATAATAACGACCTTCATTAAACTCAATAAACGAGGCGATAATAACTAAGAAAATAGCAAAAACTATGATTTTCGACATTTTTTTTGTTGAGATTTTAAGTATAAAGTTCGAATTTGAGAGACAGGTTTTTAGTATTGTTTGTATTTATACATTTTTTTTAGTGGAGATTAAGGTATATTATTATTAAGTACAATGTATATACTTATTCATAACCTTTTTAGTCCAATTAAGTATTTCTTTCCTAGTACGAGTATAAGTTATACAGTAATTATTGTGTACAATCGTTGTACCATGTGACAATAATAAAAACTTGCAATTTATGGTAAAAAATGACCATTTTAAGGTAGTTAGTTACCGTTTTCAATCTTTTCATATAAATAGTTACCATGTTTTTGTATCAAAAAGTGGTTAGTATTTAACCTAACGTGGTTACTAAATAACCTAAAATGTTACTAATATTTTACCATAAATTTCTAGTTTTAAGGTTCATCGTACGGTTCAATGGTTGTATACTATAATTTGTTTATAACATATGGGCGATGTTAAATATTTCGTACAACCCTAAAGGTTGTATTTAACCAGGCCATTTAATATATTTTAATATGATACTCCATGGCATATATTAACTCAGGAATTAGCGACGAAACTACACATAAATCAATGTAATTAATACATGTATTAAGTATTTATTTCTCGTTGGGAAAAAAAAGTAGGAGTATTTATTTCCTCTTTTAGTTTCTTATATACCGTCCTTAGGGTTATAATTATCATTTTTCTTTTGTCCTAGTCAATAGTTAACATTTTTCTTTTTTGGGTGTATCAGTCAATATATAGTTTATTTACACTTTCCTTTTTGGGTAAGTTTTAGCCTTTCCTTTTAACTTTTTAATAAAAAAATATTAATTCTTTTCTCGCTACCTAAAATTTTGTCTATAAATTAAATGTGAAATATCTATTGACACGAAGGGAGTATTAAATAAGGAGTAAAATATATCCGGGTATAATACTCTGTATTTGACATCATACAATGAATCTTGTAAAGTTATTTTTTTTGCTGTAAAGATGTACGGGTCGCCCGAACCCAATACACGAGTGACCAAATTATCGTCCATCGAATCACAATGAAATTCAAATGGTTTACCCGAAGCAAGTCGATTAAGTTTTTTTTTTTTTTAAGATTATGAATTTTTTAAATCAAATTTGAAAGATGGTTTCTAGGTAAATTTACAAGGGTTTAGTATGTGACGCCTATATGATTTTTCTTTTTAATTTTCTCCCATGCACAAAAGCAACCAGTAGCGTTATGCCGCGTGTCGACTCCTAATACTCCAAATATTATTTATTATTTGCTATCACGTGTTAGAAAAATTCATACGAATTCATAAAATAATTTATTAAAATTTTATTAATTAAACACTAGACTAGGCCTGTAGGCCAGGCTAATAACAATAATAAATAAGGTTATTTCATGACAATAATACCAACTATAAGGGAGCTTCTTAGAATAATCCCAACTATACATAATCTCGTTTTAATATGAACTATGCCTTCATTAATCTCATTTTGCTATGGACAAAATTATGACCTGCTATAACCGGTAATAGTGACCGGTTGTGACTTTCTAGGGTCCTTGAGTGTTCCGTCGTCGTTCATGAAAGTCAAAACAACAAGAAAATTAAAACATTTTTTTCATGGCTTCTACAATACTAATCAGGAAAAAAAATGCAAGAAGAATTTTGGGAAGATTCAAAAAAATTTTAACCAACAACCGAAACTGAAGAGGAAGGTTCAACCGGTTTTCCAGGTAACCGGTCGCCTATATCAATGAGAGATTAATAAAGGCATAGTTCATATTAAAACGAGATTACGTATAGTTGGGATTAATCTAAGAAGCCCCCTTATAGTTGGTATTATTGTCATGAAATAACCCTAATAAATATTGTATGAAATATTAAGCAAATATGAATTATTGAGTGACACGGAATAAAATTTAAATTTTATTCCAAGGGTAACAAATATTGCCCGCCCCGGAGAAAACCGAACACGGTCCACGCTCCGAGATCACCCAAATACATGCACCCTTACAATCGGTTTTACCTTCGCTATCCCGCTTCTCTTTGTAAATATCAAACCAATGTAACAGGTTATCGAACGTAAAACCACAAAAAAATAACGTTGTACCGAATATGTTATTTACGGCGGTAAAGACGTACACGTCATTTAAATTTATTTTGTGCGTACCCAAATCATGGTTTTTCGATTTACAATGAATTTCTAGTGGTTCACCCGAATGAAGTCGATTAACCATTTGTACCGTTACATTATTATAAACATAACCTTCATTAAACTCAATAAACGAGGCGATAATAACTAAGAAAATAACAAAAACTATGGTTTTCGACATTTTTTTTTGGGATTGCAAGTATAAAGATCAAATTTAATTTGAGAGACGGTTTTTTTAGTATGAAGCAAATGAAATTATATTTTTTGCATTTATACTTTTTTATATAGTAGATTATGATATATTAAGTACAATATATCGACATTTTTTTTAATCTATTAAGTATTTCTTTCCCAGTACATAAAATTGGCATCATACAATATAATTTTCTTTATGGTGTGTTTGGGAACTCGGATTTGGATTTAAAATCCGGATTTGAAATATTTTAGGCGTTTGGCAATCTTGGGATTTGGATTTGAAATTGAGACCAAATCCAACCTAGTTGAAATTTGGCTATCTCAAATTCCTAGGGTATGGGTAGTCATTTCAATTCCGTCAATTATTGTTTTTTTATTTTTGCGCATAATCTTATAAAAATATTTTTTTTTTGTTTTTTTTTCTGTTTTTGAAAATTTACGCTTTTCTGATGAAAAATTTTCAAAAATAAAAATAAAAATTGGTGACCGTGACTCGACTCCACCCGCCTGAATTCCAATTCCAAGGGTACCCAAACACCATTTTGGATTTGGATTTGGATTTGAAATCTAGAATTTCAAATACAAGAATTGAAATCATGAAATTTAAATCAATTCCGAGTATCCAAACGCAACCTTACGGAAATTGTTGTAGGAGACAGTATTATAATAAGGTTATTGTGAATTAATTTTTGTAACCATTTTATTTGTTCATCTTGTCACTAAGGACTTTCAATTTCATATAATAATTTAGGATTATTTCATTATAATAATCCAAACTATTAACCACCTCTTTAAGATAATAATCCCAATTGTAGGTATCATATTCTCAAACTAAACTCATTAGATATTTAATTGTTATAACAAGTTAAAAATAACCTAATGTTTCTCTCCCCTCTTTTGTCTTCCATTATCACCTTCGTCACCATCATCAATCTCCATCAAAACCAACTCTACCACCGATTCACCATCATCAACTCCCCTACTTCATTTTCGCAGTAACCAACTCCAACACCGTTTCTTCCTCTCATTTGTGCGAGTGTGCGACCATTAAAACTATCTCCACCACCGGTAAACCGAACTGATTTGAACCATCCGGTCTGAACCGGATCGGACACATGCCGTTCCGGTTTCCGGGTCTCCAAAAAAAAGTGGTGTTCAGTCTCTGGTCTGGTCGACACTTAAAAAAATTCAAATTTAGTATATTTTCCCGGTCCAAACCCATTCTTAAGGGGATCCGGTCCGATACGGGTTCCCTTCTAAACGGTCTGGTTTCGGGTTTGGATTGATGAACACACTTCTAGGAAGGTTAGGGGAAATATATATAATTAGTGTTAATTTTAGAGAGTGGTGACCGGTTAAATAAATAGTAGTCATTTAGACTGTTATGAGAGAAACATACCCAAAGTTCGAATTATTATGAGATTACATGTACTTGAAATTATTCTAAGAAGTTGGGAAATAGTTTGGATTATTCTCATGAAATAACCCTATAATTTGCATATGAGTTTTTGTGTAATTCATATTATAACAAAATGTTTTTTTAAGGCATGACATTAAACGTCAAGAAAAACATCTACACGTCAGCACCTCAGCTAATAAGTCATGCATTAACACAGGAACTAAACTAATTCTTATTCTCGATCATTCCAAGGATAACAAACGGGATAATATTTCCAGGCAAAAATAGAACACGGTCCGGACTCTGTGATCACCCAAATACACGCACCCTTGCAATCGGTTTTACCATGGGTATCCCGCTTCTGGACGTAAATATCGAACCAATGTAACTGGTTATCAAACGTAAAACCACAAAAAGATAACGTTGTACCGAATATGTTAGTTGTCAGGGTAAAGACGTACACGTCATTAAAATTTGTTATGTGCGTACCCAAATCATGGTTCTTCGATTTACAATGAATTTCTAGTGGTTTGCCCGAACGAAGTCGACTAACAATTTGTACCTTTACTTTATTATTAACAAAACCTTCATTAAACTTAGTAAACGAGGCGATAATAACTAAGAAAATAACAAAAGTTATGGTTTTCGACATTTTTTTTTTGAGATTGTATGTATAAATATCGAATTTAATTTGAGAGACGGTTTTTTTAGTATGAAACAAATGAAGTTATATTGTTTGTATTTATACTCTTTTTTTTTTTATAGGAGATTATGATATATTGTTGTGTGCCAAATTTGGACCGTTTTTCCTCCCATTTAGACCCGTTTTTCCTCTGTTTTGTGAGACTTAAGTGCGATTATCGCCGTATTTTGCGTAATTCTCACATTAGTGTCTCTCTTTTGCATTTTACGTGTTTTTGGTATTTTCTGTCTATTTTGATAGGATTTTCGACCAAAAACGTGTTTGAGCTTTTACGAGCAAGAGAGAGATACGGTCCAAGAGCAAAGCACACAACCGAAAGTCCGAGTAATCCAAGTGATCAACGAAGAAAAAGACCGGAAAAGAGTCAATGGACCACCGGGTGAAGTTTCGCCCGGTGAGTCATCACCGGGCGAAGTTTCGCCCGACGACATTTTTTCATCCCCCGAAGATTTTCACGGCATGCACGACCGGGCAACTTGACCGGGCGAAATTTCGCCCACCGAGTGAAATTTCGCCCGATGGTGAAGACGGGTCGAAAACGCGAAAAACGAAGAAAATCTCACCGGGTGAAATTTCACCCGGTGGGATTATTACGTCAAGCCGCGGGGCGAAATTTCACCCCATGAAGATGCAAAGGGTGATGGTCTTGCAAAATGAAGAGAAATCGGATTTGGGCATTGAAGTTTGTGCAACCCATTAAGCAACTCTATAAATACTAAACCTAGGGTTTTGAGCCAAAGTGTGCCTTAAGTGAGCCTTGATTGTGCCTCTTAGGAGGAGGATAGAAAACCTCCATATTGTAGTACTCCCTCTATCCATTTTTAATCTTTCTACTTTCCTTTTTGGATTGTACATCTTTAAACTTCCTACTTACAATATTTCCTCTTTTGGTTGATTTTTGTGGTCTATATCATTTCTGACCCCACATTTTCTCTCAACTTTCATTTTCCACCACACACTACACTCCACTCTTAATTTTTGTGCCTACTCCCCCATGAAGTTTAAATTTGGATGGAGGGAGTAAGTAGTAGTAGGTTGTAGTAAAACTCTCTTAGAAAAATTCTCAAAAACAATTATAGATCTACTAAATATTAATACAATTACTCCATTATTAATAGTAAAGTTACAATCTTTATTGAAGAATTGGGTTTATTATTGAAGATTCAAGGGTTTTACAAGGGTTTATGTGACAAAATCCTTGTCTTATTTCTTGAAGATTCTTATTTCTCTTATTGAAGATTGAAGATTTATGCATGGATTAGTGACAAATTCTTGTGTATTTCTCTCAAGATTCAATCTTTATTATTATTAATCTTCTTCTTCTATTTTATATTTCCTCCATTGTTGGTAAAATTCTCTCCTCTCCCTTTTCTCCATTAATATATTTGTTTGTGTAGTTTTTATGCATGTTTTATAAATTTTCTTCTCAATGAATGCTTTGTTGTTAATCACCATGATTAGTGAGTAGATCTTTTTGTTAGGGGGTTAGGGAGGACGATTTATAGGTAAAGATTTGAGATTATTGCATTTGAGGGTGATATTGTCTTTATGGGATTGTTGTGTTATGTTTGACTTAGCTTGATCACCTAGGTTGACTTGACTCACCCGGACCAATATGGGGAAACTCGGGGTTTGGGTAATTCTATCTAGAGACCGTAGTCCATTCGTCGCGAAAGCGGGCTTAGACTTGGTTGGTAGGGAAACCGAAAGGTTGAACCTCCCTTATACACCTTGTGATGATTCTTGCATTATTAGATTCTTGTCTTTATTTCCGATCCCCCGACTCTCCCTAACGCCTTTCCCATCAATAGTTTCTCACCTTAATCACATAAGCTCATTTAGCAAACTTCACCCGACTCGACCAAAAACCCCCCTTCTCGACTCAATTACTCATAGACTCTAACTTAAACGACTACCCCTCTCGACCGTCCCTGTGGATCGATCCTTGACTTACCACTACTACGTAGTAGTAGTATTCCGGGATTATAAATATTGTTTGACCGCGTTGGATAGGCGACAATCCGCGCGCATCAAAATGGCGCCGTTGCCGGGGACGGTGATCAGTTAGTTGTGTTTTTGTCATTGTATTTGAGTAATTGTTTTCTTCCCTTTTACCCTAGTACCGCTCGGTGCTAGGAGTCTCATCTTTGAATTGAGTTGTGTTCAGGAACAATCATATTTGGCATTGCTTATTCCATACCGGTGCAAGCGAGACGATATTGTTATTTTGGAATTCAAATCAACCAAAGTGAACCCTAATCCATATCTTACTGTAATACCCCGTATTTTTTCAAATAGAGTTAAAATTTTAAATATTTATTTAAACCAAGTTTAACGTTTGAAAAAAATTATTTTTCGTGAATAAAACTATTTTATTTTCGTTAAATTAAAAATTATTGCGTTATAAAAAGATGAAAATTTATTTATCGAATTATTAAAATTTTTATCTTTCGTTAAATAAAGTTTATAACTCGAAAATATTTTTAATATTGACTTGTCGTTTTAACGTTTTCTTGTCTCGTAAAATTTTAATAATTTATCGAATTTCTAAAATAATGATTACTTATAACTTTTGTCTCATAATTCTATTTACCGTCTATTTTACTTGCCGTCTTACAAACTCGTTTTTAAAAAAATATATTCTATGGTTTCCATTATTTTAATCTCGTACTCTTATATTTCAACTTTTTAAAAAGAAAAGAAAGACGTTTGTACTAGAAGCGGACCAAAACGGATGCTCCTCATGAACTCCCACGTATAACATACACATGCACATACACATATACGTACACATACACATGCATGCATTATACTACTCCTACTCACCTTATTCTTTACTGACTTCCTACAACTGCTCCCTACTCCCTCACTCACCTAAGCTACTACACTTGCATGCACACCAACACTACTCATTACGTACTATATATACACCTCCCTCATTTCTATTTTCTCATTCTTACTACTACCTAATCTCTGCATACCACTACACATACTGTAACACTCCCTCCGGACACTATTTTTCGCCCCACTAGCTCAATATATGTGAGGAGTATTTTAATGAAGTGGGGCAAAAAATAGTGTCCGGAGGGAGTACATATTACGTACTATTTTCTAAGTACTACTCCGTACTATATATATACTACTCGTACTACTTCTACCTACTATATTACATACTCCGTATTATATATTTTTATTTACTCCCTCGTCCTTTTCTATAATTGGAACATCGGGGACGAGGAGCTGTCCAGTATTTGATGGGATCACTTTTCTAGAATCGTATTTGGGTCAATTCATTTCGACATTTTCTTCTTAATAACGTTAATAAATAGTAGCTTATTAAGGTAACCAAACTTTTCTTCTAACAACATTTCTTATATATAAGTATATTATGTTAGTAATTTAATAAATTGCTTATTTAAATATTTAGGCTTGTTTGTATGACTAAATTACTTATGTATATATAAAAATGTTACGTGATATTTTATTATGACTAAATTTAACTTGACTAAACTATCACTTGTTTAATTTATTTATTTATCACCTTTACATTTCTGATTATATGAAAAATGATAAAATGAATAAAAGAACTTAAAATTTTAAAATTTACTTATATCATTTTCATTATATTTTATATGTATGTTTAATTCTATTTGTTATGTATGTTTATTCTATTTTCTATATATTTTGTATGTGTTTTATATGATTGTAATTTTGGTAGTATTAAATTTTCTTTAGTATTTTTACATTTGTTTATAGAGTAAATTAGTAACTTGAAAAATGTTTTATTTTAATAAAATTTTATTTATTAATTTTATATAGATAAAGATTTATAAATTTCATTTTTCTAAAATAAATGGATTTATTTTTATTCCGAAATTTTTACACGATATTTATAAATATTTAAAAACATGATTTTACGTCAAATTTTGTAAATCGATTAAGTACGACTTAATTTATAGTTTTCATAAAATTTTATATTTTTTTCAGAGGTTATAAATTTTAAAATAATATTTTATTATTATTATTATACTTTAAACTTTATTTTATTTTATATAAAACTTCGTTTTAAAGAATTTACTATTTTAAAATTACTATACGATATTTGGGATATGATGTTTCGGGTGACACTTGAAGATTAAAGTGTAACGTTGTCACACTGAAAGTAAGTATTTGAGGATTTGACTGTTTCAAATGAGTCCGACCAATTATTGAAGGTCACCAAATAAAGTACTACTTGTTCATGGGCGACTATTATATAAAGTTTACGATGCGAGTCTGGGAAGAATAGCTTGTGTTGGATCCTACCATGCGTGGTGTTTCGACTGCACTTGTAATGAAAAGCAGACTCGGAGGCTGCGGTCCGAGAGTCGACCTAGTGTTTAAGGTAGTCGTCCTACGGCAGTGAGTTCTGCGGTTCAAGAGTCTGCGTAGGGTATGTGGCGCACATATAGACAAGTACTTGATCAGTATTACCACCTAGGTAGCGGGGGCAGAACAGGATTCTGAAAACTGCGGGTTCCCTCTTGGTGATGCAGAGAATGTAATCATCAGCTTTCATTTCAGCCCAGAGCCCCGTTTGAATAAACGTATAATATAATAGAAGTTCGGGCCCAATTGAGCCTTATGGGTGAGATGTAAACCTCATAAGATCGGTTCGGTCTACGAGTCGGTAACACGGTTACTTCTATTGGTGAGATGCAAGCCAATATGGAGTAGCGGTGATACTAGGAGCCACGACTCGTGTGTTTATTCTCTGTTTACGTGAAAAATGATTTTAAAATCAAATGGCTGCCAATGTCCCATCTTTTAAACTTTACCGTTTTCATCACCTCACATGTTGGTAATTGAATTAAAGGAAACTATATGTCACGTGATATCCTTTAATATCTTTGTAAGCATATTATTTGTTATTCACATGATTGTCTTATGTGTTCGAGGTGATGTTAGATGAACGGCTTAGTTGCTGTCCCGCTCAGCGTCCATTGTATTATTTTTTTTTGCAGGTCTAAGACGTTGGGGAATCGAGCGAGAGATTTTAATAATGTTTAGCTTAAAAATGAAATTTATATTCTGTACTAAGTGAATCAAGACTATGTAATTAATAGTCGTTTGTTGTAAGGATCCGTAGCGATCCGGATTTATTTAAACTCTGATATAATTTTAATTAAATGACTTAATTAAATGACTTAATTAACTTTCCGCATTATCTATTATTTTAAGTCATCGAAAATCCGGGTTGTTACACTTACACCAACTTTTCACCCATCCACCATTCTCAAAACTCTCACAAAATTCTCTTTCCCTCTTCTTCTCTCTTCAAAAAAACCACTTCTACAAACAAACATGCCTACTTTAAGATCTCACTCCCAACCCACCCATGAACAAACTTCTTCTCCCGTCGCATATGGAAACATACCCGATAACTTTGAGCTCAAGACTTCTTCGATTGCTATAGTCCAACAAGACACCTATCATAGGCTTCCACAAGAAGATGCTCTAGAACACATAGCGACATTTAAAGAGAAGCTAATTGGAATGAAGTTGAATGGACTTACTTCATGCCAATTCCATAGACTTTTGTTTCCCAAAACTCTTCGTGATGATGCTAGGAGATGGCTACAAAGCCACAACGATGGTACCTTCCAAACTTGGAATCAATTGGCCAATGCATTTCTAGAAAAATACTATCCTCCTTCCAAGACCAATCATTACCGAATGGAGATTCAAACCTTCCGACAAGGAGAAAATGAAAGTATAAGCGAGGCTTGGGATCGATTTCAGACTTTACAAATGAAGTGCCCGCATCACGGTATCCCTCATTGGCTTATGCTCCATACATTTTTCTACTCGTTAACCGCCGATGCAAGGGACATCCTCAATGCTACCGTAAAGGGCGACTTCTTCCTACTCAATGAGAACGAATCCCATGATCTCCTCGACAAGATAGCCAAAAGTGACGTGTATGCTAAGGAATTGCAAGAGGGTGAATCTAGTGGAGACTCGGAATCATCGAATGACATGGAGACCTCTCTTGAAGTACAACTCGCTCAACTTTTTGAGAGATTTGAAGCTATGGTTGTTAAGGATACCTTCCAACCCGAACCAAGGTCTCCACCAAGAGAAATCTCTCCACCAAGAAGAGTTTCTCCATCGAGAAGAATCACCCCACCAAGAAGAACTACACCACCTAGGCGAACATCTATCTTGCCTCCAAAGCCGTATAGGGTAGATATCCCTTGTGATAATTGTGAAGGATACAACCACGACTCCAATCTTTGTGTGAAAAAGGAGAGCGTTCATCAAGCAAACACTCAAGAGACATATGAAAAGCCTCAAACGAGCAATCCTAATTCGGGGTTCGGAACTCATTCCACGCCACATCAAGGATCACATCCTTTTCCAAGAGCCCCCAATCAAAGGGTTTATCCTAATTCATATGAACCTTATTATCAACCAAGGCCTCCTCACACGAATCAAGGTTGTTTCCATCCTCAAGGACCACCGAGACCAAATCAAGGACCTCCCTTTGGAAATCATCCTCCATTCAATCAAGGACCTCCCTTTGGAAATCATCCTCCATTTAATCAAGGACCTCCTTATGGAACTCATCCTCCATTCAATCAAGGACCTCCCTTTGGAAATCATCTTCCATTTAATCAAGGTCCTCCTTTTGGAGCTTATCCACCGCCTAACCAAGGCCCTCCAAGGAACTTCCAAGGTAATTTTCAACCCTTTCATGACATTCAAGAAACTATCAAGTTCTTGTTGAGAGAGAATGCGTCAAACCGAGCTAGACTTGAAGCTTTAGAGGCACGAGCCATGTCGCGAGCTCGATCACCTCAAGAGCCGACCGATTCTTTCAACCAAGCTTCCGTGAATGCCATTAAGGTAATGTGCAAAAAGGAACCGGTGAAATCTTTTGACTCACAAGCTCTTACATCTCATCCCTCAATCTATGAATTTGATGAGAATGTGGTCAAGGATGTCACCGAGAAACCAAGAAGAGATCCATCAAAATACCTTGTAGGAGACCTTTCGTTTGTCATTGAACAAATTTCGATAGAGGATACGAACTTACTCTCTAGGATTGAGGTACCTCCCTTGAATGACAAGCCACCGAACCTATTTGATGATCAAGCTTTGGGAATGATAACCTTCACCGACCTTATCGAGAACATTGATACAAGCCCTTCTATGCCTACCCCGTCCGATTACATCCGAGACATCATTTTGAAACCCGCCGAGAAAGAAAGAGCTCCCATTTCTCCAAGAACTAACCCTAGAGTCACAATTCCTATCAAATTAGGTGATCCGGGTTGTTTTGCCATTCCATGCTCCATCGACCACGTCTTGATAGATCGAGCTCTATGTGACCTTGGTGCCGACATTAGCTTGATGCCCTTGGACATCGCTCGTACTATCTATGTTAAAGATTTGGAGTATTTCCCCGCGAATGTGCAAATGGCCGATGGAACTTCTAAAGAGTCCTATGGATTAGCCCGTAACCTCATGGTTAATCTGGGGAACTTGTATATCCCCACCGATTACGTTATTTTGGATATGCCAATCGAGGAGCGGAATCCTATCCTTTTGGGACGACCTTTCTTAGCTACCGATGGAGTAATTATTGATGTGAAGCGAGGGCGATTATCTTTCAATGTTGCTAATGAAACGGTCCAATTTGTGCTTCCCGCATTCCTTCACGAAGATCCTCCTAACTTGGAGTTTTGGAACCAAATGGTGGAGTTCCCATCAAATGAAGAACCTTCTACCAAAGATCTTGAGTACGACGATGAAGAAGATGACGGTGCCCTATTTATACTCGGTGCAACCTCCGATGAAGAAGAACATTCTCTTTTCTTATTTCGCAAAAGCTTTCACCTTTAAGCACGATTTTTGCCTTGTTTATGCGTCCACGGGTTCAAACCTACATAAGATGCAACATGACCACAAAGTATCAAATTCGGGGCAAAATAGTAGACAATGCTACTCGATATGCATGGAAATGCGTGCCTAAAAGATGGAATAATCATATATAAATAGCACGCATCAAACCTCCCCAAACCGAACTCTGCTTGTCCTCAAGCAAGCACAAAACGATGAACTCAATCCTAATGGAATGTATATAATTCATAGCGGAATATGCTCCAAAGTTACCCAAACTAATGCGCAATTAAAATTAATGTAAACAACCACATACAACAAGCTTGACCAATGACAACAATACTGAACCTTCAACCTTGCAAGACTCGTCTATGTCGGACTCTCGCGGATCGCTCATCACACAAAACGGGTGATATTGTGAGTTTATGTAAAAACGGAAAAACAAAGCACTCACCTAAACTGCGACCTACAAGAACATGCACGCAATCTAACATGAAATCAATCTCTAATAACCGTACATACGCATTCTATCGGGTAATGACAAGTGCCAAGGACTTACATATAGTATAAAGTGAGGCTTATCGGGTGAGAAGGGGCAAAACGATATGGATATGAGGAGGTAAAAGCCAAGCTAGTACAACTACAATCAACATAAAATTCATTCCGTTCTCACCAAACTCTAGTCGGAGAAATTAGGCATAATAACAAGCGCCTTATAAAAATCGCTTCTCACCAATAACTATGAAATTAGAGAGATCAATTCTTTTTTCATAGCAAAAATACATTCTTCTTCTAATTTCACTTCATTTTTTTTCTTTTCTTCTTTCCTTTCTTTTTTTTCATTCAAGATTTTTTTTTCTCATTGATTTTTTTCTTTTCAACTTTTTTTTTCAATTCCCTTTTTTTTCAATCATCACGGTACCACAATCAACCCGGAAAAAATAATTCCGTTCAACTAATCTACTAGCTTGACTAGGGTAGGCAATATATAGCATGTAGTTGAAAAACGGGTCAAACAGGTCAATTTGGCTATGTGAGGCTCATGGGGATTAATTAAAAGAAAGAATTTGCCTTTTTTTCGCACATGTCAAAACCACAAGTCAAAAACGTACAGGTACCTAAGAGACGAATGTCATGCTTATGCAGTTTGATATTACATGTCTCATAAGGAGTACTACTCTCAACCTAAAGGAAACTGATCATGAATGTCATCAGTTTAAGACTCTAATTCCTTACAAATCTGAGTAGTTTGCCAACAACGAGTCAAGTTTATTCGTTCAGTACTGTTAACCAAAGATGCGAGAATGCCGCATGTAATTATATACAAAAATTCTAATGGCGCACTAGCATAAGCAACTAAATAAAGACATAGAAGCATAATCATCATCGCTACATAGCATTCCGACTCAACCAAGACTCGACTAAATGCAAAAACATATTTTTGAATATTTTTTTGATTTTTTTTATGCATGCGGAAATGCAAGAAATATGCAGATGGATGAAAACAGACAGAAGCATACCCTTCCCAAACCAAATCACACAATGTCCTCATTGTGTACAACAAACAATAAGAGGCAACAATAAATATGGGAAAGGAATGCAAGACAATGAAAGTGCAAAAAGAAAAAGAAGAACTACTTACAAGATGTGTATGAGCGGAGACCTTCCCCAAACCGCTCCTAAGCATCAAAATATACCAACTTCGTCATTTTACTTAAAAAACACATCAACGCCCTAAGTAGCATGTCATATTCCTGCGCATGCGAAATATGAAAGCAAATATAAGCATATGATAAGATATAAGTATCAAATGTCAAAAGTATGGAATGAAACATCTTATCACGGGGTGGAGGACCAATTTCCACATGAAGTACTGCACTAATCTCCTCGTCCGCAAGACATGGAGCATCAAAATTAAAATCAGGAAACAAAGTATTAGTGGTCGTAGGAAAATGGTCATAAATTAGAAGCAGCGGGGCCGATAAGCATAAAGGTGGAAAAAGAAGTGGAATAAGGGGAACTAAACCCAAAACCTTAGAAGGAGAAAGGATAACGGGCAAAGTAACCAATAATGGTTCCTCTACAAAGTCGTGCTCATACTCGTCCCCTCGAGCTTCGATTTCCGAACCAAAAGGTTCTTTATTATGAACCACATCACGTAGATTCTCACAAAATGGAACCAGGGCACTCGTGTCATAGCTTTCGCCACAACTTATCTCATTGTCGAAACAAGGTTCCTTAAAGATATCCGCATTACTAGTCTCATCAACGGGTTCATCATTAGTCAAATAAAGTGAAAAACCGGGCTTCACACTTTCTTCAGCTAACCAGTCAAAGTACTCTATCACCTCTTCATAGGACTTGCTTTCAAAATCCTTACAAGTGGAAAATATATAGGCTTTTGTAGAGTCTGTCATACCTTTAATGATTGTAAGAACAAGTGTTTCATTAGTGAAACGAGCGTATTTGAGAGAGCTAAGCCAATCGCAAAATCTCTCCATATAAGCTCCAAAAGTCTCATCCGGCTCCTGTGGAAAATCTATAATAATCCTCATGGAAACGGTGAGAACGGTCTCAAGGAACTGGAGTTCCCTAAGACAAAAGATAAACTAAAATAACAAGTAGAAAACACCGTCTCCCCGGCAACGGCGCCAAAATTTGATAAGCTAGTCGTGTACCTATCAAAAATAACCAACTACGGTCCTACTAAAAATATAGCTAGAGAAGTCGGGATCGATTTCACAGGGAGACAGATAAATCCTACTTGTAATTAAAGTCTATCTAAGTAACACTTGGGGGTTTTTATGTTTTGTTTTTATCTAACTAAAGTAGTGAAGGAAAGAGAGAATTAAAAGAGAAGGAATAACTAAAATAAAATAAGATGAATTTAAGATGAATAAATATAAGGAGAGAAGACTAGGATTGTCGGTTCACTACGAATCTCATATGGTCACGGTCTAAGTCACAGGTCTGTCGCAGATATTGGTTTAAGGGGTATTGAAAAGGTCCTTCCGGTCCGCTATTCACCCTAGCATGCGTCTAAAGGCTTCCGATCTTATTAGGGCAAACTAATGTGTTGTAGCAGGTCTAACTTTTACCAGGCTTCCGATCTTAGGTTCAAGTTTACCGAATTCAATTAATCAATTACGTCGACTTAATCAATTAATCTCAATTATATGCTACAATTGACAACTCAAACACAATATCATTGACAGATCTATAAATTATTTAGCGACCACATTCAATTCGCAGATCCCCTAAATCCTAGCGAGGGAAATTAGCTACTCATAATTAAATTAAGAACAACAAGATTAATAAAAGAATTTAGTAGATTAAACATGACGAATAATAATAAATTTACGACAAGTATAAAACAATAATTAAGAATAATTAAATATGAAGAAGAAAATAATCAAGAACAAAGAAGAAGGAAGAAGGATTAATAAAATTACTAAAGGAATGAAGGCGATTCGAATCCGAAATTCTTACAATAACCGAGTTTTGGGAAGAGAGAATAAGGAGAAGAGATATAAGTCTAAAGGTAGAGAAATCTAAAAGGGAAGAAGTGTTCTCAAGAAAATTAAAAGAATAAAAGAAGAGGTAGAAGTGGTTGTTGAATTCTAGTCTAATAGTTTCTTAAATACTACTCCGTAAGTTAAAACAAAAGCCCAAAAGTCTTATTAACCCTAAACATCAAATTAGGAAAGTCTCGGTCTTCGTCCAGTCTCGAGAATAGTCGGTCGACTATTCTGAATAGTCGTTCGACTATCTGGACCCGTTCTCAGCACTGCGCGCTCAACTTCAAACGCTTGCCATTTATTCGTTAATTCTTCAAATCGGGCATGTAATATACCTTTGGAAAGCTAAGAGAAAGAGCTTTCCAACGCAACTGGATTCAGCTCAATTGGAGTTGTAGAACTCAAAATATTCACGTTTTAATTTGACTCGTCTGGAAACGATCATTCTCTTTTCTTATTTCGCAAAAAATTTCACCTTTAAGCACGATTTTTGCCTTGTTTATGCGTCCACGGGTTCAAACCTACATAAGATGCAACATGACCACAAAGTATCAAATTCGGGGGAAAATAGTAGACAATGCTACTCGATATGCATGGAAATGCGTGCCTAAAAGATGGAATAATCATATATAAATAGCACGCATCAACGGCGCCCTATTTATACTCGGTGCAACCTCCGATGAAGACATTCCCGACGAGTACGCAATGCTTCCCGAGGTAGTGCAACTTATGGGTATGCCGGAATTCAAGGAAAAGCTCAAGATCGGTCGCATGGAATTTAGAGCCAATGAACAAGACCCTTCGGGTTGCTTTTTAAGCAACCCCAACTAATCTCAAACGTTTAATTCGGTTTGGTGGTGTCCATAATAACCACCATTGTAAATATTTGTATAATCTCGTCCTTTTTTATCTTCCTCGAACAATAGATTTTAGATTTTTTCCTTTTGGGAGTTTGTTTTCTCTTTGGTACTTGCAGGAGACACGGAGATTTCTCTCGGGAATTTTTGGAATCGCGCTTTAAACGATTATAAACAAATTGGATTGAGAAGATGAGTTGTATTTTTGAAGAAGCTAAGGATGTTTGGACCAAGTCATAGGAAAATTTTCGTAGCAAGAAGCTTATTCGGAGTGAAGGATCTCACCGGGCAACGGTTTGCCCGGTGGAATTGTGGCCCGAAGTCCGTCGGGTGAAACTTCACCCGATGGCAACTTGCTCGAACGAAAGGAATTGACGGAAATCCGTCGGGCAAATTTTCACCCGGTGGAATCTCACCGGACGAAATTTCGCCCTGCGGTAAAAATATTTTGCGACTCGGAATTTGACGGAAATCTGACCGGGCGAAATTTCGCCTGGTGGTGAATTAGCGCGGAAATGCCAAAAACCGACCCGAAGTCCGTCGGGCGAAATTTCGCCCGATGGTGACTCACCGGGGGAAACCTCACCCCGCGCCACTTACCCAGCCAAACCTCCCCATTCATCTTCATAATACAACTTTCCTCAAATTGAAGTGTATTATCTACGTTTTTTTTGCAAAATTGGATTCCAAATAAAATATGACCGAAAATTTTACGGGGTGTTGCTTAGGCCATATATTACGCCCGCACAAAATTTTAGTTTGAACAAAAAACATTTGATTGTGTAATTACGCGATAAACTAATGTCGGTCGAAATTAAAACGCCTTTAATTTAAGTGTAATATCCACGTTTTTTTGCGAACTTGGAGTCCAAATAAAATATGGCCGAAAGTTTTATGGGGTGTTACGTAGGCATATATTACGCCCACACAAAATTTTAGCTCCAACAAAGAACATATGATGGTGTCTTTACGCGATAAACTAATGTCGGTCGAAAACGCCTCAAATTGAAGTGTATTATCCACTTTTTTTTATAATTTGGAGTCCAAAAAAAATATGGCCAAAATTTTTACGGGGTGTTACCAAGGTCCTATATTACGCCCACACAAAATTTTAGCTCCAACAGAGAACATTTGATGGTGTCTTGACGCGATAAACTAATGTCGGTCAAAAACGCCTCAAATTGAAGTGCCACGGTTTTTTGGTAATTTGGAGTCCAAATGAAATATGACCAAAAATTTTACGGGGTGTTACGTAAGCCATTTATTACGCCCACACAAAATTTTAGCTCTAACAGAAAATATTTGATGGTGTCTTTACGCGATAAACTAATGTTGGTCGAAAACGCCTCAAATTGAAGTGTATTATCCACGTTTTTTTCGCAAATTTGGAGTCCAAATAAAATATGATCAAAATTTTTATAGGGTGTTATCTAGGTCCTATATTGCGCCCACACAAAATTTTAGTTCCAACAGAGAACATTTGATTATGTAACTACTTGATAAACTAATGTCGGACGAAAATGTCTCAAATTGAAGTGTATTATCCACGTTTTTTGCAAATTTGGAGTCCAAATAAAATATGACCGAAAATTTTACGGGGTATTACCTATGTAACAACCCGGATTTTCGATGACTTAAAATAATAGATAATGCGGAAAGTTATCTAAGTCATTTAATTAAAATTATATCAGAGTGTAAATAAATCCGGATCGCTACGGATCCTTACAATAAACGACTATTAATTACATAGTCTTGACTCACTTAGTACAAAATATAGATTGTATTTTATACAAACATATTATTAAATCTCTCTCGCTCGATCCTTTCCCATCGTCCCATACCTGCACAAATATATAGAATAGAGAGACCGCTTAGCGGGACAGCAACCAAACTGTTCATCTAATATCACCTCATACACATAAGATAATCATGTGAATAACCAATGATATACTTATAAAAATATTAAAGGATATCACGTAACAGATAGTTTCCTTTACTTCAATTAATCAACATGTGAGGTGATGAAAACGGTAAAGTTTAAAAGATGGGACATTGGCAGCCATTTGATTTTTAAAATCATTTTTCACGTAAACAAACAAAACACACGAGTCGTGGCTCCTAGTATCACCGCTACTCCATATTGGCTTGCATCTCACCAATAGAAGTAACCGTGTTACCAACTCGTAGACAGAACCAATCTTATGAGGCTTACATCTCACCCCATAAGGCTCAATTGGGCCCGAACTTCTATTATATTATACGTTTATTCAAACGGGGCTCTGGGCTGAAATGAAAGCTGATGATTACATTCTCTGCATCACCAAGAGGGAACCCGCAATTTTCAGAATCCTGTTCTGCCCCCGCTACCTAGGTGGTAATACTGATCAAGTACTTGTCTATATGTGCGCACATACCCTACGCAGACTCTTGAACCGCAGCTCTCACTGCCGTAGGACGACTACCTTAAACCATAGGTCGACTCTCGGACCGCAGCCTCCGAGTCTGCTTTTCATTACAAGTGCAGTCGAAACACCACGCATGGTAGAATCCAACACAAGCTATTCGTCCCAGACTCGCATCGTAAACTTTATATAACAGTCGCCCGTGAACAAGTAATATTTTATTTGGTGACCTTCAATAATCGGTCGGACTCATTTGAAACAGTCAAATCCTCAAATACTTACTTTCAGTGTGACAACGTTATACTTTAATCCTCAAGTGTCACCCGAAACGTTATATCCCAAATATCGTATAATATTTTTAAAATAGTAAATTATTTAAATGAAGTTTTATAAAAATAAAATTTAGGTATAATAAAATATTGTTTGGAAACTTATAGTTTATGAAAAATATAATTTAAGTCATTTTTAATCGATTTACAAAATTTGACGTAAAATCATTTTTTTAAAAATATTTATGAAGTCGTGTAAAAATTCCGGAATAAACAAATCCATTTATTTTAGAAAAAAGAAATTTATAAATTTGTACCTATATAAAATAATAAGTAAAGTATTATTAAAATAAAATATTTTGAAGGTTACTAATTTACTTTATTATTATAATCTATAAACAATTGTAAATGTACTAAAGAAAATTAAATATAACCAAAATTACAATTATGTAAAATATAAATTATAAAGTACATAGAATAAACATACATAGCAAATAGAAACAAATCAATAAAAATGATATAAGTAAATTTTATTAATTTAAGTTCTTTTATTCATTTTTTTAATTTCTCATATAGATAGAAATGTACAAGTGATAAATAAATTAAACAAGTGATAATTAAGTCGAATTGAATTTAGTCATAAATATATAACACGAATAAAATATCACCTAACAATTTTTTATATACATTAGTAATTTAGTCATACAAACAAGCCTAAATATTTAAATAAGCAATTTATTAAATTACTAACATAATATACTTATATATAAGAAATGTTGTTAGAAGAAAAGTTTGGTTACCTTACTAAGCTACTATTTATTAACGTTATTAAGAATAGAAGGTCGAAAAGAATTGACCCAAATACGGTACTAGAAAAGTGATCCCGCCAAATACTGGACAGCTCCTCATTCCCGATGCTCCAATTGAGAAGGACGAGGAAGTAAATAGTATATATTATAGTATAATAAGTAGAAGTAGTAGTACGTAATATAGTACTCCTTAGTATGTAGTATAGTATGTACGTAGTATGGTACGTAAGTAGTAACGTAGAAGTAGTAATATATATGTATATAATATATATATTTATAGAGTATATATAGTTGACATATATAGTAGAGTATATGTAGGTAGAAGTAGTAATAGAGTAGTAGTATGTATAATATGTAGTTACTAGTGAGTAATGTATGTAGGTAGTTACTCCGTATATGGTATATATAGTGGAATATATAGGTATGAAACTAGGAGTAGCATGCATGAGTAGGAGGGTAGGGGGTGTAGGTTAAGGTTAGTGTACAATAGGCAGTATAGGTGTAGAAGTATTAGACATATAGCTTAGGTGAGTGGTAAAGAGGGGTATGGAATACGTGGGTGGTAATTAGGACACCCCAATTTCCGGAGTTTCGGTCCGTTTTTCGTACAAACGTCTTTCTTTTTTTCTTACATAGTTGAAATATAAGATTACGAAATTAAAATAATGAAAATCGTAAAATATATTTTAAAAACGAGTTTGTAAGACGTCAAGTAAAATAGACAGTAAATAATTTTACGAGACAAAAGTTTATAAGAAATTATTATTATAAGAATTCTATAAATTATTAAATTTTTACGAGACGAGAAAATGTTAAAACGACAGGTCAATATTAAAATATATTTTTGAGTTTTAAACTTAATTTAACGAAGATAAGAGTTTAATAAATCAATAAATAAATACCCATGTTTTATAACGGAATAATTTTTAATTTAACGAAAATAAAATATTTTATTCACGAAAATAATTTTTCAAACGTTAAATTTGGTTTAAATAAATGTTTAAACTTTTAACTCTATTTGAAAAATACGGGGTATTACAACCTAGGTCCTATATTACGCTAACACAAAATTTTAGCTCCAACAGAGAACATTTGATGGTGTAATTACGCGATAAACTAATGTCGGTCGAAAAGGCCTCAAATTGAAGTATATCCAGAAAGACATTTCGAGAATCGGTCTGATTCTATCTCTGTTCCTTCCGTTTGAAGAAAGGAAGGATCCCGAAGAATCGATCTTTCTTTTAGTTGTTAAATCTCTCTTTTATTGATTAATGTGTGATATTCCGAATCCGCATTACTAATGGAATCCAAACGATCTCTAGATTGATCAGAAGATCCTTTCAATTGGCTAGAATCCGTTACTTGAACGAAACTAGATCTTGTGGAATCATTCGGATCCAGGAAACAACTCGCCGAAATATTTTTCCTTATCCACGTTTTTTTTTTCAAATTTGAAGTTCCAAAAAAATATGGCCAAAATTTTTACGGGGTATTACCTAGGTCCTATATTACGCCCACAAAATTTTTAGCTCCAACAGAGAACATTTGATGGTGTAATTACGCGATAAACTAATGTCGGTCGAAAACGCCTCAAATTGAAGTGTATTTATTATCCACGTTTTTTTGCAAATTTGGAGTCCAATTTAAATATGGCCGAAAATTTTACTGGGTGTTACCTAGGTCCTAAATTACGCCCACACAAAATTTTAGCTCCAACAGAGAACATTTGATTGTGTAATTACTCGATAAACTAATGTTGGTCAAAAACGCCTCAAATTGATATATATTATCCACGTTTTTTTGCAAATTTGGAGTCCAAATAAAATATGGTCGAAAATTTTACGGGGTATTACCTAGGTCCTATATTACGCCCATACAAAATTTTAGTTCCAACAGAGAACATTTGATTTTGTAATTACTCGATAAACTAATATCGGTCGAAAACGCCTCAAATTGAAGTGTGTTATCCACGTTTTTTTTTTTCAAATTTGAAGTCCCAAAAAAATATGGCCAAAATTTGTACGGGGTATTACCTAGGTCCTATATTACGCCCACACAAAATTTTAGCTCCAACAGAAAACATTTGATGGTGTAATTACGCGATAAACTAATGTCGGTCGAAAACGCCTCAAATTGAAGTGTATTATCCACGTTTTTTCTGCAAATATGGAGTCCAAATAAAATATGACCGAAATTTTTATTGTGTGTTATGTAGGTCCTATATTACGCCCACATAAAAGTTTAGCTCCAACAGAGAACATATGATGGTGTCTTTACGCGATAATCTAATATCGGTCGAAAACGCCTCAAATTGAAGTGTATTATCCACGTTTTTTTTGCAAATTTGGAGTCCAAAATTTTTATCGGGTGTTACCCAAGCCCTATATTATGCGCACACAAAATTTTAGCTTTAACAGATAACATTTGATTGTGTAATAATTACGCGGTAAACTAATGTCGGTCAAATACGCCGCCTCAAATTGAAGTGTATTATCCACGTTTTTTTTTTTTGCAAATTTGGAGTCTAAAAAAAATATTGCCGAAAATTTTACGGGGTGTTCTCAAGGTCCTATATTACGCCCACACAAAATTTTAGCTCCAACAGAGAACATTTGATGATGTAATTACGCGATAAACTAATGTCGGTTGAAAACGCCTCAAATTGAAGTGTATTATCCACATTTTTTTGCAAATTTCGAGTCCAAATAAAATATGGCCGAAAATTTTAAGGGATGTTACCTAGGTCCTGTATTACGCCCACACAAAATTTTAGCTTCAACAAAGAACATTTGATGACAGAGGGGAATCTAGCTAGTAGCAAAGGGTAGCATTCGCTACCCCAAATTTGAAAAAAAATGGTTAAAATTATCGATTTTTGCTACTCCAAACTTCGTAAAAATAATACATTTTCATATGAAGTAAGCAATTATGATGAAATCGCTACCCAAAATTTGAACTCTGGATTCGCCCCTGTTTGATGAAGTAATTACGCGATAAACTAATATCGGTCAAAAACGCCTCAAATAGAAGTGTATTATCCACATTTTTTTTTCAAATTCGGAGTCCAAAAAAAATATTGCCAAATTTTTTACGGGTTGTTACCTAGGTCCTATATTACGCCCACACAAAATTTTAGCTTCAACAGAGAACATTTGATGGTGTATTTACACGATAAACTAATGTCGGTCGAAAACGCCTCAAATTGAAGTGTATTATCCACGTTTTTTTCGCCTATTTAGAGTCCAAATAAAATATGACCGAAATTTTTATGGGGTGTTATCTAGGTCCTATATTGCGCCCATACAAAATTTTAGCTCCAACAGAGAACATTTGATGGTGCTTTTACACGATAAACTAATGTCGGTCGAAAACGCCTCAAATTAAAGTGTATTATCCACGTTTTTTTGCAAATTTGGAGTCCAAAAAAAATATGGCCGAAAATTTTATGGGGTGTTACCTAGGCCCTATATTATGCGCACACAAAATTTTAGCTTTAACAGATAACATTTGATGGTGTAATAATTAAGCGGTAAACTAATGTCGGTCGAATACGCCGCCTCAAATTGAAGTGTATTATCCAGGTTTTTTTGCAAATTTGGAGTCCAAAAAAAATATGGCCGAAAATTTTACGGGGTTTTACCTAGGTCATATATTACGCCACACGAAATTTTAGCTCCAACAAAGAAAATTTGATTGTGTAATTACTCGATAAACTAATGTCGTTCGAAAACGCCGAAAATTGAAGTGTATTATCCACGTTTTTTTACAAATTTGGAGTCTGACAAGCTAAAGTCGTATCACCTATATCAAAATAATTCTAACGAACAACTAACAGGTAGCTAGTAGTAAGTAAGGGTCGAATCCACAGAGAGACGGATGAAAATCGCTAATTATCTAAATTCGATTCTAAACTATTTAATTCCGGTTTATTTGATTTTGATCTAAACTAATGCGATTATGTAAAATAACGAGGTTCTAACAATATTAAAAGGATCTAGGGTCTTACGGTTCACTATGTAATTAAATTGGGTAAAGTTAATTAATCATTCAATCAATCAATCACAGTTATTTAGGGCAAAGACACGGTCTTTCGGATCTTATGTCAACCTTATGATAGATTCTGACGGGCTCTCGCAACTTATCAGATTATCCTACCCACTTACTTGTAAGTCTACCTTAAATTACCAGGCTTTTGATCTTAGGTTCGGGTTCCTAAACATTCGACTAGTTCAACGTCTCAAACTAATCAAACAATAATACAAGACAAGTAGTAAGGCAATAGCATAGGAATGAACAATTAAACAAATAATCAATTTAACATCCCCAATTCAATTAACATAGATCCCCTTCAACCCTAGATAAATAAATTAGCTACTCACACTAAAACATAAAGCAATAAAGAAATTAAGCATAATAAAAGACAATATGAAACTAAGAGAAAAGAGAAAAATACCAATTACGTAGAACTGCAAGATTGACGATCTAAAAGTAGGATTACAAACTAGAAGAATTCTAATGCTAATAAAAACTAAACTAAACTAAGAATATGAAAGTGTAAACTAAACTACTGAAGGAAAAAGTGTTCTTAAATCTAACCCTAAGGAGGGTATATATATATACTAATAATGATGAGTGTCATTACTCCTACTTTCCTAAAACTGATTAGGAAAGAATATCCCGTAAAATTGGAGTCATGGTAAGTGAAGGAGTCCAAAAATAGAAATCCCACGAAACAGCCTCAAACCGGTCGGTTTGGGTCTGTCTCGAGCGGTTTGGGTTCATCCCGAGCGGTTCGAGTTTCTCTGCACTGCGCGATGAATTTGAAATGCTTGCTGTTTCTTCGTAACTTATCGGAATTGGACGTGTGATATACCGTTAGAAAGCTAAGAGAAAGAGCTTTCCAACGCCACAAAAAGCAGATCAATCGGAGTTGTATAACTTAATATATGCACGTTTGAAGTTGACCTTGTTTTAGCGATCGTTCTTTCTTCTCGATTTGCATTTGTTTGAGCTTTCCAACTTATTTCTTTGTCGTTTCTTAATGTTTCTTCACTCACGTCCTTCTCCAAGTGTTCACTTAGTATCCTCTAACTTTTATCACTTATTTCTTGTAGATTTCATGGTTCGACTCTCGTCATTGCCCAAAATATAGCACAATCGCCTTCATTTGTTTCGTTTCCTACAAAACGTAAACAAAATACCCGGCATAACAAAGAAGGATGAAAAGCTAGAAAAACAACTCCTAGGATACATAAAATGAACCAAAATAAAGGAAAAGTTGGGGTTAAATATATATATATACGAAATGAGTTCATCAGAGTCCAAATAAAATATGGTCGAAAATTGAACGGGGTGTTACCTAGGCCCTATATTACGCTCGCTCAAAATTTTAGCTCGAACAGAAAACATTTGATTTGTAATTACGCGATGAACTAATGTCGGTCGAAAACGCCTTTAATTTAAGCGTATTATCCACGTTTTTTTACAAATTTGGAGTCCAAATTAAATATGGCCGAAAATATTACGGGGTGTTACCTAGGTTTTATATTACGCCCACACAAAATTTTAGCTCCAACAGAGAACATTTGACGGTGTCTTTACGCGATAAACTAATGTCGGTCAAAAACGTCTCAAATTGAAGTGTATTGTATTATCCCCTTTTTTTTGCAAATTTGGAGTACAAATAAAATATGATCGGAATTTTTATGGGGTCCTATATTACGCCCACATAAAATTTTAGCTCCAACAGAGAACATTTGATGGTGTTTTTACGCGATAAACTAATGTCGGTCGAAAACGCCTCAAATTGAAGTGTAATCCACACTTTTTTGCAAATTTGGAGTCCAAATAAAATATAAACGAAAATTTTACGGGGTGTTACCTAGGTCTTATATTACACCCACACAAAATTTTAGTTCCAACAGAGAGCATTTGATGGTGTAATTACGCGATAAACTAATGTCGGTCTTAAACGCCATAAATTGTAGTGTATTATCCATTTTGTTTGTGCAAATAAAATATGGCGGAAAATTTTACGGGGTGTTACCTAGGTTCTATATTACACCCACACAAAATTTTAGCTCCAATAGAAAACATTTGAACCAAAGAAAACAGAAACATCATTAAAAATACCATGTATAATTATAAAAGCGCACTAATATCATATAAAAATCTAGAAACACCGAGATACGACGTAGAAAATCCCATAAAACATCATTCATTTGAAGCCATTTGTTTAGATTAAAATAGCCACCATTTGTTTAGATTAAAATAGCCAACACGGCAAGACGAATAATATACTTCCTCCTTTCCGTTCATTTATTTGTCTTTTATATTTATTGTAAGAAATTTTCTCCCAAGATTTTGTGTATTTTGAAAAGCACGTAAGAAAGAACATAAGAAAGACGATCGTCGACAAATGACATCTATCGTGAGGAAGTAATATTAAGGTCATAGTAGTATTAAACATCATGAGAATGGCTAATGGACATCGATATTAGTAAATTTTGCGTTACTATTGAGAGCCCAATCATGCATGATGCATATATGCATGGTTGGGAAAGGCAAAATGACAGCATGCAGACTGAAGTATACACAACACAAGACAGATACTAATTAAGATACATGTCATACAAGTCATTAACGTACATAAACTTAGCTAACAATATGCAACATAACGAACCAACGCCCATTATTATCACTATTCATCTCACTTATTCACTACTAGTCGATGATCGGAGTGGACTTGATTTGATTTGGTTAGACCTAGACGTGAGTAAAGCGAAGGTAACCCTTTCCGGATGGAAGATCAGCAGTGCGATATCCCTGAGGAAACATCGTCTTTGCTTGATCATCGCTCACGCCTGGAGATATGACTACCTCCTCTCCAGGTTTCCAGTTGACAGGGGTTGCCACCTTGTGCTTCGCCGCCTTCTGTAGGGATTCCAACACCCTCATTACTTCCTCCATGTTCCGCCCCGTGGTTGATGGATACAAGAAACTCAGCTTAACCTGGAGATGGAGATAATAGCAGGATCATCAAGTCAAACACATGCATGCGGTATATATAGAGAGTAATTACTGAGAAGCGATCGAGAGTAGACCAGACCAGCTTATCAGGGCCGATGATGTGCAGGGCACGAGACGGGAGTTGCTCCCCTTTGGGACCTTTTTCGTCGGGATCCACCATATTGAGCTGCTTGATTATATCCCGCTTTGGATCGGCTATGATGGGGTACTTGACCTTGTGTCCTCCAGAGAAGGCCTCCACGTCCTTGATCCACTCTTGGTGAGACCCGAGATCGTCACAAGAAAGTCCCAACAGCTTAACACCTCGTTTCGAGAACTCATCAGCATACTTGGCCATCATCCCGAGCTCCGTTGTACACACCGGTGTAAAATCACCTGCATGCTCATCACCCATTTTACTTACTGTATTACTCTACCTCATTCCTACGAATTGCTATATTTTTCGACCCGACCCGTCATGATAATCAATATTGGCATACCGCCTTGATGACCCACAATATACAAAAAAAAAAATAAAAAAAAATGCAACAGAAGTAGGTATACAAACCTGGATGAGAGAAGAGGATGGTCCAGCTATCAGAAATATAATCGTGAAGCTTGAAATTGCCATGGGTGGTCTCTACATTCAAGTTTGGGACTTTGTCTCCTATCGTAATTCCTGGCATTTTTCCTCCTAATAATACAATTACTACTATTTTATCTCACCTTTCTACAAAAGCGACCAACTACTTAAAACATACGGTACTCTAGTAGTAACATACATACATAGACGTGGAAGACAGAGAATTAAATAGTGGTAGTTGTGAAGTGGCATGCAAAGCCTTCTTGGATGCATGTACGTAACGTGGCTGCTGTGCTGGCTCATCAACCTCAATCTTCATTTCTCAAACTCCCACTAATCCCACTTCCGTCCCACTAGGATTGTCTCATTTCATTAAAATACTCCGTCTCATTAGTAACATATACGAGTACTAAGAAAATGAGATCGATAATCTTTTTGGGACGCAGGTAATATATCACGAAGCTTCGAAAATATTCATTTCAATACAATTGAATATGCATATATCTGCCGGAGGAATAATAAAACATTAAAACAAGGAGAAAAAGGTAAAGTAACATTCATAAAAAAAAAAAAAAAAAAAAAAAAAGGTAAAGTAACATTGAAATTGGATATCATACATTCATACTCATATTATACACATATTTTCCAAACCCGAAATGTAACTGACCCGTATTTTACCCGAAACTCGACCGTCCGACCCATTCGACAGATATACTTGTAACTATGCTAAAATCGACCTAGATAAAAGAAATATACTCGTTTGCTGCGTGTCCTTGCTTGTAATTTGATGAATTTCGTTCATAGACGACCCCAATGCCTATATATATTCATCTTAATTATTTGATGCAGCTAGCTCTTTGCTGAAGGATGGCCAATATGGGTTTTAACAGCAAATTTTAAGGTGACCATCTTCAGTCCCCACGAGAAACAATCGGGAAAAGGGGAGGATGGCTATGCTAGATAGCATCGACATGTTTCTGCTTCCTCGATCTGCTGCGTATAAAGGCTGACCAATAACACGATGCACCCCATTCTGTACGTAAAAGAAATGCACATAACATCCTCAGCGTAAAAGATATGACCACAATACATAGGAACTGAAATCCAGCGAAGAAAGCAGTTCAGTTTGTGGACTTACATCTTCCGCAGATCCAGCAAGAGATGAAAGTCCTATTTTATTTTTGGAAATTGAAATCACGTCTCGTCCCCAGACAGTGAAATCCAATATGCTATCAGTGTGGCCTCTGTATACAATAGGTTCCGATGGAACAATCCTACACGTAACAAGGCAACCCAATAATTCCATACCATGTTAGAGCCTTAAAAAGAAAAGAAAAGAAAAAATAATGCAGCATGTTTCGAGGCTTTCAACAATATAGCGCCTCTTTCGAAGGAGATTACTTCTGACCTCCTAACATAATAATTCCATTTACTAATGAACAAGACTGACAGCTATTTTTACAAAAATAGTTGGGTGAATTATACTCTAAATCATTATCTAATGTTACACATGTTAGTTTACTCCTCATACAAGGTTTCGAAAAAAAAAAAATATAGGACAATTTTACCATAACAAATGCATACTTTCAATTATTTTATAACAAATGGTTGTGGACATGACACTTGCACGCGACGGCCAACCACGATTGCGCGTGAAATCGTTTGTGAGTTATGGGGTGCTCGAAACCATTCCAATCAACTTTAGTCCTTGGTCATAAATAGCCAAGCAGAAGGGATGACGTATGTATAACCTATAACCTAAAGATAAAACTCGTAACCTTAACTATTACATATCTAAAATGACGGTCATACCTTAAAAAAATGACATCGATCATCCATTATTCATACTAGGTATGAAATTCTAACTTCTAAGTAATGTCTTTGTTTTCAATAGACTCACATAGCTATTGAATCGCTATTCTGGGATTTAAGGGACACGGATACTAATCTCAATAATTCCATTGTTTGTCAATGTTCCCTGAAGAGGAAGGTTTGATGGGGGGAACAATCATTCCCTCCCGTGATTCTCAGAAATATGCCTATATTGAAATGAAAAATAGCAATGTTTTCTAGGAAGCCCAACAAAAGTTATTTAGGGGAGGGAAGGTGAGAAATATAGGTGCTAACAGAAATTCAGCAGATCATCTCAAGAAGATATCAAACCACATATACATGAGTAACACAAGGAGGCTTACTTCCGGAGGTCCCATATACGTAAAGTTTTATCCAAAGAGCTAGAAACAAGACAGTGATCTTCTGGAGAAGCCAACTTCAAGAACAAATTTCTCAATTAGTGTGCATTTAAAGCTACCTTCTATTTAATAAAGACAAAATCATTTCATTTTGTATCAAGACATACCTTGGTAATATATCCATCATGAGCCCGCCAAGAGGCAACAACGCAGCCACTTCTAACATCAAGCACCCTGCAATTACCAGAACTCAGACCAACCACAATCCACGAATGTGAAGAATTGACTTCGGTTTTGTCAGAGCCGCAAGAGCATAAGGCCGAGACCAGAGAAGGAAAGCCATAATCTGCAGAATCACTATTCCACATATGCAGCTTCTCACCACTTGCAGCATCTATAAACCTGGAATATATATGTGGAGTAAGTAACATAGCATAACGGCCACACCGGAAAGACTTTTCAAAAAAAAGGGACACAAACTTGGCTTCACGAATTGATTCAGTTGAAGTTTCACACATAAGTTATACACGCACTTCCTTTGTTCCATTTGAATGTATACATTTTTCAAAATCCCCCACATACATTGAAAAATGTATACAATCAAATGGTACAAAGGAAGTATGGGACATAGGCTTACGTGTCAGACCAACTATGAGATATGGATATGGTAGTTCTCAAATGTGATAACCCTCATGTAGGACTCCCTCTGCACATACTAAATTATCTGTTATACCTTATTGAACCATTTCCAGTTCCAGCTACAAGTTGGTCCACATTTTCCAATAAATGCATACAAGTGTACAAACTGCCATCAACGCTGGTAAAAATCCCACTAGAATTTGGAGACGAGTTCAGCATACTGTCTTGTTCATTGCTGAACCTAGCAGTCACAGACGGCGACATAGTAGTTTGGACCACATTTGCAGCTGATTCAGCAATTACTGTAATTACTTTCGTTGTCTGGTTATTCCAAACATGTATTGTCCCATCACAAGAAGCCACCCTCGCACTAGAAGGAAAGATGCATAGGTCATTTACTACCTGAAGAATTATCAATAGCATGTCAGCTTTCACTAGGTTTCAATTAGCTCCCTAATAACAAAATAACCACCTAGAAACACCGTATTGACAATCGTGCCCCTCCATGGCGCCATGCCTCTATGCATGAATATTTGCAAATAAACAAAAGGTCAAAGAGTAGGAAAGACAAGATTAATTAAAAAGGCAACTAAAACTGTTGGCTCTTCATATAAAAGTATAGTAGTATCCTAGAGACCTAGATCATAGACACTACATAACTGCAAAACTGATATACTACAAGTACTTTCTAATAGAAAGGGCTGAAAAATCAATATGCTAAAACTTGTAGTCGCAGGACATCTGAAGAGAAAGGGTGAGCACCGTGTCACGGGCTGACTCTTTTGACACTCGCAAGTAAGTCGAGCCCTGTGCGCCACCCTTCAACAGTCGGTTGTTGGGAGTCAGGCTTCACAAATTGGCTACACCTTAACCCCTCGCCAACGAGTAAAGAATCGATGCCCATTGTGCATCCTCCATTGGTTATCCCACACGCTCACTTTAATGCTTAAGTGTTTAGGGATCAAGGTTGAAGTGAAAAATCACCCAAGATATTGCGTGTAAACTGTAAAGTAACACTCACATGTAATGTACAACAACTGGTGTATTTGTAGACCACTTCTCTTACCCTGAAGTTTGAAACAAACTTCTACACAATAAGGGGGGTTTAGTTTGAAGAAGGGTAAGGGAACGGAATAAAGGAATTGAATGAAAGGGAAAGAATAACAACCACCCTATAGCGACCACCACTCACCCAAACAAACAATAGCACCACTCATGAATCACCACTCTCCGTCACCATTAACGGTAATCGTCGGTAATTATCGACCACCCTCTCGCCAGTGACCAACTGAACTGTTTCAAGCCTTCACCCTAACCCTTCGAAGAACCCAACTCCCACCCACCACAAACATCCATTCCCACCTTAGAAAACCCCAGCCTAGACCGCCTTCCCCACCTTCCAGAACAATGTATCTGGTGTTTCTGAGGGTGGGAGAGGCAGTTCTGGGGAAATGACTGGGTGTTTGGGGGGGGGGGGGGGGGGGGGTGGGGGGGAAATGATAAGAGAAACGTGGAGGGAAATCAATTTGAGGGTTTAGAAGGTAACTGTATTCTGAAAATGGGTAAAGGGAAAAGGAAAAAAACGGGGGGAACACCATGATGTAAGGGACTGAAAAGAGCATTAGCTACTTCATGATAGGTGAAAAGAGCATTAGCTACTTCATGATAGGTGAAAAGAGCATGGAGCTTTACAGGTAGTATTATCTCATTTCAGTACGCTCTATAGCCAAAAAGTTGCTAAGCATCAGAGCCAACCGAACACAACTAAGAGAAATAAGTCATTTAAATAAAAATGTAAAATTAAGGAAAGAGAAACAAGCAAAGAACTAAATATGAAGCAAACCTCCTCATGACCATAATACCCAGACACACAGTCAGCAGTTGACATGTCCCATCTTTGCACCGTTCCCTTGAACCCAGGGCCAACTCCAGCAGTAAATATAGTACACTCATCTCGGTCCACCGCTAAAGATCTCAGTGCCCCATGGTGAGCACGGACAGAGTGCATGACAGAAGCTTTAATTTTCCAAGGAATCTCGTCTTTTGAACTACCACAACGACCAAGAAAGTCTGGTCCATCCCAACCAGAAGTAGGTGTTGAAAACCAGAACCACGGTTCGCACTTGCCATCATTTGATGTTTCCATATTCTTTTCAAATGTCTTATGGTGAGCTTCATACAAGCGTTTATGAAGTACCAAATGCTTGGTTATTTTACTTCCCTGTGATTGGGGTACAGTCCATCCAACCCCATTCATGATCATTTTAGTTGGATTATATTTAAACAGAGCGCTCTCTTGATTCATGGACTGATTACCACTCAAGGGCCCTGAGTTGCTCTTAGATGAAGTTTCTGTACATTCCCACTAAATGATAAAGAATTTAGGCAAAGAAACAAAACAAAACAAAAGTTTAAATTTCCACAACTTCAAGCCAGTTGAAATATTTTACAATACTAAACCAAAGCACACCTTCCAGTTATGACGAACTAGCAGATAGTTTTCGAGAAGCAACCATGTAGCACAGCACTGACGCAATCGCTCTATGCCAAGAAGCGATGCAAGGGAAGGATACAAAAGCAATCTGCAGGCAATCAAGAGAGCATCAAACAAAGACCATAAGGCACAGACTACAATTCATTAAATATTCTCTTGAGCTCCAGAGATGAAAGAAGAGGTAATTGACACCCACACAAGGTCCGTACGGCTTTCGACTTGGTGCTCCATTTCTCGTTTTACTTCCGTTTTACCTAGAGAAAGAGGTCTGCTGGACAATTCTTGAGAAAAAATAAGTTCATCGAATAGTTGTTTTAGCTGTGGTAGGACGTGCACAGCTGTTAAATCAGGGCCAATCTGTTGACAAACTGTGACAAGGGTTGTAACTGCGGCCTGAAAAGGGAGCAACATATTACATTTCTCCTCACATGCATCGAAGAGTCAAGCCATAATGTGGCACAAAAGTAAGGCATATTAACCACAAAGACGTTTCTCTATGGGAAAGAAAAAAGAAACTGTTTTCAATAGATTGAGGGTAAGCTTAGGATGAAGATATGATTAGTCCTTATACCTTGAGAAATAAACTACCACATTGTTTGCATTGCAGTAAACTGTGTCCAGAATTTATGACATAGTCTAAAACGTTTACTCATGTTGCAGAGAAGATGATATCGCTTTAAAATGATGCGGTAACTTGAAAACCTCAATAACTCGGCTGTGACGCAGTGTCAGAGACCAATATTTAAAATCATGGTATGTACTATACTACTGTGAATACCATAATATCAATATCACATAGAAGTATATGTTTTCAACTGCTTAGATAGACTTGAGGAGACAAATTTCACTCTATTGTATCAAGACTCTTTTCTGACAAAAAAAAAAACTTTTGCAGACACAAAAGCATTAAAAATCCAGCAGGAATAATTTAAGTACCTGAAGAACAGGAAGTTCCAAACCCTTTTGCATAAGAATTGTAATAAACGAGCAACTTTGACCCTGCAAGTTGCAAGTAAGCCAAGAAGAACATCTTCCATCTAGAGAACAGAGCGCGCGTAACAAAAGCTACGAAAACTAGTATGAATCACAATTATAAAGTTTGAGGAATACTTCAAATAGCTTCTTGACAGTCACTTCCTTCGGCAAAAATGCAATTAATCCATCCAATGCACGAAGACAATCAACAAGCGCTAATGAGTTCCAACTCTGCAAAGGCTCGGGCTTGTTTATATAAGATGCATCTATACAAGACTGAAGAAAATTTTTAAGCAAGGGTAGAATCTGTGTGACGATAAAATTTTCACCTAAAAGAACACCTGAAACAAGTAAAAGGAGAATTCAGCTTTACATTGTGTCTTTGTGAGACAATTTTAACACCAAACACGCATACAAAAAGGTTAACTTAACAGGGAATACCAATTCTAACTACTGCATCAACTCCATCAGAACAAAGTCCCTTGCCGAAACAATGAATCAGAGGCAAGACTGTCTGCTCAAACAAAAAATGTTTAAGATAAACATATGAAAGCTCCAAAGAAAAACATGGAGGTGATGGACGTTGTGTTATCTAACCTGTTGAACAGAAATGGGTACACCAAGTTCTTCACTAGAGCTAATTAACAGTACAGAAGCCGCCGATGCAGAACTCTTATCAGGAGAATTAAGCAAGTTCGAAATCACCATTGGGTGTATTTTTTCAAGGTATATTTGTTTACCAACACGATTCCACACTTCTCGCACAAATGAATCTTGAAGTAGAGAAACTTTCAAATGTGAATAGCCTGTTGCCTGAAATTAGTATATCAGCAGCGGAACTGCAAGAAACTTCACAGGTGTCTCACAGAAATGGATTAAATAATAGGACTAGCCTGTAAAATCTTCTGGATGGAAGGTAACACCAATCTCTTAACTGCTTCAGGTTTTAGGCATTTCAAAAATTCTGTCAGAAGTATGTACGCATAGTCAGCCTCAACATCTGTCAAAGGATTTTCTAAAAAGGGTAAGCAATGAGTAGCACATATTTGAGCTGCAAATGATCCCATGGATCTCAAAGCCCCTTTCCTTGCAAAGTTTGCAGCATAACAGAGGCGGGAACTATTTGTTGCCTCTAGATGAAGAGGAGCAACAAATAAGTAGGATGACTTAACGGTTGATGAAAAATATGGGCAGTTCAGAAGACACTTTGCTGAAGGCCTCCTGACATTCATAGAAAAATGAATTACAGTCAGATACTAGAATCTGGATAATCCCAGAAAATAACAAAAGATACTTGGTTTATAGCATCAAATAACCGATCTATAGACTGATAGAAGAATTTGTACCTCCTCCAATCTTTTTGAATGCAAGCTTCAACAATAAATTTTACATGAGGAGGAAGTTCTCTCATCTTTCCAGGAAAAGCACCATGATCCAAGTAAGTGGACAATGAAACTGAATCAAAAAGTGGCTTCCTCAAGTAAAGTTCTGCAATAACACAGCCCACTGAAAAGAGATCTTTTGCCACATTTATTGACATTTCTTTTAAACATGATGCTTGTTGGGCCCACAAAACAAATTCTTGATATCCTTCATGACTTTCATCCTCCTCAATATATTGAAGGAGATTATTGCAATGAATATCAAACGAGGTACGAAAGTCAACTCTGTTTTCGTATGATTCGCATGCATGGTCCTTGAAACTCTGACAAGATCTGTTTTCTCCATTATGGGGACTTATCAAACTTTTATCTATGGCATCCAAATAAACAGGATTCAAATGCTGAGCATGTTCACAAAATGCAGAGGCTTCTTCTATTTTACTTAAATAATCATTTCCATGGAAAGAAGTATTTTCACTACCAACTAAGTTTCCATAATGCTGCTTAACAATAGAGTGATCACTGGTTTTTACAGTATTTCCCATGCGAATGGGATGTGGTTGAGAGAATAGCTGACGTCGTCCTATAGGCCTTGGCATTGACGGCTGTGATAAAGGCAACATAACATTCTTGGCATCTAGAGCTGGTTGACCTGACATTTTGTACCCAAAAGTAATATCAATCCATTTATGAATTTCACGTGAAACCCGCTCACTCTCTAGTGCAGCACGATGCAATTTTATAAACTCTTGAGGACTTCCAGCCCATGGAGGCACTGCTAGATCACTCATGCCGGAGTGAAGAGAACAAAATATCTGACTATCGTAATAAAACTCCGGAATGCATTCATCAGGAGTCCATTGATATAATCTTTGCATTGTGGATGGGTACTCATTGGGTTCATAAACTGAACGCACCGCCATCCGTAAAACATTCAGCGGTAACCTCCTTGCTTTGTAGCTACAAACAGCCAATTCAGAAAGACACTCATCTGAAACATGATGAGGAATCTCAGATGTAGAGTATGTAAAATCCAACTGCTCATCACCTTTAGCTAATCGCCACTTGCTCTTACTCAAATCCCTCCATCCCAGATCACATTTTTCATCAGGCTTGACACTGAAATCTATAACCCAAGGCATCACTGTATGAAATGTGTGGTCTCCCCATCTTCTTCCAGCTAATCTGTTCAAGAATAGTAGATATCCAAAGTTACTGAGTTCTCCCTTCCACCACTTAAAAAATGCTGTGGGCCAATCTACCAATCCAGAAATATTTAAATCTTCATACAGGCTTTCATAAAAGCTATTATGAGCAGCACAATTTTTTCCTGTCAGAGGCAAAACTAAAGAATTTTCATTTTTGGCATTTGGTTCATCTTCCAATTGAGGTCTGTCACAAATGCTTAACCATACCCAAGATGAATTAGCAAACATCACAGTGGAAGGACAAATATTGCCGTGGGAAAGCCCCAATCCATGGATGTAACAAAGACCTGAGAGTATTTGATAAACTAAAAACTTTCTATTCCATTCCAAATCCAATGCTTCGGGACTAAAATTGAGAATATTCTCCAAGGTATAAGAAGCTTTAGGATAAACAACAGCTGTAAAATCAGGCACCTTTAGCATTCCCAGCACAGGGACCAAATTTGGATGCCTCAAGCAACCAGGAACGTGGTCATCATGAAATGATGGTACCCCAACTAAGCTAAGGAAGTTTTGACTTGCGCGGCATGTTGCTTTCCCTTCAATCAAGGCGCTGAGTGAACACAATATGTCATCCTCCAAACAGCCCGATGCAAAACTGGAAATGATATGCTCAAATGTTGAGAAGGAGCCATTTCCAACAAACGCACATGGCACAATTGCATTAATAGTTCTCAAACAAGATGACCTACTAGAATTGTAACAAGAAGAATTCTTCGAGTGAAGACCATATAAATCAGTCATCACTCCGCCATTCAACGAGTTGGATTTTTCCGCCATAAAAGTAGATAGAACATTCTTGTCACTGCAAACTGCTTTACCATCATTCCGGTCAGTCTCACTGTTGTCGATGCTTGCAAGATCATCCACGATATGACCATCTCTACAGCAGATAATAAAGCTAGATATCAGATAATTCAAGTAGTCCCAAAATTTAGGATCGACTGACATGAATCATTCTCCTAAACCGTCAAGTTGTGCAATTTTTAATATTAAAAAAAATTACACTTATATTTGTTGTGCGCTTCCATTGGACATACACAAAGATTAGTTCCAAGCTCCCCTTCTAATTGTGTTATTTAAGTATAATTCATATCTACATCAGTTTTGGGACTAATTTCATAATGGCGCATTTGGAAAGTTAGAAATGGAATTGAGTCATCCCACTGAAACCTTAGAAATTGGGATCAATTTCTAACAATTCCAATCTACTTCAAATTTGGGATTCTCAAATTTCTAAGTCATGCTAGTCATTTCTTCATCGCTATGTGATCTTCAATCTTACGGCTTTTTTGTAAATTCCATAGTAATATACGGAGTAGTACTTAAAAGATTGTCCCAATTCCCTCCATCCCTAAAAGTTTGTCCCACTTTTCCTATTATATGTGAGAAGTATTTTAATGAAACGGGACAATCTTAGTGGGACGGAGATAGTATTTCTTTTCAATTGTTTCTCCGCCCAACCGAATTTCAATCACTCCATAGGTTTCCCAGGCAATGAAAAATTGAGATTCGGAATTGAATTACCCATCAATCCATGATCACCAAACAAGTTTACGAAGTTGGATTTGAAATTGCATTGGAGCATTTTAATTACTACAAACTAAAATTATGAAATTGGAATCAACTCCATATTTCCAAACAATAGCATCTTGAAATTCATTAAAAATTCTGAAGAACAGAACTGATTGTAATGCTAGCAATTAAAATCGGTTACCTAAATTCAAAATAAATAAACAACAGCAATTAATAATAATAATAATAATAATTACTGTAAGAGGAAAGATTCAGATGAATTACACGTATCTGGTGATGCAATCATCATCAAAGCGACGCAAATATAGCACCACAACTTCGGATGACGCCTCTCCGCTCGAATTCGGCACCTGTAAATATAGTTCGTAATTCAATAATGTCAGCACTCAAACTAAAAACAACAAAAATCAAAGGAAATTGGATGGAAAAAGGAGACCTTGACGATAGCTTTAGAGGCAAAAGGAAGAGGAGAATCAGAGATGGCGTAAGAGAATACGATTTTATTGGAGAAATCTGATTTAATTCGATGTTCAAGGCATTCATTGCACATTAAACCCCTCTTTTTTGTTGCCATGCCCATGGATGATGATTTACATCCAGGTTCAGTCATGTTCTGGGCTCTGCGTCTATGCTGCTGGGATAACAATGACTAGACGACTAACGAGACGAGACATGGGAGCGAAGCGATTCGAGCTCGGCTTCCTTCAAAACTTTTGACTCGAGTCGTGTGATACCGACTTGGGTTTGGTTTCCTCTCGACAATTTAATGAGTATGAGTACAAATTTTTGTTTGCAACCATCGTATTTGTCAAATAACTTCATATAGAAGGAAAAAGACAAAAGCAAATCACATTGGTTATGCTAAAGCCATGTTATTTTCACTTTATTTTCAGTTCAACTCAGTCTTGGGAGAGACTCATTTTATCTCAGTAGTTCAGTCCACCTCAGTTCAATTTAGTTTATTATTTAATCCGATATAACGATGTGATAGATAGTTTGCTCAAAAGCCAGAGTAACTGTTTAATCAATAAGTCAAGTTGAGTTATTATTAACTTGTTAGAGACCTCGACTCGAACCATTTGCAAAGGGCTCAAAATATGTGATTACTTATATCTTACTTTTATATTTAAAACAAATATTGATCGTAATTATAAATGAGTACTTGATTCACCGTATCAAAATCCTAAGGAAAATATCCAAAGAAGGAGAAAAAAATCAATACTTATATGTTGGCTCGAGCTCGTGTGTTGACAAAGCTTGCAAGCACGCCACAAACCAACTCGAAACCACCCGATGAGGCGCTTGTTTTCTTATAGGGTCTTTTGAGTATGAAGTTACTCGAAAGAAATGAAAACTGTTGGAGTCGCCATTAAACTTATGGGAGTTTCGACATGTTTACATCGACTTTATGCATTTTCATACTGTACACTGTACACTACAAGTTACAGGTTACAAGACTACAAGTTACAGGTATGTACAATGCCCATAATCCACAAGTATACACAGCTCAAAATAATTACAGATCAACTGCTGAAAAGGACGGATGCCGACAGACCGATTGAAAGAAAGAATGGACAGCTCTACCGACTGAGACAGCTACCGAGCAGGAGAGCTGGATTGAATAAATGATTTCTTGTACATATTCGAAGAAGGGTATTCGCCTTTTCTTGCATCTGTTTCCAATGCCTAAAATCCCGCTGAAAGAATCGTTTCAATCGCTTTTTCGCCCATGCGTTGATACATTACTCATCTCAATACACACTATACAAAATTAAATCAAGACTAACTAATAACAGCCCCAATGCCAAGTTCTTTCCTGTATATTTGAATTAAGCCACTTTCATCAGCCAAGGGAAGCTTCTCTTCCAGCATGGTCTTGTATTGTTCATCGGTGTCATCTATATTGCGCATTAACACGACCTACACGTGCAAATAAATAACATACTTCTAAGAACAACTTTAAACATCAGATGAAGTTAAGTTTTTATAGCTTTTGTTTAGTTGATTGAACACAGAATAACTCTATTAAAGGACACTCCAAAATTGATTGGTTCGATCTGGCTACGCGAAATAGACTTCCATCAAATGCAAAGAGTTTATTTTCATGAGTCTGTCATGAACTCAATGTGGTACACGCAAAGAAAGACTGGTTATATTTTGGGTCTTTTGGCTATATGAAATGGAATTCATCAAATGCAAATAATTTATAAAAAATTACTAATCATGCCAAGATAACATACACTAACGAAATGCTCTATCAAGAAACCCGGATCTAAACTTCGTGCAAGTCATGTGAGGCTTTCTCACGATCAAGAAATTGTCAGCACACGCATGTTAAGCAACACATGAGCAGCAGACTTGTCAGCAAAAAATTTCAAGACCGTACGATCAGATTGATGCACTATAACAAGCACATCAAGATATCATGCTGCTATCATATCACTGACAATAATTCTCAAACTTCAAGAATGTCGAAATTAATATAATAGGATCTCTTACAGCCTGAAAGGGAAGAGGCATGAATGCAAGATAACTGCAGATGAGTTCAGGAAGTTATGGGAGAAAATAATGCTGACAACCAAGTGGCCTTTCAAGAATTTCCTCTTGTAATTATTACTGCGCAACAAATACTCCTATAAGCTATAACTACAGATCAGATTCACATGTATAAAGATAAAATAGCAAGTGTTTCAATAAGAGGTGTGTGATGTCTACCCCACGAATGTAAAATCGAATAAATGAGCATTAGCCATTAATTTAATGATATGATAAAGGAGATTTGAAACTGAAGACAGAAGTCGCAGAATTTGAAACTCAGGAACACAAAAACTGGAATAAATTACCTGTTTCTGGAATGAATCAAACTCATCAGAGCTTAGGGAACCATCGCTGTTTGAATCCAGAAGTTGCATCATCTCTTTCGCATCTTCAGGTTCGGCACCAAGTTCTTCCATCACTTCCATTAGTTCGTCAATGCTAATCCTACCATCACCATTTTTATCAAGTAGCAAAAAAACTCCATCACTCTGACAGATCTCTGTGTGATTTTGGTAGGCTGATGGAACATCCTGAAGACGGAGAGCTGCCAGCTCAGCTGCAGCCACCATAATGGCCTTAAGCCGTTTTGCCTGTACACATCATGAAATTAGTCTACTGCAAGTCATTTTTGGATATACGAGATAAGTGTTACCCGTTAACTATGTGCCGGGGTTCTTTCTCCATAATTTAGTCTTATTTTCTTCCCAGGAGTATTAGAATAGCTATCGATCAAAAAGAAAATGTACCTCTTCCGGATCAGTGAGACCACTTTTGTACAATGAATGGGATGCAGTTCCACCAGACGCCAACGTATCCATTTCTATTGTCCGTATCTGTATTTCCATCAGCGGTCTTTTATTATCGCTATCACTCACATCGACAGCCAAATGTAAGCTTTTGTACCCATTTGCTTTAGGCTTAGCTATATAGTCCTTCGATCTATGAGGCAGTTCTTTCCAAAGTGATCTAATGATTTCTCGCGCCCTATAACATGCTCTCTCTCCCACATCAATCAAATTAACACCAGGCTTAGGTGTTAAAACTACTCTCAAACCCATGATGTCATTGACCTCCTCTGGATTACGACCATCTCTTAGAAGCTTCTTCATGGTGCTATAACGGTTTTTATATCGTCCTTTCACCGAAATGCTATCAATCAAACTTGCTAATAATGGGTCCTGAGTTAAAGAGTCGAGCATCTCTCCTTTACACAAATCTATCGAATCGTTACTTCCTGCCTCATGGCTTTTCAACCATGAATCAACATAGACATAAGAAGAAGGAAACAAGTATCTAAATGATAAATCCTCGAGCTCAACCGATAAGAAGTAAGTACCGACAGCATGAGCCAAAGGAGCATGTATCTTCATCACCTCAAGCGAAATCTTCTGTTGCTGATATCTAGGAAGGTAGGAAAGATGTCTCATCATATCAAGCCTAAGAGCAAGATCTAAGACTACAGCCCGAATGTCATAATATGTGAGACAGAACTTCCTTATAGCAGCAGCATTATCATCATCAAGAGGATCAGCTTTAAAAGGAATTTTCTTCACACGTAAGCTTTCATGCAGTAAATGGGCAGTACCAGTACCTATTCTTTCTCTTATTTCGTGCATTGATATCACCCTCGCTTCCCAAACTTCTCTTAGTATTCCAGCTGCAATTACTTCTGCATCCATCTGCAATCATCAGGTGTACAACTCAGTAAAGGGAAACCAAATTTTCAGAATGCAAACAATTTCAACATACACCAATGTGCCATGGAGAGTAAAGAACATCGACTGGAACAAAACCATCAGCAATTACACAAATTTAGTAACACCATTTTCTTTAAAAAGAGTTCTGCTCCAACTGGTACTGAACTTCTAATCCAAATTTATAAAAGAGATTCGACCATCTGAGCTATATTACATCCATCCATTACTCCATTATTCTAAGGCCTCATTCTTTTCGCAGCTGAAGTGGGCTTAACTCAACTGAAGTGAGCGAGCTTTTGTCTGACACAAAATGAACCTAATGAACCTAGTCGAGGCTGAAGTGAACTCCTAAATTGAAGTGAGCGAAAAGAACGGGGCATAAAATTCAAAATGTACAGTTAAACACCCGTCATCACAAACACAAATTATTGTTTGCGACTAGCACATCCGTCATAAGTTTGTGACCGTTGTGCCGCGTCAAATAAAGACTGGCAACCAATTGACATTCAATCCGTCACATATTTTGATGATATAATCGTCACAAGAGAGACCTAATGCATCAAAAAGTCGAATGAGATCAATACAATTGAACCTATACTATCACAGCGAGAGCGAGGGTGTGGCTGCCATGGCTATTATTACCAAAAATCCGAGAAATCAGATTCTTTCTTCTTCCAAAACTACAGTAGCAGTTAAACAAATGACGGAGACGGAAAAGATACCTGAAGATCAGCAAGGAGGAAAGCGAGGGAGAGAGACTTGGAGAGAGGGGAGCGACCATCAGGAGAGAGAGGAAGAGGCTGCAAAAGAGGAATGGAGAGCTTCAGTGCCTTGAACAGTATCTTGCTTGAGCTACTGCTTTTCAGGTTCATGTTCATCCTCTCCGACAGCCGGTTGAACGCCCCCACCAGCTCCACCACCATCTTGCCGCCCGGCTGCTCTATCGCCGTCACCGGAGGAGGAACCTTCTCCGCCGATGTAGAAGACGCGCGCGACACCGACACGGCGACGTTTCTTGAGATGAGGAAGGTGTTGTAATGGCGGCGGCGGTTGTTGTTGCGGTGGTGGACGGTGAGGTTTGTGGGGAGGTTGTGGTATCGGAGGTCCATGTCGGGGGAAGAGAAGGGAAGGGAAGTGTGTCCACTCAGCCACTCACTAATCACTTTGTGGATACAATACATCATGGTCATCCCAAATAATCGTTGGTGCGATGGTACACAACTTTTTTTTTATTTGGGGACGAGAGAACCGGTAGTCGGTATCTTTTTCAACTATTTGTATAGTTTGTTGTATGTACGTACGTTGATACTCGTTTTCTTTTGTCTTATGTCTTTAGTTACGTGTTACTCGGAGTTATAAAAATTTGATATTCATAATGTATTTTATTGGACGATTTAAACAAAATCCACGTGATTATCTTTTATCTTATATATTAGAAGTTATATTGAAAATTATTATCACCTCTAAATAGTGATAAAAAAGCAAATGTATACAAATTGTTGGAGCGGAGGGAGTATTACTTTTTGTTTGAGATAGGGTTGCCGTCTTGAGTTAACTTTATAGAAACTGAGGTGAACTGAATTGAAACGAGATGAAATTATGATGAAAAAAATAGGACATGAGTCATGACTCGATTGAACTTTTCCGTTAATGTTATAATCGTTCACGTTGTTCTCTAAGTAAAAAACAAGTTATTGTTTGTAACAGAATATATGATACTACGTACAGTGCTAAATATAACTCGTTTTCATAGATATACTCATCACATATCACAAGAGAAACTTATTGGCTACATGTTATAGGATCGATGTAGATATTCGGATTTGTCGTAAATATCACTAATAAAACATCAATTGGGTGGGGTCCAAAGAAATTATCAAAAACGTGTCAAATAAGAATTGAGGAGGAGTCGATTTGGATGCTTATCATCATGGCCAATCCAATGTCTATAAACATGACTCCCTTCGTCTCAAAGTATATTCATATCGAAATAACAATCTCCCTCGTAGGACCGTCTTGATACTCGTGTATGAGTCAAGTTTCAGGCCATTCCAAAAGCAAACGCTACAATTTGATCCACAATCCAAAAGCATCTAAAAACCATTTTGTTCACCAGTATATTGGATTTGATCGATTGATGGCCTGATTGTCACTGAGGGAAATTGCTGCATCATTTCATACGACCTTCGTTCTTTTTTTCATTTACGTCAGATCCAATGAGATTGCCCTACTGCTACTGCTAGTCTGCAGTCTGCCACGAGTATATGTATATCTATCTGTATATGCTTCGCCTTCCTTCTTCGTCCTACTTAATTAATTAATGGCTTCTTCTTCTACTTTCAACTTTGAATCTTGTACGCACCTCTTTCTCACTTCAGGTATTGTATGTATTTCTTTGCCTCTCGTATTTATTTACAGTAAGGGCTCGCTTGGGATGGGAGTAATTATTCCGGGGATAATAGAGCCAAAAAGAACTAAAAAATGACGGAAAATAGTGATGATGTTAAGCAGAAATGGAAAAAATTAAGGAAATATAGCTCATTGGGGGAATTATTATTCCCCTCTCCCCCAGCAATACATTACCCTAATGGGGTAATTATTCCCCCTCATATCTATTTTACATTATAAAATATAAAATGTTACCAACAAGCAAAAAGTTCATCCATTTATAATTCATTTTTGATCTATTATTCCGGAATTATTAACCCCATCACAAGCGAGGCTAAGTATCATTTGTTACTCAAACAAAGTCGTAAGGTGGAGCTACTGTGCTGCCTCTCCATTTATAGTATTAAAAGTACGATGAATATGAATGTGTTGGTAAGTACTACTCCGTAGTACAGTATGAGTAGTAGCTAACTTGTTGTGTGTGTGAAATTGTTGAATACTTTCATACACAAATGTAGTAATGTACTCATTCATTCTAATCCATTTATCGCATTTATTTTTTTGACATTGTTCATTGAGAAAATATAGTCGGTAAAATCCACCTGTACCAAAAACGTACTACTATTAATTTTGCACAATAACTAAGAAAATGGTGGGATGATTGAATATATAGGCAATGATACTACTTTTTATAGGTGAGTCATAATGATGGAATGACAAAATGGTAAATACTTTAACGGACGAAGTTGTAAAAAAAGATAGACTAAGGGCATTAGTAATGGTAGGAACTCCCTACCATATTTTTTTATTGTCACCTCAACATATTCTTCTACATATGGAACTTCTGTTTTTTATCTCAATGGTTGAAGTTTCATCCTTAAAACAAAATCACCTCAATGGATTGGGAGTGCAATACACCTCCCAATCCCCTAATCGTTTCATCTTCACACACCATTTTTTTTCTCTCCTCCAACTTATGAAACTAGTTTTTAATTTAAGAAACCAATTGCTTAATAAGGAGCTTTTTATGGTTACAATAATGGGCAAAGAGTTCCTTATTGTATATGAAACTTCTTATAACCCCCATTGCTATTGCCCTTGAGGAAAATTGAGAAATGAGACAATCTATAAGGACTTACCAAAAAAAATACGGGACAATTTTAGTAGACGGGGGAACTTCTTGCGGCTTATTTCAGTTGATTTATGTTATTAGTTTAGTTGATTCATGAGGTTCATTTTGTTTCATCTGCTCCATCCTCGCTTTAGTTCACTTCAGCCTACTTCGGTCCAAAGAAGAGGGCTTTAATACTAATACTTATCGATTTCCAGTTTTTTGAGGATGAGGAGGACGAGGAGGGTGGTTATTGTTGTTGTCGTGATAGTGTCCGCATGGCTTTTGGCTTGGCCCTGCACATGTGATCACTCTATAACCCCTGGTGGTGGGTTGATGAAAGTGGAGTTAAGGAAGCTGCCTTTGGACTTGGAAAGAGTGAGAGCTGCAGGGCTTAATGCCAGAAGCCGCGGCACAAAACCTGATGATTTGGAATCAGCCATCGTATATTTGAAGAATTACATGGATGTTCAGTATTACGGGGTCATTGGGATTGGCTCACCTCCTCAGAGATTCAATGTCATCTTTGATACAGCCAGTGCAAATCTATGGGTTCCATCTTCTAAATGCTATTTTTCGGTTAGTTTTAGCTCTTCCTGTCACCCTTTTGCGTTAACTTACTTTACAATTGCTTTATACACGATTATTTAAAACTTAACTCAAAAGCAACACGTAATGAGGAGGAAATGTAATGGTCGCCACACGTAGGTTGGTTTATATACTAGTGACTGATACACCCAAATAAGAAAGTGTAAAATATTGAATGTGACACGGGAAGTACTAACTACGAGCAGATTGCTTGTTACTTTCACTCTAGGTACAACTCAAGGCTGTCAAGCACATCCACCGCCATCCGTGGTAATTTACTCATCCTCTCAATGTCTTGGTCTTTAGTGTTTGTGGAGCTACTAAGTTAGTCTGTTATGCGTCGCAAATACTATCAATTTAGTTAGTTAAGAACAAAGCATTGTTCCTATAACAATGCTTTTATCTTTTTTTTATAATACCTCACCATTGTAACAATATGACGGATATCTTTGTCACAAATAAGTATGTGTGTTACTTCAATGCCTCAAAGGCTCCTACCTATTACGAGCTGATGGGTCTGAATGGCGGATATACACAGCTTCGCCCCATGAGTTGGAAAAACAGATTGGGTTTACATCTATCCACCCTCAGTTGCTTTTCCTAAATTTCGTCTTACTTCTATATTAGAGAAGATCCCAATACGTTGTAACAGGGTTTACCTTCTACGAAAGTAGCAAATGCATTAACATTGAGAACGACTGAAGCTAATTGAGGAGATGAAACAAGCCTCTTTTCTAATGAACCTTTCATGTCTAAGGTTTTTTTGCTCTATGTCGACAGGAAAACTCTGCAAAATTCCTTACGGTTCCGGATTTGTTTCTGGTACGTTAAGCAAGGATAATGTGGATGTCGGTGGTCTCCTTGTCAAAAATCAGGTCTCTTATTATAACTTTGTTGATCAGTGAGTTAACCATGAACTATGACGATCTTTGTCTCAACTATGGCATTTGTGCTTTAGGTGTTTGTTGAAGCAGTGGTAGAAAGATCTTTTGATCTCATATTCACACAGTTTGATGGAATACTTGGTTTAGGATTTCAGCAAGTCTCTGCTGGGCATGCCGCCCCATTTTGGTACATTAACTTAGCTGTTTGTATGTTTTTGTTGCTCCGAGATATGGTTTTATGTCTTATCATTTGTTTTATCTGAATTGAAGTACATCCTCTCCTTTTGAGGGCACAAAGTCGGTGCTGATTCTGAAGTTCATACATCAGTTTTGAAGTGCTACTCCAATAATTTAGTGCCTTGGATATATGTACTCCTGTTCATTTCATTTTCATACCTTTGTTGAATATATATGAGAAATGGTTTAATCAAACGTACAAAAATGAAATGCACAGATGGAGCATATGCTAAATTTTCATTTTCTAATTTCTGTTGGTTTCTGCTCTCATCAGTTTCGTCGAATTTGTCAGTAGGCAGTCTAATATCTGCTAATATTAGTTCACGTTCTATGCTCAATCAATTGGTCTTCTTTGATGTTTGATTGCCAAAGTTTCCCTCGATTTCTGCAAAACAGGTATAATATGATGCAACAAGGACTTATTTCTCAACAAGTTTTCTCCCTTTGGCTTAATCGTGATCCTTATTCCACAACTGGTGGTGAAATTGTTTTTGGTGGCGTTGACCCGACACATTTTGTGGGTAATCATTCTTACGTTCCAGTAGCTAAGAACGGTTACTGGCAGGTTCGTAAGGCTTTCATTTGAAATCATGTATTCTTGTTTTTGCGTGTTTTCTTATGATAGTTGAACAATGATAATACCAACTCCATTGCAGATAGACATAAGAGGCATTAACATAGCCAACAAAACAACAGGTACTGTGATGAGAACCAGGGTTAAATTTTGAAACAGTATTACATACCTGTGTTACTCCGACACTTGACTGTTTCAAAAGAGGATTCAAGAGTTTTGATGCTCAAAACTTTCCTTCCATTCTACAGGTCATTGCTCAGATGGCTGTGCGGCTATCCTTGATTCTGGGACATCCTTGCTTGCTGGTCCACCTGTATGCATCCTGGATCTTAGTTCTTGACTTCCCTAGTGACGGCTTGCTAGTTAAATGGTTTAATCAATTAGCGGTCTCTCTTCATCTCAGGAAATTGTTAAGCAACTCAATCGTGCCATTGGAGCTGAAGGAATAGTAAATGTGGAATGTAAAACTTTTGTTTCTGAATATGCTGCTCGCATATGGGATTTTCTGATATCAGGGGTACGCCTTAGTCTTTGTTATTTTCAACCCCAAATTATGACTCGTGCCAGTCACATATATCTATGAAAACCGAACGCATCATTTTAACTTAAATGCAGTTAGAACCTGACAATGTTTGTGAAAGAATCGAGTTATGCGAATCTCAGTCTATGAGGTTACATTCTTTGTTTCCTTATTATTTTTTGGCAGCACTTTTCCAATCTCCTAATTGATGTTTTTACTCAAGTCCTTTGACCAAATGTAGACGCAAACTGGAAACAATCAGTAACGCTGCGTTTGATGAATCATCAGCCTATCAGAGTGGGCTGTGTAGTATGTGTGAGGTCATAGTAAATTGGATTCAAGTTGGACTAGAAGAAGAAAAAACAAAAGGAAAAATTTGTGCGTACCTGAACAAGGTAATGTAGATCTCTTTTCTATATAATTAGAACACCATGTCTCCCTTGTGACGGGTCAAATATCATCCAAACGCGAGGTTAGTAGTAAATACGGAGTACTTGTTTTTGCCTACTAATATGGATGCAATATTTGACTTTGTGACGGTATGTTCGTCAAAGACGAATTTGTGATATGAAAACCCGTGGTGACCTGTGTTCGTTAATACCTGTATCTGTGTTGAAGCTTTGCAAGAAACTCCCAAGCCCTGGACAGAAAGCATTTGTTGACTGCAAGAACATTGGAAGTCTACCTCTTATATCATTTATCATTGGGAACAAAACCTATCCTCTCACGCCACAGCAGGTAAGCCGTAAGTTCCTTCGACCTGGAGTATATAGTCTGATAGTCGTGCAATGAGCTTGACGTAAACCCCTTTGTTTTCACTTTGGCACAGTATATGCTCCAGGTCAAAGGACCACATGCCTATGGAAATACGATCAGCGCCAGCGGCAACCTGTGCTTTAATGGGTTTGTTGCTGTCGATGTGCCTCCGCCACAAGGTCCACTTTGGTAAGTCACTTCTGTTTCCACATACTTTGTGGGGGGCTGGTGTCGACGGGTTACAATGCAATTATGTTCTAGTCCCTCCGATCCAATCCAATCACTAGCGTTTGCAGTTACGAATTATTCTATTTTTCTTCATTTATGCATGGCTATATCTTTATGAAATAACCTGCCCTTCTATGTCATGCTAGGATTCTTGGGAACATTTTCTTGGGAGCTTATCACACGATCTTCGACTTTGGGAATCTTCGTGTGGGATTCGCCGAAGCAACTTGAGAAACCATACCTAATCTGCTAGGGGATGTGCTAATCGCCAAAGCAACTCAACAGGATGGCCCATATAATTGCAAAGAAAGCTTTGTAATATGCCATCACTTTGTCAAAAATAAATAAAAAGATACGGAGTACAGTATATCATTGCTGTCGGAAAAAAAGTTTTCATAGCTAAACCTAAATACTACTCGTACGCAATACAAGATACTTATAAACATATCTTCTACTCTCTGCTCTTCAAAATTTTCCCTCAACATACATACAGACAGTCATACGAGAGGTTGTACATGATATCAAAGTCAGCGTAGTAACTCATAGGAAGAGGGCACTTCGTGTAGAGGATGACCCTTGAGATTTCTTTCGATAATCCTCCTTGCTAGAGACACTTGCTTACCTACAACGAACACAAAAGCTTTGCCTTTTCCCCCAGCACCTCTGGCTGTTCGTCCAACTCGACGTACATATTCACTTGGATCACGAGGAAAGTCAAACAGCACAACATGATCCACACCATGGAAGTCGATTCCTCGCGAAGCTCTGCAAGTATATAAAAACCCGCGTTGGTAACTTGGGGTGAATACAACCAACTCCAACGCCATATCCAAAAAAGAAATATTAACATTACGGAGTATATAAGACCGTCTTACATGTATAAACCCTTATTCTTTGTGGACGCTGAGGGTGGCAAAGTACCTACCCTCATGCCTAACCAATCCGCCGTTCATCTCACACTCCCACATGCGAATGTCCCATACTCCCATACAAGACCCACTAAAAAATAAAAACCCATATGCTATAGTTTAGTTAACCATTCCTTTGCCAAAAAAAAAGTTAACCATTCGTAACTTAGAACCAGCAGTGACACAAACATATGTTTAACCTCTAGGCCCTATATTGATACAATATGAGAATCGAAAAACTTCAGACTAATAATTCAGTTTAGGCAACAGCCATATACAAGCCTCTAAATAATCACTTCTTCTAATAGAATTGTAAACTGTGATCAAGTCAATGTAATGTATGTACTCCCGCCATCCCATTCATACAATCCTCATATTTTTCCAGTTAATCTCAAAATAATTGCCCCATTCTATGATTAGTATGTAACAAAGTTGATTTTTTTAGTAGCCATAGCTAAGCAGCATAATGATAAGAGTAGACTGGTAGTGCAATGTCACTGCATGTAAATTCTTCTAAATCGAAGGGAAACATGGATTCCATCACAAAATGTTAGGAATCATCTCTAATCGAATGGGGACAACATAAATGAGATGGAGGAAGACATATTCAACGAAATAAAGAACACATTTTTTTTTAAAAGTACATGATGCAAACCTGTCAGTGCAAACCAGGAACTGGGAGCGGTTTTCTCTAACCGAATTAAGAAACTCCTTCATATTAGCAAGCCTTGTTTCTTGCTCCAAGGCAGCATGAAATGGTAAAACCTGTAGCAGATTTCCGTTTCTATCTAGACGTCTCAATGCATTCTCAACCTTTCGGCATGTTTCAATCTGCAATAAGTAAGCAAGGTAAATGAGAGCAAATCAACAATATCATCAACCCATAATGAATGTATTGCCCACACTTCGCATAACCTTGTTGCAGAAAATAATAGTCCTAGAAACTTGACTCTCCTCAGCAAGCTTCAACAGAGCAGACTTTTTGTTTGAAAATGCGGTTTCAGGATTCTTTTCTGAGCCATCAGCCCCACTGCAATCTACGAGAACCTGCTCATCAAAATAATACATCACATGGCAACAAGGTTATGTCAATATGTGCACTATTGTGTTATTCCTCTGACTCGGCTGCAAATATTGACACGACACAAGCCCAAGTTACGCAAATCCTGTTTTTTCAGTAGCAACCAATCAACTGAAAACTACAGAGTACAGATCAACAATCCCTAAAAATGAGAGCAACGTGATCCTTTAAAATTCTATACGTCTTAGACGTCAGATCACGATGTAAAAAAGTTGTATTGGCAATAGTGTAATAACGAACACACCTCTTCAAGGCCAATACTTGTCCTGTGCATTCCAGGCCCCATGATTACTTCACAATCTGGGAAGATCGTAACGAGCTTGTTGTATATGTCCACTGGTAAAGTTGCAGTGACAAAAAGGTATTGTGTAGTAACGGGAGATGAGTTGATTAAACTTTGGAAAGCTTGTTCAAAATCCTCATCACTGAAGAGTATATCAACTTCATCCAGCACAGCACTGAAATACAGATACAAAAATATAAAATAGTGAACCCCATGAGATATCATTATGCAGCCATATTTAATCATTCATCTAACCAAATCAACAACCACAAGGTCCGCACCACGAAACAAACTCGTGAAGGGCTGATAGCAAAGAATTAAAGGCATAGCACATGAAAAGGGTCTCTCGAAACTATCTCCATCAGTTAAATCCTCCCAACACTGGCAGCATTGTCCACATGATGTTTTGGATAATGTCCATACAAATGTAGTAAGGTGATTTAGTAAATGATTTATTCTACTAATGATAGGTATCAGTAAGCATCATGATGGCATGTAGGGGACAACGTAGCTACTCTTGTGAATTGACTAAAAGAAGACAAATGTGATGAAAAATAAATAAATCCACCAGCTTAAAGGAACAGAAATGTGGGAGATAGAGAAGACTTGGTGCTGACATCCCCTCAAGATGAACTCAGTTCATGTGTTACCAGACTTACCACAAGTGGGGAAGACATAAACGAGTAATCTACAATATAAATTCTAGTCTAGGGAGAAAAGTACGAAAAAAAACTCATGTAGTAGAGCCAATGAAAAATCAAGATAGATAATTCTACCAAACAAATATAGGAAATCAGTGACTATCCAGATAATATCATCATATCTCCGGCCATGACGGCCAAGTGAAACATCAGTGCTGTCACTCAAACGATTGCCTATAGAAGTCCAGAAGATGAAGTTCAACAGTTGAACAGCCATATAGAATAAAAAAATCCTTGACTTTGATAACAGAAAATAATATTATTGAATACGTTGTGTGTATGCTGCGAATTCCTTGACAAAACTAAAATAATCAGAGGAAGAGATAATAAAGCAAGGCGAATATTCGTTAACTACAAGAAATTTATACCGTCTAAAAATGAGAATAAATATGAGAAATTTCAAATTAAATTAAAGGATGCACATTTATACCATCTAAGGTTTGTTAACTGCAAGAAACCTTCCTTGATCAAGTACATGAACCGACCAGGTGTCACTATAAGCACATCTAAATCCTGCTCAAGACTTTCCAGCTGTGTTCGCTGGCGGAAACCGCCTGTCGCTACTATAGAACGGAATGGGACACCGTGTTTTGAGATGGAACGACAATTGCACAAAACCTGGACAAATTTCATTTGTAAGATCAAAACAGAGTGCAGATACATGAGATTTCAAGCCCATAACAATAAGGCTAGAAGTCTACAACCACCACTGTTCTGGATGTATACAGGCATGCAACTCTGGTATGAGCTATCCTACAGCAAGTTGTTTATTAGCCCCGTGCACCAAACAAGGTTTTTCAACTGGATGCAACCAAAACGTGACTGAAAACAGCTTGCTGTAGATAGCTCATACCAGAGTCATACCTGTATACAACTAGAACACTGTGGTGGTTGTAGACTTCCAGCCTCATTGTCATGGGCATGGAATCTCATGTTTGAGTAAAAGAGATAACATGATATTCCAGTTACAGATGGCAAACTATCGCACCCCAGTCCCAATCTACTATCTATGTAGTGTGATTGGATGGTAACTCAAGGATATCTTTATTCAGGGTTATTTACAAGATGCGGTGACGGCAAAAACTCCCTGAGTTTGGACCCAAAATAATGTGATAGCTAAACAATATGATTCATATAGAAAGGGAAAAAAACATAAAGAAGAAGATTAGAAATCATAAGTTGGCAAAATTAAAGATGACACTATAATAGCACCTGTGAAGCCAGCTCCGCTGTTGGCACTAATATCACAGCTCGAGGGCTTCGTGATGAAGATCTGCTAAGTCCTTGAATCTCTTCTTGCCTAAGACGTTGGATGACTGGTGCGAGGTATGCCAACGTTTTCCCTGATCCACTTTGATCGGCTATAATGCAGCTCTTCCCTACCTTAGCAGGTTCGTATGCCATTGCCTGCGCATTGTGAAACAGTTGCGTTGCTTACCAAGTAAAAAAGGAATGACGCTGGCACAAAATGGCCTTTGGGACCAAAGTCCAAACATTAGACATAGGCAATCTTAATTGATAACTTAACATCCAAATTAGCAATTGAAGATTTCTCAACCTAAATAGCCAGCAACAAGCAGTGGAGTTCAGCATATATAAACTACATCATTTCTAATGAGAGACCATTGCTGCAACCGCAACTGCAACCAACACAGTGGTTTTCAACCCTGCCTGTGAGAAAAACAGGACAGGCAGCTTGTTTAACAACTCTGAAAGGTCTGACAGATAATAGTCGTGTAATACACTCACATGTCACAGTCAAATATATACCTGAATATTTGATGGACGAACAAAATCTTGTGCTCTCAGAGATTCAATCATGTCTTCACTGCAGCCCAAGTCCCTGAAGGATTTTCGACTGAAAAAGACAGCTCCAGCAGAATCATTATGTTTCAGGTCACGTTGCACACCTCTAAAAGTAAGTGTGGGTTCCCTGGCGTTCCATCCCATTGAATGAGGAGAAATATTTCGAGAAGCTACTTCATCATTTGAGTTAAAAGAACTGATTGGCCGTTGGTTGTCGAGACTTTGATCAATGTCACTCTTACCACTGATTTTCTTCCTCCTCATCTTAGACATGTCAACAGAATCATATGAGACAGCTACATCATCATCATCATTGTCTATTTCTTCTGTAACTTCATCATATCTCTCTTTCCTAGTCTCAAGCTTTTCCAATGAGTTAACTTTGGCATGACTTTTGATTTTCAAAGGTCTCAGCCTTCCAAAGTTGCTAGCTAACCTCTTGGTAGTCACATTTTTAGGAGCAGATGGTGGTTTACTGCCTAATATAAGACGTCAAACATTATAAATAAGGCAACCATCATTAAGGCGTAATAATTCATCTCCCAACCAATCTATAATTCATTAATACGATCAACTTGTGGAATCAGACAATATGTACGGGATCACCTCCACCCTGTCATGACTCATGGATACCACTGTTATGTTCTTTCCATGGGCGGAAATGAATTAAATTGAATGTGCCTTAACTTAACTTGCCTGAAGTGAATACGCTAAATTGTCTGAAATATGCCAAAATCAATGGGGCTTAACTTGACTATACTGAGCGAGGTTGAACTTAATCGAAGTGAGCCGAAATTCCAAAAATAAGCGATAGTATACTTGTTACCTTTTCGTAGTAATCAGACCTCCCTCACCTCTAGAAATGGAGCCCAGAAATCACCAATCATAACATCATAAATCGATTTTCTACTGAGATATGTCCACACACTGCCAGCACAATTCACAGTCAGAAATCACAGATTACCTGGGCTTGCAATGGCATAGGAATTAGGCGAAGGCGGACTGTTATTCGGTTTGTTGGGATCCCAGGAAAGCGCTTGGTTGGAAGGAAGTGTAGAAGAGTCATCAATATCATCAACTCCACCCCACACAATCACTTTCTCTCCACTCACCTCGTCAATCAGCTCGTACGCCCCCGGTGTCTCCAATTGCCGCTTTCTATACGCCGCTCTAACCCTAACCCTAACCCTAACCCTAAACTCCGCGTTTCCAGCACTTTGAATAGCAGCATTCTTCGGCCAACGTAACTGCACATTTACACACCAAATTCATTCTCTATGTCATTGAATTCCAACACCTTACGATTGATTGAGTATACAATCGACGATGCATATATCAATTTGTACCACAGTTGGGACAATTTCGCTACTCATCCAGTGACCTCCATACCGGAACTACTTTATATTTCGAACAATTCATTCATTTCCAAGATAACTGACAAACTGAATACTACTACTACTACTACTACTGGGATCGTAAAATGGAAGTGAGAGTTTCTTACCGATGAGAAAAAGGCGGGAAAAGTGGTTGAGGAAGAGGTTGTTGAAAGGAAATTAATGGAGTGTGCCTGCGGGGAAGAAGGAGAAGCGAGCATCATGTAATTAACTGGCGAGCTGCTTTGCTTCACGAAGCCTTATCTTTCTCCTTATTCCCAATTCTTAACCAAATTAAAATTATCGATAATGTCTTGGCTTAACGGTTAAGATGAGGTACACTGATAATACGACACAGGTTCGAATTCTCCTCCTAAACTGCGTTTTTTGTTGAACAAGAAAAATCAAATTAAAATTGAATTGGCTTTGTCTCGGAAGTCTGACCGTGTTTTGGGTCGGTCCCGAAGGAGTGAAGGAAAGATGGTACGGTACGAATATGGTAGGGAAAATGGGCTTTGTAACAGGTCAAATACATATTCTATGGAGTAAAACTCATTTGAGTACCAGAAACGGATCAAATCGATATCATTTGATAAGATAAGTTGCCTAGGAAAAACAACATGAAGTCGTGTAGTAAAATGATTACAAAGAGCATAAAATTCTTGTTTAAGATGGAGCATACACGTTTTCCCTTTAAAACGGGTCGAATAGATACCATTTGATAAGAAAACGACGGCGAAATCATGTACTCCTTCACCCACTAAGATTTTTCCACTTTCCTTAAAAGGAAACTCCACCAAGATTTTCCCACTTCAAAACTTTCTTTATTCATCAATTGTACTCTCTTTCTATTGGTTACTTTTTGTGATTTGATATTTTGAACACCATCCAACCATTTACCACCTTTCGTTACCAATTTCTGAATCCATGTGTCCGCTTCGATTGGACATACCCGTTTTACCTTAAAATAGGTCAAATACAGGTAGGTATTCCGTTGTAGGATTGACAAGATCTCTGCCTGATTTAATTTTTAACATGGTTCAATTGTATGAGTTTTTTTAAGGAAGATCTCATTCATTTGATTTTGATACAGTTTTTACCACTTTTGTCCCCTGTCTCTGTCTCTGTCTCTCCGTCTCTGTGTCTCTGTTTCAATCACGCGATTTAGTCTCTCATTCCTCTCAAAATCAATCAACATTTGTTAATCCTCATCCCACATCAACCCAACCCAACCCTCCTGGCCTTTTAAATCACAGTTCTCACGCAATAATCAATCTGGACCCTGCCTTTGATCTCTTCTCTGGTATGTTTTCAATTTTTCCTAATTCATTCATTCATCCGTACGATTGATCTCTCATGTTAATATTATCGTGAAACCGTCTCATAATAGATTTGCGTTACAGAGTTTTATAATCTGTGTTGGTGATGATGCTGTTGGTATGGAATTCCTGATGATCGTATATGGGTCCGATGATTAATGACTTACCTCACAAATTTATTGTACCCTTTTCAGTTATGAATTTGGTTCTTAACTCATGTATATTGGCTTTCAGATTTATTGTACAATTTTGTTGGATATATGCAATGCAATGCAATGAATCAATGATGATGATTCTTTAGATCTTCCTATTCTGGTTCCGTTTGGCACGTTCTTTCAGCTAACTTGTTTGGCCAAAATTTCACGTAGCTTACTGTTTGACAATCGACTTATTTCACAAATAAGCTAGCTGAAAAAAGTTTGATTTTTTTACCGCTTCAATTATTACAACAATTGGTTTACGTCATCAAATACTTTTCATCATTTCACTTACCTTATCAGTTCATGATTAAGCTTCCAATTTCGAACTAGTTTTGTCAAATAGAGTCATAATGCACAAAATCTTCAATGACACGGTCTCATGCATGGTATTGTATGCCGAGACCCACCCTCATAATACAGTTAACGTGACACCGTCTCACTGAAGACCTACTTGAGTACCATGTCGTCGCTACTGGCCTTGTATGATTTTCTTTTCAGTGATCTGGGTAAAGTTTAAAAGTTGCTTTGTACATATGAAATGGTTATGTTTCTGTTTACGTAAGTCTGGTAACAAATTTGTGACACACATCAGGTCAGGTGTACATCTGCAGTAGCTGAAAATGGGAGCTACATTAGGGAGATTCGAGTCACCTAGGAAAGAAGATTTAAATGAGACCAAGCTCGAAGCGAAAATGGCTGAAGCTATGCAGAAGAGGGCTTCTAAAGGAACTACTGTTAAATCATTCAACACTATTATCCTCAAATTCCCTAAAATTGATCAAAGCTTTCAAAAATGCAAAGAAAGTTTTGAAGAATTTGGTATGTCATCATCTATGTTTGTTATTGAATTGCTTTTTTCATTCCTTTCAGCATTTGCATTCGCAATTCTAGTACAGTCGACTTTCTCAGCATTCGTTATATGGATCATAAACCCTTTTCCATTATTGGTAGACGTGGATAAAAATGGAGTGATTGACCGGGATGAGCTGAAACATTGCTTTCGCAAGCTGGAAGTTTCGTTCTCTGATGATGAGATCGAGGATTTGTTTAGTGCATGTGGTATTAGTGAAACCACGGGAATGAAGTTCAGTGAATTTATCGTGCTTTTGTGCGTTGTCTACCTTCTACAAGACGATCAAACTATTGAAGTGGTATGTCAGTATATTCTTACTCAAAAATCTGCACTGACCCCTCAATCTTTTAACCACTTCCGTTAGCCATATCCCTATGCTCGCAAAAGCAAAGGAGAAACAAACAAGGTTACCATGTTTCGCCTATGCATTCACGCTGTGTTTGCAATAGCGAAACTGGTAATGTTCTCACTTTTGTACGGAGTATCTCATTCATTCTGTCCCAGAAATCTTGTGCTTGCAATGTCGGAACTGGTAGTATTCTCACTTTTATATCTCATTCTGTTTCCAGAAATCTCGAATGGGCTTGCCAAATCTGGAGGCAACATTTGAGACTCTAGTCGACGCATTTGCTTTCCTGGACAAAAATAAAGATGGTTATGTTAGTAAGAACGAGATGGTTCATGCAATACATGAAACTACCAACGGGGAACGTTCTTCTGGACAAATAGCGATGAAAAGATTTGGTATGTATCCCTTTTTTCCTCTATAAAAAATTATTCGATGGGGACTGCAACGAGCTACATGCGTACGTTTCATATAGGATCCATGATTTATAGTCATCCTTGGGGATACATGAAGCCATGAAGGGAGTGTTATAATGTTTGTGATCTTCATTTCTGTGGAAGCACAGGGTTTAAATATTCGTACTGGTATGTTTCTAAAATTGAAGAGTTTGTTTTTGGTGCAGAGGAGATGGACTGGGATAGAAATGGAATGGTGAACTTCAAGGAATTTTTATTTGCTTTCACTCGTTGGGTTGGCATCGATGACACTGAAGACGATGAAGATGCTTGAGTTCGCGTTGCTACTTGCTAAGTGTGGACATAGTAAGCCGGATTCTTCATACAGCCGGTGGCTCCTGGATCTTTGTACACCACTGATCTTACTATCGTGATTAGGGCTAAACAAAGATAGACGATATGGTTTTAATATACGGATACAATATGTTATAGAGTTGCAATTACACAAATCGAATTTTCGTATATATGTCAGGTTAGAAAACGTCGCTCTCCAAAGAACTGCTGCTCCTTTTCTCTGGAATAAAGTTGGAAAATGTAATCCTCCAAAACTTGTATGCTCAATGATTTGTCTCTTTTTCTATGGAATAATGATATTTCCCAGTGAAGTCTTTGCCTAGCTTCCCCAAAACATACAACTTTTCGACCCAAGTGTCGATCACCAATGTTATATTGCGGTTGAGGTTTATCAGTTTCGTTTGTTGGAGTCAAATGGTGCTAGTAGCAGCTCCAGCACGCAAACAAAGAGGAAAGATCAACTAAAGTAGAAGCTCTTGTGGTATAAAATATACCCCAACATGGCTCCTCATCTGAATTGGTGTTCGATATGATGAAGTGGAACCGTGAATTGTTGGAGCCAAGCCATGGCATATATACCTTTCATTCACCCCGTCTTCCCAATGCTCCAGCAGGACGGCCTTGCTCAATACTTGTTCAAGTAAATCATCTTGCTACCGAAATATAGAGCAAAAATAACCAATAACCGTAGATTCACACGTCTAGTACAACCAAACATATATAGAGCGAACATAACCAATTACAGTAGATTCACGAGTCTAGTGCAAACAAACATAAACAGAGTACAGAGCAAAACTAACCAATTATAGAAGATGTCGCGAGTCTAGTACAAACTAACATTTCTTTTCGAGTGGCACAAAGTTCAGAGTAAGACAACTGAAGATGATTTTTTCAGTATTAACCTACTGACTTTTCTTGCACCCAAAACAGACACCTGACTAGATATTTACAGCAAAAAATCTTCAGCAAAGCAGCAAAGATAGCCAAACTTATCAGAAAATGACCGCTTTCCTGAGTCTCAGGTGCCTCCACTAGTGACTCCTATTATGAAAAGACGAGAATGTCAGGTTTCAGCTTATAAAGTAAGGCAATGCAAATAACTGAATCTCCCTTGGAATATTTTCTCAACAAAAAATACAAATCCGAAGATGACATTTATAATCAATGCGAATAAATTGAACTATCCTTACCATCCAAAAGTATCACAGCCTCAGCTTGAATCCAGTTGAAAGAAAACTATCCGAGCTTTTCCTAGAATAAGAAAAAGATAACCTCTTAGACACCCGAAATGTGAATGTTAAGCCACATAGCATGCAGTCATTAGAACACAATATCTTTGTGAAAGCCATCTATTTCCATTAAACAATCAAAGGGTAAGAAACAGAGAGGGTGAGACCACATAAACAAGCACTCGGTCTCTAATTAGCTTTTAAATACTTAGTACGGAGTAGCGTGGAAAACACTAATCATAAGTGGAATTTGTCGCCACAGTCATAAATACGTCCTCCATCCAAGAATAATCAATCTAGTTTGAATAACAGTCTTCAAAACGTCATTTTGATCCCAGGTAAAAAAATCAAGTAAAAGTATCACATTGCAAGCAACTAAAGTGAATCAGCCATCCATTATGCCTATTATTCAAATCATTCTATGTTTTAACTTGAATTCCCTTGGTAACAAACAAGCCACAAAATATTCTCATACGATTTAAAAACCTTGCAGTTGTAAACAGAAGTTCAGCAAACATACAAAGCAGAACATCCCATCTAAGTTACAGATTGCATATCAAAGCATCCCAAATACGGCCTCCATTCTATTAATGCTGTCCCATTAGACTTAGTGGTTAAAAGATGTGAACTTTGACCATATATCTTGCCGTAACAAATAGTTGCATTAGACTTTTTCGAATGTAAATACTTGTTAGACCAACTTTACATTGTACTTGCATATACTTGGCATAATTATGGAGAAGAACTAAGAGGTTGAGGCTTGGTGAATACACAAAACTAAAACTTGATCATTTTTCGCAAGACCGTACACATTAGATAGTATCGGAAATCTCAAGGGGAATGTCATTGAAATAACGAGCAATAATCAAGCCGTCATTTGCTCTCTTAGTCTTTGAACTCCCCAACTGATCATATACTTCGTATAATCGAGTAAGACAAACATGACATAACTTCAGTGTCCTTCCTAAACTCTATTACAGTTAGCTCTCATCTATCTCCTACAAACGAACAAATCACCAACTACACGAGCCACTATCACAACAACATCATATATAGAGTCTAGCCTCAAAGATCTCATGCTTTCACATAACATAAAAAGCAACTATCATGCTCAACACAATATCATTCACATCAGCAAATGGAAAGTGCCCATCCAACCAACGAAGCCATATGAACGAGATCATAAGTACATAACAGTACAACGGAAAAAACATCTTGCAGGAAAACTATGTCGCTTTTTAACCTGTTTATGTTCTTCTTTGGCACGGTTTTCTGTTTCTGATTCAGCGTACTCTTCTCCGGTTCCAATGAAACAAGGCTGTCCACAAAAGTATAGGTATCGAAAGGCACCCCTGGCAAACCACTGGTTTTGACCCTCTCATACTTGTTCTTACCCCAATCATACCACACATACTTACAACCATCAAATTCAAGCAATATTTTCCCACCGTCTTTCGAGTAAAGCACCTGCCTGATATTATTCACGTCACGAATCCTCGCCGGGTCAGAAATGCTAAACAACCTAACCCAAGACTCCTTCTTCCCATGCTCCTTCATCACCCACAAATCAGCTTTCCCCAATCTCCAACCATAATGCTGGCTCAAATCCGTATGCAAATGATTGACCATCACACAAAAACAACCCCCTAATTCATTGAAAACGAAGCTAAAACTATCATAATTCGTGTCATAATCAAACATGGGTAAAAGGGAGAAAGACTCAGTTCGAAGATCGAGGCATTTCACCATGGCAATTCCAGCTTCATCACTAGCCAAGAAATACAAAATCCCATTGACATGAAAACCATCACAAGGCTGATTAGGGTAATCAATCAATTCATCCTTAACAGTTTTCCAAGAATTGTTCTTCATACTATACAGTCTCGCCTCTCTACCCACTTGCACCTGATCCTTGTAACACTCAATCAACCTCGCCAACTTATAATCATCCCTAACCGAATCATACCCGAACGCGAAAACAACGATATGATCAATCTGTTTTTGCACGAGCGGGTTGTACATAGTGAGAAGCGGGTCGCCCGAATCCGGAATACTGGAGGGCGCGGGAGGGATCAAACGATGCGTTTTGGTAGCCGGGTTGAAAAGAAATAGGGTTTTCTTGAAACGATCAGAAATGCAAAGAAGGCCGTTGCATAAACCGAGGAGTTGGACGGTAGGGTGGTTAGGGAGGTGTTTGACAGGGTGGTCGAGGGCGGAGAAACGGAGGGGGCGGTGGTGGTTGGCGGGGAAGGGGGCGGTGGAGAGAGAATCGTAGCAGATTAAGAGATTAGGGGGTTTGGAAGTTAGGGATTTGGAATAGTGGAGTTTGATGAAAGTGGGATCATTGAGAAGGGAATTCCAGGATTTGGCAACGCATTTGAAGCGAGAAAGGGGTTTGGGGTGTAAGCGTGAGAGGATGTCGATGATGATATCCCGAGGAAGAGAAGTCGCCATTGTTAAGTTCTCGAGTGAGGTTTTGGCGGGTTTATCACACTTGCTCTCTACTACTACTCCCTGTTTTATACCCTTTGGGGAGTGAGTGACAAAATTGACATGATACGAATAACCCGACCCAAATAATCACATTCGAATCCAACTCGATATTTGAACTGAAGATCTAGTTTAACCCGTAATTCGAATTTGGTCGGCCTATCTCGTTGGAATTGAACCGAATGTTTTTATAGAAAACAAGTCGATATCCAAAAAAAAGTTGAAAATAGCAACTCAAAATGACCCGATCCCAAAATGACATGGCCCAACCCGAAACCCGCCAGATTTTTCTGACCCGAAAGTGACCCCCTCCTGTAAACATCGTCTGATGAGCTTTCTATCTCAAAATATAAAATGAATTTTTGCTCCACATCTTTTGAATTGAAACTGCAGGATGTAGCATTGGCTTAAGAAACGGACCTGTGCCATCGTTTCCACACACAAATTTGATTTGAAGAGCTGGACGAAGAAGCAATGCTGCTACAAAAAGATGATGACAGCTCGCAAACTCGCCTCACAGCAAGTACCTGATCATGATAGAAGTGGTGCTTCAATATCCTCGAGTTTGTTATTACTGCACTCATGCTTGAGGGTAAGAGTGCGGGTGAGGGTGATTCCACTCTCATTACCAACGCCAAGATCAGCGCAACAGCCTGTATATTTAAGGGCAAATTGGAACAAGGTTGGGGATACATAAACGAAGAGAAAACAATGTGTGTATACCAGCGATAGAGATGCACAAACAATGCTGAAACCTTTGCAGTTGAAGGGGCCGGGGCATCCTTTGATTAAAACCAGGCTGATTGAAAACATATATAGTAGATTCCATCTTTGAATGAGATGGAACAACAACTCGTCCCTCTTGATGGTAGCACAAAACTTTGAATGAGAAATGGGTAAAGGGAACATACATTTGTAGCTAAACCAGCTGCAATCAGTAGATTCCTGAATAAAAGACTCATTTCTAGCTACTGGTATTTTTTTCTCACTGTTGAGGGGCTTTGTTGCCTGTTTAATAGCTCTGGCTAGTTCCTGCAACCCTTTTGCTTGTTATTGTGATCATATGATTGAAGAGCATTGCTACTGTAAACTGTAAAGACTTATTAATTGAAGAGGAGAATATTTTCCGAGTTCAGTAAACAGTACTTAGTAATCGAAGAGGAGAAAGTAAACTGTGACGACACTGACACATATCTAAAGGTGACTTTTATTTACATTTCTTGGTACTTCCATGGAGTTTGTAAAGCTAGCTACTTATGTATCATTCAGAAACACCAGTAAAAGAAGTAGCAATTCAATGCAACCGAAAAAGAAAACAGCAACAGTTATCTGAGGTACTTGCAGGAGATTCATAGAACAACAACAGTATCTGTGAGCTATCACAGTATCAGAATTAGTAGCTCCTAAGAAGTAGGAAACAAGACGCTATCCGGAGCTAGAACTGGATCCACCTTTGTGCAGCCTCAGCAGAGCAGAAGGGTTCTTTTTGACTGCCTCTATATGAGCATCAAGGTTGGGCATGATTTTAAACGCTTGAGTGAGAAACATGAGATCGCCAAGTTCTTGGAGAGTGAAGCGAAGCATGACGTTGTTAGGTGGGACAGTCGCAAAGCTTATGAGGAAGGCATAGTAGAGACGCGCTGCTTTCTGCAACAATTCTGGGTATTTCCAGTAGAACCATGCATGATGCTTCTGCTCTCCTGCTGCATCCACTCCCCTTGTTCCATCAAAACCCTGCACCACCATTGCATTACATTACATTACGTTACTTTTAATTTTCTACTTGTCAATTCAAGCTCTTAAAACCATTGCAACTAATTTCCTTATTACCATCTCCTTGTAGTCATAACCGAGTGCTACTAACTGGTCCCTTCCGACAAAGACTGTAACCTTCTTCGCCATTATGTCAACAGAAACTGATAAAACACATAATCAGAAACACGAGTTTGTGAGCAAACGCGTAATCTTCTCCCATCCCATTAATTATTCGAGATTGAACAGAAATAAAAGAAATAATGCACCTAATTGAGGTTTTTTGTCTACAAACAAGTGTTCAATCATCACATCCACGTCGCCAGACGGTATAGCAGCCTCACAGAAGATGGTGACGAATGGAAACTCTGGTATTTCAGCTGTTTTTCCAAGGAGTTCAGCAGTGAACATTCTGGTTGGTTCTTCCCCTACAAAACCACACAGAAAAAAAAACAGAACACAGTTATCCTTAGTGAACTGATAAAGAATCAAAGAACCGGAGAAAAAAAGATAAGATGAACAACTGAGCCAACATGATTAAGCCATAATTGTCTCGAATCAAACAGATTAAAGAATTAACAGGCAGGCGCTCTTGATTGATTCTTGAAGTGACAGCAGCAGTAAAATGACATTATTATGAATGAATTGAGTACGTATTACCAAAGTCGAAAACGGAAGGACATTGGTCATACATACATGATACATGCAACATAATTTGTTTTAAAGAATAATAAAAGAATCACAGAAATAGTATGAACAAGGAGGGAGGAGAAATTGGAAGTATGAGGAGGAGGAGGAGGAGGAGGAGGAGTGATACCAAAGGTGAAGGTGATCTGAGAGGAGCCATGAATGCGAGAAACAGTAACAGTATCTGTGTCTTGAACATCCAGATTGCGTGTAATTAGTGTCAAATCAACCAACTCTCCAACGACGGGGTTACTACACTGGAAATCCCCCAATGTGGAGGCCTTCAACCAAAGATGAGCATGAACGTCACTGGGTTTTCCGACAGTGATCCCGAATCCCTTGTTATCCACATCAACCCGCGCTGTTCCTGCGGGGTTGAATTCTGGGTCGCACAGAGCCTCCATGGCTAGCTTCAGTCTTCTCGCTGGTTTCACATGGAAGCGGAACCCATTGTCGATGTCAGTGGAGGTTTTTGATGAAGCTCCCTCATTGGAACCAGCGGAGAAGATGAAGGTGGGAGGGTTTTGGAGAGGAGTAGTCATTGGAGAAGGTGAAGATGGGTTTTCTTGAGGGTCAACAGCCGCTGCTGCTTCAACTTCTGAGAGCTCATGCTTATGTTCATCCATGGCGGCAACTGGGTTTTCTTGGAAGCAGAGATGGTTTAATTTGTGAGAGAAGAAAGAATGAGAAAATTAAGGTTGTTAGAGTTGTTGTGTGAGAGTGAACCAAGTTAGTTGGAATGACTCCAAAAGTTGTTACCCCTCGATTATTTATACATAAACGGCGCCAAAATCAGTTACACCAAGTGGTACAAGTTAGTTAATTTTTTGAATTTAATCGGTTATCAGTTATTCTCCTGTGAGACCGTCTCACGATAACTTAGTGTGAGACCTACTCACACAAATAAAATAATAATAATAAAATTATCTAACTTCCATGTGAGAGGTCTCACGATAAACTTATTATATCTCTGAAAATGACTCGCCTAGAGTACGTATATGGGTTGATACACCGTGTGCACAAAAATGTAATAGAGTCGACTACATTTCTATTAAGTTCACACAACAAAACGTACTTTAAATCTCCTCGTTTAACGAGGTTCACCACGTAGCAATGTTTGCCAATGTAGCATATAACAAATAATCGAACTAATATCGTATAACCCAACTATTATACACACTAAATGAGGCATACTCGGTTCGATGATGTGGTTGATAATATACTTAAAACTAGGTTAATACCCGTGCAAAGCTGCACGGGTATATATAAAAGACTTAAGTAGGTAATCATGTTTGGATATCAACTTTAACAAAGATAATTTATCATATAGAAAAATTATACGTTTAAAATTAACTTGAATTATATACACGTGAAAAATTAATGCGAAGATACATGTTTCACTTGTAACTGTTATCATGATATACACGTATCTCGTATGTTTGATACGATTATTCGTTGGGTAATTAGTTTAAGTTATGTTTTATAAAATAATGAAAAATTTAATTTTAGTAGAACTAACTTGATACGAAAATCATAACACAAAACATTAAGAAATTACGAACAAAAAAATAGACCTCTAATTGAGACCAGCTCAAGGAAATCAAGGTGTAACATTAACAAGATATGTGTGATTGTTATCTCATAAATTAATAAAAAAAAAATACAAAGTATTATTTTTTTCCCAATACTCCATAATAAATACTTATGTACTGATTAATATCACAGCAGTCATATAATACGCTCCAATTTCAATATTCAAAATAAGTTTTTTTTCATTAGTAAGTATATTATCAATAGATGAAATATATATACTACGTACTAAAATCTCCATAACTGATATCCATTTTCTTTTGTAAATTCATATTGGTATACCCATCCATTGTTATTTTAATCTACATAGTAATTTTATTTACACCTCTCCAATTTCGCATGGGTATTAACCTAGCTATTAAATAAAAAATATTTTCGGCAATGTTTAATCTATGTTCAATTATTAAGATAGAAATAATTTAAATCGCAATTAACATAAAAAGTTGTTTTGTCAACATATTTATATCTATGGTGTTTTCAAATGTTTTAACCCGTGATAAATTATATTACCATCAAAATATTAAAAACTTGTATCTTTGACGTTTAACAAATATACATACCAAAAATATCTTATTAATAAGAAACTTTTGATTAATACGGAGTATTATATTAGATTAATGGTTATTATAAATTTAATGATATTTATATTATACAGCAAAGATTAATATGAAAAGTTGAATGATTTAAGAAGGTGCATTTTGGCGCCAAAAAATCATGCTTTGGTTTCAGTTTTATTATATAGTATAGTTGATAGATAGATAGATAGATTTATATGTATGGTGTTTTCAAATGTTTTAATCCGTGATAGATTATATTACTGTCATAATATTATGAACTCGTCGTGTCTTTGACATTTTAACAGGTATACATACAAAAATTTCTTATTAATTTGAAGCCTCTGATTAATACAAAATATTATATTAGATTAATGATTATTATAATACTTATATTATATGGAGTATAAATTAATATGGAAAGTAGCTTATTTTATTAAGCTGCATTTTGGCGCAAAAAAAACATGTTTTGACTTCTGTTTTATTACTATATTATAGCATAGTATAGATAAATAAATTAAAGATTGTATATTATGTAAGTTCATGTACATTAAACATTTGGTATAAAAATGTTTAAACCCATGATATGAACATTTCAGACAATTTATTGTTCGATTATTAGTATAACAATATTTTCAATCGCAAGTAACATAATAAATTGTATGTCAGTATGTTTATGTAGTGTTTTTAAGTGTTTTATCTCGTTTAAATAAATTATATTACTACAAAATATTATAAACCTTAAACAGTCGTATATACCAAAAATATTTCATTAATATTCTAATTATTATAAACCTAAAACAGTCGTATATTATAATTAAAACGGATGGAGTATTATATTAGATTAATAGAAAGTGTGACGTTTTAGGAAAGTGTGTTTTTGGCGCAAAAAAATATGTTATGATTTCTGTTTTATTATATAGTATATATAGATAGATAGATAAGTTCACTATTTAAGTTAATAATTTTTTTAGGGACAAATAACCAATGAGTAAAAAAAGTGGCTCAAAGGTGACTGATTGGTAAAAAAAGTATCGCTGACGCCAAATAGGTAAAAAAAGTGGCACTCAAGTGACAAATTGGTAAAAAAATGTCGCCGGTGCCAAATAGGTAAAAAAAGTGGTACCGAAGTGACGAATTGAAAAAAAATATAATCGCGTTAAGGATTAAAAAACATCAAACGATGCAAGAAATTGGTAAATTAATCGATGCGACACTATTTAGAAATTAATTTTGTAAAATAAATTACCTAGCGTTTTGGGTCGGTTTTTATATGACAAATCTCATTTAATAGAGTTCTATACACTGAAATATGGAGTAGACGAAAATTTGTTTTTGTTTTTTTTCACTCTACGGAATTTTTTTGATTAGAAGATTTTAGATCCGTTAAATTGGTCGGGTTACAATACAGGTCGAGACGGATTTCGATCCTAGATTAATAGGTCTTTTCGGGTTCGGGTCAAATGGGTTGTGGATTGAGTTTCGACATGTCTAGAATTTTTACATCACCATATCGTAAGAACCGTAAACACGGACCTATGTGACAATATCGGCACACTCTGAAGAAAAAAAATCTAAACCAACCCAAAATGCTAGGTAATTTATTTTACGAACATTAATTTCTAGATAGTGTTGCATCGATTAATTTTTTTTAATCCGCAACAATTTGGCACCGATTGCGTTTTTTACCAATTTCTTACATCGGTTAACTTTTTTTTAATCCGTAACACGATTATATTTTTTTTACCAATTCGTCACTCGATACTCCTTTTTTTACCTATTTGGCACCGGCGACATTTTTTTACCAATTCGTCACTAGGGTGCCACTTTTTTTACCTATTTGGCGTCGATGATACTTTTTTTACCAATCCGTCACCTTTGAGCCACTTTTTTTACTCATTTGATTATTAGCCATTTTTGTAGTGAAAATGTAAATTTGTATTAATGATCTTGAAGCATTACAGTATTACACAAGTATATGATTCTTATTCTAATCCGACTATACTGAAACATCTTCCTAATCCATTTAGGTTCTATGTTACTATCAATTTGTGCTATCCATCACTGCACCGAATAAGCAAATCTCGTCTAATTCCCCTAATCAAGTGTTGTGGGTAAATAACAACCTTCTGCTTGCGACTATTTAAGTTAATCATTGATGGGTGATAATGAGTTTAATGCGTTATATACTTGCTTTTTTTGAATATTCAAATTAGGTTAACTCATACAGTATTAATCAAATCATTGCGAAAAACCTCCATAATCGGCTCCGGAAGCAGTTCCGTCCAACTTCTAAAAAGTAAAACTACGAATACCCAGGCTAGCTAAATCATGGGCAACTTTATTCGAGACTCTACTGGTATAGAACCACTCGATTTCACTAAAATTGCGGGAAAGAAACAGGATCTCCGCCACGAGCAAGTGAAACTCGTGTCTTCCGCCCTTGTTCTTCCTTGAGCGCCTTAATCAACACCTGAAAATCACTCTAGATAACAATACATTGCACCCCTCTCTGAACAGCCAAACTGTAACACCCGCAAATTTCCTAACTTTGTTATATGTTCCGTTACGATTATATCGTAACTCTGTAATATTTCGTCAACTATATTTTTCCCACTTCGAGGTCTTTTTCATTATCGAGCCCTAAAATTATTTATTTCCGTAAATGAAAAACCATGTAGTTCTTTTCATCACAAGAATATTTAATTATTTTTGAAGGATCATATTTTCTTTGAACAATAGTTTTAAAATCAAGTTTGAAATATTTATTTTTCAAAAAATGCTCGATTACATTTGTAATCAATTTCTAGCTCAAAAAATATTTTATTTTCCAAAAATGGCCGTTTAATTATTTTACTACGCGATTTCATAAATAATTATTTTCTAATGCGTTTTTAATCCGATTTCTTCATAAATGCTTATATTATTTTTATTCTATCTATTTTAAATCTTATCTCGTGTTTATTTTAATCGAAAACTTATCCTATCGATTTGTTGTTTGTTCTTTCCATCACAACCATCTCGTCTTCTAGTTGAGTTAAGAGTCCTTGTAACTCAATTATTCCTATCTTTTAGCTTCCTAATTTCTCTTTATATTCTCATTCATTCATTCTAGTCTATTTGATTCCTATCTTTTAGCTTCCTAATTTCTCTTTATATTCTCATTCATTCTAGTCTATTTGATTCACAACAGAAGTTTCTTTTCTTCTCTATGTTTCACTTTAAACTTCATCCTTTTTATTCATCATCAATCAGATCCTAATTCGTCTCTAATTCTTTCCGATCTCGAGGGTAATTTAATTACTCTTATTCGTTCTTCATCTCGTTTCTCCTTTCTATTCACTTATAATGTGGTTTTAATACCATATATTTAATTATTTCGTAGGTTGTCGTGCTAGATCCGACGAAGATGATTATTTAATTGATTCGGATCTCGATTAAGGTAACATTGACACGTTACTCGGTATTATGTGATATTATTGTTGTAGTTGCATGTATAGAAATTAAATTTTTGTTAGACAATATATTTATGTCTCGTTTTTAATAACAAAGGCTTTAAAATCGTAAATCTTCACATGTTTTGTTGTTTTTAAATCGTTTTTACGAGATTTGCGAATAAATCGTTCTTTTAAATATTAAAAAGTATTAAAAGGCCGAGACTAAAACATACAAATAATAATTAATTTCATAATTTTCGTGATTTTTGATATAAAGGATCAAATTGAAAGTTTTATTGTTTTAATAAATTTACAGCATGTTTAAGAATCTGTTCGTATTTTTGTGTTAATTAATACTTTATTTTAAAGACTTTATTTCCAAAAAGTTTGAAAAGAGACTACTATTTATTTTAAGTCTAATTTTTGTCTATTTAATTTCGTAAAATAATTCCAAGTGGTATAGTCAGAATAAATTGTTTATGAACAGGTGTCAAACTAATCCGCGATTCTGTCAGTTGTGATAAGATCTAAATTGAAACATATGTTAAACTTTTTATTTAATATTGGTAATTTACTTACAGAAACTATGAAGAGTATAGTTAATGTTTCTAATTGGAGTTTATTTAAAATCAATTTGTAAATGTCTTTTATTAAATAAATACAATCGGGTGTCTAATTCTGACAGTTTGTAAACATACGAATAAAAACCTATGTTTTATTTGGAATTTGGATTTTCTCCTGAAATACAAGTTGTAGCTAAGTTTCTTAAGTTTTCAAACCCACTGATCTTTTGTTTTGAGTTTTAATGATTTAATTACGAATTTTATAGTAAGACAGTGCAAATCTGGAAAGTCTGTCAATTTGTTATTTAAATACTTTTAATTACTTAAACTTCAACTTTTTTAAAAATAATTATGATTTTGACTTTAGTTGACTTTTAATCATGAATTATACATTTATATAATAAATATAATGTTTACATCTTGAGGCCTAATATTAACTATTTTATATAACTCCTATTTTAATCGATTTCTATTTCTATAATATTACCTACTTTTGGAAGTTATTATTTTAAGAAAATTTCTATTTTTATAAAGTTTTCTCTTTTGAAAAAGAAACTATATTTCTATTGAATTACGATAATGGCTTTGTTTTGGAGTTATGGAACAAGAGAAGTGTACGGGTAGAGTAATACAGTCTAGAGTATACGTTTTGCCATCAGCTATAAGGCTAGTGTATCCGAGCGGGATGCATTGGTTGTTGAACTGGGCATGTTCTTGTCCAGGAGTGTATGTTCATTTTGACCTTAAGCTCGTACCTCGCATGTAAGACGCCGTCGGGTTGAACTGGACACACTTGGTGTTCCAGGAGGGGTGTGCATATTTACTTAAGCTAGGACCTCGCATTGATAAGTCGCCGTCCTATTATGGTTGAGTAGCCTAGATTAGAGATCAAAGTTTGATTTGTTTGAACTAAGTTCTCGAAGCTAGTTTAGTATTCTTCTAGTGAAAGTCTATTCTGTTGCACTGATTCATATCCATAACGTCGTTATTACTATTGGTTGATATTGACTTGCAGGTTGACAATCATTTTAAATTATTTTACTATATCGTTTTAAACGTTTTCCATTTTGAACTATTTTGATATAATAGTAATTATGCTTTAATGTCATGTAATATGACTGGGATAACGTCGTCGTTACTCCCCACTGAGTTGTGGCTGTTATGTTTATAACATGACAGATATTTTGCTGCTGGGTTTGGGTGTGAGCTAGCGAGTAGCATGGATCCTTCTCTATTTCATTTATATTAATTTTTGGATTGTTAAACCCATATGGAGAATTTTTATTTTCAGCCCTTTTGTGAAAAGTGGCATTTGTATTGACTGACCGTTCTTTTTGTAAAATTTAGAACATCAGTGTGTTTTAATCTCAAATCTACAGTGTTTCCGCCGCTGTATTGCGTTAGAATTTATAGGGGATTACACAAACGAACACCCTCCAAAACAACCTTTCCCTCCGCCATACGCACCTCAGCTTCCCCCCTTCTCCCCGCAGCAGCCCCTATCATACCACAGGCTATCACTCTCATGTTTATATGTAAAAAAATATGCAGAAAATATATAAATTGTCTACCCAAACAATTAAACATTGTCCATTTTAATAGTCTAAACCAACACTTTTATCGCATTGTTTTATTGTTATGGAGAAACCTGACTAATTTTTATTGTGAAAGTTAATTCTTTTATTTATTAATATTAAATTTTATTACAACAGTATATCCTTTATATCATTTTTTTAACTTTATAATATCAATTACGGAGTATTACATTTGTCTTGATGATTATCATAAAACTAAATGGATGGCGGAAGCCCGTCTGATAGCGAGTTTAATAGAGGCGTCTGGTATCAGGCGTTTTAGTACGGGCGCACATACCAAAACATTCATTCTAGCTTGATATGAGCTTTTAGGAATTGTCTCGTCTCGGCATATCCTTGTGATTGTTAGATCCTTTTTGTGTATCGTCGTCGTTGTTGACTATTGAAGTCCACCATACTCGAATGCGTGTCATCGGATATTCACTCATAGTCGAATGTTGAAAATAGTTTTATATGGCGTGATATAGTACTAGGTAGTAAAAGTAAGAATGAGTTAGGTTATCGAAATGTCTTATTGATATAGAATCAGGTTCCCATGAGAACCTAAACTTTAATGAGAACCGTGAAAACGAACTAGTTACACTTCTATATACCCAAGTTACACTTTTATATAAGTCGAAAATACACAGGGTTGGCCGGCCAGTATGTGACATGGGGAGTATTAAAATTACATATATAAAAAGCAAAAAAAACGAGTTCAAACGATCTTCCGTAGCCTAGTATTATTATTGAGCTCAGGACCAACTTACATTTTAACGATCTCTTGAGATACCGAGCTCAGTCGGGTTTGACCAAATCTGTAACAACCCGGATTTTCGATGACTTAAAATAATAGATAATGCGGAAAGTTATCTAAGTCATTTAATTAAAATTATATCAGAGTGTAAATAAATCCGGATCGCTACGGATCCTTACAACAAACGACTATTAATTACATAGTCTTGATTCACTTAGTACAGAATATAGATTGTATTTTATACAAACATATTATTAAATCTTTCTCGCTCGATCCTTTCCCATCGTCCCATACCTGCACAAATATATAGAATAGAGAGACCGCTGAGCGGGACAGCAACCAAACCGTTCATCTAATATCACCTCATACACATAAGATAATCATGTGAATAAATAATATGCTTACAAAAATATTAAAGGATATCACGTAACAGATAGTTTCCTTTAACTCAATTAACCAACATGTGAGGTGATGAAAACGGTAAAGTTTAAAAGATGGGACATTGGCAGCCATTTGATTTTTAAAATCATTTTTCACATAAACAGAGAATAAACACACGAGTCGTGGCTCCTAGTATCACCGCTACTCCATATTGGCTTGCATCTCACCAATAGAAGTAACCGTGTTACCAACTCGTAGACCGAACCGATCTCATGAGGTTTACATCTCACCCATAAGGCTCAATTGGGCCCGAACTTCTATTATATTATACGTTTATTCAAACGGGGCTCTGGGCTGAAATGAAAGCTGATGATTACATTCTCTGCATCACCAAGAAGGAACCCGCAGTTTTCAGAATCCTGTTCTGCCCCCATAACCTAGGTAGTAATACTGATTGTTCGGGTCAAAAATTTGCACTTTCGGAATACAACGTGGCATGCTACGAGTGGACAGTCAAAAGGTCAATAGGTCAAAGGTCAGAGGGTCAAAGACGATAGTCAAAACCAAAGGTCAGAAGTCAAAGTCAATAGCCGAGGGACAAAAATCAAAAGTGAAAGGTCAAAGGATGAAAGTCGATATTATTAGAGTCATTGGGCCAAGAAGGGGGTACGATAAGAGAGGAGATGGGCCGAACCAAGGTAAAACAACAACACAGCCCAACAAATGTAATTATCCATTCAACTCCATCAAGTGCAAAATAAGAAAGAGTCAAACACCAACTCCTCCATTTAAGGCACAATTACAGCAGATCTGGAGAGAAAAGAGGAGGAGAGTATAACTGATAATAAAGAGCAATTAAAAGCCAAGATTTGGAGAATAAAGGGCAATAAGAGCTGAGCAATAAAGGAGAATTAAAGGAGAAGATTCTGAGGGGTAGAAGAGCAACGACTGGCAGCAATATAAAAGAGGAGAAGAGGCAAAGGGAGAAGATCATCCAAGGACACCCAACTCAAACAAGCATCACACAGAATACTCATCATCAATCATAAATCGCAGTCAAATTCTTTGTATTAGTACTCCTTTCCTTATTCTTTCCCCTTGATAGTAGAAACTTTGGTGGGATTCCGACTCCCCCCGCGGTTTTTCCCATATCGGGTTTCCGCGTCACCAAAACCTTGTGTGTCGTTATTTTCTTTCGTTGTTCTTCGTTCTTTAGACTTGTCTCGATTTCACCAACCCGTAGTTATAGGACGATCGCTTTGACCCGCAACTTAAATCATAGACCCGGTAAATTTTTACCAAAACACTGATCAAGTACTTGTCTATACGTGCGCACATACCCTACGCAGACTCTTGAACCGCAGCTCTCACTGCCGTAGGACGACTACCTTAACCACTAGGTCGACTCTCGGACCGCAGCCTCCGAGTCTACTTTTCATTACAAGTGCAGTCGAAACACCACGCATGGTAGGATCCAACACAAGCTATAGAGGTGGCACTTAGTCGTGCCGGGCCGGGCTTCGTGTCGTGCCCGGCGGGCTTCGTGCCTAGGTGGGCCGGCCCGGTCGTGCCTAGACCCGGGCTCGTGCCGTGCCCGGCACGGAGCTCCAGCCAACCTTGCCGCCGAGGCACGGCCCAAGGCACGGGCCCAGTCGTGCCGTGCTCGGGCCGGGTCTCGTGCCCGGTCGTGCCCGGCCCGTCGTGCTATTTTCGTGCTCATGCCCTTGCTTCGATTTTCGTGCCGGTTTTCGGGTCGTGCCTCAATCTACTTTTAATAACTTATATTATATTATATATATATATTTTTTAGAATATAGAAATGTAGGCTTATAAAGTATTGAGATTTTAAAAGATTAATAAGAATGATTTGTGAAATGAAGATGGATGAAAGTGGGTTTTTATAGGAAAAGAAATGAAAAAAAAAAATAGAGGAAATAACTCAAATAAGTAAAAGAGACGTTGGGTTATTTTGGGGAATGGGGATAGAGGTTGGACAGGTGACTGTTGGATCCTTGGGAAAATGAGAAATGAGAACTTGGGAAGGGGAATAGGCGAATAGCAGTAAAGACAGCAGAGTAGCAGCACTGCAGCAGCCAGCAGCACGCCAACACTCAGCAAAGGCAGCAGCAGGGGACCGTTGAGGCGTGCCTGGCCGGGCCGTGCCGTGCCTCGGACCCGCCGTGCCCGGGTCGGTCGTGCCTGGTCAGGCCAGCCCGCGTGCCTGTCAGCGGGCCGTGTCGGATCGGGCCCGATCGTGCCCGTGCCTGGCAGGGGTTTTTCAGTCACCTCTTCGCCACAGCCCGACCCGAGGCCCGGCGGGCCGTGCCCGTGCCAGGCCCGATTTTGCCCTCGTGCCGGGCCGGTCGTGCCTGGGTTCGTGCCGGATCGGGCCGGCGTCGGCGGCCCGGCCCGAAGTGCCACCTCTAACAAGCTATTCGTCCCAGACTCGCATCGTATACTTTATATAAAAGTCGCCCGTGAACAAGTAGTATATTATTTGGTGACCTTCAATAATTGGTCGGACTCATTTGAAACAGTCAAATCCTCAGATACTTACTTTCAGTGTGACAACGTTATACTTTAATCCTCAAGTGTCACCCGAAACATTATATCCCAAATATCGTATAATATTTTTAAAATAGTAAATTATTTAAATGAAGTTTTATAAAAATAAAATTTAGGTATAATAAAATATTGTTTGAAAACTTATAGTTTATGAAAAATATAATTTAAGTCATTTTTAATCGATTTACAAAATTTGACGTAAAATCAATTTTTTAAAAATATTTACGAGGTCATGTAAAATTTTTGGAATAAAATAAATTCATTTATTATAGAAAATGAAATTTATAAATCTTTACCTATATAGAAATGATAAGTGAAATTTGATTAAAATACAATATTTTGCAAGTTACTAATTTACTCTATTATATAATATATAAACAAATTTAAAAGTACTAAAGAAAATTAAATATGACCAAAGTTACAATTATATAAAACACATACAAAATATATAGAAAATAGAATAAACATACATAACAAATAGAATTAAACATACATATAAAATACAATGAAAATGATATAAGTAAATTTTATCATTTTAAGTTCTTTTTATTCATTTTATCATTTTTTCATATAACCAGAAATGTAAAGGTGATAAATAAATAAATTAAACAAGTGATAGTTTAGTCAAGTTAAATTTAGTCATAATAAAATACCACGTAACATTTTTATATATACATAAGTAATTTAGTCATACAAACAAGCCTAAACATTTAAATAAGCAATTTATTAAATTACTAACATAATATACTTATATATAAGAAATGTTGTTAGAAGAAAAGTTTGGTTACACTGATAGCTACAGTCTTCAATATGCACGTCCTTGTCAGGAGCACGAAATCCTACGAAATAGAAACATACGGTATAAAATACCATATAGCACGAGCAGAACGGAAGAGGAGAAATGAGTAATCGAATAACTCATTAAATTAAGAGAGGACTGAAACAAGATGTGAGCTGAGGATAGATGACAAGTGATAACTACGGAAGATGGGGTAAGAATAGAACAGAAGGCAGTGATTGAAAATGTGGACAGTAATGATGAGAATGAAAATAGCAGCAGGACTGATCTAACATTGGATGAAAATTGAGTAAAAATAGAGACGACTCATACGACAGAACAACTATAACGATAATAATAATAATAATAATAATAATAATAATAATAATAATAATAATAATAAGTGGACAACACAAGAACGTAGACAACAACACAAGAACACTTGCACGCAATATTAATACATTAATATAATAATAATAATAATAATAATAATAACTCACACCACTAATAAACTAACAACTCACAGCATCAAAGATACTAACAACACAATACAACGACAAGAATCGAGATGGAGGAGGCCATAATCGAAACTGAACCAATGAGGAACAAAATAGAGAAAACAAGAGAAACGATATAAATCTAAAGGCAAGAGAGGGGCTACCCTTGGAATCGGGCAACGGTGAAGGAGGCTGCTCTGGTACTGGAGCAGAGCAAGAACAGAGGGAGACCCGTCGGCGATCGTGGCTGCTGCCGGTGAAGGGGGACGCTGGTAGGATGGCCTTGTTGACGAGATTCGGAGGGTAGGACGGAGTTACAAGCCAAAACAGAGGAGGAAGCAGAGGAAAAGAGTTGGTGATGGCGGAAGTACGACGAGGCTGAGGAGTCATGGTTCGTGCTCGATTTTTGGGACACGTCTGGTGGTGGCCGGAGCACAGAAACGGAGAAGAAGTTAAGGCTGGTTCTGGTACGACAATGAGGACGAATAATGGCTAGTCGGAGCTAAGACATCCGGAGGTTGGAAGTACGGTAACGAAACAGGGAGGAGGTGAAGATGATGGAGGTTGACTTTGATGGCTAAGTTTGCTCGTCAAAGGAGGACGTCGAGGCTAATTTCAGTGCTCGGTGTTGGGGCTGACCGGAGTCGGCGACCGGAAATGGAGGCGTAGGACGGTGCATGAATGGTGATGTAATAAAAATGAAGGAGGTAAAATGAAAGGAAGTACGCATGAGGGAGTAGGGGCTAACGTGGGGGGAAAGGAAGGGAGTAGGTAGTAAACGTGGGACTCAATCAGGAGTTCGAGTATCGGCCCATTTTTCGTACAAACGTTTTTCTTTCTTTCATAAAAAAAAGTTGAAATATAAGATTAAGAAATTAAAATAATGAAAACCGTAAAGTTTATTTTTACAAGGAAATTTGTAAGACGGTAAGTAAAATAGACGGTAAATAGTCTTACAAGACAATAATTCATAAGGAATTATTATTTTAAGAATCCGATAAAATATTAAATTTTTACGAGACGAGAAAATGTTAAAACGATAGGTCAATTATTTGAAAATAATTTCGAGTTTAAAACTTTATTTAACGAAGGATAAAATTTTAATAATACGATAAATAAATTTTCATGTTTTTATAACGGAATAATTTTTTTATTTAACGAAAATAAAATATTTAATTTACGAAAATAATTTTTCAAACGTTAAACTTTGTTTGAATAAATGTTTAAAATTTTAATACTATTTGAAAAATATGGGGTGTTACAAAATCGATGTAGCTCTACGAGCTAGCTCTTATTGTTACATAAATACAAACCTCTTTGTATGTTAAGAATAAATTCAATTCATTATTTTGTTATTTTGTCCAAACAATTTACTTATGTTAGTTGTCACCTACCATTAGTAATTTTAATTTTCATGTATGCACTACGATTAATGTAAGACCCTTATTTATATTCACGAGTTTGAACTAGGCGTTCTCAAATAATTTAAAACTTTAAATAAATTTGTCACAATCAAATTGATGTCCCGAAATTTGACCATAAATATATTTTAGTATACAATAATAAAATATCAAAATAACCTATAATTTCGAATTATTAAAATTTAGGGTTATTTAACAACAATAATACCAACTATATGGCATCTTCCCAAAATAATATCAATTTTAATAAATCTGGGAATAATACTTATTATTGGAGTAGTTAAACCAGAGTAGTATAGGTGACCGGTTACCTGTAGAACCCTTCCACCTTCCCTTTTCACCTTTAATTTTAGTTAACGACAATAATATCAACTATAGATCATCTTTCGAAAATAATTCCAATTTTAATAAATCTGAGAATAATACATATTTTTGAAATAATTAAGCCAGAGTAGTATAGATGACTGTGGACATGACATAGGTCCACCCCGACGCGGCCACGCGCGGGTTTGGGGAGGCGAATGAATCTCCATATGAGATGGTCAAATTGAAATTTAAATCGAAGTAGGAGTCGCCACCGAATTTTGTGGTTATTCGGAACCATTCGAGCCCACTCTATGTCGTAGTGGGCCGTATACAAAATACGGTCCATTTCCGATGTCAGAGTTTATTGGGCTCGTCCCTTTGCATATCGATACCGATGCCGACTTGGGCGGTTAATCGTATATTGAATGACTCTCGTTGCCAATGGATTCGGACGTCCGGAAACCATGGTTCTGAGTAAGGGGTGAGGGTACGTGTTGGGAAGTTCACTAAGAACACCCAACCCCGCCCGCACTTAGCGGCCTTTACTAAGATATCGTTCGTTTTTGGTGTACACGGGTTAGTTCGACGGTTGAATGATATGCAAACATTATTTTCCTAAGCATGTGAGAAAAATAAATAAATGGGTTGCTAAGTCGTTTAATGCATATTAAACTAATAACGTCAAAGTTATTTTAGCATGTGAGTTCGTTTTAGTCTAATAAAACGATAAAAACAAATAAAAAGCTACAAACACGAGAAAACGAGTTAGTAACGGTGAATAAATCGAATAAAGATGTAAATAAATAATATGCATGATTCTTAGAAAAGATTTATGACACGCGAAAAATACTTGTCGAAATCTGAAAATATATCGAGAAAACCGCTGTTTTATGTGAGAAAACGGTGCTGGAAAAATCGGAAAAAAAGAAAGAAAAAAGGGCGCGGCTTATGGCAGCCCGTGCGACTCGCCCGGGAGGGGTGCGACTCGCGCGGGTGGCTGTCTCGGATTCGATTTTCGAAAATTATTGATTTTGATAAATCGCGTACAAATATGGATTAATTTATACCCGATTTATATTTTCGCTATTCGTCGTATTCGATATTCGATTATGAAATCGATATCGAATAGTTAGAATGCTTTTTTTTAAAAAGGTTTAAAAAAAGTTTGTTTTGAACGAAAAGTAAAAAAAAGAATTTTGAACGAAAAAGATGTTAATTTTCTCCGCGTTAAAAATCATCGAATTTTGTTTTAAAAAAAAAAGGTAGTGATTTTATTAGCATCAACGAAAATTAATTTAATTTAGTTCTTGTAGATACGATATTCGATTAGAGAATCGGTATCGTATTTTAAGAACGTTATAAAAAAAATAGTTTTGTAATATCGATTATTAAAATAAATAGAAAATATGTGACAACCGACCCATATTAAATATAAAACGAACGACGAAAATAATAATAATAATAAAAAAAAACGTGGAGGAGGAGAAGAGAGAAGAGAGAATCGGGTTTGATTTACACCCTCAACCTACATGCTTTATTTTCTCGGTATGGAGCTCGTCGGACAGTGGCTTAGGCACGGGAGCGTCGAGATGATGTGGGACGAGTTAGGGTGGTGCGGATTTTTGGTCGTGTGGGACGTCGGATTCGGCCGGTTTGGACGGGTCGGTTTCGTCGTATTTTTGAAGCTACTTCGGAATTCCTTCGGACGTATGTCGAGAATATTTTTTTGCTAGATATCGAGTATATGTATGACTAATAATTATATGGTGTATTGATCGATGATTCATGTATCGGGATTATTGATGTTTTCCGTGTCTGTTTTCCGGTCCCTTTCAATGTTGAATGGAGGGTCCTATTTATAGGAGTCGGGGTAGCCTTGCTTGTGTGGCAAGAAATACCGGTTTGGATAGGAAATACGAGAGTTCGTAAGGAAATAAACTTCTCGTTTCTTGGTGAAGAAGCAAACATCTCGGCTGGTTGGGGAGTGTTTGGCCGAGTATTCGGCTGTCTCGGCCGAGTATTTGGAGCTCGGTCGATGTCTGATTCGGTTTCCGGATAGAATTCCTACTTGAGATCGAATTCTATCCTTAAACGGATTTGTTTAATATTATTCGAAGCTGATTTTTTTGGTGTTTGAGTCCGAATCAGCCGTGTAGTGTCACGGCCAGCTCGTGTGACTCGGGAAAAAATATCTTTGACCGGGTTTGACTCGGTCGCTAAAAGACGGTTTTACCCCCGGTGTCGGAATCGACCCAAATTAGTCTCATTTGACTCGAAACGATCCACTGGGCCTGTATTTGAGGTTGGTTTTGTAAGATTTGTACTCCATAATAAGCCTAAACCAAATGTCCATGATTTCGAGCCCATATCCGAGTCCATTAAAGCATGTTTGCGTCCTATCATCATCGGGTGTTTGGTGGGACCTACTATAGACACCTGGCGGTCAAAATGTGGGTGTCTACAGAGCCCCCACTCTGACTGAGGCTTGGACAAGGCGAAAGTCAGAGTAGCTACCAGGCCAATCGAGGATTAAGACCTGGCAGACTTCCGATCGGGTCGTTTAGAGTCCATTAGACTTGCGTGAAGGGCTCGCCAGCCATAAGATAGAAATCATACCTGGATAGAGGTTTATAACGGCGCGGGGACTTTCTACTAAAAAAAGTCTTGGGTTTGTTTGTTTGCAGACAATCTCCATCTTGAAATTGCGTGGGAGTTTGCCTTGGAGGCTATGGGTGTACCGCTTACTGATACGTCCCATCTTTGAATTGCGCGGGAGCCTCTATTAGAAGCTGCAGATGTACCTCTTACTGATACATCCGATTTCTCAGCGAAAATGTTGCTTGAATTTTCACTGAAAACTTTGATAATTCTCCGGGAGTCTTGGGATACCTGTCTGTTTTGCATGCAACATATAGATAAACATCGACTCGTGCTGGGGGAGAAAAATGATTTTTGGTTGATTTTATTTTTTGGAAAAAACCGATTTTTTTTTTTGAAAATGGCGAAAAAAAAAATTGAAAAAATTTGGAAGAAAAGGAATGTTTGGGATGACTTGAATCCTGATCAGATTCTGACACGGATTCCTAAAAATTCTGGTTAGGCCTGTATGCCTAGATGAAATGTGATAAAAATTCCTATTTCCGGGGTGACTAGGAAAGGAATTTTCTCAAATGGCTAAGTTTTGCAAATTTTAAAATAAGAATTTGGAGAGAGACATGCCGACAGACTCGACTCTGGACGTGACCGGACGAGTTGGCAGACACGACTGGACTCTCTAAGGGTTGGACCGTGACTCGGTAGGGGATGGGCCACCTAAGATGACAAGACTCTTAAGTTGCGCTATTCCGTAGCCTGGGCGAGTGGCAACATGGTCGAATCCTCGGAGTGAGATTGTTTCCGTACGACAAGGCTTTGTGGTAGCAACGCCGTAGACTGGTGTTCTTTGAATTTTTTTTTGGTTTCGAGGCATATTCCCAAAGTAGGTATTGCTTCGAGTCCTGACAGATTCTCGTCTTTGACTGAGCCGAGTACTAGGACACACTTATAGAAAGGAGGCTAGTTCTTGAATGTCTTTGGATTATGTGAGTGGATGGAGAACTTCTGCCTAGGAGAAGCCCCCGGGACAACAAAGCTAACTGTTGAGAATATGACAGTGTCGTGACAGGAATGATGGTACTTTTGAATTTGTGTCAATGTGGGTGGTTGTGCCTCTTTTGAAAGGCTGCCTACTTATTCACGTGTTGTGAAATCAAATCAAGCCGTAGTTCAGTGTTGAAAAATGTATTATGGTGCCTAGTTTATTAGGGCTTTGTGTGTAACTAGCCATAGCAATGGTGTAGGCTAGGTGCATTCCCAATGATGTCTTGATCAAAGGGCTAGAATGGTTAGGATGTTGATCCTGTGACTGTGAGCGTTCTCCGGGGTAGCCCCCAGAGGTGGTGTGAACTATTTGGGCATGTTCTATGCCGACTGCAAGTTGAATTCCCGTGTTTGGGCTGGTAACTGGTTTATATTTTTTTGGAAATGTGGTGCTAGGAAGTAAGTGGCTTTGATGATTCGAAATCTGGAGCTCGATTTTGTGGAGCTAAGGCTTCGAGGGTAGGGGTGGTAATGAGACGAGACAGCTCGCGGGCAGCTCGAACTCGACTTGGTCAAAACTTGGTCAAAGCTCGGCTCGTAAGAGCTCGACTCGAGCTCGGGCTCGGCTCGACATCTTAACGAGCCGAGCTGAGCAAGGCGTGGCTCGGCTCGAAAAGCTCGCGAGCAGCTCAATTTGATGTGATTAGTTAATATTTTGTTCTTGTTTATTAAAAAAATACTAATAATAATTACATATTTTTTTTCACCATATAAATATTTTTATTGATTTGTCTAATACGTTTGTTTATGTTTTTTGAATCCCAATTTATTAAAACACATCGGTGCAAAAAAACGTAAATTTTAATAATTATATATAGGCTCGAGTTAGGCTCGAACTCGCATTCTAGCTCGCGAGCTTGGTTCTGAGCTCAATTTTTTCAAGCTCGGGTAAGCTCGAGATCGGCTCGAGTTCGAATTTTGCTTAACGAGCACGAGCCGAGCAAGGCCAAGCTCGTGCTCGGCTCGGCTCGTTTACACCCCTATTCGAGGGTAAGGTATTGTAATGTGGTAGAAAAGGGGGAAGTCGAGTAATAATGACTCGAACTTCGATCGGGGTAGGTTTGATAATGCGGGATCTGGTTTCCATGTCTGGCCCTAATGGTTAGGGTATCCTATGGAGCTTGAATCCTCAAAAATCCGAGCTGTCTCTAGCCTAGGTCTCGGGAAGGTCTTGAGGGTTATAATGTGGGAAGGCTAGATGTGGTGCTAGCTGACCAGCTTGACTGTCACTCCCCTATTGGATGGTATTGATAATTTTGAATTTGACCGTACCCGGTCAAAGGATTTTCACTTGAGTTGACCGTTGACCACGGTCATGGGTATTTGATTTTTTTTATTGACCTCTTAGCCCCGGTCATGGGTTTTTTGAATTTTTACTGGTTGACCTCTTAGCCCCGGTCATGGGTTTTTTTTTTGAATGTTGGTTGACCTCTCAGCCCCGGTCATGGGTTTCTTGAATTTTGGTTGACCTTTCAGCCCCGGTCATGGGTTTCTTGAATTTTGGTTGACCTCTCAGCCCCGGTCATGGGTTTCTTGAATTTTGGTTGACCTCTCAGCCCCGGTCATGGGTTTTTTGAATTTTGGTTGGACTGATACCAAAGGTAGGGATCGGTTGATCTTATCGGATGGGTGTTTATTGTGGGAAATGGGCTTGCCTCCCGTCTTGGACCCAAACTAGGAGACTACCTAGATTTGTCATAGGATTCGATACCGCTCCTACTAAGGGTGGTTATGTGGCTTTCTATGTCAGACATGGAACAGGTAAAAGGAAAACACGGGTCTCGATTTCCTGCAGTCGTTATAGATGTGCCTATAATAGTCACGTGCATGTGCTCACAGTGTATGATGGTGTTCATCATGTTCTCGGAAACACATAAGGAAATATATGAGAAAATAGAAAAGCTGATTTTATTGAAATGTGAAAAGAGGACAGAATGCAAATGACTCTGACTTTGACTTTGACATAAAATAGTGATCCTAGACTCGGACTCAGACTAGGACTTGAACCAAATCTAGACTCTCGGATAATGTTGTCATTTGTCGTCGGCTTCTGAGGACTCGAGTTGATGTCCAATATAGCCTTCAGTAGAAGCTTCACCCAAATCTTCATTATGTCGAAGATCATCTTCAATCCTAATGCCCATTTCGGTAAGCACTGCAAAGTTGGAAATGCCGGCATACCTAAGATGGATGCGGTAGGAAGGTAGGAGGTTGTTGATGAACGCCTCCACTAGTGTCTTCTCGTTGGGCTTGTCTACCAACTTTACACTCTCGGCCCTCCACCTTTGAAGGTACTTAGTGAAACCTTCCTTGGGCTCTTGGGCCATGACTTCTAAAGTACGCATCGTGGTCTGGATCTCGGTGTTATCGGCATAATTCCGAGCGAATTCCGTCGCCACGTCATCCCAAGTCTTATACTTCTTGGAGTCAAGCCTGTAGTACCAGGCTTTCGGGTGCTTCTCGAGGGAGGAAGCACACAGGTGCTTGAACATGGTTGATTTCACTCCTTTGATGGCCATGAATTCTTTGAAAGCCCGGATATGTAATACCGGGTCTTCAGTCCCGTCGAACATTGGTAGGCCCGTAAGGTTGAGGTTAGCGGGCAGCTCGTCGGTCAAAGGTGAATAGGAACGAGCATTTTCCGTATGGATTGAATTGTTGGTCGACAAGTGGACCTGTTCCTCCAGCTTGCGGACTGCGTTGGCCAGTTCAGCTATGGGCCCAGTGGTTTCATTCCCGACCTTAGGAGTCCTTTGTTCCAAGGTACTCAAACGGGTGGCAATGGCGGTTTGGTCTCCCCTCATCTGGTTCAGTTGATCTTGGATCTTGGCCAACGAGGCGGTCAGTTGATCAATGGAGTCCTTAGTCATGGTTCGGGTGAAGGGCGGCCTGTCTGTAAGAATACCGCGTAATCAGGAAAGTTGCTTCGGAACTCAAATACACCAAGGCATAGGAAATAGCGCGGGAGGAGAGACGACTCCAGTTTGACTCGGGTTAGACTCTCCTAAGACAAATGCGCGGGGTATGATTCTCGGAGTGACTGTGATTAATCGCTCCGTCGGAGAATAGCCCCCAAGTGAGACTAAGGGCTTAGACATGACTCAGATGGTGTGACACCTAAGTGACTCGAAAGTGTGATACGTGAGACAACACGTGTAAGACTTGACCCTTAGAGTAACCGTGATTGACCGCTGTGCAGAAGGGTAGCCCCCGAGTGAGGCTGAAGACCGACTCCTAGACGGGTGACTTGTGAAAGGTGGGCTTTCTTTAGGATTTCGGCAGAATGGGCCTAGTCCCGTGTGAAGAAAGACCTACGTGTGAGCTAAACCTAGACTTTGGACCCTAAAGTGTAAGTGGGCTTCCCTTTGTAGGAGTTTGTCCTACGTAGGTGGGCCGTGCCTTGGCTAATAAGGCGGACTTGGGATGGGGTGGAAACCCGTGATGTAAGATCGACGGAGTTTCGACGCTATAGACTCTTGCTACTTATGACAAGACCCGACACTGCTAAATACGGGAAGTCCTAAGAAGAAGAGGGTTTGAATTTTGAAAACCGAGCAAAGTCGGGTTGGACGGCCCGATCTTTTTGAAAATCGGAAAAAAGGTTTATCGGGTCGAGATTTTGAATTTTTGAAAAAGTTTGGACAGCATATAACGGCTAAAAATGGGCTATTTTGAGTAAAAATCATAAGTCCTAAATTCGGTAGCTTTCCGGGTTTAAAAAATGGATAGTTTTCGAAAAAAAGATGCAAGTTTTTTTTTGAAAACTCGGTTTTTTGAAAAAAAAAAAGGATGAGACACGGACCAAGTAGCATGTAGTCACGGAAACAGTATAACGACACCATGTATGCTCTTAGTCTAAGTCTCGGTCGGTCTAATAGGGTCTATACCAACAACGATGGCTTTCTCGTATTGAGGACGGACTCCCTAAGCCGAGTTGGTCTTAGGACATGCCGCAAAACCTAGACGAGTTCCACCATCGATGTCTTTAGCGCACCCATGTAGGAATGCACCGTGGTATAGTGGGACGTCGGTCACAAGTAACCGGCCCGGAAAAGAATGGGTTATGCATGGCCCATTGAACTAAAACGTGTACATTACTATTCGAACGATTTCTTTTCGAGTCTCACCCTAGGGATGCCGATGGTAAGTGACTCATCAGTTGATCCCCAGCGGAGTCGCCAAATTGTGGACATGACATAGGTCCACCCCGACGCGGCCACGCGCGGGTTTGGGGAGGCGAATGAATCTCCATATGAGATGGTCAAATTGAAATTTAAATCGAAGTAGGAGTCGCCACCGAATTTTGTGGTTATTCGGAACCATTCGAGCCCACTCTATGTCGTAGTGGGCCGTATACAAAATACGGTCCATTTCCGATGTCAGAGTTTATTGGGCTCGTCCCTTTGCATATCGATACCGATGCCGACTTGGGCGGTTAATCGTATATTGAATGACTCTCGTTGCCAATGGATTCGGACGTCCGGAAACCATGGTTCTGAGTAAGGGGTGAGGGTACGTGTTGGGAAGTTCACTAAGAACACCCAACCCCGCCCGCACTTAGCGGCCTTTACTAAGATATCGTTCGTTTTTGGTGTACACGGGTTAGTTCGACGGTTGAATGATATGCAAACATTATTTTCCTAAGCATGTGAGAAAAATAAATAAATGGGTTGCTAAGTCGTTTAATGCATATTAAACTAATAACGTCAAAGTTATTTTAGCATGTGAGTTCGTTTTAGTCTAATAAAACGATAAAAACAAATAAAAAGCTACAAACACGAGAAAACGAGTTAGTAACGGTGAATAAATCGAATAAAGATGTAAATAAATAATATGCATGATTCTTAGAAAAGATTTATGACACGCGAAAAATACTTGTCGAAATCTGAAAATATATCGAGAAAACCGCTGTTTTATGTGAGAAAACGGTGCTGGAAAAATCGGAAAAAAAGAAAAGAAAAAAGGGCGCGGCTTATGGCAGCTCGTGCGACTCGCCCGGGAGGGGTGCGACTCGCGCGGGTGGCTGTCTCGGATTCGATTTTCGAAAATTATTGATTTTGATAAATCGCGTACAAATATGGATTAATTTATACCCGATTTATATTTTCGATATTCGTCGTATTCGATATTCGATTATGAAATCGATATCGAATAGTTAGAATGCTTTTTTTAAAAAGGTTTAAAAAAAGTTTGTTTTGAACGAAAAGTAAAAAAAAGAATTTTGAACGAAAAAGATGTTAATTTTCTCCGCGTTAAAAATCATCGAATTTTGTTTAAAAAAAAAAAGGTAGTGATTTTATTAGCATCAACGAAAATTAATTTAATTTAGTTCTTGTAGATACGATATTCGATTAGAGAATCGGTATCGTATTTTAAGAACGTTATAAAAAAAATAGTTTTGTAATATCGATTATTAAAATAAATAGAAAATATGCGACAAACGACCCATATTAAATATAAAACGACCGACGAAAATAATAATAATAATAATAATAATAATAATAATAATAATAATAATAATAATAAAAAACGTGGAGGAGGAGAAGAGAGAAGAGAGAATCGGGTTTGATTTACACCCTCAACCTACATGCTTTATTTTCTCGGTATGGAGCTCGTCGGACAGTGGCTTAGGCACGGGAGCGTCGAGATGATGTGGGACGAGTTAGGGTGGTGCGGATTTTTGGTCGTGTGGGACGTCGGATTCGGCCGATTTGGACGGGTCGGTTTCGTCGGATTTTTGAAGCTACTTCGGGATTCCTTCAGACGTATGTCGAGAATATTTTTTTGCTAGATATCGAGTATATGTATGACTAATAATTATATGGTGTATTGATCGATGATTCATGTATCGAGATTATTGATGTTTTCCGTGTCTGTTTTCCGGTCCCTTTCAATATTGAATGGAGGGTCCTATTTATAGAAGTCGGGGTAGCCTTGCTTGTGTGGCAAGAAATACCGGTTTGGATAGGAAATACGAGAGTTCGTAAGGAAATAAACTTCTCGTTTCTTGGTGAAGAAGCAAACATCTCGGCTGGTTGGGGAGTGTTTGGCCGAGTATTCGGCTGTCTCGGCCGAGTATTTGGAGCTCGGTCGATGTCTGATTCGGTTTCCGGATAGAATTCCTACTTGAGATCGAATTCTATCCTTAAACGGATTTGTTTAATATTATTCGAAGCTGATTTTTTTGGTGTTTAAGTCCGAATCAGCCGTGTAGTGTCACGGCCAGCTCGTGTGACTCGGGAAAAAAATATCTTTGACCGGGTTTGACTCGGTCGCTAAAAGACGGTTTTACTCCCGGTGTCGGAATCGACCTAAATTAGTCTCATTTGACTCGAAACGACCCACTGGGCCTGGATTTGAGGTTGGTTTTGTAAGATTTGTACTCCATAATAAGCCTAAACCAAATGTCCATGATTTCGAGCCCATATCCGAGTCCATTAAAGCATGTTTGCGTCCTATCATCATCGGGTGTTTGGTGGGACCTACTATAGACACCTGGCGGTCAAAATGTGGGTGTCTACAATGACCAGTTACCGGTAGAACTCGTTTTCCTTCCTTTTCGCCTTTAACTTATTTCATATTATTTCACTCCTTTTCACTTACTCAGTGTACATGGCAATAAACGTCGACCCGAATAAGTCAAACCGAACCCGACCCAACACCCGAACTGAACACATGATTTTCTGACCCGTAATCCGAGTTGACCCGAACTAACCCGAAACTGACACGACTATTATTATTGAAAACGAGTGGATATCCCTAAAAAAAAGTTGAAAACAACAAACCTGGAAATGACCCGAACACGATATTATCTGACCCGACACAAAGTCAACCCGATTATTATAACCCAAAATTGGCCTGATCCGAAACTGACCCGACACGGTTCACTTGTTATCTAGGTCTAAGGAGGAGAATGGAGAATAAGTAACAGGTTAAATATTAATTTGGTGACCTGATGTAGCAGGTGATAAACTTACTTATACCACTCTTGTTTAATTACTCCAATAATACGTATTATTCTCAGATTTATTGAAATTAGTATTATTTTAGGAAGACGCCCTATAGTTGGTATTATTGTCATTAAATAACCCTAAAATTTATCATTATGGAGTACTAAAGCTACATGTATCTAATAATTAAAAAAGGTTATTTCATGGGAATAATATCAACTATGTGTATGCTTCTTAAAATAATTCAAACTATACGTAATCTCATTTTAATATGAACTACGCATTCATTAATCTCGCTTTGTTAGGTATGAAATTATGACTTGCTATATGACTTGTTGTAACTTTCTAGGGTTTTATTAGGTCCGTTGCAGTCAACGTGAAAGCCAAAATAACAATAATTTTTTTTTCATAGCTTCTATAAGACTAAATGAAAGATGAATTTTTGGAATTTTTTTTTGGGTTATTTCATAACAATAATATCAACTATGGGGTGCTTCTTATATTAATACAAACTATACGTAATCCCGTTTTAATATCAACTATCCTCTCATTAATCTCTTTTTATAACCCATGCCTTTTTTTACCTGTAAAACCGGTAATTGTGACCTGCTAGGTTTTGGTGCGCCTCTTCTTCTTCTTCTTCCCCTTTATATTCATCAAATTAAAAGTCATCCTCCATTATCAACCTTCAAAACCCTCGTTGATACAATGAGATGTGGTTATTCATCTGGAACCTCCTCTAATTCGTATCCTTCAAATGTCAGATTTTTTTTTTTGCAAACGTCAGATGCTCTAATTTATTTACCACAATTTCAAAAAATTTAAGAAAAGCAATGGCGATAGGAGAGGTCGAGTTCAACAATGGCGAGAGAAGAGTAGGTAGTAACGAGAGAGGAAGTGTACAGAGTATGGTGGGAGGGGACTTTAATTCAAAAAGAAATTAAAAGGAAAAGGGAACCGGCTCATCAGGTAGCCGGTAACTTGTTCTAAAGAGAGATTAACGTGGGGATAGTTCATATTAAAATGGGATTACGTATAGTTGGTATTAATATAAGAAACACCCCCATAGTTGGTATTATTGTTATGAAATAACCCTTTTTTTTATTATTATTTAATTAAAAAAAAAATCAAAAAAATTTGAAACACCAGACCCGACCCCCATCCCTCTTTCCTTTTTCCTATTCTAATTTCCCCCAAACCCTAATTTCTATTTCCCCCAAATTCAATATCAATTACTCCATCTTCAAAACTCATTAATCTCTACCCAACCATCATCCTTCCTCCTCACTTCAAATCCGATTCAACCTGTTAATTAGTTCTGCGTGAACATCCGTTGTCTGCCGTCAGTGTGCGTCGTTGTTGCCGGTGTTCGTTGCCGGTCAGGCCTGTCAGTAACTCGTCGGAGTTCATAGTCCGTGTTCAGGCGAATCGCGCAGGTGTCAGGCGACTCGCGTCGTGGGTCGGTTCGTGTTCTGTCGTCGGTGTGCGTCGTCGTCGGTCTTCAGTTCGGTTTTTCAGCTGTAGTCAGCCTTATCGTCGTCGGTTAGTAAGTTCACAAACCCCTCCTCTCACTCTTTTATGTAGTTTCCGTGTGATTACCTATTGAAATGCTGTAGCATAGGCTGCTATATCACTGTCGGAGGGTGATTCGTCGGTTTGGTACGCAGTGGTGAGTTGTTGTTCGTAAGTCATCAAGTTGTGTGCTGTGAGTTGTTGGTAGTTGATTCGAGTCTTAGTCAATTCTTGATTGTGGCAATTGATTACTTCACCAAGTGGGTGGAAGCTGAGGCAGTGCCAAACATCACTGAGCCTGCAGTCAGGAAGGTGATATGGAGGAATATCATCACCAGATTCGGCCTACCAAAGATGTTAGTATTTGACCATGGCAGGCAATTCGACAACGACCCTCTGAGAAGCTGGTTGGAAGGCCATGGCGTTGCAGTTGCCTACTCTGCCGTCTGCCACCCTCAAACCAACGGACAGGCAGAGGCAGCCAACAAACAGATCCTGAACGGTCTCAAAAAGATGGTAGATGACCTCAAAGGAAGATGGGCCGACGAACTACCCAGCATACTCTGGTCAATCAGGACCACTCGAAAAGAGTCCACGGGTCAGACTCCATTTGGCCTGGTATATAGGGCAGAAGCCCTGCTGCCCATCGAAGCCAGAATTTCCACTCTGCGATCCCTGCAATATGACCAGGCAGAAAATGAAGTGGCAATGACTGAGGCCCTAGACCTGGTCAGTGAAGTAAGGGAGGAGGCCAGTGCCAACATCGCCGCCTACCAGCAACGGATGAGGAAGGCGTACAACAAGAGAGTACATGAGAGAAGTTTTCAGATAGGCGACCTGGTTCTTAGAAAAATGCAGGCTATGGGAAAATCAAGAGAGCACGGCAAACTAAGTGCCAACTGGGAAGGTCCATACCAAGTGACTCGAATTTTAGGGCCAGGCACATACAGAATCGCCAATCTTGAAGGCCAAGAGTTGAGTGCGCACTGGAATGCCGACACCTTGAAAAAGTACTATGTCTAGCAAATTTTTAAGTAAATTTCGTTTTCAGAAAGACTGGCGGAGAACGGTCAAGAATGTCGACGGCTCCGACCACACTTATGTTGAGCTTTTTTACAAAGAAATGAAAAGAACTTCGAATCCATACTCGTTGTCTGTTCAAACTCGCATTTTCACACACAAACGAGCAGGGGGCAATAGGGGGAGGCACCCTGTTGCCAGAACCAAGGAAAATGAACCCCCCAACAAAAAATTCTAAAGTCCCCCTGCCTACCTCTGGGCAGGCAGGGGGCAGGCCCCCTGGACTTTGATCAAAAGCCAGGGTAAGGCCAGGCCCCACGTGCCGAACGAACAAGGACTGGGGGCAGGCTCCCCAACCTTGTATAAAAAACGCAAAAGCCTCCCTGCCTACCTCTGGGCAGGCAGGGGGCAGGCCACCTGGACTTTGACCAAAAGCCAGGGTCAGGCCAGGCCCCACGTGCCAAGCGAAAAAGGACTGGGGGCAGGCTCCCCAACCTTGTATAAAAAACGCAAAAGCCTCCATGCCTACCTCTGGGCATGTAGGGGGCAGGCCCCCTGGACTTTGATCAAAAGTCAGGGTCAGGCCAGGCCCCACGTGCCGAACGAACAAGGACTGGGGGCAGAATCCCCAACCTTGTATAAAAAAAACGTAAGAGCCTCCCTCCTTGCCTCTAGGCAGACAGGGGGCAGGCCCCCCCGGACTTCGAACAAAGAAGCCAGGGTCAGGCCAGGCTTCGCACGCCAGAAATGAGCAAGGACTGGGGAGACAGGTCCTTATAGGAGGGGCAATCCCCCCAACCTTGTATTAAAACGTAAGAGCCTCCCTCCAGGCCTCTGGGCAGGCAGGCAGGGGGCAGGCCATATCCCAAAGAAGCTAGAGCAAACAGAAATAAGGAAAGGATATTCATAAGCCGATTCATGAAAAGGTAAAATTGTTTAATGAGAACACCAAAACAAAAATCCGAAGAAGCCAAAATATTACAGACAGGCTGGCCACATCAGGGCTCAGCACAAAAGTTAGAAGTACTAGCAAAAAGAGCAAAAGCACAGCAGGGAAGAGGCAAAAGCCCTCAAAAGACGGCCGCCTGGGAGGTTAGGCAGGGGGAGCGCCAGAGTTAGGGCCAATAGTTTCCTCAGCCGATCTACGCACCCGGGCCTCGTCTTTGGCAGAATAAAGAGCTTGAAAAGCCTCTTCATTAAAATCAGGGAACATCTCCCTGATGGCCTCCATAACCACCACCAGGGAAGAGTTAGCACCATTTTCGAAGGCTTTCTCCATCCCAGTCTCAGGCTCTTGGACTATCTCGTTCTTCTCTTTCTGCCATTCCTCGGCCTTCGCCGCCAAATCGCTGCGAGCTGTCTGGAGGTCTGATTCAGCTTGGGAAAGGCGTTCCCTTAAGTCAGCAGCTCTCCTCTTGGCATGCTCCAGCTCAGCCAATGCCTTCCTAGCCTGCTCAAGCTCCACAGCAGCTTGCTTGGACTTCTTTAGCTCATCTTCTAGGCGAGATATCTCCCTAACTGCCCCCTCGCCCTGAGATTTCCAGCGGGCTACCTGATCCTTGGCATCCTCCAGCTCACCCTCCTGTTTGGCCAGCTGATCCTTCAGGCTGGCGATGAGTGTGGCATCCCTCTCAATTGTGGCCAGGCGGTCAGAGGGAGGAGAAGTCACCAATTCTTCATCACTCAAGCGGCTGAGGGCCGCCAGTTCAGCAGAGGCCTGAATAACCCGGGAGGTACGCTGGATGTACTGAGTCACTTGATTGGTGGCAGAATTCACAGTCTTTATGAGGTGATCCGCCAAGACGGCCCCTGAGTCAGAGAGCAGGGCAGAAACGTCAAGACTATCACCAGCGGTATAGTGAAACTCGGCATTCTCCTCTGAAAAGAGAGTGCCTGGAACGTCTCGTGCAGGGCGCTTCGGGTCAGGAGTGTCCGCCTCTAGATCCACAATGTTCTCAGCATTTGAGGGCTCCCTATTCCTTTTCCTAACCAGCTCCTGAGGGGTGATCTCCCCAGTCCCCTCAGAATCGGCAGGTTCCGGCCCCAGAGGAGTGATAGTTCCTGCAAGAGAGCCCCCTTGTTTGCCAGCAGGAGAAGGAGTGGCCTCAGGGGGGGCTGCAGTTTCCACACCCAAAGAAGGGGGGCCGCCAGCTTCACAGGCGTGGATCTAGGGATAAGGGGAAGCCTTGTCCTGCTAGCAGAGAGGGTCTTCAAATGCTTCATTAGGTTCTTCTCACCTCTCTTAAAGTTGGGGGGAAGAGAAGGGCGTTTCTGGATAACAACAAGCTCGCTGCTCAAGCCCAGACACTTCACCTCTTTCTTCGTCCAGGTGCAGGTAGCAAGATCTGCAGGGTGAAAGAGTGAACAGTTAGAAAATCCTCGAAAGGAGGTGAGGGGGATAAAGAAAAAACCGATGGCGCCCCCGAACTACCTCTATTCAGGCCAGGGTTCAAACCCACTCGGGTCAAGAACCTATCAGTAGCGATAAGCTCCGCATGAGGGAGCCAGAAACTAGGGCCATGAACGCCTGATTTGTCTATATGAGCCGCAAATTTCTTCACCAAATCCTCATCTTTTGGGCTCAGCTTCACCTCAAGGGCTTTTCCCTCAACATCAGGGTGATACTCCTGGCGAGTCTCCAGCCTGGTATGGACATGGTTCCTGAAATGCCGAGGAATCCTCCATCCTGAAGCACTGTGCACATACAGGAAGTTGTTCTTCCAGTCCCTCAGGCTATCCATGGCAGGCCACACCAAGGTATGGCCCTTCTGCCTCTGGATAGACCAGTACCCAGGGGAACCCTCGCTCCCAGAAGCAACCATTTGTAGGCCAACCATGTACCTCAGGGCATCAATGGAAGGCTCGGCATAGTGAAACAAGCAGGTCCAAGTGTACGATATTAGAGACCTAACCGCCATGGCGGTCAACTGGGCTATGGCCACATTCATCCGCCTGAAAATCTCTTCCAGAAAAGGGTGTAGGGGAAAACGAAGGCAAAATTCTAAGCACTTATGGTAAACCACTATGCATCCGTCAGGCGGGCAACATACAGTATCTTTTTCCCCAGGAACGACAATTGTATACCCCTCTCCGAAATTATAAAACCGCTCGATCGCGGCGGCGGCGTTTTTCGCCAGAATCAACTCACGATTTTTAGGTTCAGGGTAAGTCCCCAGAGAAACATGATATTTGACCTTGTCCAGATAATATGTCCTGCCCCTTTCTCGGGAAATGAGAGGGCTGGAGGTCCTAGAAGGGTCGATTTCCAATGCCTCGTCGTCCGAATCAACGACGTCATAAGAGGCAGGGTCAGGAGAATTACCTCCTCCACTGCCCTCCGAATACTCCTTCTCAACTATTTGGAGGCCAACCCCCTTGGAGGAAGAAGCGAAGTTCTCCCTACTCTCCTCTCTATCCCCCGTCCTCTCAGTTGACGGGTCGGTAAACGGTAAAATGGGGTACGAGTTCTAGACATAATAACCTTAGAAGAAAGAAGAGCAAGAAATCGAAGGAAAAGGAGGAAGAACTTGAGATTAGAAGTCTAACCTAAGGTTAGTCGCTGATCGAACGAGAGCTCGAGAAGAAAAGCCCAAGAAAATTTCCCAGAAATATGAAGATGCGAGAAAAGGCTCGAATTTTCCTCTCTAGGATTTGCGAAAAAGAAGTTTGGAAAAAGAAGAAGTACGAATGACGGATTGCTTTTATAGAAAGAGAGGGAGGCAGACGAAAAGTCGCCAACCCTAGAGAGTCCGCCCAAGGGCCACTCTCCACGTGTCGCGTTCTCGGCAGTCAGCCCCTTGTGGCTTCCCAAGGACAGCCTCGAGAAGACAAAAGGGTGTCAGGGGATTAATCACCCTGTGATGTCATTCCTTCATTCAAAAAAAAAAACGCAAACAAGCAACAAAAGATAAAAACCGCCTGATCTTTCATTTATGAACCCGAAAGGGACTAAGTTACAAGTCAAGGCCAAATTACAAAAGGAGCCAAGAAGTCTGGCTCAATCAGCCTGCCTATCAGGGGCAGGCCTAGTCAGCACTAAAACCTGGGGAATAATCCCCAGGGCTGTTGTACCCCCCTACATCAAATCCCCAATCCTAGTCTTCGGAATCTTTGAAGGGGTCTGCAGAATCATCATTTTCATTCCGACCAGAGGAGTAACCCTGACCATCACTATCTCCGGAGTCCCGGCTGCTAACATCCCAGTCCCTGCCATAAGGGACTGTTTTAGCATTATCGTAGGAACCGCAACCCACCTCCCTCCTCAAGGGATAGGAAGGGCCCGACTCGGGGGATGAGGTCAACTCAGGGCAGTTGGGATCGAACTGCTCAGGGTGTAGCCAAGGAAAACATTCGTGGCACCCCCTGTCAAAGCAGCCCCCTACCTGGGGGCAGCGCTTGTACTTAGGAGCAGCTGGGGAAGCCCTATGGGGACGCTTGCCCGCCCAGATATGGGCCCTCCTCCTGAGCTTCTTGCGAAATCGAGTACGGAGTTGCCGGCTACGACGCAAGGCGAGGAAGGACGCCCTAGATACCTTAATCTCCAATGTCCCCTGAAACGACGGGTTATCACGTGAACTCCACGACAGGGGAGTATTTTCGTAATCCATGACATTTTCTATAAGGAAAGTAAAAGAAGATTGGAAATGGGTCATGAAAAATGGCAAGGGAAGCGAAATTTATACAAGAAACCAAAACAGCGCATTAAAAGACACTCCAACCACCTTGGCAGGGGGCACATCCAATCGGCAAACCAGCACGCTGCCCAAAAATCCACTGAGTGTAAGAAACAATCATGACCAAAAGACAACTAAACTCTTGGCATGCCCAATGCAGTTGAGTCTCCTCCCTCGGGAACATGCAAACGCATTAAATGCAGTGGTGAAGCCAACAAGTCAACTTCTCACCATCAAGAGTTCACCTGCTAAGGAGAAGCCTTACTTCCCCCCAACCGGTGAGGGCCAATTGATGAGGGTCGAGAGCCTGTGCCAGGTCGCCCGCCTAGCAGGCCCCATAACGACCCGACCCGAGGAATCAAATAGCCTGCCCAGCAGGCTGTCAGAACAAGCCAACAGGAGTTCCCCAAGGGGATAGCTTCAGGCAGGCCGCCTGCCCAGCAGGGCGATGCGACCTACCAGGAAGGGCCTTCAAAGGCCCCCTGCTCGCCTGTCTCTAGGTGACCTCTCCCCCAAGCAGGGCAGGGGTTACCAGGGGCCCCTCCGTCATTTCGCCTAAGGTAAAAGAGAATGGGTGGACAAAACGGATCCACGTGTCACTTTGCCATCCACCCATTCTCCCGCTCTTTTCCCTCTCCTCCTCTCTCTCTTGTGGGAAGGTATAAATACCCATCCATTTCCCACTTGAAAGGGGTTGGATTTTCTCTCTCTAGACTCTCACTCCTAAAAACGTCACCTAACTCCTCACGAACTAGGTGCCTGAGCTGGTGATGAAGGCACACTTCACCCTGTCCGGCTGCCATAAGTACACCTGATGATATCCTGAGAAGGCGTCCAGGAAGCTCAGCATAGAATATCCACTGGTAGCGTCTACCAGTTGGTCAATCTTGAGGAGTGGGTAGCAGTCTTTTGGACAGGCCTTATTAAGGTTCGTAAAATCCACACACATCCTCCATGCGCCTGAAGATTTCTTAACCATGACCACATTTGCTAACCACTCTGGGTAGTCGCAAACCTTAATAAAATCTGCCTTCAGGAGTTTTTCAATATCTTCTTTAATCGCCACATCCTTCTCCGCGGACATGTTCCGCTTTTTCTGCTTTACAGGACGGGCGTCCGCGTTTACGTTCAGCCTGTGAACGATACATGCTGGATCAACCCCTGGCATCTCGTCTGCCGAGTAGGTGAATACATCCTTGTTATCCTTTAGTAACTGGATTAGTTCAGCCTGGTAGGATTCTTCCAGGTCAGCCCCTATGAGGACCTGTCTCCCTGGTTCCAGGTCCACCAGCATGCTCTCTCCCCCAGGTTCCAGGTGGTTGGATGCCTGATCACCGACTGGGATCTCGCCCTCCCTGCTGGGGGAACTGTCAGCTTTTCTCTTTCCTTTTCTTTCACTTTCGTGGGTTTGTAGGGCCACGGAGTAGCACTGCCTGGCCGACTCCTGGTCTCCGTGAACTTTACCTTCAAGGCCAAAATCTGTAACATAGGCTACGGTGAGAGCCCTGATTGATATGGCTGCTTCAATCTCATCCAGGGTGGCCCTGCCAATCAGGGCGTTGTAAGCAGACCTTGCATCTACTACAACGAACGACATCCTGATATTTATGGCAGTGGTCCCCTCCCCGAATGTCACAGGCAGGTCTATAATTCCCATGGGCAGTATGCCTGCCCCGCTGAACCCGTACAACGATCCGGGGGCAGGCCGCAGGTGCCTTTTTTCCAGGCCCATTTTATCGAAGGCATCCTTGTATAGCAGGTTCGTGTATGCGCCGGTATCCACCATGCATCTCCGCACAATGTGGTTGCTGATTTCCAGGGATAGCACCAAGGGATCGCTATGGGGATACACCACCCGCCCTGCATCCTCAGGGGTGATGCTCAGCGTCATTCCCTTCGGGCTTCCTGCCCTTTCAGCATAACAGATTTGGTTCCTCAGCTCACGAATCTGCCTCTTCTGACTTCTTCTGCTGGTTTGGCCTTCTGCATCCCCTGACACCACATGGATTATCAGGCGGTTCTGCGCTGAGCCTTCGGGTTTTTCAGGCGTTTCTTTCTGGGATTTATTCCTTGCTGCGTAGTTGGCCAGCCAGCCATTCCTGATTAATTTCTCGATCTCGTCCTTCAGTTGGCGGCACTCCTCGGTGGTATTGCCTACGCAATCATGGAAGGTACAGAACTTCTTAGGGTCCCCCTTTGGGCTGCGTGGTTTGCTCGGACGGTTCCACTTGGTAGTCTCCTTTTCTAGTTCGAAGATCTCTGCCCTGGATTTGTTGAGGGCTGTATAGCTGTCGAACCTAGGGTGGTAGACTGTGCGCTCTTTCTTAGGGGTATCCCCTTCTTCGGCTCTCTGTTTTCCGGATTCATTTCTGCCGCGTCCACCCTGCGGTCCCCCTGCTGCCTGGTAGGGCCCGCGGGGGTATCCGGCAGGCTGTGGAACTCTTCTTGCAGCATAAATCCTTCTGCGATTTTCCTGGCCTTGGCCAGAGTCTCCGGCTGGGCCCTGATCAGCTGGTTCTTCATCTCTCCGGGGAGCAAGGAGTTAGTTAGTGCGTACGTCCCCGTCGCATCGTCTATCTCTTTGACTTGTTGGAAGGACAAGTCAAACCTCTTCAGGTACTCCCTGACAGACTCACCCTTCTTCTGCCTGAGGGTCATTAGGTCGAACCGAGTGAGACGTCGCCTCTTGTTTCCCGCATATTGGTCAAGGAAGGCCTCTGCCAGCTCGATGAAGAAACAGATTGATTCATGAGGCAAATCTCTGAACCAACCCTGGGCTAGACCCACCAGGGTGGTTGGAAAAATTTTGCACCAAACCGCGTCGTCGGCGTCGTACATGCCCATATGACTCTCGTACGCCGCCAAGTGATCCTCTGGGTCAGTCGTGCCGTCAAACTTAACAGAGGGCATCTTAATTTTTGGGATAGGATATCCCTGCACCTCAGAGTGGAGCGGGGTCTTGGTCGGCCTGCCCACCATTCTCGACATGCTCACGCTAGAGTAGTGACCGTGGTCGTCCCTTCTGTCAGGGGTCGGTCTCCTACCTTCAGGGGAGCGGTACCTAGGCGGGCGCCTGCTTATCGCTTCGTCGTCCCTGGGAGGGGAATGATACCGTGAGCGCTTCTTTTGAGCAGGCTCGATGTTATCATCCTGACGGTGCCTTGACTTCAGAGGCTGTCCATTGTTAAGTCTGGATTGTAGGCTCTGGGACAGTCCTGGTGCAGGCTGCGATTCTTCAACTGGTGTCAGCCTGGAGAACACGTCTCCCTGTTTCACCCCCAGGCGTTTGGACACTGGCTCCTTATGCCTCATGCGATTCCTCAGGTCTTGAGATAAGCCCCTTCTTTCGCGAGCTGTCGTGGACTCTGTAGTGTGAATGGAGAATGCCTCTTCAGGACCAGCAGCCTCTTGCTGCGCGGGCGGCTCTTGACGGGCCCCCGTGACCCGCCTTTGCACCTGTGCGTACGCCTGAGCTGTCTTCCTGGTCTTTCTCTGAATGTTTCTAGCGGCGGTCCGCTTTGAGCCCCCGGTTCCCTCTCCACTTTCAAAGTGGAGCAACCTGGGGGTCGTGGCGACCCTGCCTACCAGATCATCCGGAGTAAACTCCTGATTCAACATTGCTGAGAAAAATGCTGCAGTCTGCATCATCTGGGCAGGGGTGAGATTTAGAGTTTGCCTCGGATATGCCCCCTGCCCTACAATGGCAGCTACCCCTTGACCCGGTGCTCCCTGGAAGCTGGCCCGCCCCACACCTGGAATCGTGGCGGCGGGTGTTACCTCTGGAGGCATGCCATATAGGGGAGCATTGGGTGGATTTGCCGCAGAGCTGGCGTCGAAAATTTCAGGCATGTTTGATTGTAACTGGTTAATTTTGTATCTGAGAATGGTTGATTTTGTGGGTAATTTCGTGGGTACAACCGTATTCGTCCCCACAGACGGCGCCAAATTGTTCCGGTATGGAAACGGGTCCCTGACCCTGGGCTTCGCGGTTCTCCTCGGCTCCGGGTGCATGTCGACGATGATCCTGCAAGGTGAACTCCGGGCCCGGGGGAACCCCCGGGGCGGAGCCTCCGATGCCCAAGTCAGTAAAATGTATCACTGAATATAGATATTTAGGGAGATAAGAGAGAATGTAGTGGGGTATTTATAGGGGAAAGAATGTAGTAGGGTGATGTCACCCATGACATCAGCATAGTGATCAGTAGAGAAGTCTCTCTGAGTCAGTTAATGACTACCTGTAAAGGGGGTCGTCCGAAAGGGGGTTCGGTCTCTAGGGTCGGCTAGGACCCAGTTGGGCCTTCTCAGTCATGGGAGTCGGGCCCATGCGTCTGGGGGTTTTATCCTCATCACACGCAATATTGTTCTATTGCGTGTTTCCTAAACCTACTCGGATACCGTAGTACGGTATCCTCCATTACCTATACTCTATTAGATAAGGAAGATCATTCAAAATCGGAGGGAGTAGAAAATATTTTAGAAAAATACTAGATCTAACGCGCGACGCAAAATCTTTTTGACACTAATTCTATCACAAAACTTAAACAACTCCGAGTGTAACAAGCTCCTAGGTCTCGTCAACCTTGACTCACCCAATCAACCATGTTCATAAACTCGATTCATGACGCCAACTTAGTGAACTAGACTATTTGCCACGGTAAAATTTCCGTGGCACAAGTCGTCGTGGCGACCAAATTTCCTTCGCACAAGTAATGATTTGTTGTAGTGATGTTAGTGTATTCTTTCAACCATGTTGTTAGGTGTATTCTTCCAACCATGAATTTATTATAGCTTCATGTCAAGTATCTTCTGATTATAGCTCCATGTTGAGTATCTTTCTTCTCTTTTACCGACTTTAACATATTCTTCTATGATCTTCAATGCTTGTCTCTTTCCACGCGTGCTTTATCACAATTGAGTCTTCCATGTGTCTTGATATTTAACTCTTTTTCTTTATCCGGCTCAAACCTGTACGACTTAGCATGTGCGACTAGACAAACAAATCCGTTACGTGTCAAAAGTCGATCAAGATTTTGTTTGTATAATCGATCACGGTGTGTAATGATTCCAAAGCTGTAGTCAGTAGCTTCTGTTGCTTAGGTTCGAAAGCCGATGGAGTTGCATTCAAGTGTAACAGTTCATTAAAGAAGAAGGGATTCAATCTGATTTTGTTACATGGTGAATTGGCTCGTATCGAAGATGAAACTATCATTTTTTAGCAAATCACGAAGCCGATCCTGATCTACTGCATATCCTTATTTGCAATGTTTTTCTTGGTTTATAGTCGAACGAAAGAAAACAGAAAATAAAATAAATTTGCATTTTTTATTTTCTAGTTTTAACTGTGTTCAATTTTTTGATGAGTACAATATTCATAGAGTACTAGTATAGTCGTATAAACTACGTGCAATGATGCACTTTATTTTTAATAAATTTATTTTATAATATATTTCATTTTAGATTTTCAAATTTTTATTTTTATAAATCTAACAATGGTACGTGAAAGTATATATATGAAAATATTTTTGACATTACATAACAAATCAAGATAATTGGATAATGTTTTGAAATGTCATTGAAGGTGTGTTTTAATGAAAATATTACGTATATTTTTTATGCTCCGTATATGTCATCTTGCATTTAAAGATACATACTCACTTCTTTTTAATTACGGAGTACTATTTTGTTAAAAAAAATGTATTGATGATTTTTTTTAGTTATGGTGAAACATTTTTTTGTATAAAAAAAGCCCTAATTTTTTAAGTATTATTTCATAGGAATAATATCAACTATGCGTGTGCTTCTTAAAATAATCTAAACTATACGTAATCTCATTTTAATATGAACTACGCATTCATTAATCTCGCTTTGCTACGTATGAAATTAGGACTTGTTATTGCCGGTCACAGGGACTTGTTGTAACTTTCTAGGGTTTTATTAGGTCCGTTGCAGTCAGCGTGAAAGCCAAAATTACAATAATTTTTTTTTCATAATTTCTATAAGACTAATCGAAAATGAAATGAAAGATGAATTTTCGGAAAATTGAATTTTTTTATCAATGCCGAAAATGAACACGAAATGTGAATCAGACGAGGAAGAGTTAGAATAAGGGAGGTTCAACAGGTAGCCGGTCACCCATAGCAAAATGAGGTTAATGAAGGCGTAGTTCGTATTAAAATGAGATTACGTATAGTTTGGATTAATTTAAGAAGCACACCCATAGTTGATATTATTCCCATGAAATAACCCTAAAAAAAACAGACCTATGAGAGGAGGGTCCGCGCGACTCGCATAGGGTCCGCGCGACTCGCGCGGATGCCTGGAAATCCGTTCTTTTTTTTTTCAATTTTCGCTCAGATTTCGAGGGATCTCCATGCTAGTCACCCAGGACCCATGCTAGTCGCCCCATCTCCTGGAAAATCGACGCTTTTCTCCTAATAAAACATCAAAAGTTAGTGATAAAAACTAAGTTTAAGAAAAACAACGATTAAGAAAAACAACGAAATTAATACTACGACCTATGACCTGTAAAATAAAATTTTACAATAAAAGTCTACAAAGCGGGTTGCCTCCCGGAAGCGCTTTTGTTTAAAGTCGTTCGCTCGACTAAGACGGAGGTTAGGTAGAAAACGTCATGTCCGAGAGCTTGCTTCTCCCGACATCTGATTCATTACTCCTTTCACGAGTCGGCTGAAGTCTTATGACGACTACATCTTTCACTTTTCCATTTTGAAATTGCAAGACCGTTTGACGCTTGCTTGAGCTCTTCCGAACCATCCATTGATCGAACCATGATCTCGTTTTACTTTTGTTTAACTCTGCGTCCTTACGCGACTCCCAAAGAATGACACACTTGGGTCCCTTAGAAGAAGGTTCCTGCACATGCTCACGAAACAAAAATTCCTTGCTAGAAGGGGTAGACGAAATCGGTTTAGGAACCGACTTCACCACTTCTTCTTGTGAGTTAGGAGATAAATGATCAAAAATATCAACACGACACAAGGTATTGTCTTTCGGGGAGTGGGAATTAGGCTTACTTATGTCGAATTTAACGACTCTACCCTCAAATTCCATGCTAAGTGAACCATTAGGGACATCGATTTTTGTTCCTGCGGTCTTTAAGAACGGTCGTCCTAGAATGATAGAGGTTGCACTATAGTCATGTTCCATGTCCAAAACATAAAAATCGGCCGGAAAGACCAACTTATCAACTTTAACTAGAACATTCTCTACAATTCCCTTAGGATAGACACTCGATCGATCCGCTAGTTGCACTACTTTCCCGGTTTCCCTCATAGGACCGAGTCTAAGAGATTCATAAATGGTAAGAGGGATGACATTAATCGAGGCTCCCAAATCTAACATAGACTTGTCAAACAAGGTATCTCCTATGGTGCAAGGTATAGTAAACATGCCCGGGTCGCCACACTTAGGGGGTAATTTCTTTTGATATATAGCCGACACATATTCACTAACCTTCCCCTTCTTAGTTCCCTTCGATTTATTATTCCTTTTAATAGTACATAATTCTTTCAAGAATTTAGCATATTTAGGAATACTCTTTAAAAGATTAAGAAGGGGAATGTTTACCTCGCGCTTTTCAAATACCTCGTAGATATCCTTGTCGTGCTCATAACGACGGGTGCGCTTGAGTGCCTCGGGAAAAGGGACATCCGGTTCTGCCACCGGTGTGGTAGGAGAAATTAAATTCTTCTCTTGCATATTCAGAGTTTTCTCACCTTCCTCGATCACTAGCTCCTCTTCTTGAACCACAGCTTCCTTGGCCCTCCTCTTCGGCTTGTCGGCCTCCACTAATTGTCTCCCATTCCGTAAAGATACCGCACTCACGTTTTCCTTCGTAGGAATGGTTTGACTAGGTAGTTTCCCCGAATCTCGAGCCTCCAACCTACCAATGGCGGTCGCCATTTGGCCCATTTGAACTTCCAAATTCTGAATGCTAGCTCTGTTCTCAGTGTGATTTTGAAGAACCGTAGCTTGGAGATTGGACATTTGGGTGGTTACCGTAGCTTGATTAGCAACCAAAGCACGTATCATATCTTCGGTGGACATTTGGCCACTAGGTGGAGGCGGAGTAGGAACCGTGTTAGGAACTTGTTGCTTAGCAAAGAATTGTTGTTTCGGTTGACCAACTTGATTTCCTTGATTAATTTCTTGGTCGCCTTCCTGATTCCTCCACCTCATGTTCGGGTGATGTCTCCATCCGGGATTGAAAGTGTTAGAGTATGGATCCCATTTTTTGTTTTGCCCGGTTTCCCACACTCCGTTCACCTCCTCTTTACCTTCGTACATTTGAGGACAATGCTCGCTCGGATGTCCCTCGTTCGAACAAATACCACACACCACCACACACCATAACTTGATTTGTTTTCCCCGACATCATATTTTGGACAAGGTTTGTCAAGCTATCAACTTTATGTTCGAGACTCGGGGATGATGAATTACCTACGGCATGCACTCCCCGTTTATATTTTCGAGAAAAATCTCGAGAGCTTTCAGCTAGCTCCTGGATCACCTCTATAGCGGCATCTGGACTCTTGTTCACGATCGATTCCCCACATGCTGCATTCACAGTGCGAGAATCCTCCACACAAAGACCTCCACAAAAATACATCACAAGGTCTTGAGGATTGTAGCCATGATATGGGCATGTAGCACATAGCTTCTTAAAGCGTTCCCAATACTCGTACATAGTCTCACCATCTCGTTGCTCCGCATTACTAATCTGCTTCTTCAATTGGGAGGCTCGAGACACCGGAAAGTACTTCTCAAGGAACGCCTTCTTCATCTTCACCCATGTATCAATACTTGCCAGTGGCAAGTAATATAGCCAATCTCTCACAGAATCCTTCAACGAAAAGGGAAAGGCCCTTAGCTTCAGCTGCTCATCAGTGGCGGAAGCCGGCTTCATACTCAAGAAAACAATATGAAAGTCCGACAAATGCTTATTAGGGTCCTCATCGCTTAAGTCATGGAATGTGGGTAGTTGATGGATCAAACCCGACTTCAATTCGAAAGTGGCATTCGCACCCAATGGTGGGTACGTAATGCACAAAGGTTGTTGTGCGAGGTCAGGTGCTGTCAACTGCTTAATTGTGTTGGCCATGGTATATGACTCGTCTTCGGATTCGGAAGAAACTTCGTTCACCTCTGGAATAACAAGAATATCGTTATTAAACTCTAGATCCTCGAATTCCTGTGTTCCGATGATTATTGCTCCCTCTCCGATTCTCCGTGACCTGTGAAGAGTGCGTTCAATCTCTGAGTCGAAAGACTCGAGGTTCAAGTTAGAAGAACGGGTATTATACATAAACTACACAAAATAAAAAAAAAAAAAAAAAAAATTAGCTATAAAAAAAACTAAGAACTACACTAGAAAACACAAAAATAATTAATACCGATTCCCCGGCAACGGCGCCAAAATTTGGCGCCAAAATTTGACAGGCTAAAGTCGTATGCCTCAAATTACTAATTTATAATCACTTATAACCAACTAACTAAAACAATAGTATAGTAGAAATAAGGGTCGAACCCACAAGGAATTGGTTTAATTATAACTGCGTACTAATATAGAACGATAAATAACTAATTAATTAAATAATAAGAAGGGGGGATTTTTGATTGATTGTCTAACAACTAAAACAATAAAGATGAAAACTTTAAGTAAATCGAATGATGAGAAAGAACTTAGACACAAGCACGAATCCACACTCAATAGCGATTGATCATCGTAAGACGGTTTCAATGAATAACCTTGACTACTCTATCGTGAACATGAAATTCCAATTCTCTTAAGAATAGTTAACTAAAACGAATCCCGTTCTTAATTAACCCTAACCGTAAAACAACCTAAACAATCCAGTTCTAGGTTCAATTAGACGGAAGCAATATAGATCTGAGAATTCGATAGAGAATAAATAGCACGTACAATCCAGTCGTGCCTTAGATATTTATATGAATCGCTTCTAAGTACTAATATCAACGTATCCCATTCAATATTAATTCCTAGTTGTTACTAATGTAAAGTTAATCAGTAAATCCTACTCAATTAACGATACTAACGATAGAACGATGCAATTAAATACTAGTTGTACACCTAGCAATCAACAACAACATTCATAAAATTAATAACAAAGCAATTCATAATAATCAAGGTTAATAATCAAAACATTCAAACTCACAAACGTTTCTCGAGTGTTTCAAAGGCTTGAATCTAAGTAGAGAAGATTAGTTACACATACTTGCACTGGAAAATTAGGGTTCTTCAAAGTCTCCCTTTTCTTCTCGATGTAACGTTAAACTCTGATGTGAATTATATGAATAATATCTAAACTAAGGCTTAACTTAACCTAATAAAAGTTTACTAATAATAAAATAATAATAAAAACATCCTAGTAATATTAAAGTTTCCTAATTAAAAACCAAGTCTTAAAACGTAGCAAAATAGAACAAAATAAGACGGAACGCGCTGAAAGTTTCAGGCCACCGCGCGACTCGTATGAGTGTGGCGCGACTCGCCTGGCTTCGGGGAGACTCGCCTGACAGGCTGTAGTTGTTTCTCGCGATTCTTCGATTCTTTCGTTCCGGGTCTTCAAGTGGGCTTTCTTCTTCTTCATGTTTTAATCGTTCTTAGCCCAAACCGACGGTCCAATGGTTAGCATCCTCAAAATAGCCTATATAACATTCATACCAAATTGACACAAATGCAATACAAGACAACCGATTTAGCTCACAAAATATACCAAAACCGTCGTAATAAATACGACTAAATACGGCCCATCAGTAGGCGAATACATCCTTGTTATCCTTTAGTAACTGGATTAGTTCAGCCTGGTAGGATTCTTCCAGGTCAGCCCCTATGAGGACCTGTCTCCCTGGTTCCAGGTCCACCAGCATGCTCTTTCCCCCAGGTTCCATGTGGTTGGATGTCTGATCACCGACTGGAATCTCGCCCTCCCTGCTGGGGGAACTGTCAGCTTTTCTCTTTCCTTTTCTTTCACTTTCGTGGGTTTGTAGGGCCACGGAGTAGCACTGCCTGGCCGACTCCTGGTCTCCGTGAACTTTACCTTCAAGGCCAAAATCTGTAACATAGGCTACGGTGAGAGCCCTGATTGATATGGCTGCTTCAATCTCATCCAGGGTGGCCCTGCCAATCAGGGCGTTGTAAGTAGACCTTACATCTACTACAACGAACGACGCCCTGATATTTCTGGCAGTGGTCCCCTCCCCGAATATCACATGCAGGTTTATAATTCCCATGGGCAGTATGCCTGCCCCGCTGAACCCGTACAACGATCCGGGGGCAGGCCCCCTGGACTTCGACCAGAAACCAGGGTCAGGCCCGGCCCCATGAGCCGAACCACAAGTCCCTCTGCCTACCTCTGGGCAGGCAGGGGGCAGGCCCCCTGGACTTCGACCAGAAGCCAGGGTCAGGCCCGGCCCCATGAGCCGAACCACAAGTCCCTCTGCCTACCTCAGGGCAGGCAGGGGGCAGGCCCCCTGGACTTCGACCAGAAGCCAAGGTCAGGCCCGGCCCCATGCGCCGAACCACAAGTCCCTCTACCTACCTCTGGGCATGCAGGGGGCAGGCCCCCTGGACTTCGACCAGAAGCCAGGGTCAGGCCCGGCCCCATGCGCCGAACCACAAGTCCCTCTGCCTACCTCTGGGCAGGCAGGGGGCAGGCCCCCTGGACTTCGACCAGAAGTCAGGGTCAGGCCCGGCCCCATGAGCCGAACCACAAGTCCCTCTGCCTACCTCTGGGCAGGCAGGGGGCAGGCCACCTAGACTTCGACCAGAAGCCAGGGTCAGGCCCGGCCCCATGCGCCGAACCACAAGTCCCTCTGCCTACCTCTAGGCAGGCAGGGGGCATGCCCCCTAGACTTCGACCAGAAGCCAGGGTCAGGCCGGGCCCTATGCCTCAAACCACAAGTCCCTCTGCCTACCTCTGGGCAGGCAGAGGGCAGGCCCCTGGACTTCGATCAGAAGCCAGGGTCAGGCCGGGCCCCATGAGCCAAACCATAAGCCCCCCTGCCTACCTCTGGGCAGGCAGGGGGCAAGCCCTCTGGACTTCGGCATGAAGCCAGGGTCAGGCCGGGCCCTATGCCCCAAACCATAAGTCCCTCTGCCTACCTCTGGACGGGCAGGGGCAAGCCCCCTGGACTTCGACCAGAAGCCAGGGTCAGGCCGGGCCCTATGCCCCAAACAATAAAGTCACTCTGCCTACCTCTGGGCAGGAAGGGGGCAAGCCCCCTGGACTTCGACCAGAAGCCAGGGTTAGGTCGGACCCCATGAGCCAAACCATAAGTCCCCCTGCCTACCTCTGGGCAGGCGGGGGGCAGGCCCCCTGGACTTCGACCAGAAACCAGGGTCAGGCCAAGCGACAGAAGCCGAACCAGCAAGACCTGAAGCACACTCAGCCTTGTATTAAAAACATATATAAGTCCCTCTGCCCACCTCCAGTCAGGCAGGGGGCAGGCCCCCTGGACTTCGACTAGAAGCCAGGGACAGGCCGGACGGCAAAGCCGATCCAAGACCGCCGACCGACAAGGCGTAAAAAGCAAATACTCGGGCTTGTATTTAAGCATAAGTCCTTATGTCCGCCTCGAAACAGGCAAGGGGCACAGCCCCAAATCCTAGATAAAGTCCATAAACTACCCTGGCAGGCCTCTGGCACCCTGACACATCCGTATGAGATATACCAGGGCATAAGCGTTGATCACAAAGCTTGGTGATTACCTGGTCATGTATAGAATGATAAAATCTCATGTACACCTCCGAGTACACAAAAGGCATGACGTCTGACGCCCTGACAGAGTCCTGATGACGCTAGGGCAGACGCACCAACAAGGCCTAGTGAATACTTGGCTTTGCATAAAAAACAAGGTCCGTCATTCAGTTTGTCGGTCCAACCATGCTTGGCACCAGACCCGTATATTCAGTATCCGACTCCGCTGAGGGCAAATTGATGGGGATAAAACCCCCAGACGCATGGGCCCGACTCCCATGACTGAGAAGGCCCAACTGGGTCCTAGCCGACCCTAGAGGCCGAACCCCCTATCGGACGACCCCCTTTACAGGTAGTCATTAACTGACTCAGAGAGACTTCTCTACTGATCACTATGCTGATGTCATGGGTGACATCACCCTACTACATCCTTTCCCCTATAAATACCCCACTTAGGGTGAGGGGAAAGGGGCAATTGATTCACACATATTCCTCTCTATTCTCTCACTACCTCTCTTATCTCCCTAAATATCTATATTCAGTGATACATTTTACTGACTTGGGCGTCGGAGGCTCCGCCCCGGGGATTCCCCCGGGCCCGGAGTTCACCTTGCAGGATCACCGTCGGCACGCACCCGGAGCCGAGGAGAACCGCGAATCCCAGGGTCAGGGACCCGTTTCCATACTGGAACAGCGTGGAAACACACATTATTGTGTGAGGTTTACGAAACACACAATAGAACAATATTGTGTGACAGATTAGGAAATACAATAATATCATTAAGATATGATTTCATATAAGATATGATTTAGTTTCCTAGTTTGAGTTAGATACGGTGTCCTTATTTTCTTCTCAAAAAGCAAAGAGTAGAACATTCGAAATCGGAGGGAGTATAAGTTTTATGGAAATTAATATTTTATAATTCTGAGGATCGACGCTGAAATATTAATGAAAGAATAATGGACGTAGGTCTCAGAGTGTGAGACTGAACCATTTCAAAAAGTTCAAAGTCATCTTTATTTATCGTTCGTATAAATACCCGCAAACGACATACGAGTAGATTTTATTTATAGAAAGAAAATAGAAAAACCCCTTCTCTTTAGTACTCCGTATAACTTTCACGTATTAAACTCTTCAAAATGGAACTATAACTATCTGATTAAATACGACCCTACTGTACAAAGTCGGCCTCGTCGCAAAAGGCTTTCATTAACTTTGGCAAAACTTTTCCCTCTTAGAATTTGTAAGAGAAAGCAATGCTACTAAATAAGAAGTTTCATACTCTAAGTTAAGGACCTCTCTATCCATAAGTTAGTGAAATTATGACTAAAAGAGCAATTGAATCCACAAAAAAGATGATATGGAACTTTTTTACCAGTGTGGACAAAATGATGAAGTTTCATATAAGATACCCCTTTCATCTTTTTGAATTAGCCTCATATTCTTTTTATGGATTTTTTTTAGTTAGCTTCATTCCCTTTTAAGGAAATAATTTCATCTCTATTTCTCTCTCATCACATTATCATATCTACACTATCCAATTCAAAAATATGGAGAGAATAGAATATATTGATGTGGTCATAAGTTAAAGAAGAGTAGTATATGTATATCTAGTATGGAGTAGTATATATTTATATATTACAAATAAAAAGATTACTCGTACATGGGATATTTCAAAATTATAGTACTCGTAGTATATATTTATATAGAGTTTATCACTAATAACCCCCTTCTATGTTACCGATTTTTCAAATTACCCCCAAAAATGGATTCCGTTAAAATTACCCCCGTAAAGTTGTTAAAAAATTAGATTTTGCCCCCAGTGCTCCTTTTGTCCCCTTTCCGGTGAGTTTTGGTGTATTTCTTCCCATTTTGCCCCTCCCCTCACTAACACCCTCTCTCCTCCCCTAAACCCCCCTTTCACTCATTCTAAGTCACTCAACCCTACCAAACCCCCAATTTCCCCCAATTTCCTAGAACCCTAACCCTAATTTTGCAAACCCACCCAGAATCGATCCAGAAATCAGCGCGAGATTCAATTGCGAACGTTCGATCCACTTCTAAAGGTAATTTCTATTCCTTCCTCTTCCCATTTTCGCCTCTTCTGTTTTCGCGGTTTTGCAAAATCGAATTAGGGTTTAGTGTTCGAAATTGAATTGAATACTACTGTTTATTGTTTGGGGGCACCTGTTTTTATGGCGTGGTTCAATTGAAAACGATTTCAGTTGGGTTTATTTTGCACTTTCAATGCCCGGATGTGTTTTGTCATGAAGGAAATGTTAATTGAAGTAATTTTGTTTATATTCTGATTAGGATGGAGTTCCATGTGGAGTTCAATCTACGAACATTCTTTGGTGGTGAGTTTGCTCTAGTCAATGGTAGAACTGAATATGTTGGGGGTGGTATGCATCTAGAATGTGGGTTAAATACTCGAAATCTGAATGTCCAATACTTAAGAAATCTAGGGGAGCGTTTGATGGGAAGAAGGGACTTCGAAATTTACTATACTAGAGTCGATCCTAGACTTGCTCAAACCATGGGGAAGGCAATGGTGACATGTCCACATGATGTCGGCTGCTTGTTGAGGACAATGACAAAAGAGAGGTCAAGAAGTGTTTGCTTGGATGATCAACACCAGAATCTGTTGTTCAGCGTGCTCAGGAGATCCTGATTTGTGGGTAATTAGGCAAGATTGACAACTTGTCAGCTTTGTTTATCTTGTTTCTACATTAATTAGAAGAACAGTAGTAGTTATATATACCAAGTAATTAGATGTAAAGTCAGTGTTTTTGGGGTACAAAGATGTATGACAGTACAATGTGTTATGTTTTGCAAATATAGAAACAGCAGCTTTAGGAGATTAGAAACCTAGCTGTGCAGATAGATGGTAATAGTAGTACAGTATCTTTTGTAATCCAGTCGATTGAAAATTCATTCATTAATAAAATTGAGCATCGTTTTTTCCTTACAATATTGTGTTTGCCATAAATTGTTGCATCTTGCTATTAATATTCAAGTTGGGAACTCTGTGTGAAATTGAGCATTGTGTGAAATTGAGCATTCAAGTTGGGAATCATATAATCTTGGACACGGAAGAATATCATCATCATTCATGAACAAGTAGTACAAGCCAAAACATTAGAAGATCTGCAAATCTACATTACATTACATTAGATTAGATTGTTCACCTATATCTACTTCATTAATGCGTATCTATCTATTCTGGAATTCTAATTTCTAACTTGGCGCCAACACCAATACACCATTGCTGTCTGTGCATATGACCGTTGCAATTACTCAACAAAAATTCCTCAAGATAATACTCATATCATCATCATCATTGTCATCAGAATTGAGGCCACATCCATGTCCAACTCCAACAGCAGCATCTTGTTGTTTGAGAACTCCCATTTTTGCTAATCCTACTTGTTCAAGAAGCCGATCCTAGACTTACCAACATCCACATGTCCACGTGAAGCATCGACCGGGATTCGTATGTGTCCAAGAAGTGAGCAGCGCAACTTCATTGCCGCAGTGACATCTCTCGCCTCCAACTGATGACTGCACCCCGCTACGGACGGACATGGCTGCAATTTACAGAAGTCACTATATCGAAGAACCCAGAAACAATGACATTAACACAACCCAGAAACAACGATGACATTAACACAACCCAGAAACAACAACATTTACATAGATTGAAGTTCGAATCACTACCATTGAAAACAACAGCCCTAAACCCTAATTAAATGTAAACCCAGAAATTACCCTATGTTTTTTATGAACCCAGAAAATCGAGACACAGTTCGATTTTGCGAAACCCTAATTCGATTTTGCAGAACCGCGAAAACAGAAGAGGCGAAAATGGGAAGAGGAAGCAAGAGAAATTACCTTTAGAAGTGGATCGAACGTCCGCAATTGAATCTCGCGCTGATTTCTGGATCGATTCTGGGTGGATTTGCAAAATTAGGGTTAGGGTTCTGGGAAATTGGGGGAAATTGGGGGAAATTGGGGGTTTTGGTAGGGTTGAGTGAGTAAAAGGGGATTAAAGAGAGGGGAGAGGGTGTTAGTGAGGGGAGGGGCAAAATGGGAAGAAAAACAGCAAAACTCACCGAAAGGGGACAAAAGGAGCACTGGGGGCAAAATCTAATTTTTTAACAACTTCATGGAGGTAATTTTAACGGAATCCATTTTTGGGGATAATTTGAAAAATCGGTAACATAGAAGGGGGTTATTAGTGATAAACTCATTTATATATTACTGTACAATTTTAACAACATCAACTTGGTGACATTCACATTTATTGTCTCTACTTCTCTTGGTCATATACTACTTGCTGTACATACAACACTTGCAAATTATACATCTTGTTTTCTCATGTGAAATCAAATTTAAACACTATTCAACTAATCTATAGGTGATATGGGTTCCCTCCCATGAGCGTCGTCTGAGCTTTCTATCTCAAAGTATAAACTGAATTGTTGCTCGACATCTTTTGCATTGAACCTGCAGAATGCAGCTTGGCTTAAGAAACGGACCTGTGCCATCGTTTCCACACACAAATTTGATTTGAAGGAGCTGGACGAAGAAGCAATGCTGCTACAAAAAGACGATGACAGCTCGCAAACACGCATCACAGCATGTACCTCATGACAGAAGTGGTGCTTCAATATCCTCAAGTTTGTTGTTACTGCACTCATGCTTGGAGGGTGAGGGTGAGGGTGCGGGTGAGGGTGAGGGTGATTCCACTCTCATTACCAACGCCAAGATCAGCGCAACAGCCTGTATATTTCCGAAATTTAAAGCCAAACTGGAAAAAAGTTGTGGATACATAAACGAAGAGAAAACAATGTGTGTATACCAGCGATAGAGATGCACAAACAATGCTGAAACCTTTGCAGTTGAAGGGGGCATCCTCTGATAAAAACCAGGCTGATTGAAAACATAGTAGAGTGACAAATCAAATCAGTATTATTCGTGTAGGACATTATTAGGTTTAGGAAATCTTGTAATCTATACAAATCTTACACGTCAATGGACTCATAACGAGTGGCGATAACAAGCTTGCTATCGATTGTACCCCCGCCACAAAACCTTGTGCTTTCCCCTGATCAGTCATATAAAGAATCATCATGTGTTGAGATATTTTCAAAAGATGACCAGTGTAAAATGGTAGTAAAAGAACTTGTACTACAGCTTCCACCCACCTGATCAGTAGAGCTTGACCCTTTCGAAATAATGGCATAAGTCTGACAAACAATAACCAGAACAATCAGAGAAAACTATATTAAGAAATACTCGTACTATAGGTAGAGGCTTGTGTATAGACATCCAAGTACTTACAGAAGGTTTAACGAGAACGTATATGACTCCAAATGAAGCGCTCAAATACGGCACCTAAAATATAGTCGAAATTTTGACAATCAGCATTTGAGTAATGACTAGAGTATAATATTAAATAATGCAACGACTAGTTCAAGAACAGAAGTGTGCGTACCCATGGAGCCCAGGCAAATCCATAGAACAAGGCCTGAAAAATAACAAATTTAAAGTAGTCAAAACATTAGTTCCATCCATGTGTTAGCAAGACGGAGAACTTAGCAATATGAAAAATTGTGTCGAGAAACGCATTGAATGACTACTTCACATTTAGCATGTATGTATCCGCATACAAAATAAGCTGAAGGAGGAACTTACGTAAGCTATTGATGCGAGCAAGCCCATGCTTAAGATTGCCTTTTCTCCGACCAATGGGTTAACGATAGGGAGCAAAAATATCTGACAGTAAACAAAAACAAGGTCTTAGTCCCAAACTCACTTGTCACCTAAAATGAATGGCCATATGGTCTATGGAACACCATATCTGACGAGCTTATCCGTTTTTTTCTCTGTTTTGTTCAAAAAAAGTGTACCTGAGAAACAATGGAGCCTGCTCCCACAACCATCAGTATCTCGGAAAACTGGTTTTTATTAAAGCCAAAGGCTGCCTTCAAATAGTACTGCAGTGTGAAAATTCACATACTTCTTAGTGTGTTCACACACAGTTTAACAATATGCCATCATAGTCACTAGAAACACTATCAGAACAAGCTGAAGACGAAGATCAACATTTTCATACCAGCAAAACACTGGTAATGCCAGACATTCCCAACTCGTAGAAGAAGGAAACCAAGCAAATTCCTAAGAGTGTTGGACTGTTAAGCAAAAAACAAGGCTCTGTTAGTAATCTGAACATCCAAAGTAAGGTACTAGGATTTTCAACAGAAAATGGGATACCGACTATTACCAGCACGGAGTATGAATGAGAAGACGGCAAAAAGCAAAGTACAAACGGAAAAAAAAAAAATAGATTTATCACGTGTAAGTTATCTGACCTGCTGACGACAATAGTAGCCGCATATTTCATAGTGTTGTATCTCCGAACAACAACCCTCCCAACCTTGGATATACATGATACTTGCATTTGATCCCCTTGCTTTCTCTTGACAGTTTCAGGCAGAAAGAAATACATACAAACCGGGCAAAAGAGCAAAAGAATAATTGAAACCTGAAAATATTAGAAAAGACGTCCCCATTGATGAATAACGTATAAAAAAAGGCCTGTTTTTAAAGAGGAAAGCTGAAGTAACAAACATGCCTCAAAAATGATATCTTCCGGAAGAAATCGGGCCAACACATTTCCTATTACATGAGAAGCTGAGAAGAGCCCTGTAATCCAACTAAATGCTGTCGCCCTTCTAGACTCCTCGACAACATCGGCCTACAGGGTGGAAAAAGCATGTATCTTTATTTGTTTAAATGTGCACGGGTTTTCAGAAAGAGTAGATTTTTATGTATGACTGACTTACAGCATACGCAACAGCAATGCAGAAGATACTCCCTTGGCTTATAATGTAGGAAACTGTCCGGAAGAAATAATAAACGTACACAACAGTTTTTGACTGATCAACAGCAAGTAAGCCTGTACAAATTTTACATACGTCTCAATCAATCTGTTAAACATCAATCAGTTCAAAAACTGGAACATGGAAATGATTAACAGGGGAATAATTCGTGTTTCATGTTTTGTCATTCAGAGCAGATGGGTATAGTTTTGTAAGAGAGAGAGGCAGAAATGCAGATTCAATTTAGAACATACAGAAGGGGATAATGGTTGTAGAGACAGTGAGAATTAACAAAGGCTTTCGTCCATATTCATCAGACAGCTGACCCAAAAGTGGAAGTACCACCATCTTAAAGATTCCAACCACCTACATACATACATTGCAAAAACCCATGAATTTGAATTTGTATCAAGTAGTAGGCACTATGGTTTAGACCTCATATAAATGCATGGCGTATATAGGAAGTCACGTATTAACAATGCACAAAATCTCCTATGAAACGATTTCAGGATAATTGTATCATGAAAGTTCTTAATATAGAAAGTAATTCCTACTCCGTGGAGTAACTTGTAACCATGCATATCATAACTCCGGAGTTTATTTTACTAAACGATACTAATATTTCAACTAAGTTAGTAACTTACAAGTTACTCGTACAACCTATTTTGCACACAACTACTTTGTTTAATAGTTTTAACCTTCATTATCTTTACGCACATTCTTGTTTTGACAATCATATCCGTCATAAGCTTGTGAGCAATGAGATAAAAGAGATAAAGACAAAAAGCATGATGCTTAGGGGATACCACATGAGTTGTCTTTTCCTACCTATATGTAGTGTTATGAGGCTACTTTTTATGGAAGATGTTAAGCATTAATATTCTGTATAACTTAGCAAAATAAACTTCAAAGTTAGGATATTGAGAAGCTAAAATAACCTAGGAGGGAGTTGTGTAGTATTTTCTAGATAGAGATGGAGAAAATAGGGTTTTAGTATGATTACTAAAAAGCAAAAGGTAAGGAGTAAAGTACTGTATACAACTAGAAACATACTCGTACTAATAATAAAGGTAAAACATAATTCGATGGAGCAGAGCATTCTGGATTTCAGCAACCTCAGTCCTCAGATGACCTTTTTAGACCTACCGCCACCTCAATCAAAAAGCACCAATATAACAAATCCTACTGCTAATCTCCAATTAATTAAGCAAATTTATTGAAAAACAGTTCATTAATTACCCTAATTAATGCACAGTAGGTGGACTATTACAACTTGGATTATAGTTTATGAGTTTTATGAGACGGTTAAAAATTACGAGCTTTATTGTAAAGTTTACGAGTTCCTTTACCTAAATAAATTACTCCCATGATGGAACTCAAAAACAACATACGTACAAGCTCAATTTAGAGTTTAGTTTTAAAGTAATCAACTTAAAATATAACCCAATTTTCTTTTTAAAAGCTCAGAAATATTGTACATAAACTCAATTAGATTTAATCATGTACAGTACATATAAATTATAATCCTATTTTCCATTAATCAACCATCCTTTTCCCATACCCATAGAAATTTCTCATTCCGTGAAACGGTTTATTTCTATAACAATCGATTCGTTTGACGCACGGTAAATCCCTACATTACCGAAAAGTCCAAATATGGATCGCATATATGAGCAGCACATGTCAATACAGTACTTTTCGACTACTCCCGCTTAATTGGAATTGAAGCCTAATCTGCTAAGACACGACACCGTTTCATACGAGAATTTTTGGTCCGTAATTAATTAATTAATAATACTCCTAATTACTACTCCATCTAAACTAATTACTGTAATTAATAATTGAGCAGATAAATAAATAAAGAAAAAAGGGGTACAGTTTGTTGAAGGCCGTTGAGATAAATAGGCTGGGAGCAGGTTTGATGAGGTGGACAAAGAGCAGTGGTGGTGACGTCAACAAGAACGGATACCGTCATTTCCTCCGCGATCCAATGCACGCATAAGGGCAGCAGCAAGAACACCATCGGCCTCATTTCTCTCATACCCTTCTTCACACACTCCATTTCTCTCTTCTCCCAACCAATTTAGATTAAAAAATTACAATTTTTTCAATTTTTTTTTTTTTAATATTCGCGGATAAAAAGATAAGATATAATGAGGAGTGAAGTGGGATTTTTGTTGGTTTTTTGTGTTTTTTATTTTGGTGTTTAACTATTAATGGTGTGTTTTTTTTTTTTTTTTTTTGGGTAGGATGGATGGATGGATGAATTTATTGATTGATGGGATGGGATTATGGGAAGGGTGAAGAAGATAAAGAGATGGGGATTTATGTTGAATTGAGAGGGAAGATATTAAATTAATTGGGACAGACGCAGGCGCGTGTTTGGAGTGGGAGAGGAGGATGCAATCTTGTGTTGGCCACGCCCCACTTCTGTCTTTCCTGCTGCACTGCTCTCTCTCCATTCTCCTCTTCATCTCTTCCCCTTTTATACTTTCATCTCACTCTATTCTCTTGCCGAGTCTTTTCTTTTCTTTTCCATTTCAACTCTCATTTTTTTTAATCTTTTACTGTGACTCATACACTGATACTCTACACTCTTCCCCTCTCCTCCAATCCAATCTTTACGATTTATTCAAGTTTCACAAGTAGATCCCTTCTACTCGTATTTTTCCACAAATTCTCGTTCGTTAAATTACTTCGTCATATAATCTCATACGAGTATTTTTCAATCGATATCAAGAGGTTAAGAGTAAGGTTAGGTTCTTTTGAATTAAAATAGACTGAACTGAAATGAAGTGAACTAAATTAAACTGAACTGGGATGAGACAAAATGAATCCCCAGGGCTGAAGTGAGGTGGACATAAATGAACCTCCTAGGGAGGGCTAAAGTAAAGTGAGTTGAAAATAACACTCTAAGTATCCTGCGGAGGTCACAAGTTTCAAATTTCTCTTCCCTATATTGTATAGTAATGCAATAAGTTAAAAAAAAATAATCTCATATTTTGACAAGATGAATCTTCTCATAAATTGATGATGGATCAAATAATATCACATGGTTGGATAAAACAAATCTAGAATTTGGGATTTATCAATGATATATTTTTACGTACAGCCAAAAAAAAATTAATTTCTTTTGGTTACAAACATTTACCCAATTTTTTAAAACTCGAGAACACACGAGGTAAAGTTTGAATTCGACGAGAACAATTAAAAGAGTAACACTTTTTGAAAGTTTCTATAAAATCTTACTAATTAAATGCAACTCAATATAGTATGAGTAGCATAAATAACTATAAATTTTTCGTGTAGGATGCACGGTCTATATCAGTTTAACATAATTAAGTTTGGTGATGATACAAATAGTATTGTCCCATTAAACAAAAGGATGCGGGATCATTAACAATATTTTCTGTCTATATCATACGGAATGAAATTCAACACAAGCGATAGGATGATGTCTACCTTTTGTATATGCACTTTTCATGTCATTTTACCCACTTGTTTTCATGTCATATTCCCTGCCATTTCCTACTTCAGATATTTGCGTTGATTTTGCAGCCATTGTTGACCAAGGGAAGTTTTCATGTCATTTATAAACCACCGTAGACCGACGAAACTCAAGGGGTTGAAGAAACCATCGGAGTTGGACGAGTCTTTACATACAACACGAAAACTTCAGAGAGACGGTCTCTCAACAATGGCCAGTAGTCATGTCTCTGGAAAGAAAAGGATGGAAGCATTACAAGAAGGTACTCCGTATTGTTTTGCTGCCGTTTCCAAGAAATAAACTGTAAATATTGAATCGATGAGTTTGAATAAATGTACAAGAACTCAAAACTTAAACCCCTTCTAATAAGCCCGTGCTCCAAAATATATCCGATAACCATGAATGGAATTAGAAATTGAATCATTTCCCCGAACCAAAAAAAAACTAATGGAAACGCGGAATACAAAGAGGTACGAGGCGTACACTAACTCCAAGGATCCTCCCATCCCTTTGGGGTCTCTCTTCTAACAAAATCCATGATCGCCAGGACAGCCTCCGCCACCCTGTTAGACAAAGAATGATTTCCATGTTCTATCTCGGCCTTTTCGGCACCACCAAGTGCTCTGCATAATCTGCGCAACCCAACATACATTTGAGACTCTACTTAAATGTACTTGTATCAGCACTAAACTCAAATGATGGATACAAAAGAATTAGGTTGGTCTCTCATACAAGACTCGTTCACTTTTGTTATTTACTGATCTACTCCCATCAAGTAACTACACCTATGGTTTTACATATTGGCTGAAACACCAAGATTTTAGCATGCCTGTATTTTCTGAGATGTAAATAAACATAAAAAATTATCTAGTATTTGACCATTTGAACGATATCGCTTATCTAGGTCATTAGCACAGGCTGATCTGACCAATTAACAAGTCACGATAAACCACGTATAGTATGCCATCTAGACTAACAGGCTAACAGCTATTTCCATGATATAGGAATAATACAACGACCTAAATCAACAGTTACATACCTTTGTACCAGTGCTTTCTTATCAACATACTCAGGCACATACTCATCACCCATAGAGTAGATTACCTGCAAACAAGACAGGAAAAAAAAAAGGTCACCTGTTTGTAACTGAACTCAAGAAAATGCAAAGATGTACAACATTCGTCTTACGTTCTTACCTGACAAGGTATGTTTGTCATGTGCCCCAGTCTCATTTTCAATTGATCATCGCTAAGATCAGAACTAAACATATCATCATCACCCATGTATGCACAGAGGGAGTGATACCTGGCAAAGGACTTCCACAATTATTAGTAAAGCCACTGCCACTCTGCCACAGTTATTTAAAGATGACTGTATTGCTAACAATGCTAACAGAAGGAAAAGATGGAACAAAATTTAGTCTAGCAAGCGTGTATTTGTCACAATGTCATGACAAAAAATGAGTCCAGCGTGAAATCAGAAGAGGTAAATAAACCAGCCGCGCCATATACAAAGAAACCCTACTAATTAGGTAAAATAAATATGAAGATGATTACTGACTACTGTGACAGACTCATTAACTGATTGTGCTTATGGGACACTGAGACAGCTTGTTCAGTATTGGACTAACATAGTAACATCAAATACGTAGTACTCCCTCCTAGTTTCCATGATCTTCCCTGTTTCCTTATTGACACTAGTTCACTCATCTTCCATCTTTCCATTTTTGGGTTGTACGGTAAACATTTCTTTATTCTTCCTTCAATTCTTTATTCTTTCCTTTACTCACAAACCCCACCATATTTCTACTCATGTCCCACATTTTCTTACTTTAATCAATTCTGTATTCTCTTCTTAATTTTTGTGCCAAAAAAAAGAGGGAAGATCATGGGTAATAGGAGGGAGTATCTCTCAAAGCTCGCTCAATATGAGTATTTTCTTAGCAATCAAAGTGAGCACTCCCACGCAAGGAAAAGTATATACCCTAAAACTCATCCTACAAAGTACTTGTCGCACCTATGGTCCCAGCCAGACTCGCAAATGCAAACATACGAATAGGTCAAAAAATATAGAAGGCCAAGTTATTTAGGAACATGTCTATTTGATTTCTTTAAGGAAATACTTAATTTTCAATTAGTTAATCAAAGCAAAATTGATGTCAGCAGATCTCCTCCTTTTCTCTGATATCCCATACCAATCAAACAGACTATTCAAATTTCAAAGCAGCTTCAAATGTTGAATTTCTCAAACTCCCACCAAAAATTACAAGTATACCAACACAACCAAGTCCAGGCCTAGGCCGATTCAAACAAGTGAGCTCAATTTGTCCAAAAGAAAAAATGATGTAAATATCCATTCAAATCAAATCAACGACAAAAGGGCAAACAAAAAGAATTTGAATGCCTATTGTGCAGCAAGATGAGATTAAATTCTCCCACATGATCACTATGTCAAAAGATTCTACAAGAATTTGATTGAGCAGTGACCTGACCTCATTATTTCTCGTGTCACCTTACACAAAATTCTAAACTAGCCTCGAACTCGAATGCATTAATGGCATGTTAAGAACCTGCAGTTGGAATGGAATTTCTTAATTTGACACTTTCAAATTTCAATCATAAGAAAGCCTGGCAATATGGAATTGGAATGGGGCACAATGCCTTTTAAATTTAGATTTTTGGGCTCTCAAATTCCTTCCCGCAGTACTCGATTTAATTCCATCACTATTCAATCTACTTTATTGTAAACTTGCCCAATAGATCACAGATGAGTCACATACTCACATCACCCCAGCCCAGCCTTGCCCAGCTCAATTGCAATTCCAGTACCAATTCTATGGATTTCCTAATAAATCAATGAGAAATTGAAAATTGGAACTGAATTCCATATGATCTCTCCAAACGAATATATGAAATTGGATTAGGAACAGAATCAAGACATTTTAATTTCTACAATTGTAATCATGAATATCAAACCAATTCTGCATAAACAAACACTACATCAAGGGATTTCAGATGTCAAATCTTGCTCTTCTGAAAATAAGGATCAAAAGGTTTCCTGGGAAGACATGCCTCATACCTCTCAAGTTGTTTGCCCTTAAACCAAATTTGGTGACCCTCCCTCTTGGTGTCCGATTTGTAAACAGCTTAAAATTGAGTGATATTTTTGCTTCAGCATTTTGTGACCTTTGGTTAAATTGCTGGTGAGCATTTTGTTTCCTCCTATTACAGTACAAGGCTACAGCCAATTTCAAAAATTTCCTCCGAACCTAATGTTTCTTTCAATATGAATGAGACCATGATTGCTCACATTCATGAAGACCATAACAGCAACTTGGATTCAAATAAAGAGACCAATAGATATTTGGATTGTCACATTCATGAAGAGCCTCCTCCCAACCACCACCACAAACAAAAGAAGAAGAAAACAGCATAATTAAATACAGAAGTAAAAGGCTAAGGGTATAATAACATTATTGAGAAACAAAGATACATACACGAAATCATCTAGAGCATAAAAATTGATAAAAATGGATGCAGAGAGATTCATGGAGTACCCTATCAAAGCAAAAGATTTTAGGTCACACACCTATATGCAGTTATTGGGGCATCTGGTTTTGCTTCCCTGGGCATTAGATCAGATGCTTTGCCTTCACTAATCATTTTAGAAGCCAAGTCAATCATCGCAGCAGTTTCAGGAAGTGTTGCTAGGTATTCACGGTCGCTAACAGGAGCCTATTGAAAAATAGCATTATTATCAACCAGTGATAAAATATTTTTTCATGCATATAAGCTAAAATGTCATTGAGAATCAAGACTGTTAGCCAACCTTGCGAAAATATGAACGAATGGAGATATTGATCAATTAAAGAATCAGGCTATCTATAGTTCTAAGTATGAATCATCTTCAACCAACGCCACTTATATATATGTTAGCACCTCATGTCAACCAGCTCAACATGGTGAGTGTGTCATACCTTTTGAAAGGTTGGGAATCAACATACCAACCAAAAGGTTTATAACACCTCAGTGATTTTGAAGATTCGTGAAGCCGACTCCACAGTAAGTACTAGCTCAAGAATCATACTTTGGTGATTTTGTAGTTCATGAAGTCCACAAGAATCCACAGTAAGTACTAGTTCGAGAATCAGAGTATAACTGCTGGAGTGTCTGTGTGTTCTAAATTTAGAGTAACTAATAAGAAACACGTAGCTGATGAGTTTTCCAATAGCATCATCATATGGTGAGCATCACTCACTTCACTAACTGAAAAAGCAAGGATGCAATGACATTGCCCACATGTAAGTGTCCCACATATGGCGGGCCTCCTCCCTAGCCTGTTTTATGTGTGGTTATTTATACAGCTGAACAAGGGCATATGCTAAAGGTTTATTAATCACCACTCCAGGTTGATATCTCATGGGCATCGCACAAGAGGAAAGTGTAAATGCCCACGCGTGGATGTCCCACATTGAGGATGTAAAAGAGAGTGCACTACTATATAATAAGGAGTTTCTCCTTCCATCTTTTAACCTAGTAAATCTGCTCGTCCATGGTCAGCAAATCGGATAGGAGAGAAACAATGGGATCCATATTCCAATTTTCACACATTCTAGACAAATTTCAGAACTTGCAGGTAATGAAAATCTAATTTTTAAGAAAGCCTTGGTACTGGTCCGTTCCCCCCACCCCACAACCCCGACCCGATACCGACCCCTCCTTTTCTAGTTTTCTCTCCTAGTTTCCCCTTTCATTTTTTGTGTGGAAAAGACAGCTAAAATAACAGGATCAAGTAGGCCATACCTGCAAGATGGCTGCACGAACAGCTCTTGAACATGCTGCATTTGTGCGCATATAATGTACAATGTCCTACATAAATATTCTGATGGAATTTTAGTATACTCAAAATCTTTCAGAAAAATGGATAGAAAATTTTGAGTGCTTTATTAAGGAAAGATAGATAACCCCAAGAAATAAAGAATTTTGTCGGTCCAACCAAAGACCATTGATACTTACTTAAGTACTTAACACACTACTTCAGGCTTTTTTTTCAATCAAAGATCATCAAAGAAACTATTAAGCACATACCTGACATCCAGTGCTATGACCAAGCAATATAACACCATCAGAGTTTTCCTTGTTAATTAAATAACTAACCAACTGATCAATCTCCATCGCATCCTTCAGAGCAAAGACAACAAGAATCATGAAAGATATAAGCTTTTGTCATGAGTCAATGTTAAAGGTAGCTAACATCAGTGTTATATGAGTCAAGTCGCCTAGCCAGTTCAACCAGAAACTGCCAGCACTCTAGTCTCGAGAAAACTCTCCGAAATAAGTTTTCGGGCATATGATTACAAGGGGGGAGGGGAGATCACAATTTTATGGACATGTAGGAAAGAAGATGGAGGAGCTGAGGTCTGAGGGCAATGGCTGTCGGAGAAAAAAGTAACTGTTGAGTGGCCAAAGACGGGATGGAGGGGGGCAGGTGGTGGTAGAGTAGTTTCTAGATTGAGTTAAGAGGGTCGGTAGTCGGTACTTCATGAGAAAATAAGGTCAATCAATAAAAATACAACACTCCCATGGTATTCAAAATAAGGTGCCCACCTGTGCAAGACTAGAAATTCCATATGCAGTATAGGAAGATGAGAGGAGTATCTGAACCAGTGACCATTGCTCTTGATCCAAAGCAGTGGCCAAAGGTTCCAAGTATCTGTGCATACATATTAAGAATGTAATCAGTCACTCAACAACAAAATATTTCCTATATATAACACTAGAGCAGACAACAGAATTACACTACCCTAATGTTGTCACCTATACACCATTACACCATAAGAAACCCAGAGACATAAGGTGTCCCAAAATTTTATGTTAGACATTATCATCAAATATATGAAGTTAGCCTTTATTAGTACCGACTTCTTAATGGCTAACATGCACATATATAAGACTCGCTAGAAAGTTGATACTATATTGTAGTACATGAAATCTTCAACCTAAGATGATAAATCAGGGTACCGATGATGAGTATATTTCAACATCAAATCGGTCCACGTTTATTTTATGTACAAGAACCAAATCACATAGGTATTTGTTAGTCTTGTCCATTTAAATCTCAAAGAGTATCATCAGTAACATAAAAAGAATGCCAACAAACACAATGAACAAAGCTGCCCAAATATTCATATGTGCGTAAAGGCAATACTATTCGTCTATTCTACGGAATAGGTAACGTTTCTTTTACAAGAATGAGCAGATTTATATTCTAGTCATAACCGTTGGAGTTTTTTAGGCTGATTCTTTTTACAGCAATCAAATACAAAGTAATAACCATCCATTCAGATTAAAGGTTGTACGAAGTATAAGATTGTGATAAATTTGAGATTCTAGGATACTTCTGCATTAAAGTGATTATCAACATATTAAAATAACAATCAGACACCAATCACATAGATATCACAACTATAAACCCCTCTAAATTTCTAAAAATTGGCGAGAATCATACTCCGTAGCCATGAACCCATCAGTTAAACCACCAATGAAAATGACCTGTTGCTTATAGTCACCTGTTTTGAATGCAACCTGCAAGAAACATACAAAAGAACATCAACTGGAATATTAGCAACAGACTGAAGGAGAGAGCAGCAAAAATAGATTAGAAATATAATTGAGCACTCGAAATAAAATCGCAGCAGTAGAACAATTTGTCTCCTTTTATTAACACAATAAAAATATGTACAGCGTTAATAATAATGACAATTGATAGTTCATCCAATACTTGATTTGACCATGTTTGTACGGACATACATGTTTGCATCAAACAACTCCAACACATTTCATTTGTAGTAACAGATGATTAATTCATTAACGTCCATAAAACATGCTATAGTTGTTCATCAACTAAGAGTATGTCGAAACTGAGAGTTGAAAATGAAAACACATTACACATAAACCGATCAACATTGAGACTCAAGCAAGTGATGCAAATTTCTGACAAGTTAGGAATAGATTATCAATTAGTCGGAGAATTAATCAGATTATATACAATTGTGACGTTAATCAATGGTAACTACTGTACATTTGATACGACACACTCCATCAGGAAATGGGATTATAATACTACAACAACATCAATAGAGTCTTAGTTCCAAAACGATTTGGGGTCAATTTACATGAATCATCCTCCAAAACCATCAAGTCGTTTACTAAATAGTTCGACAAGTATTCAGATTGTACACCACGGTACAAACATCAAGTAAAATGCGTAAAATGCTCGAAGTTTATTCAAGTAGAGGCACACTACACTCCATAAACCAATTCAGTGCCAAACAAAACCGAAATCAGCGTTTTCAGGAAACAGTCATTACTCCGTTTGATTCAAAATCTTGATTCATTCTATCTCGCCTCATCCATCCAAACTCTTCGAATTGGCGACGGGACATGGAACACAATGCATTTCAACGAAACAAAACTCTCATCATTCAAACAATGAAATGTGATCCAATTTTCACACCACAACACAGGCAGCATTAGATAGCAATTTGACAGTACAGTTAACAATTCAGTGAGTAAATAACGCGAAACTTAAATCAATCGAACACATTTAGAGAAGAAGGATCAAAACCTGGCTAGACTTAGGGCCATAACGAAAGAGAACGCCGCGAAACTGATTTTTCTTAACGACGGGGCCGAGGGAAGAAGAAACGGAAGAAGCGGCGGAGGTGGCGGCGGTTACGGAAATGGAGCTCGGAGCTGATCGAGTTCGTGGATTCAAATTCTTGGCGGAGCGGCCGCGGACGATGCCAGAGAACCAAGAAGTGGTGGTGGCGGGAGGGGAGGAAGCGGCGGTATCAGCAGCGGCGGCGACGGCGACGGCGGGGGTGGATGAGGAGAATGTTGATGGTGAAGAGGAGAGATTCATGGCAGCTTAGCTTAGGTAGCCGGATTGGTGATGTTATTGTTGTTGGAGAAAGCGAAGACTTTTGGAGGTGTAGAGTGTAGACCAGTAGGTGTAACTGGTGAGATTGTGCTGCTCACGAGTCACGACAGGTTCACGATTTCACAGTGTAGGCGTTATAAATCTCTAACCGGCTACGGAGTACTCCGTTACAAATATAATCGTCACAAATCGGTGCTGAATCAAATAAAAGTGTTTAGATAAAACAAGCTTCGGAATAACAAATAGTAAGTCTTTATCTAGTCAAATGAACATTATTTGATCCGTCGTAAGTTTATGACAGATATTCTCGTCACAAATCAAAATTATAAGGTGTTGTCGAGTGGTTAAAACTTGTGGCCATTGGCCCAAGGGTTTCAGATTCAAGTGCCTGCAAGCGAGAACTTGTGGGAGTTGTATGGCTTGAGACTATGCCTCTAGATTTCAAGTCTGTCATCCACGGGCGGTTTACCTTGGTGTGCGTGGTTTGCAGACTATGCGTACACCCAAGATTTACCCAGTGCGCACCAAAAAGGTAGCGGCTGCAGGTTCCTCGTTCATAAAAAAAAAAAGACCATTTATATTTGATAGAAATTGTGATTTTGTCTTATTTATTCAAATGGACAAATGGTCAAACATTTGTGATGCATGCATCCGTCATAAAGGGCATTTGCTCTTTACGGAGTATTTTACGTGCTCAAGCTAGTCAAACAAAAATAAAATCAAGCTTACATTTGTGAAATAATAGGTTTACTTCAAGATAGGTCCAAACTTGAAAAAAAACGGTCTTTAAGGATTTTGGTTCGGTCTTGTCGGTGTCCCCGGCTAAGTAGTTTGGTCTCCGAGTATTATTTTTAAGGTTGTCCGATCGACAGTTTAACTCGATCCAGATCGACCCATATCACCTTGATATAATTCATGATTTCAAAAGTCTGTTTCTTTTTACTAAACGGACTTCCTTAGTTCCTTATCTATGGACTATGGTGGATGAAAATGAGAAGGTCCAATTCTAACTAGTGCGGTTCAAAAAGTTACCCGGATCGATAAACCCGACCAACCCAAACCGGACCGTGCTACATATCGATCCAGTCCGCGGATCTCCAAAAACTTGATTGTCGGTCTAGTCCGGTCCACACTTACAAAAATAATCAAATTTACTATATTTTTCCGGTTCAGTCCAGTCGGTCTTAAGAGGGTCCAATCCAGACCGGTCCGGATTTCTTTGTTAATCGGTCCGGTCCACGGGTTTAAATTTTTTGGATTGCTGGTCCGATCCGAGTTTAGACCGATGAACACCCCTGGTTCTAACCGAAGTTCAATGTTTTCTATCCGGCGTGATTTTTTTCTCAAAAAGAAAAACAAAAAGAAGGCGGGTCTCTTTACTAGATTAGTGTGGGACATCCAAAAATCCAGCAGTCTCCCCTCTTCTGCAATTTCCTTCTCCAGGTTTCATTCTTGGATATTACTCTTCTGCAATTTCCAAACCCTAGATTGTTCACAAGAAGAAGAAAAAGAAACACACACAAAAATGAAAAACAAATGGGGTTTATCCAAGTTCATATCTCTAAAATCCGGATTCCATTTCATGGTATTCATGTCAATGAGATACTTAGGCCTAAGATTACTAGCAATCCCATTCCTATACGCTTCACTAATCAGTCTACTAGTATCAATCGCATCGCACCCTTCCATCAATCTCCCAATGCTCCTGGCAAAAACCTCTGATGGCAGTTTTCCAATCTGGTCAACCATCATGTTCAGCCCATTCCTGTGTTTTGTGAGGGTGTTCTCATTGATCAGAAGGTCATTGAGCAAGGAAGAGCCTTACACTGAGATCGGTGATGGAGTTTATGTGGGTGGGTGGCCTTGTTCTTCGGACATGTTCCCTCCTGGTAACCCTGCTATCATTGACTGCACCTGTGAATTTCCTCGGGTTTCCGAAGCCAAGAAGAATGCTTACTTGTGTATTCGTACTTGGGATACTCGGTCCCCTCAGCCGCATGAGATTGAATCTGCTGTTAAATGGGCTTCTAGGAAACGGTCTTTGGGGGTTCCCATCTTCATCCACTGTGCTTATGGTAATCACTACTTTCATGTCAGTTTTATGATTTTGCTCATGTATTCGAATTGGGACCTGTTGTCCACGATATCGAGTTCTAACTACTGGGCTAAGATATTTTCGGTATTGCATATAGTTGTTGCAACCTTGGCCTGTTTGGCAAATAGCAATAGCATATTCATAATAGCGGTTAATAATAGCAAAATACGGTTAGCTGATTGTATTCCAGGTTTGACTATCAAATTAGCAGATTATAGGAGAATCGAGTTGTTCTCAGTTATAAATTCAATATGTTGTTTTAATATGCCCCTATTAGCAGTATATTCAAAAACAGGAAATTCTGACCAATATGCTATCGCAATATGCCGTTTACCAGGAAATTAATAGTTTGATGGTCAATATACTATTTAGGCCGGAATCTACTAATTTTCATCAATATGTTGTTTACCAAACGGGACCCTTATTTGTGAGACGGAGAATAGCCGCTTTCAGCTGATTTGCTTCTCTGAAATGTGGTGTCTTGGTAAATCAGTTGTATTTTCTTTTGTAGGTGTCTCAAGTGCTAGATTTAGGCCCTATTTTTTCCACTTGTTTTCAGTTCACTTCAGTTAAGTTCAGCGCTATTAGGTTCGTTTTCTTTCAGTTTACTCAGCTTACATCAGTTCACTTAAGCCCTCTTCAGCCGTGATGAGCCACCCTATGAAACCACGATGTATTCTCCAGTCTGAAATTTGGCGTCTATTGGATGTGTGCTGAATCATGTTGCTCTGAAATTTGGTGTCTTGGTGAATCGGTTATATTCAAATGCCTTGATAATTACCTTGTAGATATTGCTCTCCATTAATGTATCTGGAGAAACTGTACTAAATCAAATAGTCGATAATGATAATTCTTCAATGGGTAGCTTCTTGTTTTGGACCTTAACTGATTTAAGCTTGATTTTATAAGGAGAATCTCCATCGTCATGAATTATAGCCTTGTTGTAAAGGATAGTGAAGCTTAATAGTTGCAGGCAGTGCTTGATTTCAGCACTACATGTACGTGTAGGACGGATTGATGAACATAATCTAGTAGTGAGATTAACATGGTAGTTGTTGATTTCCAGGTCATGGAAGAAGTGTTGCAGTTTCGTGTGCCTTGCTGGTGGCTTTGGGAGTAACAGACAACTGGAAAGAAGCGGAGAAACTAATTAAAAGCAGACGACCGCATATAAGTATGAATTCACTTCAACATGAATCCTTGGAGGAATGGTCCAAACATCGTTTATCTCCTCCAGTCAAATGACACCCCTGAACACAACACTCTCGTGTCATGATGTCAAATTCTTTGGTAGCCTCGGAGAGAAATTACCACCAATATGATACTTCTTTGCCACATTATACTTTAGACTCTTCGGAGATCATGTAACTTTGAGGTTGAATTACGGACAAGTTATTGTAAGAATTTATTTGTGAAAAATATTTATTCTTTTCAATCTTCCGTCTGGCTGTTATTGACTTATCTCAACCTTATAACGGGTGAAATATGGCAGATAAGATAAGAGATATGTGCCTAAGGGCTAACAAAAGATTTGTCCTATTTATTTAGGTGATTTTATGACCCGTTTTAATCTTAAGATGGATAATGATAGCAGTGAGTTTTACCCGTTATTTTCGTTTTCTTTCGAATAAAACCTTAAAGTAAGCAGATAAGGTTGATTCACCTATATGAGTATGTGGCTATTATGCTCATTTGTTCAACTAACATTCTAGCTAACACCACCAGTTATTCCATCCAAGCAAAAACATGGCTTCTTCCTTGTTTACATCACAGCCATTTCTGTCATTGCCACCTTCAAGAACTCATCCTCTCTCACGATGCTCAAACGAACTACCGCCTCAAACACAGTTGTCGTCACAAACGCCGCCACCACCTAAACTAAACAACCCTGCTTCCGTCGACAATGCAGTGACTCCAGTAGAGCTAAACGCCAATGATAGTAATGCTACTAAATCTGGTGGTTCTACTACAAAAGCTGACAGCACAGATTGGATAGCTTCGTCATTATCACGACGATTTGGGCTTGGTGCTGGCCTTGCTTGGGTTGGCTTCTTGGCCGTGGGTGTGATATCAGAACAGATTAAAACTCGTCTTGAAGTTTCCCAAGAGCAGGCCAATACCAGGTATTTCTTGCTTTTCGATTCCACCTTTTGGTTGTCTGAACTCTGATAATTCAGCGAAGCGAACTCTTCCAGTTTGCTGTATGATGTTGCAGGGATGTAGACAAGGAAGAGGAGATTATATTGCCAAATGGGATAAGGTATTATATCCCATTTCTCTCTTCACTTGAAATATTGATTGATTACGCGTATATACGTTCACACCAACGGATGCTGTAGGTACTATGAAATGAGAGTCGGTGGGGGTTCACCGCCTAGACAAGGTGACTTGGTTGTAATAGAGTTGAAGGGAAGCATTCAAGACAGTGCCGGGAGCGTATTCGTTGACACATTTGGTGGGAATCAGAGGTCACTTGCTCTAGTAATGGGATCAAGACCGTATTCGCGAGGAATGTGTGAAGGAGTAGAGTATGTACTGAGGACGATGAAAGCAGGTGGCAAAAGAAGAGTTATAGTTCCTGCTAAGTTAGGGTTTGGCGAAAATGGTGCAGATTTTGGCGGAGGTGTCTTTGTACCACCGTCTGCCACACTTGAGTACATTGTGGAGCTTGATAGAGTCTCGATTGCACCCGCTTAATGGCAGCTGATGCATTTTTTTTTTTGCTTCAGTAAATCTGTATATGCAAGGTGACGATCAAATCATTCATTTAACACTTGTAAAATCATTCGAAGTTTCAAGGGTTTTATATATAGTATCAAACATTACAAGTTGTCTTTATATTTCTGTATACAATCATACAAATTATACTATATCCACAATACCCCAACCCGACCTGGAAAAAAGGTAAAATGAATCTGGTTTGACATCACGACAGCTGCAGAACCAGGGGTGTAGATAGCGTAGCCTGTACAGTAAGAAAAGATGAAACAGGTACAAGATAATATGATACAACGCTTCTAATCAAATGGATCGATCCTAGGATCATGTTCGCTTGCCATTGCCATCCCTGTGCAAAGACATGTAGGGCACATGACCTGCATAACAGCTCCGAGTTAAATCTCAAATTCAAAATCACTAAAAACGTGATTTCCAGATGCATACAAAGAAGTCTAGAACTAACCTTTCCAGCACCTGAACAATTTGAACACCTCGTAGTCTTGGGAGGTGAAAGGGGTCGATCTGAACCATTAGTTGTGGAGACAGGCTCAATGAGGACAAGGGAGCCTGTACTGGTACAACGCGCACATGCTAGGTAACCTACAATAAGTATCAACATTAACCTAGTATCTCATGGGCTCCCACAAATGGCCGGGATATACGCACCTAGCAATACAAGAGAGGTCGTCGGGTACAAATTCTACAAATAAAATGTATCCTAAATCCTCAAAACAATTTTGTGGAAGTGACACCCACAAAGTTATTATGGGTAAAAGATATGAGTTGAATTCGCACTAAACTACGAAGGTTTAACAGGATCAAGGAATGTTTGGGAATATTGTTACAGATGTATAAGACAAGATTATAGACAAGGGAAGAGTTTATACGAGTATTACATAGAGAGAATACATTTTACAAATAGAGTTTACGAGAGTTTAGGACTCAGCTTGGTCGTAACAAATACCAAGTCCTCCTATTTATAGTAGGGGCTAGGAGAAATATAGAAGCATATTCCTTAGATATTAGATACAAGTATATAATAATAACATTGGGGCGCTTCAGAAAAGCGTAAAGAATTTATTTATAGACACTTCACACAATTCACAGCGTTGAGTCAATTAAAAACTAAAAAAAGCATCACAAAAGGCAGGAATTTGCAGTAGTGATAACATAGGGCTTAGAGTAACAAAAGTCCAGCTCAAATGTTTTTGAAAGCTCGCTCATTGTTTGGCACAACCTTGCTAAGAAGAATCTCTGTGGAACATGAATTGTAGTCCCCAAAACTAAGAATGGAAGTATAGAATGCGAAAGGAAAAAAATAAAATCCAAACCTGTTCCAAGGCAGTATTTGCATCTTTTATGCTCCTGTTGTTTAACATTGTTTATCTCAACCACCATCAAAGCCGAGATCACTCCAACAGCTCCCCCTGAGAAGGAAGCGACAATTGGGTCTACCTGGCTGCAGTTTCAAAGCCAAGATTATCTCTAAAATTCTAGAGAGTAGTTTTGTAACCAAAGGAACACTCAAAGATGGAAAATTCAAGTAACAGGGAAAGGTGGAATTCATGCCTCAATTGCATAGGCAAATGCATACTTTGGATGAAATCAGGATATGAGGTACCTCCCAATCCTAGTTTAAGCTCCAGCTGTAAAAAAAAAACAGAAATTTGAGTGAAACTGTCCTTCACGTGAAACAGACAAGCCCAACATCGAAAGAATAACATAAGCGGAATCAAAAAGGCAAAAAGCACAAATACTTCTAAACCATTTTTTTTTTTTGTGAAAAGGCACCTAACATAGTAACTGCAAAACCAGTCCCTAAATTTTTAGTCTCGTCTCTCCTCATAAATTCATTACAAAATATAGAACGCATGTAACTACATCAAGAGGACATCTTTGGATATTCAATTTAACAAACGTGTGTACAAAACATACCGTAGGTGCTAGAAGGCCTCCAAAGATCATAACTCCAGCAATTAGAGAGAAACAAGTAGCATAGTATTGCTTAAGATTCCCCGAGTTCTGCAATCAATGCATTACTAATCAGTCGATGACAGATGTCACTGAGGTTCAAGTGATGAACGTTATATACATGGAGAAAGTTGAAGGCAACAACAACATCTCACCAGAGGAGGCAAAAACGGGATGAATGATGGGAAGCTTGGTAACTCATTTTCTTGTTCGTCCTCTAATATACCTAACTCGGCACTTTTGATTCTCTGTTGTATCCTCAGCCTACGAACCTGCGAGAGAAAATCAAAAGCACCATTAATTTCATCAGAAGAATTCAGAAAACTAAAATCTTCTCAGGTGTACGGGTGTACCTCTTCCATGTGTAAGAAAATTTTGTTTCGCCTGCTTCGAATATTATCTTGAATTTCCAGCAACTCCATCCTTTCAAAGTCCTGGACTGTCTCAGGTCCTTCAATGATACAAAAACTGCACAAAGTGCCCGTAATCACTTCAACATTTACCCAAGTTACAAAAAGAAGCACAACGACCCAGGATGAGAATCGACTCAACTCTCAAGACATGCATCGAATGACTGTCAATTCACGATTAAAAAAAAAAAAAGCACAACGGCCCCATTTAGGCGCTTTTCAAAAGCAAAAGCAGTCCCCTTTGCTTTCAGTGATGCTGAAAATTCCAATAGATCCCCACTTACTTTAAGCAGTCATAATTAGTTAATTACCCAAACCCGGAAAATTTCAAAAGAGTTTTTCAGTACATCGTCCACAGCATTCGATTTGAACCAAATATCAGCACCAATTATGAATTACCCAACCCTGATTCCTTTGTTTCCAGCCTTTCAGGTTCCAAGTTCCAAGTACAAAATGACAACTAATAGAATATAAACGGGCCTCAACCATCTTCTTAAGGTTTTGTTTGAGTTGGTTCGCTGACATGGCATCAGAGCCAGCCAGAGGTCACGAGTTCGATAACAGCAACAAAACAATTCACTTAGCACAGGAACTGAATAAATGGTTGATGACTTACAAGCTATCACTATAAATTTGTATGCAAATTTATCTGGATCTGGTAAGACAAATCAAATTATAAAAAGAAAAAGAAAAAAGATCAAGAGCAGTTTACAAGGAGCACATGATTACTCCAGATACACTAATTCTCCGATGAGACGGTCTCACGACGACGATGGCTAGTCAACTTTTTAATTTCAGTGTCACGGCAGAATTACTCAGAAATAAATTGAAAGAAGAAGGAAGAAAGGGAAATACGCAGAATTGGTTGGATCAGCGGAGTCGAAATCAATAGGAGGCGAAGGGGAGGAGGAAGGATCGGATTCGGAAGCCATGGAAGAAGAGTAAGAGCGCCATGTGGATGAGAAATGGAGGTTAAGCTGCTTGTGAGGAGTGAATTTGAATGGATGAGAGGGATAATGATTGAATAGAATCAAGGGGAGTTTTGTAGGAAGAAAAACAGCAGCAGCAGCAGCAGCAGCAGCAGCAGCAGCAACCCCTGTAATTCCAAGTGAAGACGCCATTTTTTTCAAGCTCGATGACAGCCACCCAAACCCAACTCGTCACTGGACATTGCACAGTGGATACAAATATTTTACCTACGTTCCCTTCTGGTGTGGTGTCAACCAATTCTCGTAACTCGTTTTGATATAATAACACAAAAATGGCCGGTTATTAACTAAGATGTCTCCGCTTTCGCACCTTTCAGCTTAATTTGTGCTTAGTTGTTGCTGCATTATTATATTACACGATACTTTTACGAGGACGAGAGTCAAGAAAGTTGGAGGAATAACACAAGAATATCTCATACACAAGGAGGGCAAACACAATATACGTGTAGTGGCGAACAACCTACTAGATTGCTTTAATTTTATTAAGTTTACTCTCTTTGACGGTCAGATGACGATTTACTTATGATATTATAGTATAGATATATAAGCATACCTCTACGAAAATATTTACTTCGTTTGGAGGAAATAGACCAAGCGAAAGAGTCGAAACATATCGTGGAGGATGATGGCCGGCGAATATATGTTGAGCTGAGTTCTGTCGAGCGACGTTTGGACGCGAGTAGATGGAAAAGGCAAGCTTTTATGCATCCCTTTATAACACTCACTTTTGAGTGAAGTCATTTGAATGTATCTATGTTCTATTAATAGGTGAAGATGACTTAAATTGCATCCAATTTAAGAGAGGAATTACTGCTTCCAATTTAAGACGGGAATGCGAAGAGGTTGAGGAAGCTAAATAGATAGAGACGGCAAAGGAGTTTTATTATACTCGTAGATAGGTAGATAGTAATAGTAACAGTGAAGAATTAGGATAATAGTGAAGAGATAGGACACGTGGCGGCATGAGGTGGGTTTAAGTCACAACATATATTTATTCTCTACGGATTTGGTTGTTGGTTAAACTGTATCTATATTATGTATTACACATTTACGCTTCTTACATGCTTAGAATTACACACGTTTATTCAACTTAGTATGTCTACATTTCCCCTTTTACACATTTCTAATGCAAGTATAAAATTTTAGTTAGGTGAAAAAATTAACGGACAACATTTTATTTGTAATAATAAATATTATACGTATCCGTGCATTGCACGGGTGACAAAACTAGTTTTGGTTAATAAAAATGACAACAACAATGATCGTTACACAATTTTGTTGATAATTTAAATGACTGAGATTTCTTTTCAAATCCCAATGCAAATGATCAGCTAATTGGAAGTGCAATTGCCCAATTATTACATTGATTAAATTAGTCGAGTGGTTAAGACCGAGTGCTCTGGAACAATAAGTCTTACGTTCGAATCCCCCTTCCCTTATACTCTATTGTGCATCTTTCATCTGTTACATTTTGAAACTTAGTGGTAATTTTCATTTGTTAAATTACAGTAATAATTTATCACTATTAACAAATAATGAGGTATTTGTCCAAGTGTCTAAGTAATATGACCAAAAATATTAGAGGATAAATATAAAAATATTTTTTAAAAGTGTCTCGCAATTATTATTTCCTCATTTTAAAGTGATTTGTGACAGACTTTCTATCGTAAAATAATTTCATTCTCAATGAAATCTTGTGACAAACGCAAGTAGTCGGGTACGTTTGAAAACACCCATTATTCTAATGAAAAAAAATAAATAAATAAATTGGAACCTCAGCCATGCTCTGTCCCACTCAATTCCAATTCAATAGGTTCCCAAACATCACTGAGAAATTAAAAGTTGGAACTGAATTCCAAGTAATCCCCATACATGTTTATGAAATTGTGGAGTATATGAAACTAAATCGAAACATTCTAGTTTCTACAAATGAAATCCGAAATTAAAATTAATTCCGTGTTTCCAAAGACATCCTAAAGGTAAACCAATCCAACATCGACATAAAAAAAAATGTCGAGGCCAAGACTTCAAAACTCCATTGCTGAAGAAGACATTATTATCATACTGTACTTTCAATGTCCTTTCTAATCATATTTACTGATGTTTCTCAACTTAACCTCGCAGTTATAAGACCCTGAATCGACCCAGACAAGGCGAAGATTGCAGCCGCTAGACACACCAAGGTAAAGATTTTCAGAGCAACCCACCAGCTTGTCCACCTCTGGATGTTTTTCTGAGACACATACATCTCAACAGGGAAGTAAATGGACAATGGCCAAAAAATGAGGGCTCCTAGAACCCCTAATACTTGGTTGAAGTAAGGGAAGGCCAGTGCTATTCCTGTCGTTGATGCAACGTAAACTGTCCGGAAACACAGCCTGAAAAGATTCACTTTAACTGATGGCACTGGAATCAACGGAATCTCCAAATTGTGCGAACTATGCACAAATTCATTGTTAGGATATCTTTGAGCAAACCATCTATCTACAGCTGCGAATAACGGCTGGCTGAATACCTATGACCACAAAGTATGAAAATCAGATGTAACTGAAAATGAAACAGTGACGGTCTAACGGACTGATGCATAGTTGTAGACTTGTAGTAATAATACCTGATATCCTCCTATTAGATGAAGAACAATGCAGGCGTTGGCGAGGTCAATTAGCCAGAATGGCTCATACAGACCTGCCATCAGATTACCAGGAGTAGCAGCTCCAAAAGCAGCATACCCGAATCCCCCACAAAGGAGATAAAATAGGGTAGTAACTATGATAGCTATCGTAGATGCCCTCTTCATTGTCAGAGTCTCTGATGGCGGAGACTTCAGGGTATCCTTCATTTTTTGGTCACAAATTTAAGTGCAAGTATTAGATCTTGTAAAAACTAGACATTGATGAAAAGGTAATTTCAACATAGGGGTGCACCTGTATTTCGATAAGAATCAAAGAGTATGGAAAGGCGAAAGCAATATCTCCAAGTCCTTGCGCTACCAGCCACACTTTCTCCATGACAGTTGAGGCTGGTGCTCCTCCAATACTCCCCTTAATTACGCCATTTTCTGAAATACAACGGAGCCATTGGTATTGAATCATAAAACAGAAGCATATAATCTTCAATTGTTTTTCCCAGCATTCAATATGTAAATTACGCTTAAAGGATATCTGCACTACCTACAACATTGGCTATTCCCAGTCCGAGAACAATAAAGGAGTATGTAACGGACATAACTGCAGCCACCACTGAAACCCATTTGATATCGTGCATATTTGGTATTTGGGACATGAAAAGCTGAATAAGTCCAAATATTAGCATGAAATATGTATATTCATAGCTACACTCAGCTTCGTGCCCTTTCTCGTGATAACAGTTGCTTTCTTGTATTGCCCTGGAAAGAGAACACATCTACTATCATGAGAATATGAATTTACCAAGAACCATGTATGAAAACATCATTACTGAAGTCAATTAAGATTTCAAAACCATTGATTTGCCATTCTAGCACAATTCGACGAAGTTTACAGCTGCTAGAATATAGAAGTGAATGAATGGTACCTCAAGCTTATAGCAGAAGTGATAGTATAAGCAATTCCTATGCCATATAAATTAATATACACAAAGAATCCGCACAGCCAAGCCCTCTTCTCTCCTGAAATTGAAGTTGTTAGGGAACAAAACTATCCAAAATCTATGCCCCCTATTTCTTCATACTGAAAAAAGTTTAAAACGATTCCTCTCAGCACACATAGGCTGTTTGATTTTCCATACCTTGAATTTGAACCAATAAATATGCATAATCGACGAACAAAAACAAATAGCACTCGTATAACATAATGCTTATCCAACCCGTCTAACTCAAAAGTTAAATCATACCCGGGACCAGGATACCATTAACCCACTCAAACCTAAAGTTGGGATGACCGTATATCTTATGACACACATGGGTGGCTCAAATGAGAATTTGTGTGATAAGAATGCTTCATTCAGAAATGCGACAAATAAATATGATATCGAATTACCTAAATTCAAGTTAACTGCATCGAGGTAAGAAGCATTTCTGTGGGGACCCTCTTCAGGGTCAGGAGATTTGTAGCAGTTGCACAGGAGATAAGCGGAGACGAGAGTTATACAAGCAAAGATGATCATGGCAGAAGGACCTGCTACCCATCCAAGCTGTGCCATACTCCATGATAAGGATAACACTCCTGACCCTATCACTCCTGTTATTATATGCGCTACTGCTGACCACAATGTCCCTACAATACATAGCAATCCGATATTTCAGCATATACAGGTTAACGCTCCAGATGAAGTAGCTTACAATTATCAACATATCAGTTAGCAAAAATAAGCAGGTGGTCTTCTGATGCATCTTTTACAGACATAATGCAGCAACCTACTCGTAGCTACCACGAAATACGAGGTGTTTTGAAACAAGCAAAAGTTTTATAGACAGACAGATCTTCCAAAACATGTTTTGAGCCATTATAATCTACATCCAAGCTTGAGGTTATTGCGGAGAATAACTTACGAAAGTTTCAAACGAAAAGTCAGAGTACTTGGCAGAAATTCAAGACTTTTCAAATGATGTATGGAGTAGTGATCATTCACCTAAACCATCCCAGGATTCCAAACAAGCAAGCGTGGTCTTGTTTTTATAATGAACTTATAGTCGTGTGTGTTTTTGGGCGGAGCTTGAGGTCAAGCTTAAGCTTCTCAGTAGGAGAGCAATTCAAAGTAACAGTTCAGACATTTAATGTATTAACTTCAACGACAAACACTCCTAGCTTAAAGGTACGAATTGGTTGAAGCATGTATCGGAATAACACTTGAAGAAGTTATCTTCTTGCTGCTGTAATGACAAGATCTTCAGTGCTACCCACCTCAGATTGAATGTTCAAAGTGATAACTTAGGTTATCCAAGCCCCACTTCTTTCCAACAACTCTAATACGCTCAAATCCGCTCCTGTAAGTTCAACTCAGCTAAATTCACCTCCAATAGGTAAGTGCAGCGCAACTCAACTAAACTAAACTAAACTAAACTAAACTTCGACCACACAGGCCTACTTTCATATTCTTGTTGGAGGATAATGGCATTAAGTAAATGTTGTGTACAACGGAAATGTCTTAGTCTAGCGTTTAAGACGGAGTTATCGTGGATAATAGGTTCCAGGTTCGATTCCTCCCCTCTGAGTATTTTTAAGGCGACTAAATGCCCCCCTTTGTTGGACCAAAAAACAGAGGCACAACACGTGATGATGAACTTTTTGGTGTTTTGGCACCGCGCATTGACTGTGGCTGTGTGGTGAGACAATTCAAGACTTCAGGTCATGCGATCGCAGTATAATTAGGCAGTCAATTGAAGCAACTGTAAACGATCATAGATCAATCTTTCTCTATACAGATTAAAAAAACAGTTTTTGCAGTGATAAACATCATAACAGTATCAATCATCAATTTGATACAAAATCCTACTCCCTCAGTCTCGTTCATTTGTTGTTCTTTTGATGAAAATATTCTGACAACGAATATAAAAGAACAACAAATGAACGAGACAGAGGCAGAGGCAGAGACAGAAGAATACAAAAAAAAAGTAAGAATGGAATGGAATGGAATGGAACAAACCAGTTCTGTTATGGGTAGGAGGACATAAAGTAGAAGATTGAAGAAGAAGAAGAGGGGTATCTTCTCCCATTTTTAATTTAATTTCTGCGATCAATCAATCAATCAATCAGTGAAGCACGCACGCACGCAAGCACAAATAATTAGGTGTTGTGTTTCGTGGTTGACTGTGAAACGGAGAGACTCCTGAAACGATGAAATACTGTGCAGATGCCGTATAGTAATTTAATTAATTTTTTTTAAAAAAGGAACGGAATCCAGATTGAGAGAGGCCAATGAGATGATGAGCAAATGATTTATTATATAAACATTGTTTTTTTGGTATGCGTAATCACAATGGACAAATTTAAAGTTTGTCATTGTCATTTCATCATTTGACAAACTCAAAAGATTTGGAACTTTATATAAAGTTCTTAAACAGAATGAGTTTGATAAAAAGAAGTCAATTAAACTTAAGAACCAAGTTCTATTATTGAAGAACCCCACAAAAGTCACAATGGAAAAATATTTGAAAAAAAAAATCTTATTAATAACCTAATGATAAGAGCTTCCATTCTGATTGCTCTCCATAAATATTGTTAAAATAGGAAGCAATGAGTTTGGATGCGGAAGATCGTGTGGGATGAGCATAAGCTACACTATGTGGACTGACTGACACGTATCTGCAATCCCCACCTTCACAGTCATGAGTTAAGCAAGTGGACGCCCAACCTCAACCCAAATCAGCTACCACATCTCTCCAAAATTATTTCACGCCATCTTACACCAACCGGTCATCCACCAACATATATTCTCTTCCATTTTAGATGTTTGTCTCATATTAATTTGTACATAAATTTAAAAAATTGGAAAATTATGTATAAGAAGTACGATGATCAAGAAATAAAGGTGACTAGTCATGAAATAGTAGTTAAAGTGTAAATATAATGGCAAAAGGGTAAATAATAGAAATTCATAGAGGCAATAGGGTAATATACATGAGACTAATATGAGAATTTGTGAATATGGAAAGTGGAGAAATATGACAAATAATTAAAATTTGTCAAATAAGGAATACGGGGCAACACATAAAAAACGAAGGAAACCTATACAACCAATACGATAATCGCTTATGTGACGAAAAATGTATACGGTGTACTTAGTCGCATTACTCAATATCTACAATATAAAAGAGACAGATTCAAACTTGTGACCCATTGTCCACAGTACCTAGTGCTAATCACTAGGCTAAGACATCTTTGATAAAAATATTTTTATTTAAAAACTAATTTCTCCTATTTTTCTAAAAAAAACAAATAATTTATTTAGAGAAGAAAAATAATAATTGGACCCATTTGAGAACAAAATAATAATCATTTCGTTCAAATTTGAAGGGTACACTTCTCTTTCTGACAATATTCACAATTAAAGATAATCTTTAATATTCTCAACAATCTATAAGAGAAACTATAGTGACGTGTGATTGTATTTGATTCGTTTTTATGGGTAGAGTACGAATATCAATTTTTTGTTAATATAAAATTAAATGAAAGATATTGACGGTTTAAGACGTGTCTCGACGAATGTGAAAAAAACAAACGTACCATTTGGATACGAATGAACAGAATAAGTTCTTTCGTTGTGACAATGCAAAAAGTTTTTTGGATTTATATTAGAGTAAAAAATGACATGGCATAGCAAGAACATGCTCTCTGCATAATTTTAAATGAGAAACAATTTGAAAAAGTGTCGAATTAGTCAGTGACACTTTTAAAATCATGTAGACAAAGGTGCATCCATCCGCACCTCGCTGGACAAATGACGGTTCTTTTATGGTCCAAACAATCTTTTAATTCAATCTATAGAGTATACGGATCTTCCACCATAAGATATTGTGCCCTTAAAGATTTGTCTAGGCAATGACGAAGAAAAATCAATACCCTGGAATGATCCTTAAGGGATTATTTGTTGTCATTTTATGGTTTTTTTTCAAAGATGAAGCATTTAGGTGCAACATCTAAAATTCACTTCAGATAAATCTCTTCTGATATGTCTAGAGCTATAAAATAAAGCTTCAAAAAATTCGACATCTAATAAAAATGGGATGCCAGTAAAGAAAATGTCGGCAATATAGTGTAGGAGGTAAAGTAATCATCACTACAAAAATCGAACCCGAATTGTGTCGGACAAATCCGACGCAAAATGGCAATATCCGACGCAAAATGCATATTGCGTCGGATTAGCCGATGCAAACGACCGCCGTAATATTTTGACGCAATTTTTTTTTTTTTGCATCGACTAATCCGACGCATATGATTTGCGTCGGCTTTGCGTCGGCTGTTCCGATACGAACACATGGAGGTCAACGCCCCTGTCAATGGGCTTTGCGTGGGATTAGCCGACGCAAATCATAGTTCCTGTCGACTTTGCGTCGGCTAATCCCACGCAAAGCCATTTGACTGAGGGCTTTGCGTGGGATTAGCCGACGCAAATCATAGTTTCTGTCGACTTTGCGTCGGCTAATCTCACGCAAAGTCATTTGACTGAGGGGCTTTGCGTGGGATTAGCCGACGCAAAGTCATAGTTTTTGTTGACTTTGCGTCGGCTAATCCCACGCAAAGCCATTGACTGACATTTGACTGTGGGGCTTTGCGTGGGATTAGCCGACGCAAAGTCAACAAAAACTATGACTTTGCGTCGGCTAATCCCACGCAAAGCCTATTAACAAAAAAAATCGTTTCTTTGTTTTCAGCTCCCCATATGCGCGAAATAAAACAACCTGCAAATAAACAACCCACTCCTACAACAAACCACAGCAGCACATCCTAAACCAAAATCCATCAATAACTCCAATCAAAGCTCTCTTCTTCACAAAACTCCACAAAACGACACAAACATAAACTAATGTAATGTTATAGAAAATGAAAATATTACAAAGACAACCGTTTCTAGGTTCAGAATTCAACCAGAGTGTAAACAAGACAACCAGCGCTAGGAGTTGGTAAAATATATATACACACAATGTAACCAAAGTGTAAACAAGTAACATAAGGGAGCTGAACTACCTAAGAAAGGGACTCGATGTGCTCCGATCCAAAGGGATGACCATCGTTGTTGTCGTCATCGTCGCGCCTAGTCATGCGTGGTCCTCCACCGCATCCCTCGTTCCCCATGGCGAACCGTTCCCTCATGAACTGAATAAACTGGTCCTGCTCTTCGCACCTCTTCTCCAATGTCTTCAGACGCTCTTCTTGTCTTTGGAATTTATCTTCCATACGCTCGTTGAGTGTGCGTTCCTGCGAGGTGGCGGTAGGGAGGTACGTGTCCGCAGATACCTCCTTACCTCGGTTCAAGCATGGGCGAAAGAGCTGTTTCGCCGCATTCCCTATCCCCCAGAACCGTCCCTTCTGGTTATAGCCACCCGTCACATCGTGGAAGATCTTCAGCGTGTTGGGTGCCTGATCAGAGGCGCGTGCCTCCTCCACCGCTTTCTGGTAGTTCTCCTGAAACAGCAACATAAAACAGTGTTATAACTTTTAGAACACATACTATCACGTCGTAATTTTCATGCCTAGTATATTTTTTAAAAACATTACTACTACTCACCACGATCTCCGGTCCTCTAGGGTCTATCCACTTGCCGTCTTTCCCCTTCTTCGTCTTCTCCAAGAGCTCGACCGGGGTTGCAGTTGGGCCCTTCATATAACAGTGTTAAAACTTTCAGCATTTATTTACCAATAGTATATATTGAATTATACTCAAACTTTTTACTTGTTTTATAAGCACTTACCAACGCCGCGAAGGCTGTTGCTGCACTCCTACTTCCGAGGCAGCTGGTGGGTTTCGCCACCCCGTCCACCTGCCCACCTCTCCTGTTCGACGACTTAATCGCCGATTTCTTCTTGAAAGCTGGGTCGGCAGCGTTCTTCTTCAATATCTCCCACTTCTCTTGCGGAATCCAGTCCGCCTTGTCGACCCTCGGGACAGCTCGCTGGAATAGGTCGGTTATCTTCTTCTTAATCCGAGTCTCAAAATCCGACCTGAGGTCGTACCCCAGGTCTATACGCACTCTCCTCTGTTTGTCAAAAAAAAGATTCGTTAGCGACAATTGAATGTATAAATCGTGCAACGAAAACCTTAGAAACACAGACGAGGTAATTACCGCGAAGTGCATATACATCGCATCCCGAGCTTCCGGTGGCGCCTCCGTCCAGCTACGGTAGGCGCCAGGCGTGGACGCATACGTCATGACTACGGAATCCCGCAAATAATCTGAGTACTTCTTGTCGTCCCACCTACACAAGTCAATTATGATAATGTGAAGCAAATAAATGAGTGAAAATTTAGAAAAGAACTGGTTACAACAACTAAAACTCACCAACTAGCTTCCCTCACTTTCTGCCGTGATAGGTACGATTTCCCAGGCGTGGCAACGTAGACCGTCGTCCCGACTTCCTGGACAGCGTCCACACCTAGGATGACAGGAGTCCTAGGCACGTCCTCCTCCATGTGGTCACCATGGCTGTTGCCTCCCGTCAGCATCTCACTGCTACCTGCCATAATCACTTTAAAAACGATTCATCACCGGGGACCTTATCACTCCAACCTAAACCCATTCTTGTGCGTTCCATGTCACTGATAAACACGAAATTGTGTGATGTCGATAAGAGCAAAATTCGGCAGCAATTCGCCTCAGTTCTCCAAAAGCACAATGTGGAATATATGAAAACTCCACATATGCAATCGAAGAACATTGAGGGAATTGTCACCGAATTTTGCTCTTACCAACACAACACAATTTCATGTTTACCACCTAAGTGACATGAAAGGCACAAGAACAGTCCCAAAACGGGGACTGTCCAAGAATTACTCCTAATGAGTAACTCTTGAACGGGCACTAGGTAGGTCTGGGTAGATTTCAAACAATGCTCATGCGCAGCACACAACGAAAACAAATAACAACAGTAATCAAATCTCAACACAGTAATCCAAAACATTAATACTTACTATGATTACAACCACTAACTGCTGAAATTTAAGAAACAAAATGCATTTTCCTTTTTTTAGTATTGTTTACGTAGTAGTAGTTTAGTAGTAGTAGTAGTAGTGAAAGTAGAAGTACTAAATTAGTAGTAGTAGTAAAAGTAGTAGTAGTAAATTAGTAATAGTGGTAGTATAGTAGTACTAGTAGTATAGTAGTAGTAGTAAAAGTAGTAAATTAGTAGTAGCAGTAGTATAGTAGTACTAGTAGTATAGTAGTAGTAGTAAAAGTAGAAGTAAATTAGTAGTTTAGTAGTAGTAGTAAAAGTAGAAGTAGTAAATTAGTAGTAGTAGTATAGTAGTAGTAGTAGTAATAAAAGTAGAAGTAGTAAATTAGTAGTAGTAGTAGTAGTAGTTTAGTAATAGTAGTTTAGTAATAGTAAAAGTAGAAGTAGTAAATTAGTAGTAGTAGTATAGTAGTACTAGTAGTATAGTAGTAGTAGTAGTAAAAGTAGTAGTAAATTAGTAGTAGTAGTAGTAGTTTAGTAGTAGTACTAAAAGTAGTAGTAAATTAGTAGTAGTAGTATAGTAGTACTAGTAGTATAGTAGTAGTAGTAAAAATAGTAAACTAGTAGTAGTAGTAGTATAGTAGTACTAGTAGTATAGTAGTAGTAGAAGTAGTAAAAGTAGAAGTAAATTAGTAGTTTAGTAGTAGTAGTAATAAAAATAGTAGTAAATTAGTAGTAGTAGTAGTAGTAGTTTAGTAATAGTAAAAGTAGAAGTAGTAAATTAGTAGTAGTAGTAGTAGTAAAAGTAGAAGTAGTAAATTAGTAGTAGTAGTATAGTAGTAGTAGTAATAAAAGTAGAAGTAGTAAATTAGTAGTAGTAAATTAGTAGTATTAGTAGTAGTTTAGTAATAGTAAAAGTAGAAGTAGTAAATTAGTAATAGTAGTATAGTAGTACTAGTAGTTTAGTAGTAGTAGTAGTAACAGCAAAAGTAGTAGTAAATTAATAGTAGTAGTAATAATAAAAGTAGAAGTAGTAAATTAGTAGTACTAGTACTAGTACTAGTAGTATAGTAATAAAAGTAGAAGTATGAAATTAGTAGTAGTAGTAGTAGAAAATTAGTATTAGTGGTAATAGTAAAAAATTATTAGTAGTAGTAGTAGAAAATTAGTAGTAGAAAATTAGTATTAGTGGTAATAGTAAAAAATTATTAGTAGTAGTAGTAGAAAATTAGTAGTAAATTACTAAAGTATTAGCTAGATTAGTAGTAGTAGTGTTAGTAGATTTGTTGTACTAGATTAGTAGTAGTATTAGTAGTACATAGTATTAGTATTATGTTATTAGTATTAGTAATATTAGTAGTAGATTAGTAATATTAGTAGTAGCATTAGTAGTAATGAAGTATTTTAATGGAATATTAGTAATAGATTAGTATTACTACTAGTAGTAGATTAGTATTACTACTAGCACTAGTAATGTACTACTACTAAAACTACTAATTAATCTACTACTAATACTAGTACCCATCTACCTCAACAAATCTAATTCATTATTATACTACTACATCCTACTACTACTAATCTAATAACACAATTTCTAACCTAATACAATAATCACTAATACCTAATTAACATACTAACTAACCTAATTCGCATACTACAATTACCGTCTAACAATAAAACGAAATTAAATCTAATTCACATAATAATTAACTTAATTCTCATACTAATTAACCTAATGAATATACTAATTAACATACTAACCCTAATGAATATACTAATTAATATACTAACATAATCAGGTAATTAATCTACTTAACCTAATTTAGGTACTAACATAATCACCAAATTAACTAATTAACCTAATTAACTACTAATTAACATAATCACCAAATTAACTAATTAATCTAATTAACATGTTAATATAAACATAATTAAACTAATTACTCTAATTAACTACCAATCAATCTAATTACCTAACAATGAACTTAATCAAACCAATTAATCAAACCCTAATTATCAATTAATCAAACCAATTAACAATGAAATACCAATTAATCAAACCCTAATTATAATACCTGAAGATTGGGGGTCGGGTTTGGGTTTTCGACTTCGCCGGAGGTGCGCCGGAGGTTCGCCGGCAGGGGAATTCGTGGGGGTTTAGGGTTCTGGGTCGTCGGGTACTGGGTCGCCGGGGTTCTGGGTCGCCGGGTTTTGGTCGTCGCGCGTGAGGGTCGCCGGGTTTTGGTCGTCGCCGCAGTGTAGAATGGGGGTCGTCGGTTTAAGGTTTTGATTTGGGGGTCTAATTAGAGAGGGAGATGGGGGTCGTCGCCGGATCTGGGTAGGATGGGGTCGTCGGAGGTGTGCGTGTCGCCGGAGGTGTGCGTTGGGGGTCGTCGGAGTTTCGGCGGGTTTCGCCTTCGTTTTAGAGAGGGAGATGGGGGTTAGGGTTTGGGTTCTGTTATGTTCTCGCGTTATTTTTTTTTATATTAAAACATGTGCGTCGGATTAGCCGACGCAAACCGACGAAGATTTCAAGTTTGCGTCGGCTAATCCGATGCAGACCGTATTTTTGTTTTTTTTAAAAGGTTGCGTGGGATTAGCCGACGCAATCAGACGCACTATTCAACATTGCGTCGGCTAATCCGATGCAACGCTATTACTTGTGTTGACCAATTTTTTTATTTTGACGCACTTTGCATCGGATTAGCCGACGCAAGTAGACGTAATATTCAACTTTGCGTCGGCTAATCCGATGCAACGCTATTAATTCTGTTGACCAAATTTTTTTAATTTTGACGCACTGTGCATCGGATTTGCCGACGCAATCAGACGCAATTTTCAAGTTTGCGTCGGCTAATCCGATGCAGACCGTAATTTTTTTTTTTTAAAAGGTTGCGTGGGATTAGCCGATGCAATCAGACGCACTATTCAACATTGCGTCGGCTAATCCGATGCAACGCTATTACTTCTGTTGACCAATTTTTTTATTTTGACGCACTGTACATCGGATTAGCTGACGCAAGCAGACGCAATATTCAACTTTGCGTCGGCTAAACTGATGCAACGCTATTAATTCTGCTGACCAAATTTTTTTATTTTTGACGCACTGTGCAACGGATTAGCCGACGCAATCACACGCAATTTTCAAGTTTGCGTCGGCTAATCCGATGCAACGCTATTAATTCTGTTGACTATTTTTTTTTATTTTGACGCATTCTGCATCGGATTAGCCGACGCAACCAGACGCAAAGAAAAACTTTGCGTCGGTTAATCCGATGCAAAGCTATTAATTCAGTTGACTATTTTTCCTAATTTTGATGCACGTTGCATCGGATTAGCCGACGCAAATTTTATTTTTTCGCCCGATTGCGTCGGCTAATCCCACGCAAATCCTTTCACATAGTGGCGCCAACCCAAAGTTATTGGCGCCTCTATCATGGAGTCGGATAGCGTCGGCTAGTCCCACGCAATGTTATTGCATCGGATTAGCCGACGCAAATCGACACAGTTACGTTATTTGCGTCGGATTTATAATCCGACGCAACTTATCCGACGCTATTTCCGCTGTTTTTAGTAGTGCATGTTGTTTGAGGCACCAACAACAAAATCAATGATTTGATGAAGCTAAAAGATGATCATACAATATAAAAGTTTCAATTGATAAAAGAAAAGAACTTTGTGAGGAAAGAAAAAAAAAACATAAAAATAAGGGGTCGTTTGGTTACTCATCCAATTACCGGGAAGTGTAAGTTCCCAAGAAGTGCATTTTCAGGGAGTTGTTTGGTTGCCCACTTCCCGGGAATTGTCACTTCCTCCACAACCAATTCCCCCTTGGTGTATAGAACTTCCCGCATGAAGTCATTTCCCACCTGGCAACCAAACAATATTTTTTAATTTTCATGAAATACAAATTCACGTGAATTTAAAGTTTTCGATAACTTCATCTTCTCATAGTGAACCAAACGAGCCCTAAATACACGTAAAAAAATGAACATGGGAAGAACTCATCATGACCTAGGTGGTCAGACCATCCCCAAGCAAGGTGGATGGGGGAGGTCATGACCCCCAAGGTCATCCTAAACACTAATTAGCTTAGAAATTAGCATGACCCAAGTCATGAGCCAAGAGAAAAAAGGTCATGGAATGACCCAAGGTCATGACCCTCTTCCATGACCTCATGTGTACTATTATCATAGGTGGTCCACAATAATTGCATAAAAGAAGATATGATTGAAATAAATAATGTAGAATATGAATTAATTAATGAAAAAATGGTAAATAATGAGGTTGATGACCTAAGGTCATGACCTTCTGGATGGGAGGGTGTAGAAGGGTCAAGGTAAACAAGGTGGAATTAAGAGAAAGAATGAGTCACGACCCAATTAACTTGACCCTTGCTTGGGGATGGTCTCATACACTCATACCCACTCACAAGTCACACCACCAAAAATTTAATTTATTTATAGCAATTGATTTATTATTAATTGAAAAAGTAAAAGAAATATCTTGACTTAAGAAAATGTGGAAAAGTAATTGAAAACTTAGAAAGTGAAAAATGATTGGACTAATTAACTGGGTGGTGACCACGATAGGACTATAGGCGTGTTCAAATGAGTCAAGATAAGTAATAAAATTATGTAACTACTCTCTCTTAAGGTTTCGTTTGGGTATTTGGAATTGATTTGAATATTAAGAATTCAATTCCTGTATTTGAATTTCTAGAATTCGAATTCAAATCCAAATCCAAAATGGTGTTTGGGTACCCTGGATTTGGATTTGGATTTCGGGCATGTGGAGTCGGGTCAAGGTCACCAATTTTTGTATTTTAAAATTTTTTATTAGAAAAATGTAAATGTTCAAATACGGGAAAAAAAATAAAGAAAAACAAATACTACGACAAGATTATGCGAAAAAACAAATAAATGACAAGTGATAGAATTGAAATGACTACATCTAATAGAAATTTGAGAAAACCAAATTTAAACTAGGTTGGATTTGATCAAAATTTCAAATCCAAATCCAGGGGATTCTAAACGTTCAAAATATTTCAAATCCGAAATTCAAATTCAAGTTCTCAAACATGCTATAACGAATTTTTGATCAATCCTAACAAATTTTCTTAAAAATTTTCACTTATACTCTTTCTACAACCTCTCAAATTAATCCTTTTAACTACCTCTAGTCAATACTAAAAAAACTTCAATCATCCATCAAAGTCTTGCGAATTCAACTATAGATCCTAATTCTCCAATAAACAATGAAGTAATATTGTTTTAAGTTTTAACTTTAGTTTTTTTTTTTTAACAATTTATTGAAAAGTTTCCATCAATTAAGGTTTCTTTCGGTTTTTAAGAGTTAATCCTTCTAATTACCTTTAATCTCTTCAAAAAAAAAATCGATCAATCAATCAATGAAACTCTTTTGAATTCAATTATGGATCATGGTTCTCCAATTAATGATGAATTAATATTGCTTTAAGTTTTAACTTAAGTTTTTTAATCAATTTATCCTAATGTTCATCAAATAGGGTTTTTCTCAATGATTGATTTTTAAGAATTTTTTTAGGATTTATGGATCTAGGTTTTTGTTATAAGATTGATTGATTGATCGATCGATTGATTTAAGCCTTGCATTTTATTGCATGCATGAGTATCAAATTTAACTTTGAAAATTGAGAAAATGTTGATGCTTAATTCTTTTAGAGAGAAAATCAAAGTATCACTTTTTTAGAATGGGGAGGATGAGAAGGTCAAATTGTTAAAATGTCGTTAGAATTAAGTAAAAATTCGTTAGAAAAAAACAGAACCCTAAAATTAAGATTAAAAAATGGATGATGATTAGTGACCAAGTTAACTTGACCACAAATTCTTCTTTGTGACGGTCTTATCCGTTACAAATATGTGATGGGTCCAGAAAAGCATATAAGACAAAAAGACATGGTACATAGAAAAATGAAAGTGTCACTTGATTTACCTATCAAGTGGGCAATACTTAATCGATCATATATCTGTTACAAGGAAGATTTGCTTTAACTTGACTTGGAAGGGTATAAGAAAAGTTGAAAATAGATTTGAAAATTGAATCCCACTTGTTTTGTACTCCACAGATTAGCAAACTAATCATCATCTTTATTGGGCTGCCTAGTGCCTATGCCCCTGGGTGTGTCAATCAGGAATTCAATTAGCAATGTGCTCTGCTTGGGGTCAGTTATGGACAGTTGCACTTACTTAAACTTCCCTTCATTTCATGGGTTCCACACTTCCACCTACAATTTAATACTCCCTCCATTTAAATATAAGTGTGCATTTCTTTTTTTTTTTACATTATTAATAATTAAAGAGAATTTTTAATATTCTAAAAATTCTACTCCGTATAAGATAAAGTATAGTTAGGTTAGGTGGGATCTTGCTTGATTCATTTTTACGAGTAGGTCAAGAATATCAAAATTTTATAATTTTTGCTAATGTAAAATAAATATTGATAATACAAAACATGTCTCGATAAATGTATAAAAAAGAGATGTGTAGTTTGGAGAAATACTTCAAAGTTAAAGATTTATCTTACATAATTGATTGACTGCTATATTAAATTTCCATTATAATCTGAAACAGGAGTACTTCGTATATTATATAATATACGCCATAAAAAGAGCAATTATTCTAGTGTATAATACAGTACGAGATTAGGAGCAACAGTTGTTTGTTATGGGAGTAATATGGAAGGGATCAAGGGAATTAGGAATAGGGGGGATATGTTGTTGTTGTTGTTACAATGAGTAATGAGCTGGACCACTACCGCTACTATAATACTCCGTATCACCCACCATTCACAGCTTATGCGCGTAGTGAGTGGTCATCCCACTTTTAATGCTACTCCGTGTTGTGTTAACTACCTATTCATTCATGATATCGGTCCTCCTTGGTTAATGATGGATCCATTAAAAAAAATGATATATTGAAAGAAAATAACGAGTTATGTCAATGGTAGTGTTTAGTAAATGACGGGGTGTAATAGCAATAATGAGATCAAATATATCGTTTGGCTATATGCTATTAGGAGCTGCATATTGAATTATCAGATTTTTCTCTTTTAGATAGTATTCGTAGAATTCATCAAATAGGTAATCAAGTGGCATTTCTTATTTACTCTTAGATCAATCTTTGATGTGATGTATGTTGACGTATATTTAATCAAAAAATTGTTAAGTTTTTTTTTTTGTCATTTTACAAAAAAAAAGTTAAAACAATTCGCTAATCTAAAACCGCAAATTACAGAACACAACTTAAAAAATTATGTTAATTAAATCTGTCATTCAAAACTATCAATATATTCTACTGGTAAAATCTATTTTACCAATATCATTACGCGGTCTACCAAACAAGCGTGTTACTTCTTTCATACGGAGTATACTCCTATTTAATTAATTATTTGTTCATATTCTTATTTGTCGTTTTACAAAAGGATACACAATATGTTAATCTAAAACGGGTAATTTCTAAACACACCTAGAACAATTATGCTTGCTAATTCATTCCGTTAATCAAATTTACTTTTTAAATCTGATTATGCCGATATTAATCCTATATATTTACCAAATAGAGCCATATTACCATGTGAAACAAAGACATAATACTCCTACCATGTAAAATGACATATTCGTACTACATAAAATATAAATTAAAAATACTATGTATTCTTTTCAAAATGAAGTTAAAAAAAATAAAGGAATGAGTGCAAATGTGCGAATATTATTAGTGGAATACCTCTAGGGCTCTAGCATTAGATAAGTTAGGATAATACTATCAACGTAATTTTTAACGTGTGTCACGTTAATCACAATTCACAAGGATATTATCATGAGAAATTGACATATTAATCCACATTCAGGGCAATATCTTTGTAATATTTGTTTTAATTAGCATCTTAACGTGTGTCCAGTGGGTACAAAACCGCACTATAAATTGGGATAATATCTCAAAAAGATATTTTGGAAAATTACAAAACAATTTACGACTTTACGAGTATATTAATGTACTAAGCCATAATACTAAGTACATACAAATACAAAATCTCTTATACTCCAGGAAGGAATAACTATAAGATAAATTTTTGTATGGTATTGGTGACGGTGGGAAGTAGAATAGAAAGATACAACTATGAATTTGTGATAGAATCATATGACACCCACTCCTAAAGCCAAATTTTTTTAGCAGACAAAGACATACTGTTGTGACACAAAAAGAGCCCCTTTTTTGCCGCGATATCAGTAAGTTTCCTTTATAATGGATATACTCGTCTTAAATTCATGATGTAGTAGATAAAAATTCCTTCCACGGAGTAGAATCTTTGTCTTTACTTTTCATCAAGATTATATTTATCCTGTCATAAATTTGTGACGAATATACTTGTTGAGTAGTATTATTGTTTGGGAATTAATTCCCTATAATTTCTTATCCCCCTCTCATCTTCTCCATCCTCTCTTCTTCATCATCCCACATTCAAGTGTCGTTGTACTTTCTTCCAAAATCTCCCTTTTCTGGGGGAGTTCTATACTTGGTAAACTTTACTTGTGTTCGTTATACTTTTTCATTTAACCACATCACACCTTACCGTACAATTAGTTATGAACAATAATTAGTGCCACATTTCTGCTACTTAAATCTCCATAATTTCAGTACTTTTTTTTTTTTTTTTTTTTACTATATTACTTAATTTATTAGCATGGTTTATCTTCTCAAGAAAAATCCCATGTTTTATGCGACAAAATTAAAAAATAATAATACTCCATTTTTTGAAGCTGTAGTACTGTAATGTAAATAATTACTGGGTATTCGTGCTGGTCGGGTAATTAATCTGCAGGATAATTTTGATTTTCGCATTTACTTTGTAGCTCAGTAGTTTGTTTGTCTGTTTGTCATTCTTTGTGTTTTGACTGCTTTCTTCATTCCTGGTGCTTAATTTTACAGTGAGTGGATTAATGGCGGAAAAGCTGACAAACTCGGCAGCTCAGTGGCCGATTCTCGGGTTAACTCGGCGAGTCGGGGTTTTAGTGACACTCACAGTTCTGGGTGTCATACTGGTTTGTAGCATTGATCAGTCCAAACTCACACTTTCCTTTGATATTTGGAGGTACCCAACAAGTTTCCCACCTCAAAACCTGTATAATTCTGCTGTTTTTGCTGTTTCTGAAACTAGGAGTATTCCTCTAAATTCTTCGTTATCTTCGGATTTAAACAATATTAGCAGTCTTTTGTTGCCTAATAACGAAAACCCAGATGAGATTTTGGTGGAAGATGGTGAGAAAGTGGTTTCATCTGGGTTGGTGGAGCAAAGATTGAGTAGTGGTCATAGTAGAGAGTTTTCGAGGGATGAATCATCGAGTGTGGGGTGGATTTCGGTTGAGCTTGAGCAGAATTATAGCTCAAATCTTTTGTCTAGGTGGTCGGAACCCGGAGGCGAGCCTTGTAAGGATTCCAAGACGGTTGAGATTAGGTTTGTTGATTTTGATGATCACGGGGATAAGAACCCGATTGAGTTGTCTACTGGGATTGTTCACGAGGTGGTTTTTCAGGCGTTGGATGAGTTTGGAAATCCGCATTGTGTAGGAGGTGATTATTTTGAGATTGATTTGTCGAGTGAGTTATGGAAGTCCCGGCCACCTATTAAGGATTTCGGGAATGGGACTTACTCGTTTGCCATTCAAGTCCATCCTGATTTTGTTGGGGCTTATAACCTTACTGTAATCCTTCTGTTCCGACATTTTGAAGGGCTCAAGTTCTCCACTGCTCGATTTGGGTTTGATAAAGAGCTTAGGAGAATTCCTCTTTTGTTTTCGTCCAAGCCTGAAATCAAACTGCCTGATCTCCGTGAATGTACCAAGTCCGATTTCAAAAGAGATGTGTGGTCTGGCAGGTGGACGAGGCACGCTGGAAACAATGATTGTGAAATTAGTGATGATGGTCGATATAGGTGTTTGGATTCTAACCATCCTTGCACAACTCCGTGGTGCAATGGGCCGTTAGGGTTGCTAGAGAGTAATGGTTGGGTTTATTCTACACATTGTTCATTCAAATTGCTTTCTGCAAATGAAGCTTGGAATGGCTTAAACAAAAGATGGATCTTCTTTTGGGGTGATTCAAATCACGTCGACACTATCCACAACCTCCTTCATTTCTTCCTTGGTGTACCGTCTCAGGAACTAGAAGTAGTCACACGTCGTTTTGACAGGAATTTTACAAACCCGAGAAACAAATCACAGTCAGTCAGAATCACAAACATATTCAACGGTCATTGGAATATGACCATGAACTACCAAGGCCTCAACTCCTTATCAAACAAAGAGTATCGCGAATTACTTGCGAGTTACTTCAACGGGTCTCAAGTGCCAGACACCGTGATACTCAATTCAGGGTTACACGACGGTATTTACTGGCACAATGTGAGGAGATTCATTGCCGGAGCTGAATTTGCAGCGTCATTCTGGAAAGGGATAATGGAAGAAGTCAAGAAAAAAGGACTAAATGTTGGAAATTTTATTTTCAGATCAACAATTACAACAGGAGGATATGCTAGAATACTTTCATTCAATCCGAGTAAAATGGAGACATTTAACGGGATTCTTTTGGAGAAACTGAGGGAAGCCGGGTTAGTTACAGGGGTTATAGACGATTTCGACATGACATGGGCTTGGCATTTTGATAATAGGTGCAATGATGGAGTGCATTATGGTCGGTTTCCGGCCAAGATGAAGTGGAGAGATGGGCAAATAGGGCACCAATACTTTGTAGATTTGATGCTTGGCCAAGTTCTGCTGAATGCTATCTGTGCAAAATGACAGACAGGAGATACTGACTGCATCATTGGTAGATAAAAAGATTATTTGCTGGGTCTTGTACAACTCACTCACCATTGTTTTCAGATTCTTTTTTCTCATTGTCAGGTCAATACGTACTGAATAGGAGGTGCCTGATCTACTACTGTATAGGATGAATATTCATTCATATTTCATAAGCAGCGTCTTACATTTAAAATTCATGGTGGTTTATTTGTAATACAAGATGATGCTTTGTCAATATTTTAATTGTGAGCGTCTTATACTCGCATATTTTGTTCGCAGAAAACTTCCTTCGATATTCTTGTCAGATTTAACCTAGAAAACCTTTATCGAGTCTGACGAAAGAAAGAAGAAACAATTTACTTATAAAATGACGAGACCCACGATAACCTATATATCAGGTCATTTTACATCTAATTCCATTAACGTAAGATTTGTCCAATACTTGGATTTGTTCGCAAATTAAATAAAGTTCGATTTATTAAAAAAATATCACCCAAAGTTTGAGATAATTCTGGTTAAATAATCCTTTAATATATTTAATACAAGTATACAACCACAAATTGTACTGTTTCAGTATGTAGCGGAATTATACCCACTGGGGGAAGGTAATCCGTAATCATACAATTTAACTACTCCTGATAGAATTATACCGGTGCGGATCCTCACTGTCTGGAGTGGCACAGACCCAAAAGTGGGATAGAAGATCCGCACTAGAATTATTCTAGACTATAATACAATGATCTTATCAACAAGAGGGCAAGCCTAAAAACATCTTTGCACACAACACAAGCACCAAAGTCGAACGGATATGAACACGACTGCACGACTTTGGTGACCGATAGAGGCATGAGGTGGTGGCGGAACACTTGGGTAGTTTAGTTAGTAAAACTCTCGATCTGGCATTATTAGAGGAGCTATAAGCGACCAGACATAAAGCCCACCCGTGACCCATTCAGTGCAGATCTTCACCCAGACGGAAGCCCAACCAATGTCGATTAGATCTGAGTTGTCAGAAGAGCTCGTCCATCCTGAGAGAAGCATCGCAGAGTACATGCTGGCAAGAGCGAATATCACATGAAAGAAGGTGTAGGAGTAAGATACAGGCCGGGATTCCTTATCCTTTCCGCCAGCTTCTGTGTCCTCTGAGTCCAAAAGAGGGTTTCTCTTACCTGAATGAGTTTAAAGAACTTCAGTTTACTATCAGGATGGTTATTATAATTGAAGTTTCAAACACAATCTTGTGAATTTATTAGCAAAAGGGGGAAAATGTTTCATCAGTTTTTATTTTCAATGGTCAATGGATAAACAAATTCCCTATTTTTGTAGTTTCGGAATGCGATGAAATACCAATTTGAGTTGCAAATAAAAGTAACAAAAGCATACCTGCCCTTGGAGACGATGGTGGTGATGACAGGAAGGTATTTGAAGATCCAGCACGAAGAGCCGAATACAAGACTGATAGAACCGTAGTGAGCAACCCAAGAAAAAGGGTGCCCGCAGAGACAGCTTTTGATTTATGATGTAGGCCGTTGCAAACATAGTCACGGGGTTCGCTAGAAAGACCAGTATAACACACATAGGCACAGTAAACCGATATCACAGAGGCTGGCAAGAGGCTGCCCTTCACCTGTTCACATATGAACATAGCATGAATGTTTATTACTCATCATTTTGCCTATATCATTGTACAAAGAAAGAAATGATTATGATTCCGTGTAATTTGCCCAATATTTCAGTTCACAGCCTCAACATTCTACTTCCGTATCATCATTTATTTGCTTGTGAGCTTTCAACTATTTGGATTCGATCTGTACACACTAGTTTTCAGTTTGAGTTTGATTATAAAACAAGGCGGTGAAGAAAGAAAATGGTTGAGGCAAGTGAACATAACTATTTTTCATATGCTACCAAGTGAAATTAGTGACCAACAATTATAGGTAAATTGCTGCATCAGTATTAATTTCCCATGTCGGTATTCATGGTATATATAGAGAAGTTTGTTCTAGACAACCATGTTACCAAGTGAAAGAAGCATGGAAAAAGGAAGGGGAAGCTAACTCCCTGATTGTTGCTAAGATGGAATGAAACATATCCTTACCGCTGGATGCAACGCAATAACACCATACACAAATGCCAATATCATCGTCGTGACAATAAAAAAAACATTGAGGCCACAGTCTTGACCAGAAGGATTAAACCAAATGAACAGAAGTCCCGAGAAAGTAAAGGCTGCAGCATAGCACCCAACAGATACTGCAAGCAATGCGACGTACCTATAGCATTTCAAGGGAATATATAAGCCAAAATTTTAGGGTTTGTTTGGAAAGCAAAATACTCCGTATGAGGGAAAGGGAGGGGTGGGGGATACAGGGAAGGGAAAGGAAAGGGAAGGGGAATGGGATGTATGTGGCTGGATACAATTTCCCTCCAAATTTTTCCCGTGGTGAAAAGATTTTGATTTGCTAATTGCTAATCAAACATGGGGATATTGCTCCCACTTCTCTCCCTCCGCACCCTTCAATCCAAACAAGCCCTTAGGTTCAGGGTCAAAGCCATAAATGCAAATTTTTGGATAAATGGATTCAAAATTACCACTTCTGTTCGTCTTTTGCAACCCAAGCATCATTCCATGTGTAAGTGAAATCCAACAACATGACTACCTGAACCAACAGAAACAGCCCAGCACCAAATTTTGACAAAACACCTGCAGGAGATGCAGGAATGCTGAAATAAACTCAAAAAAATCAACAACTCAAAAGCAACAAACGTAATAAATATTGCACCAAACAAATGCTCACACACGAGAAGTCGAGAATTTGGATATTGGATGCGCCTATCAATGAACATCTAAAGTTCCTTTTCATCAAAGATATGAGTTCAATTGTATGAGAACATACACAAATACTCTTACTTAAATAACTTAACTCCATCACTTCAATACATTCACTCTTCCATCATCGAGAGTCATCTCCATCAATCCTATCTAAGGTACCACAATTCATCCTCATGGCTTCAATTACTAAGACAACATATTATACACAGAAGTCTTCTCATATTTGTAAAATGAGAAGGAGCGGATTCTTTGTAAAAGCAAAGAGTAATATGAGTCGAGGAAACGCCATTGCTGGTGACATGTGTGGAACATTAAAAACATGAGAACAATAAGCATAGGCGGCTTACCATATATATCGACAATGACATTTGGTACGAAAAACATGAGAACAATAAGCAGAAGCCAGATAACCATCTTGCCGAGCCAGCCTCCGTGATGCCATGAATCACGTCGATCGTTCTGGTCCTTGACACCAATCATAATCAAGGCAAGAACAATGAAAAACAGAAAGTTTCCCAGGCTGACCCGAAGTACTGTATTTACTTGGTACCATTCCTTCGTGTGATCACCATCATTTATCCCTTCAATGCCAATTTAATTAACACAAGTATGTTAATACAATATAATCAACATATATAAGGCCACCTTAATACAATACGGAGTACAATACAATAAAATTGATATACCTTGCAGGATGAAAAATTACTCCCTACTATTTTTTACTCTTTTTTTTTTGTTCAACGAAAATCGTAATTAATTGCATCACAAATTTACAAAAGCGCGGGAAGGGTATCAAACCTGAGACCTATCGTCCAACGTACCTCCATTACTCCCTACTATATGTCCTCAATTTACTAACCTAGAAAAGGAAATTGCATCCCTCCCCCCACAAATTTCCTCCATCAATCAATCGTAAATGTCTTATCCTAGTGATTAAGACGAAGGTACCCTGGATGATAGGTCATTGATTCGATTCCCCCTCTCTGCTATTGTAATGCGACTAAGTGCCCTTCGTCGAATCAACAAAAGCAAATTTCCTCCATCAATCATGGTGTCCGAAACATAAAAGTAACTTATAGGATCCGAACTTGATTACAAAACCCGAAAATGAAATCAATCACATCATCATTTAAGAGAGACAAAATTGAAGATCACCCAGCTGAGCTGAATACTACCCGACTCGAATCCAGACTAAAAACAGAAAACCCAGATGCTAGGAAATTGGAAATGATAGAGAGAGTAATTAAGCAAAAAAAGAAGAAGAAGAAAGGAAATAGTAGTAATACTGACAAGGGAGGTGGTCGAGGAAAGGAGCAGCGACTTCTCTGAGAATCCATGAAAGAATAAGAGAAGCACCAAAGAGGCCACAGTATGCAATTCTGGCAGATTTGTTGGAGATACAGGAGGCCACTGTTGAGCAACATCCGCAGGTTAAGGATGCACAGCATGTCAATAAGCACGACATTTCTCTATCTGATTTTTGATTTTTGATTTTTGATTTGGGTGTTGATGATGGTGATGATGATCGTGTTGAATCGGGCTTCTTATATCACGACTATTTCAAGAGGACCTTCTGGAGAAGTTATCGTTATCCAGTTTGTCTTTGTTGCTACTTTAGTTCCAATTAATTTCCTACCGTATTTGTTTATTGTGTATTTTTTAATATAATTACGTGAGATTTTGTTTAATTTGTGCATCATGAATATCAAATTTTTATAATTTTTTGAAATATGTAACTAAATAAGTAAAAAAAGTGCATTGAAATTAAAAAAAAACGTGCGTTAGTATACTGTATTTTGTTATCGAGCACATAGTTTCCCATATGATTATATGAATGATGAGGGGATCTTCGTTTGATTCATAAAAAGAGAAAACTTACATTTTATTGATTTCAAAGATCGTTGCCAAATTACTTGTATCCATTGGAGAGACCAACAACGAACCATCAACAAACTAATCATGTCAATAAGCAAGTTCTATACTAATGTAAAGACCGAAACCTTAAAAAATAAGGAGATAAACCTTGAAATTAAAGACGAAACTCTAATAAAAATAGAGATATTTATTGAATAAGAGATTGATTTTCATATTAGGAATTGAAGATTAAACAATTTTTTGAACTTATCATCGATTAATTATCGATCGAAGTAAGAGGAATGTAGTTTTTTTAGGAGGAGGCTCGAGGGAGATTTTAGGGTTTTATTTCAGTGAAGTAGGTAGTCTTAATTTTGGACGTATAATTTTTAGTTCTTGTAGTAAACGGATTGGGATAAAATAAAATACTCGTAAGAAGGATTCTACTTATTATAAAATCCTTATTACCATGTAATGTTAGTTCTCTATTCCTAATCCTAACATCAATATATATATTGTATACGTAGTATTTATTTATATATATACACATAATTCTATCGATATTACAAACTTTATTTTATTACACCAATTTCTTTATTTCTACGATACATATATGAAAAAATTTCTAATCGTTTTCTCTTTATTTGTCGTGGCATTTTCAACATGTAACGCATCATTAAGACCAGACCTCGAATTGGTTTGGTACACTCAACCCCTAGACCATTTTGTGTTCGGGGTTGAGAAAACTAACCAAACATTCCAGCAACGGGTCTACGTTGATCGCTCCTACCTAAATGGGCGGACGAGCCTAGTCGGGGTGCCTATACTTGTCTACCTAGGCCCGGAGGACAATATCGATTATTATGTTGGCGGTGGTGGGGTCATGACTTTGGCGGCGTTGCAATTTCGAGCCTTAGTCGTCTACATTGAGGTATACAACATATACATATTTAGTACAGAGTATTTACGTTAACATGAATTGAATTGTACTCCGTACTATGTTGTGTATTTTGATTATGCTCTCTATTGTCCCGAGCCTTTAAACGTGTTATTCGGACATTTTTATCTCGTTCATAAAAGTACATACAATAACATTATAACAATAACTTGAAAATATAAAGTTTTATGATTACACGTCAAATTTAGGTTTTAAAATAAAATTTTATGTGTGATAACGTACTTCATAAGTATTTCTTTGTGCAGCATCGATTCTACGGCCAATCATTTCCCCTCGGATCCATCGATGCAGCACTAACGGATCCATACGTAAGGGGTTGTCTTAATTCAGCACAGGCATTGGCGGATTTCGCTAACGTCATCCAGAGCTTGAAATCCCAATGGGCAACTCCACACTCACCAGTTATCGTCTTCGGAGGTTCCTACGCTGGGAGTAAGTAACATAAATACCCTTCCCATCTCGGTCATTTATGATTTTTTTTTTAATATTATCTATGAACAATATTTTAACTATAATAAATGACCGAAATTAGGTTAATTAATATCTCTCTAATTTGTTTTTTTTATAGCGTTGGCGGCCTGGTTTAGGATGAAATATCCTAATATTGTCGACGGGGCACTAGCGTCATCAGCTCCAATCTTAGACTCAATCGACGTGACCCCGGAGAATGAATATTGTTCCATTGTCAGTCGAGACTTCAAGGCGAGTCAAGCATTTAAATTCTACTTCTTTTACTTCATAATTGATGATTAACCAAGTTTAATCATAACAATTTCATTGATAATAAATCATATGAATACTACTATTGATATCGAAATTAATTAACAAGATGAGTACAATTTTATGAAAATCAAACAATTCTAGCTAGATAAATGTAACGATTCTGCATTCCACCTTATAATACATTGCTGATAATTGATACAATTTTTTACGAGAAGTCTTTAGATTTGTCATAGTTTGACATACAATTTTATTACTTTTTGTAGAATGTCGATGAGAAATGCTACCAATATGTCGCTCAATCGTGGAGGTTGATCGACGAGGTAGCAGAGCGGCCAGACGGCCTAGACCAACTCTCACACACTTTCAATACATGCGAGTAAATAAATCACATTTCATGAAATCTTTTTTTTTTTCGCCTGAGAGAATTATTGTTTTTTAAATGAATTTGAACTAATTCTTTCTTTGTTTATAGGCCATTGTTATCGGCATCCGACTTGAAATCTTACTTGGCGGGGACATATAGTTATGTCGATATGGTCAAATTGCTGAGTTATGTGGCCATATAAGCCAAGCCCCCGAGGATAACATCCTCAAAGGCATCGGTGACGCGTTTCTGACATTCACTCAACAAACTACATGCAACGATGTCACTATGAGTCCAGATCCTTCGGACCCAACTTCCCAAATGAGTTGGAACTGGCAGGTATATCAGTTGGTCTCTCTTGCGACGGATATATCCCTAATACGAGTCAAGTAGATACCATTTGAGAGGAAAAGGACAAAGATCCTACCAACCTCATTTTTGTTTTTTCCCCTCAAATGGTATCTACTTGACCCGTCACTTGTTTGTGACGGATATCTCCGACACAAACAAGAATTTGTGCAGGTATATATATATACTTCATCTCATCCAATTCACTTTTATATTATACTTAATTGAAATTACATATTACTGGAGTACATCATTTTATAGACCACTTTTTTTTTCTTTTCTAAAGTTACAATCTTATAAAATTAATATACGAAACTGTTTTATTTTATAAGTAATAATTTTTTTATTTCAGGTTTGTAGCGAGCTCATAGACCATGAGGGTTGTAGCGAGTCCAACATTCTTGAGAAGGGGATATTTAACTTAACGGAATTTATGGAGTTGTGCTACGATCAGTACGGGGTGTATCCACATTCAAATTGGATATCCACCTACTATGGTGATGAGGTAATAATCTTACGTAGTTGCTAAATCATACCCAGGTTTTGCTACTTCATACCCAATTTTTCATTATTTTTCCCTTCGCTACCATTTTCTCATCTCACAAAACCTAACATTTTGCTTCTTTTCTCAACCCCTCAAAAACTAATTAAATTCTTCGGTAACTTTACGATAATGGATCACAATTTACACGTAAGACAAGTAATTTTGTTGTTATTATTAATAGTTTCACTTTCATATTCGATTAATCCTAATTTTGTTATTATTAATAAACTTTGTTTTTATTGATTAATTTTGTATTCAATTTCTTTTTGAAACCCTAATTTCTTAATCAAATTCTAATTATGCCCGGATTATTAAGTCATAACAAATCATAATTTATATTTGAAACAATTAAGTGTATTGTTTTTATTAATAATTTACTTTTTAATATAGTTATTGAATTATTGGATGGTATAGTATTGATTTTTTCTATTTAAACCCTAATTAGAGGTGGTGGTTGGAGGTAAGGTGGTAGAAATGGTGGTTAGAGTTAAGATCGACGACGATGAGTGATTATTTGATTGAGAAAACCACAAAATGAGGGAAAAGAGATATTGTGGGCGTGAATTAATCGAGGAAATCAAAGATCGTGTTGATGAATTGATGGAGGAAAAGAGAGAAAGATGGAAAAAAAGAAAGTGATGATAAATTGATTGGGAAAAAATGAGGAGGGTAGTTCGGGAAAGCTTGGTAGGAAACAGCAAAAAGTTGGGTATGATTTAGCATGTCCCTAATCTTATCACAATTTTTCTGACGAAACAATTTTATAATAAAATATTATATGACCGTCTTTCAGAAGCTAATAAAAATCTTATTATTCAATTTAAAGTAATAATCGTAATTGTTTTATAATAATAGACTCTCAAAACAGCTCTAAAGGCTTCTTCTAACATAATCTTCTCGAATGGCTTGATGGATCCTTATAGTGGTGCCAGGTATTTTGTTCATTTTTCTCAATTGGATTATATATATTCTTAAATATATTTTGTATATCCTTTGTATATATATTACGAGTATATACTAACAAGTTCAATTATTTTTTTATTGATTATTAATAGTATTTTAGAAGACATTTCAAAGACGATTGTTGCAATAAAGATTAAAGAAGGTCAGCGTGGTTTTTTTTACGTAAATTTCCGTAAAATTATACTCTATACGAAGTTTAAAATTTGAATTGTTTGATAGGATCCCATTGTCTGGACTTGGAATCTCCCAAAAATGACGATCCAAAGTGGCTTAAATATCAAAGGAAGAAAGAATTGAAAATTATAACACATTGGATCAAAGCGGCTCAGTCCTCGGGCCTTAGAACGATACTCGTACTTGGTAGATTGCTTATGTTTCTTCTACTCGCATATAGTATCGAATATGTCTTAATCTAATGATTAAAATTAGCTATCGTGGATAATATGTCTCAGATTTGAATCTCCTTCCCTATATTGTAATTGTGGTATATAATATACGATTCAGTAGGCTGGCAAAAAAAAAAAAAAAAAAAAAATATACGATTCAGTATCGTGGAACAAAACTTCTTCGATGAATCGTAACAAAAACTACTTTATTGATTACGAGTACAAAGTAAAAATTCTCCGAACTTCCTTCTCTTTATTTGTCCATTTCCCGACAGTCTATTTTACAGAAATTATTATTAACCCTCATATATCTCCTCGACCACGTGCACCCTTACCCAATAAAATTCGGACTCAAAAAATACCAAAAAAAAATTTGGTTTCAACTTAAGGCTTATGCCCGGGTCGACGGCCCCAATGGATGGAAGAAAGTATTAAAATTAAATACTTGGTTGCGGCGAGCTTTTTCTACAAAGAGATTTCGGAATGTTATTTCTTTAGTTGAGAATTCAGATAAAAGGGCAGGTTTGCCAGGGAGGGATGTACATGTACATGTACATGTAGTATCTATCAGACAGATTGCTCCACATTGGATTTACGAGGTGTTAGTCCTTGTCTGCTCGTCGCACCCTGTAACTCCAAACATTTTGAAGCAAGGATGTGAGAATAACACAAGCAATTACTCCTACATTTGAGTGATTCATTCAGCCAGCAGAAGCACGACTTCCGTTTTCAGGCCAAATATATATATATATATATATATATATATACGGGGTAAAAGGTAGATCAGTGGGTCAGAGTATACTTACATGTCCCCTGTATCCTGTCGCCACCCTTCTTATTGACGGAACTCGTGCAAATGTAGATGCAGCGGCTGCTGCTGCAACCACCCGAATCCTGCAGGACCAGAAAAAAGGATTCGCTAATGGTTACCAATTCTTCCAATCATAATAGAAAGGAAAATCTAACAAACATAATGCTCATCTTTGTGTCGTTTTCTGATAATAACTTGTCTTAGATTCTTAAAAATTAGATGAAAACTAAAATTTGATTTAAGTCCAGTTAATAATACGGAGTAACGAACAACAGTTCATTTTGATTTCATAAGTGAAAAATAATGATTATGAGTTATGATCAGAACTACACAGTACCTTTTGTGCACATCAACATACTCATCGGTCTCATCTACAATTTCCTCCTGAAATGGCGAAGAGCTTGTCAAATTATGAGGGAAATATAGAGAATCGTCCGAAAGAGAAAATCCAAAAATGAATATATATATATATATATATATATACCTGCAAGAGTTCTTCAAAGACATCTTCAAGAGTTATAATGCCAATAACGTCGCTATCTTCAGCATCTGTTTGCAATACAGAAGCACTTTCACCACTTCCACTTACTTTCTTCCAAGCGCTCTCAATATCAATGGTTACATTTTGTAGACTTGCACCCTCCTTGGCGAGTAATGGACTTGTCAGTTGCGAATATGTATCTGTATCTACGGCTTTATTGTCCGTAGATTTTTCTCCTTGCTTTGTGAAGGAGTTGTTGCTTTTGGATCTACTCCTCACCACTGCAGCCATGTGGCTACTCCCTTTCTGGAACTCGTTCAATATGTCATAGAGGGGCATATTAGCTGGCACCCTAGAAACCGTGTCAACAAATTTCCATTATATGATCTCAGATTAGGATACGAAAACTACTTAAGAAGAACCGAAAAACTGGTCTAGCCAAATCTCCGCCTTAAGACTCTACCACATCATTTTATCGATTTATATTTATCCCTTAGACTTCACCTTTTGTTTTACTTATCGATTTAAATTTACACGTGTGTTTAATAGATAACACAATTATGAAAAGATATGAAAAGATAGTCTTAAGTTGGGTCCTTGATTTTAAAGACTCTAATTATGACTTCACAAACAAACATACCTAAGTGGTATACCTTGGAATTCTGCGAATAGTAACAGCACTAACTGGGGTTTCTGTTTCTGCTCTCACAGTAAGAAGACTTTTCACCTGGATGAAGGAGAAAATGAGAGTGCAAACTAGGACATCAAGAAATGTAGTTACGAGCTGTATTGGTTTGTATACGAAAGGCAAATGTAAAGAAGAGAGCAAAGAGCACAAACCAGCAATAGGCCAATTATATTTTTTGGATTTCCCGAGTAGACAGGAACACGGCTATGTCCTCTTGCAAGAACTTTTCCCATGACTTCCCTGATTTACAAAATTAAACGGTTAAATGTCGTTGCTTGTCAGTTGTCACCAACAGGCTACAACATCTAAATATTTTGATTCATATTATATCAACTCATATATTTTTCTGATCAGCGCACATTTTAATCCTTTTTCAAATGCAAGTCAATCACAAGGACTATATTCGTGCAAGACATTACCAGTCCAACTTCGAATCCACATCCAGAGAAAATGTCGACTCAATAGGCGTCATTGCCTCCTCAGCTGTCTGGATCACAGCGTAGAACAAAAAGACGATAAGAGAATACATCATGTCAACGCCACAACATAGTATGACAAGAATGTCTTATACAATGTGCTACAAGTATAGAGATTTTCAAGGAAACCAAATGCATAGTTAGAAAGGGAAACAGTATAAGCGTTTAGACACGAGGACTGTGAAGAAAACATATGCACTCCCTTCGTTTAATCTAATTGTCCCACTTGATTTTACAAGTGCAGAGGAAAAGGTCAATCTAGGCTATTCCATTGAAACGGGGTTGGCAGTAATTTTAATTAAAATTTACTCTCTTTTTTCACAAATGCGGAAATATTTACCTTTTCAGTTAGATCCAGAGCACCGCTTATAATTGTTGTTTCATCATGGGTGAGCTCACCTCCAATGCCAGCCTATACTTGATGAGAATAAGACATGAATGACATGAGAATATTTGATACAGTAAAAAATTAAGCACATCTCATTTAAGTTAAAAGCTTCGGTGCCTTAGTTCATTTACCTCCTTTCCGTGAATGCTGACCAGAGCTTTTAATTGAGCACGTCTGAAGAGCGCCTCATTGTGACCCAATAAATAGTCAAGAACCTGACATTGATAGTGATATAAACAAGTTAATCAACCATAAATGTGCTTCTGTATTAGGTCATGTACAGAGATTTAGCACAATGTTTAATCATGTACTCTGATTTGTACACCAACCATGACTAACAAATACTATGTATATAAAAAACGTGGAATTTGCGTCATATGGTTAGCATGAATAATTAATAGATGGAATTAGCCGGGTTTACAAAGAATCTAAGGTATATATGAACCA